>CM056054.1:8897628-10355128 GCA_029574335.1 Rana kukunoris | reverse complement strand
TGTTCTGCTCTCCCCCTCCATGCTCCGTGCCACTGCTGTCCTGTCCTCCTCCGTTCTGCTCTCCCCCTCCATGCTCCGTGTCCCCCCTCCGTGCCGCTGCTGTCCTCCTCCGTTCTGCACTCCCCCTCCGTGCCCCCCTCCATGCCGCTGCTGTCCTTCTCCCTTTTGCTCTCCCCCTCCATGCTCCGTGTCCCCCCTCCGTGCCACTGCTGCTCAAATCCAGTGTGAAGCTGAGTTAATCCTCTGGATCCAAGTTGTACCCGTGATCCGCAAAGCAAAGGTACCCTGAGCCTTTCCCATCCCTCTACCCCTCTGTTGGAGAACTTTGTCTAAATAAAACCCTTGAAAGAGACTTTGGTGCGTACATTCTTATGGACAACTCTTCAAGGAGAACCCCTGAAGCGAGCGTACGGAACAGTAAGGAAGCAGCAGTTCCAAATCTAAACCAGCAGCTCCTTCAGGGGTAGTGCTACATACCTTTACGTTTTGGGATGTAACATGACAAAATGTGGAAACTATCAAGGGGTATGAATACTTTTTCAAGGCACTGTATATCATTTTTTCCCAGCGTTCCCCTGTAATCTGATCGGTGTAATACACTTCGGTCTCGTGTATTAAAGTTCAGTGAAGATAATACGCTTTCCGTAAATGGAAACTGTTGTTCCAGGAAATGAATTGCTAGTATTTGTAAGGCGGTGGAGGGAGGGGGGAGGGGCCCCTGTACTCTCCCTCTACGTAGTCGCCTTACAGGTTCTATATAACTGCAAGACCGAAGAGACGTACGGTATAAGGAATTCTTTATTGCTGCACCGCATAAAAAAGGAAAGAAAAAAAAAGGCGACCTCATCTGCTGCTTTAAAATAGTTAAAGTTATTTTACATTTTTTTTTTTAAAGGCGGGAAAAAGAGAGGAGGAAGTTCAAGAGCAAAAAAACAACCGTACATGAAAATTACTTTCACTTTCAGTTAGGAAGTTGCAGACATATTTTCCTTGAAAAGGCAAAGAGCGGACGAGCTGCTGGAGACGGCGCTGAGGTTGGCATCTTCTGAGGCACCACGTAGGGGACGATGGTCCGGACCGTGCGAGACGCCCTGGTCGCGGCCTTGGATGAGTTGGATGACAAGACCTTCAAGAGGTTCCGGAACAAACTCAATGATTGGAAAACTGATGAGGGCTTCAACAAGATCCCCAGAAGCAGACTAGAGAATGCCGATCGAGAAGACGTGGTGGATCGGATCTTGGGGTGCTACATGGCTTCCTATGGACCGGAGCTGACGGCGGATGTTCTAGACGCCATCAATGAGAAGCAAGGGGCCTCGGACCTTAGGAAGGACCTGGTGGAGAACGGTAAATATCATCATAGGCTTTAAATGTTTCTTCTTTTTCGGAATGGGACAATGAGCCGGGCCAATAAACAGATACTTGCGTCCAGTGGCCGCTGGTGTTCCAAATTTTTTGGGGGGGCGCAAACAAACTGAAAAAAAACAAAACATCAATTGCAGCCACTGTGCCCATCAATTGCCACCAGTTTGCCCCATTAAATGATGCCCATTTTCCCCATCAAACACCGCCAGTTTGCCCCATCAAATGATGCCAGTTTGCCCGAGCAAATTATGCCAGTTTGCCCCATCAAATGCCGCCAGTTTGCCCCAAGAATTGCCAGGAGTTTGCCCTGTCAAATGCTGCCAGTTTCCACCTTTAAACTTCGCCAGTTTGCCCCATCAAAAGCCGCCAGTTTGCCCCAATAAATGCCGCCAGTTTGCCCCATCAAATGATGCCAGTTTGCCCCATCAAATGATGTCAGTTTTCCCCCATCAAATGCCACCAGTTTGCCCCATCAAAACCTGCCAGTTTGCCCCATCAATTGCCACCAGTTTGCCCCATCAATTGCTGCCAGTTTGCCCATTAAATGATACCAGTTTGCCCCATCAAACGCTGCCAGTTTGCCCCATCAAATGCAGCCCGTTTGCCCATGAAATGCTGCCAGTTTGCCCCTTTAAACTTCACTAGTTTGCCCCATCAAAAGCCGCCAGTTTTCCCCCTTTAAATGATGCCAGTTTTCCCCAATCAAATGCCACCAGTTTGCCCCATCAAAACCTGCCAGTTTGCCCCCTCAAATGCCGCCCGTTTGCCCCATCAAATGCTGCCAGTTTGCCCCTTTAAACTTCGCTAGTTTGCCCCATCAAAAGCCGCCAGTTTGCCCCATCAAATGCAGCCCGTTTGCCCCATCAAATGCCGCCAGTTTGCCCCATCAATTGCCACCAGTTTGCCCCATCAATTGCCACCAGTTTGCCCCATCAATTGCCACCAGTTTGCCCTATCAATTGCTGCCAGTTTGCCCATTAAATGATGCCAGTTTGCCCCATCAAATGCCACCAGTTTGCTCCATAAAAAGCCGCCAGTTTGCCCCATCAAACGCTGCCAGTTTGCCCCATGAAATGCAGCCCGTTTGCCCATGAAATGCTGCCAGTTTGCCCCTTTAAACTTCACTAGTTTGCCCCATCAAATGCCGCCAGTTTTCCCCCTTTAAATGATGCCAGTTTTCCCCAATCAAATGCCACCAGTTTGCTCCATCAAAACCTGCCAGTTTGCCCCCTCAAATGCCGCCCATTTGCCCCATCAAATGCTGCCAGTTTGCCCCTTTAAACTTCGCTAGTTTGCCCCATCAAAAGCCGCCAGTTTGCCCCATCAAATGCAGCCCGTTTGCCACATCAAATGCCGCCAGTTTGCCCCATCAATTGCCACCAGTTTGCCCCATAAAAAGCCGGCAGTCTTCCCCATCAAAAGCAGCCAGTTTGCCCCCCCGCCCGGCACTTGCCTTTCTCGGGTCAGCGCCGTCCTCCACACTCTCTCCGAGTCCTCAATGTCTTCTCCCATCCTCTTCATGTCAGAGATGCTATGATTGGACGCCTAGCAGGTGACCGGTAACCAGACCCAGTGCACCTGATTGGCTGAGAGATGGGTCAGTGTTAGGGAAGCGATTCAATAACACAGCACTGTTTAAACAGGGAACGCCAGCCGTGCGCCCGCTGTTTATCAATTTGGAAGCCTATTAGAGCCCACAGGCTCTAATCAGGAAGCCTACGGCTCTAATTGGCACTTCCAAAACACCCCCACCGCTGTAATTCAGATGGCCGGCACTCAACAGGGGGTCGGACACCTGAATCGTGGGTGGCAGTGACAACAATAGATAGATTTATGCAATGCAGAGAGGGGGCGGCGCTCCTGCGCCCACTATGGGCGCCCCGCCACTGCTTGCTACCCATTTATAAAGACTCAGAAACACTAAGTTCCTGAGCCTTTCCGAGGTTTGCCGAGGTCAGCCGAGCTGTCCTGGGGCCTTTCCGGCTGCTTCCAAGGTTGTCCGGCGCTCCCCCACCCCTCTGGCCACATGAGATATTGCATGCCATTGAGGTCAATGCAGAACTAATTATTTTATTTTCTATTGACTTCAATGGGGAAACTTGCTTTGATACACGAGTACTTTGGATTACAAGCGTTCTCCTGGAACGGATTATACTCGTTATCCGAGGATCCACTGTATCTGAATGCATTTATTGACTTAAACTAAAAGTCCAGTTGAGTACCCCCCCCCCCCCCCCCAATTACACCCCACCTGGCATAGGAGAGATATAGGGGCTGCCCCAGCTTGAGAACCAGGGAAGTAGCATTTTCAGGGGTAGGATCAGCAATGGCAGACTCTATAGCCCCCTAGTGGCAGATTTGTGAAGCCGACGATGTTCATAATCAGGGAAATTAAAGGGACAAGACGCCCCATGCGGGGACTTTCCCTGGTCACCGGTTTCTGGGCTGAGCTGACAGCCGGGAATGAAGAGTCACAAGGAGGCGACTTCCCGGGAAGGTTTATGGTTACCGAGAATTCATTATATTTTAATAACATATATAAATGCATTCCAGCTGTGAGAAGGGCAGGACTGCGCATGCAGAGGAAAGAACCACTATGGATACTTTGTGTCACTTTAAATGGAATTCAATGAAAAGTCATACAATGTATCTTACAAATCCGGAAATATGACGGCTGCCTTCAAAAGGGGTTGTAAAGGTAAAAAATAAAAAAAATAAAAAAAATAAGGAGTTGGGAGGTCACTGTAGTCGGATACCTTAAATAAAATTCTACGGAACATCAGAATTCTTTTGCATTTCTATAGTGAAACATGTCGGGATAGAGAGATTAATGTCCGTTCTTCTCTCTTTTTTTTTTAACAGTGGAAGGTTTTAAATGGAGAGAGAAGCTCAATAAGGAACCACCATCTACTCCACCTACTTCAGGGGGTAAGTAATGTAAGAGCAGCTCCTGTCACCAATTACAGTGGAACCTCGGATTACAAGTATAATCCATTCCAGGAGAAGGCTCGTAATCCAAAGTACTCGCATATCAAAGCGAGTTTCCCCATAGAAGTCAACGGAAAATAAAATAATTTGTTCCGCATTGACTTCAATGGGATGCAATACCGCATGTGGCCAGAGGCGGGGGGGGGGCTAGAGAGCCTCGGAAACGGCCGAAAAGACCCAAGGACACTTCGGCTGACCTCTGAGACTTCTTACCCGAGATTTGCCGAGGTCAGCCGAGCTGTCCTTGGGCCTTTCCGTGCATTTCCTAACGGCGCCGATCACTGTGATCGGTAATCTTCGACTTCGGCGCCCCCCCCCCACCTCAGGCCGAAAGCAGTACTGCACACCGTTTTGGCCTGAATCCTGATAGTTTTGTGAGACAACACTCGCAAACCGAGTCACGATTTTTTTCGCAAGTCTGCGTTATTCGCAATCCGAGGTTCCACTGTATTCAGTAAAGGAGGATTCTTTTCATAAGACTGGGCTACCAGATCCAGGTCCCTCAGTCATGTCCATTTATAATAATTCCATGGGTTTAGAGAATTTTCAGGGACCGGCTCTCATTGGTCTTCAGTTGACATTTCCCCTGGGCCATGGCCCTGATATAACAGCCGTTCCCTGTTTGATTGGAGCCTCTAACTCAATACTGATAGCGCTGGTTGGACAATTATAACGTCAGGTGGGTGGTGTTGTTTCACCATTTTGCACTGGCCCAACACATAGGGGTTAATTTACTAAAAGTACAAAGTCTGGTGCAGCTCTGCACAGAAACCAATCAGCTACCAGATTTTATTGGGAAAGTTCTTTTTTTTTTATCGTGGAGATACCAACTTGATTTTAGCACCACATCCCAAGGTTTAGTAGATGAACAATATGGGGGTTTTTTAGTTGCAAAATAATGTTACACATAATATCAAATATAGTATTTAAAAATTATTTTTATTTTATTTTGAAAAACAAAATAAAAAATTATATTAAGAATATAACAATTGACAAGTACAGTATATCACACTATTAGCAAGACAGCACTGTAAGATGGGCTTCCCCCCATGTTTCGGGCTTCTTCAGGGGAAGCTGTCCAGTTTGGAAGTACAAGCCTTCTGTGTCTCCTAAAATAGATCCAAAAACTGCCACGATTTCTAGACGGCTATCTGCGTCAAGGGGACCATATGTGACAGGCGGCTACAGGGGGCATAGGAGGACAAGTTCTGCAGTGAACTTAATTCCAAGGGATCTAAAACGCTGTCTGTAACCTCAAGTGTGGATCTCCATGACTCATGCTGTCTGGCAGCGTGTTTATATCTCAGGGGGCTGTCAGACAACATCAGTCTTGGAGATCAACACTTGAGGTTACAGACAGTGTTTTAGATCCCTTGGAAATAAGTCCACTGCAGAACTTGTTTTTCTGGTCCTCCTATGCCCCCTGTGGCCGCCTGTCACATATGGTCCCCTTGACGCAGATAGCCATCTAGAAATTGTGGCAGTGTTTGGATCTATTTAAAGTGGAGTTCCACCCAGGAAAACCACATTTGGCCAAAAGTCCTAAAAAAAAAAAAAAAAACTTGAAAAAATAAATAAATTACTACTCACCCGAAATACCTGTTGCTATGCGGAAGTCCGTAATCTGCCTCTTCCACACCGCGGTGTCTTTTCTTCTGCTTCTTCTGCTTGTGAATGGGGCACACTGCTTTCTGGGAACTGTGTGTGTTCTCAGAGAGCAGCGCGCCCATTCACAAGCTGGCGTGAGACTCACGCAGGCGCAGTAGGAAATGGGCAGTGAAGCGGGACCTGGAGCGATCGTGGGACCGGCATCGGGGGGGCCATCAGCGCGGGCAAGTAGGACAGGTAAGTGTCCTTATTAAAAGTCAGCAGCTACACTGTTAGTAGCTGCTGACTTAAAAAAAAAAAATGCGGCTGGAACACCCCTTTAAGGAGACACAGAAAGCTTGTACTTCCCCTGAAGAAGCCTGACTCATGGGCGAAACACGTTGAGAAGTCCATCTTACAGTGCTGTCTTGTTAATATTGTGATATACTGCACTTGCCAATTGTTATATTCTTAACGCAATTTCTTATTTTGTTTTTCAAAATGTTCAAATTTCCGATTGTACCGATCTAGCCTGAATTCAGAATTCTGGAAATGTAGAAATTTCGAATTTTCTAAATTTTCGAATTTCTGAAATTCCGGATTTAGGAATTTTCAGAAATTCTAAATTTCGGAATTCGAAAAATTTAGAAATTCAATGTTTCGGGAAATCTAAAAAAAATCCGAAAATTGAAAAATTCTGAAATTTCGGAAATGAACAAATTTGTCAAAAGTGCATTTTGCACAGAAGAACCCCTACAAATAAGTAGAACCCTCTTGGAGGAGACATTGGGCTCCGGTGGGAATAAGCAATTTCCTTCCAATTTCCTTCAAAATCTGTAATAGATAATTTTCACTAAGAGAAGCTCCGTTTGTTTGGTAAAGTTGTGTGAATATTTTTTTTTTGTTCTGATTACAGCTTCCTCCTCTTCTGCCCCCAAACCCCAGGTGGTGCCCTTTGTGGATAAACATCGGGAGGCTCTGATCAGCCGCTGTGTTCAGGTGGCTGCCATCCTGGATGGTCTCATGTCTAAAGGTCTGATAATTGATGAAGATTATGACGTCATACTCGCTGAAAGAACTTCCCAGGACAGGATGAGGAAACTCTACACCTTCATCAAGAGCTGGTCTCCGTCCCACAAGCAGACACTCTATGAAATCTTAAAGGACAAAAATCGTCCTATGATTGAAGATCTGGAGCAGTCCTCCTAAACCGTCTCCGGAGATGACATCACAAATGTAACACCCTCTACAAGGATAGTTAAGACCCCTTAGCGAGTTGTTTTAGCGGCACTTTTCGGCCACTAGTGGGGCACTTTTAACCCCCGCTAGCGACCGAGGAAAGGGTTCGGCGCTGCCGAAGCACTTTTCAGGCGTTTCGGCAGCGCTGCCCGTTCATTTCAATGGGCAGGGTGTTTTGGGAGCGGTATACAGTGGATCCTCGGATTACGAGCATAATCCGTTCCAGGAGAATGCTCATAATCCAAAGCACTTGCATATCAAAGCGAGTTTCCCCATTGAAGTCAATGGAAACAAAAATAATTTGTTCTGCATTGACTTCAATGGCATGCAATACCGCATGTGGCCAGAGGTGGGGGGCGCCAGAGAGCCTCATAAACGGCCGGAAAGGCCCGAGGACACCTCGGCTGACCTCGGAAACAAAGTATTTCCGTGTCTTTCCGAACGGCGCACATCAGCTCTGGCGCCCCCAACCTCAGGCCAAACGCGGTACTGCACACCACTTTGGCCTGAGTCCTGCTCAACACTCGTAAACCGAGTTAGGATTTTTTTAAATGCAGTGCTCGTATTGCAAAACGCTCATTAACCACGTTACTCGCAATGCGAGGGTTCCATTGTATACAGCGCTCCCAAACCGCTCCAAAGATGCTGCTTGCAGGACTTTTTCTAACGTCCTGCAACCGCACCGCCCAGATGTGAAAGCACTCTGGATTTTACACTGGGAGGCGTTTTTCAGGCACTTTACAGGCGCTATGTTTAGCGCTAAAATGCCTAAAAAAGGCCTGCAAAGTTGTGTAAACCTATTTCCATTAAAATCAATTAATGCTTTCACACTGGGGCACTAATGCACAGTCAGGGCGGTGAGAGAACGCCCCTCCCCATTGAAATGAATGGAAAGCTCTTCAAAAACACATAAAAAGCCACTGAAAAGCTCGAAAATTCGAAAATTCTGAATTTGGGAATGTGAAAATACAATTTTTCAGATTTTTTTTGATTTTTTTTGATTTTTTGAATTTTCAAATCTTTGAATTCTGAATTTTGGAATTTCAAATTTTCTAATTTTGGAATTTCTAATTTTGGAATTTCCGAAGTTTTAAATTTCCGAAATTCAAAATTCAAAATTCTCCAATCAGGTTTTCGCACTGCGAAGTGCCTGAAAAGCTCACAAAAACCTATTTCCATTAAAACCAATTAAAAAAACGCATGAAAAGCGACTGAATTTGAGAATTCGGAAAATGCGAAAATTTGGAAATTCGAGAATTTGGAAAATTTGGAATTTGGAAATTCAAAAATACACATTTTCTGATTTTCTAATTTTGGAATTCTGAATTTTGGAATTTCAAATTGTCGAATTTTCTAATTTCTCTGTAACTATAGTCTAAATCAGGGGATGATGAGCCTAGAACAGTTACGGAGAACCGCGGCACCCCAGATGTTTTGGAACAACATTTCCCATAATGCTCAGGCACTCTGCAGTGTAGGTGAGCATCATGGGAAATGTAGTTCCAAAACATCTAGTGTGCCGAGGTTCGCCATCACTGGCCTAGGGTGACATCCACTATTTTAGACTATAGTTACAGAGAAATTCCAAAATTTCAAAATTTGAAGTTCCAAAATTCAAAATCCAAAAATCGAAAATTTTGAAAATTTGTATTTTTGAATTTCCGAAATTCAAATTTTCGAAATTCTCGCATTTCCAAATTCCGAAATTTTTGAATTTCCGAGCTTTTCATGCGTTTTTGAAGAGCTTTTTTTTTGGGGGGGGGGGGAGGTTGTGGGTTGGTTGTTTGATGCCCCCCAATTGTTTTTAATAAAACACCAGCCGCCACAGGATGTCACCCTAGGCCCCCCCTCTGAAAGATAAGGGCTGGGCAGCGATTTACAGGTTTGCAGCTCATTAACTTGCATGGGAGAGCCGAGGCTTCTGTGAGGCTATGATGTCACAGACTGATTGTCAGGGAAGGTGTTGCCATAGATTCATATAGAATTACATCTACAGCAGCCCCTACATATCTAACAGTCTGTGTCCAGTACAGCTGATCTCAGATAAGGTCTCAAGCCACACAAGGCCCTATGGAAGTCAATGAGCTCAGAGAGTTGGATATCACTGAATGGACCCCACCAGCTCGAGAACCTCTTAGGGGCACACATTTAGGAAGTGCAATCAGAGAGTTCCTTGATGACTTTTTTCTTGAAAGTCTTGTTTACTGAGCCCAGTGCCTTGTATCTGCAGAGATGTGCAGCTCTTCATTGCTCTGCCCACCGGTGCCCTCTGCAGGTCACACATTGGCAGAGATTTACTAAAACTGGAGAGCGCAATCTCTGGTGCCGCTCTGTATAGAAACCAATCAGCTTCCAGGGTTTTTTTTTGACAACTCCTAACTAAACAAGTTGAAGTTATTGTTATTTAATTTTTTTATGGTTGAACTGGATGGACTTGTGTCTTTTTTTTTTAACCTGACCAACTATAACTGTAACTATGTAAGTTAAAAGCTGATTGGCTCCCGTGCACCAGATTTCGCACTCTCCAGTTTTAGTACATCAACCCCAAAATGTCTTACGGGTAGATCAAAGGATCGGATTTTTTGCAATATTTTACAAACAATGGCCCGGATTCACGACGGACTTACGCCGACGTATCTAAAGATATACGCGGTCGTAAGTACAAATGTGCGCCGTCGCATCTCTGCACCGATTCACAAAGCTAGATACGTGGAAGAGCAAGGCTTCAGCCGCCCGGCGTAACTTGCCTACCCCGGCGTATCGTGGGCGCATAGTTACGCTGGACGCATTCGGCGTACCCATGTTAAATATGCAAATGAGTAAGATACGCCGATTCACGAACGTAGATGCGCCATCGGAAAATATACGCGGTTTGCGTACGGCTTACGTCCGGCATAAAGTTATCCCACATATAGGAGGCGTAACCCATTCAAAGGTATGGACCAGGCAACAGCCGTCGTATGTTACGTTGTTTTGTAGTACTACGTGAATTGGGCTGGGCGTAGGTTACGTTCACGTCGTAGGCAGTCTATTGACGTATCTTAGGCAGCTATTTCGACGTGACTGTGAGCATGCGCACTGGGATGCGTCCAAGAGACGACGCATGCGCAGTTCGTTTTTTGAAGCTCAGCCCATCATTTGCATGGGGTCACGCTTCATTTTAATATATCACGCCCACTTTCAGCCCACTTCCACCTAATTTGACTTACGTCGGCTTACGCTGACAACTATACACTACGCCGGCGCAACGTTGAGCGCATATTCTTTGTGAATAGCATGCTTGCCTCTCAACGTTGCGCCGGCGTAGTGTAAAGAAGATACGCTTACGGGCCAATATGTCTAAAATGACTCTTTCCGTTTTTATATACTTTAAAAAAATTAAATTGTAGTCTAAATGTTTAAGCAGACAAGTTAATTTTTATATACACAAAACATTCCCCGTGTTGGTCATTCCATAGCTACAGCTACATTTCTTACATACATCATTCCACCATGAGGAATTCCCAATAAGGGGGGTGTGGGGGGGTGGGGAGGTGGTGGTGATGGGGGGACACAATGACCAACGGTCTTATGGTTACTAAAGGACAATGTCCGATTATCCAAACCACAGATATCCCATTGTATGTCTATCTCGTTATAAGGACCTCTGAACAACCATCCAGAAGTGTCATTGACAAACGTTTATATCTTTTCTGTGTTTGGAATATTTTTAAAATAAAATTGGGTGAAATCACGTCTCTCAGACTCTGTCATTAATATGTGTAAATATACATTTGTGTTAAGAACGTGGAAAGGAGTCAAACTTTTGAAATTAAATGGAAGTTCCCTCAAGGTTTTTTTTTTTAGCAGCGAGGATATGATCGAAAGGAATAGCAAATGATTTCCATAAAAAATATTAATTTATTTGTATCATAGTATCTGTCAGGTCACCTGTGGCCAGTGCACCCCATAGGAGTCAGGGGTGCACCACAAGATAGTGAACCCTATAGCAGACTGCTGCGGATGGACCACAGAGGGGATATGGAGGAGAGGTACACTGGGGCACAAACAGGGATCCTACAGGAAGCTTGAGCCCAAGATTCCCCAGGGCGCAGAGTCTAAGGTCCAGCAGGTGTTCACCAGAGCCTCTAGTGGTGAGGATGGCCTTCACTGCAGCTGGACCCAGGTCGCGGCCCCTGGAGTCCCCTAGGTCATGCTCCGTAGGGAGAGAGGGGAAGCAGCCACTCAGGACACTAGAGATAGTAAAGGGTAAGCCAAGGTTGGGGCAACAAGCAGACGAGAATAACCAAGGGACAGGACAAGGGTAGGGGTCACAGGCAAACAGGAGTAGTCGGAGACAAGCCAAAGTCAGTACACAGAGATAACGTAGCACACGGCAAGCAGGAACACAAACACACAATGCTTAACAAACAACGTTGATCAGCAAGGCAGACCTGCAGTGCACTGATTAATATAGAGTTCCTGGAATGCCCTGGGGTGGAGCCATACAGGGAGGAGAGATGATAAAGGAAGCCAGGTGAGAGGACCTGGCCTCTAAGATGAACAGATGGAGAGCAAGGTAAGCTGCCAGACATTACTGCATATCCATGACAGTATCAAAAAGGTATTAATACAATTACATTGGAGTCGTAAAGAGCAATTCTGGCCTTGACATATAAAAACATAACTCATCGACAATGGGAAAAATACACATGAACTCAAATAATCAGGTTATAGGTCTTCTCCGGGGGATTTTTTTCCTATGCGAGAGAAACACAAATTTATGAATTATAAATACATCGTTATTTTACATAGTGGCTATATTCTATGAGGATGGAGTTGTATATGTTTACCACTTCCTGATGAGAAAGATGCATTCCATAGCCAAACGAATTGCTGTTCGTCTGAAAACACAACAAATCCCGATGGTCCCATTGTGTCCTCACATTATTCTCCAGTCCTCCGCGGAAGAGGTCCCACCTCTACACAACTTGCAAGAAGTCACCCCTTTTGTCAAACATTTTGCTTCTACAGATGGTGACATACTCTATCCTGTGGACCACGCCAAGTGTAAGTGACCCGGATTGGCTTACAATTTCCAGACAAGCTGCCCATGGGTAACTCCCCTCTTCTTTTTGGGAATAAGGTATGCACACACCTATTAAGGACCACACACCATGCTGTGCTCCTGGCCTGAAGCCCATCTCCCCTGTAACACTGTACATTTCTTTTATCCGAGGTCCACATCCGCCAATACATTGTTTTTGCTTTTCAACGATTTATAGTAGAACATCTTGACCAGTGGCGGCTGGTGCTCCAAATTTTTGGAGGGGCACAAACAAGCTGAAAAAAAAAAAAAAACAATTGCAGCCACTGTGCCATCAAACACAGCTACTGTGCCTATCAATTGCCACCATTGTGCCCATCAATTGCTACCACTGTGCCCATCAAACGCAGCCATTGTGGCCATCAATTGCTGCCACTGTGCCATCAAACGCAGCCACTGTGCCCATCAATTGCCGCCAGTTTTCCCCATCAACATCCACAAGTTTTCCCCATCAAATGCCACCTGTTTGCCCCATAAAATGCCACCAGTTTGCCCCCTTAAATGATGCCAGTTTGCCCCCTCAAATTATGCCAGTTTGCCCCATCATATGATGTCAATTTTCCCTATCAAATGATGCCAGTTTTCTTTATCAAATGCCGCCAGTTTGCCCCATCAAATGATGCCAGTTTGCCCCATCAAATGCCGCCAGTTTGCCCCATCAAATGCTGCCAGTTTCCTCCATCATATGATGCCAGTTTGCCCCCTCAAATGATCCCAGTTTGTCCCCTCAAATGCACACAGTTTCCCCAAACCCCCCCCCCCCCCACCTGGCACTTGCCTTTCTCGGGTCAGCGCCGTCCTCCACGCTCCCTCCGAGTCCTCGATGTCTTCTCCCGTCCTCTTCGTGTCATCTCTGCTATGATTGGATGCCTGCTAGGCGTCCAATCACAGCGTGTGTCGCTTTAGCCAATCAGGTGACCGGTAACCAGACCCGGTGCACCTGATTGGCTGGGAGGCAGGTCAGTGTTAGGGAAGTGATTCCTTAACACAGCACTACGTAAGCAGTGAACGCACAGCAGTGCCCCCGCTCCTTACCAATTTGGATGCCTGTTAGAGCCCACAGGCTCGAATCAGGAGACCTATTAGAGTCTATGGCTCTAATCAGGCACTTCCAAAACACACCCACCGCTGTAATTCAGATGGCCGGTACTCGAAAAAGGGGCCAGACACCTAAATAGTAGTGCAATGCATGAATCTATCCATTGTTGATTGACTGGTGCAGGAGAGAGGGGGCGGCGCTCCTGCGCCCACTATGGACACACCGCCACTGATCTTGACAACAAGTTGGCAGAACAGCTTTACAATTCAGGTTTATCAGCTTGTGTTTCAGCATACATTCAGCCGCCAACATGAATTCTTAAAGTCTATTCTCATGCATGAGTTCTCCTACGTTGAATCCCCATATGAAGTCTCTCTCCGGTCCTAGGTCCGAAAGGCCTGCTGCTCTCCAGGCTACAAACCTACATAGTGTAAGTCAGGAGTAGCCTGTTCCCATCTTATTTCTGTCCAGAGCAATAATGTTGTGTAGTGAGTGTACAGCTTGTATAACAGTGAAAATTTGCTGTCCCCTCAAAATAACTCAACACACAGCCATTAATGTCTAAACCTCTGGCAACAAAAGTGAGTACACCCCGAAGTGAAAATGTTCACATTGGGCCCAAAGTGTCAATATTTTGTGTGGCCACCATTATTTTCCAGCACGGCCTTAACCCTCTTGTGCATGGAGGTCACCAGAGCTTCACAGGTTGCCACTGGAGTTCTCTTCCCCTCCTCCATGATGACATCACTGAGCTGGTGGATGTTGGAGACCTTGCGCTCCTCCACCTTCCGTTTGAGGATGTCCCACAGATGATCAATAGGGTTTAGGTCTGGAGACATGCTTGGCCAGTCCATCACCTTTACCCTCAGCTTCTTTAGCAAGGCAGTGGTGGTCGTGGAGGTGTGTTTGGGGTGGTTATCATGATGAAATACTACCCTGTGGCCCAGTCTCTGAAGGGAGGAGGTCATGCTCTGCTTCAGTATGTCACAGTACATGTTGGCATTCATGGTTTCCTCAATGATCTTGTCAGAACATTTGGGGTTAAAAGAATACATATAAAGATCGCACATAATATATGTTTCATATTGTTCCATATACATGGATATGATGAACTTAGCACAACCATCTTTCCCTGTTAAAGTTTAAACATAGGTTCTCAGGCATGAATAGACACTGTTTTTAGCCTGTCTGTGCCATCTCTCCCAGGTCATATCTCTTTGGGTTTGACACTTATAAGATAAGAGAATGAAAAGCCTGGCACAGCATGACACTAAACATAGTGTGGTCTCTGTACTATGAGACTAAAGGGGCTTATTCACTATCCCAGTGGAATTATATATCTTAAATAGTATTGTGTCTTCATTATGCCATGACAATATATGTGTATTAGTAGTTCACATAGTACTCGTAAATACATAGGGCCAGATTCAGGTAGATGGGAGCATCTTTGCTCCAGATTAACGCTTCTCATTTGCGTTACGCTGCAGAAATTTTAGGAGCAAGTGCTGTCATTCACGAAGCACTTGCTCCTAAAGTTGCGGCAGCGCATCGCAAATGAGCCGGCGGAATTCAAATTGGGCGGGTACGGGGCGTGTAGTATTAAAACGAAGCGCGTTCCCGCCGCGAACGTACTGCGCATGCGTCGAGTGTCAAAACATCCCCGTGCGCATGCTCCAAATTCTGTGAATGAACGTCAATGACGTCACATTCCCATTCATGAACGTTTTACGCAAGCGACGTTTTTTTTTTTTTTTTTCCGACGCGATGACGACGCCTATACCTAACATAGGATATTCCAACCCCATGTAGGTATAACTATGCGCCGCGTATCCCGTCCGGAAACGTCGTAACGTCACTGCGTCGCGCCGGAATTCGATCGTGAATTGCCGATTTACGCTCATTAACATATTTTTTGAGCGTAAATCGGCGGGAACGCCCCCGGCGCCATTTTTAAGTTGAAGTAACGATGCGATGGCGAAACTCAGTTACGCTGCTCGCATCGGAGCTTCAACCCGGCGTTTCTTGTTTTCTGGTTACAGAAAACAGAAACGCCGGCTCAAAGTCACAGTTAGGCTGGCGGATCACTGGATCCGCCAGCCTAACTGTTCCTGAATCTGGCCCATAGACATTACTGGGGTCCCAGGTATAAGATCCTATAATAACTTCAAAGTATTGGATGGCTTTGATCCACACCCATTTCTTTGAGAAGATAAAAGTGATTACACAGGACAATCAAAGATGGGAAAAAAGGTCGATGGGAGAGAGATGGCAGGGCTGATGGCTGGAAGCTACTCTGATCTCTGATCTCTGAAGGAAGCCGGAAGGCGGAGAGAGTGACCCCAAACATGTAAGGTGTTCACAGAAACCCTTCATTAGGGCTTTCCCTTCTCAAACAGGACTCTTAATTACTGGTAAGATTGAATTTTGATTATTTACCTTTTTGGTAATTTGGAGGTTTTTCACATACACTCCACTAAGACCATTTAAATATACTTGGCAAAGATAATTTGGGAGTTGATTATGTCTAACTGCAGTATGAGATAATTGTATTCCAAATATTAGGAGACATACGCGCGTTACGTTTGTCTTTAAAAAGCTGCCAACAATAGTGGTTTGAGAGTGAGGACGTATGTGAAGATAGATCCTCACCAAATTTAACAAAAAGCTTGTGTACAATATAACATTTGTTAGGTACACGTATATAATAAGTAGTAGCAAGAGATCTGTTTGATATTGAGAAGAAATAGTACAATGTCAAGGTTATGTCAATAAGAGCTAAAAGGTCTCAAGTTACGCCAGGATGATTTAAATAAGAGCTAGGAATATACCTTGTCATATAATGTAAATATCATCTGAGCATTCAAGCGTCATTTATCTCTATTGTAGAAGCATATCATTTATTTTGTTTTGATACGAATTGTACCTGATTTTAATTTTTGCACTATATCTTTAGTTAATAAATATATATATATGAAATATTCATTTGTATTACTCGTCCTCAAAATAGCACGGATAAAATAATTTTGATATCTTGTATCGCAGGAAAAGTGTATATCTCTTTAAAGCACAGATTTACATATTTCCAAAAAAAAATATATATTTTTTAAGTTTAGAATAAACATTCTGACGGTATATGTAGGCTCTATGCCAAGATACGTCAATGGTTCTGACAATCTGTAGCTCCCCAGTGCCGGCAGCACTCATGCAGCCCCAGACCATGACACTCCCACCACCATGCTGGACTGTAGACAAGACACACTTGTCTTTGTCCTCCTCACCTGGTTGCCACCACACACGCTTGTCACCATCTGACACCAAATACGTTTATCTTGGTCTCATCAGACCACAGGACATGGTTACAGTCCTCCATGTCCTTAGTCTGCTTGTCTTTAGCAAACTGTTTGCAGGACGTTCTTGTGCATCATCTTTAGAAGAGGCTTCCTTCTGGGACGACAGCCATGCAGACCAATTTGATGCAGTGTGCGGTGTATGGTCTGAGCACTGACAGGCTGACCCCCAGCCCCCACTCCTTCAACCTCTGCAGCAATGCTGGCGGCACTCATGTGTCTATTTCCCAAAGACAACCCCTGGATATGATTCTGAGCACGTGACCTCAACCTCAACTTCTTTGGTTGACCATGGGGAGGCCTGTTCTGAGTGGAACCTGTCCTGTTATACCGCTGTATGGTCTTGGCCACCGTGCTGCAGCTCAGTTTCAGGGTCAATCTTCTTATAGCCTATGTCATCTTTATGTAGAGCAACAATTATTTTTTTTCAGATCCTCAGAGAGTTCTTTGCCATGAGACTGAGAGCGATAACACCAAATGTAACGCAACTGCTCCCCATTCACACCGAGACCTTGTAACACTAACGTGTCACATGACACCGGGGAGGGAAAATGGCTAATTGGGCCCAATTTGGACATTTTGTTGTTGAGTTATTTTGAGGGGACAGCAAATTTACACTGTTATACAAGCTGTACCCTCAGTACACAACATTGTAGCAAAGTGTCATTTCTTCAGTGTTGTCCCATGAAAAGATACAAGAAAATATTTACTAAAATGTGAGGGGAGATACTGTACTGTATGTGAGTGTTGATTGTGCCCATCACTTGACTGCAAACAGATCTATGCAGTTACATACCTCCCAACTTTTTGAGATGGGAATAAGGGACACCCATTAGCAAAAGTATGCAGGTATATGACACACCCCCGACACACCCTTTTAAAAGGAGAATTATACATAAAAAAAGATCCATTAAATCCACACGTGCGTTTTTTTTTGTTTTGTTTTTTTAACCACTACTATTTCTTTATATTGGCTCTTGAAATTTACAAATGCAACAATTTAGAAATTGGATGAAAGGTTTAGCACTGAGAAAAACTTTAAAAGATAAATAGATAAAACAAAAAATCTCTCATACGCCACTTATTGAATGCTGCAAAGTCTTGCATCCCTCCCCACTGAAAAAGTCCAACACCACCTACCGTAGCTAGTTGAATCCGGAGGGTGGAGGACATTAGGGCAATGGAAGACTTGGTGCTCTTTGCGAGACAACAACAGGAAAAATGTAAAGAGACGTGGGAGCTATGGAACCACTTTATCTTCTCAGCCTAAGGTAAGGTATTGCCCTTAGGACTACTTGAGGAAGTCACGGCTCCATATACAGATTGGCTCGGGGGCCGTCCTGACTCAACCAGGGTTTCCCGATAACCCTCTCATGTCTGGCCCTTCCCCTTCCCTTTTTTTTTCTCTCTTCTCCTTCGTCCTCTTTTTCTTTTCTCTCTCTTTGGCTTTGGGCCCCCCTCTCCTCTTGCCCCCCCCTCCCCACCACGGAGGTTGGCTCTGTTTGGGTGGGGGGGTAGGGTGACCACGTATCCTGGATTGCAGGTCTGTCCCGGGCACCTTAATTCCAGGACAATACAGTGTCCCGGAATGAAACTGTCACAGCCACCCCTCAGGCCAATTTGATGCCCCCAAAAAAGGCCACCACATCCCCGCTTTACTGATGGACAGATTGCCTGGAGGAGCACAATCCCCACCCCCTACTTGTGATTGGAGAAATCGTAAATCCCGCCTCTTGTGTCCAATCACTGTGCTGTGATTCGTTACAGCACAAGGTCATTTTTGGGAAGGGAGGGTGTCCTTGAATGGTAGTTTGAAAATGTTGTCACCCTATAGGAGGGGCGGGGGGTGACTGGGGTCTTGGGGTCTTTATTGCGGTTGTATGGAGGCCTCACTGTTAGAAGGGGCCTACGGCCCTATGGTGGTACCTGAGGGGTACTAGTCGACAGATATAAAATACGTTTTTTGTTTTGGCAGCCGTGCTGGACCCCGGCCTTGCTTCTCCCTCCTTATGATAATGTTGATGATGTCCCCCCCCCCCCATCCCTAATTCTAATATCTGTTGTTATTTCCTTGAATGTCCCCTTGTATTTGTTTGTAATGCCTTGTCTTGGCCCATGTTGGGCATTAATAAAAATTATATATTTAAAAAAAAAAAAAGATAAATAGTGCATTTTATATACAACTATATAGATCAGACCAAAATGAGGGACAAATGAGGAGGAACGAGGGACAGAGGGACATTGCTCCAAATCAGGGACAGTTGGGAGCTGTGGAGTTATGACACACCACGGTTGTACATAACACATGTTGGGCTCAAGTGTGAAAGTTTAGTGCAGATAAAATATTTCTGAAAGAGGAAACTGATGTTATAGGAAATGAAACTAAACTAAACGAAAACCACGACTATATTTTGGGTGGTGGTCGGAGTGTCCTCCTTATCTACGAAGCTGCATTATACGTCCAACACTCAGAAAAAGACATTCAACCAAATCTTCACTGCGGCACCAAAAAACAAGCCGACCTCCTCTGGCTGACACAAGCCTGGCTGACTTTGAACTAAGTCAGAGTTATTTTTTTTTTCCAAGGAGGGAAAAGAACAAATAAGTTGCTTTCACTTTCAGCTAGAACTTTGCATATCTCATTTGCGTGGAAGTGAAAGAACAGGCGAGCTGCTGGAGACGGAGCGGAGTTTGGTATCTCTTGAGGCACCACATAGGGGAGGATGGCACGGACTGTGCGAGATGAATTGCTCACCGCCTTGGAGGATCTGGGTGAGGACA
The DNA here is from genome assembly GCA_029574335.1 of Rana kukunoris. Taxonomy (NCBI): domain Eukaryota; kingdom Metazoa; phylum Chordata; class Amphibia; order Anura; family Ranidae; genus Rana; species Rana kukunoris. The sequence continues at coordinate 10,335,696 of CM056054.1, read as the reverse complement.
GCTTCAAGAAGTTCTGTGCCAAAATAAGAGACTGGAAAATCAAAGAGGGCTACAGAAGGATCCCCAAGAGAAAACTAGAGAAGGCAAAACCTCTTGACGTAGTGGATGTGATATTGAGTTACTACACAGCTTCTTATGGACCCGAATTGACGGTGGAGGTTCTAGACGCCATCGATGAGAAGGATATGGCCTTGGCCCTTAAGAAGGCGCTGGAGGAAGGTAAAACTTGCTATAGGCTAAATATTTATCTTATGTGACTGTTCACTCATGTAGCGCCTGGTTACTTTAAAGTACCGGTGCTATTTAAAGGGGAGTTCCACCCACAATTTCACTTTTTAAATAAAAATACCCCTGTAATACACAAGCTTATTGTATTCTAGTAAAGTTAGTCTGTAAACTAAGGTCCGTTTTGTTCGGTTGTTACAGCATTTAGATTTTAGTTTATAATCTAGAAATAGACCGTGGCCATCTAAAAGGGGTTGTAAAGGAAAAAAATGTTTTCCCTAAATAGCTTCCTTTACCTTAGTGCAGTCCTCCTTCACTTACCTCATCCTTTGATTTTACTTTTAAATGTCCTTATTTCTTCTGAGAAATGCTCACTTCCTGTTCTTCTGTCTTTTACTCACCACCATAAAGCGAGGCTTTCTTCCTGGTGTGGAGAGAGCCTCTTGAGGGGGGAGGGGGCAATCAGGAGTGTCAGGACGCCCACTAACACACAGCTCCTTTCTCTATCTGCAAAGTAGAGAGTTTCCTGACTTGCCTGCTTCCCCCCTCCCCCCTCAAGAGGCTTTCTCCACACCAGGAAGAAAGCCTTGCATTACGGTGGTGAGTTACAGACAGAAGAACAGGAAATTAGCATTTCTCAGAAGAAATAAGGACATTTAAAAGCAAAATCAAAGGATGAGGTAAGTGAAGTAGGACTGCACTAAGGTAAAGGAAGCTATTTAGGGTAAAAACATTTTTTCCTTTACAACCCCTTTTTAAGTGTGGGCATCATGAAGCCAGACTGTATGACTTCCTGGATTTCAGCTTTGCATATCTCGCACATGCTCAGTGCTGCACAAGCAATGTTATAGGTTTCAGTCAGGTTTGCAAGGACTACTGGGAAACATGATGCCTATCCCAGAAACCCTTGCAAATAGCCTTGTGACTTAAAAATTTCAGGCATGCCACGGAGTCCACCCACCTGACCGGCAATATGCCGGTGTTTTTTTTTTTTTTTCTATACATACCTTTTTACGGGCTCTCTTCCCCTCCAGCGATCCCGTGTGACTGGGCGTTTCCAATCACATGTTGTGATTGACGTCCCTAAGCCCGGCTCATACAGCGCGTCACAAGATGTCGAAGGAACCCGAACGTCGGTGCGGCCCTATACGGCGCCTGGGCACGGACGTTCGGGTTCCTTCGGCATCTCGTGACACGCTGTATGCGCCGGGCTGAGGGACGTCAATCACACCCTGTGATTCTAAACGCCCAGTCCCACGGGATCGCCGGATCGGAAGAGAGCCCGTAAAAAGGTATGTATAGAAAAAAAAAAAAAAACACCGGCATACTGCCGTCGGGTGGGTGGGCTCCGTGGCATGCCTGAAATTTTTTTGGAGGGTGAACCTCCCCTTTAATAGCCTAGGCCAGGGATCTCCAAACTACGGCCCTCCAGCTGCTGTGGAACTACACTTCCCATGAGGCATTGTAAAACTCTGACATTCGTAGACATGACTAGGCATGATGGGAATTGTAGTTCCTGAACACCTGGAGGGCCATAGTTTGGAGACTCCTGGCCTAGGCTAATAAGGAGGAGGAAGTAATGAAGGACTACAAAATAAAGGTATTTACAAGCAACAAAATAAATACAAATTGTTCATGCTGAACACTATGAGATTAGGGCATGCAGCACAGACAAACATAAAAAATGGGTGGAACTCCACTTTAAATTTAGAGGGAGATCAGAGTGATAGTTAAACTCTGATCTGGTTAATGTGTTCAAATTGGGTCTCTGTCTCGGCTTGCCTGTGCTGTGGGCTCATTCTGTTGTACTGGGGTGTTCTTCCCACCCCAGTGCAGTAGATGGCAGCAGTGGAGTCGAGGTTTGGGTGCTCTTCCCCAGCAGCCAATCAGGAGGGTTGACCCTCGCTGTGCATGCTGGGGGAGAATATTTAAAGGGCAGACGCCATTAGTCTGGGTTCTTCTTCGGAGTGCGGCACCCACCTTTAGGGTGACCACATCACGGCGCCCCGGTGAAATGGCCTTCCAGGTCGGGGTGCGCGGTATCCCTGGTTCTGGGACCATGTTGGTCCAGAATATTTGAGCTGTGGCAGGGAGCCCAGTGGTCAAATGGGTTCCCAATCCTGAAGATCCCAAGCGGGATAGCTGTTTGGTGGGGAGTCCATCTGAGGAGAGCCAATGAGAGGCTGGCGATCCAATAGGGTCTCGACAAACCACCAGGGATCGAGGTAGCCGGACACTAAGAGGCTGGTCACCTGTCAGTCGGTCCCTGAAAATTATCCAAAGGAGTTCCAGGCGCAATTCTATTAAGGAGGATCATCTCCGTAATCACAATCACAGAGAGGGCCTGTGGCAGAGGCTTTTCCCTGAGTCCATTCCAGGAGGGTCTGTGGCAGAGACTTTTCCTACAAGTTCGAGCGATACCCTGGCTGCTAGGTCAGTGAGAGAGGCCTGTGTCTAGGTGCGCTATACCCACTCTGGCTGGAGTGGTGAAGAATGCATTTTAGTCCAAATATGAGATGTGAGGTCTTTTTGACCCCAGATCTCATATATAAGAGGACCTGTCATGCTTTTTTCTATTACAAGGGATGTTTACATTCCTTGTAATAGGAATAGAAGTGACCCATTTTTTTTCTTTTTTTTGTTTTAAAATTAATAAAATAAAGAAAAAGAAAAAGAAAACAACATTTTTTTTTTAAAGCGCCCCGTCCCGACTAGCTCGCGCGCAGAAGCGAACACATACGTCAGTAGCGCCCGCATATGAAAACGGTGTTCAAACCAGACAAGTAAAGTATCACCGTGATCGTTAGAGGGAGAGCAATAATTCTAGCCCTAGACCTCCTCTGTAACTCAAAAGATGCAACTTATAGAATTTTTTAAACGTCACCTATGGATATTTTTAAGGGTAAAGGTTTGACGTCATTCCATGAGCGGACGCAATTTTGAAGCGCGACATGTTGGGTATCATTTTACTCGGCGTAACATTATCTTTCCCAATATAAAAAAAAATTGAGCTGACTTTACCGTTGTCTTATTTTTTAATTAAAAAAAGTGGATTTTTCCCAAAAAAGTGCACTTGTAAGACCGCTGCGCAAATACGGTGTGACAGAAAGTATGGCAACGACCGCCATTTTATTCTCTAGAGTGTTAGAAAAAGAAAATATACAGGGCCAGATTCAGAAAGGACTTACGCGAACGTATCCACTGATACGCCGCGTAAGTCCACAGATGGGCCGTCGTATCTATGCGCTGTACCCACAAAACTAGATACGCCTGAAAATAGGCTTCTTCCGACCGACGTAAGTCTCCTACGCCGTCGGATCTTGGGCACATATTTACGCTGGTCGCAAGAGGCGCTTCCATAGATTTATGTGTCGAATATGTAAATGAGCAAGATACGGCGATTCACGGACGTACTTTCGACCGGCGCATGTTTTTAAGTGATTTGCGTAAGGGTTACGTCCGGCAAAAAGTTACCGCTGCTATAGGAGGCGCAAAAATAAAGAAAAGCTATGGGCCAGGGAAAGACGCCATCGAATTTTACGTCGCCGTTTACATAGTACTACGTGAATAGGGCTGTGCGTAGGTTACGTTCAAGTCGTAGGCAGTGTTCGGCGTATATTAGGCAGCTATTTCGACGTAACTGTGAGCATGCGCACTTGGTTGCGTCCAAGAGACGACGCATGCACAGTTCGTTTTTTGAAGCTGTGGCCATCATTTGCATGGGGTCACGCTTCATTGTAATATATCACGCCCACTTCCACCTACTTTGACTTACGTCGGCTTATGCCGACAACTATACGCTACGCCGGCGCAACATTGAGCGCATTTGCTTTCTGAATACCATACTTGCCTCTCTAAGTTGTGGCGGCGTAGCGTAAAGAAGATACGCTACGCCCGCATAAAAATATGCCAATGTATCGGAATCTGGCCCATAATGTTTGGGGGTTTTAAAGTGGATGTAAACCCCCCCAAAAAAATGTTTTTGATGTCACACTGTAGAGTATAAGATTTCCTATCATCTGTGCCCAGTCTTGCCACACAGAGTTAATCCAGCGCTGAGTAATACTCTTTTAATGTTCAGTGCAAATTAACAGAATTCCAGATAAAAACTTGCCAAATTATAAAGTCCGTTTCTCTGTTTTTGCTTTCAGTAACAGGTTATTTACATATCTAGCTTGGACATGTTTATCATAACAAGAGGTGATCCAAAGTTCATTGTATATTACCAGGATGTGTTATGTGGGGGAGGGGTGGATTTCTCACTTTTTATACCTTATGTTATGATAAACATAACATAACATATTTTGCATTTATCTCTTAAATGATTTATTTTGGACTTTGAATGCTTTTCTGTTATTTTATGACACACCATTTTAACAGCTGCTTTTATTTATACACACCTATTTATTTCAATTTGGAGATATTTAGTGTGTTTTTTTTATATATTTTTATTTTTTCCTTTTTTAAAGGTATTGTCTGTTGGGCGCTGAGTAGTGTATTATAGGCCTTGTAAATACACTGTTTTGCTATAACATAACATATGATAAACATGTCCAAGCTAGATATGTAAATAACCTGTCACTCAAAGCAAGGAGAGAGAAACTGACTTTTTATTTAGGCAGGGTTTTATCTGGAAGGCTGTTCATTTTCACTGAACATAAAAGAGGATTTCTCAGCACTGGATTAACTCTGTGTGGCAAGACTGGGCACAGATGATAGGAAATCTTATACTCTACATTGTGACATCAACTTTAAGTAATTTTCTAGCAAAAAAAATGTTTTAATCTTGTAAGCACCAAGTCTGAAAAACAGGCAAGTTCCTTCAGTGGTTAGACAGTGATGTAATGGCGGACAAATGGTATCAGAGTGGCGCACTTAAAAAAAACTTTTTGGGCGCGAAAAGGTCCCGTGGAGGCCCGAAAGTGATGCAAGCCCATCACCCTGCTGGCAGCTGGCAGACTACAATAGCCCAGAAGAGAGGGATTCATTGTATGGCATTGTTGGATGTTGGGCATGTGACAGTAAACTGAGCATGGGACAGTCTCTAAGATTTTTATACTGGTGCGGTTTTAGCACTGTGGCAAGTACCGGTAAATAGAATATAAAAACATTTTTATACAATGGTAGTTTTCCTATTGCATTGCTCTGAGTGGAACACATTGAAGATTGATTGGAGTGGAAGGAGAGAGGATCGGAGGAAATGCTAGGAATGATCAGGATTGGCGGGCTGTACACTGTATTTCCCTAGTGGCAGATTTGTGAAGCCGGCAGATGTTCATCATCAGGGAAATGAAAGAGACAAAATACCACAATCGTTCCTGGAAAGCTCTGGGTTGAGCTGATGCAAGAGAAGGAAGAGTTACACAAAGAGGGGACTTCCCCAGGAAGGTTCAGGTTTAACCACTTAAGCCCCGGACCATTATGCAGGTAAAGGACCTGGCGAGTTTTTGCGAATTCGGCCCTGCCTCGCTTTAACCACTTCAGCCCCGGACCATATTGCTGGTCAAAGACCACAGCACTTTTTGCGATTCGACACTGCGTCGGTTTAACTGACAATTGCGCGGCCGTGCGACGTGGCTCCCAAACAAAATTAGAGTCCTTTTTTTCCCACAAAAAGAGCTTTCTTTTGGTGGTATTTGATCACCTCTGCGGTTTTTAGTTTTTGCCCTATAAACAAAAATAGAGCGACAATTTAAAAAAAAATGAATATTTTTTACTATTATAAATAGGCGCATGCGCCGTTCGGAAAAAGCGTCAATTACGTGGGCTCACGATTCATTTACATGGATCACGCCCCCCAACCTGCCTATTTTGAATTAGGCACGGTTACGCCGGCCCATTCACGCTACGCCGCCATAACTTTGGACGCAAGTGCTTTGAGAATACTGCACTTGCATCCAAAGTTTCAGCAGCGCAGCGTAAATACGATACGCTACGCCCCGCTCGAAGTTACGCCGCCATACGAGAATCTGGCCCAGTGTTTGTAAATCCGACGGGCTGTTTACATGTTAAATGTGAAAATCAGAGGTGTTCTGTCACATGAGCAACCATGTAAGGTCAGCAGGTTTGCTGCTGCTTTAAAAAAAAAAAAAACATATTTTTTTTTTGACAGCAACATACATGTTTAATACAACAAAAACATCAAATAAAGTGGAAAAAGTTGACAGATCACTAAAACATTTCCATTGGAAATGTGCTAAAAATGAACTACTTAAATTTACCATCTTACAGCTATTTTCTTATGTGTTACTAGCATATTCTTTACACACTTTTGGTAATCATACAAAAAAGGGCCTAAATTTGAACGCTCAGAAAGTTTGCAGGTCCTTCTGCTGCAAAGAGTCATGTTTCAAAAAGTAGCCAGTCGAGGACAAGCAGTACAGGAGAGTTGGATCATTCACATCTCAGAAACCATGGACTTTTAATTATTCTTCCTTCACAATGCCAATTTCCATAAGAAATTGGCAGATGTTTTTCCTCTGATCTCCCCGAAACTGAATGACTTCTCCGTATTCTGGGTGTTCAATCACAGTACCATTATAGGCAAATTTCTTCTGAAAGGCTTTTACAAGCTTTTTTTGGTCGTAACCATCTGCATTGACATGTACAGTTGTAAGAGTCTTCCTTCCGTTTCGTTGTTGAATTCTTATATGGATATAATCTTTAGTCCCTGCCGGGAGTAAGTCTTCACCCTTAGGCCTCGTACACACGGCCAAGGAACTCGTCGGAAAAGACACATCGTTCTCCTCGACGAGTTCCTTGTTAGGCTTGTCGAGAAACTTGACAAGCTGTCTTTGCATGCACACTGTCAAGACCAAATCTCGTTGTTCTCAAACACGGTGACTTCAACACATACGAAGGCACTGGCACAACCCCCAAGGCTGCTTTTGCTAATCTCATTTGCACTTTTCAGTCTGTTACAGCGTGACAAATGTGCTATTTCCATTACAAACGCGACTTTTACCGAAGGTGTGCGGGTTTCTAAGCATACACACCAACGTGTTTCTCGTCGAAAACCAGCCCCGACGAGGAACACGGCGAGGAAATTGAGACTCCCGTCGAAAAAAAAGAGAACTTGCTCTCTTTTTTTCTCCTCGAGTTCCTCGACAGTTTTCTCGATGAAAAACATACACCCGACCTGTTTCCTCGGCAAAAAAGCTCTGCCACCAAGTTTCTTGATGGATTCGGTCGAGTTTCTCGGTCGTGTGTACAAGGCCTTAGTTGCATCAGCAAAGGGGTCAAAAGAGTTGAGGTTCTGAATAGAGGACATGCGATATTATTACGAGTACTGAGTGCAGAGGAAATGTCTGGCAGCGGGCGCTGATGGAGCGGAGAGAGCTGAGTCCGGCGGGCTGGACGGAGAGGCTGTACCGGGACGTTGGAAGCTCACGAGATTACTCAGCAGGGTCATCTGAGGCGGCAATGCCAAAGCAACGAGCCACCTTTACCAACATCTCACTAGGCTTACTGGAGCCTCAGCCTGCTCACTTACAGAGTAGAATAAGATGGCAGAGTTGTGGATTTTTCTGCTTTTAAAATTTAACATGTAGACAGTCCGTTGGATTTGCAAATCCTGTATTTAAGCACATAAGCTCAGTTTTGTGTTGAAAATAACTGTGAAATCTTAAACTCCGGTGGGTGTAACAAGATGTCCGCTTGCCCTCTTCTCACTCTACCATTACTGTGCAATGGTGTGGGGTGTAGCAAGATGTCGGCGACGGAACGTCACTTCCGGAGCTATCTGTGATGGGGAGGGGAATGTGACAAGACAAAGGCAGTTGGGGACTATTGACATAATGTCCAGGCAACACCCTCAGAGCCCAGACTGTTTACAGGGGACCAAACGTACCCACCAATGTGTGCACATAAGGTCCTATACAGCATGACGGTGCACAGGACAATGATGTCATGCCATACCCAAATTAGCCAATCAGGTGGGAGCTTATTGTAGGCAGCTACCTGAGCAGCAAACAGCAATCTTTGCACTGTTAAACTGTATCGATTAAATAATTTAGCATATACTGTACATTTGTGTACTGAAAAGAGGACAATTCTGCTGTCAGATAAAATAAGATAACATGTCGGGATAGAGAGATTAATGTCTGTGCATTTTTTATTTTCAGTGAAAGGTTTTACGTGGGGAAAGAAGCCCAATGAGGAGCCACCATCTACTTCAGAAGGTGAGTGATTGAAAAGAGGACAATTCTGCTTCTAAAATAAAATAACATGTCGGGATGGAGAGAATAATGTCTGTACTTTTTTTATTTTCAGTGAAAGAGGGAAAGAGAAAGAACCCCAATGAGGAACCGCCATCTACTTCAGGGGGTAAGTAATATAAGAGGAGGTCCTGTCACCAATTATTCTGTAGAGGAGGCTTCTTTCCATAAGACTGGGCTACCAGATCCAGGTCCCTCAGTCATGTCCATTTATAATGATTCCATGGACTCAGTGTATGTTCAGAGCCATATTTATCAGGTCTTTAGCTGAAAGTTGTCCATGGCCGTGTCCCTGATATAAGAGTCCCCAACTGCTTTGGTGGTGACAACCCTGGTCAGACAATGAGTGTCAATGAGTTGGATGGTGGTATTCTGTGAGACAATATTCCACATTGACCCAACATACAATGAACTAGTTAAGGAGTTTGTTGGATCGGTCTCTAGATCACTTTTCTCCCACTTCTGACAGAAAGTTCCAGCTGGTTCACCGCCCCTCACTGCTCATCATTGGGCCACTGGGTCAAAGCAAACTGGTCAGATTGGACTTAAATCTGATTTGGCACAAACAGATTTATTTATCCCTACACACCATTTCAGAGATCTTCTCTACATCTCGGTGCCCAAGAAGATCTGGTATGGTGGTCGGGCCTTCTCCCACCAGGGTGCCGTTTTAAGGAATAGCCTCCCTGTTGAGCCCCAGGAGGCACACACTATCCCGGTCTTCCGCGGGTTGCTGAAGACTTGACTTTTCACGCAAGCCTTTTCTTACGTAGCCTCTCTCTTCCACCCTTTCTGCCATTTTTTTCCTTTACAACCCCTTTAAGCCCTAAAAATTCTGTAGATCTTAGGCACCGTGCATACCAATGCTTGATGGGAATCCTGTTAGAACCCCTACAAATGAGTAGAACCCTCCTGGAGGAGACATTGGGCTTCAGTTAGACTAACAAGGCAAATCTCTTCCAGTGTCAAATTCAAAAGCTTTAAAAGACCCACAACTCTTATATATTCTCACTCAACAAGAACCTTTTTTTGTAAAGTTTTGTGAATCTTTTTTTTTCTGATTACAGCTTCCTCCTCTTCTGCCCCCGAACCTCAGGTTGTGCCCTTTGTTGATAAACATCGCAAGGAACTGATAGCCCGCTGTGCTCTGGTGGAACCCATCCTGGATGGTCTCCTCTCTGAAGGTCTGCTAAGTCAACAACAATATGACGCCATACGAGCTGAAAAATATGACCAGGAGAAGATGAGGAAACTCTATGAATTCGTCAAGGGCTGGTCTCCATCCCACAAGCAGACACTCTATGAAATCTTAAAGGAAGAAAATCCTCCTTTGATTGAAAATCTGGAGCAGTCCTAAACTGTCTCTGAAGATTACAGCACAAATGTCACACACTCTACAAGGATATTTAAAGGTTATCTAAACCTGTGAACAAAAATGTCATATGTTTCCGTTTACCAGTCCTTAGATGTGATGGGGCAGAGTTTTCTTTTTTCAGGCTAAGATAATTTTCTTCAAAACTCATAAAAATACCCCTTGATCCTGCCAGAATCACCCGTGTCCCTGTAATTTCCTATTAAACAATATTATCAACCTCCCCAGCTATCTTCTGTGATTTACAGAAAGTGTGTGCTCAAAATTTTTGGGGGGGGCAAAAAAAAAAACATCAATTGCAGCCACTGTGCCCATCAAACCCAGCTACTATGCCCATCAATTGCCGCCACTGTGCCCATCAATTGCCGCCACTATGCCCATCAATTGCCACCACTTTGCCCATCAATTGCCACCACTGTGCCCATCAATTGCCGCCACTGTGTCATCAATTGCCGCCACTGTGCCCATCAATTGCCGCCACTGTGCCCATCAATTGCCGCCACTATGCCCACCAATTGCCACCACCTTGCCCATCAATTGCCACCACTGTGCCCATCAATTGCCGCCACTGTGTCATCAATTGCCGCCACTGTGCCCATCAATTGCCGCCACCGTGTCATCAATTGCCGACACCGTGCCCATCAATTTCTGCCACCGTGCCCATCAATTGCCGCCACCATGCCATCAATTGCCGCCACCATGCCATCAATTGCCGCCACCGTGCCATCAAACGTAGCCACTGTGCCCATCAAACGCAGCCACTGTGCCTATCAATTGCCCCCAGTTTGCCCTATCAAATAATGCCAGTTTGCCCCATTAAATAGCCGCCAGTTTGTCCCATCAAACGTCGCCAGTTTCCCCAATCAAATGATGCCAGTTTGCCCCCGCCCTCCCGGCACTTACCTTTCTTCTTGGGTTAGCGCCGCCTTCCATGCTCCCTCCGAGTCCTCAATATCTTCTCCCGTCCTCTTCATGTCATCTCTGCTATAATTGGATGCCTGATAGGTGTCCACTCACAGCGCCTGTCACTTCAGCCAATCAGGTGACCGGTAACCAGACCCGGTACACCAGATTGGCTGAGAGGTGGGTCAGTGTTAGGGAAGAGATTGCCTAACACCACACTACGTAAGCAGCGAACGCACAGCTGTACGCCCGCTCCTTGCCAATTTGGAAGCCTAAGGCTCTAATCAGGCACTTGCAAAACACCCCCACCGCTCTAATTCAGAGCTCAACAAGGGACCTGACACCTGAATAGTGGGCAGCAGTGGCGACAATACATAGATTCATGCATTGCATTAATCAATCTATTGTTGATTGACCGGTGCAGAAGAGAGAGGGGGCGGGGCTCCTGTGCCCTCTATGGAAGCACCGCCACTGTGTGTGACTGGTACAAGTAAAATAGATAAACGAGCAGCTATCACACCTACGGACTGGTAAGCTGCAATGTATGACATTTCTTGGGGGTTTAGATACTTTTAAAGATGAATTCTATAAAAAAAAAAAACATTTAAAGTTTCTTTATGACTTTTCTGTAAGTGATATTTAGTTAGCTCAGTGCCTTGTAGAGATGTGTAGTGCCCCATTCTGTCCATCAGTACCCTGTGCTGTGCATGCATTGGGATTCATTTACTAAAGGTTAGTAGACTGAGCACTTTGCAAAAAGCATTTGCTCTCTGCAAGGGCAGTTGCTCCAGAGCTTAGTAAATGAGGCAAGGCTTCACTTTGCAAAGAATACCCAATCACGTGCAAAGGAAATAAAAAAAAAACAGCATTTTTTCCTACATATGATTGGATGACGGAAGTCACCAGAGCTTCTGCTCATTTACTAAACTCTGGAGGAACTGCAAAATGCAACCTACACAGTCTATTTGCCTTTAGTAAATCAACCCCATGATGTGTTACATAAAAATACAGTGGAACCTAAAAGTCCTAACTCGGTTTGTCTCAGAATTCAGGCCAAAGCAGTGTGCAGTACCGCATTTGACCTGAGGTGGGGCGCCGGTGACACGTCATATTCGGCTCCCCGTCACACAATGCTACGGAAGTGACGTAGCGGCCAACTGCGCATGCGTGATGCGTTCCAAACGCAATTGTGATGCGTTCCAATGGATTTACGACAGTGCACACCAGCGAAGCCGTCATTCTTGGCGACGTGGACATAGAGGTAAGTGGCCAGTCGGCCTCACGTCCTCGCTTTGCTCGGACAGCTCACTGCGCTCGCTCGGCCTCCTGGCTCTTTTTTTAACATCCTCCAATCCACGGGGGTTTTTAATGAAGGAGTCTGGATGCCGAACGAGGTTTCGCTGGTGTGCACTGTCGTAAATGCATTGGAACGCATCGCAGATGCGTTTGGAACACATCGCGCATGCGCAGTTTGCCGCCACAGCACTTCCGCAGCAGTCTGTGATGGGGAGCGGAGTATGACGGTACACCGGCGCCATAAATGCACTGAAAGGTCCGAGGACAGCTCGGCTAACCTCGGCAAACCTCAGAAACACTTGGGAACGGAGTCTTTGCAAGGTTTGCAGAGGTCAGCCGAACTGTCCTCGGGGCCTTTCCGACCTTTTCCGAGGCTCTCCGGCACCCCCCCACCCCCCACCTCCGGCCACATGTGGTATTGCATGCCATTGAAGTCAATGCGGAACTAATATTTTTTGTTTCCATAGACTTCTATGGGGAAACTCGCTTTGATATGCGAGTGCTTTGGATGAGAAGCATTCTCCTGGAACGGGTTATGCTCGTAATCCGAGGTTCCGCTGTATCTGATATCACAAAGATTCTGATCTATGCAAAGTTCTATAAACATTACTTCTAAAATCCCTCTTTCCATTCTTTTTTTTTATAAACTTTTTAATAAATGTAGTCAGAATGCTCTTCATACACAAAACATTCCAATATTTTTCATTCCATAGCTTGGGATCGTTAATAAGACCAATACATTTCCTCTATTCCTCATTCCAACTTGACTTTGACTTTCCACCTTGCCTTGGGGGGTGTGGGGGCTGGTGATGGGGGGGGGGGGGGGGAGAAGGGACACAATGGTCAACTGTGCTATAGTGGCTGAAGGATGATGTCTGATTAGTGACACCATGGATATCCCATTACATGTACTTATTCTTGTAAGGACCTCTGAACAGCAATCCGAAATGGTCATTGCCAAAACATACATCTTTCTGTGAATGGTATGGCTTCATCACAATAAAATTGGGAGAAATTACTTCTCTATGACTCTTTTATTAATGTATTCATCTGGTAAAAAAAATTGGAAGGAAATCAAACATTTCATTGGTAACCGTTCTTGAGATAACGCAACCAGAATAACATTTCTACGTAAGGTAAGGCCCCTTTCACATTTATACGACTTGTCTCACGATTTTGGACTGCAAAATCGTATGACAAGTCATTCTCCATTATTTTCAATGAACACCATTCATACTGGCACGACTTTAAGTAGTGCCGACTTCAAAGTAGTCCTTGCACTACTTTGGTCCGATTTTGATGACACTTACACAGGCATTCATTGAAATCGCGGCCGCGAATCGCGGCAAAAACGCGGTAAAGAGCGACAATTTTGAAAAAAAAGTTTCGGCCGATACGTATTCTTCTACCTATTTTTGGTAAAAAAAATTGCAATAAGCGCTTTTTTACCGGTTTGCGCAAAAGTTACAGCGTCTACAAAATAGGGGATAGTTTTATGGCTTTTTATTTTTTTACTAGTAATGGCGGCGATCTGTACATTTTTTATTGTGACTGTGACATTGCGGCGGACACATCTGACACGTTTGACACATTTTTGGGACCATTCACATTTACACAGCGATCAGTGCTATAAAACTGCCCGGTTTTGTCCCCAGATTGGATTTGAACAGGGGCTAGGGCAAGTTCAAAGACATTCAGTGCAGAATAATTTTTTTCCAATTATCTGTGCCCCTTTCTGATGATGATGTGCTGGTCGGAGCGGAGGGAATATTTCTTCAGTTTTGGGTGTATGCCCATTCAGCTCCGCTCGCATGTTCTTCTGCCTTGGCTCAAGTCCCGGCCAGCCGCCTGCCTGTTTATTTCTTTGCCTTCCCTGACGGAGTGACCTTCCTCCGCACTCCACCCAGTAGTAGCCGGGGGCCTGGAGAGTAAGACTTGACAGCATAGGCGTGCGCAGCCTATTGCTTTAGGGTGTACACCCCAAAGCCCAAACACACTACCGATCACTCACGATGTTCATTCAGAAAGGAAAGGGGCCAACAAATCACATATTTAGTGGCCCATTCCCCACTCCTAAAACATCCCAGCAGCAACAGCCATTAGGAGAGGAGGAGAGCTGGCAGCACTGTGAAGGCAAAGATGGGAGCCAGCCAGGGCAGTAGGGGAGATCTGTGCTGCACGCCTATGCTTGACAGGCTGTGAGGCGGGCGGTGACGGTCAGAGAGTTGCTGATTGCCGCCATTACTAGTAAAAAAAAAAATGTTCCGGGATTTAATTAAAAAAAACTGGTCACCTTATCGTATAGGGACAAGGCCTAAACCAGTTGGGTGAGACGGGCACTTGCCTGAACGTACTGTTTGTGTGTTAAAGGGCAGATCGCTGACATCCATTCTATTGGGTTGACTATCCAGGAAACGTTATCAGTTTACTATTACCTTACTGGATTACAAGTTGTTCTTAGCGCGCCACCGCATGCCAATGAACAAGTGCACCTACTGTTAGCAGGAGACTGTATTGAAGTTTGGTCTGGGATGTCAGGCCATCCTAATTAGTTATAGCTATAACACTTACGAACAATCTGTTTAGGGTTGTATACTCTGCCCCAAGCTTCATCACCAATCTCGTCTCTAAACATATCCCAAACCGTCCTCTCCGCTCTTCTCAAGACCTCCTACTGTCAAGCTCTCTCGTCTCTTCCTCCCATGCTCGTCTCCAGGATTTCTCCAGAGCCTCTCCCATCCTGTGTAACTCACTACCTCAACCTGTGCGGCTATCCCCTACTCTTGCTACATTCAGGCGATCCCTGAAAACTCACCTTACCTCAGGGAAGCCAATCACGTCTCCAACTAATCTTTTACCACTTCCATCAGCTCATTCCCCGCAGTTACAACCTTTTGTACCACCTGCCCCACCCTATTAGATTGTAAGCTCTTCTGAGCAGGGCCCTCTTAATCCTCTTGTATTTTATTGTATTGTAACTGTATTGTCTCCTTTTTATATTGTAAAGCGCTGAGTAAACTGTTGGCGCTATATAAATCCTGTGTAATAAATAATAATAATAATATTCTCTATATTGGTTGCATTGCTCGCTGGCAGAGTAATCAGTTCTACTACATTAATACGTTACACTTAATCCGCTCTACTGTTTTATATTGTATTGTAGAGAGGCTAGAGCTGGGTGGGGTTTGGCAGGAGGGTGTTTCAATGTACACGTTTGGTTGAAGGAGACCCCCTTGCTGTGTGCTCACACAGATCTAATTGACGTTGCAGCCTAGCTTTTGCCAAAACTCTAATTTTGCCACTGATACTGCAGGGATCTGCAAAATAGAGTGTCACTGTTTTACTCATGTTCTTTTGTTCTTCTTTAAGTAAAGCATTAATTTGGTTATCTTGAAGTCTGTGTGCAGCCTGTCTTTTATACTGCAAGATCCCTCCACTTAAGGCAGTGGTTCTCAACCTGGGGGTCAGGACCCCCTTGGGGGGTCGAATGATGATTTGCCAGGGGTCACCAAATCCTGGCCTGTTTCTGAAGCCCACATCGCTTTCCCAGCCTTTTCTCGACTGCCCAGCTGGGCTGTTCCTAGAGCCCACGGCCGCCCACTCAGCCTCTTAGCAGCCACCCATTCAGTTCACGGCATGGCTGGGGGGGGGGGGGGGGGCAGAGACTAGAAGTCAGCTGACTGTTGAGGAATGTGAAGTGGGAGGGGCTGAAGGAGACCCTATTTCCTGATTTCAGCATAGGAGTCACTGCTGCGAGACACCACTGTAATACGGGTTCCACGCTACAAAAATAATTTTACCGTTAAGGGTCCCCACAATTTGTGAAATGTTATCAAGGGGTCACGACACTAGAAAGATTGAGAAGCACTGACTTAAGGTAATCCCTTTTATTGCATAATCTGTTGTTGTGTAACGGCATATTGTGTTCCTCACCAGCTACTGAGGTTCACAACTCTCAATTATTGCCAGGTGTGTCACGGGAGGGTTTAGACCCACTTTAAGGGGTTAATCACCAAGCGTAGACCCAACACAATGCAACAGCTCCTCCGGGGGTAGTGCTACATATCTATGACAGGTTTTTTGTCAAGGCGGGAAAAAAATGCAAATGACTTCCTCCTTTTACCTAGAAACTTTCACACATAGTTTCTTTGAAAGTCAAAGAACAGTTGTGCTGCTGGAGACTGTTGGCAGTTGTGCTGCTTGAGTAAAGGTTTGAGAGACGCCACATAGAGAAGGATGGCAGAGACTGTGAGAGATGCCCTACTCTTGGCCTTGGATGATCTGGTTGAGAATAGCTTCAAGAGGTTCCGCAACAAATTGATGGACTGCAATATCAAATCGGGTAAAAAAAAGATCTCCAAAAGCAAGCTAGAGAAGGCGGATCGTGAGGACACAGTGGGTCTGATACTGGATTCCTACGAGGAATATGGAGCAGAGCTGACATTGGATGTTCTAGAAGCCATTAATGAGAATAGAGTGGCCTCGGACCTTAAGAAGAATCTGAAGAAAGGTAAAGCTTACCATAAGCTTTAGATTAATCTCATATGACTGCTTCTTTTTTATATATATATAGCTGACCATACACTCAATGATGTATCCAGGCCTAGGGCAGCACTTTGCAGGGGGGCAGCACTTCCGTCCCCGCCGGCTTGTGCTACACTGTTAAGCCTCATACACATGATCGGACTTCAAACAATCTGTTCCGTGGATTTTTGTTTGAAGGGCGTTGGCCAGGGCACAACTATAGCATACACTCGCTCTGACTTTTCTGCAAACTTTCCCAAAACTTTCCCAACATCACATGGTTTTTCTGCTCTATGCCGCCACCCTTTGGTCAACTTCTGCTATTGTTGGTTGATTTTAACAATGGTTCTGGGCATGCGTGTTTGTACTTCGGGCTAATGTCCGATGGATTTCTGTACACGCGATAGGACTTTTTACCGTAGGACTTTTGTTGCCGAAAAGTTTGTCCGTTTGCAGAGCGATCTTTTGTCCAATGAAAACCAAAAAAGTTTGTCTGATGGGAGCGTACACACGGTCTGATTTTTTTGAAAACGTGCAAATTTTGACGTTTTTGAAGTTTTCTCCTAGACTGTAAAGGTTTAGGAGATATTGGGGCAGATTCACGTAGATCGGCGCATTATCATTCCGGCGTAGCGCACCACTTTTCCGTTAGACTTGCGCAATCTAGCCGCGTAATCCGGCGATTCACGTAGCTTTTACGCAAGAGCTTGCGCAAACGTAAGGTTTTTTCCTGAGGCGTAAGGAGGAGTAATACAAATTGGGAAGGACGTGGGCGTGTTACATTGAAATGAGCCGTGACCCCATGCAAATGAAGGGCCGGCCGACTCGCGCATGCGCGCGTGAAGGAAACCATGTCAGCTCCGTTGTGCGCATGCTCACAACTCGGGAGCGGCGCAATCAGTGAAATTGGAAATGGACTAGGGCAACTTTATGAACTACGCAGACAGCATAAATAGACAGACACAAATGCACTTCCTTTGCAAAAGTACATCCCTTTGTATCCCTCCCTATACAGCAAGGTGCTTTTGTTTGTTTGTGACGTGTCTTTGAGATATTTGGGGACTGTTTTGCAGAGTGATTTTTGTCTTTTATGTCTTTGTTGTTATTTTGTTTAAATTATATTTTTGCTGGGCATTTTTTATTTTTGCTCGTCATTTATTTAATTTTTTTGGTTCTGTTTGTGTATGATTTTGGAATGTGGGGGTGATATTCCTGCGGGAAAAGGGGTGTCACCCTCATTTGTGGTGGAGAAGTGATCGCCAGGTCTGTGTGAATGGTGTATGAATGTACAGTGACATAATTGGAGCCGTGGCATGGCGTTGCAGCTCACAAGTCCTGCATGGTGGACTGGTGCCAATCCAATGTGATGAGGATGTGGGGTGTGTGTGCTAGGGACCACAGTGGTGTGCATGCATGCATTCTCATTGTGCCATGATTAATGTGTGTGTTTAACGTGCAAAGATGCATAATGTGAGCTGGCATGAGATGGGGTCATGAGATGGGGTACCAGTGCATATGCAGAGTCACCTTGAAGGGAAAAGACAGGAGGATGTTAGTCATGCATGTGCCACTTGTGAGGTGTGCATCACGGGAGGGGATAGTCATGCCTGCCACCCATGTCACTCACCAACCAGCCAGCTGTCCCCATACATGTTCTGTTGGAAATCTGTGGGGATGGGGCTCTGATTGTATATGTAGCTGTCATGGGTGTCATGGGTGGTGCCATGTGTTGGGCTGGTGATGTCCTCCTGCAGGGTTGTGGTAATTCCATGATGGCATGAGGGGTGAATCTGAAGATGCGAGACACCTCAGAATCACTCATGCCATAGATGTCTATGCGTGTGTGATATATCAAGTGAAGAGTGAGGGGCTTGTATCAGATAAGAATATTGTATTAGATTAATTTAAATTGTAAATTTTATATAAGCAAATGAAAAAATTAAAAAAAACATCTCCCGTGCCCTCCTTAGTGCCATCCTCCGTGCCCTCCTCCTTCTTTGTTCATCTAAAGTCAGTAGTATAGCTATGCGCGACGATGCCCCTGGCATGTTGGCATACAGATTGTTGGGCAACACGTGTGACTGCTGAACTCCTCACTAACAGTGTTGCTTTATCTGACAATTAGACTTTTTTTCAAAATTTAGACCAGCTTTTAGGTCCTCTAACTTTAGACAGAACATTTTGCTGTTGCGCACATCGCGTAGCCTGCGCAGCAACTGCGTTTTTTTGTGGATCCCCGTAACTCCCTCATTAGCATATTTGACTAGCAAATCAATGGTGTGTCTAGCGCAGTTTTGCACGAAGGGAAGCGAATGTCTAATTCAATTACGCCGGACCAAAAAACGTAGATTTCTGGCGTATATTGTTTTGTGAATCGCGTCCAACTATACGCACGCGCACATTTAGACTTACGCACGCGCAACAGCAGTTGCGCAGGCGTAATCGCTCTGTGAATCTGGGCCATTCTTTTTACCTACAGATAAGCCTTATTATAGGCTTACCTGTAGGTAAAAGTAAAAAAATAGACTATACAACCACTGATTCTGGTAAAAGCATTGCAAAGTTATTTACACAGTTGCAAAATAAAGGCTCTTATTTAAAATTAAAATTGTGTTACTGCTTCACTTAAAAAAATAGAAATGAAAAAAATAGTTTTAATATTAATAGTTTGAAAAACATAAATAATTAAGTTTTTTTTTTTTTAAAACAAGCAAAGCTTTCCTTTGGTGAGTGTGGCTTGTTGTTGTTTTATTCTTTATGCAATCCATAAAAAAGTAGCCAAAAACAAAGCTGTAGATAAAAAAAATAATGAGGTAATCTGTAGATAACAATGTTATCATTTTATTATTTTCCCATTTAAAATATAACAACAAATTGTGATTCTGGTAAAAGCATTGCAAAATTATTTACAAAATTACCAAATGTTACTAATAATTCTATATTTTAAGATTTAATATCTCACATATATGATATATAGTTAAGGAAGAGTTCTTTGACCAGAGTAAAAGCTTTAACATAATACGCATTTATTTAGAGAAAGGTATTAGTCTATCTAATATACTGCATACATTTACAGTCTTTACCCTCCCTGGCGGCATGATTCTGTCTGGAATTACGTACCAAAAGCGGTACAATTATTTGCAAGGAAATTTTGCGTTTTACACTGTAGGCCTGTAATTCTTAGGAATAACTAATTTAAATCTGACCAAACAAGAGTCTAATAGGCATCCCGGGTATGATTTGTTTTTTAAAAACAAAATTATAAATTATAATATAATAAATAATTATAACAAATAATAATATAATTATAATAAAAATTATTCAATAATGTAATCAACTCAAAATCACTGAAATTTGCTCAGTTGCAGAATTGTCGCTGTCATTACTTTTATTTTTTTATGACGAATTTCCCAACAAATCGCTATCGCTCAATTTTGCAAGTGATTATAATTTATTATCGCTGATTTCTAGCTGCTCTAAAATCACTTTTGACATAAAGGGACACTTTTGGTTGCTATGGACAATCTACAGTTTGCAGGCAGAAAGAACAGTTTTTATTTAAAAAAAAAAGAACATGCAGGGCACTGGGCAGACCACTAGGGACAAGGGGTGTGTGTATTTTTTACATACAGTACTGTAACCTATAAGATTACAGTATACTGTATGTAATGTGTTTGTTTACTTTTTTGAATTTGGCGCCGGTCTCCGCCCCGTGCGTCGTAACGTCGCAGGGAACGGAGCTCGGCGGCACATGGGGACACTGTGAATCGAGCGAGCACCCGCATATTTAAGTATGCCCGGGGGTACAAAATCCGGGCGCGGTGTGTTTAAAAGGCCATAGGCTAGGGAGAGCGTATGTGACGTGGCACCTGGGGTGTTACAGAGTTCCTCTAGTGTTGTAAGAGGTTGGGCATTGGAAGCTGGAGGCCTTAGTGAGCGAAGAAAATGACCCAGCTGATGGGATCTCAGGAAGTCCAGGCGAAACGGGCCTGCGGGATCAGAGAGCTCCGCAACAGTGTTCCAGGGTAGTAAAGATTTAAGTCAGGGAGGGCTGTTCCACCTAGATCAGTGGGGTTCTTAAGGACTCTCCAGGCCAGCTTGTGTCTGTAGGTACCCCAAATAAATGTCTTGAGTATGGCCTCCATTAAATTGAAAAATGTCAAGGGTAAGTGCCAGAGTATATACAATTGTATCGCCCCCCCCCCTATTTGGCGGGGCGTTACGCTAAAGTTAGTGGGGAATGGGAGAGTTAAGTTGCTCCCACTCACAAATTGGTTAAGTTCAGACTGCTGTCAGTTTAGAACTGCTTTCTAGGTCAGTATGCTAGGGAGGTGTTTTTACCCCTGGGTGACAATTGGCGCTGGAAGGGGTTTTGACAGACCCACCTTATCCCAGCAGCCAATCAGAGGACAATTTTCCCTCTGGACATGCTGGCAGGAGAGTATATCTGTGGCAGACGCCTGAGAGAAGCATGCGACGTTCTATGCGCGCACCTTCGAGGTGCACGCATCCATGGGCCCCGCCATCGAGGCCTGCCTGGTCGAAGCTACGCACCAAGCGGAGCTTCACCCTGACATCGAAAGGGGCCCCAGCGGCTGCTGGGTCCCAGATCCTAAGCTGGGAGCTGTACGGTGGGGGATTGTCCGCGAGGCCTAGGCGAACCACCGGGGATCCGGTCATCACTACATGACAGGTACACTTCAACTATCCTCTGATGATTTAGAAGTTACTTACTGGGAGGATCCATTAGTTCTACCCTTTTGAAAAATATGGAAATTCCTCAGGCCTGTGGCAGGATAATACCTGCCTCGCCCATCGGTGGGGGTAAGTTGAAGTTGTTAAATAAATGATTGAAGAGGGACAATAACTTGGGGGCAAGTATCTCGCTGTATTGGGTATAAACTTCTATGGGTAACCCGGGGCCTTGGATCTGGCGAAGCTCGCAATCGCTGTGGTTATTTCGTTGAGTGTAAGAGGTGCAGGTTTACATACTCTTTAACACCAATCAGCAAACCTTTCACTGCTATACTGAATAAATAATAAAGCATATAAATGTTGTGTATTGAAAAGAGGACAATTCTGCTGTCAGATAAAATAAGATAACATGTTGGGATAGAGAGATTAATGTCTGTGCTTCTTTTCTTTTTCAGTGAAAAGTGTTACCTTGAGTGAGAAGCCCAAGGAGGAACCTCAATCTCCTTCAGAGGGTGAGCGATAGAAGACCAATTGTTCTGTGGAGGAGGCTTCTTTCCATTGACCAGGCTTGAGTCATGTCCCTATATAATGATTCCATGGGCTCAGCGTATGTTCAGAGGCAGATTTTTCAGGTCTTTTGCTGAAAGTTGTCCATGGCCCTGTCCCTGATATAAGTCAGCCCCTGTCTAATTAGAGTCCCCAACTGTTTCCATGATGACTGCCCTGGTCAGACAATTATGTGTCAATGGGTTGGATGGTGTTATTTTGGTAGACAGTATTCCACAATGACCCGTCATACAATGAACTAGTTAAAAGCCCTGTACACACGACCGGTTTTCCTGCCAGGAAAACTGCCAAGAGAGCTTTTGGCCGGGAAAGTTGGACATGTGTATGCTTCCTCGCAGTTTTCCCATCAGGAAAACAGCAGGGAATCCCGGCAGAAAAATGGAGAACCTGCTCTCTATTCCCAGCGTTTTTTTTTCGCCATCTACTACTTTCCTATGGGAAACGCTACGAGGCAGTGCCGATGGAGCATACAGACGGCCCGGGATTCCCGACCAAAGCTCCATGGCAGTTTTCCTGCCGGGCCCTTGGGCTTTCCCCTTGGTGGACTTTTTACCACAGAGAAAACCGAGCGTGTGTACAGGGCTTCAAAGTTTGTTGGATCGGTCACTAGATCACTTTGCTCGCACTTCCAGAAAGTTCCAACTGGTTCACCACCCCTCACTGCTCACCATTGGTCACTGGGTCAAAGCAAATTGGCCCGATTGGCTTCAAATTTGATTTGGCACAAACTGATTCATTCATCCCTACACACAATTTCAACACGTGAGGAGTCCATTAGCCCTTAGTGAGTTTCAGTGCAGAGCTGTTTTCATGAATTACTTTTAAGTTAGTGATTCCGAATGTACATGGTAGATAACATTTACAAAAAAGAGTCCAGCACCAGAGACTTGTGTATTTATTTTAAAATAATCCCGCCAATGTATTTTAGGTGTAGTGGTGCAGTGTGGAGATCCCCCATTGAGTCTCCAATGCTGTTTGCAACTTTGTCACGAAGATCCCTTCTTGCTAATAAACCATTTTTTCCCACAGAGAATTCACTAAAGGGGAATTTGGAACAGTTTTAAAGGACCTTCCATCCTTGTGGATTCTCCTCAAGACATTAGGGAGGATTTGCCTGGGCCCAATGCTGTATCCTGGCTTAGGCCAACAAGGCCCAAGTCTAGGGCAGCACAGAGTCCCTGCCGGCTTGTGCTACACTGTTAGTGTAACACAAGCTGCTTCTAATTTTGACTGTCCTATCAGCCTGGACCACAAACCTTCCTCACTGTGCTATATGTGTTCTTCTGCACCATCGGCATGGTTATATCTTCTTAGTCCTCTCCATAAAATTATCAGAAATTTGTGCTTAAATAAGAACTATAGGCAACACTTTTTTTCCATTTTGGATAGAGTAAGGGAGGGTTATAGCCCCTGTCAATTAATTTTTTACCATCCCTGTTCCATTGCAGAGATTTACCTTCACTTCCTTCCCCATAGCCAAACAGGAAGTGAGAGGAAATCTATGCAAATTAAGGAAATCCAATGCCCCCCTCAGGCCCTAAGAACTAGTGTCCCCACTCGAAAATTTCAGGGCGGGTCTTAAAGAGAAAGGGGTGTGGCTTTGACAGGAAGGGGTGGGTCATATTTAAATTAGGGAATCACGAGTTTAGTCATGCCTAGGGCAGCACAAACCCTAAATACACTACTGCTTTTGCCAGTGACACACGTAGCTCCACTGAAAACCAAGCTGTGCGGTGTGGATAGCAGTCTGAGCAGAACGTAGAGCTCCCATAAGTAGAAGGCCCCAGTTTAGGAAAAGTGTGTACAAGTTATTTCCTTTATTATCCCTAAAAAAATCAGTAGATCTTAGGCACTGTGCAATCCTGATAGAACCTCTACAAATGAGTAGAACCCTCCTGGAGGAGACATTGGGCTTCCGAGAGACTAACATGGCAAATTCCTTCCAGTGAAAAAATTTAAAAGCTTTAAAAGACCCACAACTCTTATTTATTCTCACTCAACAAGACCCTTTTTTGTAAAGTTTTGTGAATATTTTTTTTCCGATTACAGCTTCCTCCTCTTCTGCCCCCGAAACCCAGGAGGATCACCTTGTGGCACCGGCAGCCCGCGTTGCTGTGGTGACTCCCATCCTAGATCTCAAATAAAGGTCTGCTAAGAGATGAACCATACGACATCATACAAGCTGAAAAAATTCCCCAGGAGAAGATGAGGGGGCTCTACATGAACATCTAGGGATTTTCTGAATCTGACAAGAATACTCTCTATGAAATATTAAAGAAACATAATGGTCCTTTGATCAAAGATCTGGAGAACTCTAAAGAGAAGATCTAAACCCAAGAAGAAAAATGTCATATATTTCAGCTTACCAGTCTGTAGATGGGGTGGCTTTTAGTTTCCTTTTTTCAGGCTAAGAACATTTTCTGCGATTACAGAAAAATACCTGCCGATTCTGCCAGAATAACCAGTGTCCTTGTAACTTCCTCTCAAATAATGTTATCACCCTCCCCAGCTATCTTCTGTGATTTACAGCACATTTCTTCCTAGGTAATGGAGATTAGAAAAGGAGGCTGGGGATGTTGTAGTCTAATGCCGCGTACACATGATCTGATTTTCCGTCGGAAAAACCTTGGATGGCTTTTCCGATGGAATTCGTCAAGAACGTGGTGACGTACAACACTACGACGAGTCGAGAAAATTAAGTTCAATGCTTCTGAGCATGCATTGAATTGTTTCCGAACATGCGTCAAAATTTAGTGTGAGTCGGAATTGCTACAGACAATTGGAATTTCCAATTGAAATTTTTTCCATCGGAAAATTTGAGAACCAGCTCTTAATCTTTTGTTGCCGCAAATTCCGACAGCAAAAGTTCGATGGAGCCTACACAGGGTCGGAATTTCTGACCAAAAGCTCACATCAGACTTTTCTTGTCGGAATTTCCGACCGTGTGTACGAGGCATAAATCAGGAGAGCAGCCCAAGGTAACAACACTACTCATAGATAGATCCAGTACATTGAGTGAGCGTTGTCACCCAGGACAGGAAGTGTTTTTCTGGCATAATCACCAGGTGGAAAGAAAGGAGAATAGAGAAGGCAGCCACCACACTGATAAGTTGCAATATATTACATTTCTCATAGAATCTGATCTATGCAAGTTTTTATTTAAAAAAAAACCACATCAAATCTCTCTGTCCCTTGTTTTTTATATACCTTTTTTTTCAAAATGTAGTTGAAATGCTTTTCATACACAAAGCATTCCAATATTTGTCATTCCAAGGCTAATAAGATCAATGCATTTCCTCTATTTCTCATTCCAGCTTGACTTTGACTTTTGATTTCCATCTTGATTTTGGGGGTGTGGGGAAGGGTGATCGGGGAAAGAAGGGACACGATGGCCAACTAGGCTATGGTCACTGAAGTATGATGTATGAATAGTCACACCACAGATATCCCATTACATGTACATCTTGTTGTAATCCAAAATTGTCAATGCCAAAACATTCATCTTTTCTTTGGATGTCATCATTTTATCACAGCACTTCAAATAAAATTTGGTTGCAATGACGTCTCTTGGACTCTTTCATTAATATGCGCAAATATAAACACTACAGTGTAGAACTCAATTGATAGTCCAGGGTAGCGGCGTGCTGACGTCCTTCAAACCGCAAACTGTGTCCCGGAGTGAACGGGTGTGCTAGCCGGCCGGCTATTTTTCACATGCGAATTTTATCTACTTTCTTGTGATTTTAATTTTTCTTGTGTGATTTTAATTGTTTATTAAACAAAGTTTTATGGGTTCACACTATGTAGCTTTTTTTTCTTCTCCATACTGATTTCATTACAACTCGGATCATCTGTCCACTGCTGGAGAAAACTCAACCTTTGGATATCCTGTCACGTTAACCCTTGGCTGGGGATTAAGCCATCTGCTGTCAGAAGATCTCTAGTTGGGATCTTCCCCTCTGGTAAGGGGCGGGGTGATTGAAAGGTGGAGGTGTTTATCTATCCATGCACTGTTTCTGAGGTTTTTGCATTTGATGTCACCATCTATCTGGAGGAAAGAACATTTGTTTTCTGCTATCAGTTTCCATCAGAAGCATAACATGTTCCGCACTTGATTAATGGATTTTTACATATTTTAACATGTTCCGCACTTGATTAATGGATTTTATATATTATATATTTCTTTCATTACCTGCTTGACGGGACTCTCATTTACTCTACACTGGACTATCAATTGAGTTCTACACTGTAGTGTTTATATTTGCGCAGCTTTTTCTTGTTCCGCACTTGATTAATGGATTTTACATATTTTAACATGTTCCGCACTTGATTAATGGATTTTATATATTATATATTTCTTTCATTACCTGCTTGACGGGACTCTCATTTACTCTACACTGGACTATCAATTGAGTTCTACACTGTAGTGTTTATATTTGCGCAGCTTTTTCTTGTTCCGCACTTGATTAATGGATTTTACATATTTTAACATGTTCCGCACTTGATTAATGGATTTTATATATTATATATTTCTTTCATTACCTGCTTGACGGGACTCTCATTTACTCTACACTGGACTATCAATTGAGTTCTACACTGTAGTGTTTATATTTGCGCAGCTTTTTCTTGTTCCGCACTTGATTAATGGATTTTACATATTTTAACATGTTCCGCACTTGATTAATGGATTTTATATATTATATATTTCTTTCATTACCTGCTTGACAGGACTCTCATTTACTCTACACTGGACTATCAATTGAGTTCTACACTGTAGTGTTTATATTTGCGCAGCTTTTTCTTGTTCCGCACTTGATTAATGGATTTTACATATTTTAACATGTTCCGCACTTGATTAATGGATTTTATATATTATATATTTCTTTCATTACCTGCTTGACGGGACTCTCATTTACTCTACACTGGACTATCAATTGAGTTCTACACTGTAGTGTTTATATTTGCGCAGCTTTTTCTTGTTTTATAGTATTATTTTTGTGTGTATCTCACATTTTAAGTTGCTAGCATTTTTCTAGACCATTCACATAGACAGCGCAGTATTACCACTCTTTTTTTTTCTCTTTCATTAACCACTTGCCCACCGGGTTTGTTTTTCAGATTCGGTGTTTACGAGACTAAAACTGTTTTTTTTGCTAGAAAATTACTTAAACCCCCCAAACATTATATATTTTTTTTTTCTAACACCCTAGAGAATAAAATGGCAGTCATTGCAATACTTTTTGTCACATCGTATTTGCGCAGCGGTCTTACAAGCGCACTTTTTTTGAAAAAAAAAAACACTTTTTTGAATAAAAAAATAAGACAACAATAAATTTGGCCCAATTTTTTTATATATTGTGATAGATAATGTTACGCCGAGTAAAATGATACCCAACATGTCACACTTAAAAATTGCGCCCGCTCGTGGCATGGCGTCAAACTTTTACCCTTAAAAATCTCGATAGGCAACGTTTAAAAAATTCTACAGGTTGCATTTTTTGAGATACAGAGGAGGTCTAGGGCTAGAATTATTGCTCTCGCTCTAACGATCGCGGTGATACCTCACTTGTGTGGTTTGAACACCGTTTTCATATGCGGGCGCTACTCGCGTATGCGTTCGCTTCTGTGCGCGAGCTCGTCGGGACGGGGCGTTTTACATTTTTTTTTCTTGTTTTCTTATTTATTTTTAATTAGTTTATAATTTTATACATCGAAATAAATTAAAAAAAAAATTATCACTTTTATTCCTATTACAAGGAATGTAAACATCCCTTGTAATAGAAAAAAGCATGACAGGTCCTCTTAAATATGAGATCTGGGGTCAAAAAGACCTCAGATCTCATATTTAGGCTTAAATGCAAAAAAAGAAAAAAAAAAAAAAAATGTCATTTTTCAAATTTCAGAAAAAAAAAATGTTTCTTTAAGACGCTGGGCGGGACTGACGTTTTGACGTCACTTCCGCCCAGCAGAGCTGTGGGGGACGGGTGGGGGCGATTTTTCCCTCACCCGTATCCCAACACAGCCAGCAGGAGGACCCGATCGCCTCCGCCGTTACCGACGGCTCCGGTAAGCGGCGGAGAGCGCGGGAGAGCGGCGGGAGGGGGGGGGGCCCTCTCCCGCCTCCGATAACGGCGATCTTGCGGCGAATCCGCCGCTGGGACCGCCATTATCGTGTACAGCACTGCCCACGGAAAAGATGGATATCTCGGTTGTGGCAGCAGCTGCTGCCGTTACCGAGATATCCATCTTTAAAGTCATGACGTCTTTTGACTATGACACCATGGGCAAGTGGTTAATATATTTGTTTGTGTTAAAAAATTAGAAGAAAGTCAGACATTTCATTGGGAACCATTCTCGAGCTAACGGGATCAGAATAAAAGGTAAATGTTGACATAAGACCGATCTCACGGTCAGGGCGTCTAAAACAATTAGCCCACCTGGAGTTCTTCCCTTCTCGTTCCGAGTATTTTGGGTGAAATCACGCCTCTGAGGCCTCGCACACACGACCGCTTTCCTCGTCAGAATCCATCAACAAACTTGCTGGCAGAGCTGTTTTGCCAAGGAAAACGGTGGTGGGTATGTTTTCCTTCGAGAAAACTGTCGTGGAACTCGACGAGAAAAAAAGAGAACAAGTTCTCTTTTTTCTCGTCGGGAGTCTCAATTTCGTCGTCGTGTTTCTCGTCGGGCTGGTTTACGACGAGAAACACGTTGGTATGTATGCTTAGACACCCGCGCATGCTCAGAATAAAGTATGAGACGGGAGCGCACCTTCGGTAAAAGTAGCGTTCGTAATGGAGATAGCACATTGGTCGCGCTGTAACAGACTGAAAAGCGCGAATCGTCTCCCACCAAATCTTTTACTAACACGCAGTAACATGAGATTAGCAAAAGCAGCCCCAAGGGTGGCGCCAGTGGAATGGAACTTCCCCTTTATAGTGCCGTTGTACGTATTGAGCGTCACCGCGTTTGAGAACGACGAGATTTTATCTTGACAGTGTGTACGCAATGAGAGCTTGACAAGATTCTCGACAAGCCTGACAAGGAACTCGTCGAGGAAAACGATGTTTCATTTACGATGAGTTCCTCGGTCGCATGTACGAGGCCTCAGACTCTTTCTGCGTTAAAAAAATTGGAAGGAAGTCAAACATTTCGTTGGGAACCATTCGTGATCAGAACAACATTTCTACATACAGTAAATGTTGTGATATAATCGACCTCATGGTCAGGCCTTCCAAACAAGTGTTAACCAAAGTGATCTTCCAGCCCTCTCGGAGTTCCTCTCTTCTCGCTCAAAGCATTTTGGGTGAAATCAAATTTCATTATTGTAGTCATCTGTGTTAAGAAATTAGAAGGAAGTCAAACATTGTGTTGGAATCTATTCTTGAACTGAGAGCTGACATGAAATAAAGGTAAGGCAAATGTTGACATATGATCAAGCTCAAGGTCTGCCCTTCCAAAACAAATATTCAAGTATTACTAGTCCGATTTTTTTATTTTTTTAAAATAACAATCATGTTATGTCACATACACACGATCGGAAATTCCGACAAGAAAACCGTGGATTTTTTTCTGGCTCAAACTTGTGTTGCATACACACGGTCACGCTATTGTTGTCGGAAATTCCAACCGTTAAGAACGCGGTGACGTAAAACACGTACAACAAGCTAAGAAAAATTAAGTTCAATAAGCAGTGTGGCTCTTCTGCTTGATTCAGAGCATGCGTGTTTTTTTGTCCGTCGGAATTGCATACAGACGTTTGGAATTTCCGACAAGAACTTTTTTCGTCGGAAAATTTGAAAACCAGCCCTCAAATTTTTGTTGGCAGAAATTCCGACAGAAAAAGCCCAATGGAGCCTACACGCGGTCGGAATTTCCGACCAAAAGCTCACATCGTACCTTTCGTGTCGGAAATTCCGACCGTGTGTACGGGCGTACTTACCTGCTCTGTGCAGTGGTATTGCACAGAGTGGTCCCAATCTTCCTCTTCTAGGGTTCCTCAGCGACGATCTTGGCTCCTCCTCTTCTTTTTATGTCCACCATAGCCAGCCACTTTCTATGGGGAGAAACGTGGTCTGGGCGCTCCCAACCTGTGTGTTTAGGGAGCCGCGCTCCATAGACTTACACAGCAGGACTTAGGCCCGCCCCCCCACTTCCTCTTCACTGCATTTGATTGAGAGCAGCAAGAGTCAACGGCTCCTGCTGGTTCTCAAATGCTGAGTGAAGAGGAGGTAAAGGGAGAATAGATGCAGCCATGCAGAATGCTGATCTCTTCTCCTCCTCTTACTCTTCACACAGGGAAGGGGGGCACAGGGAAATGTAAAAGTTTTTTTTACCTTAATGCAAATAATGCATTAAGTTAAAAAAAACTTTTTAGGTTTAGTAGCACTTTAAAAAAAGTGCACTCCTTGGAGTTTCCCACTTCTTGCTCTGACCATTTTTAAAATCTGGTGGAGATGGTGATAGAGATGGTGATGGAGATGGTGTCAACAAGCTGATGGGCTTCAGACAAGTTTTCCTTTGAACTCACGTGTTGGCTAAGGGTAAATGTATTTTTACAAAAATACCCCCCCCCCCCAAAAAAAAAATCTAAATTTTGAAGTAGTTTACAAATTTGTGTTGGGCCGCATTCATAGCCGTGGGCAGCGGGTTGGACAAGCCTGTTCTACAAAAGACCAGTTTGAAAATAAGCAAAGGTATTTGCAGACTCGCAGCATTCTTGTTACCTTCTAACATTTTAGACAAGGGTCAAGTTCCCTTTCATAAAACATTTCCCTTGTCGCTCGACGTCTACATATTGTACAAGCTGTTAAAAATAACACTTTTTTTGGCATATGGCATTTCACCTTGAAACTTTCCAATGTCTGTCAGGGGATGAGGAACTCAAATAAACCACAAATGTAATTATAAAAAAGTTCAGCCGCTGTTTGTAGAAGCAACATATGGCAGTCTGTGTAATGAATGTTGGCCCTCGGCAGCGAGAGGGGAACCGAAACCCCCAGGGTTGGTGTTGTGCAAAAGAACAAACAGAAAAAGATTCCTCGTAATCCAGCGCTGGAGGGGTGATGGCTACAAACCACTTGGGTCTTACCTTGGGAAAAGTCATTAAAATGTCTATGCCACACTTTGTGATTAAAGATTTATTGTAAAATCAAAGTATTAAATTCGTTCATAAATGACCTGGAGGACGGGGTAAACATCTCAATCTCTGTATTTGCGGACGATACTAAGCTAAGCAGGGAAATAACTTCTCCGCAGGATATGGAAACCTTGCAAGAAGATCTGAACAAATGAATGGGGCGGGGCAACTACATGGCAAATTAGGTTTAATGTAGAAAAATTAAAAAATAATGCATTTGGGTGGCAAAAATATGAATACAATCTATACACTGGGGGGGGGGGGGGGGATTAACTCCAGAGATAAAAAGATAATTCTCCCGCTCTACAAGACTCTGGTCCGGCCGCACCTGGAGTATTGAGAACAGCTAAAAAGTTGGGACTTTGTATGAGGCAATACCTTTGATTTACCGCCATCCCTAATATTTTTGGAAAGGAAGAAAAGTTGTGGGACTTTATATGAAGCAGCACTACTAAGTCGAATGAATCAATCAGTGTAAACATTGTTTAATGAGTACAAAAGAAATATATACACTGAAAAATGGTAGGACATAATAATATAACATAATATAATGTAATAATGGGTCTCAATAGATGTCACCTAAACAATTGATAATAAAACACAATTAACTCACACGTGAGATAAAAGAAAGAAATGCTCGAATCATATCACCCTGCGTGTAATGAATATATATAATATATGAGTTTGATTCCTCGTAAGTAAAAAAGTATCACGGACAGTACTCAATTTCTCTGTCGTAATTCTTCTAATAAGGCTACAATCACCTCAAGGATGATTATGGCTTATAACTTGTGAAAACCCAAAATTCAGTATCTCTGAAATGTTTTACAGTATATTGTGAAAAAGTTGAATATTGTAGACTCACGGTGTCACACTTTATTCAGGTAATTAACCACTTCCCTACCGCCTTATGTCTTTTTACGGCGGCACTTTAAAGATGGATATCTCGGTAACGGCAGCAGCTGCTGCCACAACCGAAGTATCCATCTTTAGTGTGAGCGGTCCTGTAAAAGATAACGGCGGTCTCCGCGGCGGATTCGCCGCAAGATCGCCGTTATCGGCGGTGGGAGAAAGCCCACCCCCCCTCCCGCCGCTCTCCCACACCCTCCGCCGCTTACCGGAGCTGTCGGTAGCGGCGGAGGCGATCGGGTCCGCTCGTCTGCTGTGTGGGAATGCGAGTGAGGGAAAAATTTCCCTCGCCCGTCCCCATACCTCTGCTGGGCGGAAGTGACGTCAAAACGTCAGTCCCGCCCAGCGTCTTAAAGAAACATTTTTTTTTTCTGTCATTTGAAAAAATTACTTTTTTTTTTGTTCTTTTTTTTCTTTTAAGTCTAAATATGAGATGTGAGGTCTTTTTGACCCCAGATCTCATATTCAAGAGGATCTTTCATACTTTTTTCTATTACAAGGGATGTTTACATTCCTTGTAATAGGAACAATTCAGTGTAAAAAATTATAAACTAAATAAAAATAAATAAGAAAACTTTTTTTAAAGTGCCCCGTCCCGACGAGCTCGCGCACAGAAGCAAACGCATACTGAGTAGCGCCTGCATATGAAAACAGTGTCCAAACCACACAAGTGATGTATCGCCGCGATCTTTAGAGCGAGAGCAATATGGTGTGACAAAAAGTATTGCAATGATCGCCATTTTATTCTCTAGCGTCTAAGGCGGCGTACACACGATCGGATATATCCGATGAAAACGGTCCGCGGACCATTTCCATCGGATATGTCCGATCGGGAGTTTGATCCGATGGCGTGTACACACCATCGGATCAAATTCCCCGCCGCCGGACGGCGCGGTGACGCGGCGGTGACGTTGACGCCGCCGCGTCACCGCCACGTCACCGCACCAGGAAGTAAAACACTTCCGCGCATGCGCCGAATCCATTCGGCAGCGGCGCGGCGGCGGTGGGACCCGACATGTCTGCTGGTAAGTGTACTAACCAGCAGACATGTCGGGCGGACAGATTCCACCCGATAGATTTCAAAGCATGCTTTGAAATCTGTCGGGTGGAGAAATCTGTCCGCTAGCCCATACACACGAGCGGAGATGTCTGCTGAAACGGTCCATCGGACCGTTTTCAGCGGACATATCCCCTCGTGTGTACGCCGCCTTAGAGAAAAAAAATATATAATGCTTGAGGGTAATTTTCTAGCAAAAAAATGTTTTTAAGTCTTGTAAACACCAAATCTGAAAAACACCCACGGTAGAGAAGTGGTTAACTAAAAACACCTGTACAAGTTTCCTAAGCCTATAAATGGTCTCTGAGTCTGGTTCAGTAGGTTACACAATCATGGGGAAGACTGTTGACTTGACAGTTATCCAGAAGACAGTCACTGACACCTTCCACGAGGAGGGTAATTCACAAAAGATCATTGCTAAAGAAGCTGGCTGTTTACAGAGTGCTGTATCCAAGCATATTCATGGAGAGTTAAATGGAAGGAAAAAGTGTGGTAGAAAAAGTTGCACAAGTAACAGGGATGACGGCAGCCTTGAAAAGATTGTGAAGCAAAGGCCATTCAAGAAATTGGGGGGGGGGGGGGGATTCATGTTAGTGCAAAAAAAAAAAGTACTCAATTCTCTCAACCATGATCATCAAAATTAAAATAAAGGAATACTTGAAATATATCACCCTGTGTGTAATGAATCTTTATAATATATGAGTTTGATTTCTTGAATTGAATTACAGAAATAAATTATCTTTTTGATGATATTTACATTTTTGGAGATGCACCTTTATATGAGAGATTACTGTGCACCCCAAAGCTCAAACACACCTGTGTGTGTGTGTATATATATATGTAAATAAATAGTATAAACATAAATATAAATATAAATATATATATATACACACACAAATATCCTCAAAACCCCAAAGCTCAAACACAAAGGAGAGAGGAGGGTCAGGACAAGAGATAAGGGCTGGGACAGGTGAGGAGGGCCGGGACAGGAGATGAGGGCCGGGACAGGAAAGGAGGGCCGGGACAGGAAAGGAGGGCCGGGACAGGAGATGAGGACCGGGACAGGAGATGAAGGCCTGGACAGGAGATGAAGCCTGGGACAGGAGATGAGGACCAGGACAGGAGATGAAGGCAAGGACAGGAGATGAGGACCTGGACAGGAGATGAAGGCCGGGACAGGAGATGAAGGCCGGGACAGGAGATGAAGGCCGGGACAGGAAAGGAGGGGCGGGACAGGAGATGAGGACCAGGACAGGAGAGGAGGGCTGGGACAGGAGATGAGGGCCGAGACAGAAGAGGAGGGCCGGGACAGGAGATGAAGGCCGTGACAGGAGATGAGGGCCCGGGACAGGAGAGGAGGACCGGCACAGGAGAGGAGGGCCGGGACAGAAGAGGAGTGCCGGGACAGAAGAGGAGTGCCGGGATAGAAGAGGAGGGCCGGGATAGGAGATGAAGGCCGGGACAGGAAAGGAGGGGCGGGACAGAAGATGAGGGCCGGGACAGGAGATGAAGGCTGTGACAGGAGATGAGGGGCCCAGCACAGGAGAGGAGGCCCGGCACAGGAGAGGAGGGCCGGGACAGAAGAGGAGTGCCGGGACAGAAGAGGAGTGCCGGGACAGGAGAGGAGGGCCGGGACAGGAGATGAAGGCCGGGACAGGAAAGGAGGGGCGGGACAGAAGATGGGGGCCGGGACAGGAGATGAAGGCTGTGACAGGAGATGAGGGCCCGGGACAGGAGAGGAGGCCCAGCACAGGAGAGGAGGGCCAGGACAGAAGAGGAGTGCGGGGACAGAAGAGGAGTGCCGGACAGGAGATGAAGGCCGGGACAGGAAAGGAGGGGTGGGACAGAAGATGAGGGCCTGGGACAGGGGAGGAAGGTCGGGACAGGAGAAGAAGGCCAAGACAGAAGATGAAGGCCCGAGACAGGAGATGAGGGCTGGGACAGGAGATGCCCCCATGGTATTTGTTGGTTTTATATCAGTACATATTATTAACAGAAGTCTTTGGATGGGTCACGTGATGTGCAGGCTCCTGTTCTTCTTCGGATCTTCTTCCTGCACTTAAAGGGGTTGTAAACCTTTGTGTTTTTTCACCTTAATGCATCCTAAGCATTAAGGTGAAAAAACACCTTGCAGTGTCCGGCCCCCCCCAGCCCACCCCTGTTTTACTTATCTGAGCTTCACGGCTTCTCGGCTCTTCATTGGTTCGATTGATAGCAGTGCAGCCATTGACTCCCGCTGCTGTCAATTAAATCCAATGACACGCCCGCCGGGGGAGGGGCTGAGTCATACACTCGGCGGGCTATGGACGCCGAGTGTATGACACGGGAGCGCGCGCGCAAGGTAACCCCCTCGAGAGAGAGAGAGAGAGAGAGCTTCCCAGAGGGGGTTATCTATTGCGAGGAGGAGCCGCAAGAGCTGCAGAGGGGACCACAGAAAAGGAGGATCGGGACTATAGAAGAGAAAATGCCCTCAGTTTATTTTTATGAAGCTCTGTCCTGTTGGAGAGATTTCCTTCATTTCCTGTCCTAGTGACACAACAAGACAAGGAAGCAGGATGGGGAGTTCCCCGGGGAGGTAGAAGACTGCAGATAATGAATGAGACCTATTAATAGGAGAGGATAGTCTCGATGATACGGGGCGGGGAGCCTGCCAAAGGAAGGATTGAGAAATGAAAGGTAAAAAGAATGTGCTGAGCGAATGGGAAATTTGATTTGTTAAATACCAGTAAATCTTCCAAGCAAAATGAATATGGAAAGAAGTTTACTAAAGAAGAGCATTGATTGGGAAATCATAAAGTGTATGAAAGCAACAGTGTGGCATAGTTCCTGCCGCTGACACCAACAATGGGACACTATTCTGCCCACTGACGCCAATGATGGGGCACTATCCTTCCCATTGACATCAATGATGGGGCACTGTCCCTCCCATTGATACACTCAAGAAGGGAGAGAGGGGCACACTTAAGAAGGGAGAGGGGGCACACTTAAGAAGGGAGAGTAGGGCACACTTAAGAAGGGAGAGGGGCCACACTTAAGAAGGGAGAGGGGGCCACACTTAAGAAGGGAGAGGGGGCCACACTTAAGAAGGGAGAGGGGGCCACACTTAAGAAGGGAGAGAGTGGGCACACTTAAGGGAGAGGGGGCACACTTATGAAGGGAGAGGGGGACCACACTTATGAAGGGAGAGGGGGACCACACTTATGAAGGGAGAGGGGGACCACACTTATGAAGGGAGAGGGGGACCACATTTAAGATGGGAGAGGGGGACCACACTTAAGAAGGGAGAGTGGGCACACTTAAGAAGGGAGAGGGGGCACACTTAAGAAGGGAGAGTGGGCACACTTAAGAAGGGAGAGGGGGCACACTTAAGAAGGGAGAGAGGGCACACTTAAGAAGTGAGAGGGAGACCACATTTAAGAAGGGAGAGGGGCACACTTAAGAAGGGAGAATGGGGCACACTTAAAAAGGGAGAGGGGGCACACTTAAGAAGAGAGAGAGTGGGCACACTTAAGAAGGGAGAGGGGCCACACTTAAGAAGGGAGAGGGGGCCACACTTAATAAGGGAGAAGGGGCACACTTAAGAAGGGAGAGGGGGCACACTTAAGAAGGAAGGGTGGGGCACACTTAAGAAGGTAGAGGGGGACCACACTTAAGAAGAGAGAGGGGGACCACACTTAAGAAGGGAGAGGGGGCACACTTCAGACGGAAGAGTGGGGCACACTTAAGAAGGGAGAGGGGGACCACACTTAAGAAGGGAGAGGGGCACACTTAAGAAGGGAGAGTGGGGCACACTTAAGAAGGCAAAGTGGGGCACACTTAAAAAGGGAGAGGGGCACACTTAAGAAGAGAGAGTGGGCACACTTAAGAAGGGAGAGGGGCCACACTTAAGAAGGGAGAGGGGGCACACTTAAGAAGAGAGAGAGTGGGCACACTTAAGAAGGGAGAGGGGCCACACTTAAGAAGGGAGAGGGGGCCACACTTAAGAAGAGAGAGAGTGGGCACACTTAAGAAGGGAGAGGGGGCCACACTTAAGAAGGGAGAGGGGGCCACACTTAAGAAGGGAGAGGGGGCACACTTAAGAAGGGAGAGGGGCCACACTTAAGAAGGGAGAGGGGCCACACTTAAGAAGGGAGAGGGGGCACACTTAAGAAGAGAGAGAGTGGGCACACTTAAGAAGGGAGAGGGGCCACACTTAAGAAGAGAGAGAGAGTGGGCACACTTAAGAAGGGAGAGGGGGCCACACTTAAGAAGGGAGAGGGAGCCACACTTAAGAAGGGAGAGGGGGCCACACTTAAGAAGGGAGAGGGGGCACACTTAAGAAGGGAGAGTGGGGCACACTTCAAAGGGGGCCTTCCATGTAGTACAACATACTTGAGACAATTGTAGGTCTATCCTCAGACAAAGATACAGGAAATTAAAAGTCAAACACACACAAAACAACAAATAGGTCTTGATGGACTGGTTGGTCCTTTTCTGCTGCCAGTTTTATATGTTTCGTCCTCTCCTGGAATCCAGCCAGAGGGAAATGATCTCAGTGGCCTTCAGAACTGGATGCACCTAGGTGTCACCACATATTATAATGTGTATATATATATAATATAAATATAATAAGCATGCTGCTTCACTTGACTACAATGTCCGTGTTATGTCCTGACTTTTAATACCCTCCAGTCCTCTCCGTTGTCAAGCCTCCTGATTTCAACCAGAAAACTAAAGAAAGTAATTCCTCTGAAACCTCAGAAAACTCCTCCCAGTCTTTCTTTCTTTCGCACGCACATCGGGGGGATTTATTTTTAACTGTGTTTAGATTGTCAGCCCGCTAGTCATCCAGGAGAAGGATTCCAGG
This sequence comes from Rana kukunoris, assembly GCA_029574335.1. Classification (NCBI taxonomy): domain Eukaryota; kingdom Metazoa; phylum Chordata; class Amphibia; order Anura; family Ranidae; genus Rana; species Rana kukunoris. Next base: position 10,297,950 of record CM056054.1, on the reverse strand, counting down.
CAGCAGAATGAAATCATGTACAGAAGAAGTTAAAGCGGAGCTCCACCCTAAAGTGAACTTGCGCTGATCTGAAACCTCCCCCCCTCCGGTGTCACGTTTGACACCTTTCAGGGGGAGAGGGGGTGCAGGGACCTGTCCAAAGACAGGTATTTGCACCCACTTCCGGCCCAGCATTCTCGGGCAGAATACGGGCATTTCTCCACATCCCCCCCCCCCCCCCGTTGTGTGCTGGGAATACTCAGGTCCCAGCACACAGCGGGAGCCAATCGGCGGGCGCAGCGCGACTCGCGCATGCGCCATAGGGAACCGGGCAGTGAAGCCGGAGTGCTTCACTTCCTGGTTCCCTCACCGTGGATGGAGGGGGGAGCAGCAGAATGACGAGCGATCGCTCGTCCTCTGCTGCAGACGGCGCTGGACTCCAGGACAGGTAAGTGTCTTAATATTAAAAGTCAGCAGCTGCAGTATTTGTAGCTGCTGGCTTTTAATATTTTTTTTTGAGCGGACCTCCGCTTTAACTAGTTACCGACCGCCCACCGTCGTTATACGGCGGCACTTTAAAGATAGATATCTCGGTAACGGCAGCAGCTGCTGCCACAACCGAGATATCCATCTTTGCAGTGGGCGGTCCTGTACACGATAACGCCGTTATCGGTGGCGGGAGAGGGGCCCCCCTCCCGCCGCTCTCCCGCACCCTCCGCTGCTTACCGTAGCCGTCGGTAGCGGGTCCGCTCGGCTGCTGACTGTGGATGCAAGTGAGGGAAATATGTCCCTCATCCGTCCCCACAGCTCTGCTGGGCGGAAGTGACGTCAAAACGTCAGTCCCGCCCATGCGCCTTAAAGAAAAAAATGTTTTTTTGTCATTTAAAAAAATCACAGTTTCAATTTTTTATTTTTTTTGCATTTAAGCCTAAATATGAGATGTGAGGTCTTTTTGACCCCGGATCTCATATTTAAGAGGACCTGTCATGCTTTTTTCTATTACAAGGGATGTTTACATTCCTTGTAATAGGAATAAAAGTGATATATTTTTTTATTTTTTTATTTCAGTGTTGTAAATGAAATAAAAATAAATAGGAAAACAAAAAAAAAACATTTTTTTAAAGCGCCCCGTCCCGACGAACTCGCGCGCAGAAGCGAACGCATACGCGAGTAGCGCCCGCATATGAAAACGGTGTATTAAAACCACACAAGTGAGGTATCGCCGCGATCGTTAGAGCGAGAGTAATAATTCTAGCCTTAGACCACCTCTGTAACTCAAAAAATGCAACCTGTAGATTTTTTTAAACGTCGCCTATCGAGATTTTTAAGGGTAAAAGTTTGACGCCATTCCACGAGCGGGCGCAATTTTTAAGGGTGACATGTTGGGTATCATTTTACTTGGCGTAACATTATCTTTCACAATATGTAAAAAAAAAATTAAAAAAATTGGGCCAAATGTATTGTTGTCTTATTTTTTAATTTAAAAAAGTGAATTTTTTCCAAAAAAGTGCGCTTTTAAGACCGCTGAGCAAATACGTTGTGACAAAAAGTATTGCAATGACCGCCATTTTATTCTCTAGGGTGTTAGAAAATATATATATAATGTTTGGGGGTTTTAAGTAATTTTATAGCGAAAAAAAAATGTTTTAGTCTCGTAAACACCAAATCTGAAAAACAGGCACGAGGCTTAAAGAGGAGTTCCACCCTAAATTTTTACTTTTTTTAATCCACTCCTCACCCCCTTACATGCCACATTTGGCATGTAATTTTTTTGGGGGGGGAGTGGGGGCTTCAGTAGGAGTGGGACTTCCTGTCCCACTTCCTGCTTCCGCCAAGGGGCTGGTTAGGCGATTAAGCCTTAATCGCCTACACCAGCCCCTCCCTGTAGGCGATCACATGGGACACTGACAGGTCCCATGCGATCGCCTCTCCAATCAGCGGCGAGCCGCGCCGCGCGCGCATGCGCAGTGCGGCTCGCGCATGCGCAGTGGGTGCCCGGCCGTGAAGCCGAAGGCTGTCACGGCTGGGTGCACACAGTCGGGATGGAGACACCGGCTGGGGAGGGGGGGAGAGGAGCGGAGCCCCGGTCGGCGCGTCGCTGGAACGCAGGAGCAGGTAAGTGAGTGTTTATTAAAAGCCAGCAGCTACACTTTTTGTAGCTGCTGACTTTTAATAAACACAGTTTTGGGCTGGAACACCCCTTTAAGTGGTTAAAGAAGTCGCCTTAGGCCGCGTACACACGAGGGGATATGTCCGCTGAAAACGGTCCGATGGACCGTTTCAGCAGACATCTCCGCTCGTGTGTATGGGCTAGCGGACAGATTTCTCCACCCGACAGATTTCAAAGCAAGCTTTGAAATCTATCCGGTGGGGATCTGTCCGCCCGACATGTCTGCTGGTTAGTACACTTACCAGCAGACATGTCGGCCCCCACCGCCGCCGCGCCGCTGCCGAATGGATTCGGCGCAAGCGCGGAAGTGTTTTACTTCCTGGTGCGGTGACGTTGCGGTGACGCGGCGGCGTCAACGTCACCGCCGCGTCACCGCCCCGTCACCGCGCCTTCCGGCGGCGGGGAATTTGATCCGATGGTGTGTACACGCCATCGGATCAAACTCCCGATCGGACATATCCGATGGAAATGGTCCGCGGACCGTTTTCATCGGATATATCCGATCGTGTGTACGCCGCCTCACTTTCATTTCTGTGGTTCCCGCCCCCCAGGAGTCAGAGTGCACATAACACTTCACCCCGGAGTTCTAGGAGTATTTACTAGAAAGAGTGGTAAAAGGTTTGGAGCGCCGCAATTCTGTCCAGCAAAGGTCTTCACAAAACACGAAGCCATGAATTCATACCCCTTACAATTTCCCACATTTCGTTACAACCAAAAACGTAAATGTATTTTATTTGGATTTTATGTGATAGACCAACACAAAGCGGCACATAATGGTGAATTGGAAGGAAAATTATAAATTGTTTTCAGAATATTTTACAAATAAATATGTGAAAAGTGTGTGTGTGTGTGTGGGGGGGCATTTGAATTCAGCCCCCATTACTCTGATACCCCTAACTGAAATCTAGTGGAACCAATTGCCTTCAGAAGTAACCTAATTAGTAAATAGAGTCCACATGTGTGTAATTTAATCTCAGTATAAATACAGCTGTTCTGTGAAGCCCTCAGACGTTTGTTAGAGAACCTTAGGCCCCTTTCACACTGGGGCATTTTTCGAGCATTATTCGAGCAAAGCCTCATCTGCAATCCCAATGTGCTGGTAAAGCACCGCTAAGACCCTAACGTTTTAGGGCGTTTTTGCAGTGCCTCGGTGTGAAAGGGTAAGGAGTTTTTACAGCGCTTTTCAATCTATTTCAATGGAGAGGGGCGTTTTTGGAGCGTTTTTTTTCAGCGCCCAAAAGCTGCTCTTAGGATGCTGCTTGCAGGACTTAGTGTGAAAGGGTCCATTGAGATGCATGGAGAGAGTTTTATGAGCGTTTTAATAGCGCTATTTTTAACGCTAAAACGCTGTAAAAACGCTTCAGTGTGAAAGGGGTCTAATTGAACAAACAAAGAGCTAAAAATTGCAGATCGCCACCATTATTAGTAAATGATTTCAAAGGAGACAGGAACAACAAGCACCCAGAGGCAATTAAAGCGGAGCTCCACCCTGATATAAAAATTAAATGGAAAAAAATAAATAAAAATACTCACCCTAAATAGGCTGTTGCTATGCGGAAGTCCCGAATCTGCCCTCACGATCCGCGGTGCTGTTTTCTTCCTCCTCCTCTTCTGGGTGTCTTCTTGTGAATGGGCCGCGCTGCATTCTGGGAACTGTGTGTATCCCAGAAAGCAGCCGGACCATTCACAAAGCGCCGCGTCGCTCGCACATGCGCAGTAGGAAACGGGCAGTGAAGCCGCACGGCTTCACTGCCTGTTTCCCTGACTGTGGATGGCGGTGCCGGGATCGAGGATCGGCATCGGCGGGGGCCGTCAGCGCGGGCGCCTAGGACAGGTGAGTGTCCTTATTCAAAGTCAGCAGCTACACTGTTAGCAGCTGCCGACTTTGAAAAAAAATAAATAAAAAATATGCGGGTGGAGCTCCGCTTTAAGTTCGCATGTGCTGCGCTATATACGTTTTTCATTCATTCATAATAAAATAATAAAAATGCCATAAGTCTTTCCCATGGTTTGTAGACGCTATTAGCTAGATTCAAGTACCTTTACGCCGGCGTATCTCCAGATATACGCCGCCATAATTTCAAATGTGCGCCGTCGCATCTTTACGCCGATTCACAAAGCGAGATACGCCGAAAAAAATGGCTTCATCCGTCCGACTTAACTTTCCTACGCCGGCGTATCTTGGGCGCATAGTTACGCTGGACACATTCGGCGTTCCCATATTAAATATGCAAATGAGCAAGATACGCCGATTCACGAACGTACGTACGCCCGACGCAGTAATCTACGCCATTTACGTAAAGGCGTTTTTCGGCCTAAAGATAAACCGCCAAAAAGATGGCGCAGCCCATGTTAGGTATGGACGTCGGAACAGCGTGGTATTGTACGTCGTTTGCGCAAGTCGTACGCGAATAGGGCTGTGCGTGAGTTACGTTCACGTCGAAAGCATTGAGTATTTCTGACGTGATTTTGGAGCATGCGCACTGGGATACGTCCACGGCCGGCGCATGCGCCGTTCGTTCGGCGCGTCATTTAAATGGGGTCACGATTCATTTACATGTATCACGCCCACCTTCCACCTACTTTGAATTACGTGGACTTACGCCCGCCCATCTACGCTACGCCGCCGTAACTTAGGGAGCAAGTGCTTTGTGAATACGGCACTTGCCTCTCTACTACTTTATTGATTACAGAGCTGCTTTATTGTGTGGCTCTTATATCCACACCTTCCAAATTTTTTAAATGGGAATGAGAAGCATGTATTAGCAAAATGATGTAGGTATAGGACACACCCCCTGCCACGCCTACATAAAGGGGAAGTGTTTTTTTTTTTTTTACCACTACTATTCCTTTTAATTGGCCTTTAAAATTTACAGATGCAGCAATTTAGAGATCAGATGAAATGTTTAGCGCCGGAAAAACACTTTTTGAAAGATAAAAAGTGCATTTTATATACAACTGTATAGATCAGACCAAAATAAGGGACAAATGAGGAGGAAAGAGGGACAGAGGGACATTGTTTCAAATCAGGGACAGTCCTTCAAAATCAGGGACAGTTCCTCAAAATCGGGGACAGTCCTTCGAAATCAGGGACAGTCCTTCAAAATCCAGGGACAGCTCCTCGAAATCGGGGACAGTCCTTCAAAATCCAGGGACAGCTCCTCGAAATCGGGGACAGTCCTTCAAAATCAGGGACAGCTCCTCGAAATCGGGGACAGTCCTTCAAAATCAGGGACAGCTCCTCGAAATCGGGGACAGTCCTTCGAAATCGGTGGACAGTCCTTCAAAATCGGGGACAGTTCTTCTAAATCGGGGACAGTCCTTCAAAATCGGGGACAGTTCCTCGAGATCAGGGACAGTGCTTCAGAATCGGGGATAGTTCCTCGAAATCGGGGACAGTCCTTTGAAATCGGGGACAGTTCCTTGAAATCGGGGACAGTTCCTCGAAATCAGGGACAGCTCCTCGAAATTAGGGACAGCTCCTCGAAATCGGGGACAGTCCTTCTAAATCGGGGACAGTTCCTCGAAATCGGTGACAGTCCTTCAAAATCGTGGACAGTCCTTCGAAATCGGTGACAGTCCTTTAAACCAAGGACAGTTGGGAGCTATGTTATATCTGCCTGGAGTTAAGCTTTAAATATGTTGCAATATCCCCCCTCCCCCAATCCAGTCCTATTGTACGTGCAGATGTTCATGTTTAACATGTGTTGTATTATCCTTGTCCGGCACTAGGGACACCACAGCTGTGCCTGGACTAGAACCTGAGACCAGGAGGTCTCCTTCCGTGAGATCCGATCGATCTGGTTTCAGTCTAGCAGTCCTGCAAGTTTCCTCCAGTGGCTCATATATAATTGCTGACAAGGGAGTTGCAACGCCGGCAGTGTAAGGGTTACTAGTCCTTCCCATCACAATGTTACTTTCAGTTTCCGATATCGTTTTTCATTTCCTCGTAGAGACATTATATCCCTCACACAGCGAGATCGTGATCACAGACGCAGAACTCCCCGGTCATGGCTGGTAAGTACAAAGGATTCCTGCTTCAAGGGATTCCCTCTTTAATTATTAGACTTGGAGGATCTGATCCTTCAGTTAGGTAAACATGGTCCCCCCCCCTTCTAAGTACACTTCCCAGCAGGGTGTATTTACAGAACCATATGAGGAAGTGAAACATGTTAGTGATCGCCTGCCGTCAGTTCTTAAAGCGATTAAGCCTTCCGCTGTCTTCTCTCTCAGGTCTTCTCCCTCCGCTGTCTTCTCTCTCAGGTCTTCTCCCTCCGCTGTCTTCTCTCTCAGATCTTCTCCCTCCGCTGTCTTCTTTCTCGGGTCTTCTCCCTCCGCTGTCTTCTCTCTCAGGTCTTCTCCCTCCGCTGTCTTCTCTCTCAGATCTTCTCCCTCCACTGTCTTCTCTCTCAGGTCTTCGTCCTCCGCTGTCTTCTCTCTCAGGTCTTCTCCCTCCGCTGTCTTCTCTCTCAGGTCTTCTCCCTCCGCTGTCTTCTCTCTCAGATCTTCTCCCTCCGCTGTCTTCTTTCTCGGGTCTTCTCCCTCCGTTGTCTTCTTTCTCGGGTCTTCTCCCTCCGCTGTCTTCTCTTTCAGGTATTCGCCCTCCGCTGTCTTCTCTCTCAGGTCTTCTCCCTCCGCTGTCTTCTTCCTCAGGTCTTCTCCCTCCGCTGTCTTCTCTCTCAGGTCTTCTCCCTCCGCTGTCTTCTCTCTCAGGTCTTCTCCCTCCACTGTCTTCTCTCTCAGGTCTTCGTCCTCCGCTGTCTTCTCTCTCGGGTCTTCTCCCTCCGTTGTCTTCTTTCTCGGGTCTTCTCCCTCCGCTGTCTTCTCTCTCAGGTATTCGCCCTCCGCTGTCTTCTCTCTCAGGTCTTCTCCCTCCGCTGTCTTCTTCCTCAGGTCTTCTCCCTCCGCTGTCTTCTCTCTCAGGTCTTCTCCCTCCGCTGTCTTCTCTCTCAGGTCTTCTCCCTCCGCTGTCTTCTCTCTCGGGTCTTCTCCCTCCGCTGTCTTCTCTCTCAGGTCTTCTCCCTCCGCTGTAGTCTTTCTCGGGTCTGCTCCCTCCGCTGTCTTCTCTCTCGGGTCTTCTCCCTCCGCTTTCTTCCCTTTCAGGTCTTCTTCCTCCACTGTCTTCTCTCTCAGGTCTTCTCCCTCCGCTGTCTTTTCTCTCAGGTCTTCTCCCTCCGCTGTCTTCTCTCTCGGGTCTTCTCCCTCCGCTTTCTTCTCTCTCAGGTCTTCTTCCCCAGGTCTTCTCCCTCCGCTGCCTTCTCTCTCAGGTCTTTTTCCTCCGCTGTCTTCTCTCTTCGGTCTTCTTCCTCAGGTCTTCTCCCTCCGCTGTCTTCTCTCTCGGGTCTTCTTCCTCCGCTTTCTTCTGTCTCAGGTCTTCTCCCTCCGCTGTCTTCTCTCTCAGGTCTTCTCCCTCTGCTGTCTTCTCTCTCAGGTCTTCTCCCTCTGCTGTCTTCTCCCTCCGCTGTCTTCTCTCTCAGGTCTTCTTCCTCAGGTCTTTTCTTTCAGGTCTTCTCCCTCCGTTGTCTTCTCTCTCAGGTCTTCTCCCTCCCGATTTCAAGGAACTGTCCCCGATTTCAAAGGACTGTCCCCGATTTCGAGGAACTATCCCCGATTCTGAAGCACTGTCCCCGATTTTGAGGAACTATCCCTGATTTCGAAGGACTGTCCCCGATTTTGAGGAACTGTCCCTGATTTCGAAGGACTGTCCCCGATTTTAAGGAACTGTCCCTGAATTCGAAGGACTGTCCCCGATTTAAAAGAACTGTTCCCAATTTCGAAGGACTGTCCCTGATCTCGAGGAACTGTCCCCGATTTTGAAGGACTGTCCCCGATTCAGCCATCCTCATACAGCACCAAACTGATGAGCTGTAGGAGATTTGAAAAAAATGGCAACTACCTTTAAAAATGTTTTTCTTAAAATATATATATATATATATACACACACACATGTCTTTTTTTTCTCAGAGAATAGGTGCAGGCACTCCCCCTTCTAAATCACCTCTTGTCTCCGCCCCCTACCCACATCTAAACAAACTACCCTTGTTTTCACCCCCTACCCACCTCAGAGCAACGTTCCTTGGTTCCACCCGCTACCCACCTCAGAGCAACGTTCCTTGGTTCCACCCGCTACCCACCTCAGAGCAACGTTCCTTGGGTCCACCCGCTACCCAGCTTCGAGCAACGTTCCTTGGTTGCACCCCCTACCCACCTCCAAGCAACGTTCCTTGGTTCCACCTGCTACCCACCTTTAAGCAATGTTCCTTGGTTCCATCCTGCACCCACCTCAGAGCAATGTCTCTTGGGTCCACCCCCTACCCACCTCAGAGCAACGTCTCTTGGGTCCACCCCCTACTCACCTCCGATTATCGCCCCTTTTAGAGAATGCAAAACAAAGCATCATTTTGTTTTGTATTCAATAAACCCCCAGCAGTTAGACACAATGGATCCCTTTCTCGACAGTAAATCTCTCCCAGCACCAATTGAAGAACATAAGACTCCCCAGAAACAAACGTTCCTTGGTTCCACCTGCTACCCACCTTCAAGCAACGTTCCATGGTTCCACCCCCTACCCACCTCAGAGCAACGTTCCTTGGTTCCACCCCCTACCCATCTCAGAGCAACATTCCTTGGTTCCACCCACTACCCATCTCTGAGCAATGTTCCTTGGTTCCATCCCCTACCCACCTCAGAGCAACGTCTCTTGGGTCCACCCCCTACCCACCTCCGAGTACCGCCCCTTTTAGAGAATGCAAAACAAAGCATCATTTTGTTTTGCATTCAATAGACCCCCAGCAGTTAGAAACAATGGATCCCTTTCTCAACAGTAAATCTCATTCAGCACCAAGCAACGTTCCTTGGTTCCACCCCCTACCCACCTCAGAGCAATGTTCCTTGGTTCCACCCGCTACCCACCGCAGAGCAACGTTCCTTGGTTCCACCCCCTACCCACCTCAGAGCAATGTTCCTTGGTTCCACCCGCTACCCACCTCAGAGCAATGTTCCTTGGTTCCACCCACTACCCACCTCCAAGCAACGTTACTTGGTTCCACCCGCTACCCACCTCCAAGCAAGGTTCCTTGGTTCCACCCACCTCAGAGTAACGTTCCTTGGTTCCACCCACTACCCACCTCCAAGCAACGTTCCATGGTTCCACCCCCTACCCACCTCAGAGCAATGTTCCATGGTTCCACCCCCTACCCACCTCAGAGCAATGTTCCTTGGTTCCCACCCGCTACCCACCTCCAAGCAATGTTACTTGGTTCCACCCGCTACCCACCTCCAAGCAAGGTTCCTTGGTTCCACCCACTACCCACCTCCAAGCAACGTTCCATGGTTCCACCCCCTACCCACCTCAGAGCAATGTTCCTTGGTTCCACCCGCTACCCACCGCAGAGCAACGTTCCTTGGTTCCACCCCCTACCCACCTCAGAGCAATGTTCCTTGGTTCCACCCGCTACCCACCTCAGAGCAATGTTCCTTGGTTCCACCCACTACCCACCTCCAAGCAACGTTACTTGGTTCCACCCGCTACCCACCTCCAAGCAAGGTTCCTTGGTTCCACCCACCTCAGAGTAACGTTCCTTGGTTCCACCCACTACCCACCTCCAAGCAACGTTCCATGGTTCCACCCCCTACCCACCTCAGAGCAATGTTCCATGGTTCCACCCCCTACCCACCTCAGAGCAATGTTCCTTGGTTCCCACCCGCTACCCACCTCCAAGCAATGTTACTTGGTTCCACCCGCTACCCACCTCCAAGCAAGGTTCCTTGGTTCCACCCACTACCCACCTCCAAGCAACGTTCCATGGTTCCACCCCCTACCCACCTCAGAGCAATGTTCCTTGGTTCCACCCGCTACCCACCTCCGAGCAATGTTTCTTGGGTCCACCCTCTAGACCACCTCCCAGTACCGCCCCTTTTAGAGAATACAAAAGCAATAATCATTTTGTGGTGCTTATTAATTAGTATAGAATTTGTTAATGATACCAAGAAAAACTGTAAAATAGATCCCCCGAAGGAGAAGAGTTTAAGGAAGCACAGATGCTGCAACTTGAGATAGAATGGTATGGTTGGTGTAGCTGCTATCAATGTCCTATAAATCGTTTAACAACAGCGGAGTTCTCCTTTAATATATCAATACTGCCCCTTTTCCTTTATTCGCAGACAGCGGGCACTTTGTGGACAGGCACCGGGAGTCTCTGATAAGTCGGATGTATGTAGTAGATGGTGTCTTAGATGGTCTTCTGCAAGCGAATCTGTTGAACCATGAACAGTATGACCTAGTGCGGTGCCAGAACACGTCGCAGGACAAGATGAGAGTGCTGTACTCTTATATACGAGCCTGGGGAGACAACCCCAAGGACACATTATACAATATTCTACTAAACAAAAACAGGCCGCTCATCCAAGACCTGCTGAGCCGAGACAACGCCTTCTAAACAATAGCACTGGGTCTGTTTGTATGAGTAGAGATGTGTTCCTGGGACCGACGTCTGAGTGAGAAGAGTCCATCACATGGGACCATCGGTGACACAGAAGCGTCTGTCCGATTACCTTTCTATCTCTTGTAGCCGATATAAAATTATATTTCCAGTACAAAGCCTGGTGTTAAGTTATTTCATAATGCCTTGCAGGGTTTTTTTTCTTGTGCGGCTTTAAGTGTATCCTATGGAGTGATTCTAACTGTGGGGGGGGGGGGTGGACTACAAGTGACACGACATTGATCACTGCTCCAGATTACAGGGAGTAGATGATCAGTGTCCTCTCACTAGTGACTAGGCAAAACAGGGAGATGCCTTGTTTACATAGATCGCGGGACACAAGCGGACATCGAGTACGAGGGTCCAGAGCAGGGTTGCCACCTTTTCTTCAAGCCAAATCCGAACACTTGCGGCGCATTATTATTATTTTTTTGCAGTAAGTGTTGCATATATGCTGAAAGTATGGTCAATAATTCCAATGTGCAAAGGGAGCGGGCCGGGTGAAACCAGAAGTGTTTTTATTAAAAAGTTTCTGCAATGACACAAACACATGACCTTCAGAATGATAGACTGGGCAGCAACTGCTACTGTGTTTCACCAGAAACAAAGGTCAGTCTTTTGGTTCCCCCTGCTATTAGCAATGGTTCCTTTAGAATGTGCTTTCTGTCATTCAGGCTTTTGACTCTATGCTGCCATCTACTGGTGATTTAATAGAAATGCCATGAGTTTTACTTTCCCCCATTAGCAGAACGGAGCTTCGGACCGGGTTGCGGGCGCGCGCCCCATGGCTGGGCACTTAAAGGGGACGTACAGGTACGCCTGTGCCCAGCTGTGCCATTCTGCCAACGTATACCTGCAGGAGGAGGTCCTTGAAGTGGGAGTTCACCCAAAAATCAACTTTCTGCAGTTAGATCCAGCATACTGCTGACATCTGCAGTATGCTGGTCTTTTTTTATTTTTGGTACTTATCGTTTTAGCCGTCTTTCCTCTATGGCTCCGAGCGGCGATTACTTCCTGGCATGGGCGTTCCTGAAGACATGCAAGTTGATTGACGGCCTTCGATAGCGCGTCACGGCTTCCGAAAATAGCTGAAGTGACGCTCAGCAATTTACGGCGCCTGCGCAGTCAGCTCTACACGGCAGGCGCAGGCGCCGTAAACAGCCGAGCATCACCTCGGCTATTTTAGAAGCCGTGACGCGCTATCGAAGGCCGTCAATTAACTTGACGTATAGGTGCGTGAGCTGGTCGGCAAGCGGTTAAAGGAGCGGCCGTACACCTACAGCGATTCACGGGAACAATATCGGCATCGTTTTTCTTCTACGCAGCCGTCCCCGGGGCCAAAATGTTTGGGGACCCGCTGAAAAAAAAACTTTATTTATCACTACACACTCTGTTCACTGTCACTATGGTAACTAAGGAGTCACGTGATCCCCTCCCGCGCAACACAAGCCCCTTGCATTTCCCGCCACGCTCTGATTGGCCGCTCCAGTCACGTGCCCCTGCTCTGATTGGCCGCTGCAGTCACACGCCCCGCTCTGATTGGCTGTTCCGCCGGGCGCGCTCCTTGAAGCTCAGTTCTCCCCCGGTGCGGTGACAGGACCGGAAATGCAGCGACAATCCCGTCTGAAGCGGGAGCTCCAGCTCCTCAGTACCGAGCCGCCCTCGGGCATCAGCTGCTGGCAGTCCGGGGATCGGATAGACGAGCTCCGGGCTCAGGTGGTGGGCTCCTCCGGGTCCCCGTACGAGGGCGGGGTGTTCAGCCTGGAGGTCGCCGTACCGGAGCGATACCCGTTCGAGCCGCCCCGGGTGCAGTTCATCACCCCGATCTACCACCCGAACATCGACTCTGCCGGCCGCATCTGTCTGGACATCCTGAAGCCGCCGCCGAAGGGAGCCTGGAGACCGGCGCTGAACCTCTCCTCCGTCCTCACCTCCGTACAGCTCCTCATGAGCGAGCCCAACCCCGAGGACCCGCTCATGGCCGACATCGCCCGGGAGTACAAGTACAACCGAGCCGCCTACACCGCCACCGCCCGGGCCTGGACCCAGAAACACGCCGGGGCCCCGGGGGCCACACACAAGAGGGCGGGGCTGGAGAGCGAGGAGCCGAGCAAGAGGCCCTGCCCCGGGGAGGAGCTGGGTGACGTCACGGGGCGGGCTGAGTGACAGATCCTGAGTGATGTAACACGTGTGCGGCAGAGAAGTCACATGACTTTGTTATCCCACGTGACTCCAGAACCAAACAATTCCGCCCACTAATAATGCCCCGCCCAGCCTGCTCCACTCTGAGTGATGGACTGATGATGTCACGGGAGGGTGTGCCCAATCCATCTCACCCCTCTGATCCTGCTCCACCCCTCTGATGATGTCACAGGAGGATCTGCCCAATCCATCTCACCCCTCTGATTCTGTCCCAGCCTGACTGATGTCACAGGAGGTCCTGCCCAATCTAACTCACCCCTTTGAGTCTGCTCCACCCTGACTGATGATGTCACAGGAGGATCTGTCTAATCCTTCTCACTCCTCCTGATCCTGACTGATGATGTCACAGGAGGATCTGCCCAATTCAACTCGCTCCACCCTGACTGATGATGTCACAGGAGGATCTGCCCAATTCAACTCGCTCCACCCTGACTGATGATGTCACAGGAGGATCTGCCCAATTCAACTCGCTCCACCCTGACTGATGATGTCACAGGAGGATCTGCCCAATTCAACTCGCTCCACCCTGACTGATGATGTCACAGGAGGATCTGCCCAATTCAACTCGCTCCACCCTGACTGATGATGTCACAGGAGGATCTGCCTAATCCTTCTCACTCCTCCTGATCCTGCTTTATCCTGATGATGATGTCACAGGAGGATCTGCCCAATTCAACTCGCTCCACCCTGACTGATGATTTCATAGGATCTGCCCTATCCAACTCACCCCTTTGATCCTGCTCCACCTTGACTTATAATGTCACAGGAGGATCTGCCCAATCCATCTCACCCCTCTGATCCTGTCCCAGTCTGACTGATGTCACAGGAGGATCTGCCCAATCCTACTTGCCCCTCTGATACTGTACTACCCTAAATGATGATGTCACAGGAGGATTTGCCCAATCCTATGCACCCCTTTGTCACTGTACCACCCTGACTGATGATGTCACAGGAGGATCTACTTAATTCTACTTGCCCCTCTGATGCTGTCCCAGCCTGACTGATGTCACAGAAGGTCCTGCCCAATCCTTCTCACCCCTTTGATCCTGCTTTACCCTGCCTGATGATGTCACAGGAGGATCTGCCAAATCCAGCTTACCCCTCTGATCCTGCTCCACCCTGTCTGATGTCACAGGAGGTCCTGCCCAATCCTTCTCACCCCTTTGATCCTGCTCCACCCTGACTGATGATGTCACAGGAGGGTATGCCCAATTCATCTCGCCCCTCTGATACGGTCTCAGCCTGACTGATGTCATAGGAGGGTCTTCCAATCCACCCTGACTGATATCACAGGAGGGTATGCTCAATCCTACTCGCCCCTCTGATTCTGTGCCACCCCGCGGATGATGTCACAGGAGGGTATGCCCAATCCATCTCACCCCTCCGATCCCGTCCCAGCCTGTGTAAATGGAAGCTGGTGTCCCCATGTGACCACACATACACTCCCTGATGGTGTCACAGGCTGCTCCACTTCAAATAAGACTGCCTGTGTTCTGGAAGGAATAAATGACTGACTGTGTCCCCATGTGACTTGAGAACCGGACTTTGGCTTTTATACCTGATGGTTGCCTGGCCTGCTCCACCCTGAATGAAGGCCGGTCTTCTGATGTATCAGGAGGGTATGAATGGCGGTCACTGTACCCGTGTGACTCCAGAACCAAACAATTTAGCTTATACCTGATGGTATGAAGAGAGAACCGCCGCTCCAGACAGGTGCTCTTCAGTGGTGGGTGGGGTTCAAAACCCAAATGGGTGCAGGCAATGCGCAGTGCAATATAGGAAGAAGGAAATGGACAGCCGCACTCCAATAAGATGAAAAAATAGTGCCTATTTATTCCAATCAAAATGTAACTACAACAGCAACAAAAAAGCAAACAGTCAGCTATGACTAAGCATCGGTTGTCGATGTGAAACGCGTAAGCTTTTGTTACCCCACTGTTTGCTTTTTTGTTGCTGTTGTAGTTCCATTTTGATTGGAATAAATAGGCACTATTTTTTCATCTTATTGGAGTGCGGCTGTCCATTTCCTTCTGCCTATATTATACCTGATGGTGTCACAGGCTGCTATGCCTTTTAATGAGGGTGCCTGTGTTATGGAGGGGCTAATTGGCTGCTCATGTTCCGCCCCCCCCCCCCTTCCAATGTGACTTTAGAACTAAAAGTAGATTGTACCTGATGGTGTTCCCGCACACTCCACCTTTAATGACAGCCTGTGTTATGATGTAGTGTAGGCATATGCAATTAGCAGGACTACCTCCAGCTGGTGCAAAACTACAAGTCCCATCATGCATCTGCCTCTGGGTGTCATGCTTCTGATTGTCAGTCTTGCTATGCCTTATGGGACTTATACATAATGGCTGGCGGATCAGCCAATCAGAGCGGGGCGTGTGATTGGAGCGGCCAATCGGAGCAGGGGCATGTGACTGGAGCGGCCAATCAGAGCGTGGCGGGAAATGCAAGGGGTTTGTGTTGCGCGGGAGGGGATCACGTGACTCCTTAGTTACCATAGTGACAGTGAACAGAGTGTGTACAGTGATAAAGTTTTTTCCGCGGGTCCCCAAACATTTTTGGTGATAATGCATTCCAGTGCCACTGCTGGTGTAGCATGTATGTACCTCAAATTATGAGCTATTATATTGTTTTTTGTTTTTTTTAAATCCTGACTTGATTCACAAGTGTTGTTTTGTAGGATTCAAGCCTCTGGGGTGTGCAGTACCGCATGTGGCCAGAGGTGCGGGGGCACCAGTGATGTTTGAAGGCACCCCACTCCTGAGTCTCGCCAGTGCCTCCCTGTACCCTCAGATGTTGTACTGCGCACACCAGAGGCTTAAATTCTGCCAAACAATGCTTGCAAACCGAGTCAGGATTAAAAAAAAAAAATGGTGCCTGTATTGTGAAAAACGCTCGTAAACTGCGTAACTCGCAATCCGAGGTATTGCTGTGTGTTCCACCCTGAATGACAGCCTGTAGTAGAGAAATTGATTGGACAGCCGCACTTTAATGGTTGTCTTGATTGTAAAATGAATTAAAAATGGCACTACAACACGCAGCAAAAAAATGGGGATAGCAGCCTACGCGTTTCACACTATCAGTTAGTGCTTAATCATAGCCATGATTAAGCACTGATAGTGTGAAACGCGTAGGCTGCTATGCCCATTTTTTTTTTTGCTATGTTTTGTAGTGCTTTTTTTAATTCATTTTACAATCAAAGATAACCATCAAAGGTTTTTTGTTTGTTTTTTGGAGTGCGGCTGTCCAATCAATTTCTCTACTACTTGCTTCGTGCGTTGCCGGAACCCTTGGTCTCCTGAGAAGTCATTGATTGCTAAGCATACTCACCTGGAGCGGTAGCGCCCTTTCCCTGAATGACAGCCTGTTGTGGCTGGTATAAATGGCGGTCAGTGTCGCTGTGACCAAACTAGCTTATTTCTGGTGTTTTGGAACTTGCGCGGATGATGCGATTTGCAGGCTGCTAAAGTTAGGCTGGCCGTACATTATGCAATAATTTTTTTTCCTTTTTAAGATTTACCAAAACCATATAATATGAGGTCAGACCTAAACACTTTACATTTGTATACAGTGAGGCCGGCCCTTTGCATTACATAGTTTAAAGGTAAATCTAAAGAAAGTTGTATCATGTATGGGCCAGCCTTTGGGTTCCTTCGATACAAGTTGGCGGACTTCGTCCCTACGGAGCCTGTGAGCTCCCGCCAGCTCAGTGGGAGGTCAGTCTGTTGATCTCTGCTGACCCGGCGGATGACAGGTCCCTCTCTGCTCACTGAGCGGGGGGGGGGGCTTATTGAGCTCCTCTCTTCTCTATGGAGAGATCAGACGAAAACGGACAGCATCTTATCCGATCCGCCATGGACGGACGAGGACGTATCGCCATATGTCTGATTTTGTCATCATGTCTCCGCTGACATCCGACGCTCCATAGAGATGTATGGAGCGGCCGTTCAGGTCCACCGACAAAACTGACAGGAGGACCGTGTGAAAGGGGCCTTTATGTGACGCTACAGAAACGGTTTTCCCTGGATGGCTGGAGGTTGAATGTATATAGATAATAAAGTTTTATTGATGGTTTATAAAATGTTAATTTATGTCCATGCGCGGTTTGCAATTGTGTGAATATTGTGAACAAAAACATTTCAAGATTAAAAGTTTTTCCTTCCTTCATGATATTATTTTTATAGTTGGACCTCCTATTGAATGGTTTTTCTACTTTATTTTTATTTATTTTTTTCTTTCTTTCATCTCCTCTTCTTCCTGTCTGTCTGGTGTAATTCCTACTTTGAGTTTTCTGTTATATTTGTGTCGCCTACCCCCATCGTTTCTTTATAAGTTCCAAAATAAAGTGAGACGGGAAAAAAATTTGCAAATGTGCCAAATGTATTTTTTCTTTAGGGCTCTTTCACACGTCCGTTCAGTTTTTTAGATCAGTTTTTTTCCCCCTTCAGTTGATCCGTTTTTTCATCAGTTTTTCGTCAGTTTTCCGTCCGTTTTTCATCAGTTTTTTTTTTTTTTTTTTTAGAACTTTTTTTTTTTTTTTACATATTTTGATGAAAAACTGACGTTAGCGGATCGGATGGTAAACGGATCATCCGCTAACGTCCGTTTCGTTTTTTTGACGGAAGAAAAATAGGGTTTTCTTCCGTCCAAAAAAACGGAGCTTACCGCAGACGGATGTTAACGGACGTTAGCGAATGCTCATCCGCTAACGGACGCTAACCCATAGGGAAGCATTGAGGTCTGTTAACGGACGTCCAAAAAACGGACGAACTGAACGGACGTGTGAAAGAGCCCTTAGTCTTTGTTTTCTTCTTGTTATATTTTTGCCCATCTGTGTACTATTGTTGAGATTTCTGAAACAGGATGGGGGGAAATCTCTGCAAATCACCAGAAGCAGTGTCCCCATAAATGTGGAAGTTACTTTCAGCTTCGATGATCCTGGTAATCGGGGCAAATGAAGAGATTGGAACTCCCTAAGACCCCTTTTAACACTGGGACAGGAGGCGCAGTGGCGGTATAGCGCCGATATACTGTCGGATTTGCCGCGGGGTTCGGCCACTAGCGGTGCGATATTAACCCCCGCTAGCAGACGATGAAGTGTTAATACCCCCCACCGCAATGTGCCTCTGCAGAGATGCATTGCGGGCGGTATTACTGCGATTTCCCATTGTTTTCCCTCCCTCTCCGTGGTCCGTGCAGCTCTCTCTCTCCCCCTCCCCCCCCCCCCCCCCCATGTCCGTGCAGTCCTCTCTCCCTCAATTTATCAGAATGCAGAGCAGAGGTAGGAGCCGCTAACCCGGCTCCTACCTTTTCAGAATGTTTCCTAACGTGTTTACAATGCTTTAGTTTATGAATGGAGAGGAGCTTCTCTCCATTCTTAGCTGAGGCTGCTGAGAAAGGGACTGGGAATCTGTGTCCTTAGTCCCTTTCTCTGTCGTAAAGGGGAAATGTCGGAGGTCTGTTAAGACCACTGATATCGCTCCAAAGACCCCCAACAGGGGTGATTAAAAAAAATAAAAATAAAAAAACAATTCCAATAAATATATATTTTTAAAAATAAAATGTAAATAAAAAAACACACATACAACCCCCCCCCCCCCTCCAAAAAGAAAATTGTAAAAAAAAAATACTGTCACATGACATTAAAAAAAGTATCAGTATCGGTGAGTACTTGAAAAAAAGTATCGGTACTTGTACTCGGTCTCAAAAAAGTGGTATTGGGACACCCCTAGTGGTTAATAACAGGTTTACATGGATTAGTCTGATTACACCGGACTGTGGAAAGTAAACCTGTTTGGCTGTAAAATGCTACAACTTTGTTCTTTTTCTGTTTGTTTGCTTTTAATGAAGTCGTCTGAACTTTGTCAGTCTAATGAAATGGAAAATTGAGATGGTAGTTCTAGTGGTGTGGTGACCTATACCTGTATATTTTCCCATGGATCTGTAAGGAGGGGATATAGCTCAGTGGTAGAGCATTCGACTGCAGATCGAGAGGTCCCTGGTTCAAATCCGGGTGTCCCCTTCATAATTTTCCACTTTTTTCTAAGATATTAAATCCCTTCCATCTAAGGCCCGGGGCCACACATACTGTATATGTGATTGGATGCATCCAATTTACATGACAGGCGAGTGTGCTTGGCTCTCAATGGAGCTGGTTCACATATCTCCGGGGCGGCCCACAGTTCAGGCAGCCTGTCACAAAAAGAGCAAAATAAATGAGGATGGGGAAAGAAAGATGAAACGAAAGAGGGGATAGAGGGAGAAGGAAAGAAAGGGAGGGGATAGAGGCAGAAGGAAAGAAAGGGAGGGGGTAGAGGGAGAAGGAAAGAAAGAGAGGGGGTAGAGGGAGAAGGAAAGGGAGGGAGAAGGAAAGAAAGAGAGGGGGTAGAGGGAGAAGGAAAAAAAGGGAGGGGGTAGAGGGAGAAGGAAAGAAAGAGAGGGGATAGAGGGAGAAGGAAAGAAATAGAGGGAGAAGGAAAGAAAGGGAGGGGGTAGAGGGAGAAGGAAAGAAAGAGAGGGGATAGACGGAGAAGGAAAGAAAGAGAGGGGATAGAGGGAGAAGGAAAGAAATAGAGGGAGAAGGAAAGAAAGGGAGGGGGTAGAGGGAGAAGGAAAGAAAGAGAGGGGATAGACGGAGAAGGAAAGAAAGAGAGGGGATAGAGGGAGAAGGAAAGAAATAGAGGGAGAAGGAAAGACAGAGAGAGGGGATAGAGGGAGAAGGAAAGACAGAGAGAGGGGATAGAGGGAGAAGGGCAGAAAGAAAGAGAGGGGATAAAGGGAGAAGGAAAGAAACAAAGATTAAAAGAAAGAGAGGGGATAGAGGGAGAAGGAAAAAAAAAGAGAGGGGATAGAGGGAGAAGGAAAGAAAGAGAGAGTGGATACAGGGAGAAGGAAAGAGAGAGGCGATAGAGGGAGAAGGAAAGAGAGAGGGGATACAGGGAGAAGGAAAGAGAGAGGCGATAGAGGGAGAAGGAAAAAAGAGAGGGGATAGAGGGAGAAGGAAAGAGAGAGGGGATAGAGGGAGAAGGGAAAAAAGATAGGGGATAGAGGGAAAGGGAAAGAGAGAGGGGATAGAGGGAGTAGGAAAGAGAGAGGGAGAGGGTTTTGTCTGGGATGCCTTCAGCCGGTGGTCGCAGGACAGCTAAGTAGCAGTCCCCTTGCTTTGGCAGGGTGGTGCGGCTGGTACAATCCTGGGAAGGTCAATTGGGGGACCGCCCTGCTTTCCTCTCTCCCTTCCACTCTCTCCTTTCCCCACGGTCTGGGTGGCGGAGTTGCTGTGAGATGGGGGGTCCACCTGGGGAGCTCCATTAAGTGGCTGGGGGCTGTGTCTGCTTAGAGGGTGCTGTTTTGCTGCCTTGTGTGCGGAGGGGTCCCGGGTGTCACTGCTGTATGTGTGTTTTTTACTGCAATCGCGATCGCCATTTTGATGGCGCCTTTATTGGAGATCGTTGGCCATTTTCTTGTAACCCACATGTACTTTTTGCATGTCGGCGGCCATTTTGGATTTTGTTTTTTGCCTCTAGTGACAAAGAAATCGGTGCAAATGGCTCCAGCACACTTCCTGAGGGACGGCACATCATGGAGCAGCGCTCTGGGGCCCTGTGCCTACATGATGTCCCGGATTCTGCTGTTCTTAGAGCGTGGAGTGGATCAGGCTCTCGCCTTAAGTACGATTAAGGGCCAGATTTTGGCCTTCGCTGTTTTCTTTCAGCGAACCCCCTGGCAGCGCAAACTCTCTGGTGCGTACGTTTGTGCAGGGGGTTCGGCATGTGGCCCCTCCTGTGTGTCATCCACTGCCTCTGCAGGTCGTGCTTCAGGCCTATGCCCTAAGGGGGTGTGCGCCCCCCTTCCCGGTTACAGCGCATTCGACCAGGGTAATTGGTGCCTCTTGGGCTTTCCGCCATCAAGCGTCTTTTTTACAGGTGTGTAAGGGAGCAACCCGGTCGTCAGTCCACACCTTCTCCAAGTTTTACAAGGTGGATATTAGTGCATCTTCCGATGCCTCCTTTGGCTGCAAGGTTTTGCAGGCGGCTGTTTAAGGTTGAAGTTCCTCCGTTGAGGAGCTCGGGTTTGTTTGGGGTGAAGTTGGTTTGCTGTGTTTTTCCCACCCCTCGATTTGTTTTGACACTGCTTGGGGACGTCCCTAAGGTCAGATGCTGCTGTGTCCGTCCATGAACGGAAGAGAAAATAGGATTTTTGTACTCACCGTAAAATCCATTTCTCTGAGTTCATGGATGGACACAGCACCCACCCCTTCTTTGTTTTGTACTGCTTGTTACAAACTGACACGGCAGAGCAGAGAGTGGGGGATGTACCTAGGGGACCCGCCACCTGGGAGGCACTATACTGTGTGGAGTGTTTAACACTTAACATGCTGTTTTTCTGCCTACTCAATCTCCTAGAAAGGAGGATAATACCCTAAGGTCAGATGCTGCTGTGTCCGTCCATGAACTCAGAGAAATGGATTTTACGGTGAGTACAAAAATCCTATTTTTAGGGTGGCACGTTACCTCTATATTCTCGCTGTCCAGGGTGAAAGGAGAGTCTGAAGAATTTCAATGTCCACACAATACACTTATTATTGAATTTATTTGGGAGAACTTCAGAAGACATCAATGAAAAACTTAATTGACAATGACAGTGGGACTAGGCCCCTCCCCCGGGCTATGCTCACAGCGTTTGACTGACAGCAGCTGGAGCCAATGCTCTAAGCCAAGCCTGTGATAGCGAGGAGGAGAGTGGAGAAGAACTGCTGCAGACATGCATAGCGCAAACCGGTTTGGCTGTAAAAAAAAAAAAAAAAAAAAAAATTCTGTTTGTTTGCTTTTAAATGAAGTCGTCTGAACTTTGTCAGTCTGATGTCCTCTACAAATGGACAATTGAGATGTAGTTAAAGAGTGGTGACCTATCCCTGGATTTTTCTCTTGGTTTCTTTCAAGTAGGGGATATAGCTCAGTGGTAGAGCATTCGACTGCAGATCGAGAGGTCCCTGGTTCAAATCCGGGTGTCCCCTTCATAATTTTTTAGATTTTTTTCTTTCTAATATAAATGTACAGACTGTAACCTCTCTCCCTCCTGGAAGATTTTAGACCCTTTCCATACAAGGCTGGGGGCCACACATATGTGATTGGATGCATCCAATTCACATGACAGGTGAGTGTGATTGGCTCTCAATGGAGCTGATTCAAAAATCTCCAGGACGGTCCGCACTTAAAAAGTTTCCTGTGTGTCTTTTTGGTTCCGATTCAGGTGCAAATTTAGGCAAATTGGGCCTGAATTGGTGAACAGGGACGCACCAGACTCCGCACTGTGAACTGCGGCGGCAGCTTATGTGATAAAAGCCTAAAGCCTCGTACACACGATCGGAGTTCCTTTTGACAAATACGTGGATTTTTGTCCAAAGGGCGTTAGCCGTGAACTTGTTCTGCATACAGACGGCCAAACTTTTTCAGCCAACATACACAAAACAATTTTTCAGCTCTTTACCGTCACCCTATGGGCAAGTTCTGCTAATGTTGTCTGATGGTTAGCATTGGTTCAGAGCATGCGTGTTTGTACTTTGGATGTCAGTGTACAGACGATCGGATAATGAGAGCATGCACATCCAACATTTGTTGTCTGAAATTCCAACAATTGTCTGATGGAGGGCACAGAGGGTTGGATTATTTTCTGAGAAATCCTCACTTCCTGTTCTTCTGTCTGTAACTCCACACAGTAATGCAAGGCTTTCTCCCTGGTGTGAAGTGTCGTGCTCGCCCCCTCCCTTGAACTACAGGAGAGTCACGCTCTCTACAAAAGGAGCTGCGTGTTCGTGGGCCTCCTGACAAGGGAGGGGGCAAACACGACACTCCACGCCAGGGAGAAAGCCTCACATTACTGGGTGGAGTTACAGACAGAAGAACAGGAAGTGAGGATTTCTCAGAAGAAATAAGGACATTTAAAAGCAAAATGGAAGGATGAGGTAAGTGAAGGAGGACTGCACTAAGGTAAAGGAAGACATTTAGGAAAAAAAAAATTGTACCTTTACAACCCCTTTAATATAAAATAAAGATTTGGAATCACGAGCAGAACTGCCGCCATTCCAAATTACGGGCAAAGCACGTGACGTTTGGCACCCCAAACTCGGCACGATTTTGCCGCACGACCAAACGAGCAAAAATCACAGCAAAAGCAGAAGTGTAAAATCGCTCAGGGCCAAAATTTGGTCCCCTGAGTTTCTTCAGAGCCACAATCACACATATAGCAGTCCATTAAAGTGAATGGGCGGCCTTATGTAGGACACGTCTCTCCGCGTGAGAATCGCATAAACAGAAAAGTTCCCGCCAGTGTTCCCAACCTACCAGATTGAAATTTACTGGCACAGCCACATATTTACTGGCATTTCACAAAAGTTACTAAATTTTTAGGTGCAAATTTCAGTTTTTAGGCTACAAACAAGTACGCTAAGCAAATAGCGATGTGGCTTAAGGTAGATATTAAAGTACAAAAACATTTATTTTTTGTTATTTTCGATATAATAAGGGCTAATTATTTAGTCACATCACCCCCTGCCTCCAATCTCCCCCTCTGCCACCAACACCCCCTGCCTTCACCCCCCTCTGCGGTGCCACAATCTCCCCCTGCCTCCAATCACCCCCTGCCTCCATTGTCCCCCTACCTTCATCCCCCTCTGCGGTGCCCTCAACAACCCCCGTCTCCACCCCCCCCCCCTCTGCGGTGCCACCAACACCCCCTGCCTCCAATCACCCCCTGCCTCCATTGTCCCCCTACCTTCATCCCCCTCTGCGGTGCCCTCAACAACCCCCGTCTCCATCCCCCCCCCTCTGCGGTGCCACCAACACCCCCTGCCTCCAATCACCCCCTGCCTCCACTGTCCCCCTACCTTCATCCCCCTCTGCGGTGCCCTCAACAACCCCCGTCTCCATCCCCCACCCCTCTGCGGTGCCACCAACACCCCCTGCCTCCAATCACCCCCTGCCTCCATTGCCCCCTGCCTCCAATCTCCCCCTGCCTCCATTCCCCTCTGTGGTACCCCACAGCCACCATCACCCCCTGCCACTAACACTCCCTGCCTCCATTGTCCCCTGTCTCCATCCCCCTCTACGGTACCACCGCAGCCACTATCACCCCCTGCCTCCAATCTCCCCCTCTGCCACCAACACCCCCTGCCTTCACCCCCCTCTGCGGTGCCACAATCTCCCCCTGCCTCCAATCACCCCCTGCCTCCATTGTCCCCCTACCTTCATCCCCCTCTGCGGTGCCCTCAACAACCCCCGTCTCCATCCCCCCCCCTCTGCGGTGCCACCAACACCCCCTGCCTCCAATCACCCCCTGCCTCCACTGTCCCCCTACCTTCATCCCCCTCTGCGGTGCCCTCAACAACCCCCGTCTCCATCCCCCACCCCTCTGCGGTGCCACCAACACCCCCTGCCTCCAATCACCCCCTGCCTCCATTGCCCCCTGCCTCCAATCTCCCCCTGCCTCCATTCCCCTCTGTGGTACCCCACAGCCACCATCACCCCCTGCCACTAACACTCCCTGCCTCCATTGTCCCCTGTCTCCATCCCCCTCTACGGTACCACCGCAGCCACTATCACCCCCTGCCTCCAATCTCCCCCTCTGCCACCAACACCCCCTGCCTTCACCCCCCTCTGCGGTGCCACAATCTCCCCCTGCCTCCAATCACCCCCTGCCTCCATTGTCCCCCTACCTTCATCCCCCTCTGCGGTGCCCTCAACAACCCCCGTCTCCATCCCCCACCCTCTGCGGTGCCACCAACACCCCCTGCCTCCAATCACCCCCTGCCTCCATTGCACCCTGCCTCCAATCTCCCCCTGCCTCCATTCCCCTCTGTGGTACCCCACAGCCACCATCACCCCCTGCCACTAACACCCCCTGCCTCCATTGTCCCCTGTCTCCATCCCCCTCTACGGTATCACCGCAGCCACCATCACCCCCTGCCTCCAATCTCCATGCGCAGTTTCAAGCCGAACCGATTTCTCGGCTATTTTTACTGGCACATTCCCACAACCACGGACATTTACGAACGGGGAAAAAAAAATTGCCCATTTTTACGGACTGTCCGTGAAAATACGGACGGTTGGCAACACTGGTTCCCGCTATGTGTTGTGTGATCAGGAACTTAAAGGATAAGAGGGAAAAAGATACCAAACAGTAAAGCTTAAAATGGGTTCCTGGTTCAAATCTGTCTGTCCCCTGGTGGGTTTTCGATACATTTGCATCTAAATACCCATTAATAACACTATAATCCAAGAAGAGACAGCAGTTTATATTGTGAAACAATTGTATCTAAATGAGAACTTTGCATTATAAATGAGAGGGGGAAGCTCAGTGGCAGAGATGGAAGTATTTGAAGAGTCTGTTTTGGGTCTTTTCCAGTAGAAAAGATGTGGGCAGCAGAACTATGTAAACAAATGTGTGCCCCCCACCCATATGTATCCTGGGCTCATCTGGGTTCTGTGCCATCCTGGCACATTCAGGATCCTCTGTTCCTCAAACTCCCATGTGAGACACAATCCTCTTCTTTTTTTTTGGAGGGGGGGAGGGGGGACAGGCATTGTTTCAGGACTGAGCAGCGCTCACCCCCCCCCCCCCCCCCCCCCCCCCCCTCCAATGTACTGCAGACAGGCATCTGGTGTAGGCAAAGCAATGTATCTGCACATCGCTGCTTACGTCCGGGTTTAGAAGTACAATGAGCTGTCGCCCTGAAGGGAGGAGCATTACACACCAGACATATAAGGAGGGGATATAGCTCAGTGGTAGAGCATTCGACTGCAGATCGAGAGGTCCCTGGTTCAAATCCGGGTGTCCCCTTCATAATTTTCCACTTTTTTCTAATATAAATATACAGACTGAGACCTCTCTCCCTCCTGGAAGATTCTAGATCCCTTCCATCTAAGGCCGCTTTCACTCATGCAATTTGGATGTATTCAATTCACATGACAGGCAAGTGTGATCGGCTCTTAACGGAGCCGGTTCACACATCTCCGGGGCCGTCCGCACTTTAACCACTTCCATACCGGGCCTATTCTGGCACTCCTCTTACATGCAAAAAACATATTTTTTTTGCTAGAAAATTAAACCCCCAAACACTATATATATGGTTTTTTTTTTTAGCAGACACCGTAGGGAATAAAATGGTGGTCATTTATCTCGCACGGTATTTGCGTAATCATTTTTCAAAGCCTTTTTTTTTTTTTTTATGTTTTCATGAATTAAAAAATAACAAAACATTAAAGTTAGCCCAATTCTTTTGCATAATGTGAAAGACCAAGTTACGCCGAGTAAATCGATACCTAACATGTCACATTTCAAAATTGCACACGCTCGTGGAATGGCGCCAAACTTTCGTACTTAAAAATCCTCATGGGCGACGCTTTACATTTTTTTTTTTTACTGGTTACATGTTTTGAGTTACAGAGGAGATCTAGGGCTAGAATTATTGCTCTCGCTCTAACGTTCGCGGCGATACCTCACATGTGTGGTCTGAACACCGTTTTCATGTGTGGGCGGGACTTACGTATGCGTTCGCTTCTGTGTGCGAGCTTCCGGGGACAGGGGCACTTTAAAAAATATATATTTTTTTATTGTTAATTTTCATTTCATTTTTTACTTTGATACTTAAAAAAAAATGGATCCTCTAGGCTGAGAAGCCTGAAATAATAATAATAAAAAAACATTATGGCTTCCTAGCCAAAGCAGCGCAGTTTTTTTTTTTTATGCAGAGGCTGGGCGTGACGTCATCAGCCATGATTAAGCACTGAACAAGTGTGAAACGTGTCGGCTGTTCTACGATTTTTGCTGTGAACCTGTGGTGCATGCTTTTGTTTTATCAATAAAGACGACTCAAGTGTCTTTGGGAGTGCGGCTGTCCATCCGTTTTTGCTACTTTCCATGTTTGCCTAGTGCATTGCCAGCACCCATTGTAACCTGGACTAATCCTTGATTGCATCTAGACCCACCTGGAGTTTTGAACCTTCTCTCTTTACATTTTTTTTTTACTGGTTACATGTTTTGAGTTACAGAGGAGGTCTAGGGCTAGAATTATTGCTCTCGCTCTAACGTTCGCGGCGATACCTCACATGTGTGGTCTGAACACCGTTTTCATGTGTGGGACTTGCATATGCGTTCGCTTCTGCGTGCGAGCTTCCGGGGACAGGGGCACTTTAAAAAATATATATATTTTTATTGTTCATTTTCATTTCATTTTTTACTTTGATACTTAAAAAAAATTGATCCTCTAGGCTGGGAAGCCTGAAATAATAATACAAAAAAAACATTATGGCTTCCTAGCCGTTTTTTTTTTAATGCAGAGGCTGGGCGTGACGTCATAACATCGCACCCGGCCTCCGACAAGCATAGAGACTCCGGCGACCATCTGGTCCACCAGAAATCTCTATGGCAGGCGTCCAGGGCCTGCGGATCGGTTCTCCGACTCACCGTTTGCAGAGGTGAGTCGGTAGAAGCACCGGAGAGCGGTGGGAGGGGGGATGTCCCCTCTCGCCGCCCGTAAGAATGATCAAGAGGCGGAACTGCCACTATGATCATTCTTACAGTGCACAGAATCGCCGGCTCTAAAAGATGATGTCTGAATGATGCCTGTAGCTGCACCCATCATTCAGATATCCTGACTCAAAGTCAAGGACGTCCCTGGTTCAAATCCGGGTGTCCCCTTCATAATTTTCCACTTTTTTCTAATATAAATATACAGACTGTGACCTCTCTTCCCCCTGGAAGATTCTAGACCCCTTCCATCTAAGGCCGCTTTCATTCATATGCGATTTGGATGTGTTCAGGTGAGTGTGATTGGCTCTCAATGGAGTCGGTTCACACATCTCTGGGGAAACCGCGGTCCGCACTTTAAAAGGGTCCTGTATGTATATTTGGTTCCAATTCAGGTGCAGATTTAGGCAAAATTTCGTACCTGATTCACACCTGAATTGGTGAACAGGACCCCATTATTATTATTATTTAAGGTACTTACCGTGTTTCCCTGAAAATAAGCCTGGGTCTTATATTAATTTTGGCAACAAAAGACACAGTAGGGCTTATTTTCGGGGTAGGTCTTACCGTGTAATGTGCGGTCTTCTCTCCCCCTCTTCCTCCCTGCCTGTCAGGAATCCCCAGTTTGAACTGAGTTAAATGTGCTTGTAAAATCCTATAATCCACTCTATGTGTGTTTTTTTGTAATATATATGTGCCAAATACATTTGTTATAGCGCCGCCCTTCTGTTACCCGCCGGAGCTCTCTTCCCCGCATTTATATTACAGAAACGCACACATTGTACATTATATACTACTGTAATAGAGTGGATTATAGGATTTTACAAGCATTTTAAAATAGGGCTTATTTTCGGGGTAGGGCTTATATTGCAGCCCTCCTTGAAAATAACGCTAGGTCTCATTTTCAGGGTAGGTCTTATTTTTGGGGAAACAGGGTATATAGCACCGTGAACAGGGCTTTAAAGGGACACTAAAGGTTCCCGTTTAAAAAAAAATAAAAAATAACAAACATGTTATACTTACCTCCACTGTGCAGCTCGTTTTGCACAGAGTGGCCTCTGACCCTCGTCTTTTGGGGCCCCACATCGGTTATCTTGGCTCCTTCCCGCAAGAACTAACCCCCTTCATGGGAGCTCTCTCCCATGGGGGTTAGTTCTTGCGTGCACGATCCCGTGATACAGCCGGCGGCCGACTGTATCACTTTGACCTGCACCCCGGGGCGCGCCGCGTCATTGGATGTGATTCGACCAATGGCTGCACTACTATCAATCCATCCAATCAAGCCAATCAATGGCCAGACGAGGACATCGGGGCGAGCGCAGAAGGTGAACAGGCGTAAGTAAAACGGGGGGGCTGGGGGGGCCCTGATTGCCAGGTTTTTTTTCACTACAATGCATAAGGTGAACAAAAAAACTAACCTTTTCAACCCCTTTAAAGAATAGGAGAAAAAATAATCCCAAAAACGAAAGCTGAAAATGGAGGGGGGGTATAACGCAGGTTGAGAGGGGGAAAAAACAACGTGGTTCTAATGCTGAAGAGGATTTAGCTCAGTGGTAGAGCATGCGACTGCAGATTGCGAGGTCCCTGGTTCAAATCCGAGTGTCCCCTGGTAGGTTTTCAAT
Source organism: Rana kukunoris (assembly GCA_029574335.1). Classification (NCBI taxonomy): domain Eukaryota; kingdom Metazoa; phylum Chordata; class Amphibia; order Anura; family Ranidae; genus Rana; species Rana kukunoris. The sequence continues at coordinate 10,268,965 of CM056054.1, read as the reverse complement.
TCCTTTGCATCTAAATACTCATATAAATAACACTATAATCCAAGAAGAGACAAAAGTTTAACAATTGTATCTAAATGAGAACATTGTAACTATTATGTGAAGTGCATTATAAATGAGAGGGGAAAGTTCAGTGGAAGAGTTGGTTTTGGGTTTCCAGTAGAAAAGATGTGGGCAGCTGAACTATGTTAAAGATGTGTGCCCCCCACCCATATCCTGGGCTCATCTGCGTTCTGTACCATCCTGGCACATTCACTGCCATCTTCAGGATGCTGAGTGGAGGTGACATAGAAACCTCTGTTCCTCTTCTTTTTTTTTTTGGGTGGTGGGGGCAGTGCTGGTACAAGGATTTTTGACACCCTAGGCAAAACCTAATTTTGCCGCCCCCTGGCTCCACCCCCTTTGCCCTCCCCATGTATACCCCAGCTTTTTAATGACGTGCCCATCAAATGCAGCCTCACCAGCGCCATCAAATTCAGCCTCACCAGCGCCATCAAATTCAGCCTCACCAGCGCCAATTAAATGCAGCCTCACCAGCGCCTATCAAATGCAGCCTCACCAGTGCCCATCAAATGCAGCCTCATCAGCACCCATCAAATGCAGCCTAACCAGCACCCATCAAATGCAGCCTCACCAGCGCCCATCAAATGCAGCCTCACCAGCGCCCATCAAATACAGCCACATCAGCGCCCATCAAATGCAGCCTCACGAGCACCCATCAAATGCAGCCTCACCAGCGCCCATCAAATACAGCCACATCAGCGCCCATCAAATGCAGCCTCACCGGCGCCCATCAAATGCAGCCTCACCAGCACCCATCAAATGCAGCCTCATCAGCGCCCATCAAATGCAGCCCCACCAGCACCCATCAAATGCAGCCTCACCAGCACCCATCAAATGCAGCCTCACCAGCACCCATCAAATGAAGCCTCACCAGCACCCATCAAATGCAGCATCACCAGCACCCATCAAATGCAGCATCACCAGCACCCATCAAATGCAGCCTCACCAGAACCCATCAAATGAAGCCTCACCAGCACCCATCAAATGCAGCATCACCAGCACCCATTAAATGCAGCCTCACCAGCACCCATCAAATGCAACCTTTATCAGCGCCCATCAAATGCAGCCTCACCAGCACCCATCAAATGAAGCCTCACCAGCACCCATCAAATGCAGCATCACCAGCACCCATCAAATGCAGCATCACCAGCACCCATCAAATGCAGCCTCACCAGAACCCATCAAATGAAGCCTCACCAGCACCCATCAAATGCAGCCTCACCAGCACCCATTAAATGCAGCCTCACCAGCACCCATCAAATGCAACCTTTATCAGCGCCCATCAAATGCAGCATCACCAGCGCCCATCAAAAAATGTTTGTTTGCAAACAATATCCATCAGGCCTTATAAGGCACCCCGCAGTACACTGTGGACGAAAGCCGAATCCTCGGCTGCTCCAACATCCACTTGATAAAACTTTGTGAACGTATGCCCTGAAGAACAGGTATCAGCCGTCAGGGCTGGACTGAGACCAAAATTTGGCCCTGGACTTCATCCAGACCGGCCCACTTTAAGTTTGCTAACAAGCACAAAAACAGTATATAAACTATAAGTAGCATAACATAAGGAGTCCTCACCTCTTTTATTATTTCACTTATTTTTCTCTGTATTTTTCTCATCCTTCTCACATCACTGCATGAAGTGAAGGGCGAGCTGCGCAGCCATTACTTTGACAGGCTGTCACTGAAACCGGCCCACTGAGCCATCAGCCCACCGGGAAACTCCCTGTAGTCCCTATGGCCAGTCCATGCCTGTCAGCCGTACAAATCTGAGCCACAGATACCTGATAGTGAAAGGCCTAGGAGGTTCCTACACGCCTGGTAGAATGAGCTCTCACACTGAAGTAAGGAGATTTACCTTACATACTGCAGGTAGGGGATATAGCTCAGTGGTAGAGCATTCGACTGCAGATCGAGAGGTCCCTGGTTCAAATCCGGGTGTCCCCTTCATAATTTTCTACCTTTTTCTAAAAGAAATCTCCCTCCTGGAAGATTTTAGTCCCCTTCCATCTAAGGATGGTGTCACACATATATGTGACTGGATGCATCCAATTTACATGACAGGTGAGTATGAATGACCCTCAATGGAGCCGGTTCACGCATCTCCGGGACGATCCGCACTTAAAAAGGGTCCTGTGCGTCTTTGGTTACGATTCAGGTGTGAATTTAGGCAAAAATTAGGATCTAATTCGCACCTGAATCGGTGAACGGGGACGCACCGGACCCCCGTGCCGTGAACCGCGGCCGCAGCTTATGTGATCAGAGCCTAAGTGTGAAGATTGTAACCTTTCTCTATATAAGAGCACAGGATCACAGAGCTTAAAGGAGTTGAAATGACTGTTTACAATAGAGACATAATAGTTAACTGATTCCTTTTAAAAATGATTAAAAATAGATAAAAATCAATCATATAATGTGCCTGCAGTTTCAGTTTCGTTTTTCATCTAGTTTCATGCTTCTGTGAAGTACAGAGACACAGAGCCAATACAGGGCAATGTTTGTTTTTAAAATGAAACTGATTGGTTCTGAGGGGTTTTAGACACACAGTAATCACACCTCCTTGATTAGAGACCACAGAGAGAAGCTCCCATTACTTTTTTCATAAGGAAAAAGACAACCAGGAAGTGTGCAGAACAGAGAAGAATTACAGCAACATCATAGCAAAAAAAACGAACAATGAGGACATGAAACCAGGACTGCAGTAAGGTGAAGGAAGCTATTTAGGTAAAAAAAACTAGCACGATTTTGCCGCTCTAAGAAAAGAGCAAACATCACAGCAAAAGAACAAGAGTAAAATTGCTCCTGGCTCAGGGCCAAAAATTGGTCCCCGAGTTTCTTCGGAGCCACAATCACACATATAGCCAGGGCTTTTTTTTTCAATGGGAACACGGAGGAACGCAGTTCCGGCACCTCCAGCACTGAATGTATGTACTGGAACGGGGTGCTGGAGGGTCTATAGATGCTGGCTTCTGGGATATCGATTGTCCCTGGTGGGATCTGTTTTTGTGTTGGGGTCTATTGTTTCTGTGTAAGTCTACTGTTGCTGGTGGGGGGTATTATCTTTCTGGGGGGTCAATTGTTGCTGGGTGGGATCTACTGTTGAGGTAAATGTCCATTGTTGCTGGCTGCTGGGGAGTCTATTGATGCTGGCTGCTGAGAAATCTGTTATTTCTGCTAGGGGTCTATTGTTGCTGGGGTGGTATTTTGTTGTGGGGGGGTCCATTGTTGCTGGGTGAAAAGTATTTTGTTGTGTGAGGATCTATTGTTTCTGGGGGGATCTGGTGTTGCTGCAGAGGGTCTATTGTTTCTGGGGTGGAGTTAAGTGTTTCTGGGGTGGGGTCCATTGTTGCTGGTGTGGGGTCTATTGTTGCTGGAGTGGGGTATATTGTTGCTCATTGCAAGGGATCTGTTTTACTATCTTTCTCGTTTTCATTACCAAATTTCATAGAAATTAGCACAAAATACTTGGTTCTGTATTCTCTGAAAGGTGCTGTACTGGGAGGTGGGTAGGGGGGTGGAACCAAGGGTTGGTTCTCAGAGATGGGTAGGGGGGATAGATGAAGTGTGACTCGGAAGGGTGGAGTTCCTGCACCTATTCCCTGAGAAAAAAAGCCCTGCTTATAGCAGTCCATTGAAGTGAATGTCCTTATGTAGGACACGTCTCTCCGTGTGAGAATGGCATAAACAGAAAAGTCCCCCGCTATGTGTAGTGTGATCGGGGAATAGGAGAAAAAAAATCCCAAAATGTAAAGCTGAAAATGGGGGGGGGGGGAGGGGGGGTGTATAACGCAGATTGAGAGGTCTCAGGTGCCCCCTGGAGGATTTTGGAAACACTTGAATCTAAATTCAGGAAAAGACCTTTATTATAAATATGTAAATAGAAAAGGAAGCAGAAAAAAAACATAAATATATAAATAGAAAAGGAAGCACAAAAAATTAAAATAAAATAAAAAAACACAAAAAAGCACGCAAGACTTTAAATCTGATAGCTCAGTGGTAGAGCATTCGACTGCAGATCAAGGGGTCCCTGGTTCAAATCCGGATGTCCCCTGGTGGGTTTTGTATCTAAACACCCATTAATAACATTATAATCCAAGAAGAGACAGCAGCTTATATGGTTTAACAATTGTTTCAATATGAGAACATTGTAACGATGATGTAAAGTGGATTATAAATGAGAGGGAAAAGCTCAGTGGCAGAGATTGAAGTATTTGAAGAGTCGATTTGGGTCTTTCCAGTAGAAAAGATGTGGGCAGCTGAACTATGTCAACAAATGTGTGCCCCCCACCCATATGTATCCTGGGTTCTGTGCCATCCTGGCACATTCAAGATGCTCAGGATCCTCTGTCCCTCAAACTCCCCTGTGAGCCACAATCCTCTTCTTTTTTTGGAGGGGGGACAGGCATTGTTTCAGGACTGAGCAGCGCTCACTCCCCCCCCCCCCCCCAATGTACTGCAGACAGGCATCTGGTGTAGTCAAAGCAATGTATCTGCACGTCGCTGCTTACGTCCGGGTTTAGAAGTACAATGAGATCTCACCCTGAAGGGAGGAGCTTTACACGCCGAACATACGAGGAGGGGATATAGCTCAGTGGTAGAGCATTCGACTGCAGATCGAGAGGTCCCTGGTTCAAATCCGGGTGTCCCCTTCATAATTTTCCACTTTTTTCTAATATATATATACAGAATGAGACCTCTCTCCTTCCTGGAAGATTCTAGATTCCTTCCATCTAAGGCCGCTTTCACTCATATGCGATTTGGATGTATTCAATTCACATGACAGGCAAGTGTGATTGGCTCTCAACGGAGCCGGTTCACACATCTCCGGGGCCATCCGCACTTTAAAAGGGTCCTGTGCGTATTTGGTTCAGGTGAAAATTGAGGCAAAATGTCGTACCTGATTCACACCTGAATTGGTAAACAGGCCCCCACTATTATTATTTTAGGTACTTATATAGCGCCGTGAACAGGGCCTTAAAGGGATACTAAAGTTTCCCATTTAAAAAATAAATAAAATAACAAACATACTTACCTCCACCTCCACAGTGGCCCCCGATTCTGGTCTTCTGGGGTCCCTCTGCGGCTGTCTTAGCTCTTCCCCGCAAAAACTAACCCCCTTCATGGGAGCTCTCTCTCAAGGGGGCTAGTTATTGTGGGTGTGCTCCTATGATACAACCGGCGGCTTTAGCTTTATCATGGGAGCTCTATTTTTCCTTTAACATCAAGGCAGGGGATATAGCTCAGTGGTAGAGCATTCGACTGCAGATCGAGAGGTCCCTGGTTCAAATCCGGGTGTCCCCTTCATAATTTTCCACTTTTTTCTAATATATTACGGGAGCTGTATTTTTCTTTTAACATCCAGGGAGTGGATATAGCTCAGTGGTAGAGCGAGAGGTCCCCGGTTCAAATCCCGGTGTCCCCTTCATAATTTTCCACTTTCCTAGAAGATCTTAGATCCCTTCCATCTGGGGTCACACATATGCAAATTTCGGCAAAACACGTGACGTTTGGCACCCCAAACACAGTAAAAAATTTCCGCTCAACAAAACGAACAACAATCAAAGCAAAAACGCAAATGTAAAATCGCTTCTTTATTTGTGTGAAAAACATTTGATTTTTTTCATCATACTTCATCATACGTACCTGTAAAATCCTTTTCTTTGAGTACATCACGGAGGACAGAGTGAGGATAACTTTCATTACTTAAAGCCGAGGTTCACTCTAAATATAGTCTCTCCCATGCGATCCAGCATACTGGCGTCAGCCACTTACTGTGTAATCTTAATTTTTTTTATCTTTCCCCCGTGGTGGATGGCGCCTGTATAGTGCATCACATCTTATGAAAATACCCGATTTAGGACTCGGGTATTCTCGGCGCAATGCGGCGCCTGCGCACAGACCTAGGAGCTGACTGCGCAGGCGCCGTATTTCTCTGAGTACTACGGCTATGTCGCATCACGCCCTCCGAAAAAAGCCGGAATAGGACTCGGAGAAATACGGCGCCTGCGCAGTCAGCACCTAGGTCTGTGCGCAGGCGCCGCATTGCGCCGAGAATACCCGAGTCCTAAATCGGGTATTTTCGTAAGATGTGACGTGTTATACAGGCGCCATCCACCGCGGGGGAAAGAAATTAAAATGAAAGATTACGCAGTAAGTGGGGGATTAAAAAAAAAAAAAAAACAGCATACTGGCGCTGACGCCAGTATGCTGGATCGCATGGGAGAGACTATATTTAGGGTGAACCACCTCTTTAAAGTGGAGTTCCACTCATTTAAAATTCAGCAGCTACAGAAAGTGTAGCTGCTGACTTTTAGCAATCAGACACTAACCTGTCCCACGGTCCAGCAAATCAGGTGCATGAAGCCGCACCCCCCCCCCCCCCGCTCCTCTCCGAGGTGCCGGCATTCAAACTGTGGGTGCACAAAGCCCCGCTTCCCCCCTCCTCTCCGAGCCGCCGATGACTTGTCGGTATGGTTCCCCTATCGAGATGGTTCCTGTAAAGACTGCGCAGGCGCAATCCTTGCCGACGGAAATCTCCGAACCTCGGTCGGCATCCAGGCTCGTTCCTTAACATCTCCGTGGATTGGAGGATGTTAAAAAAAGAGCCAGGAGGCCGAGCAAACGCAGCGAGCCGTGAGGCCGACTGGCCACTTACCTCAAATTCCACGTCGCCCTGGAGGTTCGGTGATTTCCGTCGGCAAGGATTGCGCCTGCGCAGTCCTTGCAGGAACCATCTCGATAGCTGGAACCATATCGTCAGATCACCGGCATTCAAACTGTGGGTGCCTGGCTGTGGCTTCACAGCCAGGCACGCTCTGCGCATGTCTGGGCAATCTTCTGGGACCTGTGACGTGTCCCAGGAGATTGCAGGGAGAGGTGGTCTTCCTTCCGACACCGCACAGAGGAAGTGGGAGCTGGGTGCCTGTAAAAACAGGGTACCCGCTCCCCCTCCAGGAAAAATGATATGCCAAATGTGGCATGCAAAGGGGGTCACCTGCACTTAAAGCAGAAGTTCAATTTTGGGTAGAACTTTGCTTTAATGTGACGTCCCAGAGCAATTGCCTTGAGGGGAGGGAGACACCCGCCAAACAATATTAATCAGACTTAGCAGCCCAGGGAGGGGGGGCGGGGGCGCGGCGGTTAATGATGGGATGTGGGGTTCCATCACCTTGTACCTCTGGACCCCTTTACATTACAAAGCACCGCACCTCTGGAACCCTTTACATTACAAAGCACTGCACCTCTAGACCCCTTTACATTACAAAGCACCGCACCTCTGGACCCCTTTACATTACAAAGCACCGCACCTCTGGACCCCTTTACATTACACAGCACCCTGCATCACTGGACCCCTTTACATTACAAAGCACCGCACCTCTGGATCCTTTTACATTACAAAGCACCGCACCTATGCACCATTTTACATTACACAGCCCCCACAGTTTGTTACACAGACACCCCCCTAACAGTTCTGGACCCCCTGCATGTTACACTGGGGGGAGACATGACATGTGGCCCACGGGTTGCCATGGTCCATCGGGCATATGCCGGTATGCCCTATGGCCAGTCCGGGCCTGCCTGATGATAAAAAGCCCAGAGGTTCCTACACCCCTGGTAGACTGAGCTCTCACCCTGAAGGAAGGAGATTATCCTCTCATACATCAAGTAGGGGATATAGCTCAGTGGTAGAGCATTCGACTGCAGATCGAGAGGTCCCTGGTTCAAATCCGGGTGTCCCCTTCGTAATTTTCTACCTTTTTCTAATAGAAATCTCCCTCCTGGAAGATCTTAGACCCCTTCCACCTAAGGCCGGGGTCACATATATGTGATTGGATGCATCCAATTTACATGACAGACGAGTGTGAATGACCCTCAATGAAGCCAGTTCACACATCTCTGGGGCGGTCCAAACTTAAAAAGCGTCCTGTGCGTCATTGGTTCCGATTCAGGTGTAAATTTAGGCAAAAATTAGGATCTGATTCGCACCTGAATCGGTGAACAGGGACGCACCGGACCCCCGTGCTGTGAACTGCGGCCGCAGCTTGTGTGAAGCTTGTAACCTTTCTCTATATAAGAGCACAGGATCACAGAGCTTAATATGAAATAAACCCACTCCTCACCCCCTTACATGCCACATCTGGCATGTAATATTTTTTTTGGGGGGGAGTGGGGGCTTCAGGAGGAGTGGGACTTCCTGTCCCACTTCCTCCTTCCGCCGAGGGGCTGGTAAGGCGATTAGCTTATGACAGGTCCCATGCGATCGCCTATCCAATAAGAGAGCACAGCGCCGCATGCGCATGCGCAGTGGGTGCCCGGCCGTGAAGCCGAAAGCTGTCACGGTCGGTTGCCCAAACTTAGGATGAAGACGCCGGCCAGGGAGGGGGGTGAGAGGAGCAGAGCCCCGGCCGGCGTGTCGCTGGAACGTGGAGCAGGTGAGTGTGTGTTTATTAAAAGCCAGCAGCTACACTTTTTGTAGCTGCTGACTTTTAATAACCACTAAAATTGTCTGGAACACCCCTTATAAGAATAGGAGAAAAAAAATCCCAAAAAGTAAAGCTAAAAATGGGGGGGGGGGGGGTGGATAACGCAGATTGGGAGGTCTCAGGTGCCCCCTGGAGGATTTTGGAAAAACACAAATCTTTAAATTCAAGAAAAGACCATGGTTAGATTTCGATGGGTGTATAGCTCAGTGGTAGAGCATTCAACTACACATCGCAAGGTCCCTGGTTCAAGTCTGGCTGTCCCCTGGTGGGTTTTGGATCCCTTTGTATCTATATACCCATTAATAACAAGAAGAGACAACAGCTTTATATATTTAAACAATTGTATCTAAATGAGAACACTAAATATTATGTGAAGTGCATTATAAATGAGAGGGGAAAGTTCAGTGGCAGAGATGGAAGTATTTGAAGAGTTGGTTTTGGGGTTTCCAGGGGAAAAGATGTGGGCAGCAGAGCTATGTAAACAAATGTGTGCCCCTCACCCATATATATCCTGGGCTCATCTGGGTTCTGTGCCATCCTGCCACATTCACTGCCGTCCTCAGGATGCTTAGTGGAGGTGACATAGAAACCTCTGTTCCTCTTTTTTTTTTATTTTTGGTGGTGGGGGAAGGGCTGGGGCAAGGATTTTTGACACCCTAGGCGAAACTTAATTTTGCCGCCCCCCTGGCTCCACCCCCTTTGCCCTGCCCATGTATACCCCACCTTTTTAATGAAGCGCCCATCAAATGCAGCCTCACCAGTGCCCATCAAATGCAGATTCACCAGCGCCCATCAAATGGAGCCTACCGACGCCCATCAATGCAGCCTCACCTGTGCCCATCAAATGCAGCCTACCAGTGCCCATCAATGCAGCCTCACCAGCACCCATCAACTGCAGCCTACCAGTGCCTATCAATGCAGCCTCACCAGCACCCATGAAATGCAGTCTACCAATGCCCATCAAATGCAGCCTCACCAGCACCCATGAAATGCAGCCTACCAGTGTCCATCAAATGCAGCTTACCGACGCCCATCAATGCAGCCTAACAGTACCCATCAATGCAGCCTCACCAGTGCCTATCGAATGCAGCCTACCAACGCCCATCAATGCAGCCTACCAACGCCCATCAATGCAGCCTACCAACGCCCATCAATGCAGCCTACCAGTGCCCATCAAATGCAGCCTACCAGTGCCCATCAAAAAATATTTGTTTGCTTTCATTCGGGTGTCAGGACACAGACACAGTCCTCTGCCGCCACTGCGCCTCTGACACTATGTGCGAATGGAGAGGCGGCTGCCTGCTGATGGTGAGACTTTTTGTTTGTTTGCTTTTAAATGAGGTTGTTTGAACTTTGTCAGTCTAATGTCATCTACAAATGGAAAATTAAGTGGTGCCCTATACCTGCCCTCCAGGATGGGGATATAGCTCAGTGGTAGAGCATTCGACTGCAGATCGAGAGGTCCCTGGTTCAAATCCGGGTGTCCCCTTCATAATTTTCTACCTTTTTCTGATATAAATATACAGACTGTGACCTCCTGGAAGATCTTAGATCCCTTCCATCTAAGGCCGGGGTCACACATATGTGATTGGATGCATCCAATGCACGTGACAGACGAGTGTGACTGACTCTCAATGGAGCCGATTCACACATCTCTGGGACGGTCCGCACCTAAAAAGGGTCCTGTGCGTCTTTGGTTCCGATTCAGGTGCAAATTTAGGCAAAAATTAGGATCTGATTCGCACCTGAATCAGTGAACAGGGACGCACCGGACCCCCGTGCTGTGAACTGCGGCCGCAGCTTATGTGATCAGAGCCTAAGTGTGAAGATTGTAACCTTTCTCTATATAAGAGCACAGGATCACAGAGCTTAAAGGATCACTAAAGGTATTTTTTTTGGGAGTTGGGACACAGTCACAGTCCTCTGCACTGATTCTTCTGAAGACGACAAGGGGTAGCTCATTTCTCTTGGAGGACCAGTTCTTAATCCCCACAACTCAAGGCGGTTATTTGCACAACCTGGAACCTGATGACCCTGTTTTGCCACAACGTGACCTCTGTAGTCTAACCCTCGGGCCTTGCCCTGAGCCTACCGGAGATGACACTTCAGATATGAGGCTTTCTGAAGGAACTTCAGATCTTGAGTTCTGAGCCTTTTCTGTGCTTGGCCTCCATTCATCAGAACTCATATCCAGTCACTTTACATCCTACCAGGAAAGGTAACAATCTAACAACACCCCAATGTCAGGCACTATGTGGGGTCCTATGAAGAGGTTCTTTGAGTACCTGGAGGGAAAACCGATCACTAGGGATGAGCCGAACAACCCCCCCCCTCCCGTTCGGTTCGCACCAGAACCTGCGAACAGACCAAAAGTTTGTGTGAACTTTAGAACCCCATTAAAGTCTATGGGACTCGAACGTTTGAAATCGAAAGTGCTAATTTTAAATGTTAATATGCAAGTTATTGTCCTAAAAAGTGTTTGGGGACCCGGGTCCTGCCCCAGGGGAGTGTTTGGGGACCCGGGTCCTGTCCCAGGGGACATGTATCAATGCAATTTTTTTTTTTAAAAACAGACGTTTTTTCGGGAGCAGTGATTTTAAATGACTTCTTATCCTTCCGAAATTACACTTTGTGCAGGGACAGTTCTAAGCACGGGAAACATGTGCTGCTTTACAGGCATGCCATAGACACCCCCCGCCCCCGGCACAAAATTTAAAGGAATATTTCACTTCTATTGTTTCACTTTAAAATCACAGCTACCAAAAAAAATGATCGTTTTTTTTTAAAACTTTTTTTGCATTGATACATGTCCTCTGGGGCAGGACCCGGGTCCCCAAACACTTTTTATGACAATAACTTGCATATAAGCCTTTAAAATTTGCACTTTAGATTTCTCCCGATCTCCAGGGTGTTCTGCGGCTTTTCGAAGTTGCCGCGAACACCCAAAATAGTTCGCTGTTCGGCAAACAGGCAATGTTCGAGTCGAACTCGAAGCTCATCTCTACCGTTCACGTTCTGCACATTAAACCTAAGCTGTCCCAAATACGAACCCACAGTACCATTTGGTGTGAGTGAAATGGTACAAATTATTTCATTTACTAACAGGTTAGCATGTATTGGTCTGACTATAGAGAACTGCTGGAAGAACATCCGCTTGGCTGCTCTAATGTCACACCTTTGCTCATTTCACTTGTGTTTGTTTTATAATAAGGTCTGCTGAGCCTGTTCAGGCTAATCTCCACTGTAAATAGAAACCCGACATGGTAGGTATTTGATTAAGACAGAGTTTCGACCTTTACCTGTTTGAGACAAGGTAGCAGGTAGGGGGGTATAGCTCAGTGGTAGAGCATTCGACTGCAGATCGAGAGGTCCCTGGTGTGCCCCCGGGTGCCCCCTCACTGATTTTGAACTTTTTTGTTTTTTTATCAAAGGGTTCAAGGAAGCAAACGTGTGGGATCTTCACAGAGCAAATTCACAAACTTCAATATTGTTCAGATTATTAGGATGATGAAGATACAGAGTGGATATTAGTAAATGATTTTCAATTTTGACCATCGATACTCTTTAAATGGAGCTCTGCGGGGCTACTGGAGCAGAGAGGAGGTGACCCCACCACCTAATTCTGCACACGGCTCCTTCATTATAGATGGGTGAAGGGACCAGAGATGGTGGTGCTCAGTGGATGATGAGGTTTTCTAGTAAGTAAACCCTGATCCAACTTCTTAGCCAATACCTCTAAGAGAGAACACTTCACTGACCGTCAGTATGAGGAGCACTTCACTGACCAGCAGTATGGAGAGCACTTCACTGACCAGCAGTATGGGGAGCACTTCACTGACCATCAGTATGGGGAGCACTTCACTGACCATCAGTATGGGGGGACACTTTACTGACCAGCAGTATGGGGAGCACTTCACTGACCATCAGTATGGGGAGCACTTCACTGACCATCAGTATGGGGAGCACTTCACTGACCATCAGTATGGGGAGCACTTCACTGACCATCAGTATGGGGGGACACTTTACTGACCAGCAGTATGGGGAGCACTTCACTGACCATCAGTATGGGGAGCACTTCACTGACCATCAGTATGGGGGGACACTTTACTGACCAGCAGTATGGGGAGCACTTCACTGACCATCAGTATGGGGAGCACTTCACTGACCATCAGTATGGGGGGACACTTTACTGACCAGCAGTATGGGGAGCACTTCACTGACCGTCAGTATGGGGGGACATTTTACTGACCATCAGTATGGGGAGCACTTTACTGACCAGCAGTATGGGGAGCACTTCACTGACCAGCAGTATGGGGAGCACATCACTGACCAGCAGTATGGGGAGCACTTCACTGACCAGCAGTATGGGGAGCACTTCACTGACCAGCAGTATGGGGAGCACTTCACTGACCAGCAGTATGGGGAGCACATCACTGACCAGCAGTATGGGGAGCACATCACTGACCAGCAGTATGGGGAGCACATCACTGACCAGCAGTATGGGGAGCACTTCACTGACCAGCAGTATGGGGAGCACTTCACTGACCTGTGACAACATCCGCTTACATCCGATCCGCTGACATCTGTTTTTCACTCAAAAACACGGGCGTTCAGTTATTTCGTTCAGTTCAGTCTAATAGTCAGTGCCACGTATCAGTTCCCATCAGTTCTGCCTATCAGTACCCAGCAGTGCCGCTTATAAATGCCCATGAGTGCTGTCATTCAGTGCCACCCATCAGTGCCGCCTACCAGTGCCCATCAGTGCTGCCTTATCAGTGCTTATCATTGATTTTCAGGATTTTTTTTATTTGTTCAGCAAAAAATAAAAACCGCAGAGGTGATCAAATACCACCAAAAGAAAGCTCTAAAATGATAAAAATTTAGTTTGGGTACAGTGTAGCACGACGGCGCAATTTAAACAGCGACAGCGCTGAAAGCTGAAAACTGGCTTGGACAGGAAGGTACGTATTGAAGTGGTTAAGGAGTCGGTATCTGATCTTTTAATGTGACGTCTATTTACATGAGATTAATGACTGAAAAAGTGCGAGCAGAACCCGGTATTGTTGTATAAGAACATTCTTAAACCCAAGAGGTCAAAGCCGGGAGCCTCCAGGAAGGAGCAACAGCAATCCACGTGTTTTATTACAAGTGCTGTATATAAATGGGAGACGTATAACAAAGGATATAGTAGTAGAAGGTCGGAGAGGACGGATCAGTGGCAGAACGTTCAACGACGGAGTAAAGACGAGACGAGATCAGGGATGGAACATCTGAAGGTAGCTCAGTGGCGCCCCCTGGAAGATTTGGCACACTCTTGTACCTAAAAGTTGCAACTATTCTCTTTTAAGGGACCAAATAATAAATCAAAAATAAATGTGGCCGAATACTGTAAACTCATTGTGGAGTAGAACACATGTAAAACAGAATAAAGATGGAATCTTGAACTAATCGCTCTTCATGGAAGGGGATATAGCTCAGTGGTAGAGCATTCGACTGCAGATCGAGAGGTCCCTGGTTCAAATCCGGGTGTCCCCTTCAAGATTTTAGCATAACTTTGTATTTAAATGTAAAGCAGGAAAAACAAATAAAACAAAAGGACAAAGGGAGGTGTATTTAAATGTAAAGTAGGAAAAACAAACAAAATAAAACAAAACAAAATTACAAAGGAGATGAGTGAGGAGCGTTTAACCATGAAGCCTCTGGACACAATTAGGCCGAACAGAGAGATTATAGCTGGAAAATATCTTTCGGGCTCGTTTATCCTTCCCTTAAAGTAACACACATTACCAGTGCCTTTATCATAAAAGCTTTAATGACATTTTCTACTAAAGAGGAAGTGATGATGAACACGAATACAAAATACGAATATTGCATTCGAGTATTCGCGGATCGCGGCGAGCTATTTCGAATATTCGGAACAGATCACATCCTAGAGTCGACGTTAAGCATTGCTGGTATGATTAGAGACCTTGGGCCGAGTAGCTGCAGCGCTCATTTTATATTGCCGAAAAATCGCAATGCGATTATTTAGCGATATCGCGCGATTATTTTATATTGATATTCTGAGAGAGTGCTCCATTCCGCATTTCTCGAAATTTCGCTGGAATATTCTGAGCCAATCAGAGTGCTCCATTCGGAATATTCGCTCACGTCTGAGCCAATAGTGCTCCTTCCGCATTTCTCGAATATTCGCTATCACGAATATTCTTCAGAGTATATTCGCAATTATTTTATATTGTAATATATCACGAATATTCTACAATCAGAGCATTTGCCGAATATTCGCTTATATCACGAATATTCTGAGCCAATCAGAGTGCTCCATTCCGCATTTCTCGAAAAATTAGCAAATCGCAATTCGCAATAATTCGCAATAATTTAATTTCCAAAAAATATCACGAATATTCGTATTTCGAATATTTCTCGAATATTCGACTATAAAGATCGCGAAATCGAATATGGCATATTCTGATGATGAGGATTCAGATATACTGTACAACCCTCTGCTAAGTAGTACCCCTCCACTCAGTAGTACTCCCCATACCCCCAAACCCCCTCCCCCTACTCATTTGTACTTTCCCTATTCCCCCTCCACTCAGTACCCCCTGCTCAGAAGTACTTTCCCCCCTTGGTTCAGTAGTACCACCTGCTCAGTAGTACTTTCCCCATACCTCCGGCCCCAGCCCCCCCCATCTGTTTAGTAGTACTTTCCCCATACCTCCCAACCCTCCCTCCACTCAGCAGTACCCCCTGCTCAGTAGAACTTTTCCCAAACCCCCCTTTGCTCAGTAGTACCTGCTGCTCAGTAGTACTTTCCACGTACCCCCATACCCCCTCTGCTCAGTAATACTCCCTGATCATTAGTAGTTTCCCCATATCCCTCTCCACTCAGTAGTACCCCCTGCTCAGTAGAACTTTTCCCAAACCCCCCCTCTGCTCAGTAGTACTTTCCTCATACCTCCCCAACCCCCCTCTGTTCAGTAGTACCCCTGCTCAGTAGTACTTTCCCCATATTCCTCTCCACTCAGTAGTACCCCCTGCTCAGTAGTACTTTACCCATACCCCCAACCCCCTTCTGCTCAGTAGTACCCCCTGCTCAGTAGTACTTTCCCCATATCCCTCTCCACTCAGTAGTACCCCCTGCTCAGTAGTACTTTCCCCATACCCCCAACCCCCCTCTGCTCAGAAGTACCCCCTGCTTAGCAGTACTTTCCCCATACCCCCCAGCCCCCCGCTCAGAAGTACCTTCCCTATACCCCCAACCCCCCCTCCTCTCAGTTGTACCCCCTGCTCAGAAGTACCTTCCCTATACCCCCAACCCCCCCTCATCTTAGTAGTACCCCCTGCTCAGTAGTACTTTCCCCATATCCCTCTCCACTCAGTAGTACCCCCTGCTCAGTAGTACTTTCCCCAGAGCCAATGTAATTAAGCCTGCTTTGAGTTGAAAACATTTCTACACTGAAGCATTTGGAATAATGAGTCTGAACAGATATGAATGCGGATGGAGAAGTCTCCGGTTTAAACCTTCTTTCCCCCTGGAAGACTTTGGACAGCATTGCTCTACAGTGACAATTCTGCATCAGTTTGCTAAAGAACATTTTAAGGGGAAAAAAATCACAAATGTAAAAGGGTGAACCTCTGGAATGGACTAGTTTACTGCGGAATGAAATCCTCCCTAAAAAAAACTCAGCTCATCCAGCGGAGGGGATATAGCTCAGTGGTAGAGCATTCGACTGCAGATCGAGAGGTCCCTGGTTCAAATCCGGGTGTCCCCTTCAAGATTTTAGCATAACTTTGTATTTAAATGTAAAGCAGGAAAAACAAATAAAACAAAAGGACAAAGGGAGGTGTATTTAAATGTAAAGTAGGAAAAACAAACAAAATAAAACAAAACAAAATTACAAAGGAGATGAGTGAGGAGCGTTTAACCATGAAGCCTCTGGACACAATTAGGCCGAACAGAGAGATTATAGCTGGAAAATATCTTTCGGGCTCGTTTATCCTTCGCTTAATTAGTAACACACATTACCAGTGCCTTTATCATACCGTCTTTCTTTCAAAGCTTTAATGACATTTTCTATTTGTCCTAAAGAGGAAGTGATGATGAGGATTCAGATATACTGTACAACCCTCTGCTAAGTAGTACCCCTCCACTCAGTAGTACTCCCCATACCCCCAAACCCCCTCCCCCTACTCATTTGTACTTTCCCTATTCCCCCTCCACTCAGTACCCCCTGCTCAGAAGTACTTTCCCCCCTTGGTTCAGCAGTACCACCTGCTCAGTAGTACTTTCCCCATACCTCCGGCCCCAGCCCCCCCATCTGTTTAGTAGTACTTTCCCCATACCTCCCAACCCTCCCTCCACTCAGCAGTACCCCCTGCTCAGTAGAACTTTTCCCAAACCCCCCTTTGCTCAGTAGTACCTGCTGCTCAGTAGTACTTTCCACGTACCCCCATACCCCCTCTGCTCAGTAATACTCCCTGATCATTAGTAGTTTCCCCATATCCCTCTCCACTCAGTAGTACCCCCTGCTCAGTAGAACTTTTCCCAAACCCCCCCTCTGCTCAGTAGTACTTTCCTCATACCTCCCCAACCCCCCTCTGTTCAGTAGTACCCCCTGCTCAGTAGTACTTTCCCCATATTCCTCTCCACTCAGTAGTACCCCCTGCTCAGTAGTACTTTACCCATACCCCCAACCCCCTTCTGCTCAGTAGTACCCCCTGCTCAGTAGTACTTTCCCCATATCCCTCTCCACTCAGTAGTACCCCCTGCTCAGTAGTACTTTCCCCATACCCCCAACCCCCCTCTGCTCAGAAGTACCCCCTGCTTAGCAGTACTTTCCCCATACCCCCCAGCCCCCCGCTCAGAAGTACCTTCCCTATACCCCCAACCCCCCTCCTCTCAGTTGTACCCCCTGCTCAGAAGTACCTTCCCTATACCCCCAACCCCCCCTCATCTTAGTAGTACCCCCTGCTCAGTAGTACTTTCCCCATATCCCTCTCCACTCAGTAGTACCCCCTGCTCAGTAGTACTTTCCCCAGAGCCAATGTAATTAAGCCTGCTTTGAGTTGAAAACATTTCTACACTGAAGCATTTGGAATAATGAGTCTGAACAGATATGAATGCGGATGGAGAAGTCTCCGGTTTAAACCTTCTTTCCCCCTGGAAGACTTTGGACAGCATTGCTCTACAGTGACAATTCTACATCAGTTTGCTAAAGAACATTTTAAGGGGAAAAAAATCACAAATGTAAAAGGGTGAACCTCTGGAATGGACTAGTTTACTGCGGAATGAAATCCTCCCTAAAAAAAACTCAGCTCATCCAGCGGAGGGGATATAGCTCAGTGGTAGAGCATTCGACTGCAGATCGAGAGGTCCCTGGTTCAAATCCGGGTGTCCCCTTCAAAATTTTAGTTGTATCTAAATGTAGAAGTTTCATTGTAATACATTTTAAAGAGGAGCTCCAGCCGCAATTTTTTTTTTTTTAAGTCAGCAGCTACTAACAGTGTAGCTGCTGACTTTAAATAAGGACACTTACCTTCTCCTACTTGCCCGCGCTGATGGCCCCCCCCGATGCCGGTCCCACAAACCCCCCCGGGTCCCGCGCCGCCATTCACACTATGGGAAACAGGCAGTGAAGCCGTACGGCTTCACTGCCCATTTCCTACTGCGCCTGCGTGAGTCTCACGCTGGCTTGTGAATGGGCGTGCTGCTCTCTGAGAACACACACAGTTCCCAGAAAGCAGCGCGCCCCATTCACAAGGAGAAAAGGCACCGCGGAGTGGAAGAGGCAGATTACGGACTTCCGCATAGCAACAGCTATTTCGGGTGAGTATTTTTTTTTTTTCAGGTTTTTTTTATTTAATTTTTTTTAAACAACATAGCAAAATGTTGTTTTCCTGGGTGGAGCTCCGCTTTAAGCAGAAACAAATACAAAATAAATAATGTAGCTGCTTTGCTTTGACTGAGGAAGTGTCCAGAGGAAGCCTCCGGACACAACGGAGTCTGAGAGATTGTGACTTAAAGGGGGGATTCCACCCGTCATTTTGTTTTTTAAAGTCAGCAGCTACAAACACTGTAGCTGCTGACTTTTAATAAGGACACTTACCTGTCCGAGGGCGATCCCTTGATCCAGGCAGCTCCTGGCGCCTCCATCCTCACTAAGGGAGCCTTGCGGCTTCACTTCCCCTTTCCTACTGCGCATGCGCGAGTCTCGCGGCGCTCTGTGAATGGGCGGCTGCTTTATGAGATACACACGGTTCCCAGAAGGCAGTGCGCCCCATTCCTCAAAAGACAAAGCGGGGAGGACGAGGAAGAAGACCTGCCGCGCTATGGGAAGAGGCAGATAAGGAACTTTCGCATAGCAACCGCCTTTTCTAGTGAGTAAAACATTCTTTTTTTTTTCTATTTTCTTGCAGGATTTTTGCGCATTTTTATTTTGTTAGGGTGGAACACCACTTTAATTGAGAAAAGAGTTTGTACCTTAAAAATATCTTTAACCCGTTTCCTGCCAGAGCCATTTTTGCAATTTTTGGGTCTGGAGATAAGTTAAAACCCCCAAAAATTGCAGATCAAGAGGTCCCCCTGACACATCCCCCCACCCCCCCAAATCCGGTGTCCCTGGAACGTGTTGGATACCTTTGCATCTATATGTGAGGGTTTCCCTGCAGAATAATTTAATTAACCTAGACCAGGGGTAGGCAACCTCGGCTCTCCAGCTGTTTTGAAACTACAAGTCCCAGGAGACAGTGCAAAACCCTGACCATCACAGGCATGACTACTAGAAGCAGAGGCATGATGGGATTTGTAGTTTTACCACAGCTGGAGAGCGGAGGTTACCTACCACTGACCTAGACCAACTCCAGACCACAACACCATCTGCCTGGAGTTTGCATGTCCTCCCTGTGCCTGCGTGAGTTTCCTCCGGGTATTCCGATTTCCTCCCACGCTCTAAAGACATTCTGGTAGGTTAATCGGATCCTGGTTTTCATTTGGTCAGTGACACAAATCCCCCTAGCTCATCCCTCCTTGCTGGCCCCCCCCCCCCACACTCACCCTTCCACAGCACGGTCCCCCACACTCACCCCTCCACAGCACGTTCCCCCCCACACTCACCCCTCCACAGCACGGTCCCCCACACTCACCCCTCCACAGCACGTTCCCCCCACACTCACCCCTCCACAGCACGTTCCCCACACACTCACACCCTCCACTGCAAGGTCCCCTCCACAGAACGGCCCCCCCTGCACTCACCTCCCCCACGGCACGGTCACCCCACACTCACCCCTCCATGGCAACGTCCCCCCCGCACTCATCCCTCCATGTTACGGTCCCCCTGCACTCACCCCTCCACTGCAAGGTCCCCCTGCAGTCACCCCTCCATGGCAAGGTCCCCTTGCACTCACCCCTCCACAGCACGGTCCCCCCGCACTAACCCTTCCATGGCAAGGTCCCCCGCACTCATCCCTTCATGGCATGGTCCCCCGCACTCATCCCTTCATGGCATGCTCCCCCCGCACTCACCCCTTCACGGCACGGTCCCCCTGCACTCACCCCCCCTTCACGGCAAGATTCCCCCGCACTCACCCCTCCACAGCAAGGTCCCCCCGCACTCACCCCTTCACAGAACGGTCCCCCCTGCATCACCTCCCCCACAGCACGGTCACCCCACACTCGCCCCGCCACGGCAAGATCCCCCCTCACTCATCCCTCTACGGCAATACAGTGCTCTCTGTACACGGAGCGGAGATGTGGCTTTTTTTTTTCCTGCCTGCAAAGCAATTAGGCTAATATGTATTCTACTACATATTTGTGGCCCAAAAAAATACCAATAATCGTTGGATTGGTTTGTGCAAAAGTTATAGCGTCTACAAACTATGTTTTTTTTCTTTTTTTAACTAGTAATGGTGGGGATCAGTGACTTACAACGGGCTTATAATATTGTGGTGGACGATTCGGACAGCCAACACTTTTGACACTTTTTTGGGGACCAGTAACACTAATACAGTGATCAGTACTAAAAATATGCACTGTCACTGTGCTAATGACAATAGGAGGGGGGGGGGGGCTGAGCTTACCAAGCAAGGGGATATAGCTCAGTGGTAGAGCATTCGACTGCAGATCGAGAGGTCCCTGGTTCAAATCCGGGTGTCCCCTTCAAGATTTTAGTTCTATCTAAATGTAGAAGTTTCGTTGTAATACATTTTAAAGCGGATGGCCCCTTAGAAAAAAAATATTAAAAGCCAGCAGCTACAAATACTGCAGCTGCTGACTTTTAATATTAGGACACTTACATGTCCTGGAGTCCAGCGGCGTCCGCAGCAGAGGACGAGCGAACGCTCGTCACCCTGCTGCTCCCCCCTCCATCCACGGTGAGGGAACCAGGAAGTGAAGCGCTCCGGCTTCACTGCCCGATTCCCTACAGCCCACAACGGGAAGTTCCCAGAGTTCCCAGCACACAACGGGAAAAACCCACCTTTTGCCCGAGACTGCGGGCCGGAAGTGGGTGAAGATACCTGTCTTTAGACAGGTATCTGCACCCCCCTCCCCCCTGAAAGGTGTCAAATGTGACACCGAAGGGGGGGAGGGTTCCGATCAGCAGAACTTCACTTTAGGGTGGAGATCCGCTTTAAGCAGAAAAAAATAGAAAAAAATAAATAGTAGAAGGGAGACACTGTAGCTGCTGATTTTTAATAAGGAAACTTACCTTTCCTGGGCGCCCGCGATGTCACCCCCCCCCCCCCCAGGACGATCCCTCGATCCTGGCAGCTCCTGGCGCCTCCATCCTCACTAAGGGAATGAGCCGGTGGAGCCTTGCAAGGTTCACTGCCCGTTTCCTACTGCGCATGCACGAGTCTCGTGGTTGCTTTCCTGGATACACACAGTTCCCAGAAGACAACGCGGGGAGGACGAGGAAGAAGACCTGCCGCGGTATGGGAAGAGGCAGATTAGGAACTTCCGCATAGCAACTGCCATTTCTGGTGAGTAAAACATTCTTTTTTTTCAATTTTTTTTCGCAATCATTCATACTAATGATTGGGAGTTGGCAGGACCAGCTTTCGAACCTGTGACCACTGTGTGGCTAATCGCAGCGGTCATGTGACCGGCCAAAACCTCCTGTTCCTGTGCCTACAGACCTTGATAAAGAGGAAGTAAACCTGTTTTTTGTGCATTAAAATCAGGGCCCAGTGTCCTGATTATCAGTGCAGTTCCTACAGTGCCCACCGGTGCTGCTAGCCTTTGCCCATCAGTGCCTCCTCATCAGTGTCACAGATAAGTGCACATCAGTGCTGCCTCATCAGTGCCCATCAATACTCATAAGTGCTGTCTATTAGTGCCCATCAGTGCCGCCTTATCATTGCCTATCAATGACCATCTGTGCTGCCTCATCAGTGTCAACTATCAGTGCTGCCTGATCATTGTCACTTCATCATTGTCACCTATCAGTGCCCATCAGTGCCTCTTCATCAGTGTCACCTATCAGTGCCAATCAGTGCCTCCTCATCAGTGTCACCTATCAGTGCCCATCAGTGCTGCCTCATCATTGTCACCTATCAGTGCCTCCTCATCAGTGTCACATATTAATGCCCATCAGTGATGCCTCATTAGTGTCACCTATCAGTGCTTCATTAGTGCCCATCAGTGTCTATCAATACTCATCAGTGCTGTCTATCAGTGCCCATTAGTGCCACTTATCGGTGCCTATCAAAGCCCATCTCTGCCGCCTCATCAGTGCCTATCAGTGAAGGAGGAAAATGACCTTTTTCTAACATTTTAGAACAAAATATGAAAAAGTATTTTTTTTTTTTTACATATTCGAATTTTATTTATTTATTTAGCAAAACATAAAAAAAAAAAAAAAACTCAGCAGCGATTAAATACCACCAAAAGAAAGCTTTATTTGTGTGAAAAAAAAAAAAAAAAACCATTCGCAATTGTCATTCTAAGTGCAAGAGCGCTGAATACCGGACATTGGCCTGGGCAGGAAGAGGGGGGTATAAGTGCCCGGTAGACAAGGGGTTAAGGATACAAACTAGTGCCACTTGTAGAGTACATTATGTGTAGAATTATCTGATGATTTGTGATCCTAAAGCTCCTCCTACATCCCGCCCGGGGTTGTGTCATCCAGATTATTGCTGGTTGCCGGGCAGTGAAATAGTTGACCTTCCCTTGTCTCCGCCCCCTTCCCATGCTTTCGGTTTGGAGACGGTTTCCTGTTCTTGCACAGTATCCTGTCCCTAGGTGACCCATGGCTGCTAGGTTTTTACAATGACTGTTCCTGAATGATTGTGCATTTTGTAGGCTGAATTATTCTGGGAGAGATCAGATCTGTGATGTCATCCGGAAGGGAGAAAAAAAAGTTACAGCGCAATTTTGCCGTCATTGTAGGTCGCTACTTTGACGTTAAATACCATTTTTCTGGCAGCAGCTAGCCGCCACAACCCCGGTATTTTCAACAACGGCGAGCGGCTGGCTGGCTTTCAGATAAAAGTGGTCTCCGTGCTGCAAGACTTTTATTGGGGGCCCCCCGCTCAGGCCCGTTGGAACCCGACAGGCAAAGCAAGCAATTGCCTGGGGCCCCGAGCTGGCCAGGGGTGTATAAGTGCCCCCCCGGTATGAAAGTGGTTAAAGTGGAGTTCCACCCAGGAAAACAACATTTTCCCATATTGTTTAAAAAAATTAAATAAAAAAAACCTGAAAAAAAAATACTCACCCGAAATACCTGTTGCTATGCGGAAGTCCGTAATCTGCCTCTTCCACTCCGCGGTGCCTTTTATTCTTGTCCTTCTCCTTGTGAATGGGGCGCGCTGCTTTCTGGGAACTGTGTGTGTTCTCAGAGTAGTGTTGAGAGGAATACGCCATATGCGATTTCGCGATATTGCGCGAATATATAGAAGAATATTTGCGAATATTCGCTAATATCGAATATTCGCGATATTTTATCCAAAAAAAAATTTGCGAAATTTCGCTAATGCGAAAATGATTGCGAAATTCTCATAAACAGAGATCATTTCCTGTATTACTAAACTAATATGCACTAAACACTAAGGGCCATTTTACACTGGTGCGTTTTTGCCGCGTTTTTGCCGCGATTTCGCGCTAAAAATAGCGCTATTAAAACGCCCCCCATGCACCCCTCCATTGAAATGAATTAAAAACGCGGTAAAAACGCTGTAAAAACGCGGTAAAACGCGGTAAAATCGCGGTGTTTTGCCGCGATTTTAATCGCGGAAAAAACACCGAGATTTTACCGCGATTTTACCGCGTTTTAACGCGTTTTTACCGCGTTTTTACCGCGTTTTTAATTCATTTCAATGGAGGGGGGCATGGGGGGCGTTTTAATAGCGCTATTTTTAGCGCGAAAACGCGGCAAAAACGCGGCAAAAACGCACCAGTGTGAAATGGCCCTTACTCTACTAAAAGAAAGGAGAATAAGGGGGCAAAAGAAGGGCGGAGAAGTTAATCGCGCAATATTCCTATTGCGCGATTATCTTCTCCGCCCTTCTTTTGCATCAGAGCCAATCAGAATAACTCGAATATTCGGCAAAAGGAATATTGCGCGATTATCTTCTCCGCCCTTCTTTTGCATCAGAGCCAATCAGAATAACTCGAATATTCGGCAAAAGGAATATCGCGCAATATTCCTTTTGCCGAATATTCGAGTTATTCTGATTGGCTCTGATGCAAAAGAAGGGCCGAGTAGCTGATGCGATTCTTTTATGTTGCCGAAAATTCGCAATGCGAATTTTCGGCAACATAAAAGAATCGCATCAGCTACTCGGCCCAGGGTTTCTCTCTAATCATACCAGCAATGCTTTTAGACGTCGATGGAGATCACTAGGATGTGATCTGTTTTAAAAACAAATTTGAAAAAATACGAAATATTCGCCATAGCGAATATTCGCCGCAATATTCAAGTTATTCACGAATACTCGAATATGCAATATTCGTAGCGAATATTCGCAATGCGAATATTCGTGAGCAACACTGTCTCAGAGAGCAGCCGCCCAATCACAAGCCAGCGTGAGACTCACGCAGGCGCAGTAGGTAATGGGCAGTGAAGCCGTACGGCTTCACTGCCTGTTTCCCATAGTGTGAATGGCGGTGCGGGACCCGGAGCGATCGTGGGACTGGCATCGGGGGGCCCATCAGCGCGGGCAAGTAGGACAAGGTAAGTGTCCTTATTTAAATTCAGCAGCTACACTGTTAGTAGCTGCTGACTTTAAAAAAAAAAAAAAATTGCGGCTGGAGCTCCTCTTTAATAATATGACAGAACACCTCTGCTTTGAGAAATCAACATAAAAATCTTACAGATTTAAAAATAATGAATTTTACTATATAAGCTGCGTTTCCTGTTAAAAATAAGTGTAAAATGTAAAACTCTGGTGGGTGTAACAAGATGTCCGCCTTCTCAATGTATCCCTACTGTGGAGGAGTGCGGGGTGTAGCAAGATGGCGGCGTCAAAACGTCACTTCCGTTACAAAATCTGACGAAACATCGGCATCCTGTTGGGTCAAACTGCAACAAATGTAATCAATGCTAATTCTCAGACGTGGGCACAGCTCCCAACTGTCCCTCTGTCCCTCTTTCCTCCTCATTTCTCCCTCACTTTGGTCTGATCCATATAGCTGTATATAAAATGCACTTTTTATCTTTCAAAAAGGGGGTGATAGGAAATGTTCATATAATTATGTTTCTTCTTTTGACAGGCAGAACACATTTTGTTGATCGCCACATGGTGGATCTGATAAGCAAGGTTTACCCGGTGAATCCCATTCTGGACGGTCTTCTCCATCACCAGTTAATAACAGATGAAGAGTACGACGTTGTGCGCAGCAAACCAATATCTCAGGAAAAGATGAGGCAGGTCTTCCGATATACCAGAGGCTGGGGCATGGGCTCCAAGGACATATTATATAATATATTGAAGAAAGATAATGGACCGCTTATCAAAGCCCTGGAAAGCTCAGGGGAATTACCGCAAAGTCCCAGTAAGTTGCTTTAGAAGCTAGGTCGTTTTTTTTTTTTTTTTTATATTATGACTAGAAACAAAACCGCTTTCTAAAGCCCCATACACACCATCAGATTATCTGCAGATTTTTGTCTTCAGATTTACCAAAACCATGTAGTGCAAGGGCCTGCCTGATTGCATACAAATTAAAACTCTTATGCCGCGTACACACGGTCGTTTTTTGCGATGAAAAAAAAACAACGTTTTTTAAAACGTCATTTAAATTGATCGTGTGTGGGCAAAACGTCGTTTTTTGTCTTCAAAAAAACGACCAAAAAAAAATTCCAACATGCTTGAATTTTTTGTGTCGTTTTTCAAAACGTCGTTTTTTGTTTCACAAAAAGTCACCGTGTGTAGCAAAAACGTCGTTCGAAACGACGTTTTTCAACCCGCGCATGCCCAGAAGCTAGTTATGAAGCGAGCTTCAATGGAAAAGAGTGGTGAACGTAACCTCGCTTTTTGTGAAAAAACGATGGTGTGTAGGCAAAATTGTCTTTGAAAAGTGACGTTTCAAAAACGTCGTTTTTTACTTCACAGAAAACGTCGTTTTTTTTTCATCGCAAAAAACGACCGTGTGTACGCGGCATAAGGCCGCGTACACACGATCAAATCTGTCTGCTGGAAACGGTCTGCTAGACCGTCCCAGCAGACAGATTCGATCGTGTGTACGGCCGAGCCGACGGATTTGGCCACCCGACAGATTTGAAAGCATGCTTTGAAATCTATCGGGTGGGAACCCGTCCGCCCGACATGTCTGCTGGTTAGTACACTTACCAGCAGACATGTCGTCTCGCACCTGCGCCGAATGGATTCGGCGCATGCGCGGAAGTGTTTTACTTCTTGGTGCAGTGACGTGGCGGCGTCAACGTCACCGCCACGTCACCGACACGTCAGCGCGCCGTCTGCTGGCGGGGATTTTGGTTTGCTCGTGTGTACACGCGAGCAAACCAAAATGACAGCGACAGATTTGTTCAAATCGGTCGGACAGACCGTTTTGAACAAATCTATTGCATCGTGTGTACTAGGCCTTAAGGTTTGACCTCATATTAGATGGTTTTGGTAAATCTGAAGACAAAAATCTGCAGATAATCTGATTGTGTGTATGGGGCTTAATGCCCCGCACACACGATCAGAATATCGTACATCAGATCGTACGACTTTTTTCGCTTAATAGTTGCAAGTAGAAATTGAATAGGTTACTAAAGTCACAAAAATTCTCGTTCGACAGAAAAAAAAAAGTGTTGTAATGTATTTGCATAGTATTTTCGGACAACTATACTGACTTAATGAAAATCGTACGATCTGGCATCGTACAAGAAAAGTTTCCGTGCTTGTGCGATCTAATAATATCAGATGAACTGTGGAACCTCGGATTACGAGCATAATCCGTTCCAAGAGAATGCTCGCAATTCAAAGCACTCGCAACCCCCCAACCCAGGCCAAACACGGTACTGCACACCAATGTGGCTTGAATCTTGCTCGTTTTGCAAACCGAGTCAGGATTTAAAAAAAAAACAGTGTTCGTATTGTGAAACACTCGTGTTACTCGCAATCCAAGGTTTATATATGTATGTGTGTGTGTGTATATATATATATATATATATATGGCAATGACTCGTGGTGGGTGGAGGTATACACACTCACTGGCCACTTTATTAGGTACACCTGTTCAATTGCTTGGTAAAACAAATTGTTAATCAGCCAATCATATGGCAGCAACTTATAGGCATCTAGGCATGGTGAAGACGACTTGCTGTAGTTTAAACCGCAAAAAAATGGAGTTGCGCTGTTTAAACCGAGCATCAGAATGGGGAAGAAAGGGGATTTAAGTGGCTATGATGTAGCATGGTTGTTGGCAGTGGCGGTTGGTGCTCCAAAATTTGGGGGGGGGGGGCAAACAAACTGAAAAAAAAAAAAAAACACTCAATCAATTGCCGCCACTGTGCCCATCAAATGCAGCCAGTTTCCCCCCTGAAACGCAGCCACTTTCCCCCCTGAAACGCAGCCAGTGTGTCCCCTCAAACACAGCCAGTGTGTCCCCTCAAACGCAGCCACTTTCCCCCCTCAAACGCAGCCACTTTCCCCCCTCAAACGCAGCCACTTTCCCCCCTGAAACGCAGCCACTTTCCCCCCTGAAACGCAGCCACTTTCCCCCCTGAAACGCAGCCAGTTTCCCCCCTCAAAAGCAGCCATTTTCCCCCCTGAAACGCAGCCATTTTCCCCCCTGAAACGCAGCCAGTTTCCCCCCTGAAACGCAGCCAGTGTGTCCCCTGAAACGCAGCCAGTGTGTCCCCTGAAACGCAGCCAGTTTCCCCCCTGACGCAGCCAGTTTCCCCCCTGAAACAAAGCCAGTGTGTCCCCTGAAACGCAGCCAGTTTCCCCCCTGAAACGCAGCCAGTTTCCCCCCTGAAACGCAGCCAGTGTGTCCCCTGAAACGCAGCCAGTTTCCCCCCTGAAACGCAGCCAGTTTCCCCCCTGAAACGCAGCCAGTTTCCCCCCTGAAACGCAGCCAGTGTGTCCCCTGAAACGCAGCCAGTTTCCCCCCTGAAACGCAGCCAGTTTCCCCCCTGAAACGCAGCCAGTGTGTCCCCTGAAACGCAGCCAGTGTGTCCCCTGAAACGCAGCCAGTTTCCCCCCTGAAACGCAGCCAGTTTCCCCCCTGAAACGCAGCCAGTGTGTCCCCTGAAACGCAGCCAGTTTCCCCCCTCAAATTCAGCCAGTGTGCCCCCAGCCCAGCACTTACCTTCCTTGGGTCAGCGCCGTTCTCTCCACACTCCCTCAGTGTCTTCTCCCATCCTCGATGTCGCTTCAGCCAATCAAGTAACCAGTAACCAAACCCGGTGCACCTGATTGGCTGAGAGGCGGGTCAGTGTTAGGAAGCGATTCCCTAACACAACATTGTTTAACCAGGGAACGCACAGCGCGTGCGCCCTCTGGTTAACCATTTGGAAGCAGGCTCTAATCGGGAAGCCTGTTAGACCACTTCAGTCTAATCAGGCACTTCCAACACATGCCCACCGCTGTTTTTCAGATGGCCGGCGCTCAACAGGGGGCCGGACACCTGAATAGTGGGCGGCAACTGCAACAATACATAGCAATGCATGAATCTATGTATTGTTGATTGATTGGTGCAGGAGAGAGGGGGTGGCGCTCCTGCGCCCACAATGGACGCACCGCCACTGGTTGTGGGTGCCAGATGGGATGCTCTGAGTATTTCAAAACACTACTCGATTACTTCTGCCTTTTTTCCTGGTCAGACTATAGGTCATGACACAGAAATGAGTTAGCTGACCTCATTAGCACACACCCTGCATCATCTACCGTAAGCTGGCCAACTCCTTTCTGTGTCATGACCTAAAGTCTGTCCAGGAAGTAAGTCAGAAGTAATGGATAATCAGGTGATAATAAATGATCTTGCGCTACTAAAGGTATTGATGTAGTATCCAAATAAAATTAAACACACGTGCCTTAAAATAAAATATAAATGTGAAATCTATATAGAAATCTGTATATTAAAGTCCAAAAGTGCATAAAGTGCCAAAGTGAATAGGTGTTAGTAAACAACAGTCCGTGTGTCGTCCAGTGTTCACAGTATTCGTGTGGGTGCCACTCCGTGGGAAAAAACAGCCTCACAGGCCTCTCACCTCACTGCCACAAAATAACTGCATCAAATAACCTCAGGTATCTCCAATATTCTTGTAAGGTGTGCTGGGTTAGAAAACATCCGGGACCTCACAGAGCCAAAAGTATCTATACCAACTCAGGAAACAAAAGTGAAGAAAGAGAGACTCCCATAGTGTAGTATCATCAGACAACGATCATTTAATAAAAGTAATCTCCTTACATCAAAGGAATAAAAAACAGCTTAAAAACAAACGGAATAAGCCGGATCCTCACGTCACTCCAGTTATCTGTCAATCCCTACGCGTTACGGCAACTGCCTTCATCTGGGGACCCCCAGATGAAGGCAGTTGCCGTAACGCGTAGGGATTGACGGACACCTGGAGTGACGTGAGGATCCGGCTTATGCCGTTTGTTTTTAAGCTGTTTTTTATTCCTTTGATGTAAGGAGATTACTCGCCTGTCCTAGGTTCCAGCGATGCGGGTGTACGAAACTGTGGGTGCCCCGCTGTGACACTGTATAATCCCCACTTTGCTGTCTTCATTATAAATATAAATGTATCTTCTGTCCCAGAGAAGAAGCGCGTGGGACGCTATGTAAAAAATAGATCTTTTTTTTCTCTCTCTCTCAGGAGTTGTTCCAAATGTTCCGGAAACAAGACCACCGAGGAGGCCGGTGCACCGCGCCGAAGATGAAGGGTAACTATGTCCCTCTTTGAATCGTAACCAGCAAAGTCCATTAAAAAGCAGAAGTTTAACCACTTCAGCCCTGGAAGGTTTACCCCCTTCCTGACTCTGCGTTTTTTTATTTTTTGTGCTATAGACAAAAAAAGAGCGACAATATTTCTGCTATAAAACACATCCAATAAAAAAAAATAAAAAAAAAAAATGTCTTCATCAATTTGGGCCAATATGTATTCCGCTACATATTTTTGGTAAAAAAAATCCCAATAAGTGTATATTGATTGGTTTGCAAAAACGTTATCTCCTCTGCAATCTATGGGATATTTTTATGTAACACATATAAGCAGGGGTGTATTTAGGTTTTGTGCTGCCCTAGTCCTGACTAAACTCGTGCACCCCCTAATTTAAATACGACCCACCCCTTTCTGTCAAGGCCACACCCCTTGAGGTTTAAGACCCGACCTGAAATTTTTGAGTGGTGACACTAGTTCTGAGGGCCTAGGGGGGGATGGATTTCCTTAATTTGCATAGATTTTCTCTTACTTCCTGTTTGGCTATGGGGCAGGAAGTGAAGGGAAATCTTTGCAATGGGACAGGGATGGTAAAAAATAAACTGACAGGGGCTGTAACCCTCCCTTACTCTATCCAAAATGAAAAAAAAAAGGTGCTGCCTATAGTTCTACTTTAAGCACAAATTTCTGATAATTTTATGGAGAGGACTAAGAAGATAGAACCATGCCAATGGTGCAGAAGAAAACATATAGCACAGTGAGGAAGGTTTGTGGTCCAGGATGATAGGACAGTCAAAATTAGAAGCAGCCCCCCCCCCCTCCCCCACAGTTGCGGAATGCCGGCTGCCCGCATACCGGAAACAGTGCGGCCGCTTTATGGGGGAGCTAGACTAATTTGCCTCTCAGCCCCGTCCACCCCATAAGACTGGCGCTACACTAAAAGTGTAGTGCAAGCTGGCGAGGGCTCTTTCCGTGCTGCCCCCACATTTCCAAACTGCCATTCAGGGACACCCCTCTTCCTAAAAAGCAGCTTGTGCTGTAACGAATCACAGCCCCCCCCCCCCCAAAAAAAAAGTCCGCCCCATGACCACTTTACTCACTGACAGTACTTTTCCTGGCCAGCCGAAGCCCGTTTTACCTTTTCCAATGCTGGTTCTACAGTGATAAGACACAAGAGGCGGGATTTATGATTTCTCCAATCACAAGCGGGGGGGTTGTGTAAGCGGGGGAGGGGGGGGTTGTGCCTCTTCCCGGCCAGGACAAGTACTGTCAGTGATTAAAGCGGCAATGTGGCAGCCTTTTTTGGGGGCATTAGATCAGCTCTGGGGGGTGTCTGTGTCAGTTTTATTCCGGGACACTGTATTGTCCTGGTATGAAGGTGCCCGGGACAGACCTGTAAAATGCCGGACTGTCCCGGGCAACCAGGGACACTTGGTCACCCTAGCCCCCCCTGCAAAGTGCTGCCCTAGGCCTGGGCCTGGCCTTTCACGACCGAGAAATTGTCAGTTAAAGTGACGCAGTGCCGAATCGCAAAAAAATGGCCTGGTCAGGAAGGGGGGTAAAACCTTTCAGGGCTGAAGTGGTTAAGTTGGATACCAATCTGTGTTTAACAGTTCTCTTGAGACGATGCAGCTCCTGTGTATATCCACTGGGTGGTGTACTGAAACTTCTAAAGCCGCATACACACGGCAGAGAACCTCGACGGGCAGAACACATCATTCCGCCTGTCGAGGTTCTCTGCCGGCCGTCGAAATCGGCAACCCGCCCGTCGGGAATGGCAACCAGCCATTCATCCAGGCGGGCCGTCGAGGAAATAGAGAGCGTGCTCTCTATTCGCTCGACGGGATTCCCGACGGGCGGGGCGAGCCAGGAGCGTACACACGGCCGAGGATCTCGCTGGAATGCAGCTTCCAGCGAGGTTCTCGCTGGTTTCCAGTAGAGCTGAAACGATTAATAGATATTATCGATAATATTCAATAATGAAACGATTTTCATTATCGATTAATCGGTCCGCCCTTCCGCCCATTCAAAGCCGCGGCCTCAATTACTGTTTGCCGCGGGCCCGACGCGATCGAGCAGCGGGGGAGGTGGGGGAGCACGGAGGCACAGGATCCTGTGTCTCCGTGCGCCCCCACCACCTCCGCCGCGCGATCGCCGCGGGTCCGCGGCAAACGCTAATTGAGGCCGCGGCTTTGCGGCCTTGTGAAGTCCCAAGCTCTTCCTTCTGTGAGCTGGCGCCATCTGGTGGTGGCCGTTTGACATTACAAGTTAAACAGCAACTGTAATGTTATTTTTTACTGCCATCTCCTTCCCTATAATTAGAACCCCCAAACATTATATATATTTTTTATTCTAACACCCTAGAGAATAAAATGGCGATCGTTTGTGTCACGCTGTATTTGCGCAGCGGTCTTACAAGCGCACTTTTTTTTGGATTTTTTATTTTTTTTTATTAAAAAATAAAACAGTAAAGTTATCCCAATTTTTTTTTAGATTGTGAAAGATAATGTTACGCCGAGTAAATTGATACCCAACATGTCACGCTTCACAATTGCGCCCGCTCGTGGAATGGCGTCAAACTTTTACCCTTTAAAATCTCCATAGGCGACGTTTAAAAAAAATACAAGTTGCATGTTTTGAGTTACAGAGGAGGTCTAGAGCTAGAATTATTGCTCTCGCTCCAACAATCGCGGTGATACCTCACGCGTATGTGTTCGCTTCTGCGCGCAAGCTCGTCGGGACGGGGCGCATTTTCTGGCTCCTAACTTTTTTAGCTGGCTCCTAGATTCCAAGCAAATTTGTCAAGCCCTGCCGTGAGTGATAGTGCCCCAGCATTGGTGTTCCCGGGAGGAATAGTGCCCCAGCATTGGTGTTCCCGGGAGGAATAGTGCCCCAGCATTGGTGTTCCGGGAGGAATAGTGCCCCAGCATTGGTGTTCCCGGGAGGAATAGTGCCCCAGCATTGGTGTTCCCGGGAGGAATAGTGCCCCAGCATTGGTGTTCCCGGGTAGGAATAGTACTGCTGCAAAGTTGTGTAATGTTAATGTTAAACGTTTTTTAATCTGCCGTTTGAGTGTAACATGTTTTTTCATTATTACTGTTAAATAAACGAAAAAATTCCACATTACGTTTTTTTTTATGATTTTATCCGATTAATCGAAAAAATAATCGGCCGATTAATCGATTATGAAAATAATCGTTAGTTGCAGCTCCAGTTTCCAGCGAGATCCTCTGTCGTGTGTACGCGGCTTGACACGTATAAGGAGAAAGAGAGCGCACGGCTGCCTTAGTGTGATAACTAGGGTTGTCCCGATACCGATACCGGTATCGGTATCGGGATCGATACAAAGTATTTGCGGGAGTACTTGTACTCCCGCAAATGCCCCCGATGCCTGAATAGAATACTCCCTCCCCCCCCCCCGCCGCGCCGTGTATAGACACTCCCCTTCTCGGGATGGACGGATCCGTCCAATCCCGAGAAGGGGAGTGTCTATACACGGCGCGGCGGGCATTACAAGAATTCAAACGAATGCTGCCTGTAATGCGCGCTGTAATGCATGGGGATTAATGCGGCAGCAGCGGCGGTGGCATCAGCATCATCTACTACTAGGTATGGGGGACATGGCTGCAATATGGGGGACAGGACATGGCTGCATCTGTGGGGGGACATGGCTGCATTTGGGGACACATTTAAAAAAAAAGTATCGGTATTCGGTATCGGTGAATACATGAAAAAAAGTATCGGTACTTGTACTCGGTTCTAAAAAAGTGGTATCGGGACAACACTAGTGATAACGTTAATTCTATTAAAATCTTGTATAAAAACAAAAAGTTTCAATCACAAGCGGAGACTTGATAATCGCAAATTGCTCCAACATGCTGGTCTGGGCGCATGCGCGGCTTCTTGTACTGTTCAGCGCTGCAGCTAGGATTTTACAACATCCATCCCCGCTCGTCGAGTCTTGGAGCTCCGTCATTTCAACATGCCGGGAGAGGAGGCGCACATGTTGGTGGAATTGCGATGATCAAGTCTCGGCTTGTGAGTGCAACTTTTTGGTTTTATACAAGATTTTAACTGAATAAACGTTATCACACTAGGGTAGCCGTGCGCTCTCTTTGTGTGTGAGCCGCCGTACACACGGCCGAGGTTCTCGCTGAAAAACAGCGAGAACCTCGCTGGAATGCACATTCCAGCGAGGACCTCGGCCGTGTGTACGGTCTCGGCGAGCTTCCCGTCGGGAAGCCCGTAGAGCAGAAATAGAGAGCACGCTCTCTATTTCCTCGACGGCCCGCCTGGATGAATGGCTGGTTGCCATTCCCGACGGGCAGGTCGCCGATTCCGACGGCCGGCAGAGAGCTTCGACGGGCGGAACGATGTGTTCTGCCCGTCGAGGATCTCTGCGGTGTGTACGGCGCCTTAGAGATTTCAGTACACCACCCAGTGGATATACAAAGGAACTGCATCGTCTAGATCAAGAGAACTGTTATGCCGCGTACACTCGATCATTTTTCAGCATGAAAAAAACGTTGTTTTTCAAAAACGTCATTTAAAACGATGGTGTGTGGGCTTCACATAATTTTTTAGGTTCTAAAAAACGACAAAAAAAAATAATAGAACATGCTGCATTTAGAACGACGTTTTAAACAATGTCGTTTTTCGGGTTGTAAAAAATGATGGTGTGTGGGCTAAAACTACGTTTTGAACCCGCGCATGCTCAGAAGCAAGTTATGAGACGGGAGCGCTCGTTCAGGTAAAACTACCATTCATAATGGAGATAGCGCATTCATCACGTTGTAACAGACAGAAAAGCGCGAATCGTCTTTTACTAACAGGAATCAGCTAAGGCAGCCCCAAGGCGCATGGAACTTCCCCTTTATAGTGCCGTCTTACGTGTTGTACGTCACCGCGCTTTGCTAGAGCATTTTTTTAAAACGATGGTGTGTGGGCAACGTCGTTTTTAATGATGAAGTTGGAAAAACGCAATTTTTTTCATGCTGAAAAATGATCGTGTGTACGCTGCATTAAACACAGATTGGTATCCAACTTAACCACTTCAGCCCTGGAAGGTTTTACTACCTTCCTGACCTTGCCCCTTTTTGCGATTCGGCACTGTGTCGCTTTAACCACTTAAGACCCGGACCAAAATGCAGGTAAAGGACCTTTGCCCCTTTTTGCGATTCGGCACTGCGTCGCTTTAACAGACAATTGCGCGGTTGTGCGACGTGGCTCCCAAACAAAATTGGCGTTCTTTTTCCCCCACAAATAGAGCTTTCTTTTGGTGGTATTTGATCACCTCTGCGGTTTTTATTTTTTGCGCTATAAACAAAAATAGAGCGACTATTTTGAAAAAAATTCAATATTTTTTACTTTTTGCTATAATAAATATCCCCCCAAAATAAATATAACATTTTTTTCCCTCAGTTTAGGCCGATACGTATTCTTCTACCTATTTTTGGTAAAAAAAATCGCGATGAGCGTTTATCGGTTGGTTTTCGCAAAATTTATAGCGTTTACAAAATAAGGGATAGTTTTATTGCATTTTTATTAATCATTTTTTTTTACTACTTATAGCGGCGATCAGCGATTTTTTTCGTGACTGCGACATTATGGCGGACACTTCGAACAATTTTGACACAATTTTGGGACAATTGTTATTTTCACAGCAAAAAATGCATTTAAATTGCATTGTTTACTGTGAAAATGACAGTTGCAGTTTGGGAGTTAACCACAGGGCGCTGTAGGATTTGTGTGTTCCCTGTGTGTGTTTACAACTGTAGGGGGGTGTGGCTGTAGGTGTGACGTCATCGATCACTTCCCCCTATAACAGGGATGACGTGATCGATGTTGCGGCCACAGTGAAGCACGGGGAAGCCGTGTTTACACACGGCTTTCCCCGTTCTTCAGCTCCAGGGACCGATCGCCGCGCTCCAGCGGCGATCGGGTCCGTGAGTCCCGCTGTCCCGGAGCTTCGG
Organism: Rana kukunoris; assembly: GCA_029574335.1. Lineage (NCBI taxonomy): Eukaryota > Metazoa > Chordata > Amphibia > Anura > Ranidae > Rana > Rana kukunoris. The sequence continues at coordinate 10,233,121 of CM056054.1, read as the reverse complement.
ACCGGGTCACGGGAGCGCGCCGCGGGCGCGCACCCGTGACCCACGGCTGGGTACTAGAACCAACGTATATATACGTTGATGTGCCCAGCCGTGCCATTCTGCTGACGTAAATGTACAGTAGGCGGTCCTTAACTGGTTAACTGACAATTACGCGGTCGTGCGACGTTGTACCCAAACAAATTGGCGTCCTTTTTCCCCCACAAATAGAGCTTTCTATTGGTGGTATTTGATCACCTCTGTGGTTTTTATTTTTTGCGCTATAAACAAAAAAAGAGCGTACATTTAAAAAAAAAAAAAAAACACAATATTTTGTACTTTTTGCTATAATAAATATCCCCAAAAAAAAAAAAAAAAAAATCAAATTACTTCCTCAGTTTAGGCCGATACATATTCTTCTTCATATTTTTGGTATAAAAAAAAAATGCAATAAGCGTTTAGTGATTGGTTTGCGCAAAAGTTATAGCGTCTACTCTACAAAGTAGGGGATAGATTTATGTCATTTTTATTATTATTATTATTTTTTTACTAGTAATGGTGGTGATCAGTGGCACTGCAACATTGCGACAGACACATCGGACACTTTTGACACATTTTTGGGACCATTGACATTTATACAGCGATTAGAGCTAAAAAATAGCCACTGGTCACTGTATAAATGTCACTGGCAGGGAAGGGGTTAACATCAGGGGCGATCAAGGGGTTAACTGTGTTCCTTAGATGTGTTCTAACTGTGGGGGGAATGTGGCTGGCTAGAGGAGGAGACAGATTGTTGTTCCTACTTAGTAGAAACACACAATCTGTCTCCACTCCCCTGACAGAACCGGGATTTGTGTGTTTACACACACAGATCCCGGATCTTGCTCTGTTATGAGTGATCGTGGGTGCCTGGCAATCATCGCCCCACTATAACAGCGGCAAAGCGCTGCTAAAACTAGCGGCACTTTACCGCTACCGCCCCCAACGCTCCAGTGGGAAAGGGCTCTAAAGCCTCGCACACACGACCGAGAATCTCGTCCCGTCGTTTTCCCTGACGAGATTCTTGGCAAGAAACTCTTGCCGCCCGAGTGTACAGACTTTCGTTTTAAAAGAACCGCGGTTCTCTTGAAACGAAAAAAACGCGTGACGTCATCGCGTATGACAAGCATGCGCTCGTCACATTCAACGCCGTCGCCGCCATCTTGCGTCACCCTACCTATGCCGTGGAAGCTACCGCGCATGCGTCAGTCATTTCGAGCATGCGCGGGTTTCCACGGCGACAGGTAAGTATACACACTCTCGGGTTTCCCGTCGGGAAACAGGCCGACAAGAATCTCGATGAGAAAAAAGAGAGAGCAGGTTCTCTTTTTTTCTCGTTGAGATTCTGGACAGATTTTCAGATGAGAAACTTCAAAGCCTCGTACACACGCATGGGAATCTCGGCAAGAAGCTGTTTTTTTGCGGGTTTTTGCAGAGAAAACCGATCGTGTGTAGAGAGGAAGGGTAGAGCTGGTGTTTGTTTACTATTACATTGTTTATACCTGTAGTTGCTGTTGTTGGCTCACAGTGATCACAAGGTACAGAGCCACTCTGATTGGCTCTGTGATCTGTGCTGTTTAATGACAGTGTGATTACAGTCATTATGAGGACCTGTGCATGCACACAAGGATGTTTTAACAGGGAAGCCCCAACTGGCCATTTATTGGAATGTCAGGCCATGGTGGGGGGGGTAGAATGTATTAGCTGTAAATATAGTACAATTATGTGAATTTCACCTTTTTGTTTCTGCTGTCGTTCTCCAGGGCGGCCCCCAGTAACATGAGCGATGCCCTGACCTGCTGCGTGTGCATGGAACTCTATACGGATCCGGTGTCTCTGCCGTGTGGCCATAGCTACTGTAAGGGTTGTATCACCAGGACGTGGCAGAACCAGCATCCACGCGTGGCCTCCTGTCCTCTGTGCGCAAGGACCTACCCCAACAGGCCGGAGCTGAACAAGAACTGGGGCCTGTGTCAGTTAGTGGAGGCCTATAGAGCTCAGCCAGGCCAGCACTCCTAATACATGAGGTCCGGGGGGGTCTATAGGTGAGCAGATCCCCCTGTGGGCCCTAATAGACATCAGATACAGTAAAGACCATCCCCGGGGGGAACAACAATACTCCACGGTGGAGTTGCCCTCACACTTCAGGCTTGAAGAGCTTCTACTGACTAAATGGCTTTTACCTTTATGCATTCTAATATTTGGCGCTCCAACTATTTAAGGCGTTTGAGTCTCTTAGATATTATCAGATGATATAAATGAATGCAAAGTGTTGACAAGTGAGAGAAATGTGCAACGTTTTAGTGTTTTCTTTATTCATTGTTCTCTGTAAATGGAGAAGGCGGAGTGGTTTTGGATTCCAGTGAACACACACTATATTACCAAAAATATTGGGACGCCTGCCTTTACACGCACATGAACTTTAATGACATCCCAGTCTTTGGGCCAAATTCATCTAGACACACGCCGCGTAAATACTAAGAATAGCCGGCGTATCTTTTTTCTGTATTCAGAAAACAAGATACGTCGGAATTCTGCTAAGATACGAGCGGCGTAAGTCTGTTACACCAACGGCGCTTCCGTTGTTTTACGCGTAAAATATGCAAATGAGCTAGATACGGCGATTCGCAAACGTACTTGCGGCCAGGCGTCGTAGTTTACGCCGTTTGCATAAGGCTTTTTCCGGCGTAAAGTTACCCCTGCTATATGAGGCGCAGCCAATGATAAGTATGGACGTCGGGACAGCGTCGAATTGTACGTCGTTTACGTCGTTTGTGTAAATCGTTCGGGAATGGGGATGGACGTAATTGACGTTCACGTCGTTTACATTGTCTAGTTGCGACGTGATTTCACGCATGCGCACTGGGATACGTCCACGGATGGCGCATGCGCCGTTCAGAAAAAAGGTAAATTACGTGGGGGCCATGATTCATTTACATGACTGACGCCCCCACATTAGTAATTTGAATTAGGCGCCCTTACGCCGGACACTTTAAGCTACGCCGCCGCAAGTTTTGGAGCAAGTGCTTTCTGAATAAGGCACTTGCCCATAACAGTTGCGGAGGAGTAGTGTAAAGAGCATACGCTACGCCCGCACAAAATAACGCCACCCTTCTCTGAATCTGGCCCTTAGTCTGTAGGGTTTAATCATAGGCGTGCACAGGGGGTGTACCTGGGCACACCCTAATCACCTTGTGATATTGCACCAATGCCCCCCCGAATGGGGCTCCTAAAAAATAAAAAAATGTAAAACTACTGACGCCAACCTCTGCTTTACCGACATCATCCACGGCCCTACTGACACTGTCCATGTTTTTAATACATTTTGGGTGCACACCCTAATGCTATAGACTGCTCACACCTTTTGGGTTCAATATTGAGTTGGCCCACCCTTTGCAGCTATAACAGCTTCTGGGAAGGCTGTCCACAAGATTTAGGAAGGTGTCTATGGGAATGTTTGACCATTCTTCCAGAAGTGCATTTGTGAGGTCTAATTCATCCCAAAGGTGTTCTATCGTGTTAAAGGTGCAGGCCACCAAGTTCCTCCACCCAGGGCCGGATTAACAGTGGGGCTGATGGAGCTGCAGCTCCAGGCCCCTTTCTCAAGATAGGCCCATTTGCCCCAAAAAAAAAAAAAAAAAAAAAAATGTTTTTTTTTTTTTTTTTTTTTAGATCGACTTCAGGGGTTGTAGCTCGATGACCAGAGGTCACAGAAACCCCACATTTGGGGGATAGTCAGTTGAAGACCTACCCCACAACCGGTCAAAATATGGGATGGCTATCATTTATGGTTCTGGAGATACGGGGGTGCTTGCACAGCCTGTCAGAAGCTACATACAGAGCGGCCATTATAAATACAAGCTGACACACTGCAGCAGACTGAGAAAAAAAATCATCATTTGTTTTTTTGCTAGAAAATTACTCTATGGTGGTCTTTGCAACTTTTTATGTTGCACGGTATAGAGCTGCATGATTCTGGCTAAAACGACAACTGCAATTTTTTTTCTTAGAAGATAGATGACGATTCTCTCACGATTCGTACGGCATAACATCATCTTTCACATTAAAATGAAAAAAAAAATGGACTAACTTTACTGTTTTGTTTTTATGGTTTTTATTATTCATTGAAGTGGGCAAATGCAGTGTGACATAAAATATTGCAGCAATTGCCATTTTTGTCTCTGCTAAAATATATATAATGTTTGGCGGATCCAAGTAATTTTCTAGCAAAAAAATATTGCTTTTTAACTTAAACAAGTGTTGGACTTTAAGTGGTTACATTTCTTGCATTTACACACAGAAGTTTGATCTAAAAAGGAAGTTGGTTACAATGTTTCATGTTGTTTACAAACTTGGCAGACTGCCCGGATATTTTCTTTACACACAGAAGTTTATCCCTTTGATATAAGAAGAAAGCGTTAGTTACAATGTTTCCTGCTAAGAACTTGGCAGACTGTCCAGATATTTTCTTTTGACAGCTGAAAGTCTCTCCATTTGTTGTATGAAAGAATCAGCAAACTCTGCATTGGAGATGTCAGGGGGGTTGAATCGAGATCACAATTTTAACGATTAATTGTGCAGCTCTAGCGCGGTACTGTATTTGCGCAGCAATTTTTCAAACATGTTTTTTTTGGAAATAAACTGTTTCATACATTAAAAAAACACTAAAGTTAGCACAATTTTTTTTTTTTTGGTATCCTAAGCGATGCTTTAATTTTTTTTTAGGTTAGATGTTTAGAGTTACAGAGGAAGTCTAGTGCTAGAATTATTGCTCTCGCTCGAATGATCGCGACGTATGTAACCTGTGTGTATCTGGCTCTGATACTAGCCAGTGCCTACCCAGCCACTGACTGGTATCTCTCCCCAGCCTGTCCCCTCCCCCCCCCACACACACCCTCTCACCTGCTGACCTGTGGATGGGGGAATCACTCCTGTAGTGTTATTGTGTTCTGCCAGTGAGTACAATGATCAGTGTTGCTATCTATAGCTGGCAGCACTGATTGTTTTTGGAAAAACAGGCTGGTTGTACTCAAGTCGATTAATAGATTGACTCCTGTAAAACCAGCTAGCCCATACATAGATCGACTATGGCTGGTCTCTGCATAATTGGTGTCATTTCAATTCATGTATGACCCGCTTAACCACTACGCAGTCCCTAAACATCTTTCCACTCCTATACATTGTGCCCACTGTCATACCCTTCACACTTCTCTCCTATATATAGTGCACACTGTCATACCCCCCACACTCCTCTCCTGTACATAGTGCCCACTATCATACCCTCCACACTCCTCTCCTGTACATAGTGCCTGCTGTCATAGACTCCTCTTCTGTACATACTTCCCACTGTCGCACCCTCCACACTCCTCTCCTATACATAGTGCCCACTATCATACCATCCCCATTCCTCTCTTGTACATACTGCCCACTGTCATACCCTTCACACTTCTCTCCTGTACATACTGCCCCATCATACCCTCCACACTTCTCTCTGGTACATACTACCCTCTGTCATACCCCCACACTCCTCCTGTACATACTGCCCACTGTCATACCCTTCACACTCCTCTCCTGTACATAGTACCTGCTGTCATACACTTCTCTCCTGTACATACTGCCCACTGTCATACCCTCCACATTCCTCTCCTGTACATACTGCCCACTGGTATACCCTCCTCACTCCTCTCCTATACATAGTGCCCACTATCATACCATCCACACTACTCTCCTGTACATACTGCCCACTGTCATACCCTCCACACTCCTCTCCTATACATAGTGCCCACTATCATACCATCCACACTCCTCTCCTATACATAGTGCCCACTGTCATACCCTCCACACTCCTCTCCTGTACATGGTGCCTGCTGTCATACACTTCTCTCCTGTACATGATGCCCACTCTCATACCCTCCACACTTCTCTCCTGTACATGATGCCCACTCTCATACCCTCCACACTTCTCTCCTGTACATTGTGCCTTTTGCCGTACCCTTTTGCACTCTTCTCCTGTACATAGTGCCCAATGTTAGACCCTCCACATTCCTCTCACTCACCTGCACATACTTCCCACTTATATACCATCCATACTCCTCCCCTATGTCGCTTACCCACAAAAACAGTTCTTTAAAATGATACTGAATACCCTCAATGTTACCAGCTCTAGAATGGACACACTTGTTAGTTCAACTAAAGGAAATCTCAGTTCTCATATTTGTTCTGTCCCATTATTAGAACTTATTTAATGTTGTGATTACTACGGTGATGTACAGAGGAACATCGGGGATCTCAGCTACTTTCCTGACATTACTACTTTTTAGAGGCCCTGGGGTAGGTTATGCCACAATGTACAAGTATGCACAGCATATTAGCACATTAGGGTACACTTACATTTTCAGACTGGGCCCTCCATTGCTGCGCTGTGATTCTCACGCATTTATTTATTATATATAAAAGGCCCCACCAAAATCCTCAGCACCAGGTCCATGATGTTCTTAATCTGGCCCTGCCTCCACCCCAAACTCGCTCATCAATCTCTTTATGGACCTTGCTTTGTGCAATAGTCCAGATCATTTGGTGGAGGGGGGATTATGGTGTGGGGTTGTTTTTCAGAGGTTGGGCTCGGCCCCTTAGTTCCAGTGAAGGGAACTCTTAAAGAGGTTGTAAACCTCCCTGTATACTTTATACCTTTAGGTAAGCCTATAGGTACTGTAAATATCTCCTAAACGTGCGCCGATCATCGGCGCATGCACTTTGAATAAACAGCCACCCTTGCCATTTCTTCGGAAGACAGTACCATGCGCGGGAGAATTTAGAATTTTTCAATTTCCGTAATTTTGTAATTAACTGATTTTGTCAAAATTTGTTAAAATACTAATTCAGAACTAAACAAATTGCACGTGTCTACTCCATATAGGCATTGCTATGTTCTGAGGCACCCCTAGAACTGTTACCAGGGCCGCCATCAGGAATTATGGGGCCCCTTACACAGCTTCAGGCATGGGCCCCCTGGTCCCCCTGGTGCTGCTGCCTGAAATTAAGAAGCGGGGGGGGGGGGAGGGGGCTGCCGCGAATTGAGAAGCGGGGGGGCCCTTTACAATAAAAGAAGAAATAAAGAAAAATATATATAAAAAAAGGGGGGTAACCATCCGGGACCTCTGGGCCCTTTAATAAAAAGAGCGAAAAAATATATATATAAAAAAAGGGGGGTTGCCATATGTGGCCCTGGGGACCTCTGGGTCCTTTAATAAAAATTTTTATAAAAAGAAATTACAAAAAAAATGGGGTTGCCATCTGGGACCTCTGGCCCTTTAATAATAATAAAAAAAAAAAAAAAAAAAAAGAAACCTTTGGGCCCTTTAATTAAAAAAAAAATATATATATATATATATATAAACAAAAACAAAATAAACATTTATAAAAAAAAAAGGGGGGGTTTCCACATGGGCCCCTGGGGACATCTGAGCCCTTTAATAAATATATAAAAAGAAAAAGAAATAATAAAAAAAAATATATTTTTTTTTATAAAAAAAGGGGGGGGGGGGGGTTGCCATCCAGGGCCATGGGGACCTCTGGGCCCTTTATTAATAATAATAATATGGGACCTCCAGATCTCTAAAAAAATAAATAAAAAAAATTGGCCATTTAATAAAAAATAAAATAAAATTATATTAAAAAATATATAGGGCCAGATTCAGCATTAGTTATGACGGCGTATCTCGAGATACGCCACGTAACTTCTAAACAGCGCCGGCGTATCTTTTTCCTGTATTCAGAAAACAAGATACGCCGGGTTTGAGCTAAGATACGAGCAGCGTAATTGTATTACGCCGTCGTATCTTAACTGCATTTTTAAGATGACCACTAGGGGCGTTCCCGCTGATTTACGCTTAGAATATGTAAATCATATGCCTATTCACGAACGTACGCCCAGCCAACGCAGTGAATTTACGCCGTGTATGTAAGGCATTTTCCGGCGTAAAGATAAACAACTAAAAAGATGGCGCATCCTATGTTAAGTATGGACGTCGGGACCGCGTCGAATTTTTCAGATTTGACGTCGTTTGCGCAACTCGTCAGTGAATGGGGATTTACGTCAATTACAGTGCATATGTGATCCGTAATTACGGATCACATATGCACTGTATTCACTTTATGCACTGTATTTGAATCATTGTTCTGCTATATGCTTTTTATATGTTTGGGTAACACTGTATTTACTAGATTACCCCATAGATCACTTAAGTTTATATGTACCGCACACATTAGTGGTTCTTATATAATATTTAGGATCTTTGATCTTAATATTATCCCTTTACTCACACTTTATTATATATTTTTTATGGGATAGGGCGTCCACAGTCCATTTAATCTGAGGACACTACTATAGACAAGTCCCATATCAAACACTTTTTGGGCAGCGCCACCACCCTCACCATTGGCACACACTTCTCACTACCCTTAGGGGTCAGATTAGAGGGGGCAGCAGCCAACATTTTCGGTCCTAAGCGCAGGTTCATACATCTTTACGTCAATTACGTTCACGTCGAAACCAATGCGTCTCAGCGTCATAATTTGGAGCATGCGCACTGGGATACGCCCATGGACGGCGCATGCGCAGTTAAAAAAAATGTAAAAAAACGTGCGGTCACAACACATTTAACCACTTCATACTGAATCACGTCCCTGGACGTCCTCGGCTTTGTGCGGGGATATCTGAGTGATGCCTGCAGCTGCTGGCATCATTCAGATATCGCCGTCTTCAGCCGGCGATTCTGTGCACCAGAAGACCGATCAGAAGTGGCGGTTCCACCGCTCGATCTATCTTCTAGGCAGCGGGAGGGGACGTTCCCCCCCCCCCCCACAGCCATCCGGTGCTTCTCCGGGCTCTCCCGTGCCATCGGGGGCCCGGAGAGCGAATCAGCCGGCGCTCGTTGGAGGACTGGGCGCGACGTGATGACGTCACACCCGGTACCCGGAAGTAAACAAAGCCGCTATCGCGGCTGTCGGCATGTAATCAGTGATTTTTTTTCACCGATTTCATGCTTGTAAGCCTGTAGGAGAGATGTGGGGTCTTATTGACCCCACATCTCTCCATAAAGAGGACCTGTCACAGTGATTCCTATTACAAGGGATGTTTACATTCCTTGTAATAGGAATAAAAGTGATCAAAAAAAAAAAAGTGTGTAAAAATAAAAAAATGAAGTAAAAAATAAATAAAATTAAAACGCCCCTGTCCCGGTCGCTCGCGTACAGAAGCGAACGCGCATGCAAGTCCCGCCCACATATGTAAACAGCATTTAAACCCCACATGTGAGGTATCATCGTGTGCGCTAGAGTGTGTAAAACAATTCTAGCACTAGACCTCCTCTGTATCTTAAAAATTGTAACCTGTAAAAAAAATTAAAGCGTCGCCTATGGATATTTTTAAGTACCGAAGTTTGGCGCCATTCCATGAGTGTGCGCAATTTTAAAGCGTGACATGTTAGGTATCTTTTTACTCGGCGTAACATCGTCTTTCACATTATACAAAAAAATTGGGCTAACTTTACTGTTTTGTTTTTTTTAATTAGGGCTGTGCAAATTAACTTTTAATTAATCGATTAATCTTAAATTTTTGTTGATCGATCAAAATCTTTTTGATCGATTAAAATTCTTTTGATTGGTACTCACCTCTCCGCCGGCTTCTGGGCCTTCAGGGAGTTCCGTCGGAGATCCGGTAATGTCACAGACACCGGCGGGGCTTGCTGTGTCCACCTGAAGGGCTCCTTTGCTGTGTCTTCATATCTGCATGCCGGCCGGACCTTACTATCTGCCACACGCAAGAGCTGTTACACTTCCCTCTGTCACCCTGGGATTCTACAACCATCCACTGGGAGTTGTGATAGTTCCCTTCACAGGACATCTACATGCCAACAGACTGATGTTATCCCCTCCTCATCTGGATTCAGCAGTGGCATCGTTGTACACATTTTTATACCAGTATCATACTTAGCTACATGTTTTTATGACTGCTTTTGGTACCGTTTGGTATTACTCGCACCATTTTTACAGTTTATGTAGCTACATCAATTTTATCTCCAGTGCAATATTTATTTTGTTACCTATTTGAAGACTATAAATTGAATGCTATTCCTATCGAGCGCTGCCTTTGTGTGTTTTTTGTATCCTGCTATCCATTTTTCCAGTTGTTGATAGTTGCACTGGGAATCAGCCTGCAAGGAGATCAGATAAAAGTAGTTGGATCTGTATGTGCGTTATAATTAATCGAAATTAGTCGATTAATCGATTAAAATAAACGATTAATCGAACACAAAAATTTTGATCAGTAACAGCCCTAATTTAAATTCATGAAACAGTTTTTTTCCCTAAAAAAAGGCGTTTGAAAAATTATTGCGTAAATGACCGCCATTTTATTCCCTAGGGTGTCTGCTAAAAAAAAAATATATAATGTTTGGGGGTTCTGATTAATTTTCGAGCAAAATAATTGTGATTTTTACATTTTAAGTAAAAAAGTGCCAAAATAGGCCCGGGGCTGAAGTGGTTAAATAAAACACGCCCACCTCATTCACATTTGAATTACCTGGGCTTATGCCGGCCCATTTACGCTACGCCGCCGTAACTTAGCTTGGTGAATACAGCATTTGCCTCGCTAATTTACGGCGGCGTAGCGTATCAGAGCTACGTTTCGGCCTGCGCAAATTTAAACCAATCTACGTGAATCTGGACCATATTTTTTTTTTAAATAAATAAAAAAAGGGGGTTGACATCTGGGCCCTGGAGGCCTCCGGGCCCCTGGGAACCTCTGGACCCCTTACAGGTGTACTGCCTGTACCCTCCTGATGGCGGCCCTGACTGTTACCAAGATGCGGTATTGGGAGTGACGCCTACACAGCGGTGGCTGAAGATAAATGACCACAGACAATACATGGTTATATAATATTCTTTTATTGGTCTGATTTTATACATTGTGCCAAATTGTACATCTGACATATAGAAACTGTTAACAGAACGTTGATATGGTAAAATACCGATCAGCGGGGTCTCCAGCCACGTCTTGCAGGGTTCAGCGTTGGTTTTCCAAATCCTTGCTTCACTGAGGTTTAGAAGCCAATACCAGGAAGTTTTGGAAGCAAAGTTCAACCTCCGTTTCAACGGAGGACATCCCCGTGATCTGAAGGAACCTGAAGCAGAATTCATGAACATGAAAATATTCCCAAAGAATAATACCTTGAACCTAATCCATCCAAACCTAAAACCTGTGCCCAGAGGCGTATCTAGTAAAAATAGCGCCTATGGCAAGCACTGAAACTGCGCCCCTGTCTAAACATTTGAAACCCGTCTTTCAGATAACCTTAACAAAAAAAAACAGATAACAAAACTAGTGATATTTATCATCCCTTGTGATACCTTGGGTAGTGACATATCCTCTTTATGGAGAAATCTGGGGTTTATTAGACCCCTGATCCCTCCTCTGCCCCCCAAGGCCAGGTAAATGCAGAACCAATACTGGAAGTGATGAACTCTTCATCATTTAAGGCCTCAGTTTTTACAGAGGAGAGGGAGAAACTGATGTTTCACCTTCTTCTTTGTGCGCTGCCAATCCGACCAGATGGAATGGGAGAGCCTGGGAAAACAGGGGAGGGCTGTGGCTGAACGCAGCAGGGATAGCGCTGCCATTGTCCATCAGCAAAGGTGCTGAAAAGGAGATCCTGCCTATGCCCGGGAGGAGGGAAGAAGAGACCCTCAGACCCTGGTAAGTACCTTGCTGCTCAGTCACTCAGAGCGCCCCCTTCATATGGCACCCATGGCACTTGCCATGGCTGCCATACCCTAGATACGCCACTGCCTGTGCCACTGAAAACAGGTGGTCCTTTTTATGTTGGCAGATAATTTCCCCTTCCCTCTCTGCAAGTCCCATAACAAAAGGCATCATTCTCTTATAACTGGACCGTAATGATTCTGGAAAATCTCTAATGCCCTGTACACACGATCGGTTAATCCGATGAAAACGGTCTGATGGATTTTTCCATCAGCTAACCGATGAAGCTGACTTATGGACCGTCGCGCCTACACACCATTGTAACCGATCTTGTCAGAACGCGATGACGTAAAACACAACGACGTGTTGAGAAAAAATAAGTTCAATGCTTCCAAGCATGCGTCGACTTGATTTTGAGCATGCGTGGATTTTAATTTTAAAAACAAGTTTCAATTTTTTTAACCGATGGAAAAATAACCGATGGGGCCCACACACGATCGGTTTGGTCTGATGAAAACGGTCCATCAGACCGTTCTCATCAGACAAACCGATCGTGTGTATGCGGCATAAGTCAACTATTCACAACTATGGTTCCATGGAACCCTAAGGTTCCTCCAGAGGTTGCTTGGTGTTCCTTGACCTGTGGATAATTGATCTCCTATTTGATGGTGCCTGCATGGTTCTGGGCCAAAGCCACTTGGCAAAGCCAGCTACATGACACCAATGATATTTTTAGCTGTGTATAAAGATGGCATTATGAACACCACTATAAGGAAAGCATTCTTCCCACTGATCCCCAATGTAAGGGACATTCTTCCCACTGATCCCCAATGTAAGGGACATTCTTCCCACTGATCACCAATGTAAGGGACATTCTTCTCACTGATCACCAATGTAAGGAGAATTCTGCCCATGTAAGGGAACATTCTTCTCACTGATCACCAATGTAAGGAGAATTCTGCCCATGTAAGGGACATTCTTCTCACTGATCACCAATGTAAGGGACATTCTTCCCACTGATCACCAATGTAAGGGACATTCTTCCCACTGATCCCCAATGTAAGGGACATTCTTCCCACTGATCACCAATGTAAGGGACATTCTTCTCACTGATCACCAATGTAAGGAACATTCTTCCCACTGATCACCAATGTAAGGAGAATTCTGCCCACTGATCACCAATGTAAGGGAACATTCTTCTCACTGATCACCAATGTAAGGGACATTCTTCTCACTGATCACCAATGTAAGGAACATTCTTCTCACTGATCACCAATGTAAGGGACATTCTTCCCACTGATCACCAATGTAAGGGACATTCTTCTCACTGATCACCAATGTAAGGGACATTCTTCTCAGGCCGCGTACACACGAGGGGATATGTCCGCTGAAAACGGTCCGATGGACCGTTTCAGCAGACATCTCCGCTCGTGTGTATGGGCTAGCGGACAGATTTCTCCACCCGACAGATTTCAAAGCATGCTTTGAAATCCATCCGGTGGGAATCTGTCCGCCCGACATGTCTGCTGGTTAGTACACTTACCAGCAGACATGTCGTCCCCCACCGCCGCCGCGCCGCCGCCGAATGGATTCGGCGCATGCGCGGAGTGTTTTACTTCCTGGTACGGTGACGTGGCGGTGACGCGGCGGCGTCAACGTCACCGCCGCGTCACCGCCACGTCACCGCGCCCGCTGGCGGCGGGGAATTTGATCCGATGGTGTGTACACGCCATCGGATCAAACTCCCGATCGGACATATCCGATGGAAATGGTCCGCGGACCGTTTTCATCGGATATGTCCGATGGTGTGTATGGGGCCTCACTGATCACCAATGTAAGGGACATTCTTCTCACTGATCACCAAAGTAAGGGACATTCTTCCCACTGATCACCAATGTAAGGAACATTCTTCCCACTGATTACCAATGTAAGGAACATTCTACTCACTGATTACCAATGCAAGGGACATTCTTCCCACTCACCAATGTAAGGGACATTCTTCTCACTGATCACCAATGTAAGGGACATTCTTCCCACTGATTACCAATGTAAGGAACATTCTACTCACTGATTACCAATGTAAGGGACATTCTTCTCACTGATCACCAATGTAAGGAGGATTCTTCCCACTGATCACCAATGTAAGGGACATTCTTCCCACTGATCACCAATGTAAGGGACATTCTTCCCACTGATCACCAATGTAAGGGGCATTCTTCCCACTGACAACCAATGTAAGGGACATTCTTCCCACTGATCACCAATGTAAGGGACATTCTTCTCACTGATCACCAATGTAAGGGACATTCTTCTCACTGATCACCAATGTAAGGGACATTCTTCTCACTGATCACCAATGTAAGGGACATTCTTCCCACTGATCACCAATGTAAGGGACATTCTTCCCACTGATCACCAATGTAAGGGACATTCTTCTCACTGATCACCAATGTAAGGGACATTCTTCCCACTGATCACCAATGTAAGGGACATTCTTCCCACTGATCACCAATGTAAGGAACATTCTTCCCACTGATCACCAATGTAAGGGACATTCTTCTCACTGATCACCAATGTAAGGGACATTCTTCTCACTGATCACCAATGTAAGGGACATTCTTCTCACTGATCACCAATGTAAGGGACATTCTTCTCACTGATCACCAATGTAAGGGACATTCTTCTCACTGATCACCAATGTAAGGGACATTCTTCTCACTGATCACCAATGTAAGGGACATTCTTCCCACTGATCACCAATGTAAGGGACATTCTTCCCACTGATCACCAATGTAAGGGACATTCTTCTCACTGATCACCAATGTAAGGACATTCTTCTCACTGACATTAAGGGACTTCCCACTGATCACCAATGTAAGGGACATTCTTCCCACTGATCACCAATGTAAGGGGCATTCTTCACTGACACCAATGTAAGGGACATTCTTCCCACTGATCACCAATGTAAGGGACATTCTTCTCACTGATCACCAATGTAAGGGACATTCTTCTCACTGATCACCAATGTAAGGGACATTCTTCTCACTGATCACCAATGTAAGGGACATTCTTCCCACTGATCACCAATGTAAGGGACATTCTTCCCACTGATCACCAATGTAAGGGACATTCTTCTCACTGATCACCAATGTAAGGGACATTCTTCCCACTGATCACAATGTAAGGGACATTCTTCCCATGTCACCAAGGGACATTCTTCCCACTGATCACCAATGTAAGGGACATTCTTCTCACTGATCACCAATGTAAGGGACATTCTTCTCACTGATCACCAATGTAAGGGACATTCTTCTCACTGATCACCAATGTAAGGGACATTCTTCTCACTGATCACCAATGTAAGGGACATTCTTCTCACTGATCACCAATGTAAGGGACATTCTTCTCACTGATCACCAATGTAAGGGACATTCTTCTCACTGATCACCAATGTAAGGGACATTCTTCCCACTGATCACCAATGTAAGGGACATTCTTCCCACTGATCACCAATGTAAGGGACATTCTTCTCACTGATCACCAATGTAAGGGACATTCTTCCCACTGATCACCAATGTAAGGGACATTCTTCCCACTGATCACCAATGTAAGGAACATTCTTCCCACTGATCACCAATGTAAGGGACATTCTTCTCACTGATCACCAATGTAAGGGACATTCTTCTCACTGATCACCAATGTAAGGGACATTCTTCTCACTGATCACCAATGTAAGGAACATTCTTCCCACTGATCACCAATGTAAGGGACATTCTTCTCACTGATCACCAATGTAAGGGACATTCTTCCCACTGATCACCAATGTAAGGGACATTCTTCCCACTGATCACCAATGTAAGGGACATTCTTCCCACTGATCACCAATGTAAGGGACATTCTTCCCACTGACAACCAATGTAAGGGACATTCTTCCCACTGATCACCAATGTAAGGGACATTCTTCTCACTGACCACCAATGTAAGGGACATTCTTCCTGATCACAATGTAAGGGACATTCTTCTCACTGATCACCAATGTAAGGGACATTCTTCTCACTGATCACATTAAGGGACTTCTTCCACTGATCACCAATGTAAGGGACATTCTTCTCACTGATCACCAATGTA
The DNA here is from genome assembly GCA_029574335.1 of Rana kukunoris. Taxonomy (NCBI): domain Eukaryota; kingdom Metazoa; phylum Chordata; class Amphibia; order Anura; family Ranidae; genus Rana; species Rana kukunoris. Next base: position 10,217,217 of record CM056054.1, on the reverse strand, counting down.
AGGGACATTCTTCTCACTGATCACCAATGTAAGGAACATTCTTCTCACTGATCACCAATGTAAGGGACATTCTTCTCACTGATCACATTAAGGAACTTCTTCTCACTGATCACCAATGTAAGGGACATTCTTCCCACTGACCACCAATGTAAGGAACATTCTTCCCACTGATCACCAATGTAAGGGACATTCTTCTCACTGACCACAATGTAAGGAACATTCTTCCACTGATCACCAACGTAAGGAACATTCTTCTCACTGATCACATTAAGGGACTTCTTCCCACTGATCACCAATGTAAGGGACATTCTTCACTGATCACAATGTAAGGGACATTCTTCTCATGACCACCAATGTAAGGGACATTCTTCTCACTGATCACCAATTAAGGGGCTTCTCACTGATCACCAATGTAAGGGACATTCTTCCACTGATCACCAACGTAAGGAACATTCTTCTCACTGATCACCAATGTAAGGGACATTCTTCCCACTGATCACCAATGTAAGGGACATTCTTCTCACTGATCACCAATGTAAGGGACATTCTTCTCACTGACCACCAATGTAAGGGACATTCTTCTCACTGATCACCAATGTAAGGAACATTCTTCCCACTGACCTTCTCACCAATGTAACCACTTCCATACCGGGCACTTATACACCTTCCCGCCCAGACCAATTTTCAGCTTTCAGCGCTGTTGCTCTTTGAATGACAATTGCACGGTCGTGCTACACTGTACCCAAACTAAAGTTTTATTATTTTGTCCCCACAAATAGAGCTTTCTTTTAGTGGTATTTGATCACCTCTGGGATTTTCATTTTCCTCTTAAAAAAAATGAAAAAGACCGAAAGTGTTGAAAAACAAATGCTTTTTTTTTGTTCCCGTTACAAAACTTTGTAAATAAGTACGTTTTCTCCCTCACGGATGGGCACTGATGGGGCTGCACTGATAAGGTGGCACTGATGGGCAGCGATGAGGTGGAACCGATGAGGTGGCACTGATGAGGTGGAACCGATGAGGTGGCACTGATGAGGTGGAATTGATGGGCACTGATGATGGCCACTAATATGCAGCACTGATAGGCAGCACGGATGGGCACAGATAGGCAGCACGGATGGGCACAGATAGGTGCATGGATGTGCGCTGATAGGTTGCATGAATGGACACTGATAGGTGGCATGATAGGGCACTGATAGGTGGCTCAGATGGGCATGGATGGGCACTGAAAGGTGGCACGCATGTACTGTAATGTACTGATGGATGCCAATCAGTGCCAAACAATGCCTGACAATCAGTGATGCCTATTGTGGGCACTGATTGGCATCCATTGTGGGCACTGATTGGCATCCCTGGTGGTCTGGTGGCATCCCTGGTGGTCTGGTGGCATCCCTAGTGGTCTAGTGTGGGCATTCTGGGGGGGGGGCTGCGCTGATAATAGATCAGCACAAACCCCTCCTGTCAGAGGAGCAGCCGATTGGCTCTCCTCTACTCCCGTCTGACAGACGCGAGTGAGGAAAAGCCAATCATGGGTCTTCTTGTTTACATCGTGATCAGCTCTGATTGGGCACGGCTGATCATGTGGTAAAGAGTTTCACTCAGAGACTCTTTACCTAGATCGGTGTTGCAGGGTGTCAGACTGACACCCCGCAGCAACGATCGCCGTGGCGCTCAGCGGCTCAATATCCTGAAGACGTCATATGACGTCTGGTCAGGGAATGGAAACGACTTTGCCGCCGTCATTTTGTAATAGGGCGGGCGGCAAGTGGTTAAAGACTATGTGAAGCTTTGTGTCCTTCTAAGATCACTCTGTCCACTGGGTGACAACATTGCTGCAAGATTTACACCTTTATTGTCCTTCATACATACCCTGCTGCTATTTCCTGTCCCATTCACCTACAGTCTCACCTTTCCTCTACTGTTCTTATCATTTCCTTCGCTTCCTCAGGCTCCGTCTGAAGATACGTCTGGAACATGGAAAAAGTCTGAATAAGACCCATCAGCCCTGCCAATGGCATTCGGATCTTGGTCACAATGTTTTCTATCCTGCAAAGTCAAATATCACTGTGAGTTAATGTAAGGTAATGAAGTTATTAAAGAAGTTAAGGAAAACAAATGCAATCCTTACATTCCTATTATCAGTTATCTATATAGTGGGATCCTATGCTGTCAGGCATGTACTGGCCATCGGGACTACCAGGAATTTCCCGGTGGGCTGATGGCTCAGTGGGCCGGTTTCAGTGACAGCTCCTGTCTGTGCTGACTCTGACGGTCTGCATTTGGAGCGTCACTCACTGTGTGCTGCCTCCATAGGCGTGCACACAGGGTGTTCCAGATGTGCCTGGGCACACCCTTATCACCTTATGCGACCCAGATTCCCCCTCTGAGCGCACCTACCCCAGTGGCAGCTGAGGCTACAGAGAAAGGGACTCTCTGGATACACATGTCCGTATGGACATGTGACCAGAGTCATAGGCCCGGATTCACAGAGATGGGCGCATATTTACGCCGGCGTAGCGCACACATAGTACGCTACGCTGGCGCAGCGCGGAGAGGCATGCACTGAATTCAGCAAGCTATTGCTCCCAACTCTGCGCCGGCGTAGCGTACATTTCGAAGGCGCAGGCTGGCGTAAGTGGAAGTGGGCGTGATCCATGCTAATGAAGCGTGACCCCATGCAAATGATGCATGCACACAACCGCGTCGGAACAACTGCCTAAGATAAGCCGGATCACTGTGTACACTGTTAATGTAACCTACGCCCAGCCAGACCCACGTCGGCCCATATTCACAGACGTCCAACATACAATACGTAGGCTTGTGTTCCCTGGTCCATACCTTTGCATGGGTTGCGCCTCATCTATGGGGAATAACTTTACGCCGGACGTAAAACTTGCGCATATCATGCGCCGGGCGCAAGTACGTTTGTGAATCGCTGTATTTCCCTCATTTGCATATGTGAATGCCTAATCAATGGGAGAAGCAACTTACATCCAGACCATATTTGCGCCCACGCCACGCCGGCGTAAGTAAGATACGTCGGGGTAGAATGGCCTATTTTTAGGCGTATCTTGGTTTGTGACTCTGGTGTACACATACGCCTGGCACATATTTACGCTATGCCGGGAAAAGCTGAGTTACATCGGAGTAAGTGCTTTGTGAATCCGGGCCATAGTGATCACATGATTGGGAATTCCTGAAGAACCCCTTAAAGGACCTGGAGAGCCGGTGACAGGTTATAACACATCAGATGATTGATATATAGAAGTAGTCGGACCTTCTTTTGTCGGGGTAAGGGATGGATTCATAGATTTCCTTGTATCCATTCCTGAGATGTTCAAACTTCTCATGCTCATATGGGGCCAGAGTAGCTTCGATCTGGAAAATAAATATATATATTTTTTACAGATGGAGACAATGGTTAGATATTTATAAATATCATTATTTAGTGATTGACCTAAAATGAAAAGGAGGGTTCACTTTAAAACCCAATTGAGTTTCCAGTTTAAATCGGCTAAATGCATTCCGGGGGCATCAAAATAAAAGGTGTGCAAAGTCTTATGCCGCGTACACGCGACTGTTTTTCGGGTTGTAAAAAATGACTTTTTTTTTTAATGTCATTAAAAACGATTGTGTGTGGGCTCCAGAGCATTTTTCACAATGTAAAAAATGGGCATTAAAATTTTCGAACATGCTCTAATTTTTCACGTCGTTTTTAACGTTGTCATTTTTAACGTCTTAAAAAATGGTCGTGTGTGGGCTTTAACGACGTGAAAAAACTGCGCATGCTCAGAAGCGAGTTATGAGACGGGAGCGCTTGTTCTGGTAAAACTAGCGTTCGTAATGGAGTAAGCACATTCATCACGCTGTAACAGACAGAAAAGCGCGAATCGTCTTTTACTAACAAGAAATCAGCAAAAGCAGCCCCAAGGGTGGCGCCATCCGCATGGAACTTCCCCTTTATAGTGCCGTCGTACGTCACCGCGCTTTGCTAGAGCATTTTTTCCACGATCGTGTGTAGGCAAGGCCCTGAATAGAAAAGCCTGTTCTCTTCCAGCAGCTGCAGAGTAGTAGGAGAATCAATGGCCTAAGGTGAGAATTGTAAGAGTGACTCAATCCTATTGTTAGATGCCAATGCCGTAGTCTCCAGCCATCTCTCTGTTCTCTGTGCTAATTGAACTAATTGTGCTTTGAAACTTTTCCGCCGGAGAAATCCGTCCAAATCTGTCCGCCGGCCCCTACAGACGAGTGGATTTTTCGGCTGAAATGGTCAGTCGGAGGCCTTAGGGTGAACCTCCGCTTTAAGTAGGAGGATGTGTTTCATGTCTGTGTATCACCTGAGGCCATTCACTTCACTTGGTATATGAAAGGGTTTACAACCACCTTAAAGTCAGACCACAAAAAGTACCGCATATACTATATTCATGCTGAGGGGCCCCTGAATCCCCAGGAGCTTGGAATTCATATGAGGGCTACCAGCAAATCCCCCAGTACAATGCACTGTCACTTTCTGGCCAATAGAAAGTGGAGTATTGTACATGAAGTAGGAGGGGCATAGCTCTGACTTTAGAGTCAGTCAGTATTTGCATATTGAGCGTCCTGGGTTTGGAAGCCCCCAGAGGGTGCGGCACACTAAAGAGAGGGGAGTGCAGGTGCCCATTTACAAATTCTTACACCAGACTTTTATATCACGCCAGGGTTACTCATGACTCACAAAGACAACAGCGATATCTCAGACAAGGCAGTATGTAAGACGAGGGACACTGAAAACACACAGATATTCAGTACTGACCTCTGCAAAGACCTCAGTCATCTGTTCTGAGCGGTCCTTGTAGTGAACTTTCATATAGGGGAGATAAGAGAAGAAAGCAAGGCAGCCTCCTGGCTTTAAGATCCGATCGACCTGAAATGATAACATCTACATTATTATATCAGCAAAAGTGTTATATACAGTATCTCACAAAAGTCAGTACACCCTTCACATTTTTGTAAATATTTTCTTCTATCTCCTCATTTAACAACACTGAAGAAATAACACTTTGTATCTACAATGTTGTGTAGTGAGTGTACAGCTTGTATAACAGTGTACATTTCCTGTCCCCTAAAATAGCTCAACACACAGCCATTAATGTCTAAACCGCTGGCAACAAAAGTGAGTACACCCCTAAGTGAAAATGTCCAAATTGGGCCCAATTAGCCATTTTCCCCTCCTCTAGTGTCATGTGACTCATTAGTGTTACAAGGTCTCAGGTGTGAATGGGGAGCAGGTGTGTTAAATTTGGTTTTATCGCTCTCACTTTCTCATACTGATCACTAGAAGTTCTTTTTTTTTTTTTTTAACATTCTCTGTTTTTTATTTTTTTATAAGCAAGAAAGCAATACAGGAAACAAAGGAAGAGGAACATGCAAAATCAAAGAAATCAACACAAATGGATATTACATTACTTCTCTCTCTCTTCAACTATATTTACACTTCATAGTTTACCTCAGAGAAAAATTATAGAGCCAGATTCATCATTAGTTACGCCGGTGTATCAGTAAATACGCCGGCGTAACTAAGAATCTGCGCCGGAGTATATTTAAGCGTATTCTCAAAGTGAGATACGCTTAAATATTGTTAAGATACGACCGGCGTAAGTCTCCTACGCCGTCGTATCTTAACTGCATTTTACGCTGGCCGCCAGGGGCGTTGCCGCTGATTTACGCCTAGAATATGTAAATCAGCGAGATACGCCTATTCACGAACGTACGCCCGGCAGACGCAGTGAATTTACACCGTTTACGTAAGGCGTTTTCTGGCGTAAAGAAAAACCACCAAAAAGATGGCGCATCCTATGTTAAGTATGGACGTCGGGACCGCGTCAAATTTTTCAGATTTTCACAACACATTGCCATAAAACACGCCCACCTCATTCACATTTGAATTACCCGGGCTTACGCCGGCCCATTTACGCCACGCCGCCGTAACTTAGCTTGGTGAATACAGCATTTGCCTCGCTAATTTACGGCGGCGTAGCGTATCAGAGCTACGTTACGCCCGCGTAATTTTAAACCGGGCTACCTGAATCTGGCCCATAATATATTATGTCACTAACATACCATCACTGGGAGAGATATCATAACCAAATTACTATTCCTGCTGTCACTTAAATTCCTTCTTCCCCAGTTATTCCCTCTCCACCCTAATTAACCATATATATATATATATTTTTTTGATTAGGCTAATTCCCTCCTTGTCTCCGTCACCCTACCTTCCCCTTCCTTTCCCTCATTCCCTATCCCCTTCTCCCCTCTTCAAGACCCCCGTCTCCTCATATCCTCCTCCTCCGTCTGTGATTACCCACAAATCAGGAGAGAGGGAGAGAGGAGAGGAAAGAAAAAAAAAAAAATGGAAGTTCAACATGACACCTCATGGCAAAGAACTCTCTAAGGCCGCGTTCACACGGCAGAGAACCTCGACGGGCAGAACACATCGTTCCGCCCGTCGAGGTTCTCTGCCGGCCGTCGAAATCAGCGACCCGCCCGTCGGGAATGGCAACCAGCCATTCATCCAGGCGGGCCGTCGAGCAAAAAGAGAGCGTGCTCTCTATTTCTGCTCGACGGGCTTCCCGACGGGCGGGGCGAGCGCTCAGTGTACACACGGCCGAGGTCCTCGCTGGAATGCAGCTTCCAGCGAGGTTCTCGCTGGTTTCCAGCGAGAACCTCGGTCGTGTGTACGCCGCCTGAGGATCAGACAGAGAAAAATGTTGCTCTACATAAAGATGCTCTAGGCTATAAGAAGATTGCCAAGACTAGGGTTGCCACCTCATCCCTTTAAAAAGGAACACATCTGAATTACACAGATTCTTAGGCACCAAGTGAGTTTAATTACCACCTTAATTGGCCATAGAACCTGTGTAATTCAGATGTGTTCCTTTTTAAAGGAATGAGGTGGCAACCCTAGCCAATACCCTGAAACTGAGCTTCAGAACAGTGGCCAAGACCATACAGCTGTTTAACAGGACAGGTTCCAATCAGAACAGGCCTCGCCATGGTCGACCAAAGAACTTAAGTCCACGTGCTCAGCGTCGTATCCAGAGGTTGTCTTTGGGAAATAGACGTATAAGTGCTGCCAGCATTTCTACAGAGGTTGAAGGGGTAGGGGGGGCCGCCACACACTGCATCAAATTGGTCTGCATACTGTATAGCAGTGTGGTGAAGATATCAATTGCAGTGGCCCACTGTATGCACTATGCAGCACAGTATATGTGACAGACAGGGGCTTTTGGAGGGGACTGCAGGGTTGCCTCTTGCCTACTGACTATTAGTGTTGCTCACGAATATTCGCATTGCGAATATTCGCTACGAATATTGCATATTCGAGTATTCGCGAATAACTCGAATATCGCGGCGAATATTTGCTATAGCGAATATTCGTATTTTTTCAAATTTATTTTTAAAACAGATCACATTCTAGTGATCTCCATCGACATCTAAAAGCATTGCTGGTATAATTAGAGAGAGACCCTGGGCCGAGTAGCTGAGGCGATCCTTTTATGTTGCCGAAAATTCGCATTGCGAATTTTCGGCAACATAAAAGAATCGCATCAGCTACTCGGCCCTTCTTTTGCATCAGAGCCAATCAGAATAACTCAAATATTCGACAAAAGGAATATTGCGCGATTATCTTCTCCGCCCTTCTTTTGCATCAGAGCCAATCAGAATAACTCGAATATTCGGCAAAAGGAATATTGCGCGATTATCTTCTCCGCCCTTCTTTTGCATCAGAGCCAATCAGAATAACTCGAATATTCGGCAAAAGGAATATAGCGCGATATTCCTTTTGCCGAATATTCGAGTTATTCTGATTGGCTCTGATGCAAAAGAAGGGCGGAGAAGATAATCGCGCAATAGGAATATTGCGCGATTATCTTCTCTGCCCTTTCTTTTGCCCCCTCATTCTCCTTTCTTTTAAGTAGAGTTAGTGTAGAGTTAGTGTTTAGTGCATATTAGTTTAGTAATACAGGAAATGATCTCCGTTTATGAGAATTTCGCAATCATTTTCGCATTAGCGAAATTTCGCAAAATTTTTTTTGGATAAAATATCACGAATATTCGATATTAGCGAATATTCGCGAATATTCTTCTATATATTCGCGCAATATCGCGAAATCGAATATGGCGTATTCCGCTCAACACTACTGACTATGGGCCCAGGCTTTTGAGGGGGCTATATTTTTTGGGAGCTGTGTGCCTGGGGCACCTTTTGGAGTGCTTTACCCTAAAATCTGTCTCCCTGAAGTAAACCCATCGATTTAACAGTTTTAAAAAGCAGTTAAATTTCCGGCATGCCGGGATTGCCAACTGTCACATTGGTTGTGCTCTCAACCAAACTGTCAAACCATCCAATGGCTGGTGTCATAAATGATCACATGTGCAGCACCACGGCAGTTGAAGATTAAACAGAGGCCAAGATGGCAGCTTCCTTGGCTGAAAATGATAGAAGGGTTTACTTCCACTTTAAGCAAAAGACTACCCTTACTTCAAACAACCTGATGCTGATAATTTCTGCGGCTATGTGTAAATCTGCTTATTAAGGTGTCTTTCTCTCATTGTATAATTCCCCATTGTGTGCCTTCTAGGTGTGAATGCCCATTGTTAATTGAGTCACCTATTGTTTCTGCCTGTCTGCTCATCCTCTTGGAGATGTGATTAGTATTGTTTCCACTTTACCTCTTTACCGAACTATTGCATAATGTTTATGAGCTCATGCTTATGCTAGCTGTTCATAAGATGTACTGTTAGATGTACTGATGATATTACTGTTAAAAGTTTGCATTGTTTAGAATAATGTGATTAAGCTCTTATCTGATATTGTTTGCTATAAATTCTGTGTGAGAAAGTCTTGTTTGCACCTAAGCTAGTGTTGTCTAGTTCTTGGGTGCAATTCTCAGCTATAATCTCTGGTTCCTGGTTCCAGAGTAGAGGACGTTGTATCTTGGTGGAGGCACCCAGGCGGTCTGTCACATTAGACATGTGCAATTTGTTTCGGTCCAAATACAAATTCAGACAAATCTTTAGTTATTCGGAGATTCAAATTTGCATGCCCTCAACATTGGTGTGCTTTGGGTGGGTGTGTGTGTGTGTGTGGGGGGGGGGGGTTCAAGTCCCGCAGGCAGTGCGAGATGGATCTACATCGGGGGACATTGTTTTTTCTTTTTTAATAAAGGAATAGTCAAAAACTTCTTTACTGTCTTGATTCACTTTGTACACATTTTTGGTGAATGGGTAGGTACCCCATACTAATCCTCATGGGGGGGCAGGATCTGGGGGCTTCCAGATTTTGATATGCCCCCTGCTTTCAGACCCCCACAACCACCGCCCAGGGTTGTGAGGAAGAGGCTCTTGTCCCCATCAATATGGGGACAAGGTTCTTTGGGGCGGGGGGCAGAGCCCCCCTGGCCGAAAGCACCCACCTCCCCCATGTTGAGGGCATGTGGCCTGGTATGGTTCAGGGAGGGGGGCCCAGGTAAGGACCTAGTATGGATTTTGGGGGGAATGAGGTTCCCTGTAAAATCCATATCAGACCCAAAAGGCCTGGCATGGACTGGGGGGGGGGGGGGCCCAGGTGCCAGGTGTCGGCAATTGCAATGTGATTTGACTTGTTTTTTCTTTTTTTTTCTTTAGAAAATTCATTTTTTTCTGCAGCATGTTCTATGCATGCTCCAGATGCGCCACTTTTCAGGTAGACTAAGGTGACCCCCAGGCACTGTTTTTAAAGGATTTTTTTTATTGTTGCATAGGGGCTTCCAAATTCTGATAATCCCCCTGCCTGCAGATTCCCACAACCACTGCCCATGGTTAAGGGGATTAGGCCCTTGCCCCCTTCAACATGGGGACAAGGTGCTTTTAGGGGTGGGGGGCAGAGCCCCCCATGCCAAAGCACCCATTCCCCTATGTTGAGGGCATGTGGCCTGATATGGTTCAGGAGGGGTGGGCACTCGCTTGCCCCCCCTCTGCTGGTCTGCCAAGCTGCATGCTCAGATAAAAGTCAGGCATGGGGTCCACGAAGGGCCTGGTATTGATTGAGGGGGCACACTGTTTTTTTTAGAATTTTTTATTGCCGGTGTCTTGTCGATCTAGTTCCCCTATTGATATGGTTCCCTGCTTGACTGCGCAGATGCAGACGAAGCCCACAGAAATCTCCGAACCTCAGGCAGCATCCAGGCTCATTCCTTAACATCCCTGTGGATTGGAGGATGTTAAAAAAAGAGCCAGGAGGCCGAGAGAGCGCAGTGAGCCGTCCGAGTGAAGCGAAGAACGTCAGGCCGATTGGCCACTTACAGCAAATTCCACTTCGCCCTGGACCTCTTGCTACAGCTGCTCAGGTTTGGTGATTTCCGTCAGTTCCCATTGCGCTTGCGCAGTCAAGAGGGGAACCATATCAATAGGAGGAACCATATCGGCAAATCATCGGCATTGTTTTGTTTACATCTCAGCTGTCAATGGGGAAGCCCGATAGCAGCTGATGACTCATCTGTTGTTAAGGACATGGTGGCTGACTTCCCGGCCCACTGATTAACAACCAGCTATTCTTCACACAGAATTTGTATCAGTCGATCATTTTTCGACCAATCTGAATTCTAATTGTTCTGAAAATTTGGAAAATGTTAAATACAACATGCAACACAATGTTCAGAAGTCCAAATTATGTCAATATGCAGCACAGTGCACAGAGTAAAGTTTTCAGGTGTATGTAATGCACAGCACACTTTATAGGTTGCAACAGTCCAAAAAAATTATATGAGAAGACTGTTTGTTTTTACCTCTTTTAGAAACTTCTCAATGTTAAACCAATGGACAGCAGCACTTGCTGTTAGTAGGTCAACAGAGACGTCACCAACCGGCACCTCTTCAGCTGGACAGAGACTGCAAGAATGATGGGTTAGACATTAATTAGTGACACCATGTGGTTAGATTTAAAGCCTGACTCTGGACACTGTACTCCTGGCTTCCCTGTCCCAAATGACACATGGCTCTGGTGGTTATTATTCACAAGTCACATTCAACAGCAACCCGCAGTTGTAGAACTAACCTGCTCAAAATTGCATCCTCACAGCAAAAGGGACAGCGAGTATGCAGATACCACCCCCCTTCCTGACTGCCATTTTGATATAGCCCACAAACATTAAAAGGATATTTTGTGAGGGATTCTCCTCAGCCTTTTGGCTAAGATCAAGTGTAGTATCATTTGCCAGTAGGTGGTGCTATGCGAACTGTTCTGAGTACACGGGGAGGTGGAAAGGGATGGCGGTTGGCAGATGCTAAACCTGCTGGCGTGGAGGCAGAGGCCTTCTGATTTGGACGGAGAGGCATGCGGTTGAAGCTGGAGGGCTGGGCCCCTGGCCTTCTGGCCTGGATTTGATGCAGTTCCTAACCTGCCAGTTGTTCGAGAGGGAATGTCGACCTCACCCTACTGTTAAGGAGGGAAAGAATTTTGGCTAGAACCTCTCCGGTATAATTAGGTAGGTAGTGAAAGAGGCGAAGGGGGGTGACGTATTCTCTCCTTCTCTAAGCTTTCGGAGCTCTCGCTCCTTCCTGGTAGGGAAGAGGGCTGTGACTGTCCGGGGCTGTGGGTCAGGGTCCGTTGAAAAGCCTATGGTTATGTGCCCCTGGAGTGGCAGTCCAGGGGTGCCGTAATTGCACTGGTGTTTTTACCGGCACTTTTGCTTTTTGGTACCTTGGTCACGTCACCATACCACCTTTTTTACACCTGCCTCTAAGGCCGGGCCTGAGGAATTTTTGATTTCTGGCTGGAGGGCCGGCCATCGTACTGCACGATGGTCACTTTTTCACTCTCCTCATCTTCTCTTCTCCCCCACTTTCTTTATATTTTACCCCTTGTCTGTCACTTTTATGTTTATTTTGTTTTGTGTCACGTTTGTCACAGTGTGATAAGTAGGGTGCCAGTCCTCGGGCCAGCCCTAAACGTCTTGGGAGTGGGTGGACATGGCCTTCTGGCTTAGTTTGCCTGCTCTTATGGGGTCTTCCTTCGGGGGGAGCCACACCTAGTACTGGGAGGGTTCTGTTTCTGCAGACCCTCTAAGGAATGGGGTCTGTGTCGGCTTCGGCTGCACAGACCATGCGAGTACCTCAGTCCCTGTCAGGAGCCTAACGCCCCTGGGGATCAGGGTTGGTCCTACTTTATGGAGGACCAATTTACGTAAGCACCCATCTGCACATTTTTGTCACACCTCTTTACGTGTGTGCACATTTTTTTCTGCACCGGGTGGAGGTTTTTGGATGTGTTTTGCACGCCATAGGTTTTTCAATAGAAAAACTCTGTTCTTATCAGTTGCCAGTAGGTGGTGCTATGCTAACCATCCCTAGTACATGGCAAGGTGGAAAGGGATGGCGGTTGGCAGATGCTAAACCTGCTGGCGTGGAGGTGGAAGCCTTCTGATTTTGAAGGAGAAACATGAGGTCGAAGCTGAGGGGCCGGGCCCCTGGCTTCTGGCCTGGATTTTGTGGTGCCTGCCCTGGTCAGTTGTTCGGGAGAGAAAACTGGCCCCTCCTTCCCCTTGGGGGGAGCAGTTAGTATTTCCCGAATGTGATTAGGAGGAAGGGATGGGAGTAGTGGGAGTAGCCTATTGCCCCCCGTCTAAACGCCCCAAGTCTAAATGCCCCGGGGTATCAGGGTCAGGTCCTTTGTGAGGAGGACCGTTTGACGTAGCACCCGTGGCACTTTTTTGTCTATCACTCTTTATGTGTGTGCACATTTTTTCTGCACCAGTGGAGTTTTTTGGGTTGTGTTATGCACGCCACAGGCTTTTCAATAGAAAATATTCTCCTAAAAGATTAAGGTCTCCTAACCAAAGTACTGGTTCAGCAGCCAAGTGCCCTGGAGGGAGAGCCAGGAAGGGGAGGGGACATTTTGAACTAATTTCAAGTATGGGCTATGATGTAACAGGTTCTTACACCAACAACATAAATAACTAATGTTCACACCAACAACATAAATAACTAATGCTCACCCCAGCAACATAACTAACAAATGCTCACACCAACAACATAAATAACTAATGCTCACACCAACAACATAAATAACTAATGCTCACCCCAACAACATAAATAACTAATGCTCACACCAACAACATAAATAACTAATGTTCACACCAACAACATAAATAACTAATGCTCACCCCAGCAACATAAACTAATGCTCACCCCAGCAACATAAATAACTAATGCTCACCCCAGCAACATAACTAACTAATGCTCACCCCAACAACATAAATAACTAATGCTCACCCCAACAACATAAATAACTAATGCTCACCCCAACAACATAACTAACTAATGCTCACCCCAGCAACATAAATAACTAATGCTCACCCCAGCAACATAACTAACTAATGCTCACCCCAGCAGCATAACTAACTAATGTTCACACCAACAACATAAATAACTAATGCTCAGCCCAGCAACATAACTAATGAATGCTCACCCCAACAACATAACTAACTAATGCTCACACCAACAACATAACTAATGAATGCTCACCCCAACAACATAACTAACTAATGCTCACCCAACAACATAACTAATGATCACCCCAACAACATAACTAATGATCACCCCAACAACATACCTAACGAATGCTCACCCAACAACATAACTAATGATCACCCCAACAACATACCTAACGAATGCTCATCCCAACAACATAACTAATGAATGCTCACACCAACAACATAACTAATGAATGCTCACCCCAACAACATAACTAACTAATGCTCACCCCAACAACATAACTAACTAATGCTCACCCCAACAACATACCTAACGAATGCTCACCCAACAACATAACTAATGATCACCCCAACAACATACCTAACGAATGCTCATCCCAACAACATAACTAATGAATGCTCACCCCAGCAACATAAACTAATGCTCACCCCAGCAACATAAATAACTAATGCTCACCCCAGCAACATAACTAACTAATGCTCACACCAACAACATAAATAACTAATGCTCACCCCAACAACATAAATAACTAATGCTCACCCCAACAACATAACTAACTAATGCTCACCCCAGCAACATAAATAACTAATGCTCACCCCAGCAACATAACTAACTAATGCTCACCCCAGCAACATAACTAACTAATGTTCACACCAACAACATAAATAACTAATGCTCAGCCCAGCAACATAACTAATGAATGCTCACCCCAACAACATAACTAACTAATGCTCACACCAACAACATAACTAATGAATGCTCACCCCAACAACATAACTAACTAATGCTCACCCAACAACATAACTAACTAATGCTCACCCAACAACATAACTAATGATCACCCCAACAACATAACTAATGATCACCCCAACAACATACCTAACGAATGCTCACCCAACAACATAACTAATGATCACCCCAACAACATACCTAACGAATGCTCATCCCAACAACATAACTAATGAATGCTCACACCAACAACATAACTAATGAATGCTCACACCAACAACATAACTAATGAATGCTCACCCCAACAACATAACTAACTAATGCTCACCCCAACAACATAACTAACTAATGCTCACCCCAACAACATACCTAACGAATGCTCACCCAACAACATAACTAATGATCACCCCAACAACATACCTAACGAATGCTCATCCCAACAACATAACTAATGAATGCCCACACCAACAACATAACTAATGAATGCTCACACCAACAACATAACTAATGAATGCTCACCCCAACAACATAACTAACTAATGCTCACCCCAACAACATAACTAACTAATGCTCACCCCAACAACATACCTAACGAATGCTTACCCCAACAACATTACTAACTAATGATCACCCAACAACATAACTAATGATCACCCCAACAACATAACTAACTAATTCTCACCCCCACAACATACATAACCAAATACATACCTAACCAATGCTCACCCCAACAACATATTTATCTAATGCTCACCCCAGCAATCACTGGCTAGACAAGGTCCTTTAGCACCCAAGGCAAAATGTCCAAAGTTGACCTCCCCATGAGCTATACATTACTTCAGCAGCATAGGTTGCAGGTCCTGCCCTTTTTATGCCACCTCCTGCTGAAGCACCCAAAGCAGCTGTCTACTGCCTACCTGGCCTTGCCAACCACATAACCAGGTAAGGAGAAAGCAGGGGGAACTACAATCACTGCAGCACCATTGTTAGACTTTTAGCCCAAGAGGTCTGTCGCCAAAAGTAAAGGAAACCCCCCTCCCCCCGACTAAAGGTTCCTGGTTGTCCCCTGAGTGTAAGTAGTGAAACACAGACTGTTAGAATGTCCCCACCTGTATGTGACATTGGGTGACCCCGTGGCTTTCTTGGTCTCCTCTATCTGCGCTTCACTGATGTCGGTTCCAAGAACTTTTTCGAAGTATGGAGAGAGAATTCTTGTGTTCTGCCCCGATCCACAGCCAACGTCCACAGCAAATCCATACGGTTTGGGTAACTAGCAAGACAAAAACACCTTCAAAATATTTTAGAGAGACACTGGATTTGTTTTCAGTTTAACTGTATAATGTCATAGTAATTTATGTAACTTTTTGTTTTTAGTATATGATCAAAAATGATTGGAACACATTGTTAAGCATTTCTTGTTTTCTCTTTCAAATGTTTAGATGTAGTGAACAAGTGTGTGTGAAAAAACTCTGAAATACAAAGAGGAACTTTAACCCATTCAGCTCTCCCCTCTGTACGGAGGAGTAGAGCGATTTTTACATTTCTACTATGGGCCTCTTCATTTGGCCATAACTTTGTCATTGCTTAAATCCCAACACCGGGAAATGTGAAAGCCATCTCGGGTTGTGTCCCCATGTTGATGGGGACAAGGGCCTCATCCCCACAACCTTGGCCCGGTGGTTGTGAGGGTTTACAGACGGGAGCTTATCGGAATCTGTAAGCGACCTCAGATCCCACCCCCTACATGAATGGGTATGGGGTACATTGTACCCTTGCCCATTCACCCAAAAAAGTGTAAAAACCACAATAGTCAGTTTTTAACAATCCCTTTATTAAAAAAGTGTCCATTCATCTTTAATCATGCTGCCCAACGGACCTGAAAAAAAGAAGAAGCGTTGTCTCTATGGGAGACAGTGCCCTTTCCGCCCTTTCTGACATGTGCCATTTAGGGGGCGGGTCGTCCGCTTACGTCAGCGGGTGGCCCCGCCCCTTGCCTATATAACAGCTGTCACAGCGAAAACACAAGCGTTGGCGGGACGCCTCCCATGGAGGCAGAGTATTTTTGTTTTTCTATTTTTCAGGTCCATTGGGCAGCGTGATTGACTAAGAATGTACATCGCGGGACACTTTCTATTGTGTTTTTTTACTTTTTGGCACTTTTTTTGGGGGTTGCAGGATCTGGTCCAGATTGCAATAAGCCTCCTGCCCGTAGATGCCCACAACCAATGGCCAGGGTTGTGGGGAAGAGGTCCTTTTCCCCATCAACATGGGGACAAAGTGCTTTGGGGGGGCCCCCAGAGCACCCTCCCCATTTTGAGGGCCTGTTATGGTTCATGAGGGGGTGTGGAGTTCCCTTAAAAACCATACCAGACCCAAATGGCCTGGTATGGACTGGGGGGGGGGGGGCTGTAATACACAGTGCCCTGGATGCCACTACCAGTGGTCAGAGGAGGCCTGTAATGTGCACACACAATGCTTTGGGTGGACGGTGGTCTGGTGGGAGGCCTCGGGCCTGCTGTAATTGTAATGTACTACACAGTGTACACACTCAGGCCTCGTACACACGATGAGATATGTCCGCTCAAACTTGTCCGATGGACAGTTTAGAGCGGACATGTCTCATCGGATTTCGGTCCGATGGCGTGTACACACCATCGGATCAAAATCCCCGCCGGCAGACAGCGTGGTGACGCGGCGGTGACGTTGACGCCGCCACGTCACCGCTACGTCACCGCACCAGGAAGTAAACACTTCCGCGCGCATGCGTCGGATCCATTCACAGGATACGACGCATGTGCGGGAAGATATGTCCGCTGGTTTCCCGTACTAACCAGCAGACATATCCGACGGACAGGTTTGTAGCGGACAAATTTCAAAGCATGCTTTGAAATTTGTCCGATGGACAAACCTGTCCGCTAGCCCGTACACACGATCGGATTTGTCTGCTGAAACGGTCCATCGGACCGTTTTCAGCGGACAAATTTGATCGTGTATACGCGGCCTCACATTCTGCTCTGGGCGACAGAATGACAGTGAACAGGGGCCATAGGTGTGCACCCCAAAGCTCAAACGCATATGTGAGCATGCATGTGTATATATACTGACAGTGTTAGTAAGGCAGTGGTCGGTAGTTTTTATTTTTATTTTAACTATTTTTTACATTTTTATGGAGCCCTGTTAGGGGGCTTTGGTGAAATATCAGGGGTTTAAACAGGGGGAATTAGGGTGTGCCCAGGCACCCCTGGCAACACCCTGTTTGCACGCCTATGACAGGGGCCATTTAAATGAACGGGATTTTGCGTGTTGTGGGGCGTTTTGGAACTTTTGAGATGGGCGTTTTGCGAGCTGAAAACGTTCAGGTGTGAATGGGTCCTAAATGAACAAGCTCAGTAGCTCTGCTTATATAGGCAAATTAATTCTGTAACGGAACCCCAAATGGGACAGGGGTTAACGCCGTTTAAGATATTCCATTCCGAACCCAAGACAGCTTATCGACACTCCACAATCCGGCAAATATGACCTATACAGATTTCGTCCAAAAACGAGACACACAGCTCTGTTCTCTGGTTCAAAATGAGTAGACAACCTTTATTGAGAAAGCAGGCTCTTAAATACACCAAAAAGAATGCTGCAGTAATCAAATGAACAATGACACACTCCACCCACAACATCATACAATGATTCCTAACGAGCCCCCCTTATTACACATATATCATCAATAGAACTTTCGCACAATACAGTGTCAATAAGCATAACCCAATGAAAGGTTCTTAGAAGCCAGACTAAGGTTAATTTACATCACAGTAGCAGACGACATTAACACCTAACAGTCTGTGTTCCCACATTGAATGAGTCACTCTTTCAATTGACCTGTTGGGTTCAGAATCAACAACCTGTAAATAGTTCTTGCAGACATTCTTGAATATATTGTGGATTACAGACCCATGTTAAAGCAATCCAACCTATGTCCATTATTTCCTGGCTCAATCTGTGTAAGAGCTTCTGGGTCCCACGGGCCCTCCCGTTACAAATTCTATTTAAAATGTTAGTTGCTTTCTATTGAAGTTGGGCATAAATCAGGTGGAAGCCGTCACTCACCCTTTCCTCCACATAACTGAAGATAAGGTCTATTATCTCTTGCGATGGCTCAAACCTGAATTTTTGGTAATACGACGCATGCTCCTTTCCTTCAAACAGCTGTGTCGCCATTTTGGACTCAGATTATCACCTATAATGATAAAACAGAAAAACAATCCTATTTTATAAAAAAAATAACACAGTACAAAAGGGACCTTATAGGTGTGTGTTTGCTGTAAGCTGCATGGCCAAGATAATAGTGAACCTACTATACCAAACCCGAACAATTCAGACTGAGAATATGATGGGTATATAGGCATAAGCAGAAGTTACTAGCCCAGATTCACGTAGATCGGCGCATCTTTGTGCGGGCGTAGCGTATCTTCTTTACGCTACGCCGGCGCAACGTTGAGAGGCAACATGCTATTCACAAAGAAAATGCGCTCAACGTTGCGCCGTTGTAGCATATAGTTTTCGGCGTAAGCCGACGTAAGTCAAAGTAGGTGGAAGTGGGCTGGAAGTGGGCGTGATATATTAAAATGAAGCGTGACCCCATGCAAATGATGGGTTGAGCTTCAAAAACCAAAATGCGCATGCGTCGTCTCTTGGACGCACCCCAGTGCGCATGCTCACAGTTACGTCAAAATAGCTGCCTAAGTTACGTCAATACACTGCCTACGACGTGAACGTAACCTACGCCAAACCCTACTCACGTACTACGTAAACGGCGTACGCAGCGTAAAATTCGACGGTGGCTGTTCCCTGGCTCATACCTTTTGCATTACTTGCGCCACCTATATGAGAAATAACTTTACGCCGGATGTAAGCCTTACGCAAACCACGTATCTTTCCCGCCGGGCGCATTTACGTTCGTGAATCGACGTATCTCCCTTATTTGCATATTTGCAATGGGGAGTCCAGCGTAACTATGCGCCCAAGATACGCCGGCGTAGGCAAGTTACGTCGGGCGGCTGAAGCCATGTTTTTCGACGTATCTAGCTTTGTGAATCGGCGCAGGGATACGATGGCGCACATTTGTACTTACGACGGTGTATCTCTAAATACGCCGGTGTTACGTGAAGCAAATCTGATTTTTTTTGGCTCCTCCCACTGTTTACAGAGCCTCCCTATTGGTCAGTGAGAGACTGGGATGGGCCAAGCAGAAACAGGTGTGATTTGTATGCGACTTCAGCTGCCTCTATCTGCAGATCTATTGGTGGTCTTGCCATGTGACCTCAGCTTATATGTATTTCTTATCACCTTCCAGAATTGCCAAGATTTAGAACAGTCTAATTATGACAGGGGTGTCCAAACTTTTTTCAAAGAGGGCCAAATTTAATGAAGTGAACATGCGCGAGGGCCGACCATTTTTTCCTGCCTTTATTTGAACCATTCATCCAAGCACTAATACACGGCCGTCAAGAATTATTTTGCCTTTGTGGCTGTGTTTGAAGAAGAGATGATCTTGGGGGTGCTATTTGGATATACCGTATTTATCGGTATATTTATACCGTATTTACCGCGTACACACGATCGGACATGTCCGATGAAACATGTCTGAAGGACCGTTTTCATCGGACCACGCTGAAGTAGTCTGTTGGTCTGATGTGCGTACACACCATCGGACCAAAATCCCCTCGGACCAGAACGTGGTGACGTAGAACACAACGACGTGATGAAAAAACGAAGTTCAATGCTTCCAAGCATGCGTCGACTTGATTCTGAGCATGCGCAGGATTTTGGTCCGGTGATTTTGTGTACTAACCATCGAACATGTCCGACGGACAGGTTTCCAGTGGACAGGTTTCTAAGCATGTTTTGAAACTTTTGTCTGCTGAAAAACGGTCCGATAGGCCGTACACACGATCGAACATGTCCACTGAAACTGGTCTGCGCAGCCTAATCAGCCTAATCAGTGTCCATCCTTCTCATTGCCATGAATGCAGCCTTACCATCGCCATGAATGCAGCCTTACCATGTGTAAGGGACATCGGTCCCGAAGAGGAAAGAGGCAATTCTGCCTCCGCTGTGCAGTCAGTACACCTGCCAGTGTCCCCTGCCATTGCCATCTGCAAGTGCCCACAGTGCCCACCAGTGACACCAATCAATGCCCACAAGTGCCACATATCAATGCCCACCAGTGGTGCCAATCAGTGCCTCATCAGTGCCAACTAGCAGTGCTGCCTATCAGAGTAACTTACTAGTGTTGATCAGTGCCCATTACTGCCAACCATCAGTGCCCATCACTGTCACCCATCAGTGCTCATCACTGCCTCCTATTAGTGCTCATCACTGCCAGCTATCAGTGGCACCAATCAGTGCCACTTCTCAGTGCCACCTATCAATGCCCCTCGGTGCCACCTCTCAGTGTCACCTCTCGGTGCTTACCAGTGCTACATAATTGGTGCCCACCAGTGCTGCCTAATCGGTGCCCACCAGTGCTGCCTTATCAGTGCCCACCAGTGCCGCCTTTCGGTGCCCATCAGTGCAGCCCATCGGTGACTATCAGTGCAGCCTCATTAGCGTACATCAATGAAGGAGAAAAATTACCCGTTTTCAAAATGTTATAACAAAATATATAATATATATATATATATATATATATATATATATATATATATATATATATATATATATATATATATATATATATATATATATTTTTTTTTTATTCTGTATTTAATTTTTTTAAACAAAAAAATAAAAACTGTAGAGGTGATCAAATACCACCATCTGGGGGCCCTGAGGACCTCTGGGATCTTTAATAAAAACAAACAAAAAAAAAATATATGAAAAAATATATAAAAAAAGGGGGGTTGCCATCCGGGGCCTGGGAACCTCTGGGATCTTTAATAAAAACAAAAAAATAAAAATAATAATAAAAAAATATATAAGAAAATAAAAATGTAACAAAAGGGGGGTTGCCATCCGGCCCCCTGGGGACTACTGGGCCCTTTAATAAAAATATAAAATCAAAAAATATTAAAAAAAATAAAAAAGGGAAAAAGGGGGGGGGGGGGTTACCATCCGGGGCCCTGGGGACCTCTGGGATCTTTAATAAATAAAAAAAATTATAATAAAAAAATATATATATATATAAAAGGGGGGGTTGCCATCCGGGGCCTGGGGACCTCTGGGATCTTAAATAAAAACAAAAAAATAAAAATAATAATAATAATAAAAAAAATATATAAAAAAGTAAAAATGTAATAAAAGGCGGGTTGCCATCTGGGGCCCTGGGGACCTCTGGACCCTTTAATAAAAACAAAAAAAATGAACTGCCTGTACCCCCCTGATGGCGGCCCTGTCTCCAGCAACAACATAGCCAAAAATACAAATTCTCATCTTAAGTAGAATAGGGAAGCCTAGAGCCCCAGTAGCAGTCTATATCCTCTCCAACTCCATCCAGAACTAAAAGAACAGGTTATTGGCTGACATGCACTTGTATGCAAATGAATGTGAACTCACCTCTGTGATGTCGGTGTTCAGAGATCACTCGCTGTCTCGGCCTGCTGTACGATAAACACTCATTAGGTTGTGACACCTGTGGACCACTACCTGCCTTCCTCCTATAGAACTTTGGTGAACTTTGGACCAGGCATAAAGTTAATGACAGACCTGGTACTGCCTTCTGCAAATACCATTATTAGACACTGCAGATCGCTGACCAGAATCCATTAATGTACAATTATAATTACTTATCAGTCAGTCCCCCATTGTACTACACACCTCAAAACTTCCAAGCACAGCATACATACAGTACATTCCGCACAGTGCGAGATCCAGGAATCCAGAGCCAAACTCATCCACTTCTACATGGAGGTATAAGACAGGAAACACACACTGCTGGGAATGTAGAAAGATTAGGGATGGGCCAGAACATGCGAACAGACAAAAAATGTGTGCGATCATGCGAACCCTATTTAAGGACACCAACATGAAAAGTCAAAAGTGCTCATTTTAAAGGCTTATATGCAAGCTATTGCCCTAAAAAGTATTTGGGGACCCGGGTCCTGCCCCAGGGGACATGTATCAATGCAAAAACAAGTTTTTAAAACAACCGTTTTTTCGGGAGCAGTGATTTTAATAATGCTTAAAGTGAAAAGTGAAATATTCCTTTAAATATCGTGCCTGGGGCGTCCCCTTAGTCTGCCTGTAAAGTGGCGCATCTGTCTCATGTATTTTACATGTGTTTTTACAGTTTCTAAAGGAAAAAAATTCATTAAAAATTGATTGCGACTGTAATGTAATATAGATAAAAATCAAGGAAAAAAATTGGCGTGGTTCCCCCCCCCCCATTCCATACCAGGCCATCTGGGTCTGGTATGGATATTAAAGGGAACTCCATGCCAAAACCTTAAAAAAAAACAGTGCGGGGTCCCCCCCAAAATTCATACCAGGTACTTCAGGCCTGGTATGGATTTTATAGGGAACTACACGCCAAAATTAAAAAAATAATTGGCATGGGGCTCCCCCAAAACCCATACCAGACCCATGTCTGAGCATCACGATCGGTCCCCGGAGCTGAAGAACGGGGAGAGGTGAGTGTAAACACAGCTTCCCCGTTCTTCACTGTGGCAGTGACACTAATCGTCTGAGAAACGACGATCACTGATGCCACACGTCCAGCCCCGCCCCCTACAGTTAGAAACACACACAAGGTCACACTTAACCCCTACAGTGCCCCCTAGTGGTTAACTCCTAAACTGCAATTGTCATTTTCACAGAAATCAGTGCATTTTTATAGCACTTTTCCCTGTGAAAATGACAATGGTCCCAAAAATGTGTTAAAATTGTCCGGTGTGTCCGCCATAATGTCGCAGTCAGGAAAAAAATCTCTGATCACTACCATTAATAGTAAAAAAAAAAAATTGATAAAAATGCCATAAAACTATCCCCTATAAATTTTGCGCAAACCAATCGATAAACGCTTATTGGATTTTTTTCCCCAAAAATATGTAGAAGAATACGTATCGGCCTAAACTGAGGAAAAAAAATGTTTTTTTATATCTTTTTTGGGGATATTTATTATAGCAAAAAGTAAAAAATATTGCATTTTTTTCAAAATTGTCGCTCTATTTTTGTTTATAGCACAAAAAATAAAAACCGCAGAGGTGATCAAATACCACCAAAAGAAAGCTCTATTTGTGGGGAAAAAGGACGCCAATTTTGTTTGGCAGCCACGTCGCACGACCGCGCAATTGTCAGTTTTTTTTAATAAATAAACTTTATTAAATTATTATTTTTTTCTTTACATATAACATTTAACATGCCATGACACTTAAAAGGCAGCACAATTGTCAGTTAAAGCGACGCAGTGCAGAATCGCAAAAACTGGCCAGATCCTTTACCTGCATAATGGTCCGGGTCTTAAGTGGTTAACATGATGAATTTATTTTTCATGCAATTGGCTAATGCACATCATTTTTCTTTATTTTTTTCTTTATTTTTTAAAAATAGCGCAGCATTCATCTTCCATGACATCTTGGTGTTTATCACTGTATGCTTGCAGTTCACTATTATAGTGTGCACGAGATTATTTTCATATTTTACTTATTGGTCAGTCCCCCACCATACTGCACCCCTACAGCATACATACATTCCGCACAGTGTGAGATCCAGGAACCCAAAGCTGGACTCATCTATAGACACGTGCAATTCGTTTAGTTTCTAATTCGTTTTTTAACGAGAACTTGTTAATTCAGAATTTTCGTATATCCGAATTTTTTATTTCCGAAAATTAGAATTTTTTCAAATCTTCGAATCTACCGAATTTATGAATTTACGAAAAAAGCAAAAAGCAAATAAAACAGTAAAAAAGAATTTCCTGAATCCCCCCCCCCCCCAAAAAAAAAATGAATAAAGCAAAAACGAAAAAAAAATAGTTTTTTGGAATTTCCTGAATTTCCGAATTTCCAAAAAAAAATAAATAAAATAGCATAAACGAAAAAAACATTTTTTGCCAGTGCACATGTCTACAGTCATCCACCTCTACATGGAGGAAAGACGGGAAGCACACACTGCTGAGACTATAGAGAGAGAGAATGATACAATGTAACAACAAAGAATCATATCCAACTGAATAGACACTACACTGATACATTCTGATACATTGTGTGTAAACAAGTGTGGACTCAGGATCTTTGCATTGTTTACCCCCCTCTTGGTACACTTTGTATATAATGTGATGAAAGCAGCAGCAGAGTACAGAGGGTGAAGGTGATGTCAGGTGATGTCCTGATGGGAAACGTCATGTTTATACCAAAAACACTGAAATCTGATGACCTGATGGTGGTTCATGGAGTCTGTGCTTGACTTTCTTTATTTTGTTAATATTATTGATATTGTTAATATTTGTAAATTTTTGGAGAGTATAGACCTACAGTATCTCACAAAACTAAGTACACCCCTCACATTTGTGTAAATATTTTATTCCATCCTTTCATGTGACAACACTGAAGAAATGACACTTTGCTACAATGTTGTGTAGTGAGTGTACAGCTTGTATAACAGTGTAAATTTGCTGTCCCCTCAAAATATCTCAACACACAGCCATTAATGTCTAAACTGCTGGCAAAAAAAAGTGAGTACACCCCTAAGTGAAAATGTCCAAATTGGGCCCAAAGTGTCAATATTTTGTGTGGCCGCCATTATTTTCCAGCACTGGGTGGCTAGGGTGGCTTTGGCCAATTATGGCTCAGGGGGTTTAGTACACGCCCCACACTATAAAAGGCCGCCTGCAGGTTGGCCTTGTGTAGTGTGTTGCGGCGGTGGTCAGAGAGAACAGAGAGAGACAGAAAGAGTGTAATTTTTTGCAGGTAGATAGAACAGGCAGGCAGGCAGCCTAGTCAGTTAATGTTACAGTGGGTAGAGGATATATATACATCCCAGGTGTTGTACATATATTTATACACTGTATAGTTTAGCTGGATGAGTTCTTCCTAATTTACTGGCAGGCAGGTGATTGTGCTATTTAAAGATGTTTTCACAGGCATACTATAGACACCCAGCAGGTACAATATTTAAAGGAATTTTTAACTTTTATTTTTTTAATTTTTTTTATTTAAGCATCATTAAAATCACTGCTCCTCAGAAGCAGTGATTTTAATGGTGCTTAACCACTTCAATACGGGGCTTTTATACCCACCTCCCTACCGGGCCTATTCTGACACTTCTCTCCTACATGTAATAATCATCATTCTTTTGCTAGAAAATTACACAGTACCCCCAAACATTATATATGTTTTTTTAGCAGACACCCTAGGGAATAAAATGGCGGTCATTGCAACGTTTTATATCGCACGGTATTTACGCAATCATTTTTCAAACGCCTTTTTTTTGTAAAAAAAATTGTTTCATGAATTAAAAAAATAACAAAACAGTAAAGTTAGCCCAATTTGTTTGTATTATGTGAAAGATTATGTTACACCGAGTAAATAGATACCCAACATGTCACGCTTTAATTATGCGCACACTCATGGAATGGCGCCAAACTTCGGTACTTAAAAATCTCCATAGGCAACGCTTTATTTTTTTTTTACAGGTTACCAGTTTAGATTTACAGAGGAGATCTAGTGCTAGATTCGTTGCTGGCACTGTAAAGCACGCGGCAATACCTCACTTATGTGGTTTAAATGGCGTTTACATATGTCGGCGGGACTTACATGTGCGTTCGCTTCTGCACGCGAGCTATCAGGGACAGGGGCGTTTTTCATTTTTTTTTAATCTTTTATTTATTTTTTGGACTTATTTTTTATTTATTTTTCCACTTTTTTTCAATTTTTTTTCCCCACTTTTATTCCTATTACAAGGAATGTAAACATCCCTTGTAATAGGAATGGTTTGTAACAGGTCCTCTTTAAGGAGAGATGGGGGTCAATAAGACCTCACATCTCTCCTCCAGGCTGAAAACCATGAGATCGGTGAAAAAAAATTCACCGATCTCATGAATTGTGGCTTACAGCCGCAATCGCGGCTTTGTTTACTTACGGGAACCCGGGCGTGACGTCATCACATCGCGCCCGGGTCCTCCGACGGTTATAGAGATGGCTGGTGACCATTAGTGTTGAGCGGAATACGCCATATTCGATTTCGCGATATTTCACGAATATATAGAAGAATATTCGTGAAATATTCGTTAATATCGAATATTCGTGATATTTTATCAAAAAAAATTTTTGCGAAATTTCTCTAATGCGAATGCGAAATTGATTGTGAAATCCTCGTCCGCGCATGCGCATGCGCGCAAACAACACGCGAAAACGGAGATCATTTCCTGGATCTTTGCCAGTCTATTTTCGGATCGCTATTTTGTGCTGCCCTGCGAAGCGAAGATGGTGGGGAGTTTTTTTTTTTACACTGACTGACAAGGACAAAGACGAGGACTACAAATAATAAACTAATATGCACTAAACACAAACTTATATGACTAAACTAAAGCTAATTTTTTTTATACACAAAACACAGAGACTAAACACACACTAAACTAAGCTACCTTAAAGACATGTACACTTACACTAACTACACAGAAATCTATCTAACACTAGGCTACACTAACCTGGACAAAACAACACAAATCTGAGCTTTTAGAAAAGCTGTTGGGTCTTTTGCTTTGAAAAAAGCATTTGGTTTTCGAAGCAGGAAACTTAGAACTGAAAGCACTATAGGAAGCACAATGCTAAGCTCTAAGATCGCAATACACAGGAAAAACGCACAGAAACACTCCACTCTCTCTAGCCACCTTGTGAATCTGCACTGAAATACTGCTGGGAGTGATCTTATATTATGGTCGTGCAGGCAGGTTCCTATTGGTTGCTATGGAGGTTGCTAACCTCTGACTACTGTGGTAGGAGAACTCTGATTGGCTCTGATGCAAAAGAAGGGCAGAGAAAGTATTCGCGAATATTCGTAATACGAATATTCGCATTGCGAATATTTGGCAACATAAAAGGATCGCCTCAGCTACTCGGCCCAGGGTCTCTAATCATACCAGCAATGCTTTTAGACGTCGATGGAGATCACTAGGATGTGATCGGTTTTAAAAATAAATTTGAAAAAATAGCGAATATTCACCGCGATATTCGAGTTATTCGCGAATACTCGAATATGCAATATTCATAACGAATATTCACAATGCGAATATTCTTGATCAACACTAGTGACCATCTGGTCACCAGTCATCTCTATGCTTCCTGCCGACGCCGACGATTCATTCTCTGGGCCCCCGAAGGCACGGGAGAGCCCGGAGAAGCACCGGATGGCGGCGGGAGGGGGGGATGTCCCCTCCCGCGGCCTGTAAGAACGATCGAGCGGCGGAACCACCGCTATGATCGTTCTTAGATTGTGCAGAATCGCCGGCTGAAGAAGAGGATATCTGGATGATGCCTCTGGCTGCAGGCATCATTCAGATATCCACCCGCAAAGCCCAGGACGTCAATTGACGGCCTTTTAGGATGGTAGATCCCATCTCAGGCCGTCAATTGTATATGGCTGGGTATTGAAGTGGTTAAATAAAAAAATAAAAAAATAAATAAACATTTCTTTAAATATTGTACCTGCTGGGTGTCTATAGTATGCCTGTGAAAACGTCTTTGAGAACCCGGGTCTTGCCCGAGGGATGGAAAAAAAGACCGTTTTAAAACTTTTTTTCCATCGATACATGTTCCCTGGGGCAAGACCCGGGTTCTTAACCGCTTCAATACTAGGCTTTTATACCACCTCCATACCGGGCCTATTCTGACACTTCTCTCCTACATGTAATAATCATCATTCTTTTGCTAGAAAATTACACAGTACCCCCAAACATTATATATGTTTTTTTTAGCAGACACCCTAGGGAATAAAATGACGGTCATTCCAAAGTTTTATCTTGCACGGTATTTACGCAATTATTTTTCAAACGCTTTTTTTTGTAAAAAAAAATGTTTTATGAATTAAAAAAATAACAAAACACTAAAGTTAGCCCAATTTTTTTGTATTATGTGAAAGATTATGTTACACCGAGTAAATAGAGACCCAACATGTCACGCTTTAATTATGCGCACACTCATGGAATGGCGCCAAACTTCGGTACTTAAAAATCTCCATAGGCAACGCTTTATTTATTTTTTACAGGTTACAGTTTAGATTTACAGAGGAGATCTAGTGCTAGATTAGTTGCTGGCACTCTAACGCACGCGGCGATACCTCACATGTGTGGTTTAAACGGCGTTTACATATGTCGGCGGGACTTGCGTGTGCGTTCGCTTCTGCACGCGAGCTATCGGGGACAGGGGCGTTTTCATTTTTTTTTTTATCTTTTATTATTTTTTTTACTTATATTTTATTTATTTTTCCACTTTTTTTCAATTTTTTTTTTTCCCACTTTTATTCCTATTACAAGGAATGTAAACATCCCTTGTAATAGGAAATGTGTGTGACAGGTCCTCTTTATGGAGAGATGTGGGGTCAATAAGACCTCACATCTCACCTCCAGGCTGGAAACCATGAGATCGGTGAAAAAAAATTCACCGATCTCATGAATGGTGACTTACAGCCGCAATCGAGGCTTTGTTTACATACGGGGACCCGGGCGTGACGTCATCAGATCGCGCCCGGGTCCTCCGACGGTCATAGAGATGACTGGAGACCATCTGGTCACCAGTCATCTCTATGCTTCCTGCCGCCGCCGACGATTCGTTCTCCGGGCCCCCGAAGGTACAGGTAAGCCCGGAGAAGCACCGGATGGCGGCGGGAGGGGGGGATGTCCCCTCCCGCGGCCTGTAAGAACGATCAAGCGGCGGAACCGCCGCTATGATCGTTCTTACTTTGTGCAGAATCGCCGGCTGAAGAGATGGATATCTGGATGATGCCTCTGGCTGCAGGCATCATCCAGATATTCACCTGCAATGCCCAGGCCGTCAATTGACGGCCACTTAGGATGGTAAATCCCATCCCAGGCCGTCAATTGTCTATGGCTGGGTATTGAAGTGGTTAAAGACGTTTTACGACAATAACTTGCATATAAGGGCTCTTTCACACGAAGCGTCTGTTCAGGTCCGCCTGCCAGTTTTTTTTGCGGACCTGAACGGACGCTCCGTGCTCCTCTATGGAGCCGCGGATGTCAGCGGAGACATGTCCGCTGACATCCGACCCGCTCCGATCCGCCAAAGTATGACGGAGGAAAAACCTACTTTTCCTTCCGTCTGGCGGATCGGATGAACACGGACAGATGGTCCGTGTTCATCCGATCCCCCCGTAGGGGAGAGCGGAGAAAAGACAGGGCGGTCCCTGCACAGTGAGCGGGGACTGCCCAGTCATCCGGCAGTTCAGTGGAGATCAATGGAGCGATCCCAGCTGAGGAAACGGAGGTGCACGGGGCGGATCATTACTGTAAAAGAGCCCTTAGGCTTTAAAATGAGCACTTTTGAATTCGAACGTTCGAGTCCCATAGACTTCAATGGGGTTCTAAATGTTTGCGCGAACGTTCGGTCCGTTCGAAGGTTCATGGCTGTCTATTGATGCGTACTGTATGTGCGGCATGTGCTTTAAAGCCCACCCTTATGCTGCTATACATATGTTACATGGTTAGTATGTGTTACATGGGTGGCAAAAGATTTAAGGGGTTGTAAAGGTCTGTGTTTTATTTTCTAAATAGGTTTAAGCGCGTGCATTGTTGGTTCACTTACCTTTTTCTTCGATTTCCCTTCTAAATGTTTTTTTTTTCTTTGTCTGATTTTCTCACTTCCTGTAAGCTTGCCCCCATCATCCAAGCCGTTCTGGCTGGGGGTTAGTCAGCATGCTCGCCCCCTCCCTTGGGACTACATCCCTGCGGGGAGATGCAGCGTCTCAGCATCTCCCCGCAGGGATGTAGTCCCAAGGGAGGGGGCGAGCATGCTGACTAAGCCCCAGCCAGTGCGGCTCGGATGATGGGGGCAAGCTTACTGAGTAGGAACAGGAAGTCAGAAATTCAGACAAAGAAAAAATTTTTTTGAAGGAAAATCAAAGGAAAAGGTAAGTGAACCAACAATGCACTAGCTTTAGCCACTTGCCTACTGTGCACCTACACCCCCTTCCTGCCCAGACAAAATTTTAGCTTCCGGCACTGCGTCGCTTTAACTGACAATTGCGCGGTCGTGCGATGTGGTTCCCAAACAAAATTTACGTCCTTTTTTTCCCCCACAAATAGAGCTTTCTTTTGGTGGTATTTGATCGCCCGTGCGTTTTTTTTTTGCGCTATAAACAAAAAAATATGCGACAATTTTGAAAAAAGACACAATATTTTTTGCTTTTTGCTATAATAAATATCCCATTTAAAAAAAAAAAAAAACATTTTTTATCTCAGTTTAGGCCGATACGTATTCTTCTACATATTTTTGGTAAAAAAAAAACGCAATAAGCGTATAGTGACTGGTTAGCGCAAAAGTTATATTGCCTACAAAATAGGGGACATAATTATGATTTTTTTTTTTTTTTTACTAGGAATGGCGGCGATCTGCGATTTTTTTTTGGGACTGGGACATTATAGCGGACACATCGGACACTTTTGACACATTTTTGGGACCATTTACATTTATACAGTGAACAATGCTATAAATATGCATTGATTATTGTATAAATGTAACTGGCAGGGAAGGGGTTAACCACTAGGGGGCAGGGAAGGGGTTAAATGTTTCTTCTAGTTTGTGTTCTAACTGTAGGGGGAGGGGGAGGTGACCGATTGTGTCCCTATGTACAAGGGACACAATCGGTCTCCTCTCTCTCTCTTACACACAGAGCTCCACGTCTCAGCTCACTTGTCGGCAATGGCGTGGCGTGTGCCCGGCGGCTATTGTGGCCGCCGGGCACACGCACGGTGTTCTCAGTGACGCGACTGTAATAACGAAGCATTACAACCCCTTTTAGTCTCAACAGTACACACAGTTGTATGTATTCATATGAATCTTGTTCACCTGTCATATAGGGAATATTCCAAAGAAAAAAAGTCATAAACGCCATACAGCTTATTTCTAGCTAGGTAGGCAGAAAAAAAAATGTTATAATCTGATCCGGTCTAAAAAATTGTTTTTTAATGAATTCCACAATTCTGGTCTGGTTTGCCAGCATAACATATATATTGGTCTCTTTAGGGCAGCTTGCTCTCTGCTGGTGAACTAAAAGTCCCAGCATGCCATGCATCCCGCTGCCATAAGCACAGATACGGCCAGGGTGACATTCTGAGGCTTGTTCCATAACATCTGGAAAGCAGTGGCGGCCGGTGGTATATTTTTTGTTGGGGCGGTAAACAGTGCATAGACACCCCCCCTCCCCTTAGTTGGGTCACCCGCACACCCACTCCCCGGGCAGTCAGTTGGTTGGCCAGTCACCCGCAAAACTTACCCCGGGCAGCTCTTTCCTCCAGAAGACGGACGGGCGGCCGGCTTTGCCTGCGTCTCCTTTCTCGGTATCGTGCGCCTCCTTCCTCGGCCAATAGGGTACCGTCTCCTTTCGTCTAATTAGGAAATGTGTCTCAGGACCTGCTTCCTGATTGGCTGGGAGGCAGAATTAGTGTGACAATAGGGAATATTCATTTGCTATTGTGACACAACTGGGTGGGCATTCGGGCGCAGTGCTCTGCACCCCGAGCCTTGAAAACCAAGTGATCTGCAGTGTTCGATCGCTCGGTTCTCAGTGCAGAGGCGCCAGGGAGAGAAGGTAAGTATGATTCCAAAAAAAAAAAAAAAAAACTTGAATTCTCCTTAAATCAAGCACTGTAGACCTTAATTCATAATAAGGTTAATACCCTGGTGAGATCTTTGTGAGTACTGTATGGTGTATGGGGACTGAGGTATTAGGAGGGATTCATACACAGTGATAGTTGGAGATAAATGATCACAAAAGATACAAAGTTATATATTTAGAGATTTTTTTCTTTATTCTGGCTTTTTGCTACATTGGGATATTTTGTCTCATTGTCTCATGATTTGATTTTATACAGAGAGGATTGCACTTGAGTTTTCTGTTTGTACATCTGACATCCTGAAACTTTTGATGCGGTCAAATACCGATCAGCGGGGTCTCCAGCCATGTCTTGCAGGGTTCAGCGTCGGTTTTCCAAAGTCAATGCTTCACTGAGGTTTAGAAGCCAACAGAAGGACGTTTTGTAGTCGAACCTCAACCTCAGTATCAGTGGAGGACGTCCCCATGATCCGAAGGAACCTGAAAGAGGATTCATGTACAGAATAGTCTGAGAACATTCCCAAACATTGAATACTTCAACACCCAACTCCACTCAGAACTTTTTTTTGGTGGCTTCCGGTGGGGTTAAAGGCTCAGCCCAACCTTTCGGACCATGTGTCAGAACCATTGAAGTATCTCGGCATAGTGCCTACATATACTGTCAGAATGTTTATACTGAAATATAAAATATTATTGTATTTATGGAAATATGTAAATCTGTGCTTTGGGAGAGTTACAATTTTCCTACAATATCAAAACAAGAAATCCAAAGTTCTTTTATCTGTGCTATTTTAAAGACAAGTAACACAAGTTAATATTTAAAACATATATATTTATTAACTGAAGATATATTGCAAAATTAAAATCAGGTACAACTTTGTGATAAAGCAAATAATTGATATACTTCTCCAATCAGAGATACATGATGGCTAAATGTTCAGATAATATTTACATTATATATAAGAAGGTATATTCACAGTTCTTACTGATCATCCTAGTATATTTAACCTGGTAACTTGTAAAATAACCTTCCCGTGATTTCCACGGACTCGAGGTAAACAGCTTTTGTTTACATTATGTTATCTCTTCTCAACACAAACAGATCTTTTGCTTAATACTCCTTATATATGTGTACAGAACAAATGTCATATTGTACACAGTTTGGCAAAACAGACAACCTTGTTTTAAATTTAGAGAGAATTTATTTTCACAGACATCACCCTAAAACCATTGTTGCCATTTAGCTTTTTAAAGACAAACATAATTTGGCCTAGATTCACAAAGCGATTACGCCTGTGTAAATGTTGTTAGACTGGAGTAATTTCGACTTACGGGCGTTTTTACGCTAGTCGAAATCCTCAAACCATGAAAAGACACCTGCGGGCTTCATTTCGACTGTATTACGTGTTAGTACGCCTTCAGATCTACGCTGCCAGAAAATTGCGGCCACTGGGCGGACTTCCTGTTGTTTTTCACCGTCAGGGTATGCTAATGAGCTTTTGCCTGCAATCCACAAAATTTCGCACTTTCAACGCAATCTCTTACGGCACCTTTAGTCATCTTTTTTTTCCGTTTCACTATACCTGCTTTTTGCTGGTCTAATATTAGACAGCCCATGTTAAGTATGGCCGTCGTTCCCGCGTCGAATTTCAACGTTTTCCGATGTCTTTTATTATTTTTAACGTAAGTCGTCCGGGAATAGGAATGTTCGTAAACGCCGCTACTCAAACAACGAATGACGTCACGACGTGATTTCGCGCAATGCACGGCGGGAAATTCCTGAACAGAGCATGCGCAGTTCGATCGTCGCGGGGACGCGCTTAATTTAAATGCTTCACGCCCCCTAATCACGTATTTCGATTGCGCGGCGGAAAAAAAATACGACACAATAGCGTACGCGCAAAAAAACTACCTGAATTCGGTGTAGAGTCTGGTGAAATACGGCAGCGTACCGTATTTCGATTACGCAGCGGAATATTACGTCTTTGTGAATCTGCCCCAATTTGTGTATGTCTGCTAATATTTGGGATATAATTATTTCTTACTTAGTTAAAAATAATATAATCCAAATAATATTTGCCAAATATTTTTAAATGGTTTTAGTTATGTGTATGCGAAAAACCATCCAGTTACCTAAATGGTAATAATCAAAATGATACATTACCAGTATTTAAGAGTTATTTCTGTTTGAGAAGCAAAGTCCAATGAGGGACTTCATTCAAGCCCCTACATATTTGCGTTCAATCTCTCCTTCAGAGATAGCCTTCAGAGTAGAGCTGCGCGATTAATCGCGCAGAATCGTTATCGCGATTCTCCGGCCCCCGCAATCTCACCTGCTGGATTTGGCGATTCTCAGCGTGAGGCTGTCTGTGTCCCTGTGTTGGAGCGGAGGGGAGCCATCGGCCGCGACGGAGCCAGTGTGAAACGCAAATGGCTCGGAGGTACCGGAACTGATGGCAGCTAAGACCAGGAGATACAGGAACTGACGTCTGACGTCAGTTCCGGTATCTCTGAGCCATTTGCGTTTCACGCTGGCTCCGTCGCTGCCAATTGGCAGCAGGACTGTTCTTCCCAGGGGACAGTGCAGCTAGTACAAGGCAAGGCAAGCCTGTACATGTCGCACACTGTGCACAGGCAAGTGTATTGTAAGCTGCTGCTAGTATATAATTTATGTATGTGTATTCTCTCTGGCAAATATTCACTTAATGTATTCTCTGGCAAATATTCACTTAATGTATTCTCTGGCAAATATTAGCTTTATATATTCTCTGGAAAAAAATTACTTTATATATTCTCTCTGGCAAATAGTTTTATATTCTCTCTGGCAAATATTAATTTTATATATTCTCTCTGGCAAATATTAATTTAAAATCTCTTTGTCTCTGGCAAATATTAATTTAAAATCTCAGGCAAATATTAATATATCCCTCTCTCTAAAATAAGTACCACCCCCCCCCTGTGAGTTTGCACGCAGAACGCATACGCAAGTCTCGCCCGCATATTTAAATTACGTCCAAACCACACATGAGATATCACCGCAAATGTTAAAGCGACAGCAATAATTCTAGCACTAGACCTCCTCTGTAACTCTAAACAGGTAACAGTTTGTATTTTTTTTTAAATAAAGTTTTTGAGAATCGTGAGAGAATCCTGAGAGAATCCTGAGAGAATCGTGATCTTCATTCTAAGCAAAAGAATTGCGATTCTCATTTTTCCCAGAATCGTGCAGCTCTACTTCAGAGATAGAGTGAGAGCTCTCCCATTAGCGACCCTCCAAGATTCCATCAGATAAATCAGACTCTCTCAGACTCTCCCCTCATGTCTACTGCAACACCTTTTTAACACACCCAAGAAGTGGGTGTGTATCTCATTTTACTACGTCACTGACAATGTCATATGATGCTATGTTAGGTAGGCTGCCATAGCAACCAAGGATGCAGCCATTTTGAGTAATGCCACTTTTAACCTGTAGGGGCGGTGGTGTATAAGGAATAATTCCTAATGATGGGTCATCTAGAGTTAATCATAATTTATGGCCCCCTTTGACCTAAATCTTGGTGGAGCACCATACATTGTCTTATATGCCAAAAAATTGTTAGACATCCTGGCATTTCTTACCACTTCATAGACTGGGAATGTTTACATACCATTAGCTTAGACCTTTATTGAATTCCTAGGAAAGTGATATCATTTGAAAAGTAACTCTTACTTCACAAACACAGGTTCTCCTCTGACATTTAGGATCTCACATTTGTAAGGATAACAATATATATGTATTAAACAGGTTTATACAGTATATGAATTACTAATACACATATATTGTTAAGATATTAGAAAGAAACAATTAAGATATATATAATTCCACCGGAATTGTGAATAAGCCCCTTTGGTCTCATTATACAAAGACCACACTACACAGCTTGTAACAGCCTGTACTAAGATAAGGATACAGAAAAACAATGCCATCTTGTAAGGCAGAAAACCACTGTAGAGATCTTTGATTTGATTTTAACCTCTTAGGCCGCGTACACACGGCAGAGAACCTCGACGGGCAGAACACATCGTTCCGCCCGTCGAGGTTCCCTGCCGGCCGTCGAAATCGGCGACCCGCCCATCGGGAATGGCAACCAGCCATTCTTCCAGGCGGGCCGTCGAGCAAATAGAGAGCGTGCTCTCTATTTCTGCTCGACGGGCTTCCCGACGGGAAGCTCGCCGAGAGCGTACACACGGCCGAGGTCCTCGCTGGAATGCAGCTTCCAGCGAGGTTCTCGCTGGTTTCCAGCGAGAACCTCGGTCGTGTGTACACGGCCTCAGAGAGATAATAAGATCCAAAATGGCTTTAGTATTGTTCATAATATATATGAATAGGAAAAATTCATAATATGCATAATATAAAGGTCTATATGTATATTCTTTTAACCCCAAATGTTCCGACACATGATTATATTGCATTCATATTTAGGGTAGAACACATAAGTGTTCGCAGCATATTTCATTAGGGTGTGCACCCCAAAGATTCAATAAACATGTGTGTGTGTGTGTTTGTCTATCTATCCATCCATCTCTATATATATATATATACACACACACACAGTATCTCACAAAAGTAATTACACCCCTCACATTTTTGTAAATATTTTATTCTGTACACTCACTATTTTACATTGTAGCAAAGTGTCATTTCTTCAGTGTTGTCACATGAAAAGATAGAATAAAATATTTACAGAAATGACAACAAACATAGCCCCTGCATCGGTCCTCGGTCACCTCCTCTGTCGCCGCCATTATACCCGGAGTGACTTCTGGGTATCGCTGCTCCGCACTGCGACTGGCCAAAGCAGCAATGACATCACTCCCACACATGAGCGCGAGTGCCTCCACTAATGGCATGATCGCTGTTAGAAGCGGCATGCTCAGCTGCCCATGCACCTGATGTCTACCGCGCATGCGCCGTAGACATCGGTGCTGCTTTTTCTGCAAATATCTCATAAACCTTTTAGGTTTGGGAGATATTTTTTTCACCTACAGGTAAGCCTTAATGTAGGCTTACCTGTAGGTTAAAGTGGTCGGCAATGGGTTTACAACCACTTTAAAGACTATTTAAATCTTCATGTCCTTCTAGGATCACTCAGTCCCCAGGGTGACAACACTCCTGCACAATTTGTACCTTTCCTGTCCTCTGTTCCCGGCTGCTATTTCCTGTCCCATTCTGCTACATTCTCACCTTTCCTCTAATGTTCTTAGCATGTCCTTCGCTTTTTCAGGCTCCTTCCTAAGATAAATGTGGAATGCTGAGAAGGTAGGAAAAAGACCTATCACATTTGACAATGGGACATGGATCTTGGTCCCAATGTTTTCAATCCTGCAAAGGCAAATAGCAATGTTAGTTAATGAAGAGGTTAAAACAAATGCAATCTTTACATTCCTATCATCAGTTATTTATATAGAGGGATCCTATGCTGTGGCGCTGTACAAGGGACATAAACAAGGATGCATAATACAGATAATACAATATATACAAGCCTGAGGACTAATTGCAGCTTCTGCAGCACATAGAAAGTATACTGTATGTTAGAAATACATTAAAGCCCAACTCCGGAGAATGTGAAAATCCTCCCTTGTAGTGGGGCTGAGCCTGCACTGCACTGCAATGTTAACTCATCACTTATTCTAGGGGGGAGCAACAGCATGTCTCCTTACCTGATCCTCCACTCCCCAAGCAGTTGGCGCTCCCCTATACTCTGGTAGTGGGCTGTCCCTTATCACACCCAATGTAAGGCTATGGACCTCCTATCAGTCTTGATAATGTCAGGACCTTAGAATGCTGGAGTGTTTTGTAGAAGACTCTGAGGACAGGCTTAGCAGCATGGAGGATTGAGTATATAACTCATATTTTTTATGTTCCCTAGACCTAGACGAGCAAGTAACCCTTCTAATGTGGGAGGAGCCCTTCTGCAAGGGATCATTTTTACGTTTCCTGGAGTTGGGCTTCAAATAAAAAATGAGACCCCAGATGTGGCAATCTTACGATCTACCCCAGTCAAAGCGTAGGGACATCAGGCCAGAGAAGATTTAAGCAGTGTATGTGTATGCCTAGGCAGCAGTGGTGGTGGCTCATAAGGGGTGCCAGACGCATGGGTTTCAATGGGGTTTTTAATTTATTTTTTGAAGCACATGATTAGAGCCTGCGGCTCTAATTAGCTTCAAAAAGGGTGGGCTCAAGGCGCAGAGCATTTTATTCAGAGCCCATCCACTTGTGTGATATTAGTTAATTGATATTTGCTAATATCTTCCTACTTCTTCTCCTGGGCAATCAGGAAGCAGGTCCTGATACTCGATTGGCCCGGGAGGAGAAGAGACTGCTGGGACTCGCCCCGATCGTGTAAAAGGGGCCTAAAATAACATTCACACACTGCAGAGGACTCAGTTTCCTTGTTTATACTGCAAAGTAACCTTGCTAGATAGACGCAAGCACTCCCCCCCCCCCCCCCCCAAAAAAAAAATATTTGAGCACCAGCCATCACTGCTAGACAGATAGAGGAGGAAGCCGTGCTGGCTCAGAATGCTGTACATAAATTGATGGTGTATAATCCAGTGGTTGTTACTGCAGACATAACCAAGAGAAAATGGACCTGGATGTTCAACAGAACATAAGATATATATAATCCAAAAGAGAAGGTGACACTCCCGAAACTTGAAAGGGGATCACTCTGTGATGAAGTCTATTTTGACATTTCAAAAAGGCACAAGCTTGTCAAAATGTCCTGAGGAAGGCGAGATTCAGCATGAGCTTGTTGAGTGTTCCAATCTCCTTTATCTTTTCAATTATAAGGTGTGTGCTTTGTCAGATAGTGGAGGAGGAAGCGGTGCTGGATCAGTAATCTGTATATAAGGTGACAGGGTGTGTGCTTTGTCAGATAGTGGAGGAGGAAGCAGTGCTGGATCAGTAATCTGTATATAAGGTGACAGGGTGTGTGCTTTGTCAGATAGTGGAGGAGGAAGCAGTGCTGGATCAGTAATCTGTATATAAGGTGACAGGGTGTGTCATGTCAGTGGAGGAGGAGGAAGCAGTGCTGGATCAGTAATCTGTATATAAAGTGACAGGGTGTGTCTTGTCAGATAGTGGAGGAGGAAGCGGTGCTGGATCAGTAATCTGTATATAAAGTGACAGGGTGTGTCATGTCAGTGGAGGAGGAGGAAGCAGTGCTGGATCAGTAATCTGTATATAAAGTGACAGGGTGTGTCTTGTCAGATAGTG
Source organism: Rana kukunoris (assembly GCA_029574335.1). Taxonomy (NCBI): domain Eukaryota; kingdom Metazoa; phylum Chordata; class Amphibia; order Anura; family Ranidae; genus Rana; species Rana kukunoris. Next base: position 10,177,946 of record CM056054.1, on the reverse strand, counting down.
GAGGAGGAAGCGGTGCTGGATCAGTAATCTGTATATAAGGTGACAGCGTGTGTCTTGTCAGATAGTGGAGGAGGAAGCAGTGCTGGATCAGTAATCTGTATATAAGGTGACAGGGTGTGTCTTGTCAGATAGTGGAGGAGGAAGCAGTGCTGGATCAGTAATCTGTATATAAGGTGACAGCTAGTGTTGCTCACGAATATTCGCATTGCGAATATTCGCTACGAATATTGCATATTCGAGTATTCGCGAATATCTCGAATATCGCGGCGAATATTCGCTATTTCGAATATTCGATATTTTTCAAATTTCGCAAAAAAATTCGCAATAAAATTCGCAATAGCGAAAATTCGCAATTTTTTTTTTTATCGAATATTCGATATTAACGAATATTCGCAACCGCATATGTGAAATTTCGCTTTTTTTTTATATAAAATATACCGAATATTCGTAAATATCGAATATTCGTGATATTTTATAAAAAAAAAAAAAAAAAATCGCGAAATTTCGCATTAGCGAAAATTCGCATTAGCGAAAATTCGCATTGGCGAAAATTCGCAATTTTTTTTTTTTTTTTTTTTTTTTATAAAATATCACGAATATTCGATATTAACGAATATTCGCGAATATTCTTCGAAATATTCGCGAAATATCGCGAAATCGAATATGGCGTATTCCGCTCATCACTAGTGACAGGGTGTGTCTTGTCAGTGGAGGAGGAAGCAGTGCTGGATCAGTAGACTTTCTATTAGAAAGACATGAAACGAAAGAATAAAGTGGAGAGTTCTATACATCCAGTGCATTGCTCACACCCAGCATGTTATATGTTGGTTCGTGAAATAATTATTTTAAATAAACCACTTAAAGCGGATCTCCACCCTAAAGTGAAGATCTGCTGATCGGAACCCTCCCCCCTCCGGTGTCACATTTGACACCTTTCAGGGGGGAGGGGGGTGAAGATACCCGTCTAAAGACAGGTATCCGCACCCACTTCCGGCCCGCAGTCTCGGGCAAAAGACGGGTTTTTTGGCGACATCCTGTCGCCCCCCCGTTGTGTGCTGGGAACTCTCAGCTCCCAGCACACAGCGGGAGCCAATCGGCGGGCGCAGCGTGACTCGCGCATTCGCGCCGTAGGGAACCGGGCAGTGAAGCCGCAGCGCTTCACTTCCTGGTTCCCTCACCGTGGATGGAGGGGGGAGCAGCAGGGAGACGAGCGATCGCTCATCCTCTGCTGCGGACGGCGCTGGACTCCAGGACAGGTAAGTGTCCTAATATTAAAAGTCAGCAGCTGCAGTATTTGTTGCTGCTGGCTTTTAATATTTTTTTTTTCTAGTGAACCATCCGCTTTAAGGACCGACTAACGCCGATGTACGTCAGCAGAATGACACGGCTGGGCACAATCACGTATGGGTACGTCCTCTTTAAGTGCCCAGCCGTGGGTGGCGTGCGCCCGGCGACCCGGTCCGAACCCCCTGTGACCGTGCCCGCGGGACCCGATCACCGCCATGTCCCGTGATCGGTCACAGGAGCTGAAGAATGGGGAGAGGTGAGTGTCTCTTTTTCTCTTCTTATAATTTTCTTATGCTCCACGGCCCTTTCCTTTTGATTAACTAAGGGCCGGATACCCCTTTTCCCTCTTCCATCCTCTCTTCTTTCTACTTTTCCTTCTATACCGTGGATTGATTCAAGGTAACATCTCACCAGCGGCGCTTAGACGCTCACTCCCCAGTGGGTATTTGGCGCCTAACTAAGCTTAAAAATCAAGCAATCAAACACACCTTCCCTGTTCTACATTGTGGCAGTGTCACTGATCGCCTGTTCCCTGATATAGGGAATAGGGAAAGACGATCACTGACATATGAGGTCACACATAACTCCTACAGCGCCCCCTAGTGGTTAACTCCTAAACTGCAATTGTCATTTTCACAGTAATCAGTGCATTTTTATAGCACTTTTCGCAGTGAAAATGACAATGGTCCCGAAAATGTGTCAAAATTGTCCAATGTGTCCGCCATAATGTCGCAGTCACGGAAAAAAATCGTTGATCGCCGCCATTCCTATTAAAAAAAAATATTAATAAAAATGCCATAAAACTATCCCCTATTTTGTAAACGCTATACATTTTGCGCAAACCAATCGATAAACGATTATTGAGATTTTTTTTTACCAGAAATAGGTAGAAGAATACGTATTAGCCTAAACTGAGGAAACATTTTTTTTTTATATCTTTTTTGGGGATATTTATTATAGAAAAAAGTAAAAAATATTGCATTATTTTCATAATTGTCGCTCTATTATTGTTTATAGCACAAAAAATAAAAACCTCAGAGGTGTTCAAATACCACCAAAAGAAATCTCTATTTGTGGGGAAAAAAGGACGCCAATTTTGTTTGGGAGCCACGTCTCACGAATGCGCAATTGTCAGTTAAAGCGACGCAGTGCCGAATCACAAAAAGGGGCCTGGACTTTACCTGCATAATGGTCCGGGTCTTAAGTGGTTAAATAGCAAAAGAAATCTGTAAAACATCAATTAGATTGTTCTATTCCTTAAAAGAAAAGATTCAAATGAACCCTTTAGAGCCCTTTCACACTTACACGACTTGTCCCACGATTTTGGACTGCAAAATCGTATGACAAGTCATTCTCCATTATTTTCAATGAACACCATTCATACTTTAAGTAGTGCCGACTTCAAAGTACTCCCTGCACTACTTTGGTCCGATTTTGATGCCACTTACAAAGGCATATATTAAAATCGCGGTAAAATCGCGGCCGCGAATCGTGGCAAAATCGCGGTAAAATCGCGGCTGCGAAATCGCGGTAAAATCGCGCGACTTTGAAGTAGTACACAAGTGTGAAAGGTGTCTATTTTCTGAAAAGGTTCGTCAGTAAATTCCCAACATTTAGAACCCCTTAAAGGGCCGGAGGAGCCAGTGACCAGAGGTTACCACATATCAGATGATTGATATACAGAAATATTCGGACCTTCTTTTGTCGGGGTAAGGGATGGATTCATAGATTTCCTTGTATTCGGTCCTCATAAGGGTAATCTTCTCATGCATATACGGGGCCAGACTATTTACTGCCTGAAAAAAAGTGAAATCTTTGTCTTTACACATGGAGATATTTTTCGGTAAGTAAGTCTTTCATGATTGATTTGCTTTTAAAAGGAGGCTCCTCATAAAAACCCAACCGAACCTCCAGTTTAAACCGACTAAATACCTCCCGAGTGCATCAAAATAAAAGGTGTGCAAACTCCAGGGCCGGTGCAAGGATTTCTGCCTACACAAGCGAAGCTCCATTACATGCCAGACCTGCCCCATTTCATCCCAGACCTTCCCCATTACATGACCAGACTGTGCCCCATTACATGCCAGACCTGCCCCATTACATGACCAGACCTGCCCCATTACATGCCAGACCTGCCCCATTACATGACCAGACTGTGCCCCATTACATGCCAGACCTGCCCCATTACATGACCAGACCTGCCCCATTACATGCCAGACCTGCCCCATTACATGACCAGACTGTGCCCCATTACATGCCAGACCTGCCCAATTACATGCCAGACCTGCCACATTACATGCCAGACTGTGCCCAATTACATGCCAGACCTACCCCATTACATGCCAGACCTGCCCCATTACATGACCAGACTGTGCCCCATTACATGACCAGACTGTGCCCCATTACATGCCAGACCTGCCCCATTACATGCCAGACCTGCCACATTACATGCCAGACTGTGCCCCATTACATGCCAGACCTGCCCCATTACATGACCAGACTGTGCCCCATTACATGACCAGACTGTGCCCCATTACATGACCAGACTGTGCCCCATTACATGACCAGACTGTGCCCCATTACATGCCAGACCTGTCCCATTACATGACCAGACCTGCCCCATTACATGACCAGACCTGCCCCATTACATGCCCAGACTGTGCCCCATTACATGACCAGACCTGCCCCATTACATGACCAGACTGTGCCCCATTACATGCCAGACCTGCCCAATTACATGCCAGACCTACCCCATTACATGCCAGACCTGCCCCATTACATGACCAGACTGTGCCCCATTACATGCCAGACCTGCCCCATTACATGACCAGACTGTGCCCCATTACATTACCAGACTGTGCCCCATTACATGACCAGACTGTGCCCCATTACACGACCAGACTGTGCCCCATTACATGCCAGACCTGCCCCATTATATGACCAGACTGTGCCCCATTACATGACCAGACCTGCCCCATTACATGCCAGACCTGCCCCATTACATGCCAGACCTGCCCAATTACATGCCAGACTTGCCCCATTACATGACCAGACTGTGCCCCATTACATGACCAGACTGTGCCCCATTACATGCCAGACCTGCCCCATTACATGCCAGACCTGCCCCATTACATGCCAGACCTGCCCCATTACATGACCAGACTGTGCCCCATTACATGCCAGACCTGCCCCATTACATGCCAGACCTGCCCCATTACATGCCAGACCTGCCCCAATACATGACCAGACTGTGCCCCATTACATGACCAGACTGTGCCCCATTACATGACAGAACTGCCCCATTACATGACCAGACTGTGCCCCATTACATGCCAGACCTGCCCCATTATATGACCAGACTGTGCCCCATTACATGACCAGACCTGCCCCATTACATGCCAGACCTGCCCCATTACATGCCAGACCTGCCCCATTACATGACCAGACTGTGCCCCATTACATGACCCGACTGTGCCCCATTACATGCCAGACCTGCCCCATTACATGCCAGACTGTGCCCCATTACATGCCAGACCTGCCCAATTACATGCCAGACCTGCCCCATTACATGCCAGACCTGCCCCATTACATGCCAGACCTGCCCCATTACATGACCAGACTGTGCCCCATTACATGCCAGACCTGCCCCATTACATGACCAGACTGTGCCCCATTACATAACCAGACTGTGCCCCATTACATGCCAGACCTGCCCCATTACATGACCAGACTGTGCCCCATTACATGACCAGACCTGCCCCATTACATGACCAGACTGTGCCCCATTACATGACCAGACTGTGCCCCATTACATGACCAGACTGTGCCCCATTACATGACCAGACTGTGCCCCATTACATGACCAGACTGTGCCCCATTACATGACCAGACCGTGCCCTTACCTTATCCCATGCGAATCGCGGCCATGCAACCTAACAGTAACAGCTTACCTTACCAGAATCGCGGCTGTACGATTTTTCAAAAGCCACGCCTCCGACGTCTTCTGTTCCGTGATAGGCGGAACATTCAGCTTCCCATGAGGCACTGTGTTCAGTGTCCGTCTATCACGGAGGCCCTCTAGTCCGAGGACGAGAGGGTCTCCGTGATAGACGGACACCAAACACAGGACGAGAGGGCCTCCGTGATAGGCGGACACTGAACACAGTGCCTCATGGGAAGCTGAATGTTCCGCCTATCACGGAACAGAAGACGTCGGAGGCGCGGCTTTTGAAAAATCGTACAGCCGCGATTCTAAGGTCATTTTTTCGCCCCATCCCAGGCTGCGGACCTGCCCGCCCCAAGCGGCCGCTTGGTCCGCCTGGTGGTTGCGCCGGCCCTGGCAAACTCTAAGGTCCCTTTCACACTTGTACGACTTCAAAGTCGCGCGATTTTACCGCGATTTTACCGCGATTTTGTCGCGATTCGCGGCCGCGATTTCAATGAATGCCTGTGTAAGTGGCATCAAAATCGGACCAAAGTAGTGCAAGGACTACTTTGAAGTCGGCACTACTTAAAGTCGTGCCAGTATGAATGGAGAATGACTTGTCATACGATTTTGCAGTCCAAAATCGTGGGACAAGTCGTGTAAGTGTGAAAGGGCTCTTAGGCCCCATGTACACGGGATGCTGCTAAACTTACGTTCATTACTCATTCAATGTTATCCTATGTGACTATGTACACTGTGTCGTTTATTGCAGTTTTTAGGCAGTTGCATTTAACAGCGTTTTGAAAGCAAAAAAAATGGGTTCAGACGCTAAAGATTTTCACGTTTCAGATGCCAAACACGACTACCGTCCCGTGTACATGGAGCCTTACATCTACTTTTCTTTGGAAAACAGCCACAGCCTGAATAGAAAAGCCTGTCCCCTGCCAGCAGATGAAAAGATGATGTCTGTGTGGGAGCCGTGGTCTCTCTTCCGAGGTCCAACGTGCCCCCTGTTAAGTCAGACCCACAGCTCTGCGTTTAGTAAAGCTCATGTGCCCTGCTGATTGGAAAGCCATGGCTCTGACAAGCGACGGCTGATGCTCCATTTGGGGGGGGGGAGTCAAACAAACCACTCACCACCCCCTTGGTTTGGCCTGAAAAAAAAAACCATTCAGTCGGTCAATCGGGAAAACCCCACACTTACCCCATCTACGTCGTGGGCCGGCGTCTCCTCCTCTGTGTCTCCTCCTCGGTGTCTCCTCCTCGGTGTCTCCTCCTCAGTGTCTCCTCCTCAGCATCTCCTCCTCGGCGTCTCCTCCTCTGTGTCGTTTGCTCGGCGGGTCCTCCTTGACTTCGCCTGCTCGGTGTTGCCTGCTCAGTGTCTTCTCCTCGGCTTCGCCTGCTCAGCAGGTCCTCCTCAGCTTCGCCTGCTCGGTGGGTCCTCCTCAGCATCGCCTGCTCAGTGTCTTCTCCTCAGCATCGCCTGCTTAGTGGCTCCTCCTCGGTGTTGCCTGCTCAGTGTCTTCTCCTCGGCCTCGCCTGCTCGGCGGGTCCTCCTCGGCTTCGCTTGCTCGGTGGGTCCTCCTCAGCATCACCTGCTCAGTGTCATTTCCTCAGCATCGCCTGCTCAGTGGCTCCTCCTTGGTGTTGCCTGCTTAGTGTCTTATCCTCGGCTTCGCCTGCTCAGTGTCTTCTCCTCGGCTTCGCCTGCTCGGTGGGTCCTCCTCAGCATCGCCTGCTCAGTGTCTTCTCCTCGGCTTCGCCTGCTCGGTGGGTCCTCCTCAGCATCGCCTGCTCAGTGTCTTCTCCTCGGCTTCGCCTGCTCGGTGGGTCCTCCTCAGCATCGCCTGCTCAGTGTCTTCTCCTCGGCGTCGCCTGCTCAGTGTCTTCTCCTCAGCATCACCTGCTCAGTGGCTCCTCCTCGGTGTTGCCTGCTCAGTGTCTTATCCTCGGCTTCGCCTGCTCGGTGGGTCCTCCTCAGCATCGCCTGCTCAGTGTCTTCTCCTCGGCTTCGCCTGCTCGGTGGGTCCTCCTCAGCATCGCCTGCTCAGTGTCTTCTCCTCGGCTTCGCCTGTCGGTGGGTCTCCTCAGCATCGCCGCTCAGTGTCTTCTCCTCGGCGTCGCCTGCTCAGTGTCTTCTCCTCAGCATCACCTGCTCAGTGGCTCCTCCTCGGTGTTGCCTGCTCAGTGTCTTATCCTCGGCTTCGCCTGCTCGGTGGGTCCTCCTCAGCATCGCCTGCTCAGTGTCTTCTCCTCGGCGTCACCTGCTCAGTGTCTTCTCCTCGGCGTCACCTGCTCAGTGTCAGTGCCTGCTCGGTGTCTTCTCCTCGGCAGCCAATACAATCGCTTCTCCTCTCAGCCAATCTGGTCTCAGGGCCCGCACCCTGATTGGCTGGGAGGAGAATCAGGAATACAATTCACTATTGTCACCCAATTTTTTTTTTTTTTTCATAATTTACAAGTTAATCCTGATTAATATTGTATTTAAAGCAAACATCTTAACACACAGAATCACTGAAGCTGATTCATGCTGAGGGGCCCCTGAAACCCCAGGAAGTTGGAATTCATATAAGAGCTACCAGCAAATCCCCCAGTACAATGCACTGTCACTTTCTGACCAATGGAAGTCATGTACATGGAGTGGGAGGGGCATAGCTCTGACTTTGGAATCAGTCAGTATTTGCATATTGAGCATCCCAGGTTTGGAAGCCCCCAGGTGCTTAGCACAGTGAATAAAGGGGAGTGCAGTTGACTGCTTCCAAATTCTTATACTGGCTTTTATATAATAATAGGTGTCCAAAATAGTGAACAGCGGGCGCCATTCTGGGTGCTCGCTGTTCACTCAGCGTACACTGAACCTCCGCTCAGCCAATCAAGTGCTGAGGTCTCTTACCTGTCACCTGATTGGCTGAAACGACAGGTGCTGTGATTGGACACCGCCTATCAGGGGTCCAATCATAGCAGAGGGTGGGAGAAGACATTAAGGAGCATGAAGGACATCGCCGTGACCCGCTCCCCCACCGAGACAAGGTAAGTGCTGTGCGCGTGGGGGATGCTTGGTGGCAGCAATTGATGGGCACAATGGCAGCAATTGGTGGGCACAGTAGCAGCAAATGATGGGCACAGTAGCGACAATTGATGGGCACACTGGCAACAATTGGTGGGCACAGTAGTGGCAGTTGATGGGCACACTGGCAGCAATTGAAAAGCACAGTAGCGGCAATTGATGAGCACACTGGTAGCAGTTGATGGGCACATTAGTGGCAATTGATGGGCACACTGGCAGCAATTGGTGGGCACAGTAGCGGCAAATGATGGGCACAGTAGCGACAATTGATGGGCACACTGGCAACAATTGGTGGGCACAGTATTGGCAGTTGATGGGCCCACTGGCAGCAATTGATGGGTACAGTATCTGCATTTGATGGCAGAGTGGCAGCAATTTATGGGTACAGTGGCTGCATTTGATGGGCACAGTGGCTGCATTTGTTGGGCACAGTGGCTGCAATTGATGTTTTTTTTCCAGTTTGTTTGTGCCCCCCCCAAGAATTTTGAGCACCAGCCGCCACTGGCAGTATATAAGACAAAGGACACTGAAAACACAAAGATATTCAGTACTGACCTCTGCAAAGACCTCAGTCATCTGTTCTGAGCAGTCCTTGTAGTAAATTTCCACATTGGTATAGTAGGAGAAGATAGCAAGGCAGCCTCCTGGTTTTAAGACCCGATCGACCTGAAATGATGACATCTACATTATTATATCAGCAAAAGTGTGACCATTCACTGACCAGGGTAAAATACTGATTTTATAAAAAATAAAATAAATGTAAAATGTATATTCTATATGTATTGTATCATTGAGAGTTCAGTAATTTGGGGAATATAATATATAGCACAGTGTATAGAGTGCAGACGTTCAGTTTATGTAAAATATAGCACAGGGTATATATATATATAGAAGGTAGCAGTTTAGTGTATATAATATATATCATAGTAAATAGATTGCAGTGATCCACTGTATGAAATATACAACACAGCCTACATATAGCAGTTTAGGTTATGTAAGTTAAATCATAATGTACAGGGTGTAGTATGTAGCACACAAAATGCATAAATTGTACAGCTGTCTGCAGTATTCAACATGCAGCACATTGCTCAGGAGTCCAGATTATGTTACCATGCAGCACAGTGTACAGAATGCAGGGGTCACGTGTATGTAATGTACATCACATTTTACAAGGTGCAGCGGTTAGAAAAAATGAAACAAGAAGACTTTTGTTTTTACCTCTTTTAGAAACTTCTCAATGTTAAACCAATGGGCAGCAACGCACGCTGTTAGTAGATCGACAGAAGCGTCACCAACCAACATCTCTTCAGCTGTACAGACACTGCAGAAACGACAGGTTAGACTTTAAGGTAGTGACACCATCTGGTTGGATTGAAAGCCCCAACCCTGGGCTCTGTGCTTCTGACTTTTCTGCCTCACCAGTGCCCAGGTGACACAAAGACAAAAAGTCTGTTTATAAAGAATTCACTGAAAAATCACCCAATGAATCCTTCACTGACGTGCTCCAGTCACATTCACCCTGTTTACACTAGAATAAATGTGTACCAGGCCAACGCAGCAGCCAGTAAACCACCAACAAAGTCACATGTACAGTAGCTGTACGGCTAAATGTCCTCCCGAGGAGTTCCTCCCTAGTGGTGAACTGTGTTTATTACACACTAGAAGGGCCTCATTTATTATTTTACAAATGTAAGCAAACAAACAAAAGAAAACAGAATGCCGCCCCCCCCCCCCCCAATTCCCCAACAATATAATTTAGGAATACCCACCAATCACCCCAACATCCCACCAACAATGTCCTTTCAGAATACCCACCAATCACCCCAACATCCCACCAACAATGTCCTTTCAGAATACCCACCAATCACCCCAACATCCCACCAACAATGTCCTTTCAGAATACCCACCAATCACCCCAACACTCCCCAACAATATCCTTTCAGAATACCCACTGTAACGGAACGTCCCACACTCTGCTTGAGTGCTTCCATCATATACCAATTCTTATCCGTCTGGATATAGATATTAGATATTCCAGCTGCCCTCAACACACAACAAGACGAGACTTGTTTGTGTGCTAAACATGGAGGGTTTAATAGAACCAAGAATGCAACCTTATATACAGTTTAAAGGGGAGGTAACCAGAACATAAATTAACATAAGCTAAAGCTAATTAACTAAACATTTACCCAGACTAGGCGACTCAGATATGACATTTCAGAGTAGACGTCTCGTCTCCGCTCACCTGCTATACAATACACATTATCATAAGTGTAAACACAGGACATATTCACACAATAGCAGGGTCAATTAGCATCTAACAGTATGTGTCCCAACATGATGAATGAATCACTCTTACAATTAACCCGTTGAGTTCAGAATCAACAAACAGTAAATAGTTCTTTACAGATATCCTAGAATATATTGTGGATAATAATTACATAATAATCCCATCTCACGTAGTCTAAGGCCTTGTACACACGAGTGAATAAATCCGCTGAACATAGTCCGACGGACCATTTCAGCCAAAAAATCCGCTCGTGTGTAGGGGCAAACGGACCGTTCTAGCCGGATTCCTCCGGCGGAAAATTTCCAAAGCATGCTTTGGAATTTTTCTGCCGGAGAGCTGTCCGTCAGATATGTCCGCTGGTTAGTACGGCAAACCAGCGGACATATCTGCCCGCACATGCGTCGTATCCTGTGAATGGATCCGACGTATGCGCGCGGAAGTGTTTACTTCCTGGTGCGGTGACGTGGCGGTCACGTGGCGGCGTCAACGTCACCGCCGCATCACCGCGCTGTCCGCCGGCGGGGAATTTGATCCGATGGTGTGTACAGCCATCGGATCAAAGCAATCCGGCGGACAGATCCGATGGGAACGGTCCATTGGACCGTTCCCATCAGATCTATTCCCTCGTGTGTACAAGGCCTAAGATATCATCAATTCTCAGTCATTCTATGCCCCTAGTGGACATAGGATGATTTTAGGCATAAGATGATTCGGGGATGTCCTGGGTGAGTCTGTCACACCCACCAATCACCCCAACATCCCCCACAATGTCTTTTAGGAATACCCACCAACCAATCACCCCAACACCCCCCAACAATATCCTTTCAGAATACCCACCAATTACCCCAACATCCCCCAACAATGTCCTTTCAGAATACCCACCAATCACCCCAACATCCCCCAACAATGTCCTTTCAGAATACCCACCAATCACCCCAACATCCCCCAAAATGTCCATTAGGAATACCCACCAATCACCCCAGCATCCCCCAACAATGTCCTTTCAGAATACCCACCAATCACCCCAGCATCCCCCAACAACGTCCTTTCAGATTACCCACCAATCACCCCAACATCCCCCAACAATGTCTTTTTGGAATACCCACCAACCACCCCAATATCCCCTTACAATGTTCTTTAGGAATACCCACTAATCACCCCAACATCCCTCAACAATATCCTTCAGAATACCCACCAATCACCCCACATTCCCCCAACAATGTCCTTTAGGAATACCCACCAATCACCCCAATATCCCCCAACAATGTCCTTTAGGAATACCCACCAGTTACTGCAGCACTATGGCACACTTTGCATGGTAAACTTTCTTTAGCCCAAAGAGGTCTGTCTATATCAGGAAAGGGGCTACTTGGTTGGATGTGCTCCCCCAGGCCAAAGAGTTCCTGATCCTCCCCTGAATATAACTAATGAAACACGTTTAGAATGTCCCCACCTGTATGTGACATTGGGTGACCTTGTGGCTTTCTTGGCCTCTTCTATCTGAGCCTCACTGATGTCGATTCCGAGAACTTTATTGAAGTATGGAGCGAGAATTCTTGTGTTCTGCCCCGTTCCACAGCCAGCGTCCACTGCAAATCCATATGGTTTGTGTAACTAGGAAGACAGAAACATCTTCAAAATACATTACAAAGACACTGGAGGTGTTTTCAGTTTAACCTAGTTCGAATCCTGACTACGACACCATCTGCCTGGAGTTTGCGTGTTCTCCTGTGTCTGCGTGGGTTTCCTCTGGGTACTCTGGTTTCCTCCCACACTCCAAATACATGTTGTTAGGTTAATTGGATCCTGTCCAAATTGGCACAGTATATATGTGTAACGGTTACCACCGCTTACAACTTTCCATCCATCCACGACAAGCTTATCCGACACACCAACAACCAGGCAGACATGATCTATTCCATTTCCCAGAATAAACGAGACAGCGCTCCGTTCTCTAGTTTCCAAAATGTATGAATATCTTTATTGGTTCTTAGCTTGCTTATATCCAGTACAACATAATGCAGTTAATCACAGGACAATGTAATCTCCACCCCCCTATTCACTCACTGAGGATAATTCTTTAATTGGTAGCTAGACATGACGGCACCGTATTATCAATAGGGTTCAATTAACCTTGAATAGTAACACAGACATCTAGTTGAATAAGTTCTCTATACAGCTTTGTCACACAATGGCAGTGAGAGTGGGTGTCTTTACATTGAATAGCCAACACCTTAGGCCTATTATACAAAAGGTATGACTCACTGGCTGACCTGGTCATGTCATCATGACTCCTTGTGATATCTCAGTCCTGCAATATGAAGTATTATTAATGTCCCATCTCATGTAATATGAATTATGATTCACTATTAGCCACCCTATACCCAAAAGGGCACAGGGTGGATTTCGACCCAAGAGTTTTTGGTGCTGCTGGCACAAGAGTATCTCTCATCCTTCCAACGTCTCTGGGTGTCACGGGCCATTCTGTTACAATATGTATATATGTGTGTACGACTGTGGGTCAAATGTGTCAAGTGACAAATGATATTGCATAAAAATATATATTTAATAACTAAAAATAAAGTGCAAATAATATCAGGTATATTTCGCGATAATACAAATAAATTGATATACTTCTAAATATCAAAGATAAGTTATGATACAGATAATATTCACATTTTCTACACAAGTTACTATTACAAAATATCACATTTCAATTCTTGAATACTTGTACATTTTTGGACTTGTTAACTTAATGAATATTTTTCTGTGACTCCACGGACTCGTAAAAACAATTGATGTTTACTTAAGTACGGTGTGATACCTTCTCAAAACAAACAGACCTTCTAACTTTAAACATGCACAGACGGAATGTCATATTGTGCACAGCTTGATAATCCAATCAAGGCTTATGTTCATTTTAGATTTAGAATGAATCAATGGTTTAACACATACAATAACCAATCTAGGACTTTGAAGTCAGTTTTGTGAGATATAACAATATATGTATCTCCCTTGTTTTAGAAGCAAAACAAATTCATACCGCAGTTAGAATTCACTTCACTGCAAAACTGAACTAACAATGGATTGGATTAGTCAAGCATATGCTCAATCAAACTTCAATTACCTAAAAAGGTAAAATAAACAGAATATTACTTTACCAGGACTTTAAGAATGCTGTCATTTTGAGAAGCTTCAGTTATGAGTCCCACAGGACTCCTTTCAACCTTCCTACATCTTCCCGCCTTTCAAGATCTCCTCCTTCAGCCCGAGAGAGAGAGAGAGAGACAGATCTTCTTCCTTCAGCCCACTTTTCTGCTGTGAGTAGCTACTTTTATTCCACTCAAAAAGTGGGTGTGTGTGTCCCTACTATGTAATTGATGATGTCATATGACAATATGTTTCTGTATGTTACCATGACAGCCAAGTATGCGGACATCTTGAGCAATTACCAATTTCAGCCTCTAGAGGCAGTGTTGTATAAGAAATTACTTACATTTTATTTTTGTCTATGTCTAATACAATTTTTAACAAGCCTTTGACCTAGGTTTCATGAAAAACCATTAACCTCCCTGGCGTTATGATTCTGTCTGGAATTTTGTACCAAAAGCGTTGCAATTGTTTTGCAAGGAAATGTGGTGTTATGTATTATAGGCCTGCAATTCTTAGTAAGTACTTACTTAAATCTATCTAAACAAGAGTCTAATAGGCATCCCGGGTATGATTTTTTTTTTTTTTTTTTTTATTAAAAATGATAATATAATAAATAATTATAAAAAATTATAACAAATAATAATATAATTATAGTAAAAATTATTCAATAATGTAATCAAATCAAAATCACTGAAATTTGCTCAGTTGCAGAATTTTTGCTGTCATAATTTTTTTTTTTTATGACGAATTTCCCCACAGATCGCTATCGCTAAATTCTGCAAGTGATTATAATTTATTATCGCTGTTTTTTAGCTGATCTAAAACCATTTTTTACATAAAGGGACACTTTTGGTTGCTATGGGCAATCTACAGTTTGCAGGGAGAAAGAAAAGTTTTTATTATATAAAATGACATGCAGGGCACTGGGCAGACCACTAGGGACATGGGGGGTGTGTATTTTTTACATACAGTACTGTAATCTATAAGATTACATTGTACTGTATGCATAGTGTTTGTTTACATTTTTGAATTTGGCGCCGTTCTCCGTCCCCGTGCGTCGTAACGTCGCAGGGAACGGAGCTCGGCGGCACACGGGGACGCTGTGTGAATCGAGCGAGCACCCGCTCGCTCACACAGCGGGGATGCATCGCTGGATCCACGGAGAAGGTAAGTAAACTGTCTCTGGATTCTGCGAGGCGAGCCCGTGTCTGACACGGGATCAACGATAGTAGCAGCAAATTTTTACCCCGTGTCAGACACGGGAACAACGCCAGGGAGGTTAATTGACTAAGGTTGACAATCATGTGTCAATTTCCCTAGCCATCCTGGTGTCTAGAAATTAGCTGAGGGTTTGTTAAATTCTTTAAAACTCCGATCACTGGAATTTAACTCTGTGCATTTTCAATACAGCTAGGATCTCATATTTGTAACCCTTATTATGATAATATATACAGTACAGACCAAAGGTTTGGACACACCTTCTCATTCCAAGAGTTTTCTTTATTTCCATGACTATGAAAATTGTAGAGTCACACTAAAGGCATCAGAACTATGAATTAACACATGTGGAATTATATACATAACAAAAAAGTGTGAAACAACTGAAAATATGTCATATTCTAGGTTCTTCAAAGTAGCCACCTTTTGCAGCAGACACATCTCTAGAACAACTGTTAAGAGGAGACTGTGTGAATCCGGCCTTCATGGTAGAATATCTGCTAGGAAACCACTGCTAAAGAAAGGCAACAAGCAGAAGAGACTTGTTTTGGGTAAAGAACACAAGGAATGGACATTAGACCAGTGGAAATCTGTGCTTCGGTCTGATGAGTTCAAATTTGAGATCTTTGGTTCCAACCACCGTGTCTTTGTGCGACGCAGAAAAGGTGAACGGATGGACTCTGCATGCCTGGTTCCCACCGTGAAGCATGGAGGAGGAGGTGTGATGGGGGTGCTTTGCTGGTGACACTGTTGGGGATTTATACTGAACCAGCATGGCTACCACAGCATCTTGCAGCGGCATGCTATTCCATCCGGTTTGCGTTTAGTTGGATCATCATTTATTTTTCAACAGGACAATGACCCCAAACACACCTCCATGCGGGGGAAGGTCTATTTGACCAAGAAGGAGAGTGATGGGGGGCTGCGCCAGATGACCTGGCCTCCACAGTCACCGGACCTGAACCCAATCGAGATGGTTTGGAGTGAGCTGGACCGCAGAGTGAAGGCAAAAGGGACATCAAGTGCCGAGCATCTCTGGGAACTCCTTCAAGACTGTTGGAAGACCATTTCAGGTGACTACCTCTTGAAGCTCATCAAGAGAATGCCAAGAGTGTGCAAAGCAGTAATCAAAGCAAAAGGTGGCTACTTTGAAGAACCTAGAATATGACATATTTTCAATTGTTTCACACTTTTTTGTTATGTATATAATTCCACATGTGTTAATTCATAGTTTTGATGCCTTCAGTGTGACTCTACAATTTTCATAGTCATGAAAATAAAGAAAACTCCTGGAATGAGAAGGTGTGTCCAAACTTTTGGTCTGTACTGTATGTATTAAAAGGGTTTTTATAAATAACTTACACATTGTTAAGATATTATGAAAAAAACATTATTATTTAAAATATATAATACGATAGCTTCATTTTTGAATAAGCCCTCTGGTTTCGTGGCTTATTCTGAAAATACCAATTAGGTCTGTAAGTTCATGGTTCCCTTATCTTGTTTATTTTTCCAAGTGTTCAAACCTTTTATTTTATAACCTGGGAAGGTGGAACAGACCAGATTTACACAGTCTCCTTGTGAAAAAGAAAAACCTTTTCTTTAAAGACAGTGAACTTAGTTTCAACTTTAGAGGGAAAATGGCTTCCCTCATGTTCATATGAAAAATATACAGGCTTTACTCTCTCTCTCTCTCTCTCTCTCTCTCTCTCTCTCTCTCTCACTCTCTCTTATTTTAACCCCGATAATTTTGACAATCTCTTGCTGCCCACATAATGCATTTGTGGCTGCAAAGAGGGTGGGCTTTAAAGCCTTCACACTGCACATAGGAGTCCATGGAAAGCCAAGATTTCTGTGCTGAGAACACTCACTGCATGCCCCCAGCACAGTCATAACCACAGCATAGCCAGCTCTCCAACTCTAGTCCCAATCGGAAGCTGGTGGGACAGGCTTCCAATCATATGTCCACTGTGAGAGCCAATCACGGCATTAAAGACCCAATTAAAGGGATGCAAAACCCGGGTGGGAAGGGGTTACATTTATAACGTCATAACAATGATATGATATCATTTTTATTTGGTTGAAAACAATTACAACTACGTTTTATTTATTTCTTGCTATTGTCACCAATAACTCTAACTTTGTCCTAAGTGGACCTTCACTTGAAAGTGAACATTTTTCTCATGCTCCTCCTCACTCCCTACTCTGCCAAAAATTGTGTTTTTTCTGGGGGGGGGAGCTGGTACCATTTTCTGACAGGTCTAGGCGAGAACTATGCAACTTGTCATCACACGTCCCAGGAGGCCACAAGACCAGTTTTAAAGCGCTGCACAATTTCTCACATGCGTAGCAGGGAGTGGGATTTCTTAAGGAAGCCACAGCCGGCTCCCAACATCAAGTTGTTGGCACCAGAGTTCCGCAACTGTGAGGACTGGCTGTGGGAAGAAAGAGAGGGACTCCAGGGACTGGTAAGTATCTTGGCCATGCTACACACTCGGAAAAAAAACGTCATCATTGTACACAGGGTGTGTGTAGCACATACAGTCTCTCTGCCCTGCTTCTGGTACCCCCTTCCTCCAGTATACAGCAATTGTTGGCTTTGAATAATCACAGCCAGCATTACAGTATACTCAGAGAAGGTGTCAGCAGCTCTAGCTGTCAAAAGCAGTCTGAATCCGTGTTTATGAATAACACTGCTCAGATGTGAATATACAAAGATACAAATTAACATATTGTTTCTTTGTATCATTATGTTCATTCATCTGCAGATCAAATGGATGAAACTTTGATCTGTAGATGTCGATTAAAGCAATCTGACAGGTAAAACTTTTTTTTTTTTTAAATAAAATGTTCCTTTGTTTAAACTCCCTATTAACCGTTAGTTTACTCTAATCAGCCCTAATTAACGCCATAGTCTCCTTTTCTCTTCAAATATTTTTCTTCTGATTTTTTTTTTTCTGTTTCTATTTTATTAAAGTGGTTCTAAAGTCAGAGTTATTTTATCCTAATGCATAGAATATGCAAAGGGGTTGGAAGGAAGCTTCAGAATGGCAAAGATGTTTTTATTACAAATTATGTGAGCAGACTGCAGCTCCTCTTTAAGTAATGACAAAGATATTGCCAAATAATCTGGTCCATAGCAGAAATGTAAAAATTGCTCTGCTCCATAGGGGGGTGAGCAGATGTGGAAGGAGAAGTGGTTATGATAAAAAGAAACTAATACATATAAACAGGTTTTCTTTTGGTGCTGCCGTCTTGCAAAAATATTTTTTAGAAGTAACAAAGCAAAAAACAAACCACCTTTTTTCTGTTTTGATCGGTGTTAACCACTTCAGCTCCAGAAGCTTTACCCTCCTTCATGGCCAGGCCATTTTTTTGCGATACGACCACCTTAAAGATGGCATTTTCACCCCCTTCCTGCCCAGACCAAATTTTTAGTTTTCAGCGCTGTCACAATTTGAATGACAATTGCGCGGTCGTGCGACGTGGCTCCCAAACAAAATTTACGTCCTTTTTTTCCCCCACAAATAGAGCTTTCTTTTGGTGGCATTTTATTTTTTGCGCTATAAACATAAAAAAGACCCACAATTTTGAAAAGAAAAACACATTTTTTTACTTTCTGCTATAAAACACACCCACACCCTTCCCTGCTCTGTCCAATAGAAAAAAGGTTTCGGCTGGATGATCCCTTTAAAAATAACTGTAGTGGCTCTGCTTACCTAAGCAACGTAATTCTCTTTAAATTTTAGCAGACAGAAGCCGCCACTCACCCTTTCATCCACATAACTGAAGATAAGGTCTATTATCTCTTGCTTTGGCTCAAACCTGAATTTCTGATAACAAGACGCATGCTCCTTTCCTTCAAACAGCTGTGCCGCCATTTTGGACTCAGATTATCACCTATAATAATAAACAAATAGAAGAAAAAAATATATACATACTGTATATTTTAACACAAAAAAAGGGAAAACGTTATGACTCGAGTATAAGCCTAGGGTGAGAGATGCAGAAGCTACTGTGAGGCCGCGTACACACGTCCCAGTACCTCGTCGGGCTAAACCCATCGTTCCGCCCGACGAGGTTCCCGATGAGCGGTCGGAAAAGCTCGTCGAGCCAAAGTCCTCATTGAACAACGAGGAAAAAGAGAGCGTGCTCTCTTTTTTGGCTCGACGAGCTTCCCGACGGGACGCTCGTTGGAAGTGTACACACGACCGAGAACCTCGGCAGAATATGTCTCCCAGCGAGCTTCTCGCTGGATTCTGCCGAGATGCTCGGTTGTGTGTACGGGGCCTAAGTGTAAAAGAGGGTCAACAATGCCCATCTGCAGCCTCACTGTGCCTATCTGCAGCCTCCCAGTGCCCACATACATGGCTCATTGTGCCCACAGACAAGATTTACTGTGCCCACATACATTTAGGCCAACACGTTTTGCGGGCCGACCCTCTTCACCAGGGCTGACCCTCTTCATCAGGGATGTACATTGATGACCTCCCAGAATCGCGCGCACGTGGGAGAGTCCGTGATCGCCGGGTTCAGAGGACCCGGCGCAACACGGATCACGGTAAATGGGCGCTGACAGCGGCTGTTTACCACGTGATCGCTCTGTCAAATGACGGAGCGATCACAACAAACCGGCGTCACGTCCAGTTTCTCCTCTCTGTACCGATCGTTACAGTTTGAGGGCAAAGAGATCGTTTGCGGCAGCGCTATGGGCTGGATGTGTAGTGCCCATGCCATACTCATGCCATACTCATCCATCATGCAATACTCATTCATCATGCCTTACTCTGCAACACCCATCCATGCTCTGCAATACTCATTCATCATGCCATACTCTGCAACACCCATCCATCCATGCTCTGCAATACTTATCCATCCATGCTCTGCAATACTCATCCATCCATGCTCTGCAATACTCATCCACCCATGCTCTGTAATACTCATCCATCCATCCATGCTCTGCAATACTCATCCATCCATGCTCTGCAATACTCATCCATCCATGCTCTGCAATACTCATCCATCCATGCTCTGCAATACTCATCCATCCATGCTCTGCTATACTCATCCATCCATGCTCTCTTCCAAAGGTGCTTCCATAGATAACTAACAGATGGTATGATAGATATTCATATCCAGATGCTACGATGGATGGACAGTATGATGGAGATTCATATTCTGTGCTGACACAGCTCAATACCGCCTACGGCTTTGTACAGAACACCCGCTGCCTCTTGTAAGTAGCGGGTGTTCTGTACAAAGCTGTGGGCTGTTTTGAGCTGTGTCAACACAGAAGATGGATATCTATCATACCATCTGTTAATTATCTATGGAAGCACCTTTGGAAATTTGGATATCTACATCAGACCTCCTAAATCCTAAGCCTATTTGACCCCTGGACTGCAAAGCTGAGGGTCTATTAACTCTGGTGAGTAGATCCGAAGGCATACGAAGACGTAAGCCTGTCAGATCAAAGCCCGAAGCCGTCGTATCATGGTTTGAGGATTCAGACTAATGATACGACGCGGGTAATTTGAAAGTACGCCGGCGTATCAGGAGATACACCGGCGTACTGCCTCGGTGGATCTGGCCCTATGTTTTTTTCTTCCTTTTGTGTTTTTTCTTCATTGGTGATGATGACCCTGAGTTTGAGCAGCTTGTATCCACCAATGGAGAGACAGCCATGTCCTGGCTATAAATATAAAATATTCTATTTTTTTTTTCCAGCTCTGTACTCATCACTCTGTTAAAGTTCTTTGACACTGCATAGTGTGTTTTAAATGTATTACATTTAATGCAAAGTATATGTAGTGATTGTTAGGGATAACAGCGGGTGCCGGCTCAGCTATTCACTGGTTGTTAAGTATCCGGCACCCACCAACGTCCTTAAACAGTAATTAGCTGGTTCCATCTTCAGACGGATGACTAGCTGGAAGTTAAGGAGCTGGCACCCCCCGGTGTCCTTAACAACCAGCATCTTTTTTTTTTAATGGTCACGTGACCCCCAAAAATGCACCCTCGGCACGCCTAAATTTTACATCTAATTTCCTGACTACCGATCACATTTTTGGAGGCCCTGGAGAACCAGGACAACGAAGGCATCCACAAAATATTTTGGAAGGCATAATGAATCTTTTAAAAATTTCATTTTTTTACCACAAGTTTTTGGAAAATGCAGGAAATAAAATAAAAAATGTTATTATATTTTTACACAAATTTGTCAATAATATATTTCTTACAAACATCATATGCAAACTCTGAATGACACCCCAAAACACATTCTTCTACTCCTGAGTATGAAGTTTCCACAACATGTGTGAGACTTTTTCGTAGCCCAGCCATATAGAGGGGCCCAAAATCCAAGGAGTGCCTTCAGGTGTTCCAGGGGCATAAATTACACATCCTGACTACCTGTCATATTGAGGCCCTGGAACACAAGGACAATGGAAATACCCATAAAATGATCACATTTTAGAGCGTAAACACCGCAAGGTATTTTATGAGAGGCATGGTGAGCCTTTTGAAAACAAAAAATATTTTTTATTGGCACAATTTTTGGGAAAATGTGGTAGAAAATTGTAATGATTTTTTTAAACACTCATTTGGAAATTTACTAAGATATTTCTCACATGCAGCATTGGAATACTTAGAATTATACCCCAAAATACATTGTGTAACTCTTCCAGAGTATGGGGGATACCACATGTGTGAGACTTTCACTGTCTGGATTGATTATATACCAGACATTGTATCTTGTGGCTCATACAAATCTACTAATTGTGTCAAAATCAGGGGAGGGCTGGCAGGGGGGGGGCAGGGTCGACATCTCCCCCCGGGCTGGTGACCCTATGCACAGCCACCGGCCGCCACTACCAAATGCTGTTTTTGCAGAGCAGGAATATGCTTGCTGGAGCTCTGTTAACACAGGTCACGGCCGCTGCTCACCTCCGAGGTAGATGGCTGCAGAGCTGAGCTATGTCTCGTCTCACACATAGCTCAGCCTCAGTGAGCAGAGACCCTCTTTACACAATAGTCCACAGCATGCACCCTTAAATCAAGTTTCCAAGAACACCCCTTACATCAGATCTGATGTGTATGGGGTCTGTGTAGATTCTGATGTATATGGGGTCTGTGTGGACTCTGATGTATATGGGGTCTGTGCGGACTCTGATGTAAGGGGGGCCTCTGTGTGGACTCTGATTTAAGGGGGGGCCTCTGTGCAGACTCTGATGTAAGGGGGGCCTCTGTGCACACTCTGATGTAAGGGGGGGCCTCTGTGTGGACTCTGATGTAAGGGGGGCCTCTGTGCGGACTCTGATGTAAGGGGGGGCGGGTCCTCTGTGCGGACTCTGATGTCAGGGGAGCCTCTGTGCGGATCTTAGACTGTTTTCCTCGATCTATCACTTTTCCACGTTCTATGGGCCACTTGACTGGACTTGCCCCCCAGGCCTAAGGCTGCCAGCCCTCCCCTGGTCAAAATCAATGTACTGTAATGGCCACCCCTAGGGATGAGCTTTATGTTCGAGTCGAGCGTAAGTTTGACTCGAACATTGGCTGTTTAACCCGTTCGCTGAACAGCGAACAATTTGGGGTGTTCGTGGCAAATTTGAAAAGCCGCGGAACACCCTTTTAAAAGTCTATGGGAGAAATCAAAAGTGCTAATTTTAAAGGTTAATATGCAAGTTATTGTCATAAAAAGTGCTTGGGGGCCCGGGTCCTGCCCCAGGGGACATGTATCAATGCAAAGCAAAGTTTTAAAAACTGAAGTTTTTTCAGGAGCAGTGAATTTAATAATGCTTAAAGTAAAACATTAAATGTGAAATATTGCTTTAAATTTCGTACCGGGGGGGGGGGGGTGGTGTCTATAGTATGCATGTAAAGTTTATAACAGTCTCTGCACAAAATTACATTTCTAAAGGAAAAAAGTCATTTAAAACTACTCACGGCTATAATGAATTGTCGGGTCGCGGCAATACAGATAAAAGTCATTGAAAAAGAAATGCGTGAGGACCCCCCAAATTCCATTACCAGGCCCTTCAGGTCTGGTATGGATATTAAGGGAAACCCTGCGCCAAATTAAAAAATAATGGTGTGGGGGTTCTCCCCAAGAATCCATACCAGACCCTTCAGGTCTGGTATGGATTTTAAGAGGGAACTCCGCGCCAAAATAAAAAAAATGGCGTGGGGTTCCCCCCAAAAATAAATACCAAATCCATACCAGACCCTTGTGGGTGGTCTGTACAGGAGAGGAGTGTGTACAGGAGAGGAGTGTGGGGGTATGACAGTGGGCATTATGTACAGGAGAGGAGTGTGGGTAGGGCTGAGCCGAACACCCTCCGGTTTGGTTCGCAGCAGAACATGCAAACAGGCAAAATATTTGATCGCAAATGTGAAAACCGGTAAAGTCTATGGGACACGGACATGAAAAATCAAAAGTGCTAATTTTAAAGGTTAATATGCAAGTTATTGTCATAAAAAGTGTTTGGGGACCCGGGTCCTGCCTCAGGGGACATGTATCAATGCAAAAAAATGTTTTAAAAACAGCAGTTTTTTTTCGGGAGTAGTGATTTTAATAATGCTTAAAGCGAAACAATAAAAGTGAAATACTCCTTTAAATTTCGTACCTGGGGGTGTCTATAGTATGCTTGTAAAGTGGAGCATTTTTCCTGTGTCATGTAAAAACTACTCGCGGGTATAATGGATTATCGGGTCCTGACAATACAGATCAAAGTCATTAAAAAAATTATAAAATTTAAAAAAAAAAATGCGTGGGGTTCCCCCAAATTCTGTATCAGGCCCTTCAGGTCTGGTATTGATATTAAGAGGAACCCTGTTCCATTTTTTTTAAATGGCTTTATGTTCAACCCGAACATAAAGCTCATCCCTAATTGTGGGGGGGTATGACAGTGGGCAGTATGTATAGAAGAAAAGTGTGGAGAGTATGACAGTGGGCACTATGTATAGGAGAGGAGTATGGAGGGTATGACAGTGAGCAGTATGTATAGAAGAAAAGTGTGGAGAGTATGACAGTGGGCACTATGTATAGGAGAGGAGTATGGAGGGTATGACAGTGAGCAGTATGTATAGGAGAAAAGTGTGGAGAGTATGACAGTGGGCACTATGTATAGGAGAGGAGTATGGAGGGTATGACAGTGAGCAGTATGTATAGGAGAAAAGTGTGGAGAGTATGACAGTGGGCACTATGTATAGGAGAGGAGTATGGAGGGTATGACAGTGGGCAGTATGTATAGGAGAAAAGTGTGGAGAGTATGACAGCGGGCAGTATGTATAGGAGAGGAGTATTGAGGGTATGACAGTGGGCAGTATGTATGGGAGAAAAGTGTGGAGAGTATGACAGTGGGCACTATGTACAAATGAGGATGTTGTGAATGTGTGGTATGTAATTTTATTGATAATAAATGTGGGGAATTTTAAATAAATACAATTTAGTGTTTTGGTAAATGATAAATAAAAGGGTAGTGTCTGAACAGGGCCGCCATCAGGAATTATGGGGCCCCTTACAAAGCTTCAGGTATGGGCCCCCTGGAGCAGAGAACCGGACCGGGGGGGTGCTGCCGCCTGAAATTGAGAAGCGGGGGCGGGGGGTTCGCTGCCGTGAATTAAGAAGAAATATAAAAAGGAAATAAAGTAATATATATATATATATATATATATAGAGGTGGGTTGTCATCCTAGCCCCTGGGGACCTCCAAACCCCTAAAAAAAACAAAAAAAAACAATTATTTTTATTTTTAAAGGGGGTTGCCATCTGGGCCCCTGGGGACCCCCGGGCCCCTTACAGGTGTACTGCCTGTACCCCCCTGATGGCAGCCCTGTGTCTGAATATAGAGTATATACAGAGAATTACAGTGCCCCCAGCCAATTACGGCAATTGATAAATGACTTAATAAAAATATGAATTTTGTTCAATCAGTAGTATACACAACAATTTCCTCAGTTTGTTAATCTATGGGGAATTCTTACCAATGTATAAATATCTCCCAATTAAATGAATAAGTAAATAATTGTATTAATATACAAGTATAACTATACAACCTGATTAATATTTCATACACATAATCAAAGACATCAACACAACAATAAAAAAAATCTTAATATTTGAAAAATAACCCTGGGTAAGCCCCAACCAACGATATAAGACGGGGTGGTTAACTTTTTGCTAAATTCAAAAAATAACATGTAGCGCTACCCAATTCAGGAGCCGATGGTTTGATTTGGAATCGGCAAATTAAGTTACCCCAGCTTGGTCTAGGGATGCACCAGAAGAATTAAGTAGTAAACGGAGGTCCACACAGTCAATAAAGGTTTTCTCAATGCTTTAATTCCAGGCCAACATTAGCCAACATCAACTTTGGTGAAGGAAGAATAGGTTGATGAGAGAAGAGAAACTTTCGATGTCAGGCCTAGATATACGCAAGGCAGATCAGCCCTTAGTAGCACAAATTTTCACACGTCGCCACTCCTATGAGACTAAGTGGGTAAGATGCCCCCGGACAGGTGTCTCTCACACAGACCCGGCAGCCGAGGCCCCACCTCGAATTTTGGCTGGGAGGAACGGGTCTCTCTTACAGGCCCGGCTCTAGGCCTCTGCCACAGGCCAGTTAATTTGGATAGACTAAATGTGCGAACAGAGCGAATCCTCCCAGTAATTTCTCAGCATAAGTCACCGAGCGGCAGTAGAGCGTACCTGCCAGCATCCCGGTCACCGAATCCCCGTCTGGGATTCTCTTAGGCTTCGGGAAGCCAGTATATCACGGAGGTCCCTTGATTCTCGTCTCCAGCTGAGACTCAGGAAGGCCCAGGAACCTGGGCAGGCGGGCCGTGCCGGGGGGGGTCCATGGCCGCGCACACCCTGAAGGTGGATGCCGCACCCCGAGTCCGGGACCCCGCACACGTGAAGAAGAAGAACCCCCGAAGAGCTGACCTAGGTCCCAGATATACCCCTCCCCAGCATGCCCAGCGAGGAAAAACTCTCTCCAATTGGCTGCTGAGGAAGACTCCATCCGCCAGAAGTCCCGCTGGCTCCCACTGCCGGCCAAGGATGAAATGACATCCCCAGAATGCAGTCCGAGCCAGTGGACCCTTCCAGAATGACATAGGTCAACAACCTAAACAAATCACAACTTGGAGCAACTTAACTCTCCTAGTCCAACTAGTTTTAAACGCACCGCCCATGCAAAAAGCAAGGGGGCGCTACAAACATCTCTTGTTGCTCGTAAAACAACTTTCTGACTCTCTTCGGCCGGAAGAAAGGTGGAAAGTATATCTCGAGGAGCCAACAGATAAATATTATGGGCCAGATTCAAGTAGAGTTAGGCTGGAGTATCAGTGATACTCCAGCCTAACTCTCACTTTGAGCCGGCGTTTCTGTTTTCTGTAAGCAGAAAACAAGATACGCCGGGTTTGAATTCCTATACGAGCGGCGTAATTGTATTTCGCCGTCGTATCGGAACTGCAATTTTAAAAATGGCGCTCGGGGCGTTCCCGCTGATTAACGCCGAGAATATGTTAATCAGCGAGAATCGGCAATTCACGATCGTATTCGGGCCCGACGCAGTGACTTTCCGACGTTTCCGTAAGAGATACGCGGCGTAAAGAAAAACCAGCCCCCTAGTGGAGTATCCTATGTTAAGTATGGCCGTCGTCATCGCGTCAAATTTAAATTTTTTAGCATCGCTTGCGTAAAACGTCCGTGAATGGGGATTGACGTCATTGACGTTCACTGACAGAATTGGAGCATGCGCACTGACAGTCGAAGCATGCGCAGTACGTTCGCCGCGGGATCGCGCCTAGTTTAAATAATACACGCCCCCTACACGCCCAATTTGAATTCCGCCGGCTCATTTTCGCTACTCCGCCGCAACTTTAGGAGCAAGTGCTGTGTGAATAACAGTACTTGCTCCTAAAGTTTCGGTGGAGTAACGTAAATGAGAAACGTTACTCTAAAATAAAGATTCGCCCATCTACCTGAATCTGGCCCTATCACTTTGAAAGAAGTCCTAACTTAAAAGGGGTCACCAAATCGGAGCGGACAATAGACCATTTCCCTGGGACCACAATAGCCCAAATGAGATGCAATACAGGTTTCCACACGCGGCTTCAACACACGGCATAGACAAATAGTGTGGGAAGATTATTAAATACTAAACTACTCTACACATCGTACTTGATAAGGTTAAAACATAAACAGTAACATACAATTCTTACAATTTTGGGAGGAAAAAGGGCCAAAGGGCTACCAGTATATCCGATTCGTCCTTGCAGCAAAGTCACACGAGATGCAGAGCGCGGTCTCCTCTCCAATCGCCCGTGTTTCTGCTTTTATTGGGTGCATTGCCATCGTTGAATCGTTCCTGCCCCCACCTCATGATTACTAACGCATGACTGGCTGCTAACTATTTAATTCTCACCCGCCCATTAGTGATCATGGCAGTTGTGTAATCAGAATAATTATTATTTTAATGGTACTTATATAGCGCTGTCAATTTACGCAGCACTTTACATATACATGGTACACTCACATCTGTCCCTACCCTCAAGGAGCTTACAATCTAAAGTCCCTAACTCATACTCATACACTGGGGCCAATTTACACAGAAGCCAATGACCGTATATACGCGAGTATAAGCCAAGTTTTTCAGCACATTTTTTTGTGCTGAAAAAGACCCCCCCCCCATTGGCTTATTCTCGAGTCTCCCTGCCTCACTGTGCCCATCTGCAGCCTTATAATGATGTGATAAGTAGTCTAGTTGGTGGCCGTGCAGTGTAACAAACCCCCACCTTCTCCTCGTCCTTGTCCATGATAGGCTGAACACTGACTCACTGCTGGGAAATCTAGTCAGTGTTCCGTCATGGATGAGGACTAGGAGGAGGCAGGGCTTTGTTACAATGCACGACCGCTGACTAGACTGCATATCACAGCGCCGGGAGATCATAAGGCTGCAGATGAGCACAGTGCCGGTATATGAGGCACAGATCAGGTACATGAGCCAGCGAGAGGTGCACAGTGAGGCAGGGAGATGGGCACAGTGAGGCAGGGAGATAGGGACAGTGAGGCAGGTTAATGGGCACAGTGAGGCAGGGAGATGGGCACAGTGAGGCTGAAGCATGCAGATGGGAACAGTGAGGCTGCAGATGGGCACAGCGCCGGTACGTGAGGCACAGATCAGGTACATGAGGCAGAGAAATGAGCACAGAGAGGCAGAGAATTGGGCACAGTGAGGCTGAGGCATGCAGATGGGCACAGTGAGGCTGCAGATGGGCATTATTGACCCATTTTTCCACTTACAGTAGCTGCTGCATTTCTCACCCTAGGCATAGGGTGAGAAAAAAATGTTTATGATAAAATTTGGTGCCTCGGCCTATACGGTAAGGAAACAGGAGTACCCCCGCACAGGCACAGGGAGAACATGCAAACTGCAGAAAGGTAGTGCCATGGTTGGGATTTGAACCAGTGACGCTTATTACTACTAAAATGAAATCTATAAATGATAACAGCACGAGCGGAATAAAGTGCTAACATATAACACAATAAAAACACAATGTAAAAAAAGTGCTATTCATGAAGTGCTGAGTGCTTCCAATGGCAATAGGTATTGGTGAATATAGGTTTCCGGTTATGTAGTCTCCCCTCTCCTGACCCCACTCACCAGAGTTAATGGACCCTCAGCTTTGCAGTCCAGGGGGTCCAACAGGCTTAGGATTTAGGAGGTCTGATGTAAATATCCAAATTTCCAAAGGTGCTTCCATAGATAATTAACAGACGGTATGATAGATATCCATATCCAGATGGCATGATGGATGGGACGGTATGATGTATGTTCATGTTCTGTGTTGACACAGCTCCAAACTGCCTACAGCTTTGTACAGAACACTCGCAGTTTACAACAAGGTGTGAGGTGTGTCAGCGCAGAATATGAATATGAATATCTATCATACCATCTGTTAATTATCTATGGAAGGACCTTTGGAAATGTGGATATTTACTTCAGACCTCCTAAATCCTAAACCTGTTTGACCCCCTGGACTGCAAAGCTGAGGGTCCATTAACTCTGGTGAGTGGGGTCAGGAGAGGGGAGACTATATAACTGGAAACCTATATCCACCAATACCTGTTGCCTTTGGAAGCACTCAGCACTTCATGAATAAATAGCACTTTTTTTTACTTTGTGTTATATGTGTAGCACCTGGCTACTTTCATAGCAGGTGCTGCTGTAAATTTAGAGGGTGTCAGAGAGTTAGTTGCCTCTGACCATGTTTATTTGGCTACATTTAAGGCCTCTGTTCCAGCTCTGGCTGTACTGTGTGCCCATGCTGCTGTCTGGGGACTTCAGGCCCCCCAGACGGTAGGTGGCAGCAGTAGAATCAGGCCCCGTACACGCGGCAGAGAACCTCGACGGGCAGAACACATCGTTCCACCCATCGAGGTTCTCTGCCGGCCGTCAGAATCGGCGACCCGCCCGTCGGGAATTGCAACCAGCCATTCATCCCAACGGGCCGTCGAGCAAATAGAGAACCTGCTCTCTATTTGCGCGACGGGTTTCCCGACGGGCGGGGCTCGCCGAATCCGTACACACGGCCGAGGTTCTCGGCAGAATGCGGCTCCCAGCGAGGTTCTCGCTGGTTTCTGCCGAGAACCTCGGCCGTGTGTACGGGGCTTCAGGGTCGTATGGATACTTCTCCTCGGCATCCAATCAGGAGGGTTGATCACCTCGCTGTGCATGCTGGGGAGGGGTATTTAGGGGGCAGACTCCATTGGTTAGGTCGTCGTCGCCTTGCCGCCATCGAACTGGGCAGTCGTCCCACCACCCCCGTGTGTGGCCCTCTTGGCCGGGGTGTGTGTATTTCAGTGTTCCTGGCTCCAGGACCACGTTGGTCGGAGCATTAGTCTACCTCGTGGATTCAGTACGTAGACTGAGTCTGCAATTTGCAAGTGGTCCTGGGCTGTCCGTCCCGTGGGAGGAAGCCGATCGATGGAAAACCTGTCTGGGGGATACCGAGCACTAGGCTGGTGTCACAGGAGAGGCCTACTTGCTCATCAAAGGACACTTCGTATCTGAGAGGCTGGACATATGGGACACTTTTGACACGTTTTTGGGACCATTCACATTTATACAGCGATTAGTGCTATAAAACTGCACTGATTACTGTGTAAATGTGACTAGCAGGCAAGGGGTTAACACTAGGGGGCGCTGAAGGGGTTTACATGTTCCCTGGGAGTGATTCTAACTGTAGGGGGAGGGGACTCAGAAGGGGAGGAGACCGATCTGTGTTCCTCTGTACTGGGAACACACGATCGGTCTCCTCTCCTCTGACAGTACATGGATCTGTGTGTTTACACACACAGATCCACGGTCCTGCTGTGATCGCGGGCAATTTTTTTTTTAAATGTCAATTTTTAAGACATTTCTAACTCATAGCATGTATATATAGTAAAATTACACCCCAAAATACATTCTGCTCCTCCTCCCGAGTATGGTGATACCACATGTGTGAGACTTTCACACAGCCTGGCCACACAGAGAGGTCCAACATGCAGGGAGCACCATCAGGCATTCTAGGAGCATAAACTCCACCTCTAATTTCCTAACAACCTATTACATTTTTGAAGGCCCTGGAGCACCAGGACAGTGAAATTACCCACAAAATGACCCCGTTTTGGAAAGCAAACACCCAACATATATTCTATAAGGCATTATGAGTCTTTTTAACGGTTAATTTTTTTCCACAAGTCTATTATTTTTTCCACAAGATATTTCTAACACATAGCATGTATATAGCAATCATTACACCCCAAAATATATTCTGCTACTCCTACTGAGTATGGTGATACAACATGTGTGAGACTTCTACACAGCCTGGCCTCATACAGAGGCCCAACATTGAAGTAGTACCTTTAGGCATTCTAGGAGCATAAATTACACATCTAGGGCCAGATTCAGAAAGTAAATACGCTGGCTTATCTCCTTATACGCCGCCCTAATTTCAAATGTGCGCCGTCGCATCTTTACGCCGATTCAGAAAGCAAGATATGGCGAAAAACATGGCTTCAGCCGTCCGACGTAACTTGCCTACGCCGGCGTATCGTGGGCGCATAGTTACGCTGGACGCATTCGGCGATCCCATTAAAAATATGCAAATGAGCTGGATACGCCAAATCACGAGCGTAGTTGCGCCCGGCGTATTGATATACATCGTTTACGTAAGGGGTTCGACTGGCGTAAAGTTACCCCTGCTATATGAGGCGCAGGCAATGTTAAGTATAGATGTCGGAACAGCCGTCGTATTGTACGTCGTTTACGTCGTTTGCGTAAGTCGGGCTGTGCGTAAGTTACGTTCACGTCGAAAGCATTGAGTATTTGCGACGTGATTTTGGAGCATGCGCACTGGGATACGTCCACAGACGGCGCATGCGCCGTTCGTTCGGACCCTCATTTGCATGGGGTCACGGCTCATTTTACTACAACATGCCCACTGCCTGGCTACTTTGAATTACGCGGGAATTACGCGTGTTTATGCCGGCCCATTTACGCCGCTGTAACTTAGGGCGCAAGTTTCTTTCTGAATACGGTACCTGCCGCTCTAAGTTACGGCGGCGTAGAAGGTCCTGGAGCAATGGGACAGTGGAATTACTCACAAAAATTACCCCATTTTGGAAAGAAAAACTGTGACAGATACTCAGGAACTCAGATGGGCTGTGAGAGGTATTCGGGTACTCAGATGGATTTGACAGGTACTCAGGTACTCAGAGGGGCTGAAACAGGTCCTCAGGTACTCAGATGGGATGGTGACAGGTACTCAGGAATTCAGATGGATTGTGACAGGTACTCAGGAATTCAGATGGATTGTGACAGGTACTCAGGAACTCAGATGGATTGTGACAGATACTCAGGAACTCAGATGGATTGTGACAGGTACTCAGGAATTCAGATGGATTGTGACAGGTACTCAGGAACTCAGATGGATTGTGACAGGTACTCAGGAACTCAGATGGATTGTGACAGATACTCAGGAACTCAGATGATTGTGACAGGTACTCAGGAAATCAGATGGATTGTGACAGGTACTCAGGAACTCAGATGGACTGTGACAGGTACTCAGGAACTCAGATGGATTGTGACAGGTACTCAGGAACTCAGATGGATTGTGACAGGTACTCAGGAACACAGATGGACTGTGACAGGTACTCAGGAACTCAGATGGACTGTGACAAGTACTCAGGAACTCAGATGGACTGTGACAGGTACTCAGGAACACAGATGGACTGTGACAGGTACTCAGGAACTCAGATGGACTGTGACAGGTACTCTGGAACTCAGATGGATTGTGACAGGTACTCAGGAACTCAGATGGATTGTGATAGGTACTCAGGAACTCAGATGGATTGTGACAGGTACTCAGAAACACAGATGGACTGTGACAGGTACTCAGGAAATCAGATGGATTGTGACAGGTATCAGATGGATTGTGACAGGTACTCAGGAAACAGATGGAGGTACTCAGGAAACTCAGATGGATTGTGACAGGACTACTAAGATGGATTGTCAGGAACTCAGATGGATTGTGACAGGTACTCAGGAAATCAGGAACTCAGATGGATTGTGACAGGTACTCAGGAATTCAGATGGATTGTGACAGATACTCAGGAACTCAGATGGATTGTGACAGGTACTCAGGAACTCAGATGGATTGTGACAGGTACTCAGGACAGGTACTCAGATGGATTCAGATGGATTGTGACAGATACTCAGGAACTCAGATGGATTGTGACAGGTACTCAGGAACTCAGATGGATTGTGACAGGTACTCAGGAACTCAGATGGACTGTGACAGGTACTCAGGAATTCAGATGGATTGTGACAGGTACTCAGGAACTCAGATGGATTGTGACAGGTACTCAGGAACTCAGATGGATTGTGACAGGTACTCAGGAACTCAGATGGATTGTGACAGATACTCAGGAACTCAGATGGATTGTGACAGGTACTCAGGAACTCAGATGGACTGTGACAGGTACTCAGGAACTCAGATGGATTGTGACAGGTACTCAGGAACTCAGATGGATTGTGACAGGTACTCAGGAACACAGATGGACTGTGACAGGTACTCAGGAACTCAGATGGACTGTGACAAGGTACTCAGATGGAGGAACTCAGATGGACTGTGACAGGTACTCAGGAACACAGATGGACTGTGACAGGTACTCAGGAACTCAGATGGACTGTGACAGGTACTCTGGAACTCAGATGGATTGTGACAGGTACTCAGGAACTCAGATGGATTGTGATAGGTACTCAGGAACTCAGATGGATTGTGACAGGTACTCAGAAACACAGATGGACTGTGACAGGTACTCAGGAAATCAGATGGATTGTGACAGGTACTCAGGAACTAAGATGGATTGTGACAGGGACTCAGGAACTAAGATGGATTGTGACAGGTACTCTGGAACTCAGATGGATTGTGACAGGTACTCAGGAAATCAGATGGATTGTGACAGGTACTCAGGAACTCAGATGGACTGTGACAGGTACTCAGGAACACAGATGGACTGTGACAGGTACTCAGGAACTCAGATGGACTGTGACAGGTACTCTGGAACTCAGATGGATTGTGACAGGTACTCAGGAACTCAGATGGATTGTGATAGGTACTCAGGAACTCAGATGGATTGTGACAGGTACTCAGAAACACAGATGGACTGTGACAGGTACTCAGGAAATCAGATGGATTGTGACAGGTACTCAGGAACTAAGATGGATTGTGACAGGTACTCTGGAACTCAGATGGATTGTGACAGGTACTCAGGAAATCAGATGGATTGTGACAGGTACTCAGGAACTCAGATGGATTGTGACAGGTACTCTGGAACTCAGATGGATTGTGACAGGTACTCAGGAACTCAGATGGACTGTGACAGGTACTCAGGTACTCGGGTACTCTGATAGGCTGGTGACGGGTACTCAGGTGGCCTGTGAGGCCGCGTACACACGATCGGTCAAAACCGATGAAAATTGACTGAAGGACCGTTTCATCGGTCCAAACCGATCGTTTGTGGCCCCATCGGTCAGTTATCCTTCGGTCAAAAAAAGAGAACTTGTTTTAAAGTTTGACCGATGGACGCCTGACCAATGGGCCAAAACCGATCGTTAGTATGCAAAAGCATCAGTTGAAAGGTCGCGCATGCTCAGAATCAAGTCGACACATGCTTGGAAGTATTGAAATTTGTTTTTTTTCAGCACGTCGTTGTGTTAAAACACGTAAACGGCGCCGTGTTCTAACACAATCGGTTTTTTAACTGATGGTGTGTAGGCACATCAGACCATCAGTCAGCTTCATTGGATAACCTATGACAGCGGTCCTTCGGACCCTTCTCATCGGATGGACTGATCGTGTGTACGCGGCCTGACAGGTACTCAGGTTTGAGAGGGATAGAAGCCAGAGGGCTCCTAAACCAGATCACATGACACACAGACTAGAACAGGGGAGGCTGTATCTCTAATCAAGGGATGGGAAGTAACAGGCCCATCCTAAGGTTGTTGGCCCCAGAGAGAGAAAATTAAACGAAACCAGTAATATGAGTATAATTACTAGATATGTAAATGTTATCAGACCAAGCGAAACCTAAACTACGCGCCTCCATCCCTGTATTGCTATAAGAAAAGAGAACAGTTGTGAGTTTATATAAGGCAGGGGCCTGGTGATGTCAATTGCCTCCATCTCTATCTATATATCAAAAAGGGAGGGGAAAGGGGATTGGGACTTTGAATGAAGCACATAGGTATAAAGAATTCAGTTTATTATATAAATTAACATACAAAACGTATAATCATGAGTCATGCCGCGTACACACGGTCGTTTTTTGCGATGAAAAAAAACGACGTTTTTTAAAACGTCATTTAAATTGATCGTGTGTGGGCAAAACGTCGTTTTTTGTCTTCAAAAAAAGGACAAAAAAAAAATTCCAACATGCTTGAATTTTTTGTGTCGTTTTTCAAAACGTCGTTTTTTGTTTCACAAAAAGTCACCGTGTGTAGCAAAAACGTCGTTCAAAACGACGTTTTTCAACCCGCGCATGCCCAGAAGCTAGTTATGAAGCGAGCTTCAATAGAAAAGAGTGGTGAACGTAACCTTGCTTTTTGTGAAAAAACGATGGTGTGTATGCAAAATTGTCTTTGAAAAGTGACGTTTCAAAAACGTAGTTTTTTACTTCACAGAAAACGTCGTTTTTTTTCATCGCAAAAAACGACCGTGTGTACGCGGCATAAGTGTATATCCAACACAACTATAATAACTGGTACAACTCATAAAAACTTATATCTGGGGGCGTGTCCGGAAGCTGCCTGGTATGGACGTGTGAGCACTGAGCTCCTCCACAGCCCTCAGCAAAACGGCCTATTCAGGGGACTTTCACGGCTCCTATATGGTGGGATCCAGGCGCACCCGCTCCTCTAAACAACGGGGGTCCTCTCAACCACCACCCGGTACCTCGGCGACCCTCCGTGGGTACTTTTCACCGCCCTCCATGCCTCGCGGCGGGGATCCCAAGATGGCGCCGGCCTCCCTCACAAGATCCCCATCCGGAACTCAGCCTCAGCCACCCGCGTTCTCCAGCGGTCCATCGGAAGCTATCCGAGGAGCAGCGGCCTTCTATCACCCAGCCCCGGGTGCGGTGAGTTCACCCCTGCCCTGCCAGCCGCCGCCACAGGACTCCGGGCAGGCCTCAGTAGGCCTCAGTGTGACCATGCACACACAGTGCTCTGGGACTGTCCCTAGGCTGCTCCGCACAGCTTCCGATCCGGGCCTGTCCCCTGTGAGCTCTAATCGCCCCCACTCTCCCGCCTTCTCAGAGGACTTTCCTCCCCTAACAGCCCATGATGGTACCTGGGCACCGGGGCCCCTATCAGCGGAGCTCCACAGCACATATAGGCCGCAGTCTGCACCTCTCCTGCTCCATGACTCCCCCCAGCCAAGGAGACTTTCCCAGCCCATGGAGCCGGTTGCCTCATACGCCCAGATGGTTGGTTCCCCGGCGGGGGTCCCTGGGGTTGATCAGGTGCCCCCCCTCCTGCCCCCCGCTGCAGCTCTCAGAGGGTTTGAGCCCCTCAGTGTCCCGGCTGCGACC
Organism: Rana kukunoris; assembly: GCA_029574335.1. Classification (NCBI taxonomy): domain Eukaryota; kingdom Metazoa; phylum Chordata; class Amphibia; order Anura; family Ranidae; genus Rana; species Rana kukunoris. The sequence goes on along the minus strand of CM056054.1, from coordinate 10,141,861 downwards.
GAGGGAAACGCACCAGCCCAGCACGAGGCCCCTATGACTTCCATACGGGGTGCCCCCCCCCCCTGCACCTCTCCCAACCTCTCCTGGGGCCCGCTCCCTCCTCATCAGCGCACCCCCCATGGCAAGCGTACCTCCAGGCTATGCCAACTAAAGATGACTTCAGGCTGCTCATAGAGGAGGTCAAGTCGGCCTGCCGTGCCGAAATACAGGTTCTCCATGCCAATTTTAAGCACCTCTCTGACAGAGTGGAGATGGCGGAGGAGGAGATCCAAGAAACCAAACTGGCAGTCCATCGCACTCAGCTGCAAGGTGCCGATCATCGAATAATGCTCAGGGACATGCAACGCCACGTGGAAGATTTGGACAACAGAGGGCGCAGGAACAACATCCGCATCAGGGGCCTCCCCGAGTCGGAGGGCTCCGAGGATCTACACGGTACCCTTCAAACCCTCTTTAATGATCTCCTGGGCGAACCGCCGAACAAACCGATCGAGATGGATCGGGCACATCGCGCCCTTCGCCCTAAGGGCCCTGCCTCCAGGCCTCGCGACATTATCTGCAAGGTTAATTCCTTCCCCCTGAAAGAGGCCATCATGCGCAAAGCCCGCACCGTCAGGAAGGTGGTCCTTGGCAACGCTCAACTACAGCTGTACCCAGACCTGTCCTGGATAACCCTGCAGAAGCGCAGACTTCTACAACCCCTCCTTCTGTCACTGCAGGAACGTGACATAGTCTACCGATGGGGCTTCCCTTTTAGTCTCACTGCCCGCCGGCAGGGTCAATCAGCAGTACTCCGGTATCCAGAAGACCTGGAGGCGTTCTGTGAAACAATGGACATCCCAGTCCCCCGACTTCAAGAATGGGACCTGGTGGTAACCCCACCGCCACCACCCACGGTCTGGCAAAGGGTGCCTCCGACCAAAAGATCCCGAGACCGAGGCTCCCTCCGTGGCCCCCCCACCCCCGGACACGGCTGAACACTGCTGACCCCGGACTGTCCTCTGGCCACTCTTTCAGCACTTCCCCCCTTTTTTTTTTTTTTTCTTGCATTTTTGTCCCCCTGGCCCACCTGCCAACCATATTGGCAGTCCCCCCCATAGGCCCGTAACTACTGATCCGTGTGTTTTTTTTTTTGGGCACTTAATGTTGGAGATGCGTGAGTACTGGCTCTCCCGTTCACTTGTTCCCCCCTTAGGTTTATCCTTTAAGAGTTCCCCTGATTTTTGATTCTATTTTTTGTGTTTATTGATTGAATTTGTTCTCTATGTCCCCCCGGTCTGGTCCCTCCCACTTTTGGGGGGCCTTGGTCGGGAGGACTTATTGGAACCCTTTGGGCCTTGAGTGGCGCGGTGCGCTCTGGCCTTCTTTGTATGGTTTTTTTTTTTTTTTATAGATTGATTGTTGTGTCCCTGGATGACAATCAACATCCTTAGTAATATAAATGCCACGTCCTACTAATTTGAGAGATTGTTTGTGGAAAGAAAATGGACTTTGTAGGCATCGAATATAGAAAATTGAGAAAATAATTTTAATTAAATATAGATATAAAAATAGTATAAATAACTACAAGTCATCAGCACCACACATGTTGATGTAACATGTAGATCTAAAACAACATATTCTAATTTATACAGAAAAAAGGCAGTGTCAAGACAATAAATAACACAATAAGTTTGTACTGAGATAACCAATACAATGCAGATAAAAAAGGGTTTTTTTTTTGCCAAACCAAGAGAATAACTGCTGTGTGTAGCGGAAAAAAGATGTTTTTTTCAAGTCTTGACATTCATACGCTTCCTTTCAAAAAGCTCTACATGTTTCATGGTATAGACCACTTCATCGGGAGCGTGAGGAAGAAGAACTGCATAAATGAAACACAAATTATAATAAACAAAATAACATATAATATATTATATATATAGAAGCGCATTATACCTCCATCGTTGGATGGACAGAGTAATGTGCTTGGTAGACTTACCAAAAAATGAAAATCTAAATGGTATGTATCAAGAACCAGGGAAAATATGAATTGAGGCTACCCGGTAGTGGCCATAGAGAGCCGTGGATGTCTCCTGATGTAGGAGCACCGTTGCTGTAAGGATCGAGCGGGCTGGGTAGCGCGGACAGCCCAGAGAATTATTCCAAGATGACAGTAAGCTCCACCAAACGGGGTGCTACGAAACCTACACAGTAATTGGAGAATTGGTTTATGTGGTTGGCAGATATTTTGAGTATTTATTATAATAGTAAAAATTATTAATTACATGTAATCTAGTAAAGATGTCACAAGGGGGCGCTCAAAACTGGCAGTGCTGTTATAGTGAATTTATACAAATAAATAACTAAATAAATAAATAAATAGACAGCTTGTGACTAGTTTGTTGGTGGGTAATTAGAAAAAGCCAAAAGACACTATTTGGTACGTTAGTATTTAATGCTAGGACTAGAAAATTTTTTTGCACGCTTGTCAGAGAGAGGATGTGTGTATATGAAATAAAACACAACACTAGGTTAGGTTACCTTGCCTAGGAGATGCTGGACTCTCCCTTGGTATATGGATTTCAGTGTATCCAAGCGTATTGCTCAAAGAGAAATTCTCTGCAGGGAGATAGCCATAGTATAAATCTATGTTGATATAGCTTGTGCCTGTTTAGGCGGAGAAACTAATGAATGCAGTTTTGAGTGAAGAAAAGCTTACCTTGTTTGTCTTAAGCTAAGAGAAACGCTACTCCCGTGCTGTGTATGGCAGCACCTGGTCTTGCATCGACCATAGGGGCTGCCTTGGGTTTAATATGCTCCCCCGAGTCGCGTGCGTCAGAACGTTTGACGTCACGCATACGGACCGCGCGGACTGCCGCCCCATACGCATTAGCGCCGATCACGCTGCCCAAAAGAGAGATGGCGCAGTGGGCGTGCGAAGGGCGGAAGTCCAAAAAGTTCAGCCATTGGAGGACGGACCAGGGCCTCCCTCTGGAACGTGAGGGCACGCCCGTCCATTTCTAGCAATGGCTTACGTGGCCCGCAGGTGGGGCTTAGGAACTGTCACTTGGAATAGGAAACTGAAGGGGGGGGAAGGGGGGAGAGGGGAAAGAGGAAATAATGGGGGGGGGGGGGGGAGGAAAAAGGGGGAAAAAAGGCAAGGGGGAGGGAGGGGAGGGGAGGGAGATGGGAGGGGGGGGGGGGGGGGGGGGGGGAAAAGGAGGGCCAGCCGCCACTCAACACCCAAACCATACCACTCCATCCATAGAGCAACAACGGACATGGACCAGGCATGTCACAGGCAGTACAGCTCAAAACGAAGCAGCCTCAAGAGATTAGCCCCTGATGGTAAAAAAGAAGAAAACAGTTGCTATCTGTAATCATCCACTAATTAGTGGATGATTACAGATAGCAACTGTACCCATTCGCATTGAATTTATTTGTAAATTTTGCTGTTTTCTTCTTTTTTACCATCAGGGGCTAATCTCTTGAGGCTGCTTCGTTTTGAGCTGTACTGCCTGTGACATGCCTGGTCCATGTCCGTTGTTGCTCTATGGATGGAGTGGTATGGTTTGAGTGGCGGCGGCCCTCCTTTTCCCCCCCCCCCCCCCCCTCCCCCTCCATCTCCCTCCCCTCCCTCCCCTTGCCTCCCCCTTTTTTTTTCCCCCTTTTCCTCCCCCCCCCCCCCCCCCATTATTTCCTCTTTCCTCTTTCCCCTCTCCCCCCTTCCCCCCCCTTCAGTTTCCTATTCCAAGTGACAGTTCCTAAGCCCCACCTGCGGGCCACGTAAGCCATTGCTAGAAATGGACGGGCGTGCCCTCACGTTCCAGAGGGAGGCCCTGGTCCGTCCTCCAATGGCTGAACTTTTTGGACTTCCGCCCTTCGCACGCCCACTGCGCCATCTCTCTTTTGGGCAGCGTGATCGGCGCTAATGCGTATGGGCGGCAGTCCGCGCGGTCCGTATGCGTGACGTCAAACGTTCTGACGCACGCGACTCGGGGGAGCATATTAAACCCAAGGCAGCCCCTATGGTCGATGCAAGACCAGGTGCTGCCATACACAGCACGGGAGTAGCGTTTCTCTTAGCTTAAGACAAACAAGGTAAGCTTTTCTTCACTCAAAACTGCATTCATTAGTTTGTCCGCCTAAACAGGCACAAGCTATATCAACATAGATTTATACTATGGCTATCTCCCTGCAGAGAATTTCTCTTTGAGCAATACGCTTGGATACACTGAAATCCATATACCAAGGGAGAGTCCAGCATCTCCTAGGCAAGGTAACCTAACCTAGTGTTGTGTTTTATTTCATATACACACATCCTCTCTCTGACAAGCGTGCAAAAACATTTTCTAGTCCTAGCATTAAATACTAACGTACCAAATAGTGTCTTTTGGCTTTTTCTAATTACCCACCAACAAACTAGTCACAAGCTGTCTATTTATTTATTTATTTAGTTATTTATTTGTATAAATTCACTATAACAGCACTGCCAGTTTTGAGCGCCCCCTTGTGACATCTTTACTAGATTACATGTAATTAATAATTTTTACTATTATAATAAATACTCAAAATATCTGCCAACCACATAAACCAATTCTCCAATTACTGTGTAGGTTTCGTAGCACCCCGTTTGGTGGAGCTTACTGTCATCTTGGAATAATTCTCTGGGCTGTCCGCGCTACCCAGCCCGCTCGATCCTTACAGCAACGGTGCTCCTACATCAGGAGACATCCACGGCTCTCTATGGCCACTACCGGGTAGCCTCAATTCATATTTTCCCTGGTTCTTGATACATACCATTTAGATTTTCATTTTTTGGTAAGTCTACCAAGCACATTACTCTGTCCATCCAACGATGGAGGTATAATGCGCTTCTATATATATAATATATTATATGTTATTTTGTTTATTATAATTTGTGTTTCATTTATGCAGTTCTTCTTCCTCACGCTCCCGATGAAGTGGTCTATACCATGAAACATGTAGAGCTTTTTGAAAGGAAGCGTATGAATGTCAAGACTTGAAAAAAACATCTTTTTCCGCTACACACAGCAGTTATTCTCTTGGTTTGGCAAAAAAAAAACCCTTTTTTATCTGCATTGTATTGGTTATCTCAGTACAAACTTATTGTGTTATTTATTGTCTTGACACTGCCTTTTTTCTGTATAAATTAGAATATGTTGTTTTAGATCTACATGTTACATCAACATGTGTGGTGCTGATGACTTGTAGTTATTTATACTATTTTTATATCTATATTTAATTAAAATTATTTTCTCAATTTTCTATATTCGATGCCTACAAAGTCCATTTTCTTTCCACAAACAATCCCTTCTTTGTATGGTGTTACCCTGATTGTTATGTATTTAACGCTGTTCTCTTTCTTTTTTTTTTTTCTTCTCTCCCTCCTCTCTTCCTCCTTTACCTGCCTCCCTCCTCTCTCCTCCCTCTCCCCCGCTCTTATGGCTTGGCTCATGTCTCTGGCGGATATCCGGATGGCTCCTGTCCCCCGGCGCTCCCCCCGAATGGATACTGCTGTGAGCACGCACCTGGTCCAGGTAAGACTCTTGTTTGCATATACCCATGATCATGGCTAAGATAATATCTCTTAATGTCCACGGCCTCAATTCAAACAGGAAGAGGCACCTTGCCCTGAGGGAGATTAGGCATTCTGGGCGGACATAGTCCTCCTCCAGGAAACACACTTCAACAACGGAGATGCCTTTGCATTCGCGGGTAGACACTACCACCAGATCTTTCAGGCGTTCAACCCACGAAAGCGGGCGGGAGTAGCCATCCTCTTTAAAAGCGGCTCCCCCTTCACATGCTCTGAGTCTTTTATCGACCCGAGGGGGCACTATATCATTCTGAGAGGCCACTGGCAGACTCAACCCATCACGTTGTGCACCCTGTATGCCCCTAACACCCACCAGATGCACTTCCTATCAAGGGTACTTGCCCGCCTGTTTCGGGTGCCTAGTGAATACCTCCTGATCAGCGGGGACTTCAACCTCTCCCAGTCGGTAACCCTTGACCGCCAGGTGATGAACCCCTCTGATCCACAAACCCGGGCTCACAGGGACTCTAAGTTATTCCGACAGCTCACTAGACGCCATGCCCTATTTGACACCTGGCGCGCCTTCACCCGGGGGATAGGCAGTACACATTCTATTCGGCCCCGCATCGAATGCACTCCCGCATTGACTACTTTTTTGTCAACAATGCCACCCTCCGTGTCACCAAGGAAGCCCGGATACTACCGATATCCTGGTCGGATCATGCCCCGGTTGTCATGACCCTGGATCTGGGTGCCCCCAATCGTAGGCCATGTCACTGGCAGCTGAACAACTTTTTGCTTCAGTATGGCCCCTCCAGACTGGAACTGGAGTCGACATTGCACTGTTATTTTGCTGAAAATGACACCCCAGATGTCTCCCCCTCCACTCTCTGGGAAGCCCACAAGGCGGTCCTCCGGGGCCGCTGCATGGCGCTCTCCTCAGCCATGAAAAAAGATGCGAGAGCAGCTAAGACTCAAACGGAGAGGGACCTGAGGGCTTTAGAAACCCAACTGCAAACCTCCCCATCTATACCCCTTCTTAAAAGAATTATTTGTCTGCGAGCAACACTCCGGGACCTGGCTCTAGGCCAGGTGGAGAAGGCTCTGCTTCGATTGAAGCAACGGTACTATGACAAAGGTAACAAGGCCCACTCCCTCCTGGCACGTAAACTATCGGAACGCTCTCACATGGCCACCCCCCACCAAATCAAAGACGGAGCCGATCGCCTCTTGACCCACCCCCGGGACATAGCTCATGCCTTTGAGGAGTTTTTACACGGCCCTATATAGTGACCCCGACATCCCCCATGACCCCCCATCCCCTGACCTTCTGAATCGTCTACATGACTACTTGGAACGTAGCGGGATCCCCAGGATTCGGACAGCCGATCTTGTCTCTCTTAACGCCCCCATAACGGAGGAGGAACTTACAGCAGCTATCAAAACCCTGCCCGCTCATAAGTCCCCTGGTCCAGACGGCTTTCCTTATGAGTATTATAAGACGTTCCTCCCCATCTTTCTCCCGCGTATGTGCAAACTGTTTAATGCCTTCCTTCAGTTGACCCCTATTCCCTCAGATATGCAACGGTCGTTTCTAACGCTGATCCCTAAACCCGACAGGGACCCCTCTCTGTGCGCTAGTTACAGGCCGATAGCGCTACTCAACTCGGATCTAAAAATATTCACCAAGCTCCTCTCGCTGCGCCTGAACGCGATACTCCCTTTTTTGATTCACAGGGACCAGGTGGGCTTTGTCCCCCTCCGCCAAGCGGGGGACAACACCAGGCGGGTCATCGACCTGATCGATGTGGTAAACAGGGAGGGTCAAGAATCACTAGCCCTCAGCCTGGATGCAGAGAAGGCATTTGACCGCCTCAGCTGGCCCTTCCTGTTTGCCACATTGGAACACATGGGGTTCTGTGGCCCCTTTCTGCGGGCCATACGGCATCTTTACACAAACCCTACGTCTCAGGTCAAGACCCCCTTTGCCCATTCCTCCTCCTTCCCGGTAGCTAATGGAACACGCCAGGGATGCCCGCTCTCACCGCTTCTGTTCGCGATATGCGTAGAACCCCTGGCGGCGTCTATTCGCAGGAACCCAGACATCCGGGGAGTCCCGATGCGGGGGAGGGAATTCAAGCTGGCACTTTTTGCGGACGACGTCATCCTAACCCTTACCCATCCCAGAACTTCCCTGCCTAATTTGCACGCAGAACTTGATCTCTATAGGTCCTTGTCGGGTTATAAGATAAACGCGGCTAAGTCGGTAGCTCTCCCCATTAACGTTCCTGATGAGGAGGTCCGACATCTGAAACAGAGCTCCCCCTACCACTGGGTCACAGAGGGTTTGAAATATCTGGGGGTGCAGATCACTCCGTCCTTCGACACTCTATATAAGGCTAATTTCCCCCCTCTTTTCCGGTCCATAAGAGACCTTCTGCAGAAGTGGCGAGTTCACCACATTTCCCTTCTGGGTAGGGTGGCTTCTATTAAGATGGTCATCCTCCCCAAGCTCCTCTACCTATTCCAGACGTTGCCCATCCCAGTCCCATATGCAGACCTCCGAAAGCTCCAAGCGGACTTGGTGCGCTTTGTCTGGAACTATGGGCGGCACAGGATACCCAGAACGGTCTTGACAGCATCCCGCACCGACGGAGGTTTGGGGTTCCCTGACCTGCTAAAGTACTATCAGGCAGCCCAATTGCGTGCCATTACCTCTTGGTTCCCCCAGCGCTCTTGTAACACGTGGACTGAAATTGAGAAGATTTGGCTGGCCCCCGCGCACCCGAATAGTCTGCTGTGGAACGCGAGCGTGGAGGTGGACCCGGGCCGACTTTTAGGGCCCATGCTCCACCTTAGGACGCTTTGGCGTAGACTGTCCCGGGCCCACAATCTGAGCTCGGAGCGGTCCGTCCTGACCTCTTTTCTGTTCAATCCTAGGATGCCTGATGGTCTGACCCACCAGATGTCTTCTCCCTGGGCGACTCGTGACCTCTTCCATTTTGGCCATTTGGTGGACCCTATAACTCGAAAACTGCTCTCATTCCCTGATCTACAAAAAAAATTTTACTTGCCTAGCCAGATGATTTTTGGGTATCTGCAGATAAGACACTTTGCACTATCATTCGCCCCAAAGCTCCAATTCTCAGCGCCGGCGCCTTTCGAAAGGCTGGTTTTGGAGGGACCTGCTCGCCGCGGACTGATATCAGACATATATCAGCTGCTGAATTCTCGCTCTTTCCTTACCCAGGGTAGGCATGCATACATGCTTCGCTGGGAGAGGGTACTCGGGGAGGAGATTCCGGAGGCGACGTGGAGAACGATCTGGTCTCAGGCAGCTAAGAGCTCCCTCTGTACACTGTACAAGGAGAATGCCTATAAAATACTGTATTTTTGGTATATGACACCGGATGTTCTCCATGCTATCTATCCATCCAGCTCAGACAGGTGCTGGCGCTGCCAGGGAGCCAAGGGTACCCTATATCATATTTACTGGACCTGCCCCAAGATAGTACCGTTCTGGACGGAAACCCAGAGACTGTTATCTCGTCTCCTGGGAGTGCCAGTTCCCTGGTCCCCGAAACTATTTTTACTGGGAATATCGCCCCTGCAAATCCCCAAAACCTCCAAAAAACTGCTCAGGCATGTACTGACGGCCGCAAGGTGCCTAGTTGCCCTCCATTGGAAGCGCCTGTCTCCCCCCTCTCAAACTGACCTGTATGCCAGGATTAAGGATGTTGAGATCATGGAAAAAATGACAGCCAGGTTGCAGGATAGATTGGAAATGCACGATGCGATCTGGGAGGAGTGGCATCGCTGTGAGGACCCGCCATGAGCCATGGGTTGAGCCCCCCCTTCTCCCCTTATCTCCCTGCGTCTGTAGTCCCCCCTCTCCTTTTTCTTTTTTCTTCTGCTCTTCTCTCTTTTCTTGTTTTTTTTCTTCATCTCTCTCCTGACCCTTTCCTTCTTATTGTTGTTGTGTCATTTGTCCCTGTTTTGCAGGCGTTTCTTCTACGAGTGCTATGATATAATGTGCTGAAATTAGCTATGCACTGTATTTTCTACTCCTCTGCTGAAGCTTTTGTACAATTTTCTCTGCGGCACGGGGGTTACCCTGTGTCTAATAAAAACTGTTATTTGAAAAAAAAAAGAAAAAAAAAAAAACTTATATCTATTCATACAATATAGAGGGGTTACCGCCAGGTGGTACTACCGTGGAAAGGAGGGCTGGGGCCACAGCAGTGACACCGCACCTGCTCGGGGAGTTGTGAAAACCGAACGATCGGCGGTGTTCGATCGCTCGGTTCTCAGTGCAGAGGCGTCAGGGGACAGAAGGTAAATATGATTCCTAAAAAAAACAACAACAAAAAAACTTTACTTCTCTTTGTGAGCACTGTATGGTGTATGGGGACTGAGCTATTAGGAGGGATTCATACACAGTGATAGTTGGAGATAAATGATCACAAGAGATACAAAGTTATATATTTAGAGATTTTTATTTGGGCTTTTTGCTACATTGTCACAGTTGATATTTTGTCTCGTTGTTCATGATTTGATTTTATACAGAGAGGATAGCACTTGAGTTTTCTGTTTGTACATCTGACATCCTGAAACTTTTGACAGTCAAATACCGATCAGTGGGGTCTCCAGACATGTCTTGCAGGGTTCAGCGTCGGTTTTCCAAATCAATGCTTCACTGAGGTTTAGAAGCCAACAGAAGGACGTTTTGTAGCCAAATTTCAACCTCAGTATCAGTGGAGGACGTCCCCATGATCCGAAGGAATCTGAAAGAGGATTCATGTACAGAATAGTCGGAGAACATTCCCAAACATTGAATAGTTCAAAACCCAACTCCACTCAGAACTTTTTTTTTAGGCGGCTTTCGGTGGATTAAAGGCTCAGCCCAACCTTTTGGACCATCATTATATTACATTCATATTTAGGGTGGGAGTGTCGTGGTCTGGGGGCTGCATGAGTGCTGCGGGCTGTGGAGCTACAGATCATTAAGGGAACCATGAATGCCAACATGTACTGTGACATACTGAAGCAGAGTGTGATCCCCTCCTTTCAGAGACTGGACCGCAGGGTAGTATTCCAACATAACGACCCCAAACACACCTCCAAGACCACCACTGCCTTGCTGAGGGTAAAGGTGATGGACTGACCAAGCATGTCTCCAGACCTAAACCCTATTGATCATCTGTGGGGGATCCTCAAACGGAAGGTGAAGGAGCGCAAGGAGGAGGAGAAGAGGACTCCAGTGGCAACCTGTGGAGCTCTGGTGACCTCCATGCCCAAGAGGGTTAAGGCAGTGCTGGAAAATAGTGGTGGCCACACAAAATATTGACACTTTTGGCCCAATTTGATCATTTTGGGCACATCCGGCACACCCCGTGCACACTCCTATATTAAAGACTATTTAAACCTTCATGTCCTTCCATGATCACTCAGTCCTCAGGGTGACAACACTGCTGCACAATTTGTACCTTTCTTGTCCTCTGTTCCCGGCTGCTATTTCCTGTCCCATTCACCTACATTCTCACCTTTCCTCTGCTGTTCTTAGCATGTCCTTCGCTTTTTCAGGCTCCTTCCTAAGATAGATGTGGAACGCAGAGAAGGTAGTAAAAAGACCCATCAGACTTGACAATGGCACTCGGATCTTGGTCCCAATGTTTTCAATCCTGCAAAGGCAAATAGCAATCTTAGTTAATGAAGAGTTTAAACAAATGCAATCTTTACATTCCTATTATCAGTTATTTATATAGTGGGATCCTATGCTGTGGCGCTGTACAAGGGACATAAACAAGGATGAATAATACAGATAATACAATATATACAAGCCTGAGAGGACTAATTGCAGCTTCTGCAGGACATAGAAAGTATACTGTATGTTAGAAATACATTAAAGCCCAACTCCGGGAAATGTGAAAATCCTCCCTTGTAGTGGGGCTGAGCCTGCACTGCACTGCAATGTTAACTCATCACTTATTCTAGGGGAGATTAATGGCATTTCTGGATCAGTAATCTGTATATAAGGTGACAGCAGGCCTGTCGAAACCCGACAGGCAAACCAAGCAATTGCCTGGGTCCCCCGAGCTGGCCAGGGGCCCAGAGCTGGCCAGGGGCCCCAGCAGGGAGGGCCTTTGCCGCACCGCTGCCTCCTCCTGCAGTCCGGTTGTACCATAACTGCGCGGTACAGGAGAATCAGGTTCCTGTTCCCAGCCGGACTGACAGGAAGTGCACACACTGAAGCCCCGTACACACGGCCGAGGTTCTCGGCAGAAACCAGCGAGAACCTCGCTGGGATCCTCATTCTGCCGAGAACCTCGGCCGTGTGTACGGATTCGGCGAGCCCAGCCCGTCGGGAAACCCGTCGAGCAAATAGATAGCAGGTTCTCTATTTGCTCGACGGCCCGTCGGGATGAATGGCTGGTCGCCTTTCCCGACGGGCTGGTCGCCGATTCTGCCGGTCGGCCGAGAACGTTCCGCCCGTCGAGGTTCTCGGCCGTGTGTACGCAGCCTCAGTGTTCACTTCCTTTCAGTCCGGCCCCGGGAACAGCAAACTGAGTCTTCTGTACCGCGCGGTTATGGTACACGGCTGACCGGACTGCACAGGAGGAAGCAGCAGTGGGGCAAGGGCCCTCCCTGCTGGGGCCCCTGTGCGGACATCAGGATAGAGGTAAGCTGACAAAAACAAACCCCCCCCCCGCTTCTCAACTAGAAAAGTGTTTTTTTTGTTTGTTTGCTTGGGCCCCCCTAATTTCTTGAAATGGCCCTGGGTGACAGGGTGTGTCTTGTGGAGGAGGAAGCAGTGCTGGATCTGTAATCTGTATATAAGGTGACAGGGTGTGTCTTGTCAGATAGTGGAGGAGGAAGCAGTGCTGGATCAGTAATCTGTATATAAAGTGACAGGATGTGTCTTGTCAGATAGTGGAGGAGGAAGCGGTGCTGGATCAGTAATCTGTATATAAGGTGACAGGGTGTGTCTTGTCAGATAGTGGAGGAGGAAGCGGTGCTGGATCTGTAATCTGTATATAAAGTGACAGGATGTCTCTTGTCAGATAGTGGAGGAGGAAGCAGTGCTGGATCAGTAATCTGTATATAAGGTGACAGGGTGTGTCTTGTCAGATAGTGGAGGAGGAAGCGGTGCTGGATCTGTAATCTGTATATAAGGTGACAGGATCTGTCTTGTCAGATAGTGGAGGAGGAAGCAGTGCTGGATCAGTAATCTGTATATAAGGTGACAGGGTGTGTCTTGTCAGACACTGGAGGAGGAAGCGGTGCTGGATCAGTAATCTGTATATAAGGTGACAGGGTGTGTCTTGTCAGATAGTGGAGGAGGAAGCAGTGCTGGATCAGTAGACTTTCCATTAGAGAGACATGAAGAATAAAGTGGGGAGTTCTATACATCCAGTGCATTGCCCACACCCAGTGTGTTATATGTTTGTGAAAAAATTATTTTAAATTAAATAGCAAAAGAAAGCTATTTTCTGAAAAGATTTGTTAGTAAATTCCCAACATTGGACCAGAGGTTACCACATATCAGATGATTGATATATAGAAGCAGTCGGACCTTCTTTTGTCGGGGTACGGGATGGATTCATACATTTCCTTGTATGCGGTCTTCATATTGTTAATCTTCTCATGCATATACGGGGCCATACTATTCATCACCTGAAAAGAAGTGAAATCTTTGTCTTTACACATGGAGATATTTTACAATAAATAATTATTTTATGATTGATCTGCATTTAAAAGGAGGGTCCTCATAAAAACCCAACCGAACCTCCAGTTTAAACCGGCTAAATACCTCCCGGGTGCACCAAAATAAAAGGTGTGGAAAGTCTTACAGTTACTTTTCTTTGGAAAGCAGCCACAGCATGAATAGAAAAGCCTGTCCCCTGCCAGCAGATGAAAAGATGATCTCTGTGTGGTCCCGAGGTCCAACTTGCCCCCTGTTAAGTCAGACCCACAGCTCTGCGTTTAGTAAAGCTCATGTGGCCTGCTGATTGGAAAGCCATGGCTCTGACAAGTGACGACGGATGCTCCATTTGGGAGGGGGGCGTCAAACAAGCCACTCGCCACCCCCCGGTTCAGCCGAGCAGGAGACACAGAGGAGGAGACACCAAGGGGGAGACGCCGAGGAGGAGACATCGAGGAGGAGACGCAGAGGAGGAGACATCGAGGATGAGACGCAGAGGAGGAAACACAGAGGAGGAGACGCCGAGGAGGAGACGACGAGGAGGAGACACCGAGGAGAAGACGTCGAGGAGAAGACGTCGAGGAGGAGACACCGAGGAGGAGACGCAGAGGAGGAAACACAGAGGAGGAGACGCCGAGGAGGAGACGACGAGGAGGAGACACCGAGGAGAAGACGTCGAGGAGAAGACGTCGAGGAGGAGACACCGAGGAGGAGACGCAGAGGAGGAAACACAGAGGAGGAGACGCCGAGGTGGAGACGACGAGGAGGAGACATCGAGGAGGAGACACCGAGGAGAAGACGTCGAGGAGAAGACGTGGAGGAGGAGACACCGAGGAGGAGACACTGAGGAGGAGACACTGAGGAGAAGACGTCGAGGAGAAAACATCGAGGAGGAGACGCAGAGGAGGAAACGCAGAGGAGGAGACACCGAGGAGGAGACACTGAGGAGAAGACGTCGAGGAGAAAACATCGAGGAGGAGACGCAGAGGAGGAAACGCAGAGGAGGAGACACCGAGGAGGAGACACTGAGGAGAAGACGTCGAGGAGAAGACGTCGAGGAGGAGACGCAGAGGAGGAGACACTGAGGAGGAGACACTGAGGAGGAGACACTGAGGAGGAGATGCAGAGGAGGAGACGCAGAGAAATAGACACCGAGGAGGAGACACAGAGGAGGAAACGCAGAGGAGGAGACGCCGAGGAGGAGACACAGAGGAGGAAACGCAGAGGAGGAGACGCCGAGGAGGAGACACCGAGGAGACACAAAGGAGGAGACGCAGGACGGTGAGCTACATGGGGTAAGTGTGGGGTTTGCTGATCGACCGGCTGCGGCAGTAGCGGCAGTTGATGGGCACAGTAGCAGCAATTGATGAGCACACTGGCAAAAATTGATGGGCACAGTAGAGGCAATTGATGGGCACACTGTCAGCAATTGATGGGCACACTGGCAAAAATTGATGGGCACAGTAGAGGCAATTGATGGGCACACTGTCAGCAATTGATGGTCACAGTAGCGCCAATTTATGGGCACACTGAGAAAGAAAGTTTACCGCTCAGAGGTCCCAGGGAACTGCAAGGTGGAGTCCAAACGCCTGGGTGCAGGCACTGCAATAATATGCAAAAATGTATGGAGAAATACCGGGACGGCCGCACTCCAAAAAAATGGTTCCTTTTAATAAAACTGGTCACAACATGAACATATCACAGCAAAAAATCAGGAGAAAAGCTGATGCGTTTCACACTATCATACAGTGCTTATTCATAGCATGAATAAGCACTGTATGATAGTGTGAAACGCGTCAGCTTTTCTCCTGATTTTTTGCTGTGATATGTTCATGTTGTGACCAGTTTTATTAAAAGGAACCATTTTTTTGGAGTGCGGCCGTCCCGGTTTTTCTCTATACATTTATGGGCACACTGGCAGCAAATGATGGGCACACTGGCGGCAATTGATGGGCACAGTGTCAGCAATTGATGGGTACAGTAGCTGAATCTGATGGGCACAGTAGCTCCATTTGACTGGGATAGTGGCTGAAATTGATGTTTTGTTTTTTTGAGTTTTGTTTGCGCCCCCCAAGAATTTTGAGCACCAGCCTCCACTGGCAGTATGTAAGACAAAGAACACTTAAACACAAAGATATTCAGTACTGACCTCTGCAAAGACCTCAGTCATCTGTTCGGTGCGGTCCTTGTAGTGAATTTTTGCATTAGCAAAGTAGGAGGAGATAGCAATGCAGCCTCCTGGCTTTAAGATCCGATCGACCTGAAATGATGACATCTACATTATTATATCAGCAAAAGTGTGACCGTTCACGGACCAGGATGAAATATTGTTTTTATAAAAATAAAATTTAAAGTGTATATTCTAGCATTGAGAGTTCAGTAATTTGGGAATAAAATATATAGCACGGGGGATAGAGTGCAGCCATTCAGTGTATGTAAAATACCCCGTTTCCCCGAAAATAAGACCTAGCGTTATTTTCCTGGAGAGCTGCAATATAAGCCCTACCCCCGAAAATAAGCCCTAGTTTAAAAAATACTTTTAAAATCCTATAGTTCCCTCTATTACAGTAGTATATAATGTACAATGTCTGTGTTTCTGTAATTGCACAAAAGAGAGCTGCAGCAGGTCACAGAAGTGCAGAGCGGCGCTATAACGAAGGTATTTAGCACAACTAGAAACGCACACATTGTACATTATAAACTACTGTAATAGAGTGGATTATAGGATTTTACATGCATTTTAACTCGGTTCACACTGGGGATTCCTGTCAGGTAGGAAGAGAGTGGCGGAGAAAAGACATCACATTACATGGTAAGACCTACCCTGAAAATAAGCCCTACTGTGTCTTTTGTTGCCAAATTCAGGCTTATTTTCGGGGAAACACGGTATAAGGATGAGCTATCTGTTCAAGGCGAACACGAGTTTGACTCGAACATCAGCTGTTCGATGAAGATCGAACATTTTGGGGCGTTCGCGCCAAATTCGAGCGGCGCGTCACGACCCATAATGCACTGCGTCAGCGCAGTGCATTGCTGCCTGATGATTGGCCAAGCATGCAGTGAGCTGCAGTGCATAAAATATACATACAGTCTACTACATATATATCCACTGCATTGTTGTCCAGCCAAGCCTATACCTGGCTGCAGGCCATTCCTGGTGTACGTGTTCACAATATTTTGCTAGAATATTTTGCAGCAGGGCTCGTTCTTGCGCTCAACTAGAGTATCTGCGAGGGGTCGCAGTGCTGTGGCACCACCACCAGTGCCTAAAGCCCAATTTTTCTGCCTCTGTTTAACAGGGGCTTGTAATTACAATTTTTGATCTAATTATTCCTGCGCCCACCAACAGTAACTGTTGAGCATGGGCGTCCCCTGAAATTTTTCCAGGGGGGGGGGGGGGGCGCTTCGGCAGCGGTGATACACAGTCGCATTTTACTCTTTTTTTCGACCGCTAGCGGAGGTTAAAAGAACCCCCCCCCCACGTTAAAATAAAAAAAAACACCCCACTGTGCCCCCTGCATCTTTCAATATCTCTTTGTCACTACTGTGAGCGGCCCCAGGGCCAGTTCGGCCCTGCTCCTGCTCTCCCTGGCGATTCCAGGGGGGGGCAAATGACCCCCCCTTGCCCTATGGAGCGGACGCCCATGACTGTGAGGGCTTACAGTGTTCTGGTACCACCACCACACTATCCACCACCATTACATGAACAGGGGCATGTAATTACAGTTCTTGATCTAATATTTCACAGCAGGGCCAATTCCTGCGCCCACCAAGAGTAACCGTGAGGGCTTACAGAGTTGTGGCACCACCACCACCAAAGGCCCAATTTTTCTGCCCCTGTTCAACAGGTGCATGAAATTACAATTCTTGAACTAATATTTAACAGCAGGGCCAATTCCTGTGCCCCCCAAGAGTAACCGTGAGGGCTTACAGTGTTCTGGTACCACCAACACCTAGGGCCCAATGTTATGCAGAGTATAGGGCAGGCCATATATTATATAAGGGCGGCCCCCTACTTTCAAACATCCTACTTACAAACAGAGGGAGACAACAGGAAGTGAGAGGAAATCTACCCCTAGGAAGGGAAAGTCTCTCCTATAAGTGTTAATATGGGAATATCCTCGCCACTGATACTTTATCTCCAATCCTTGTTTCCCTAAAAAACCCAAATTTTCAAAATCCAATTGCCATTGGGACAGAAAGTGAGGTGCAATCTTCTGAACAGGAGCACAGACAGCAAAACAAATGTTACAGGCAGGGCCGGACTGACATCTCATGGGGCCCCCGGGCAATAGAAGATTATGGGGCCCCCCGGGCTTACAGATGGGCACCAAGCCAGGAGGCAGTACAGAGGCGGGGCAGCTAAAATCTCAGGATTTTCACATCAAAAGCATGTAGGTTTTGGACATATCAGGGACAGATGTAAAAAAAACACAGATTTTTACATACTGTCCCTGGTTTTAATGAGCCTGGCAACCCTGATGGGGCCCCCTAGTGGCATGGGGCCCTCGGGCAGTGCCCAAGTTCCTCAATGGTCAGTCCGCCCCTGGTTACAGGGGTGATAACCCTTCTCTATGTTTTCCAAAAAGCTTAAAAATAGACTTTTTGGCTGGAGCTACCTTAAAAAATGTACCTGTTCAAAATTACAAACAGATTCAACTTAAGAACAAACCTACAGTCCCTGTCTTGTTTGCACGTATACTGCTGTTCAGAGTATATAGGGCCTGGGGGCCCCACCAGGGATGTATTTAGGTTTTGTGCTGCCCTAGGCCTGACTAAACTCGTGCACCGCCTAATTTAAATATGACCCACCCCTTCCTGTCAAGGCCACACCCCTTGCTGTTAAAGACCTGCCCTTTCCTTACTCTATGCAACGTTAGGCACAAAATTCTGATAATTTTATGAAGAGGACTAAAAAGATATAACCATGCCAATGGTACAGCAGAAAATATGCAGCACAGTGTGGAAGGTTTGTGGTCCAGGATGATAGGACACTAAAAATTAGAAGCTCTGGCCCCAGTTGCGGGATCATGGCCTCTGCTCAGTCTGCCCCATAAGACTGGTGCTACACTAATAGCGGAAGACAGCGGGGACTCTTTCCGTGCTGCCCCCCTGCAACGTGCTGCCCTAGGCCTAGGCCTTGTTGGCCTAGGCCAGGATACAGCCCTGGGCCCCACGCCTTTTTTTCTTTTTTTAATTTGGGTGCGGGGTTCCCCTTAATATCCATACAAGACCCAAAGGGCCTGGTAATGGGCAGGGGGGGGGGGGGGTACCCATGCCATTTTTATCAATAATTTTCATCCATATTGAAGGGACCCGACATTACATTAAATCGGCAAGCAGTTTTTAAATGACTTTTATTCCTTTAGAAATGTCATTTTGTGCAGGGACAGTTCTAAACACGGGAAACACGCGCCACTTCACAGACATACTATAAACTCCCAGCAGGTACTATATTTAAAGGAATATTTCACTTTTATTTTTTTCACTTTAAGCATCATTAAAATCACTGCTCCTGAACAAACTGCTTTTTTTTGCATTGATACATGTCCCCTGGGGCAGGACTCGGGTCCCCAAACCCTTTTTAGGACAATAACTTGCATATTAGCCTTTAAAATTCGCACTCTCTCACGTTCGTGTCCCATAGACTTTAACAGTGTTCGAATGTTCGCGCAAACTTTCGGTCCGTTCTCATGTTCTGGATGCGAACCGAATCGGGGGGGGGGGGGGGGGTTCGGCCCATCACTAGTAAAATATAGCACATGGTATATATAGAGTGTAGCAGTTCAGTGTATAAAATATAGAGCACAGTAAATAGATTGCAGTGATCCACTGTATGCAATATACAGCACAGCATACATATAGCAGTTTAGGTTATGTAAGTTAAATCATAATGTACAGGGTGTAGTATGCAGCACATAAAATGCATAAATTGTACAGCTGTCTGCAGTATTCAACATGCAGCACATTGCTCAGGAGCCCAGATTACGTTACCATGCAGCACAGTGTACAGAATGCAGGGGTCACGTGTATGTAATGTACATCACATATTACAAGGTGCAGCAGTCAGAAACAATGTAACAAGAAGACTCAGTTTGTTTTTACCTCTTTTAGAAACTTCTCAGTGGTAAACCAATGGGCAGCAATACTCGCTGTTAGTAGATCGACAGAGGAATCACCAATCGTCATCTTTTCAGCTGAACAGACACTGCAGGAATGACAGGTTAGACTTTAAGGTAGTGACACCATCTGGTTGAATTGAAAGCCCCAACCCTGGGCTCTGTGCTTCTGACTTTTCTGCCTCATCCCTCCCCAGGTGACACAAAGGGGTTGGACTGTTCATAAAGAATTCACTGAAAAATCACCCAATGAATCCTGAAATGCTCCAGTCACATTCACCCGGTTTACATTAGAATGAATGTGTACCAGGACAATGCAGCAGCCAGTAAACCACCAACAAAGTCAAATGTACAGTAGCTGTACGGCTAAATGTCCTCCCTAGGAGCTCCTCCCTAGTGGTGAACTGTGTTTATTACACACTAGAAGGGCCTCATTTATTATTTTACAAATGTAAGCAAACAAACAAAAGAAAACAGCATGCCCCCCCCCCCCCAATTCCCCAAAAATATAATTTAGGAACAGCCACCAATCCCCCCAACATCCCCCAACAACGTCCTTCAGGAATACCCAGCAATCACTCCAACATCCCCCCAACAACAACATCCTTCAGGAATACCCACCAATCACCCTAATATCCCCCAACAATGTCCTTTAGGAATATCCACCAATCACCCCAACATCTCCCCAACAATGTCCTTAGGAATACCCACCAATCACCCCAACATCCCCCAACAATGTCTTTTAGGAATACCCACCAATCACCCCAATATCCCCCAACAATGTATTTTCGGGGTACCCAACAAACACACCAACATCCCCCAACAATGTCCTTTTAGGAATACCCATCAACCACCCCAAAATCCCCCAACAATATCCTTTTTGGAATACCCACCAATCACCCCAACATCCCCCATGAATGTCCTTTAGGAATACCCACCAATCACCCCAAAATCCCCCAACAACGTCCTTCAGGAATACCCACCAATAACCCCAACATCCCCCCAACAATGTCTTTAGGAATACCCACCAGTCACCCCAACATCCCCCAACAATGTCCTTTGGGAATACCCACCAATCACCCCAATATTCCCCAACAATGTCCTTTAGGAATACCCACCAATCACCCCAACATCCTCCCAACAATGTCCTTTAGGAATACCCACCAATCACCCCAACATCTCCCTAACAATGTCCTTTAGAAATACCCACCAATCACCCCAACATCCCCCAACAATGTCCTTTAGGAATACCCACCAATCACCCCAATATCCCCCAACAATGTCTTTTCGGGGGAACCCAACAAACACACCAACATCCCCCAACAATGTCCTTTAGGAATACCCACTAATAACCCCAACATCCCCCAACAATGTCCTTTAGGAATACCCACTAATAACCCCAACATCCTCCCAACAATGTCCTTTAGGAATACCCACCAATCACCCCAACATCCCCCAACATTGTCCTTTAGGAATACCCACCTGTCACCCCAACATCCCCCAACAATGTCCTTTAGGAATACCCACCAATCACCCCAACATCCCCCAACAATGTCCTTTAGGAATACCCACCTGTCACCCCAACATCCCCCAACAATATCCTTTAGGAATACCCACCTGTCACCCCAACATCCCCCAACAATGTCCTTTAGGAATACCCACCAATTACCCCAACATCCCCCAACAATATCCTTTAGGAATACCCACCAATCACCCCAACAATGTCCTTTCAGAATACCCACCATCCACCCCAACATCCCCTATCAATGTCCTTTAGGAATACGCACCAATCACCCCATAATCCCCCAACAACGTCCTTCAGGAATACCCACCAATAACCCCAATATCCCCCAGCACAACAATATCCTTTAGGAATACCCACCAGTTACTGCAGCACTATGGCACACTTTGCATGGTAATGTTTTTTTTTTTAGCCCAAAGAGGTCTGTCTATATCAGGAAAGGGGCTACTTGGTTGGATATGCTCCCCCAGAACAAAAGGTTTCTGGTCCTTCCCTAAACATAACTAATGAAACACGTTTAGAATGTCCCCACCTGTATGTGACATTGGGTGACCCCGTGGCTTTCTTGGCCTCTTCTATCTGAGCCTCACTGATGTCGATTCCGAGAACTTTCTTGAAGTATGAAGAGAAAACTCTTGTGTTCTGCCCCGTTCCACAGCCAACGTCCACTGCAAATCCATATGGTTTGTGTAACTAGGAAGATGGAAACATTTTCAAAATACATCACAAGGACCCTGGTGTTGTTTTTAGTTTAACCTCTTGCTGCCCACATCATGCATATGTGGGCTTTTAATCCCTCACACTGTACATAGGAGTCCATGGAAAGCCAAGATTTCTGTGCTGAGAACACTCACTGCATGCCCCCAGCACAGTCATAACCACAGCATAGCCAGCTCTCTGTCTCTAGTCCCAATCAGAAGCTGGTGGGACAGGCTGTGAGAGCCAATCACGGCATAAAGACCCATTTACAGGGATGCCATCACAAATTTTGGGGCCTCTTTCTCTTCTCTCTCCTTCCGCGAGATGATAAGCGAGATGGGGGGTTGGTGCTGATGAACAAATTAAAGTCAAGTCAAGTCTTCTCTTCTCTCTCCTGCCACACGACAAAAAAAGAACACACACACAGCAGGCACCATTGGCTCCCGCTGCTGTCAATCAAAGTCAGTGAGCCAATAAGGAGAGGGGGCAGTGCCTAGTCACAGCTCCGTGTCTGAATGGACACACAGAGCAACCGCTCGGCTCGGGTGCCCCCATAGCAAGCTGATTGCTGCGGGTGCACTCAGCAGGAGGGAGGGGCCAGGAGCACCTGCGAGGGACCCGAGAAGAGGAGGATTATGGCTGCTCTGGGCAAAAACAACTGCACAGAGCAGGCAAGTATAAGATGTTTGGTATTTTTAAACAAACACAAAATACTTTAGTATCACTTTAACTATTAATATTTAAACCTTTTTTTGTTTTGTTTTGTTATTTATTTTACACATTTAACATATATTTACACATTTCCCATTTTAAAAATTGAAAAAAAAAATATACTTGATTTAATTTGTAAAGAACTTTGCATTGCTTTGTGCCAGAATAATCATTTCAGTGTAATTTTAAACGGGACAAATTACAGAATAAAATGTACACTTTCATGTGCAGTAACACAATTTTTTTTTAAATTAACAGTGCTAAAAAAAATGGGCATTTTGTTTCATATTGTTACAGTTTATTGTCTAAGGATTGTGAATTTTTTTTAAAAAAAATCAATGTTGGAAGACAATTTAATCGAAAGAAAGCCTTGTTTCTCCTTAAAAAAAAAAACAATATATGTATTACCTTATTATCTTAAGTGGAACCTTCAGTCATTTTTTTTTCATCTTTCCATCTATTAAATCTTCTGCCCTTGTTGTTGTTTTAACTTTGGATAGTAAAACATTAATTTTTTTCTGCCAGTTAATCCCTTATACAGCCCACTTCCTGTTTCCTGTCTGGTCATTAGCCTAGGCTTATGACATCATGCACAGCTCTCTCTCTCTCTCTCTCGCTCGCGTGAGAGTTTGGCATGAAGGGAGGGGAAATGAGTCATAAGAGGGCCAATGAGAGATGCAGGTGTGCCTCTGTGTGTCTGTGTAAATTCAGGAAGTGAACAGGCAGCAGCTTCAGCTGCCCACAGTTGAAACGGATGCACTCACCCTTTCATCCACATAACTGAAGATAAGGTCTAGTATCTCTTGCTGTGGCTCAAACCTGAATTTCTGATAACAAGACGCATGCTCCTTTCCTTCAAACAGCTGTGTCGCCATTTTGGACTCAGATTATTACCTATAATAATAATAAACAAACAGAAGAATTTTATTTTATTTTTTTATTTAAAAAAAAACTATACATATATTATAAAATAAACCTTCAGGGGGTGGGGGGTCCTTTGTAGATACGCTGTCACTTTAACCTGTATAGGAAACATGAAACGGTCTCTCTTCAAAGTGGACCTGTACCAAACTTCAACATTTCAGACTGAGAATATAATGGGAAAAAAATGGATAAGCAGAAGTTACTATGTAGAGAAGAAATCATTAGGCGGCGTACACACGACCGAGGTTCTCGCTGGGAACCAGCGAGGACCTCGCTGGAAGCTGCATTCCAGCGAGGACCTCGGCCATGTGTACACTCTCGGCGAGCTTCCCGTCGGGAAGCCCGTCGAGCAGAAATAGAGAGCACGCTCTCTATTTGCTCGACGGCCCGCCTGGATGAATGGCTGGTTGCCATTCCCGACGGGCGGGTCGCCGATTTCGACGGCCGGCAGAGAACCTCGACGGGCGGAACGATGTGTTCTGCCCGTCGAGGTTCTCTGCCGTGTGTACACGGACTCAGACTGCGAGTCATAGAAAGCTAAAAGTGGTTGTAAACCCATTACAACAACTTTAACCTACAGGTAAGCCTAGATTAAGGCTTACCTTTAGATGCAAGAAATATCTCCCAAACCTAAAAGGTTTAAGAGATATTTGCAAAAAAAAATGTCTATGGCGCATGTGCCGTAGACGTCGGGCGCAGGCGCACTGAGCTTGCCGCTTCTAACGGAGATCATGCCGCTAGTGGCGGCACACGCGCACATGCGCGGGAGTGACGTTATCGCTGCCCTGGCCAGTCACAGCGCCGGAGCATCGATACCCGGAAGTCACTCCGGGTATTATCACGGCGTCTGAGGTGGCAAACGAGGGGGCTTCGATCTCAGGTAAGTAATTTATAATAAGCTAGTATGCTATGCATACTAGCTCATTATGACTTTGTCTTGCAGGGTGTCTTTTTAAATTTTTTTGGACGAGAGGGTTTACTTTCTCTTTAAGTTCTAAGCATATTCTTGTAGATGGGGGTGTTCTATAATCTTGGCCCTTAGGAGATTCCATCACTAATGCTCAGTACACACGACTGGGTTTTCCACTGGGGATCAGTGTCACTTGTTCCCACAAAGTGTCAGATTGTCCACCATACTAATCACAGTCCTGCTATAAGTTGCTGATCACCGCCATTACTAGTATACAAAAGAAATAAATTCCACTATATATTCCATAGTTTGTAGACACTATAACGTTCACATATGGAGAGTATGGTACTGAGCAGTATGTACATGAGACAAGTGTGGAGGGTATGACAGTGGGCAGTATGTACAGGAGAGGAGTGTGGAGGGTATGACAGTGGGCAGTATGTACAGGAGAGGAGTGTGGAGGGTATGACAATGGGCAGCATGTACGGGAGAGGAGTGTGGAGGGTATGACAGTGATCACTATGTATAGGAGAGGAGTGTGGAGGGTATGACAGTGAGCAGTATGTACAGGAGAGGAGTGTGGAGGGTGTTATAGTGGGCAGTATGTACAGGAGAGGAGTGTGGATGGTATGACAGTGGGCAGTATGTACAGGAGAGCAATGTGGAGGTTATGACAGTGGGCAGTATGTACAAGAGAGGAGTGTGGAGGGGATGACAGTGGGCAGTATGTACAAGAGAGGGGTGTGGAGGGGATGACAGTGGGCAGTATGTACAAGAGAGGAGTGTGGAGGGTATGACAGTGAGCAGTATGTACAGAAAAGGAGTGTGGAGGGAATGATAGTGATCAGTATGTACAGGAGGAGTGTGGATGGTATAACAGTGGGCAGTATGTACAGGAGAGCAATGTGGAGGGTATGACAGTGGGCAGAATGTACAAGAGAGGAGTGTGGAGGGGATGACAGCGGGCACTATGTACAGGAGAGAAGTGTATGACAGCGGGCAGTATGTACAGGAGAGGAGTGTGGGGGGGTATGACAGTGGGCAGTGTGTAAAGGAGAGGAGTGTGGAGGGGTATGACAGTGGGCAGTATGTACAGGAGAGGATTCTGTGGGGTATGACAGTGGGCAGTATGTATAGGAGAGAAGTGTGTGTGTGTGGGGGGGGGGGTTGACAGTGGGCAGTATGTACAGGGGAGGAGTGTGGAGGGTATGACAGTGGGCAGTATGTACAGGAGAGGATTCTGTGGGGTATGACAGTGGGCAGTATGTATAGGAGAGGAGTGTGTGTGTGTGTGTGTGGGGGGGGGGGGGTTGACAGTGGGCAGTATGTACAGGAGAGGAGTGTGGGGGGTATGACAGTGGGCAGTATGTACAGGGGAGGAGTGTGGAGGGGTATGACAGTGGGCAGTATGTATAGGAGAGGAGTGTGGGGGGGGGGGTTTGACAGTGGGCAGTATGTACAGGGGAGGAGTGTGGAGGGTATGACAGTGGGCAGTATGTACAGGAGAGGATTCTGTGGGGTATGACAGTGGGCAGTATGTATAGCAGAAAAGTGTGGAGGGTATGACAGTGGGCACTATGTACAGGTGAGGATGTTGTGAATGTGTGGTATGTAAATTTAATGATAATAAATATGGGGAATTTTAAATAAATAAAATGTTTTGCTTTGGTAAATGATAAATAAAAGGGTAGTGTCTGAATATAGGTACAGTGGAATTACAGTGCCCCCAGCCAATTACGGCAATTGATAAATAACTTAATAAAAATATGAATTTTGTTCAATCAGTAGTATAAACAACAATTTCCTGAGTTCCTTAATCTATGGGGAATTCTTACCAATGTTTAAATATTTCCCAATTAAATTAATAAGTAAATAATTGTATTATTTTACAAGTATAACTGAACAACTTCATACAAAACTGGAATTTCTGGTGATTAATATTTCATACACATAATCAAAGACATCAACACAACAATTAAAATAAAATCTTAATATTTGAAAAATAACCCTGGGGAAGCCCCAACCAACGATATAAAAGGGGGTGGTTAACTTTTTCCTAAATTAAAAAAAAATAACATCTCTTGTTGCTCGTAAGACAATTTTCTGACTCTCTCCGGCCCGGAAGAAAGGTGGACAGTATGTCTTGAGGAGCCAACAGATAAATATTATTACTTTGAAAGAAGTCCTAACTTAAAAGGGGTCACCAAATCGGAGCGGACAATAGACCATTTCCCTGGGACCACAATAACCCAAATGAGATGCAATACAGGTTTCCACACACGGCTCCAACACACGGCATAGACAAATAGTGTGGGAAGATTATTAAATACTAAACTTCTCTACACATCGTACTTGATAAGGTTAAAACATAAACAGCGACATGCAATTCTTACAATTTTGGGAGGAAAAAGTTGATGTCCAAAGGGCTACCAGTATATCCGATTCGTCCTTGCAGCAAAGTCACACGAGATGGGGAGTGCGGTCTCCTCTCCAATCGCCCGAGTTTCTGCTTTTATAGGGTGCATTGCCATCGTTGAATCGTTACCGCCCCGCCTCGTGTTTACTACTGGCATACCCCACTTTTAAGTACACAATGGTGTTTATTTACTATCGCTGGAGAGTGCAAAAAACAAACTCACTTCTGCATAGGAAACCAATGAGCTTTTAACCCCAGCTTGTTCAGTTAGGCTTTGGTAATAAAACCTGGAAGCTCGTTGGTTTATATGCAGAAGTGAGTTTGATTTTGTACTCTCCAGTGATAGTAAATAAACCCCATTATGTACTTAAAAGTGGGGTATGCCAGTATTGCATGACTGGCTGGTAACTGTCCAATTCTCACCCGCTCGTTAGTGATCATAACAGTTGTGTAATCAGAATAATTATTATTATTTATGGTACTTACCGTATTTATCGGCGTATACCGCTCGCCGGCGTATAACGCGCACCCCAAGCTTAGAAGGGAAGTCTACATTTTGGATGTCTTGCCCGGTGTCCATCGGCGGCCTTGTCCGGCGTTCGTCTGCGGCCTTGCGCGGGGTCTGTCCAGCCTTGTCGGTGTCCGTCTGCTGTCTTGCCCGGCGTCCATCGGCGGCCTTGTCAGGTGTTCGTCTGCTGTCTTGCCCGTTGTCCATCGGCGGCCTTGTCCGGTGTTCGTCTGCGGCCTTGTGCGGGGTCTGTCCAGCCTTGTCGGTGTTCGTCTGCTGTCTTGCCCGGCGTCCATCAGCGGCCTTGTCCGGCGTCCGTCTGCGGCCTTGCGTGGGGTCCGTCCAGTCTTTCCCGGCGTCCATCGGTCAGTGGCGGCCCGGCGTCCATCAGTCAGTGGCGGCCCGGCGTCCATCAGTCAGTGGCGGCCCGGCGTCAGTGTTTGAGTTTGGCGCCTCAGACGGATTTCCAGGGTGTTCGGCTCCTCTCGGCTTTTAACGGTATATGCCGATAAATACGGTATATAATGCTCTCAATTTACACACCCGGGGCCGTCTTTAAGGCAGGGCAAAAGGGGAAGCTGCCCTGGGCCCTGTCATTAATGTGGGGCCCAAAGCAGCTGCCTCATATTGCCAAATATCCCAGTTTAAATTCCCTTGTCCCTTGAAGTTTTAGTCCTTTGCTGTGTACAGATGACTCACCTGCAGACCCTGGGCAAGATTCTCATAGTTGTATTACACTTAGAATCACTCGCATAGATACCCGGGGGAAAAAACGGCGATACGACGGGGTATCTGAGATACCCCGTCGTAGCGCCTCTGAGAATCTGGCCCCCTGTGTTTACATGTAAATAACTGTCATTCATATGTAAATACTAAGATCATTCACATGTAAATAACAGGAGCATTCATATGCAAATAAATTCATATGTATATCATGCCCCTCTGCAGTGAAGAGATGTAACCTCTAGAAACCAATCAGTAAGCAATATTACTGTACAGTAATCTCTAGCAACCAATAAACAAGAAGAAATCTTGCGCTGTAACTTCTAGCAACTAATCAGTTAGGCCCCGTACACACGGCAGAGAACCTCGACGGGCGGAACACATCGTTCCGCCCATCGAGGTTCTCTGCCGGCCGTCAGAATCGGCGACCCGCCCGTCGGGAAAGGCAACCAGCCATTAATCCCGACGGGCCGTCGAGCAAATAGAGAACCTGTTCTCTATTTGCTCGACGGGTTTTCCGACGGGCGGGGCTCGCCGAGAGCGTACATACGGCCGAGCTTCTCGTCAGAATGCGGCTCCCAGCGAGGTTCTCACTGGTTTCTGCCGAGAACCTCGGCCGTGTGTACGGGGCTTTAGACGTAATGTGTGCTGTAACCTCTGGCGACCAATCACAACCACTGCCTGATCTGATACAGTAAACTGAACACTAATTTTCCCAGCAGGGCCTCTGTTCAGTGTTCCGCCTATCACGGATGTCCTCTTGTCCGAGGATGAGAAGGCATCCGTGATTGGCGGAACACTGAACAGAGGCCCTGCTGGGAAAATGAGTGTTCCGCGATTGGCGGAACAGTCTGAGAAGGAGGCGCGGCTTTTAAATCGTGGATGCCCGCAGCCTGACGGAGACAGGTACCGGCGTATAAGACGACCCCCGACGTTGGATGCATTTTTTTGCATCCAAAAGGTCGTCTTATACACTAGAAAATACGGTAGGTTTCCGGTTATGTAGTCTCCCCTCTCCTGACCCCACTCACCAGAGTTAATGGACCCTCAGCTTTGCAGTCCAGGGGTCAAACAGGCTTAGGATTTAGGAGGTCTGATGTAGATATCCAAATTTCCAAAGGTCCTTCCATAGATAATTAACAGACGGTATGATAGATATTCATCTTCTGTGTTGACACAGCTTAATACAGCCCACAGCTTTGTACAGAACACCCGCTACTTACAAGAGGCAGCGGGTGTTCTGTACAAAGCCGTAGGCGGTTTTGAGCTGTGTCAGCACAGAATGTGAATCTCCATCATACCGTCCATCCATCGTACCATCTGTTAATTATCTATGGAAGCACCTTTGGAAATTTGGACCTCCTAAATCCTAAGCCTGTTTGACCCCCGGACTGCAAAGCTGAGGGATCGCGCAGCGCGAGTCGCACATGCACAGTAGGGAACCACTTCCCGATTCCCTTAACGAAGATGGCGGCAGCAGCACCCAAGAGTCGAGGTACAGATCGGCTTTGGGTGAGGACATCGCGGGCGCCCTGGACAGGTGAGTGTCCATATTTTAAAAGTCAGCAGCTGCAGTATTTGTAGCTGCTGACTTTTTAACCACTTAAGGACCGCCTCCCGCACATATACGTCGGCAGAATGGCAGGGCTGGGCACAAGCACGTACAGGTACGTCCTCTTTAAGTGCCCAGCCATGGGTCGTGGGCGCGACCCGGTACGAAGCTCCGTGACCGTGGCCGCGGGACCCCCTGACCCGATTGCCGCCAGAGTCCCGAGATCGTTACCTGGAGCTGAAGAACGGGGAGAGATGTGTGTTAACACAGCTTCCCCGTTCTTCACAGTGGCAGCTTCATTGATCGTGTGTTCCCTAATATAGGGAGACACGATCAATGACGTCACACATCCAGCCCCGCCCCCTACAGTTAGAAAAACATATGAGGTCACACATAACCCCTACAGCGCCCCCTAGTGGTTAACTTTCACACTGCAATTGTCATTTTCACAGTAATCAGCGCAGTTTTATAGGATTTTTTGCTGTGAAAATGACAATGATCCCAAAAATTTGTCAAAATTGTCCGATGTGTCCGCCATAATGTCGCAGTCACGAAAAAAACGCTGATCGCCACCATTAGTAGTAAAAAAATAAAAATGCAATAAAACTATCTCCTATTTTGTAAACGCTATACATTTTGCGCAAACCAATCGATAAACGCTTATTACCTTTTTCTTTACCAAAAATATGTAGAAGAATACGTATCGGCTTAAACTGAGGGAAAAAAAAACGTTTTTTTTATATCTTTTTGGGGGATATTTATTATAGCAAAAAATAAAAAATATTGCATTTTTTTCAAAATTGTCGCTTTTTTTTGTTTATAGCGCAAAAAATAAAAACCGCAGCGATGATCAAATACCACCAAAAGAAAGCGCTATTTGTGGGAAAAAAAGGACGCCAAATTTTGTTTGGGAGACACGTCGCACGACCGCGCAATTGTCAGTTAAAGTGATGCAGTGCCGAATCGCAAAAACTGGCCAGGTCCTTTACCTGCATAAAGGTCCGGGTCCTAAATGGTTAAAAAAATATATATTTCGGGGGAACTCCGCTTTGACCTTTGAAACAATGGGGCATTTACCATGGGTCTCCCTTGATCAAGGATTTTGATATTCCGACCTCAAACCGTCAGTTTTTACCATTGTCAGTTGGGGTTGAGCAGTTGCTGAACTTAACATTATCTTTGCATTGATTACATTTTGGCCAACTTGATTGTCTGAAGAGCCGGTTTCTTTAGGTCTTTCTCTCCATCCTTGTTTTATGTGGTTTCAGCAGAAGAATTCAATTATTGTGAAATCAGTTCATTGGTTTTATGATTTCGTATAGAAATATCCTGACAAGAAGGATGAAGGAAAAATGGAAAGGAAAAATGGAAAGGTTTGTGGAAGGATGTTTAGGGACTGCATAGTGGTTAGCAGGCCATACATGGATTGAAGTTAAGCCAAATAACCACTTAAGGACCGGTCGTATTTTTTCAGACTCCGGGCCAGATTCAGGAAAGAGATACGACGGCGTATCTCCAGATACGCCGTCGTATCTCTGCGTCTGAGCCCTCCTATCTATGCGACTGATTCATAGAATCAGTTACGCATAGATTTCTATTAGATCCGACTGGCGTAAGTCTCTTACGCCGTCGTATCTAACTTGCATATTTACGCTGGACGCTAGGTTTCGTTCCCATCTAAAATATGCAAATGAGCCTAATACGCCGATTCCTGAACGTACGCCCGGCCGGCGCATTTTTTTTGCGTAAGCGTAGGTCCGGCGTAATGTTACCCCTGCTGTATCAGGCGCAGCCAATGTTAAGTATGGACGGCGTGCCGACGTATTTTTTCCCGTCGTTTACGTAAAACGTTCGCGAATAGGGCTTTGCGTAAGTGACATTCACGTCATTTTCATTGAGAATTTGCGTCATGATTTGGAGCATGCGCACTGGGATAAATTCACGGGGGCGGCGATTGCGCAGTAAGTTCGGCGCGGGATCGCGCGTAATTTGACTTACGAAGGGCCATTTACGCTACGCCGCCGCAACTTTACGGGCAAGTGCTTTGTGAATACAGCACTTGCCTGTAAAAGTTGTGGAGGCGTAGCGTAAATAGGAAACGCTACGCCCGCACAAACTTACGCACATCTACCTGAATCTAGCCCTCGGTGTTTACAAGTTAAATTAATTTTATTTCGCTAAAAAATTACTTAGACCCCCAAACATTATGGCCCAGATTCATAGAGCGATTACGCCTGTCTAACTGGTGTTAGACAGGAGTAATTTCAAATTTCTCGCGCCGTATCACTAGTTTGAATCCTCAAACCATGATACGGCGGCTTCGGGCTTCGATCCGAGAGGCTTACGTCCTCGTAAGCCCTCGGATCTACGTTGCGATATTTTTGCGGCCGCTGGGTGGAGTCCGCGTCGTTTTCACCGTCGGGGTATGCAAATTAGTTTTTACGGCGATCCACGAAGGTACGAGTGTCCCTCACAATCGCCTACGTCATTTTTTGGCTACGTAATGTTAGAGGAGCTTTTTGCTGGTCTAACAGTGCGTAACCCATGTAAGTATGGCCGTCGTTCCCGCGTGGATTTGAAATTATTATATTTTTTTTAACGTAACTCGTTCGGTAATAGGAATGTACGTAAACGACGCTACTACGACGTAACGACGTGATTTCGCGCAATGCACGGCGGGAAATTTGCGAACGGAGCATGCGCAGTTCGATCGCCGCGGGAACGCGCCTATTTTAAATGCTTCACGCCCCCTACTCGCGCAGATGGATTGCGACGGGAGAAATACACTACGCCGCCATCGTTTACTGGACAAAATCTACCTGGATTCCACGTAGAGCCAGGTAAAAAACGGCGGCGTAGTGTATTTCTCATACTCTGCGATAATCTAATTCTCTCTGAATCTGGGCCTATATATATATCTTTTTTTTCCCCTAACACCCTAGAAAATAAAATGACGGTTTTGCAATATTTTCTGTCACATCGTATTTGCACAGCGGTCTTACAAGTGCACTTTTTTGGGAAAAAAATATACTTTTTTTAAATAAAAAAATAAGACAACAGTAAAGTTAGCCCAATTAATTTTATTTTGTGAAAGATAATGTTATGCCGAGTAAATTGATACCCAACATGTCACGCTTCAAAAATGCGCCCGCTCATAAAATGGCGACAAACTTGTACCCTTAAAAATCTCATATAGGCGATGCTTAAAAATGTGCACAGGTTGCTAGTTTCGAGTTACAGAGGAGGTCTAGGGCTAGAATTATTGCTCTCGCCCTAACGATCGTGGCGATACCTTACATGTGTGGCTTGAACACAGTATTCATATGCGGGCGCTACTCAAGTATGCGTTCGCGTCTGCTCGCAAGTTAGTCGGGACGGGCACTTTAAAAAAAAAAATTATTTTACTTTTTATTTTGACACTGTCCTTTAAAAAAAATCGGATCATTTTTATTGTAAATGTAATCATCCCTTGTAATAGAAATAAAGCATGACAGGTCCTCTTAAAAATGAGACCTGGGGTCAAAAAGACCTCACATCTCATATTTGCACTAAAATACAATAAAAAAAAAAAGTAATTGGAAAAAATCTCCTTTAACCACTTCCATACCGGCACTTATACACCCTTCCTGCCCAGAACAATTTTTAGCAGAACAAGCGCTCTCACACTTTGAATGGCAGTTACTCAGTCATGCAACACTGAACCCAAACAACATTTTTATCATTTTTTTCATACAAATAGAGGTTTCTTTTGGTGGTATTTAATCACCACTGGGTTTTTGCAACAAGTTAGAAAAGAGCGCAAAAAGTAATTTTTGTTCATACATTTGGGCCAATTCCAAAATGTATACTGCTACATATCTTTGGTAAAAAATAACCCAAATTAGTGGATATTATTTGGTCTGTGTGAAAGTTATAGAGTCTACAAGCTATGGTGCAAATCCTTGAAAATTGATCACACCTGGTATACTGACGGGCTATCTATATCCCCCAAATGATCCCCAGTCCAGGGTATTTAGTAAGAGGCATGATGAGTTTTTTGAAGTTGTAATTTTTTCCCACAATTCTCGGGAAAATTAAGAATAACAAGTCATAATAACAAGTTATTTCTCACACACAGCATATGCATGCTCCCAATTACACCCCAAAATACATTCTGCCACTCCTCCTGAGTATGGCGATACCACATGTGTGAGACTTTTACATATCTTGGCCACACAGAGAGATCCAACATGCAGGGAGCACCATCTAGGAGCATAAATGACACTTCTAATTTCGACCTATTACATTTTGAAGGCCCTGGAGCACCAGGACAATGGAATTACCCACAAAATGACTGCATTTTGGAAAGAAAACAACCCAACATAGATTCTACGTGGCATTATGAACGGTTCATTTTTTCCATAAGTCTATGGAAATTGTGGAAAGAAACTGAAACCCTATTTTTTTTACAAAAAAGTTGTAAATGTATAAGATATTTCTAACACATAGCATGTATATAGCAAACATTACATCCCAAAATATATTCTGCTGCTCCTCCTGAGTATGGCGATACCACATGTGTGAGACTTCTACACAGCCTGGCCACATACAGAGGCCCAACATTGAAGTAAGACCTTCAGGCATTCTAGGAACACAAATTACACATCTAATTTCATTCCTTCCTATCACACTTTTGAAGGTCCTGGAGCACCAGGACAGTGGAATTACTCACAAAATGACCCCATTTTGGAAAGTAAAACCCCAACGTATATTCTATGAGTCATGGGCTGCAGATAGGTACTCGGGTACTCTGATGGGCTGGAGACAGGTACTCGGGTAACCTGATGAGCTGCAGATAGATACTATCGCAGGAGTGGCAAAAAGCCGAGGATTTCATATGATGCCCGTCCTGGAATTGGAGATCACACCTGCAGATTTATATGAAGTGGTAAAGAAGTGGTAAAGAAAGGGGGCGGGGCCATATACACATAGCGGCCTGCCCAGATACCATTGTCTTGTGTTTGATAGCTGCTGGGTCCCGCCCACCCCCTACATCACCATTGAATTTTGACAGCTGGTCTCTCTCTGCATTCAGTTACATATGTCAGTTTCACAGACTCAGCGGCTCTGGCAAGCCTTGTGCTGTTCTGCCTGGGTTAGTGACAGGTACTCGGGTATTCTGATGGGCTGGTGACAGGTTCTCGGGTACT
The DNA here is from genome assembly GCA_029574335.1 of Rana kukunoris. Classification (NCBI taxonomy): domain Eukaryota; kingdom Metazoa; phylum Chordata; class Amphibia; order Anura; family Ranidae; genus Rana; species Rana kukunoris. Next base: position 10,107,347 of record CM056054.1, on the reverse strand, counting down.
CTGATGGACAGTGACAGGTACTTGGGTATTCTGATGGACTGTGACAAGTACTTGAGTACTCAGATGAACAGTGGCAGTCCTAAGCAGTTTTGTGCAGACAATTCTTTGTGTATCGGCAACATCTGTTCCGTGCGAAAGACTGTTCAGTTCTTCAGGGTATATTGTCAATAAAATGCGATCATGTCTGCTTCCAGAAAATGTAAAAACACTCGGGTATATCTGCGGGACTGGCTAAAGTAATGCCTACTTGTCTACTATAAAGTGACTGACAGTCAATATACTACGGTAGATACGTTTTATAATTAAAGTTAAACTATTTTTCTACGTTTTTCTTAAAGTTTAATAAGAAAAAATTACTGACGTCAGTGCTACATTTTGAATTTAAAATGTATTTGTGTGAACTGTGAAGTTAAGTCATGGATTGTGGAAACTAGTGTCCGGTGATTGTATATAGTGTACACCACATTTACCACTGACTAATGCAGAGTTGCAATGCAAGGAGAACAGCTAAAAGTAGTTGGATCTGTATGTGCGTTATAATTAATCAAAATTAGTCAGTTAATCGATTTAAAAAAAATCGATTATTCGAACACGAAAATTGTAATCAGTATCAGCCCTAATATCGAGGGGTTACCGCCAGATATACCGTGGAAAGGAGGGCTGGTGCCACAGCAGTGAGTTTTGAACACTGAACGATCGGCGGTGTTCGATCGCTCGGTTCTCAGTGCAGAGGCGCCAGGGGACAGAAGGTAAATATGATTCCTAATAAAGAAAAAAACTTGACTTCTCCTTTAATCAAGCACTGTAGACCTTAATTCATAATAAGGTCAATACCCCGGAGAGATCTTTGTGAGCACTGGATGCAGGGCTGGATTAACAGAGGGGCTGATGGAGCTGCAGCTCCAGGCCCCTTTCTCAAGATAGGCCCATTTGCCCCCAAAAAAAAAAAAAGATTTTTTTTTTTTTTTTTAGATCGACTTCGGGGGTTGTAGCTCGATGACCAGAGGTCACAGAAACCCCACATTTGGGGGGTAGTCAGTTGAAGACCTACCCCACAACCGGTCAAAATATGGGATGGCTATCATTTATGGTTCCGGAGATACGGGCCTGCTTGCACAGCCTGACAGAAGCTACATACAGAGCGGCCATTATAAATACAAGCTGACACATTGCAGCAGACTGAGAAAAAAAATCATCATTTGTTTTTTGCTAAAAAATGACTCTATGGTGGTCTTTGCAACTTTTTATGTTGCACGGTATAGAGCTGCATGATTCTGGCTAAAACGACAACTGCAATTTTTTTGCTTAGAAGATAGATCACGATTCTCTAACGATTCGTACGGCATAACATCATCTTTCAGATTAAAATGAAAAAAAAAAAAAAAATGGGCTAACTTTACTGTTTTGTTTTTATGGTTTTTATTATTCAATGAAGTGGGCAAATGCAGTGTGACATAAAATATTGCAGCAATTGCCATTTTTGTCTCTGCTAAAATATATATAATGTTTGGCGGTTCCAAGTAATTTTCTAGCAAAAAATATTGGTTTTTAACTTAAACAAGTGTTGGACTTTAAGTGGTTACATTTCTTGCATTTACACACAGAAGTTTGATCTAAAAAGGAAGTTGGTTACAATGTTTCATGTTGTTTACAAACTTGGCAGACAGTCGGATATTTTCTTTACACACAGAAGTTTATCTTTTTGATATAAGAAGAAAGCGTTAGTTACAATGTTTCCTGCTAAGAACTTGGCAGACTGTCCAGATATTTTCTTTTGACAGCTGAAAGTCTCTCCACTTGTTATATGAAAGAATCAGCAAAGTCTGCATTGGAGATGTCAGGGGGGTTGAATCAAGATCACAATTTTAACGATTAATTGTGCAGCTCTAGCACCGTACTGTATTTGCGCAGCAATTTTTCAAACATGTTTTTTTGGAAATAAACTGTTTCATACATTAAAAAAACACTAAAGTTAGCACGATTTTTTTTTTTTTTTTTTGGTAGATTAATAGATTGACTTTTGTAAAACCAGCTAGCCCATACATAGATTGACTATGGCTGGTCTCTGCATAATTGGTGTAATTTCAATTCATGTATGACCCACTTAACCACTACGCAGTCCCTAAACATCCTTCCACTCCTATACATTGTGCCCACTGTGATACCCTCCACACTCCTCTCCTGTACATAGTGTCCACTGTCATAGCCACGACACTCCTCTCCTGTACACAGTGACCACTGTCATACTCTCCACACTCCTCTCCTGTACATAGTGCCCACTGTCATACCATCCACACTCCTCTCCTGTACATAGTGCCCACTGTCATACTCTCCACACTCCTCTCCTGTACATAGTGACCACTGTCATACTCTCCACACTCCTCTCCTGTACATAGTGCCCACTATTATACCCTCCACACTCCTCTCCTGTACATAGTGCCTGCTGTCATAGACTCCTCTTCTGTACATACTTCCCACTGTTGCACCCTCCACACTCCTCTCCTATACATAGTGCCCACTATCATACCATCCCCATTCCTCTCTTGTACATACTGCCCACTGTCATACCCTCCACACTTCTCTCCTGTACATACTGCCCCATTATACCCTCCACACTTCTCACTGGTACATACTACCCTCTGTCATACCCCCACACTCCTCCTGTACATACTGCCCACTGTCATACTCTTCACACTCCTCTCCTGTACAAACTGCCCACTGTCATACCCTTCACACTCCTCTCCTGTACATAGTACCTGCTGTCATACACTTCTCTCCTGTACATACTGCCCACTGTCATACCCTCCACATTCCTCTCCTGTACATACTGCCCACTGTCATACCCTCCACATTCCTCTCCTGTACATACTGCCCACTGTCGTACCCTCCACACTCCTCTCCTGTACATAGTGCCCACTGCCATACCCTCCATGCTTTTCTCCTGTACATGATGCCCACTGTCATACCCTCCACACTTCTCTCCTGTACATTGTGCCTTTTGCCGTACCCTTTGCACTCTTCTCCTGTACATAGTGCCCAATGTTAGACCCTCCACATTCCTCTCCCTCACCTGCACATACTTCCCACTTATATACCATCCGTACTCCTCCCCTATGTCGCTTACACACAAAAACAGTTCTTTAAAATGATACTGAATACCCTCAATGTTACCAGCTTTAGAATGGAGACACTTTTGTTAGTTCAACTAAAGGAAATCTCAGTTCTCATGTTTGTTCTGTTCCATTATTAGAACTTATTTAATTTTGTGATTACTACTGTGATGTACAGAGGAACATAGGGGATCTCAGCTACTCTAAATATAGCACTTGTGAAAAAGTGTCCCTGAAAATATTTTTTAAATGTTGGCAACTATGCACCTATGCACTGCCCAAGGGCCACTGGGTCAGTAGGGGGCCCCATGAGAGGTTTCTGGGATCCTGTGATATTAAAGCGGTACTAAACTTTCCTGACATTACTACTTTTTAGAGGCCCTGGGGTAGGTTATGCCACAATGTACAAGTATGCACAGCATATTAGCACATTAGGGTACACTTACATTTTCAGACTGGGCCCTCCATTGCTGCGCTGTAATTCTCACGCATTTATTTATTATTTATAAAAGGCCCCACCAAAATCCTCAGCACCAGGCCCATGATGTTCTTAATCTGGCCCTGACTGGATGGTGTATGGGGACTGAGGTATTAGGAGGGATTCATACACAGTGATTGTTGGAGATAAATGATCACAAGAGATACAAAGTTATGTATTTAGAGATTTTTATTTGGGCTTTTTGCTACATTGTCACAGTTGATATTTTGTCTCGTTGTTCATGATTTGATTTTATACAGAGAGGATTGCACTTGAGATTTCTGTTTGTACATCTGACATCCTGACACTTTTGACGCGGTCAAATACCGATCAGCGGGGTCTCCAGCCATGTCTTGCAGGGTTCAGCGTCGGTTTTCCAAATCAATGCTTCACTGAGGTTTAGAAGCCAACAGAAGGACGTTTTGTAGCCAAATTTCAACCTCAGTATCAGTGGAGGACGTCCCCATGATCCGAAGGAACCTGAAAGAGGATTCATGTACAGAATAGTCAGAGAACATTCCCAAACATTGAATACTTCAAAACCCAACTCCACTCAGAACTTTTTTTTAGGCGGCTTTCCGTGGGTTAAACGCTCAGCCCAACCTTTTGGACACTATAGACCTTAATTCATAATAAGGTCAATACCCCGGAGAGATCTTTGTGAGTACTGTATGGTGTATGGGGACTGAGGTATTAGGAGGGATTCATACACAGTGATAGTTGGAGATAAATGATCACAAGAGATACAAAGTTATATATTTAGAGATTTTTATTTGGGCTTTTTGCTACATTGTCACAGTTGATATTTTGTCTCGTTGTTCATGATTTGATTTTATACAGAGAGGATTGCACTTAAGATTTCTGTTTGTACATCTGACATCCTGAAACTTTTGACGCGGTCAAATACCGATCAGCGGGGTCTCCAGACATGTCTTGCAGGTTTCAGCGTCGGTTTTCCAAATCAATGCTTCACTGAGGTTTAGAAGCCAACAGAAGGAGGTTTTGTAGCCGTACCTCAACCTCAGTATCAGTGGAGGACGTCCCCATGATCCGAAGGAATCTGAAAGAGGATTCATGTACAGAATAGTCTGAGAACATTCCCAAACATTGAATAATTCAATACCCAACTCAAACTTTTTTTTTTAGGCGGCTTTCAGTGGGTTAAAGGCTCAGCCCAACCTTTTGGACCATCATTGTATTACATAAAATATACATATATAGGGCCAGATTCATGTAGCCCGCCATATCTTAAGGCGGGCGTAGCGTATCTTGTTTACGCTACGCCGCCGTAAATTAGCGGGGCACATGCTGTATTCACCAAGCTAAGTTACGGCTGCGTAGTGTAAATGGGCCGGCGTAAGCCCAGGTAATTCAAAGGTGGGAGTGTTTTATGGTAATGTGTTGTGACCCCAAGTTTTTTTACGTTTTTTTTTTTTAACTGCGCATGCGCCGACCGTGGACGTATCCCAGTGCGCATTCTCCAAATTATGACGCTAAGACGCATTGGTTTTGATGTGAACGTAATTGACGTAAATCCCAATTCACAGACGAGTTACGCCAAAGACGTAAAATCTGAAAAATTCGACGCGGTCCCGACGTCCATACTTAACATAGGATGCGCCATCTTTTTGGTGGTTTATCGTTACGCTGGGAAAACGCCGTACGTAAACAGCGTAAATTCACTGCGTCGGCCGGGCGTACGTTCGTGAATAGGCGTATCTCGCTGATTTACATCAGGTGGAACGCCCCTAGCAGCCATCCTAAAAATGCAGTTAAGATACGACGGCGTAATACAATTACGCCACTCGTTATCTTAGCTCAAACCCAGCGTATCTTGTTTTCTGAATACAGAAAAAAGATACGCCGGCGCTGTTTAGAAGTTACGTGGCGTATCTCGAGATACGCGGTCGTAACTAATGCTGAATCTGGCCCATAGATTATACAGGGTGGGCCATTTATATGGATACACCCTAATAAAATGGGAATGGTTGGTGACATTAACTTCCTGTTTGTGGCACATTAGTATATGTGAGGGGGGGGGAAACTTTTCAAGATGGGTGGTGACCATGGTGGCCATTTTCAAGTTGGCCATTTTGAATCCAACTTTTTATTTTCAGTAGGAAGAGGGTCATGTGACACATCAAACTTATTGGGAATTTCACAAGAAAAACAAAAGTGTTCTTGGTTTTAACATAACTTTATTCTTTCATGAGTTATTTACAAGTTTCTGACCACTTATAAAATGTGTTCAATGTGCTGCCCATTGTGTTGGATTGTCAATGCAACCCTCTTCTCTCAATTGAACACATTTAGTGGTCAGAAACTTGTAAATAACTCATGAAAGAATAAAGTTACGGTAAAACCAAGCACACCATTGTTTTTCTTGTGAAATTCCCAATAAGTTTGATGTGTCACATGACCCTCTTCCTATTGAAAAAACAAAAGTTGGATTCAAAATGGCCGCCATGGTCACCACCCATCTTGAAAAGTTTCCCCCCTCACATATACTAATGTCGGTCTCTGGGGATTCCCTGAAAACCGTCAATCTAAACATATACTAATGTGCCACAAACAGGAAGTTAATATCACCAACCATTCTAATTTTAATAAGGTGTATCCATATAAATGGCCCACCCTGTATATTAATTTAATATACATATATATTACATTCATATTTAGGGTGGAACACATAAGTGTGTGCAGCATATTTCATTAGGTGTGCACCCCAAAACTTCAATACATGTGTGTGTCTGTCTATATACTGTGTGTGTATGTAATATATATATATATACACACATACACACACAGTATCTCACAAAAGTAAGTACACCCCTCACATCTTTGTAAATATTTTCTTGTATCTTTTCATGTGACAACACTGAAGAAATGACACTTTGCTACAATGTTGTGTAGTGAGTGTACAGCTTGTATAACAGTGTACATTTGCCGCCCCCTCAAAATAACTCGACACACAGCCATTAATGTCTAGACCGCTAACAACAAAAGTGAGTACACCCCTAAGTGAAAATGTCCAAATTGGGCCCAAAGTGTCAATATTTTGTGTGGCCGCCATTATTTTCCAGCACGACCTTAACCCTCTTGGGCATGGAGGTCACCAGAGCTTCACAGGTTGCCACTGGAGTCCTCTTCCCCTCCTCCATGATGACATCACAGAGCTGGTGGATGTTAGAGACCTTGCGCTCCTCCACCTTCCGTTTGAGCTGTACACACACTACTTTACATTGTAGCAAAGTGTAATTTCTTCAGTGTTGTCACATGAAAACATATAATAAAAAAATAAATAAAAAAATGTGAGGGGTGTACTCTCTTTTGTGAGATACGGTATATTTTATATTTTATCTTCACAAAAATTGTCATTGAATAATGCACTAGGCCAGTGTGCCCTCTGCTTTTATCTATTGACCAGTGTGCCTGGAGAATGTGTGCCCCGGGATGGAGCCGTGTTCTGGATGAGGAAAAACCCTGGTGCACAAGGTGATTAAGATGTGCCCAGGCACATCCGGCACACCCCGTGCACACTTCTATCTTAAAGACTATTTAAATCTTCATGTCCTTCCAGGATCACTCAGTCCTCAGGGTGACAACACTGCTGCACAATTTGTACCTTTCCTGTCCTCTGTTCCCGGCTGCCATTTCCTGTCCCATTCTTCTACATTCTCACCTTTCCTCTGCTGTTCTTAGCATTTCCTTCGCTTTTTCAGGCTCCTTCCTAAGATAGATCTGGAACGCCGAGAAGGTAGGGAAGAAACCTATCAAACTTGACAATGGCACTCGGACTTTGGTCACAAAGTTTTCAATGCTGCAAAGGCAAATAGCAATGTTAGTTAATAAAGAGGTTCTAGAAAACAAATGCAATCTTTACATTCCTATCGTCAGTTATTTATATAGTGGGATCCTATGCTGTGGCGCTGTACAAGGGACATAAACAAGGATGAATAATACAGATAATACAATATATACAAGCCTTCGGACTAATTGCAGCTTCTGCAGCACATAGAAAGTATACTGTATGTTAGAAATACATTAAAGCCCAACTCCGGGAAATGTGAAAATCCTCCCCTGTAGTGGGGCTGAGCCTGCACTGCACTGCAATGATAACTGATCAATTATTCTAGGGGGGAGTAACAGCAGGGCCGATCCTAGGCAGGGTGCACAGGGTGCATTGCACCCAGGCACTTGCAGAGTTGGAGGCGTCGAACATCTAACCCACTCTCTAACAGAAGCCCTCTCTGTGTCCATCAGAGGCCCCCCCTCCAGGTCCCAATAAAGTACTCTGCTTCTCTTCCTGTATTGTGTTTATTGTTAAGAGATCATGTAAGGATCCCAGGGTAATGAAGACTTTGTGGGGAAGCATCTCTGTGGTTGAGTCGTTGCCATAGAAACATTTGTAAAGGGGAGGAGTTAGTAAAATTACGACGCCCATGTGGGGGTGCCAGCAATATTTCTGCACCCAGGCACCTGTAACCCTAGGATCGGCCCTGAGTAACAGCATTTCTCCTTACCTGATCCTCCGCTCCCCTGGCAGTTGGCTCTCCCCTATACTCTGGTAGTGGGCTGTCCCTTATCATCATGCCCAATGTAAGTCTATGGACCCCCATATCAGACTTGATAATGTCAGGACCTTCGAATGCTGGTGTGTGAGGTAGAAGACTCAGAGGACAGGCCTATCAAGAGGACGGGCTTATCAACATGAAGGATTAAGTATATATGTTCCCTAGACCTAAACAAGCAAGTAACCCTTGTAGCTCCCAACTGTCCCTGATGTGGAACAATGTCCCTCTTCCCCCTCATACATCCCTTATTTGGGTCTGAACCATATAGTTGTGTTGTATATAAAATGCACTTATTGGGCCAGATTTACGTACATCGGCGCATTTTTTGACTGGCGTAGCGCACCTCCTTTACGTTAGACTGCCGCAATGTAGCGGCGCAATCACCGTATTCTCGTTTGATTTGCGCAGAAATTAGCGCCGGTGCAACGTAATTTCAGAGGCGTAAGGCAGAGTAATTCAAATTGGGAAGGACGTGGGCGTGTTACATTGAAATGAGCCGTGACCCCATGCAAATGAAGGGCCGGCCGGCTAGCGCATGCGCGCATGAAGCAGACCATGGTCAGCACCTCTCTGCGCATGCTCACAACTCGGAAACGGCGCAATCAGTGAAATTGGAAGTGGACCCGGGCAACTTTGTGAACTACGCAGACAGCATAGATAGACAGACACAAACGCACCTTTGCAAAAGTACATCCCTTTGTATCCCACCCTATACAGCAAGGTGCTTTTGTTCTGTTGTTTATTGCGTTGTGATTTGTCTTTGTGATATTTGTTGACTGATCTAGTGTTTGGTAGAATATACTGTGTTTGAAAGTGTTTTTTGGTGACTGCTTGTGAGACTTTTTGGTTGATAGATTTTTGTTTGTTTGTTTTGTTGCTTGATTTTTCCTGCTTGTTTTTCTGAGTGATTTTTGGTGATTGTTTGGGAGAGAGTTGTTGTATGAGTATGACTGAGAGGAAGAGGAAGTTGAATTTTTTTTTTAACAGAAAAGAGTTTTATTAGACAAATCAGCATTACAATACAAATACGGTACAGAAGTTACAGCAACGTAGAAATCAGAGCGTCAGAAGTGTACATCACATCCAGGGGCACAACCCAAGCAATGAAGATCGGGTAGATGTCAAACATATATAAGAAGTATATCTTATCAATAATACTTTGGCCGCCTCAAACAACAGCGTCAAGGGAGGGGGGACAAAAACAACAACCGTCGGGGGAGGGCCAGCTGTCCTGGTCATTCAGTCTGGAGGGGGGTCAGGGGCATCGCGGGTCTCCGTCCAGGCAGACCAGATTTTGTCAAACTTCCCCGGGCATTGTCTATTCTCATAAGTCAACCTGTACAGGGGCAGGACCGAGTCTACCGAGCGCTGCCAAGAAGCACAGGCGGGGGGGTCCTCAGATTTCCATTTCAACAGAATCTCTCGCCTAGCATAAAATAGGGAAAAGGTCAGGCATAGCTTATCGTATCTGTCGCCCTCCACATCCTCCAGATGGCTCAGTAACAGAACTGTCGGATCGACCGGGACAATCGTCCTGCTCACATCAGACAGCCTGGAGGCAACCGCCGTCCAGTACGGTCGGAGCTTCGGACACGACCAGACCATGTGCCAGAACGTACCTATGTCCTGTTTACACCTTTGGCAGTTAGGATCCCGTAGCGGGTATATACGGGCCAGCCTCTCCGGGGTATAGTAGGCCCTGTGGAGAAATTTGAACTGTATAAACCTGTCTTTCGCAGCAATCAGAGAGGGAATGTACGAGGAGATGCAATCCTCCCACCCCTCTTCGTCCAAGGACGGTATATCGGCCCTCCATTTATCCCAGGATTTGGTAAGTTTGGTGTCATACGCAACAGTGAGATATAGGTATAGGGACGAGAGAGGGCGGTCCATTACACTAGAGGCCAAGAGTCGCTCTATGGAGTCAGACTCCAGAGTTAGGGGTTCGGGAAATTGGGCCTCAAAAGCATGTTTGAGCTGCCAGTACCGGAATTGAAAAGAGACAGGCAAGGAGTACGTCCGACGCATCGTCTGGAAGGGCATAAGTCTACCCTCGAGGACTATATGGCGCAAAGTGACGATGCCCTTCTTTGCCCACAGGGAGGGGTCCGGAATGTTATTCAGGTGGGGCAACATAGGGTTACCCCATAGGGGCATATGCGGTGTCATGTGGGCTGGCCTCCTGTATATGGTTCGGGCCTCCTGCCAAACCTTAACTGTGGTCCGCATAAGGGCCGTCATAGAGGGGGCCGCTCTTAGGCCTCGGAACGGCAGGTTACTCAGGGCTGCATAGGAGCCCAGGATAGCCGCCTCCAGGGTGACCGCCGGGTTTTGTCTGGGCTGGGAGAACCACCACCGGACTGTAACCAGCACTGCTGCCCAGTAATAGAGCAAAAAGTTTGGGAGCGCCAGGCCCCCACCAGACAGGGGGAGATACAGAATCTGTCTCGCCACCCTAGGGGGCCTCCCAGCCCACACAAAGGATATAAGCAGGCCCTCCAGTCTCCGAAAGAATGCCCTAGGAATATGCGAAGGGGTATTACGGAAAAAATATAAGAACTTTGGAAGGAAAATCATTTTTAGAAGATTAACCCTCCCCACTGGCGTTAGGGGAAGAGTACGCCACGCCGCACATTTGGCCGCCAGCTGGGTCATAAGTGGTTGAATGTTCCTATTCACATAGTCACCTGTCCTACCACAAATCTTAATGCCCAGGTAGGTAAACTCCTCCACCCACTGAAGCGGTGTGTGTGTCGGGGTTCGCAAGACCGAGGAGTGTAGTGGGAACAGAACCGATTTGTCCCAGTTAATGCGGATGCCCGAATACCGGCCGAACTGGTTGAAGAGATCCAAGGCTACTCGCAAAGAGGAGGAGGGGTCCGCCAAGTAGAGCAGGGCATCATCCGCATACAAAGATAGCTTCTCTTCAATCGGGCCTATCTGCAGTCCCTGAACCCTCGTCTCTGCTCTCAACAATATGGCAAGGGGTTCTAAGGCTAGGGCAAACAAACCCGGTGAGAGGGGACACCCCTGCCGCGTGCCACGACCAAGGTGAAATACCTCAGACAGGCAACCGTTAGTTCTAATTCTAGCTGATGGACAGGTGTATAGCATGCGTACCCATTTTGTGAAGACCGGGCCAAACCCGAAACTAGAGAGCACCTCCCACAGGTAGCCCCACTCGACAGAGTCAAAAGCTTTCTCCGCGTCGAGTGAGGCCACCACTCCCGCCGACCCACCCCCGGCCCTATCAATATGGGTAGGAAGTTGAATTTTACTTTGGGCTAGAAACAAATAATTGCCCGGGCCATTACCCAATATGGGCGTTTCCTCCATGGCCCAGAGAGTGCCAACACCACCCCGGCAAGAAGGAGGGAGATTTTGCAGCACATTACTGACCAGGTGAATTCAGCTGGGGGGGGGGGAGACCCGGACACGCCCGGGGATTGAAAAGAAAATTAATGACCTCCGGCGTCTGGTCAGAAAGAAGCTGGCCAAAATGGCAGCCCATGCCAGGGGCACAGGAGGGGGCCCACCATGCCCTGTTAGGCTGACAGCGGAGGAGCGTGCGGTGGCCCAGACCTTTCATAGACAACAGGTGGAGGGCCTGCCTGGCTATGACTCCAGTCATGAAGGCGTGATGCCAGGTAAGGTTTTTTGCCCTATCAGGTGTGTAGCATGTGGGGGGGGGGAGGGAATATGTGGCAAGTGTGTGGATCCTCCAACCTGTGAATGTTTTGTGTCATCCACAGATGTGCAGGAGGGTGCAGGGCCATCTGGCCTGACCGCACCATCCCCAGGACAGCAGCCTGATGAGAACCCCCCGACAAGGCCGGAAGTCCTCGGAGGAGGTTAAAGAGGAGGAGTTTGAGGAGGAGGAGGATGTCATGTCAGCCAGTGGATTGTTGTTTTTGGAGGAGTCTTCCTCTCTGACTGGCAGCAGCCAGCCCTCCATAAGGGCTAGGCCCTCCCACTCCTCCCCCAACAGGGCTCCCCTCCCAAGGGGCTCCCCTTCTCCCCAGCCACAAGCCTCAGCTGGAGGCAGGAAGTCATCCCAGAAAACCAGGGGGTGGCCGAGGTTCTGCCCGCCAATCTGAGAAGGGACCAGGCCCTTCAGTCCCACCATCTGGGACATGTCAGCCAAACTTTGGGGTGGATGGAGGAGAGCCTGTCCTCCATAAAGGATACGCTTGGGGACCTGGACTGCCACTCCCGGGCTCTTACAAACTGCCTAAACGTACTGCAGACTACAACAGCAGACGTTGGGCAGGATGTGAGGGCCCTCACCCAGGCTATCCAGGCCAACACGGCAACACTAAGTGCTGGCCTGAACAGAATTGCCGTGGCCTTGGAGGGCAGGCTGCCAGGTGGGCAGAGACCAGGGGCTGCTCCTCCTTCCCCGGATTACCCCCCCACCATGAGTGTCCCTTGAGGAGCCGGGGCCGTGGCCGTGGGCGTCCCAGGCGTGGCTCACGCCAGCGGCATTAATTTGTTTTCCCCCTTTTTTTTTCTCATGTTTTTTTTTTTTTTGCTGGACAATTTTTTTTTTTTTTTTGTGAATGTTTTCGGAATGTGGGGGTGACATTCCTGCCAGAAAAGGGGTGTCACCCTCATTTGTGGTGGAGAAGGGCTCCCCAGGACCAGGGAGAAGTGATCCCCAGGTCGTGTGAATGGTGTATGAATGTACAGTGACATAATTGGAGCCGTGGCGTTGCTGCTCACAAGTCCAGCATGGTGGACTGGTGCTAATCCAATTAGATGAGGATGTGATGTGTCTGTGCTAGGGACCACAGTGGTGTGCATGCATGCATTCTCATTGTGCCATGATTAATGTGTGTGTTTAACGTGCAAAGATGCCTAATGTGAGCTGTCTCCTGGCTGCTCTTTCCTCAGAAGACGGGTTAGCCTCGGTTAGAGGGGGATTGTCTGGATCAGGGGTCAGGTCATCACGTAGGTCAATCTGCAGGCCCTTTCTCACTGCGAAGTTGTGCAGAAGGCAACATGCACAGATGATCTGGCACACAAAGTTTGGGGAATACAAGATGGTACCCCCAGACTTATCCAGGCATCGGAAACGTGACTTCAGGAGGCCAAAGGTGCGCTCCACCACTGCACGTGTTTGGGCGTGGGCTTGATTGTATCTTTCCTCTCCTGGTGTTTGGGGATTCCGGATAGGAGTCATGAGATGGGGTCCCAGTGCATATGCAGAGTCACCTGTAAGGGAAAAGACAGGAGGATGTTAGTCATGCATGTGCCCCTTGTGATGTGTGCATCATGGGGGGGGGGACAGTCATGCTTGCCACCCATGTCACTCACCAACCAGCCAGGTGTCCCCATACACGTTCTGTTCGAATTCCATTGGGATGGGGCTCTGATTGTATATGTAGCTGTCATGGCTGGACCCTGGGTGTTTGGCACGGACGTGCCATATGAGACCTTGGACATCGACTGTCACCTGTACGTTGATGGAATGCCAATGCTTCCGATTGCGGTACATGTGCTCTGTCTCATGGGGGGGCTGGAGTGCCACATGTGTGCAATCAATGACCCCCACGGTGCGTGGGAATCTGGCAATTCTGTAGAAATCTGTCATTGCCTTCAGCCGCAGGTCCTCAGTGGTGGGTTTGATGATTTGGTTGGACATGCGTCTGAGGATTGCAGGGATAACCGGGTGCACACATCTGCTCATGGAGGATTGTGACATCCCAGCCACCACTCCACTTGTTCTTTGAAAAGAGCCACTGGCAAGGAAATGGAGTGTTGCCAGGACCTTGACCAGTGGCTGCACTGCATGTGAGTGGTGTGTTGGGCTGGTGATGTCCTCCTGCAAGGTTGTGGTTAATTCCAGGATGGCATGAGGGGGGAATCTGAAGATGCGATACACCTCAGAATCACTCATGCCAGAGAGGTCTATGCGGGTGCTGTATAGCCTCTCCCGTGCCCTCCTCCGTGCCCTCCTCCTTCTTTGCTCCTCTAAAGTCAGTAGTATAGCTATGAGCGAGGATGTCCCTGGCATGTTGGCATACAGATTGTTGTGCAACACGTGTGACTGCTGAGCTCCTCACTAACAGTGTTGCTTTAGCTGACATGTAGACGGATTGTCTAATTTTTTTTTTTGTTTACAAAAGTTTATTAATGAAATACAAAAGTACAGAGTCATTGCACATGAATATAACATTGTAGTTCGTACAAAGGTCTAAGGCGGCGTACACACGATCGGACATATCCGATGAAAACGGTCCGCGGACCATTTCCATCGGATATGTCCGATCGGGAGTTTGATCCGATAGCGTCACCGCCACGTCACCGCACCAGGAAGTAAAACACTTCCGCGCATGCGCCGAATCCATTCGGCAGCGGCGCGGCGGCGGTGGGGGCCGACATGTCTGCTGGTAAGTGTACTAACCAGCAGACATGTCGGGCGGACAGATTCCACCGGATAGATTTCAAAGCTTGCTTTGAAATCTGTCGGGTGGAGAAATCTGTCCGCTAGCCCATACACACGAGCGGAGATGTCTGCTGAAACGGTCCATCGGACCGTTTTCAGCGGACATATCCCCTCGTGTGTATGCCGCCTAAGAGATCAGAAAATATTTATCTTGAGTATAGCAGGTCAAATGTAATATAAAAAAATAAAAAAAAACAAAGAGAATTAAATAAAATGTCTAGTGAGGTCTATAAACAGGTAAAGTGATATATTGTGAACACAGAAAGTATATGAGAGAACCCATCAAGTATTATGAAGGAATCAGATGTGAGAGAGGGAAAATAATCAGATCATAGTTGAGGGGGAGTATACCACTAGGACCATTTGGCGTTAAAAATGTAAATGGAATCGTTCAGTGTATGATATATCCACTCTGAAAGTTTGAGCATTTCCATTCTATCTAGGACCTGAGGCCAGGGTAAGTTGTTGGTTTTCCAATTAAGAGCAATCATCCATTGGATGGAGCTACACAGGGAATGGAATAGTCTAGAGCATTGTATGGGAACCTCAGGAACATTGGCATAGAGGATACAAATCTGGGGTGAGATGGTGATCTTTTGACCCTAGGAGCTCTCGAACCTGGTAATGGCTGCATCCCAGACCCGGTCCAGCATAGGGCAATTCCAGAAGGTATGTAGCAATGTACCTTCGGCCTGGCATCCTCTAAAACAGTTGGGGGACACTGAGGGGTAAAAGAGGTTAAGCTTGGAGAGAGTGAGGTACCATCTAGAAAAGATTTTTAGAGGTGTTTCTCTGAAAGATATAGCAGGTTTTCTGCCATGGCGTACCATGTTTCTGAGGGTATGTCATACCCCAGGTCACTTTCCCAGTGTAGCATTGGGTTAGATTTCTCTTGAAGAGAAAAATTATTAAGAGAATGGTATAGTGTTGATATCATACCCCTGTCCCTGGATGATTTAAGGCAAACTCTCTCAAATAGTGTGTTAATGGGGGGTGTAGATAAAGAGAAATATGAGTCATAAAAGGATTTAATCAATTGGTAACGTTCATATTCAGTGTTAGGAAGGTTATATACTCTCTGTAGTGATTCAAAGGATCTAAAGACCCATTTAGATTGAAGTGATTTTAGGGTTGTGAGATCTTTATCTATCCAGAGCGCGAACATGGGCCTGTTTGTGTATGCTAGGTCAAATCTAGGATCCCCCAGAAAGGATGTCAGAGGGGAGACCTGGGAGGATAGGTTATAGATATCCTTAATTTTAAGCCAGAGTTGAAATAGGTGAGCTACGATGGAGTTATGTTTTAAAAGGTGTCGTAGTGGGGTACAGTTTGACCATAGAATACCCTGAAGGTGATAAGGTTGTATTGATGAAGATTCAAATTTCTTCCAGGGTATGCCTTGGGAGGAGGAGAACCATTGGGAGAGCTGTGAGAGTCTTGCGGCAAGGAAATAGTGCCACAAATTGGGAAGGCCTAGACCCCCTTTAGATTGTGGCCTATGTAGTAGGGCGTAACTATATCTGGGCTTTTTGTTTGCCCAAATGAATTTGTTAATCGTCCTCTGGAGGTGATCCAGTTTGGACTTAGATAGGTTGATGGGTAGGGTACGGAAGTAATATAACAGTTTAGGTAAAATGGTCATTTTAATGGCACATAATCTACCCAAGAAAGAAATGTGGTAGGACGACCAGTTATTCAGGAGGGAGCTAATGTGTGTTATCAGGGGAGGGTAGTTAGCCTTAAATAGAGATTTATGTGAGGAGGTAATGTTAACCCCTAGATATTTAAAGGAAAGAGGGCACCAGACAAATGGAAAGTTAGTCTTCAGAAGGAGTTGTAGGTTGGGGTCTAGATTCAGAGGGAGGGCCGAACATTTATTATAATTCATTTTTAAGCCCGAGATCTCGTGGAAGGTGTTAAGTTCATTTAGGAGAACAGGTATGGACAAAAGTGGTTCAGTTAGGAAAATCAGGGCGTCATCAGCGTATAGGCTGATTTTGTATTCATTCTGTCCTTTAGAATATCGCCTGATATCACAGTTGGATCTAATGGCTTGAGCTAGAGGCTCTATGGCTAGGGCAAATAGAAGCGGGGATAATGGGCATCCCTGCCTTGTACCGCGGCCCAGTGGGAAAAATTCTGAGTAGCTTCCGGGGATTTTGATGCGAGTTTGGGGTGAATGGTATAGGGCATTAAAACCTTGGAGGAAGTTCCCCGAGATCCCGAACCTAGGGAGTTCAAATATGACCAACGGACGCTGTCAAATGCCTTATGTATGTCAAGGCTAAGAAGGCATGTTTTGGTTGCGTGTAAATTAGCGTCTTGGACAATGTTGGTAACTAATCCAATATTGTCACTTATCTGCCTACCCGGTATAAAACCGGTTTGGTCTGCCTGTATTAAGGGGGAGATAACCTTAGCCAGTCTGTCTGCCAAAACTCTACCAAAGATCTTTAGGTCATTGTTTAGGATTGTCTAATTTTATACCACCTTTTATATGGTCTAATTTTAGACAGACCGTGCAGCTGTTGTGCAGAGCGCGTAGCCTGCGCTGCACCAACGTTCTTTTGTGGATCCCCGTAACTCCCTCATTAGCATATTTGAATAGCAAATCAATGGTGTGTCTAGCGCAGTTTTGCGCGGACGGATGCGCCTGTCTATCGAAATTACGCCGGTCAAAAAAAAGTAGATTTCTTGGGTATCTCGTTTTGGGGATGCGGCGCATCGAAACGCATGCGCAAATTTAGACTTACGCCGCGCATCTCCTGTAACGCCGGCGTAATCGCTCTGTAAATCTGGCCCATTATCTTTAAAAAAGTCTTTCCTAGTGCTAAACCTTTTATCCAAATTCTAAATTTGTACATTTTAAAAGACAATATAAAGGAATAGTAGTGGTAAAAAAAAATAAGTCTTTGTGCATTTAATTAACCTTTTTTTTTATTGTTAATTCTCCTTTAAGGGAGTATGACAGGTGGCGTGTCCTATTTCAACATACGTTTTTTAGTAGGTGTCCCTCATTCCCATCTCAAAATGTTGGGAGGTATGCTTGTAATGTGTGAGGAGGCCCACTGCAAGGGATCATTTTTAAGTTTCCTGGAGTTGGGCTTTAATTAAAAATTAGATCCCATATGTGGCAACAGTGGCGTCACTAGGGTTGGTGTCACCTGGTGCGGTGAAACATGGTGTCACCCCCCTCCCCATAATTTTGATTTGATTTTTGAACTGACCTGCTGACACGGTGTGTTGCTTGCTGGCCGCAGGCAAGATGCTGTGACCTGCTAACATCAAGTTGTGTTGCTACAAGGCCCTGTAGTTAGCAAGCAGAAAACAGTAGCTGAAAAGGAGAAGCACGCTGCGGGGGAACATATGACGTAATTGGTTGCTAGCATGCTAGCGGTCCTAGCAACCAATGACAGCTCTCAGCAAATGCAGCCACTGTGCCCATCAAATATCGCCACTGTGCCTGTAAAATGCAGCCACTTGTGCCCCATCATATGCAGCCACTTGTGCCCCATCAAATGCAGCTATCTGTGCCTGTCAAATGTCACCACTGTGCCCTTATCAAATGCTGCCACTATGCCTGTTAAATGCCACTACTGTGTCCATCATATGCAGCCAGTTGTGCCCCATCAAATGCAGCCACTGTGCCCATCAAATGCAGCCACTGTGCCCGTCAAATGCAGCCAATGTGCTCCATAAAATGCAGCCACTTGTGCCCCATCAAATGCAACCACTTGTGCCCCATCACATGCAGCCACTGTGCCCATCATATACAGCCACTAGTTCCCTATCATATGCAGCCACTTGTGCCTGTCAAATGCAGCCACTTGTGCCTGTCAAATGCCACCACTGTGCCCGTCAAATGCCACCACTGTGCCCATTAAATGCAGCCATATGTGCCCCATCAAATTTAGCCACTGTGTCTGTCAAATGCCACCACTGTGCCCATCATATGCAGCCACTGTGCCCCATCATATGCAGCCACTGTGCCCCATCATATGCAGCCACTGTGCCCGTCAAATGCAGCCACTTGTGCCCCATCAAATTTAGCCACTGTGCCTGTCAAATGCCACCACTGTGCCCATCATATGCAGCCACTGTGCCCATAATATACAGCCACTGGTGCCCCATCATATGCAGCCTCTTGTGCCCGTCAAATGAAGCCACTTGTGCCCCATCAAATTCAGCCACTGTGCCTGTCAAATGCCACCACTGTGCCAATTATATGCAGCCACTTGTGCCCAATCAAATTCAGCCACTGTGCCTGTCAAATGCCACCAATGTGCTCATCATATGCAGCAACTTGTGCCCCCATCAAATGCAGCCACTGTGCCCCTCACCCCCCTTATCAGACCAGCTCAGGTCACATGGCGCTGGACACAAGCACTCCTCCTCAAAACACCAGCTCTGGGCGGCTCGAGTGTAACGGATTGGCTGACACCATGCCAACCCCCCTTCCCCACCTAAAGCAACAGCTCACCTCGGGCTCCGGCGGCGGACACCCCCATCGCAAGCCGACCGCCCCACCCCCCGCCCGTTACTGCACTAGCTCGGGGCCAGGGCGAGCGGCTCTGGTACACTTTACACCCGACAGCTGCTGGAGGGAACACACAGAGTATGCAGCGGTAGCCACGCCGCCCGATCAAGGAAACTATGTGAATGACTCAGCAGCGCAGTAGTGAGAGCCTGATGGGAGGACCCGGAAGAAACAGAGCCAGGCACAGCTGAGGTGTTCCGGCTGAGAAACAAAAAGCATAACGGAGCCAGCGTTTTCATCACCCTCGGTATGGTGTCACCCCTCTGGTGGGTGTCACCCGGGTGCGGACCGTACCCCCCTAACAATGCCTCTGAGGATTGTCATCTAAAAAATAAAAAAAAATCCTAAATGTTGGGATGGTGTCTCCCCTCTAGCGGGTGTCACCCGGGTGCGGACTGCACCCCCTGCACCCCCCTAGCAACGCCTCTGTGTGGCAATCTTACGATCTACCCCAGCCAAAGAGTAGGCACATCAGGCCAGAGAAGAATTAAAGGAGTTGTAAAAATGTTTTTATTTTTTTTGCTGAAATGACTGTTTACAGGGTATAGAGACATAGGGCCAGATTCACGAACACTTGCGCTGGAGTATTTGGATATGCGCCGCGTAACTGTGATGATGCGCCGTCGTTTCTATGTGCCCGTACCCACCAAACTAGATGCGCCCAATAACGGGTCATTTGCGACCGGCGGAACGTTCCGACGCCAGAGTATCGTCAGCGCTTAATTTCGCTGGGCGCATCAGTCGCGCCTATTGATTTCCCCTGCAAATATGCAAATGAGGGATTTTTCCCAATTCACGAACGGATTAGCACCATACGCTGGCTACATGCGCCGCGCGTATCTCGTCCGTCCGGCGCAAAGTTATTTCTACAAAAGGCTGCTTTATCTTTACTCCAGATGGCCACAGGTCAGCAGGAGAGCAGCTACAGCAGCGTTACCGACGATAAGAGCTAGCTGAGCACCCCCACTTGCAGGACAACACCTCTGTCCATGCTTGTCTGTCAAATTTTACAGCCATGGAGGAAGACATCATAGGTCTCCATAGCCGAGATTATGGCTAACAGCTCCTGGCCATTAAAGTTCAGCTTTCTCCTGTGTGTTTGCGGGGAACGGGAGCAGCCATCTCAAAACAAAAGTAACATCACTGCGGGGAGGGGGAACAGGATATACTTTAGTGCCGAAATGGCGCTTCTACGGGCGCATTTAAACGCCCAATGGATGGCATTGCGCTGACGTTTCCCGTGAAGTGGTGCCGACGGAAGTTGTGAGCATGCGCACAAGGGGGCGAGTGGAGCCGCACTCACCGCGCATGCTCCGTGGATGATGCGCTGAACGTAAGCCTCTGCGCTGGGCTCCGCCCATCATTTACATATGATCACACCCACTTCCACTTGCGTCGGGTTACGCCAGCGCATTCTCGTTACTCTGGCGCAAGTTTACGCGCAACTGCTATGTGAATTACAGGACTTGCGCTGAAAGGGTCTTCAGAGTAACGTAAATGAGAAGCGTTACTCCAGAGGAAAGATACTCTCATCTACCTGAATCTGGCCCATAATAGTTAACTGATTGCTTTAAAAAAAAAAGGTTAAAAACAGATAAAAATCAATCATATAATGTGCCTGTAGTTTCTAGTTTTGTTTTTGCATGTTGGTTCTCTGATGTACAGAGCATACAGAGCCATAGAGCAGTGATGGTTTGGAAAACGAAACTAGAAACTAGACACACAGTAATCACACCTCCTTGATTAGTGATGACCACAGAGAGAAAGCTCCCAGTACTGTGGTCATCAGGAAACAGACAACCAGGAAGTGTGGAGATCAGAAAAGAATTACAGCAACTTGAGAGCAAAAACGAACAATGAGGACATGAAAACAGCACTGCATTAGGGTAAAGGAAGCTATTAAGATAAAAAAATCCTTTACAAACCCTTTAAGCCGTGTATGTGTATGCCTAGGCAGCAGTAGTGGTGGCTCAGAAGGGGCGCAGGGGCGCTGCCCCCCTAAGTCATGTGCCCAGCCCCTAATCTCCATGCAGGGTGCCGGACTCATGGATTTCAAAGTTGTTGTTTTTTTAACCACCCGGGGGTCTTACTGGCTTCAAAAAGGGTGGGCTCAGAGCATTGAACCCTGAGCCCAGCCACTTGTGTGATATTAATGAATTGATATTTGCTAATCTCTGCCTGCTTCTCCTTCCGTGCAATCAGGAAGCAGATTCTGAGACCCAATTGGTCAGGAGGAGAAGCGACCACTGGGAGGAGATGCAGGTGAGGGAGCCAGATTTGTTTTCCGCCCCCTGTGTTGCATTGTGTGTATATATATATATATATATATATATATATACTGTATATATATATATATATATATATATAATTATATATATATATATTAAATTTATGATTTTGATTAGTTTTAACAGAAATCAGGTTGGGTTTGAGTGGATGCTTCTCAAACTAATGCCTTGGTAATAAGTATATTATATATTCAACGTATGTTGAAATAGGACACGCCACCTTTCATTTCAGTTGACAGTTTCAGCAGTCTATTGCCTCTATAGATCAGTGGTGATGAACCTTGACACCCCAGATGGTTTGGAACTACATTTCCCATGATACTTAATCACACTGCAGAGTGCATGAGGTATCATGGGAAATGTAGTTCCAAAACATCTGGGGTGTCAAGGTTCATCACCACTGATCTATAGACAAACCTACGGCATGTGAGTTTTTCTACCCTTCGGCATGCTGCCTCTTGTTTTGTTTCAGTTACATTTCCACTGCGGAACAATGGACAATCTTTCTTCTTTTTGTTGAGCGGGAAAATGTGTGCTTGTTGGGAGGTATGGGTAAATACCCAGGCTACAGACTCTTCCATTTTTTTCAAGGAACTGAATTCTCACTAGGAGTCACTTTTCAATTAACTGTTCACTGACTCTTTGCTGCTAATTTTAACTGTGTTCCCAACCCTGGACACTGTTAACCCCTTCCCTCCCACCCTGTTAACAACACAGCTTTGCCTACAGCTGACACATATAGCACAACAATCATTATCTTTTTCCTGATGATACCAGAGTGCCATCTTGAGGTAGAATATGAATATGAGTGCCTCTCTGATTGATAATCAAGTTAATTGATTCCGAGCATGCATTTTTTTTGCGATTCGGAATTGCATACAGACAATCGGAACTTCCGACAAAAAAAGTTCTTGTCAGAAAAAAATTGAGAATCAGCTCTCGAATTGGGAAATTTCGAACAAAAGCTCACATCAAACTTTATGTGTCGGAAATTCCAATTGTGTGCACGCGGTAGTGATGAGCTTCGAGTTCGACTAACAGCAAACAATTTGGGGTGTTCGCGGCAAATTCGAAAAGCCACGGAACACCCTATAAAAGTCTATGGGAGAATTATTTTTTTTCCTTCAGAAATGACATTTTGTGCAGGGATAGTTCTAAGCACGGGAAACAAGTGTAGCTGGCCAGCTAGAACCTGTCCTAGGTAGCTAATATAACCTACATGTATATACAGCTCAACCTGCTAAGAACTCAATGTAGTGCACATGTTTATATGTGAGAGACAAAAGCAGAGTTATTCACTGTGATTTTGTGCTTGGATGTCATATAACAGTTGTATGTTGTGTTCACAGAAGCAAAAGAAAAAATATGCCTTTAAGAGTCATTTGTTTGTATGGCAGCAGTAGGTAGGCAATAACACAGTTAAATTCATGCTAGAAAGCATAGAGTTAAGCTTTTGTGACTCATCAGAAGCCTTGGCCCAATCACAGCTAATCTCACATTGAGCAGAGTCTTGACCTATCACAGCCTCCTTTGCATCCATTTCTGTCTGGGAGGTTCCTAATACTGTACATGTGCTGCTAGATTATTCCACATGGAGACAGAGAGCAGAGCAGACATACAGAGTCTTGTTTAAAGCAAAGGGCAAAATAGGTATGTCATACAGGTATATAAATGTTCTTATTGTAAATAGTGTGGTTAGAACTGTATACTGATCCAGTTGTGTGTTCACTTTGTAGTTCCACCACTCATCTCATCATACCATACCATACCTCCACCGAACAACTAAGTCACCGAACTAATTCACAAACCAAACCCAACTAAGCTAACCCTGCAAAAGCAACCCTGCAAACCAAGTTGCAAACCACAGTTATACCTTTCAGAGAAATCAGAGAATGCTTTGATAACTTACAGAGAGAGAGAGAGTAAATACTGAAGAAAAAAATATATCCACCATCTTATGTTAAATGACAAGATTGAATATTTGAACCACTATTTTCTGTTATACTTTATCCATCACATGTTTTTTGTACTTGGACTGTCTGCTGCAAAGCAGCCGTGTTATATATGAAGAGAAGTTAATAAAGAAGTTATTTTAAGCATTTGGTGTGCTCTTTAAACCTACTGCTTCCATAGAACGGCGCTAGAGGAATTTCAGGAACGATGTCGAGGTTCTCTCCCGGCCGTCGGATTCGGCGACCCGCCCGTCGGGAATGGCAACCAGCCATTCTTCCAGGCGGGCCGTCGAGGAAATAGAGAGCGTGCTCTCTATTTCGGCTCGACGGGCTTCCCGACGGGAAGCTCGCTGAGACCGTACACACGGCCGAGGTCCTCGCTGGAATGTGCATTCCAGCGAGGTTCTCGCTGATTTTCAGCGAGAACCTCGGCCGTGTGTACGGCGCCTGAAAGGTAAAAAAATGTTTGTCATTTTTTCAAATTACAATTTATTTCGGCTCATCCCTAGTACGCGGCATTAGACAGACATGAAACAAAAGATTAAAGTGGAGAGTTCTATACATCCAGTGCATTGCCCACACCCAGCATGTTATAGGTTTGTTTGTGAAATAATTATTTAAAATTAAATAGCGAAAGAAAGCTGTAAATCATCAGATTATATTGTTCTATTCCTTAAAAAAAAGAAAATTAACCCTTTACGCTATTTTCTGAAAAGATTTGTAAGTAAATTCCCAACATTCAGAACCCCTTAAAGGGCCAGAGGAGACGGTGACCAGAGATTACCACATATGAGATTGATATATAGAAGAAGTCGGACCTTCTTTTGTCGGGGTAAGGGATGGATTCATAGATCTCCTTGTATGCGGTCCTCATATTGTTAATCTTCTCATGCATATATGGGGCCAGAATATTTAGCACCTGAAAAAAAGTGAAATCTTTGTCTTTATACATGGAGACAATGGAGATATTTTTCAATAAATAATTATTTTATGATTGATCTGCATTTAAAAGAAGGGTCCTCATAAAAACCCAACCAAACCTCCCGGGTGGATCAAAATAAAAGGTGTGCAAACTCTTACACTTCATTTTCTTTAGAAAGGAGTCACAGCCTGAATAGAAAAGCCTGTCCATTTCCAGCAGTTGAAAATATGAACCTTTGCTTTCTGTGTGGGAGCAGTGGTCTCTCTCCCGAGGTCCAACTTGCCCCCTGTTAAGTCAGACCCACAGCTCTGCAATCAGTAAAGCTCAAGCGCCCTGCTGATTGGAAAGCCATGGCTCTGACAAGTGACAGCTGGTGATCCATTTGGGGGGGGGGGGGGGGGCAAACAAACCACTCGACAACCCCCTGTCAGTCTGTCAAACCCCTGCCCCCGTTTGGTGAGTCGATCGGCAAACCCCACACTTACCACATCTAGGTCGTGGGCTAGCGTCTCCTGCTCAGCGTCTCCACCTCATTACTGCCTTCTGTTTGGAGCCTCCTCTGTGGCTTTCCCTGCATCTCCTACTCCTCAGTGGCCAATACGATCGCTTCTCCTCTCAGCCATTAGGGTCTCAGAACTCTCTCTCTGATTGGCCGGGAGGAGAATCAGGAAGACAATAGCGAATATTAATTTAAATCTTCTCCTCGGCGTCTCCTCAGCCAATCGGGTCTCAGGACTCGCTCTCTGATTGGCCAGGAGGAGAATCAGGAAGACAATAGCGAATATTAATTTAAATCTCCTGTTCTGCATCTCTCAGGCAATAAGGTCTCAAGACTCTCTCTCTGATTGGCCAGGAGGAGAATCAGGAAGACAATAGCGAATATTCATTTAAATCTCCTCCTCTGCATCTCTCAGCCAATAAGGTCTCAAGACTCTCTCTCCGATTGGCCCGGGAGGAGAATCAGGAAGACAATAGCGAATATTCATTTAAATCTCCTCCTCTGCATCTCTCAGCCAATAAGGTCTCAAGACTCTCTCTCCAATTGGCCCGGGAGGAGAATCAGGAAGACAATAGCGAATATTCATTTAAATCTCCTCCTGGTCGTCTCCTTCTTGGCGTCTTTTCAGCCAATCAGGTCTCAGGACTCACTCTCTAGCCGGTAGGAGAATCAGGAAGACAATAGCGAATATTCATTTGCCATTGTCACACAACTGGGTGGGCTCGGGGCGTAGTGCTCTGCGCCCCAAGCCCACCCTTTTCTGAAGCCAATTGGAACCTCAGGCTTAAAAAAAAAAATCCCTGATTGGAAACCATGCATCCGGCGCCCTGTATGTAGATTAGGGGCTGGACGTATGGATTAGGAGGACGGCTCTGACTCAGCAAGTCAGGTGCCCGACTCCTGTAGAGAGACCGCTGCCACAAAAAGCACTTAATTTAAAATAAATAAAACAAAATAACATAAATAAATAATATTAGGGAGCAGTGCAATAGTAGATATTTTTTCTTTTGAGATTAAAAAAAATAACAAATAGAATATGATATGTGCCATACATTTCATTTCATCTCACTCCAGAAGACTGAGGACATCTAGTGGTAGGATTAGATTACTGCGGGGTACAGGGACAAGTTGGCAATCTTTGTAGTCAGAGCTGCTTTTTAACCACTTCAGCCCCGGAAGGGTTTGCCCCCTAAATCACCAGGCCATTTTTTTGCGCTACGGCGCTGCATTGCTTTAACTGACAATTGCACGGTCTTCCGACGTTGTACCCAACCAAAATTTACATCCTTTTCCCCCCACAAATAGAGCTTTTTGGTGGTATTTGATCACCTCTGCGATTTTTATTTATTACATAAACAAATATATAAACAAAAAAAAAAAGCATACATTTTATAAAAAAATACAATATTTTTAACAGTGTGCTATAATAAATATCCAAAAAAAAAAAAAAATTCTTTATCAGTTTAGGTCAATATGTATTCTTCTACATATTAAAAAAAAAAAGAAAAAACATACTAAGCATATATTGATTGGTTTGCGCAAAAGGTATAGCATCTACAAAATAGGGGATAGATTTATTGCATTTCTTTTTTAATAATAATCCCCCTCGGACCGCCCACTGTCATTATACGTGATGTGTTTTGAAGAGGAATACCGTTATGTCAGCAGCTAGCTACCATAACTCCGGTATCCTCTTCTTCAGTGAGCAGTCCTCTACAAGATAAAAGTGGTCTCTATGGCGGATACACTGCAAGATCACTTTTATCGGCAACGTCAGAGGGCCCCCCTCTAACCGCTCTCAGGTGCACTCCGCTGCTTACCGGATCCGCCATCAGTGACGGAGACGATCCGGTCCTTTTCCTTGCTGTGCATGGAGACGAGTGAGGGGAAGATGGCTCCCACCCATCTTCATATCACTGCAGGGTAGAAACAACATCAAATCGGTACTTCCGCCCATACGTCTTAGGCGGCGTACACACGGCAGAGAACCTCGACGGGCAGAACACATCGTTCCGCCCGTCGAGGTTCTCTCCCGGCCGTCGGATTCGGCGACCCGCCCGTCGGGAATGGCAACCAGCCATTCTTCCAGGCGGGCCGTCGAGGAAATAGAGAGCGTGCTCTCTATTTCGGCTCGACGGGCTTCCCGACGGGAAGCTCGCTGAGACCGTACACACGGCCGAGGTCCTCGCTGGAATGTGCATTCCAGCGAGGTTCTCGCTGATTTTCAGCGAGAACCTCGGCCGTGTGTACGGCGCCTGAAAGGTAAAAAAATGTTTGTCATTTTTTCAAATTACAATTTATTTTTATTTTTTTAATTGCATTTAAGTCCAAATATGAGATGTGAGGTCTTTTTGACCCCAGATCTCATATTTAGGAGGACCTGTCATGCTTTTTTCTATTACAAGGGATGTTTACATTCCTTGTAATAGGAATAAAAGTGATCACAAATCTGTTTTTGAAAAAAACAGTGTTAAAATAAAAAAAAGGTAAATAAATAGGATTGTTTTTTTTTTTAAAGTGCCCCGTCCCGACAAGCTCACGTGCAGAAGCGAACGCATATGTGAACAGCGCCTGCATATGAAAATGGTGTTCAAACTGCACATGTGAGGTATCACCACGATCGTCAAAGCGAGAGAATCTTTTCTCTCTATGATGTTGAATCTTTTTTCTCTATGATGTTGAATCTTTTTTCTCTATGATGTTGAATCTTTTCTCTCTATAATGTCAAATCTTTTCTCTCTATGTAGAATAATCTCAGACTAATAGAGTTAGGTTAGGCACATTCAACTGCAGATTTGATAGACACAGATCACTATTGTCAGTCATGTTGAATCTCCTATCTTTATCGAACTGTTGCCGCAACAAAAATGAAAATAAAGCATTTTTTAATGTCGGATCTTTCGGATTCTTTCGTTGTCGTTTGTTAAAACAAATGTGAAAATCCCAGAAATTCGGACGAAAATGAATGCGCATGTCTAATAGTGAATGTAGGGTCCTAGGTTTAGTAGCCCTTTAATGCATACGGTGTCATCTATTTGGAGTCAACACTGGACTCTCAGTAAGTTAAAAAAATTATAATTAGTATCTCCTGATTAATATTGTATTTAAAGCAATCATCTTAACACACAGATTTACTGTAGCTGATAAAAGTTTTTTAAATCAGATCACACAGAGGTACCAACCAGGGCCGCTGATAGGCCAGTACAACTGGCCCTGTTGTACCGGGCCCGGCCAGCAGGGGGGCCCGGCAAACTGATCAGATGAGTAATTTAATGTAAAAAACAAAAACAAAATAATCCTCCATCCACGTTCCTTAACATCGATTTTTTTTTCTTCTGATCGCTAATTGAAGTATTAGGTGGCGGCAGGAAGGACTATTTTGTGTATTTCGGGCACGGAAGAATACCTTGTCCGCGCCTGCTCCTCCTGATGGCTCAAGTCCCGGCCAGCGCATTGTTTGGCGCCGCAAGAGTGATGCCTTCCTGCCTCTGACTCTCTCCGCGTGACGTGAGAAGTAGCAGCAAGGCGACTCAGGCGAGCAGTGGCAGCGGAGGATATCGGCAGCTGATGGCACAGGCATCCCATCTAACTGACCCTCATAACCAGGCAGCAGCCATCAGGGAAGAAGTGACTCCTTGGGCCCAGGCAGCTAAAAACACAGGTGTGTGTGCTTGTGGGGGGGGGGCTTCAAGATCTACATTATTATTATTATACAGGATTTATTATACAGGATTTATATAGCGCCAACAGTTTACGCCACGCTTTACATCAGGGATGAGGCCGGATCGCTCTTACTGTAGATCACATGGCACTGTACACACACCACACCCTATACACATTTGTTTCTGCTGGGAGGTGAGCACTGAGCAGCCTTTGGAGGAGATGGGGGCGCTGTGTGTACCGTGTACCGTGTGTACCGTGCAATCCAATCTACAGTAAGAATGATTTGGTCTCATGTACTATAAAGACCAGCAGCACTCTTCTGACAGGAGGGGAGAACTAAACACTAGCATTGGCAAATGTAATAGGGATTTGGGGACGGCGATATGTGTGAGGAGGAAGAATGGGGGGATATGTGCTGGGAGGTAAGATGGGGGGGTAGGGGGGTAATTTAGAGGGGGTTGTGCTAGGAGGGGGGATTTTTTTTTTGAAAATTTGTGCACGGGGCCCCGTCAGGTAGGCTGTATGGGGCCCCATGATTTCTATAACTGGCCCTGGTACCAACATATACTATATTCATGCTGAGGGAGCCCTGAACCCCCAGGAGCTTGGAATTCATATGAGAGCTACCAGCACACCCCCAGTATAATGCACTGTCACTTTCTGACCAATGGAAGTAATGTACATGGAGTGGGCGGGGCATAGCTCTGACTTTGGAATCAGTCAGTATTTGCATATTGAACCTCCCGGGTTTGGAAGCCCCCAGAGTGCTCAGAACAGTGAATAAAGGGGAGTGCAGGTGACTGCTTCCAAATTCTTATACTGGCTTTTATATCACCCCAGGCTTACTTATTACTCACAAAGACAACAGCGATATCTCAGACAAGGCAGTATGTAAGACGAGGGACACTGAAAACACACAGATATTCAGTACTGACCTCTGCAAAGACTTGAGTCATCTGTTCTGAGCGGTCCTTGTAGTGAACTTCCATTTCCGCAAAGTAGGTAAAGATAGCAAGGCAGCCTCCTGGCTTTAAAATCCGATCGACCTGAAATGATAACATCTACATTATTATATCAGCAAAAGTGTGACCGTTCACGGACCAGGATGAAATACTGATTTTATATTTAAAAATTGGAAGTGTATATTCTAGCATTGAGAGTTCAGTGATTTGGGGAATATAATGTATATCAGAGTGTATAGAGTGCAGATGTTTGCTTTATGTAATATATAGCACAGTGTATAGAGTGCAGCCATTCAGGCTATGTAAGAAAATCATAATGTACACAGTACACTATGTAGCACACACAATGCATACAGCTGTCTGCATTATTCAACATGCCAGCACATTGCTCCAGATTATGTTAACATACAGCACAGTGTACAGAATGCAGTGGTCAGGTGTATGTAATGTACAATGGCGTGCACAACCCATTGCATTAGGGTGTGCCCCCCTAAGGTCAAACACACATGCATGTGTGTGTGTCTATATATGGCCCTGCCACATTGATATCAATGCACAGTGCCAGCACAGTGAAAAAGAAGTGCATAAACACTTCTCTTATGGCAGAACCGGTAAGAGGGAAATCTTTCTCATCTCCCCGCTGCTACACAGAGTGATAATGCACACTAGGAGATTAGGGGGTGCTCAGGCACACCTGGCACACCCTGTGCACACTCCTATGGTAATGTACATCAAACAACAAGACTCAGTTTGTTTTTACCTCTTTTAGAAACTTCTCAATGTTAAACCAATGGGCAGAAGCGCACGCTGTTAGTAGATCAACAGAGGCGTCACCAACCGGCACCTCTTCAGCTGGACAGGCACTGCAGAAACGACAGGTTAGACTTTAAGGTAGTGACCCTATCTCATTGGATTGAAAGTCCAACCCTGGGCTCTGTGCTTCTGACTTTTCTGCCTCATCCCTCCCCAGATGACACAAAGGGGTTGGTCTGTTTATAAAGAATTCACTGAAAAATCACCCAATGAATCCTTCACTGACGTGCTCCAGTCACATTCACCCTGTTTACACTAGAATGAATGTGTACCAGGCCAATGCAGGAGCCAGTAAACCACCAACAATGTCACATGTACAGTAGCTGTACAGGAAAACTTCCTCCCTAGTGGTGAACTGTGTTGATTACACACTAGAAGGGCCAATTTTTTGTTAACAAAAAGCAAACAAAAGAACCAGCATGCACCCCCCCCCCCATTCCCCAACAATATAATTTAGGAACATCCACCAATTACCCCAACAATGTCCTTTAGAAACACCCACCAATTACCCCAACATCACCCAACAATTCTTTTAGGCATACCCACCAAACACCCCAGCATTGCCCAGCAATGTCCTTTAGGAATACCCACCAACCACCCCAACATTCCCCAGCAATGTCCTTTAGGAATACCCACCAATCACCCCAACATCTCTCAACAATGTCCTTTAGGAATACCCACCAATCACCCCAACATCCCCCAACAATGTCATTTAGGAATACCCACCAATCGCCCCAACATCCCCCAACAATGTCCTTTAGGAATACCCACCAATCGCCCCAACATCCCCCAACAATGTCCTTTAGGAATACCCACCAATCACCCCAACATTCCCCAACAATGTCCTTTAGGAATACCCACCAATCACCCCAAAATTCCCCAACAATGTATTTTCAGAATACCCATCAATCCCCCCAACAAAGTCCTTTCCGAATACCCACCAATCCCCCCAATATCCCCCAACAAAGTCCTTTCAGAATACCCAAGGCCAAAATGTTTCTGGTCCTCCCCTAAACATAACTAATATAACACGTTTAGAAAGTCCCCACCTGTATGTGACATTGGGTGACCCCGTGGCTTTCTTGGCCTCTTCTATCTGAGCCTCACTGATGTCGATTCCGAGAACTTTCTTGAAGTATAGAGCGAGAATTCTTGTGTTCTGCCCCGTTCCACAGCCAACGTCCACGGCCAATCCATATGGTTTGTGTAACTAGGAAGACAGAAACATCTTCAAAATACATCACAAGGACACTGGAGGTGTTTTCAGTTTAACCTCTCGCTACCCACATCATGCATATGTGTGGTTGCAAAGAGGGTGGGCTTTTAAGCCCTCACACTGCACATAGGAGTCCATGGAAAGCCAAAATTTCTGTGCTGAGAACACTCACTGCATGCCCCCCAGCACAGTCCTAGTCATAGCATAGCCAGCTCTCCGTCTCTAGACCCAATCTTAAGCTAATGGTAAAGGCTTCCAATCATGGGTCCACTGTGAGAGCCAATCACGACATAAAGACCCATTTAAATGGATGCCAAAGCTGGGTGAGAAGAAACAATTTTTTTTGTCAAAAACTTTAACTTTGTGCTAAGTGGACCTTCACTTGAATATGAAGGTTCTTCTCATCCTCCTCCTCCTCACTCCCTACTCTGCCAGAAATTTGTGTTTTTCTTTTTTTTTCTGGCAGTGGGTGCCATTTTCTGACAGGTCTAGACGAGAACTATGCAACTTGGCACCACACGTCCCAGGAGGCCGCGTGATCAGTTTTAAAGTGCTGCACAATTTCTCACATGCACAGCGGGGAGTGGGGATATCCTGAGGAAGTCACAGTCAGCTCCCAGCATCAAGTTGTTGGCACCAGAGTCCTGCAACTGTGAGAACTGGCTGTGGGAGGAAAGAGAGGGACTCCTGGGACTGGTAAGTATCTTGGCCATGCTACACACTTGGAAAAGATAGTCATCATTGTACACCGGGTGTGTGTAACACATCCAGTCTCTGCCCTGCTTCTGGTACCCCCCCAGTATACAGCAATTGTTGGCTTTTATTAATCACAGCCAGCATTACAGTATACTCAGAGAAGGTGTCAGCAGCTCTAGCTGTCAAAACCAGCTAGTTTTAAATAACACTGCTCAGATGTGAATATACAAAGATACAAATCAACATATTGTTACTTTTGTACCATCCTGTTCATTCATCTGCATCTTTTTGTTCCTATTTTTATTAAAGTTGTTCTAAAGTCAGATATTTTTTTAAATTATAACCACTTCAGCTCTGGAAGATTTGGCTGCTCAATGTCCACGCAATTTTTTGTGATTTGGCACAGCGTCGCTTTA
Source organism: Rana kukunoris (assembly GCA_029574335.1). Taxonomy (NCBI): domain Eukaryota; kingdom Metazoa; phylum Chordata; class Amphibia; order Anura; family Ranidae; genus Rana; species Rana kukunoris. The sequence continues at coordinate 10,074,773 of CM056054.1, read as the reverse complement.
ACTGACAATGCGCGGTTGTGCAATGCTGTACCCAAACAAAATTTATGTCCATTTTCCCCCACAAATAGAGCTTTCTTTTGGTGGTATACAATTAGCGGGAATGCTTAATAAGCATTCCCAGTATTGATATTCGTTTTTTATTATTCTTATTCCGTAAGTTTTTTGCTCTGCGTAGCTTCTGCATACTTTCAGCGATTGAGACCATTCAACTTTTAAAATGTTCATCTTGTTCAGCTAATGATGGGACTTCTTCAAGTTTTTTTGTACTATTTATACTTTTTAAAATATTAAGCTTTTAGACACTTTTTTTAACATTGAAGTCAAGGGCCCAGATTCAGAGAGAATTGGATTCTCGTAGCGTATCAGAAATACACTACGCCGCCGTTTTTTACCTGGCTCTACCTGGAATCCAGGTAGATTTTGTCCAGTAAACGACGGTGGCGTAGTGTATTTCTCCCGTCGCAATCCATCTAGACGAGTAGGGGGCGTGAAGGATTTAAAATAGGCGCGTTCCCGCAGCGATCGAACTGCGCATGCTCCGTTCGCAAATTTCCCGCCGTGCATTGCGCGAAATCACGTCGTTACGTCATTCGTTGTTTGAGTAGCGTCGTTTACGGACATTTCTATTCCCGAACGAGTTACTAAAAAAAACAAAAAAAAATTTAAATTTGACGCGGGAACGACGGCCATACTTAACATGGGCTACGCACCGTTAGACCAGCAAAAAGCTGGTCTAACAGTACGTAAAAAAAAACAGACGTAAGCGATTGCGAAGACCGCTCGTATCTTCGTGGATCGCCGTAAAAACACATTTGCATATCCTGACGCATGAAAACGACGCAAACTCCTCCCAGCGGCCGCAAAAATATCGCAGCGTAGATCCGAAGGCTTACGAAGACGTAAGCCTCTCGGATCGAAGCCCGAAGCCGCCGTATCATGGTTTGAGGATTCAAACTAGTGATACGGCGCGCGAAATTTGAAATTACTCCTGTCTAACACCAGTTAGACAGGCGTAATTGCTCTATGAATCTGGGCCAATGAGAACATGCTTTTTACCCCTTAAAGTCTCATGTGCTACCAAAACTTTCAGCTCCTTCATACTTTCACTTACAGACACCAAACAAACTTTAAAATGGTCACAAAATATTCAGCTATCCGGCTATGACTTTTCAGATTGATATCTTTTATAGTTTTTGTGAAAAAGCAATTTACGCTTACTGTTTTTTTTCAGAAAATGTTAGCGATTAAACAGTATTCCTATGGAGCTGGCTCAGAGTGTGTCATGTGATCATTACAGTGAGAGAGGATTAAAAAATACATTGGGCCAGATTCACGTACATCGGCGCATTTTTGGACTGGCGTAGTGCAACTCCTTTAAGTTAGACCGGCTTAATTTCGAGGCGCAAGTGCCGTATCCTCGTAGTATTTTCGTCCAAATTTGCACCGGTGCAATGTAAATTCCGAGGCGTAAGGCGGAGTAATTCAAATTGGGAAGGACGTGGGCGTGTTCCATTGAAATGAGCCGTGACCCCATGCAAATGAAGGGCCGGCCAGACTGGGCATGTGCACATGAAGCAGACTATGGTCAGCACCTCTCTGAGCATGCTCAGAACTCGGCACGGCGCAATCAGTTAGATAGGAACTAGGCCAGTCAGACTTAGTGAGCTATGCACAGTGCTTAAATAGACCAAGAGAAATGCCCTTCAATTGCAAAAGTACATCCAATTTTTTTCCCTTCCTACAGCAAGGTGCTTTTGTTCTGTTGTTTGTTAGTGTTTGTTGGTTTGTGACGTGTCTTTGAGATTTTTGGAGAGTGATTTGGAGAGTGTTTTTTGCTGAGTTTTATTTTTTTGCTGTGTTTTTTTTTATTTTGCTGTTTTTTTTTTATTTTGCTGGGCATTTTTTTTTTTTTTTGCTGGGCATTTTTTTTTTATTTAGATTTTTTTTCTGTTTGTGAATGATTTTTGAATGTGGGGGTGACATTCCTGCCACCACTCCACTTGTACGCTGAAAAGAGCCACTGGCAAGGAAATGGAGTGTTGCCAGGACCTTGCCCAGTGGCTGCACTGCATGTGAGTGGTGTGTTGGGCTGGTGATGTCCTCCTGCAGGGTTGTGGTTAATTCCAGGATGGCATGAGGGGTGAATCTGAAGATGCGATACACCTCAGAATCACTCATGCCAAAGATGTCTATGCGTGTGCGGTATATCCTCTCCCGTGCCCTCCTCCGTGCCCTCCTCCGTGCCCTCCTCCCTTCTGTGCTCATCTAAAGTCAGTAGTATAGCTATGAGCAAGGATATGCCCCTGGCATGTTGGCAGGGCCGCCATCAGGAATTATGGGGGGGTGCTGCCGCCTGAAATTGAGAAGCGGGGGGGGCTGCTGCGAATTGAGAAGCGGGGGGGGCTGCTGCGAATTGAGAAGCGGGGGGGGGGGGCTTTACAAAAAAAAGAAGAAACAAAGAAAAATAGATATAAAAAAAGAGGGGGTTGCCATCTGGGGCCCTTGGGAACTCCGGACCCCTAAAACAAAAAAAAACGTTTTTTTTTTTTTGTTTTTTTTTTAGGGGGTTCCCATCCGGGCCCCTTACAGGTGTAATGCCTGTACCCCCCTGATGGCAGCCCTGCATGTTGGCATATAGATTGTTGTCCTGCAAGTGTGGGTGCTCAGCTCGTCCCTAACGGTGTTGCTTTAGCTGACATGTAGACGGATTGTCTAATTTTAAACCTGCTTTTATATGGTCTAATTTTAGACTTTCCGTGCAGCTGATGCGCACATCGTGTAGACTGCACCGCACAAACTTACTTTTGTGGATCGGCGTATCTCCCTCATTTGCATATTTGCATAGGAAATCAATGGTGTGGACGGAGTAAATGTGCACCTAGGGGGCCAGATTCTCATATATTTTTGGCGGCGTAGCGTAAGCCATTTACACTACGCCGCCGCTGCGTACTAGAGCAAGTGCTTTATTCTCAAAGCACTTGCTCCGTAGTTTTCGCCGGCGTCTCGTAAATCGCCAAGCGTAAACCCGCGCAATTCAAATGGGGTGGCTTGTATTTAAATTAAGCGCGCCCCCGCGTCGAACGAACTGCGCATGCGCCGGACGGGGAAAAAGCCCAGTGCGCATGCTCCAGCTCACGTCGGGAAGCGTCGTTGAAACCGACGTCAAAACGACGTGAGCGTCATTTACGCAAGTCCCTATTCGCGAACGAGTTAGTAAAACGACGTAAGCGACGGAAAAAGCCGACGCTGACCCCGAAGCCATACTTAACATGGCGTCCGACGGCACCCGACGGCATCCGACGGAACTTCGTAAGGTTACTCCACATAGAAGCTGGGGTAACCTTACGAGTCCGTAAACGACGTACGCGACGACGGGGCGGCGTAAAAGCGTTCGGGAATCGCCGTACTAGCCTCATTTGCATATGCAAATGAAAAAACAACGTGAAGGCCACCTAGTGGCCGGAGTTGTCATTACACCTACGATCCGAAAGTGTAATGCTTTTACACTTGTCGGATGTAGAAGCGTATCTATGCAAAAGTGATGCTAAGCATCACACGCATAGATACGAGGACAAAAAAAAGGCGATACGACGGGGTATCTGAGATACTCCGTCGTAACGCCTCTGAGAATCTGGCCCAGGATGTGCAGGCGTAGGCAAGTTAGGCCGGTCGGGAGTAGCCTATTTTGGTGCGTATCTAGTTCTGTGGGTACGGTGCAAAAAATATTCCGGAGCAAATTTAGACTTAGACGGCACATCTCGAGATACTCTGGCGTAAGTGCTTTGTGAATCTGGCCCATTATCTTTAAAAAAGGGGGAACAAATTGCTCTCACGCCCACAAGATCTACTTGTCATACACAATTTATATATCAAATCGTAGGTATTTTTGTCTGGTTTCAGACAATGTGATCAGTTTTGTGATGCGCATTTTACTTTTAGTTGCTGGAGCTTCTAAAGGACAAGAGTCCCAAAATTTCTCCCATTGACCTTCATTTTACACAGCCTTTAACCACTTCAATACCGCGTCACGTCCAAAGACGTGAACATCGCGGACCTGAGGCGCCGGGGTCACGTCTTTGGACGTGATTTGCTTGTAATTCCCCGCGCGCGCCACAGGGTGGCGCGCGGCGGGGAAAAACAGTCCCGACGCATCACCGAGGATCCGATGCGTGTACCCGGCGGCCGCGATGTCCGTCAGGTACACGCGATCGTCGGTGAGACAGCAGGGACGTGGAGCTCTGAGTGTAAACACAGAGCTTCACGTCCTGTCATTGAGAGGTGACTGATGCTGTTTCTCTTGTACATAGGGAGACAGCATCGGTCACCTCCCCCAGTCACCCCCCTCCCCCCATACAGTTAGAACACACCCAGGCAATACATTTAACCCCTTCCTCACCCCCTAGTGTTAACCTCTTCAATGCCAGTCACATTTATACAGTAATTAGTGCATTTTTATAGCACTGGTCGCTGTATAAATGTGAATGGCGCCAAAAATGTGTCAAAAGTGTCCGATGTGTCCGTCGCAATATCGCAGTCCCAATGAAAATCGCAGATCGCCGCCATTACTAGTAAAAAAAAAAATATAAAAAAAAAAATCATAATTATGTCCCCTATTTTGTAGGTGCTATATTTTTTGCGCAAAGCAGTCACTTATTGTGATTTTTTTTTTTTTTTTTACAAAAATACGTAGAAGAATACGTATCGGCCTTAACTGAGAAAAAAATATATTAAAAAAAAAAAAAAATGGGATATTTATTATAGCAACAAGTAAAATATATATATATATTTTTAAATTGTCGCTCTTTTTTTCATTATAACGCAAAAAATAAAAACCGCACGGGCGATCAAATACCACCAAAAGAAAGCTCTATTTGTGGGGAAAAAAGGGACGCCAATTTTGTTTGGGTGCCACGTCGCACGACCGCGCAATTGTCAGTTAAAGCGACGCAGTGCCGGAAGCTGAAATTTCGCCTGGGCACGAAGGGGGTTTATGTGCCCAGTAAGCAAGTGGTTAAAATTTGAAATTAAAACACACAAAGACACTCTTTTCTAAATCGCTGACATGGCCACATTTTTAAGTTTATCAACATAAATTTCATATCGATGCGTTCACAAGGGCCTTGTCTTTCAAACGGTGAAGTCGCTGTATCGATCGCATGTACGGTTGTGGATTTATTAAGGTTTGTTTGAAGGGTTCGGTATCTCATTTGGTGTGTGGATTGAAGGCGTTTGTAATGGTAATCCTTTCCCTAAATAGCTTCCTTTACCAAAGTGCAATATTCCTCCTCACTCACCTGGGGGGGAGGGGAGAAAACCTCTTGAGGGGGAGGGGCGACCAGGACACTCTCTACTTTGCAGATAAGAGAAAGGAGCTGTGTGTTAGTGGGCTTCCTGCTCACTCCCTCCCCCCTCAAGAGGCTTTCTCCACACCAGGGAAAAAGCCTCGCATTACTGTGTGGAGTTACAGACAGGAGAACAGGAAGTGAGGATTTCTCAGAAGAAATAAGGACATTTAAAAGCAAAATCAAAGGATGAGGTAAGTAAAGGAGGACTGCACTAAGGTAAAGGAAGCTATTTAAGGAAAATTATTTTACCTTTACAACACCTTTACTGATCAAAGAGAGGCTTTATAAGTACTGAAGGAACACTGCTTGTATGTCCTAAAGATAGTATAGCGGTTATGGTGAATGGCATTGGTGCGGGCTTAGCAATTCAGCTATTCAGCATTCCCACGTATTTTCCTCAGGAAATGCATTTTCTAGTTCTTTCCCTAAACAGCTTCCGTTACCTCAGTGCAATATTCCTCCTCACTCACCTGGTGTGGAGAAAACCTCTTGAGGGGGGAGGGGCGACCAGGAAGTCAGGACACTCTCTACTTTGCAGATAGAGAAAGGAGCTGTGTGTTAGTGGACGTCCTGCTCACTCCCTCCCCCCTCAAGAGGCTTTCTTCACACCAAGGAGAAAGCCTTGCATTACTGTGTGGAGTTACAGACAGAAGAACAGGTAGTGAGGATTTCTCAGAGGAAATAAGGACATTTAAAAGCAAAATCAAAGGATGAGGTAAGTAAAGGAGGACTGCACTAAGGTAAAGGAAGCTATTTAGGAAAAATGATTTTACCTTTACTGATCAAAGAGAGGCTTTATAAGTACTGAAGGAACACTGCTTGTATGATAGTATAGCAGTTATGGTGAATGGCATTTGTGCAGGCTTAGCAATTCAGCTATTCAGCATTCCCACGCATTTTCCTCAGGAAATGCATTTTCTAGTTATGTCTGTGGTTTTTATTTTTTTTTGCGCTAGTAGCAAAAAAAGAGCAACAATGTTGAGAAAAACACAATGGAGGTTATTTACTAAAGGCAAATTCACTTTGCACTACAAGTGTAAACTATAAGTGCAAAGTGCAGTCGCTATAAAACGGAGCAGCATTTTAGCTTGCACATGATTGGATAATAAAATCAGCAGAGCTTCACCTCATTTCAGATCTTCCCCTCAGATTTACAGTGACTGCACTTCCAAGTGCACTTTGCATTTGCAATTTGCATTTGTAGTACAAAGTGGATTTGCCTTTCGTAAATAACCCCCAATATTTTGTTCTTTTTGCTATAATAAATATCCCCAATTTTTTTTTTTTTTTTTAACTATTTTTTTTCTACAGTTTAGATCGATATGTCTTCTTCTACATATTTTTAGGGGAAAAAAAAAACACAATAAGCGTAGATTGGTTTTGCGCAAACGTTATAGCGTTTACAAAATAGGGGATAGATTTATGGCATTTTTTATTTAGTAATGGCGGCTATCTGTGATTTTTATCGGGACTGTGATATTATGGCGCACACATCAGACACTTTTGAAACATTTTTGGGACCATTCACATTTATACAGCGATCAGAGCTATAAAAATGCACTGGTTACTGTATAAATGTCACTGGCAGGGAAGAGGTTAACACTAGGGTCAATTAAGGGGTTAACTGTGTTTCCTCACTGTGTTCTAACTGTAGGGGGGGTGGGACTAACTAAGGGAACAGAGAGATCGGTGTTCATACATTGTATGAACACACGATCAGTCTCCTCTCCCCTGAAAGATCCGGGATGTGTGTGTGTGTACAAACACACAGATCCGGATTCTCGCTCCGTCACGAGCGATCGCATGTGCCCGGACGTCATCGGCTCCGGCTGCACACAGTTTAGGCCGATTCGTATTCTTCCACATATTTCTGGTAAAAAAAAATTGCAATAGGTGTTTATTGATTGGTTTGCGCAAAAGTAAAAGCTTCTACAAAATAGGGGACTGTTTTATGGTATTTTTAATAATATTTTTTTTACTAGTTTGCGATTTTTATATTTTTTTATTTTATATTTTTTGACTGCAACATTATAGCGATACATCGGACACTTTTGACACCATTTTGGGACCATTGTCATTTCCACAGCGATCAGTGCTATAAAAATGCACTGTTTACTGTAAAACAGACACTGGCAGTGAAGGGGTTAACCACTAGGTGGCGCTGTGAGTGTTAAGTCTGCCTAGGGGAGTGATTCTTACTGTAGGGGGGGCGTGGCTTTGCGTGTGATGTCACTGATCGTCTGTTCCGCTGACAGGGAACAGATGATCACTGACTTGCCACGAGAAAGAACGTGGAAAGGTTTGTTTACACTTACCTCTCCCCTTTCTTCAGCTTCTGTGACCGATCGCGGGACACTGGAGACGATCCGGTCTTCCGGGGCATGGTCACGGAGCACTGTACGTGCCTTAGCCCAGCCGCGCCGCCTTGCCGACGTATATCGTCGTGCGGCAGTCCTTAAGTGGTTACATTTTACAAGTGGCCTATACCAGACAGAAGCGTCACTCACCCTTTCATCCACATAACTGAAGATAAGGTCTAGTATCTCTTGTGTTGGCTCAAACCTGAATTTCTGATAGCAAGACGCATGCTCCTTTCCTTCAAACAGCTGTGTCGCCATTTTGGACTCAGATTATCACCTATAATAATAAACAAACAGAATTTTTTTTTATATAATGATCATTCTTATGTTGCACTGAATCGCCATCTGAATGATGCCTCTAGCTGCACCCATCTTTTAGATATCCCCCCCACAAAGCCCAGGACGTCATATGACATCCACCTGGGATGGGGGATCTCCTCTGTGGACGTCATATGACAATGGCCCGGTATTGAAGTGGCTAGATCTGTTTATTCAGGCCAACACGTTTTACAGGCAGACTCTCTTCATCAGGGCCTTAGATCCTATTATGGAATAATATATATAAATAAACATATTCATGCAATATACATGAAATATAGATGAAAAAAACATGAGCCAATGTTTATTAATCACTTAAGGAGTGGAAGAATTTTCCCCCTTAACGAACAGGGCATTTTTTGCGTTACGGCACTGCGTCGATTTAACGCTCATCATCGATCATGAGACCACTCAGTGACTGTAGTCTTGTTTGATTCAAAACATGTTTGGGACAAACATGAATCTATACTTGGCAACAACGACAATAACACACAATTTAAACAATGGGGCAGACTTAGTGGGGTAGATTCATGTAGAGATCCGACGGTGTATCTACTGATACACCGTCGGATATGTGACATCCGACGCTCGGATCTATGCGGCTGATTCCTCGAATCAGGTTCCGCATAGATCTCCCTTAGAGCCGACTGGTGTAAGTGAGTTACACTGTCGGTTCTTAGGCTGCATTCTCCCGCCGTCCGCTAGGTGGCGCTTCTTTTTTTCTACGCGACGAATATGCAAATGAGGAGAACCGCCGATTCAGAACCAAATGCCCGGCCGTCGCTTTTTTTTTACGTCGTTTGCGTTCGGCTTTTTCCGGCGGATTGTTACCCCTGCTATATGCGGGGTAAGTGCGGCGGATCCTATGTTAAGTATGGCCGTCGTTCCCGCGTCAAGTTTTGAATTTTTTACGTCGTTTACGTAAGATAAGCAACACTGTTAGTGAGGAGCTCAGCAGTCACACGTGTTGCACAACAATCTGTATGCCAACATGCCAGGGGCATCGTCGCGCATAGCTATACTACTGACTTTAGATGAGCAAAGAAGGAGGAGGGCAGGGAGGAGGGCACGGGAGAGTGATTCTGAGGTGTATCGCATCTTCAGATTCATCCCTCATGCCATCCTGGAATTAACCACAACCCTGCAGGAGGACATCACCAGCCCAACACAACGCTCACATGCAGTGCAGCCACTGGTCAAGGTCATGGCAACACTCCATGTCCTTGCCAGTGGCTCTTTTCAGCGTACAAGTGGAGTGGTGGCTGGGATGTCACAATCTTCCATGAGCAGATGTGTGCACCAGGTTGTCCCTGCAATCTTTAGACGCATGGCCAACCAAATCATCAAACCCACCACTGAGGACCTGCGGCTGAAGGAAATGACAGATTTCTACAGAATTGCCAGATTCCCACGCACCATCGGGGCCATTGATTGCACACATGTGGCACTCCAGCCCCCCCAGGAGACAGAGCACATGTACCGCAATCGGAAGCATTGGCATTCCATCAACGTACAGGTAATAGTCGATGCCCAACGCCTCATATGGCACGTCCGTGCCAAACACCCAGGGTCCAGCCATGACAGCTACATATACAATCAATGCCACATCCGAATGGAATTCGATCAGAACGTGTATGGGAACACCTGGCTGGTTGGTGAGTGACATGGGAGGCAGGCATGACTGTCCCCCCCCATGATGCACACATCACAAGGGGCACATGCATGACTAACATCCTCCTGTCTTTTCCCTTACAGATGACCCTGCATATGCACTGGGACCCCATCTCATGACTCCTATCCGGAACCCCCAAACCCCAGGAGAGGAAAGATACAATCAAGCACATGCCCAAACACGTGCAGTGGTGGAGCGCACCTTTGGCCTCCTGAAGCCACGTTTCCGATGCCTGGATAAGTCTGGGGGTACCCTCTTGTATTCCCCAAACTTCGTGTGCCAGATCATCGGTGCATGTTGCATGCTGCACAACTTCGCAGTGAGAAAGGGCCTGCAGATTGACCTACGTGATGACCTGACCCCTGAACCAGACAATCCCCCCCTAACCGAGGGTCCCCCATCTTCTGAGGGAAGAGCAGCCAGGAGACAGCTCACATTGGGCATCTTTGCACGTTAAACACACACATTAATCATGGTACAATGAGAATGCATGCATGCACACCACTGTGGTCCCTAGCACAGACACACCACATCCTTATCACATTGGATTGGCACAAGCCCACCATGCAGGACTTGTGAGCAGCAACGCCACGCCAAGGCTCCAATTATGTCACTGAACATTCATACACCATTCACACGGACCTGGGGATCACTTCTCCCTGGTCCTGGGGAACCCTACTCCACCAAAATTGAGGGTGACACCCCTTTTCCGGCAGGAATGTCAATCCCACAATTAAACAGCATTCACAACCCAAAAAAAATAAAATGACCAGCAAAATCAAAACATTTCCAGCAAAAAAAAAACAAAAAAAAAAGGGGGAAAAAAATTTGTGCCCTTGACGGCCCCGGCTCCTCAGGGGAGACTCATGGGAGGGGGAAAACCGGGGAAGGAGGAGCAGCCCCTGATCTCTGCCTACCTGGCGGCCTGCCCTTCAAGGCCACGGCTATTCTGTCCAGGGCACCACCTAGTGTTGCCGTGTTGGCCTGGATAGCCTGCCCAACGCCTGCTGATGTAGTCTGCTGGTTGTTAAGGCAGTTTGTGAAAGCCCGGGAGTGGCAGTCCAGGTTCCCCAGCGTATCCTTGATGGAGGACAGGCTCTCCTCCATCCGCACCAATGTCTGGCTGACCTGTCCCAGATGGCGGGTCTGGAGGAACTGGTCCCTTCTCAGAGTAGCAGGCAGGAGATCGGCCACCCCCCTGGTCTTCTGGGTCGCCTTCCTGCCTCCAGCTGATGCTTGTGGCCGGGGAGAAGGGGAGGCCCTTGGGAGAGGAGCCATGTTGGGGGAGGAGGGGGGGGGGCTCCCCCTTAGGGAGGGCTGGCTGCTGCCAGCCAGAGGGGAAGAGTCATCCAAAAACAATTGGCCAGTGCCTGACATGGACTCCTCCTCCTCCTCAAACTACTCCTCCTCAACCTCCTCCTCCTCCTCTTCAACCTCCTCCGCGGACTCCGGCCTTGTCGGGGGGGCCTCATTAGGCTGCTGTCCTGGGGATGGTGCGGTCAGGCCAGATGGCCCTGCACCCTCCTGCACATCTGTAGATGACACAAAACATTCACAGGTTGGAGGATCCACACATTTGCCACATATTCCCTTTCACCCCCTCCCCCACACATGCTACACACCTGATATAAAAAAAAAAATTACCTGCCACCACGGGCTCCGGACTTGAGTCAAATCCGAGCAGGCCCTCCACTTCATGCCGATGAAAGGTCAGGGCCACCGCACCCTCCTCCGCTGTCAGCCTAACACGGCATGGTGGGCCCCCTCCTGTGCCCCTGGCATTGGCAAGCATTTTGGCCAACTTCTTTTTGACCAGACGCCGGAGGTCATTAATCTTTTTGTCAATCCCAGACCGGTTCCTCGTCTCCCCCTCCCCCGCTGAATTCACCTGCTCAGTGATGATGTCCAAAATCTCCCTCCTCCTGGCCGGGGTGGTGTTGGCACTGTCCGGGCCGTGGAGGAAACGCCCATAATCGCTAATGGCCCGGGCAAGAATTTGTTTTTCCCCCAAAGTAAAATTTAGTTTTTGCTTTCTCTCTGTCATACTGAAAAAAAAACTCACTCCCAGTCAACAAAAATCACTCACAAAAACAAGCACAACCAATCAAGCAAGAACACACACAAAGAGAAAACTAACACCCAAAAAATCACACAAGCACTCAGCAAGAAACAGTCACAAAAACAAACAGCAAAAAATTAGCAAGAAAACAAACGAGCAGAAATATATCAAACATACAGTCTCTCAAACACTTATCAAAAAACACTTTCAAAGATCTACTAACAAACACTTGATCACACAGAACACTAATCTGACAACTACAAAACACAACGCAACGAACAACAGGACAAAAGCACTTGGTTAAATGGGAAGGGACAAAGGGATGTACTTTTGCAATGCAAGTGCGTTTGTGTGTGTCTAATTATGCTGTCTGCGTAGTCCTTAGTCCATTTCCAATTTCACTGATTGCGCCTTACCCGAGTTGTGAGCATGCGCACAGAGGAGCTGACCATGGTCTCCTTCAAGCGCGCATGCGCGTGCCGGCCGGCCCTTCATTTGCATGGGGTCACGGCTCATTTCAATGTAACACGCCCACGTCCTTCCCAATTTGTATTACTCCGCCTTACGCCTCTGAAAAAACGTTACGCATGCGCAATTTTCTGCGCAAAAGCTACGAGAATAGGGTGATTACGCGGCTACATTGCGCAAGTCTAACGTAAAGGCGGTGCGCTACGCCGGTCCAATAATGCGCAGATGTACCTGAATCTGGCCCATTGTGTAGACTGCACCGCACAAACTTACTTTTGTGGATCGCCGTATCTCCCTCATTTGCATATTTGCATAGCAAATCAATGGTGTGTCTAGTGCAGTTTTGCACGCACGCTGCGCCGGTCTATCCATATTACGTCGGTCTAAAAAATGTGGATTTCAGGCGTATATCATTTTGGGGATACGGTGCATAGATAAGCGTGTGCATTTTTAGACTTACGCGTGCCTAACTCGTGATACTCCGGAGTAAGTGCTTTGTGAATCTGGCCCTATGTTTGTTTCTTCCTTTGTGTTTTTTCTTCAAACCAATATAATATATTGATATAATATATATCAAGAAAATAATCTTTCAATCAATAAAAGCTTATTGTGATTTTTTTAGTTTTTTTACGAATAACATGTAGAAGAATACATATCGGCCTAAACTGAGGCACATTTTTTTTTTTATATATTTTTCGGTGGTATTTATTATAGCAAAAAGTTAAAAATATTGGCCCAGATTCACAGAGCAATTACGCCTGTCTAACTGGTGTTAGACAGGAGTAATTTCAAATTTCGCGCGCCGTATCACTAGTTTGAATCCTCAAACCATGATACGGCGGCTTCGGGCTTCGATCCGAGAGGCTTACGTCTTCGTAAGCCTTCGGATCTACGCTGCGATATTTTTGCGGCCGCTGGGAGGAGTTTGCGTCGTTTTCATGCGTCGGGATATTCAAATTAGTTTTTACGGCGATCCACGAAGGTACGAGTGTCCCTCGCAATCGCCTACGTCATTTTTTGGCTGCGTAATGTTAGAGGAGCTTTTTGCTGGTCTAACAGTGCGTAACCCATGTAAAGTATGGCCGTCGTTCCCGCGTCGATTTGAAAATATTTTTTTTTTTTTAACGTAACTCGTTCGGGAATAGGAATGTACGTAAACGACGCTACTACGACGTGACGACGTGTTTTCGCGCAATGCACGGCGGGAAATTTGCGAACGGAGCATGCGCAGTTCGATCGCCGCGGGAACGCGCCTATTTTAAATGCTTCACGCCCCCTACTCGCGCAGATGGATTGCTACGGGAGAAATACACTACGCCGCCGTCGTTTACTGGACAAAATCTACCTGAATTCCACGTAGAGCCAGGTAAAAAACGGCGGCGTAGTGTATTTCTGATACTCTACGAGAATCTAATTCTCTGTGAATCTGCCCCATTGCTTTTTTTTTTTCAAAAAGTACACATTTTTTTTTGTTATAGTTAAAAAAAAAAAAAAAAAAAAACGCAGGTGATCAAATACCACCAAAAGAAAGCTCTATTTGTGGGGAAAAAAGGACGGCAATTTTGTTTGGGTGCCACGTCACACGACCGCGCAATTGTCAGTTAACCACTTTCTTACTGGGCACTTAAACTCCCTTCCTGCCCACACCAATTTTCAGCTTTCAGCGCTGACTCACTTTGAATGACAATTGCGCGGACAACATACAACACTGTACCCAAATGTTATTTTTATCGCTTTTTTTCCCCACAAATAGAGATTTCTTTTGGTGGTATTTGATCACCTCTGCGGTTTTTATTTTTTGATATAATAATATGCCAATTAAAAAAAAATATATATTTTCTTTCCCAGTTTAGGCCGATACGTATTATTCTACATATTTTTGGTAAAAAAAAAAATCGCAATAAGTGTAGATTGATTGGTTTGCGCAAAAGTTATAGCGCCTACAAAATAGGTGATCGATTTATGTAGAGGATTTATGTAGAGGACTACATTTTTATTGTTTTTTTTTTTTTTTTTTACTAGTAATGGCGGCGATCTGCGATTTTTGTCAGGACTGCGATATTGAGGCGGACACATCGAACATTTTGACATTATTTTGGGACCATTCACATTTATACAACAAACAGTGCTGTAAATATGCACTGATAACTGTATAAATGTGACTGGCAGGGAAGGGGTTAACACTAGGGGGCGATCAAAGGGTTAAATATGTTCTTTAGGAGTGATTCTTACTGTGGGGGGAGGGCACTGACTGGGGGAGGTGACCGATGCTGTGTCCCTATGTACAAGGGACACAACATCGGTCTCCTCTCCCTGACAGGACGTGAAGCTCTGTATTTACACACACAGCTCCACGTCCCTGCTCTGTCACTGCCGATCGCAAGTACCTGGCGTACATTGCGGCCGCCAGGCATGTGTATCGGCACCACGTGACACGGCGGGCACAGCTGTTACCCGCCGTGCGCCCTCGGCGGCGTTGCGGTGTGGAATGTAAACAGGAAGACACCTAGGGACGTCCACCCGGCAGTTGAGAGCCGCGCTGTAGACTATCAGGCATCCAATCATAGCAGAAAACAGGAAGAGGACAGGAGAAGACAAAGAGGACTAGGAGGGAGCGTGGAGGACAGCACTGTGACCAGAGACAGGCAAGTGTTAGGCGGGGGCACACTGGCAGCATTTGATGGGGCACACAGGTGGAAATTGGGGCACACTGGCAGCAATTGATGAGCACACACTGGCAGCAATTGATGGGGCACACTGGCTGCAATAAATGGGGCAAACTGGTGGCAATTGATGGTGCACACTGGCAGCACTTGATGGGCACACACTGGCAACAATTGATGGTGCACACTGGCAGCAATTAATGGGGCACACTGGTGAAAATTGATGGGGCATACTGGCAGCAATCGATGGGCACACACTGGCAACAATTGATGGTGCACACTGGCAGCAATGGATGGGGCACACTAGCAGCAATTGATGGGGCACACTGGCAGCAATTAATGGGGCACACTGGTGAAAATTGATGGGACATACTGGCAGCAATCGATGGGCACACACTGGCAACAATTGATGGTGCACACTGGCAGCAATGGATGGGCACACACTGGCAACAATTGATGGTGCACACTGGCAGCAATTAATGGGGCACACTGGTGAAAATTGATGGGGCATACTGGCAGCAATCGATGGGCACACACTGGCAACAATTGATGGTGCACACTGGCAGCAATGGATGGGGCACACTAGCAGCAATTGATGGGGCACACTGGCAGCAATTAATGGGGCACACTGGTGAAAATTGATGGGACATACTGGCAGCAATCGATGGGCACACACTGGCAACAATTGATGGGGCACACTGGCAGCAATTGATGGGGCACACACTGGCAGCAATTAATGGGGCACACACTGGCAGCAATTGATGGGCACACACTGGCAGAAATTGATGGGCACACACCGGCAGCAATTGATGGGGCACATACTGGCAGCAATTGATGGGGCACACACTGGCAGCAATTAATAGGGCACACACTGGCAGCAATTGATGGGCACACACCGGCAGCAATTGATGGGCACAATGGCAACAATTGATGGGCACACTGGCAGCAATTTATGGGTACAGTGGCTGCGCTTGATGGGCACAGTGGCTGCAATTGATGTTTTTTTTTCTGTTTGTTTGTGCCCCCCCCCCCCCCCCCCCCACTGATAAACGGTAACATTAAATCCTACAATTTTAGAAGGAAAAAGTTGATTAATATTTGTATGGTCAGTATCTCACCACTGTTTAAAAGGGGAAGATGTCCTAAGGGCTACCGGTATATTCGATTTGTCCCAGCAGCAAAGTCACACGAGATGGGGAGTAGTTAATTATTACCAAGCTTCGTGTTCCTCCGGAGAGTGTACCAGCGTGTGGGAGTGCTGTCTCCTCTCTAATCATCTGAGTTTATTGGGTGCAGTGCCAATGTTGAATCGTTACCGCCCCACCTCATGTTTACCATTGCATGTCTCGTGGGTTCGTGATCATGGCAGTTGTGTAACCAGAATTATGGTATCTTGTACTATTATGAAATATATTTTAATATGTTTCATGTTACTGTCATGTGGTGATTGATTGCCTTCATGATCTCTTTAATTCGCTATCTCCGTATCGTGTACTCTTTTAGTTTAATCCTTCTTTATTTAGGAAATATTAGTTTTACAGCATAAGTTACTTAACCATTGCATTGAAATCGACCAAATAAAACAAAACATTAACTTATTATCTCGTAGTCCTTTATACTCGTTTAAGACTCAGGGGTATATTTGGAGGTAACAGGGTAGGAGTGGGTGCAGGTTAGTTATTTACGTCCAGGGTTAGCCTAATGACAGCGCCCTGTATTATCTCCTGTAGTTCCTGCTCCAGGTTTAGGTTCCCCATCTATTTGATGGGGTGTTATAATCCCCTGTTTTCTCCAGCCTCCCCCTATTATCCATTTTTAATTGTCTCCTTTTTTTTTTTCTTTTTTAAACCCTCGCCTCCCCCCTGTCTTTAATTCCATTTTTATTTCCCATGTTCTCTTGTGTTGCCATATCTCCTTTTATCTTTTATTTCCCTCTTCCCATCCCAACCTCTCCCACCCCCCCCCCCCCCCCCAAAAAAAAAAAAAAGGGAAGAAACCCCCCCCCCCCCCCCCCAATTCTCTCCCTCCTCTCCCCCTTCACAGGTCAGAGCTCTCCATCCAATTTCTTAGAGCTTCTCTCACTCCCGTTCCTCACTCCCCTCCCCATCAACCTCCTCCCTTCTTCTGAGTACATGAATACGTTCCATGCTCCCCAGGTCAAGTTATATTGTTCCTTTCTGTCTTGGGCTGATAATACCACGTCCTCTATTGCACAAATATTCCTCACCCTATAGAGCCAGTCGGTTATCGTGGGGGGGTTATTTTTTTCCAATTTTGAGTTATTCCAGCCTTAGCTTCGTTGATCATATGGCATATGATCGATTTCTTATATGTTTTTATTGGAATCTGTGTTAGGTGCAGCAAACAGAAAGCTGGATCATCCTGCAATTGGTACGGTATGTTGTAAATTTTTGGGTTATCCTTATTACTTCCTGCCAGTATTTCCTGATCTTTGGGCAGGTCCAAAATAAATGATATATGGTTCCCCTATCTTCCTTGCATCTCCAACAGATATCTAGGGTTCCCCGAAACGCCCTACTCAATTTCTCTGGTGTATAGTACCATCTATTTAATATTTTATAGTTTAATTCTTGGAGCCTAGTACTTATTGATGTTTTCATGGTTAAATTGATTATTTTTTGCTGCTGAGTCTGTGAAAAATTCCTCTCCATATCTCTGGCCCATTCTCTTATAGATGGTATCTCCTGGCCTTCTAAAGTTGTTTTTCATAGCCTATACAACCTAGATAGTAATTTATCCGGGGGTTCCTGGTTTTCACAATATCTTTCAAATTGTGTTAATTCCCTTTTGTATCTGTTTGTTGATCCCAGAGAGTTCAGAAAATGGCACAATTGTACCGCTTGCCAATTTTTAACCCCATATTTTCCTTCCTGGAGTACCAATGAGGGTACAGTTGGCCATCTGTCTTGTTCTGAGAAATGTGATATCTGTGTAAGGCCCCTCTCTCTGAGACTCCTGTATGCTCCTTTCTCCATACCTGGTGGAAAGCAGGGGTTTCCTAATACTGGATACAGGGGGGAGAAGCTTGAGGTGTGTTTTCCTAACTGGCATATCTTGTGGCCTATTGCTAGCGTCGTCCCTATGATTGGATGGTTTTTTAATTGTATCGGTAGTGTTTGATAGCACCAGAGTGCTCTTTGCAGTGGGATTTGACTAATTTCTTGTTCGAGATCTACCCATAGTTTTGATCCTGTCCTCCTGCCCCATTCTATAATCCTACCCATATGGACCGCTTGATAGTATTTGGTTACGTCTGGTATTGCTAGGCCCCCATTACTCTTAGGTAAGAACATCCTACTCCTACTGATCCTGGTTTTTTTCTTAGCCCAAATGAACTTAAAAAGAAGCCTATTTACTTGAAGTAAAAAGGCAGGGGGGATCTTGATTGGTATTGTTTGAAGGAGATATAGTATTCTAGGGAGTATACTCATCTTAATAGCATTACATCTCCCAAACCAAGAATGAAATCCCCTCTGCCATTTCTTCAAAGTGTCCTTGATTATATTCATCAATGGAGGGAAATTTACTTCAAAAATATTACCTAGTTTTGGTGGGATATAAATCCCCAGATATTTCAGGGCTGTCTTTACCCACTTAAATTTAAAATTAGGTTTTAAGGTTTGTTGTAGGCCCCCCGGTAATTCCACACTCATTGCTTCTGATTTCTCATAATTAATTTTTAGATTTGCTAATTTCCCATATTCCTCTATTTCTCTCATCAAGTTCTGTAGTGATTTCCGGGGGTGAGATATGGTGAACAGCATGTCGTCTGCAAATGCAGAAATTTTACATTCTCTGTCTCCTATATCTAATCCCCGGACTCTAGGGTTTTGCCTAATCCTATTCATCAGAGGTTCCAGTGTCAAAACGTATAATAGCGGGGATAGTGGACACCCCTGTCTTGTTCCATTTAATATTTTAATAGGCTCTGAGAGGATCCCATTTACCTTGATTGATGCTTGAGGTGTAGTATACACCCCCATAATCCATCTATACATATGTTCTCCTAATCCAATATGTCTCCATACTCCTGCCATAAACTTCCAGTTAACTTGGTCGAAGGCCTTTTCGGCGTCTGTACTCAGAAAGATCGAAGGTGTTTTGGTTTCCCTTGCCCAGTGTACCAGGTTCAATACTTTAATAGTATTATCCCTGGCTTCCCGGGTCGGGATAAAACCCACCTGATCTAGATGTATTAGCTGTGTCAGGAAAGGTTGTAATCGGGCTGCTATTAACTTAGTAAAAAGTTTTAGATCTGTGTTCAACAATGAGATCGGGCAATAGCTACCGCACTCCGCCGGGTCCTTCCCTTCTTTGGGAATCACCGCAATATGTGCCATGAGGGCTTCCGGGCGGAGTGCGGTAGATCGGCCGATCTCATTGAACATCCCAATCATATATGGTCCGAGAACGGGGAAAAAATGCTGGTAATACTGAATAGGAAACCCATCTGGGCCAGGAGCTTTCCCTTTTTTAACCATTTTCATAGTTCCTTGGAGTTCCTCCATTGAGATAGGTCTGTCGAGAATCTCCCTTTCAGTTGAGGATATTCTTTTAAGTTGTGTTGAGGATAAATAATCCTCAATCCTTCCTCTAGGGATATCTATTTGTTCTAAGTTGTATAGGGAGGAATAGTATTCTCTAAATCTCTGCGCTATATCTTTAGGGAATGACATTATCTGGCCGTTCTTGCCCTTAATATGTGGTATATATACAGTATTCCTAGTATCTTTCAATTTCCCTGCTAAAACTTTGCCACACTTGTCGCCTAATTCATATGTTATCCTTCTACCTACTTGGATAATCGCTTTAGCTTTATACCTCAGTAGGTCAGCTAACTCCCTCCTTTTGTGTCCTAATTCTTCTCCTACTTTGATTGACTGTGTACCTTTATGTTGAATTTCCAGGGTTTGGATATCTATCGTTAGTTTCCTAACCTGATTCTCCCGCATTTTTTTTATTCTTGCCCCATGCTTTATCAATAAACCCCTCATCACCGCCTTGTGGGCCTCCCACACCACACTTGGGTCGCTCCCCGGGGTATCATTGGTCCGAAAGTATTCTCCTAGTTCCTTTTCTACTGCCTCTTTGACTTCTGGGGTCTGTAGTAGGCTTTCATTCAGACGCCAACGATATCCTGTGGAGAGAGCCTTACCTGATATTATTATGTCAATTGTCACTGGGGCATGGTCTGACCAGGTTATATTTACAATTTTTACTTCCTCCACTCCCGTCAATAGATAGTGGGGGATCAGAAAATAATCCAGCCGGGAATACCTTTTATGTGGATTAGAGTAAAAGGTATAATCTCTCTCCTCCCCATGGAGTATCCTCCAAGCGTCGACCAGATGCATTTCTTTTAACTTGCGCAGGACTCGCCTCCTAGATTTACCTGATAAAGAAGAAGATCCTAGAGATGTATCTAGTTTGAGGTCTAATGTCATGTTAATGTCTCCTCCTAATATCAACTTCCCTTCTGTAAATGTATCTAATTTAGACAGTACTTTGATCAGGAAGGTATCTTGATTCGTATTAGGTGTATATATAGTGGCTAATGTTACTTTCTCGTCTCCTAAAATGCCTTTTAGAAATATATACCTTCCATTTTCGTCTATCTGTTTTTCCGTTAATGACCAAGCAATCTGGTTAGATATTAATATAGCCACTCCTTTAGATTTAGATGTTGGACTAAAGGAGTGGTAGGCACATGGGAAGAATCTATTTTGTAAATAGGGTAACCGACTGGCTCTAAAATGGGTTTCTTGGACAAAGGCCACGTCTGAGCGCATTTTTTTTAGTTCACTAAGGAGCATTCTCCTTTTTTCTGGGGTGTTTAGTCCCTTAACGTTAAAAGTGGTAATCCTTATACCCCCCATCCTTGCAGCTCAGAGTCCTCTCCCTTCTCCTCCTCCCCTCCCCTTGGACCAGGGAGACGAGGCTAAGTAAATGGGGGAGGAAGGAGAGAAAACCGCGTCAAGGAGAGGAGAGAAAAGGAAGAGAGGAAGAAGAAAAAAAAAAAAAAGGGAAGAAACCCCCCCCCCCCCACCCAATCCCCTTACTTATTGACCGTGGGGATCGAGAGGGATGGTACAAAGACCCCCCCCTCTACCCCAGAGCCAATTTAGCTCCTACTTGCTTACTCTAATACTCTATCCCCTAAGTATCCCCCTGAGTGATTCCCTATCGGGGGGTACTGGTTTTGCGCACTCCTATATCGTGGTGCCCCCGCACCTTCCAGCCCTCCTTCCACCTCCACTTTATTTAAATCATACTATATAATATGTTGCCCATCTTAATTAATCCCTGGATCTCGAGTATTCCTGTTTTACTTCCTCCCCCTTCTTCCCCCTCCCCCCCCTCCCGCCCACCTCATATTATTGCCCCATTGAGGGGCTACTCATTCTCCCTAGGTACCTAATCGTTAATAACGCCAGGGTAGTGCCCTCCCTCCCCCAAATAACTTCACCATATATAATTATTCCCCCCCCCCCCCCCATTTCCAATACTAGGGTTAAATCCCTCTATAGAATATGTGTACTAATTATTCCTATAGTATTCTCACAGTACATAATACATAATAATCTGTAACATAGTATTCTTACAGTAGTTCGAGAAGGGAAAGCGAAAAGCAAACAACAAAACTAGTTTTATAGTACATTCTAAAACATCATGCGTAGCGTGTCTCAATAGGTGTCCTATCTAAATAGTTTCCCTCAGGTCTAATTCACGTACCTGTTCATAATACATTAATAGTACTTTAACAATACCTTAATAATACATTGATAATTCCAAATAAATTGTATTAATCCTTATACCTAGGTTGTCAATAAACCTGCTTGGGGTCTGGGAGCCCCCTCCCCCTCCTCCCACCCTCTCCATCCCCCTCCCCTCCCACCCCTTCCCATATGTGTTTTATTCCTTAATGTATGTTAACTGTGATTATTGAATATGTGTAAAGCTAAACTACTTTAATACTGTGAACTGTGAGTTGTGACTAACCTATCTAGTGATCTTGTGTGATACCCTCCTGGGTAATATGTCCATTGGGCTCTCACTATTGATTCCCACCCCCCTTAACCTTGTGTAAGTGTGTATTGAATATTTTATCTATTATAGTGTATTATAGTGTATTATTGTATTTTATAGTGTATGGTGTATTGTGTAGTTATGTTGCCCCCCCTTTAACCCCCACCCCTCACCCCTCACCCCCACTTCCCCAACCTATTCCTCCCCTCTAATCTCTATTCCCCCCTCCCCCCCATCCTACCCCCCACCCCTCACCCCTGACCCCCCTCTCAGTACCCCGCACACTCTTGACACCGACTACCTCACTCTGGGGTTTTCAAAAGTCCATAGGAGGAAGGGCAAAAACAAACAAAAAAAAAAAAAAGGGGGGAGCACAAATAAAGAAGGCACCAAGGAACAAAAGGAAAAAAAAGGCCAGTCTCTCTCAAAGGTCCAAACACAAAAAAAGAGAGAGAGAGAGGGGGAGGGGAGAAAGGGGCAGTCAACAGGACCTCCAGTTTCAGTTATTCCTTAAGATTGGCTGTCTCCAATCCACCACCTCCAAAGGGTTGATCCCCAAAAAGGAGAAAAGTTCCGGCAAGTCATTTTTGGAGCGCAGCCAAAATGTACCTGTATCTTGTTTCCTGATTAATACAGATATTGGATACCTCCATCTGTATGTTCCCCCTAGTTCCCTTATTCGATCTAATATGGGGCGTAACATAGCTCTTCGTTGCAGAGTAGCACTTGATAGATCTGGTAATATCTTCAACTGGGCTCCATTAAATTCTATGGTCCCCATGTCCCAGGCTTTCCTTAATATTGCCTCTTTTTGTCTAAAATAATGCAGTCTGCAAATCACATCTCGAGGCCGAGAGCTATCTTTAGGCTTGGGGCCAAGGGCCCTATGCACTCTGTCCATCTCAAGATTTAAGGGTAGAGCATCCTTCAATAATATCAGGAAAATATTTTTTACCGTCTCTTGGAGGTCTTCTGGGACTGCTGCTTCAGGGATACCTCTTATACGTAGATTATTCCGTCTGTTCCTGTCTTGAATTTCTTCTAGTTGTAACTGTAGGGAGTTGATCACATCTAGTTGTTTATTTCTTTCCTGTTCCAGTGTCATCACACACAGTGTGAGGTCTTTGGAGGCACTTTCATTCATTGTCGTGCGTTTTTCCAAGCCCTGAACCTCCCCTTTAATCTCTTCCATATCTCTGGAGTGGGCTTCCTCTATTTTCATAATTAGTGTAGTGATGTCCTCTCTTGTTGGTAATGCCTGGATCAGGGATTTTAGGGTCTCAAGCTCACTCTTCCCCCCTTCACTCAGTCTGGAGGGGGGGTCGCTCCCCCCTGTATTGATCACCCGGGGGCTTTGAGGAGCTATCTGTAGTGTCTCTACGTCTGCCCGCACCTCTAGCCTTGGGATAGTAGTCTGCGTTTGTATTTGCAGACTCTCCAGGCTCTGACCCTGCTCACCCCCTTTCTCCATTTTTGAAAAATAACTCTGGATCTCCAGATGACCCGCTAGGCTGGGTGGCTGTGTTAACAGTGCAGTCCTCCGGGATGTACGTGTGTCTCTAGCTCTAGCTGCACACATGCCTCCCCTCCACTTTCCACATGCGGTTCTCAATTCTCAAGCTTTGTGCTACGCGCTCCTCTTGGCGTCTCCCCAAGGCACTTGGGGGCACTTAGTGCTTGAGAGCCTAGCCCCTCGGTTGTCTAGTTGGGCTAGGGCTATGCTGGAGCAGATCCGCCACGCAGTTCGCTACAGCCCCCTGCACACTGCACGCCGTCGCCACCTATACAGCTATGGAGCTATGGCTCTTCACAGACTCAGCCTCCTCACCTGTACCTTCGTTCCTACTCCCGTCTCCCGTCTCCGGTCTCATCAACTTTTCCTTCCCCTCGTCCAGTTCCCTTCACTTTTAGTTTTGCTGGGATCGGAGAAGTCTTATCTGCACCGCTAACATGCGGGCCGTATAGCCAGCGGAGGGCGGAAGGCGGGGACACAGGCTGCAACAGACAACAGGCAGCGGGAACAGCGGGAGGGTGAAGGGCGGGCTTCCAACACTCACGGTGTCCAACGGCTCCAGGAACAGTCCGGGGAGTTTCACCGGGGGTTTTCGCCAAGTTACACCGACAACAGGTTACCTTTCTCGGGCTATAGATTTGTATCACGCACGGAGGGCATGGAGGTAGCGGGAGCTCACACCTTCACAACCTCACTCGGCCATGCGCAAACCACGCCCCCCCGTATCGTGTACTCTACTGGTGATAAGAAATTTAGACCTAACCAAATATACGGAGGTTTTTAAAAATTTATGGGATCAAGCAAACACAACTTTTCAACCAGGGGCATCAAGAGGGGGTTGCTAGCAGTGGCTGAAGCCCGGAATGTGACCATGTAAAGCCCAGAGTCTCACGGTGGCAGGACTGCAATATTAGCCCCGAGCTGCCAAGCGAGTGGCAAGCGCGGGGTCGGTCTGATCCTGAGCGCCGCCGAATGTAGCCGAGTTTGGCCAAGTGCGGTCGAGTCCCATAGCAGGTCCCGCCTTCTGGAGCCTGCACAAAGCCTATGATGGACATCCCACTGGTCCAATGCCGCGACTGCGGGATGTATGACTTCCATCATAGGCGCTGCACTGGCTCCAGAAGGCGGGAATTACAATACGGCCACCGCACTGGTGCCACATCCCTGCTCAGTGCTTGGGCAGGCGACTCTCCTCTCCTCCTGGGCTCTCCTCTCCTCCAGCCAGGCTACTCCTCTCTCTGACGGAATGACTGCCTGCTGCTGTGACACTGCTGAGCTGAGGTAGGTCAGAACCGTCAGACAGTGTAATAATGTGGATGTAAATGTGAGTGTATGTCAGGTAGGTAACTACCGTCAGTGTAGGTAGATAACTACTGTCAGTGTATGTAGGTTAGTGTATGTCAGGTAGGTCAGTGTATATAGATAACTACTGTCAGTGTATGCAGGTCAGTGTATGTCAGGTAGGTCAGTGTATGTAGGTCAGGTAGGTCACGTGCTAGCCCAAAAAAAAAAAGCCTGCATCACAAACACCCCCCCCCCACCCCCCGATTCCCGGCCTTGGACTTCGGGCTGAAGCCCCTGGTCTTTTTGCCACCTAGCCCCTGCTTTCAACCATTTAATACTGGTGTCAAGTTTTTGTATAATATGTGGATGACTCCATTATTGATCTTTTTGTATGTTCAGGATAGTACGTTAATAAGTATATCTTTGGTTCCGTTTCAACTTGTGACTGTGTTTTGGAATATATCATTTACTGACGCCTGTGCTTTTGTTCTGTATGGCATCTGTGCCAACGCTAGATTCTTATTGAAGAGACGGTCTTTTTGATTCAATGTGTTTATTAATGTTTTCAGGTTCACAAGTAAAAACAGTGAAGTGGTTACAAGTAATATAACTGACATAACAACATGAATGACAACAAGATATTGATAATGCAAAATAAACTATTCTACATAGAGTGAATAATTGCAACTCCCTAGGGGTCTAATCTAATGAGGATCGGGGTGGTACATTTGGAAGACTCTGTGAGGGAATGACAGGTAAACCAAACACACCTATCGTCAACTGACTGAGTGGGTGGGGGCTTCGAAAACTGGCATTTGTTTTCCCATCTTACCGGTTTACTGAGGATTGGTTGAGTCACTCTATTCCTTTGGTGTTTTATGTATATTCAACTCCTCATTGGAGATGTACACCTAGGGTTTATCTCTCAGATTCCATATCAAACTACAGCACAAGGGCGGATGCAGAGTCTAGTCTCGGGAGGAGCACTAACAGAAAATAAGGTGTTGCTTACAGAACTCAATTATGTGTCGGATGTGTCCGCTGCAGTGTTGCAGTACCGCTAAAATATCAATGATCGCCGCCATTACTAGTAAAAAATATTTAAATATAAATGCCATACATCTACCCCATAGTTTCTAGACGATTGTCAGGGACTGCAGACATGGTACAAGAGATGGTCAGAGAATGCAGATATAGTACAAGAGATGGTCAGAGAATGCAGACATGGTAGAAGAGATGGTCAGAGAATGCAGACATGGTAGAAGAGATGGTCAGAGAATGCAGACATGGTACAAGAGATGGTCAGAGACTGCAGACATGGTACAAGAGATGGTCAGAGAATGCAGACATGGTACAAGAGATGGTCAGAGACTGCAGACATGGTACAAGACATGGTCAGAGACTGCAGACATGGTACAAGAGATGGTCAGAGACTGCAGACATGGTACAAGGGATGGTGAGAGACTGCAGACATGGTACAGGAGATGGTCAGAGACTGCAGACGTGGTACAAGGGATGGTCAGAGACTGCAGCCATGGTACAGGAGTTGGTCATAGACTGCAGACATGGTACAAGGGATGGTCAGAGACTGCAGACGTGGTACAGGAGATGGTCAGAGACTGCAGACCTGGTACAGGAGATGGTCAACGAAATTGGTTTAACACGCACGCACTTTGGCCATGCGGTCTCCTAAAAAAAAAGCAAGGTGAAGGACCTACGGGGCTGGCTGGGTGGGCTAAGGACCTCCAGACCCCTAAAAAATGTCCCTATAATAAAAAAACTTAAAAAATATATATTTTTTTAATAAAAAATAAATAAAAAAGGGGGTTTTCATCCGGGGCCCTGGGGGCCTTTGGGCCCCTGGGGACCTCCGGACCTCTAAAAAAAAAGTAAAAAAAAAATGTTGCCCTTTTTAGGGGGTTCCCATCCAGGCCCCTGGGGACCCCCGTGCCCCTACACATGTACTGCCTGTACCCCCCTGATGGTGGCCCTGCGCGGGTGGACTGGGACCTGCTGGGAGCCAGAGGGCTCCAAAACTATAGCTACTAACTAAAACAGGGGAGGCTGTATATGTAATCAAGGGATGTGAGGTAACAGGCCCATCCTAAGGTTGTTGGCCCCAGAGAGAGAGGGAATTAAGCAAACCAGTAATATGAGTATAACTACTAGATATGTAGATGGTATCAGACCAAGCCAAACTTAAAAGTGTTGTAAAGGAAAAAAATGTTTTGCCTAAAATGAATGTCTGCAAGGTAGACAGACAGAATAGTGTAATGATTCTGTTAAAAAACGAGTAAATACCTATTACATTCCTTCATCTATATCACCGCCGGCGTTCTAGTTTCTGTTCTCTCATTCACTTCCTGGTTTGCATAACTTGTTCATGTAAGAACTACATTTCCCAGTATTAATTGTGGCACACCCAGTAATTCACACCTCCTTGAAGTCTTTAACACATCTGCCGCACAGATGTAGTTCCCAGGAGGGGGGCGAGCACGTCACTGACCACCGCAGTAAAGCCTCCCTTCACGGTGGTGAGTGACAATCAGACAAGCAGGAAGTGAACAGAACAGAGAAGAAATAGAGCAACTTCTGAGCAAAAACGAACAATGAGGAAGTGAAAAGGGGAATGTCTGCAGGTAAAGGATGCTTATTATGCAAAAAAAAAAAATTCCTTTGCAACCCCTACGCGCTTCCATCCCTGTATTGCTATAAGAAAAAGGAAAATAGTTGGGACCTTATATGAGGCAGGGGCCTGGTGATGTCAATATCCTCCATCCCTATCTATATATCAAAAAGGAGGGGAAAGGGGATTGGGAGGGACCTTGAATGAAGTACATAGGTATAAAGAATTCAGTTTATTATATAAATTAACATACAAAAGCATAATCATAAATAAGTGTATATCCAACACATCTATAATAACTGGTACAAGTCATAAAAATGTATATCTATACATACAATATAGAGGGGTTACCGCCAGATGGTACTTCCGTGGAAAGGAGGTTTCCACAGAACCTGCTCGGGGAGTTTTGAAAACCGAACGATCGGCAGTGTTCGATCGCTCGGTTCTCAGTGCAGAGGTGCAGGGGGGACAGAAGGTAAATATGATTCCCATTTGGTGTATGGGGACTGAGCTATTAGGAGGGATTCATACACAGTGATAGTTGGAGATAAATGATCACAAGAGATACAAAGTTATATATTTAGAGATTTTTATTTGGGCTTTTTGCTACATTGTCAGAGTTGATATTTTGTCTCATTGTCTCATGATTTGATTTTATACAGAGAGGATGGCACTTGAGTTTTCTGTTTGTACATCTGACATCCTGAAATTTTGACGCGTTCAAATACCGATCAGCGGGGTCTCCAGACATGTCTTGCAGGGTTCAGCGTCGGTTTCCCAAATCAATGCTTCACTGAGGTTTAGAAGCCAACAGAAGGACGTTTTGTAGCCAAATTTCAACCTCAGTATCAGTGGAGGACGTCCCCATGATCCGAAGGAACCTGAAAGAGGATTCATGTACAGAATAGTCAGAGAACATTCCCAAACATTGAATACTTCAACACCCAACTCAACCTTTTTTTTTAGGCGGCTTTCAATGGGTTAAAGACTCAGTCCAACCTTTTGGACCATCATTGTATTACATAAAATATACATATATAGGGCTAGATTCAGTAAGAAGTTACGCGCCGCATCTAGAGATACGCCGCGTAACTTCTAAGATGCGCCGGCGTATCTTTTTTCTGTATTCAGAAAACAAGATACGCCGGAATTCAGCTTAGATACGAGCGGCGTAAGTCTGTTACGCCGTCATATCTTAGTTGCATATTTACGTTGGCCTCTAGGTGGCGCTTCCGTCGATTTACGCGTCGAATATGCAAACGAGCTAGATATGCCGATTCACGAACGTAGTTGCGGCCGTTTTCATTGACCATTTGCAACGTGATTTGGAGCATGCGCACTGGGATACGTTCACGGCCAGTGCATGCGCAGTACGTTCGGCGCAACATTTATGTGGGGTCAGTGTTAATTTAAATACAAAACGCCCCCTACCTGCTCTATTTGAATTACGTGGGGATACACCGGTCCATGTACGCTACGCCGCCGTAACTTATGGAGCAAGTGCTTTGTGAATACAGCACTTGCCTGTAAAAGTTGCGGAGGCGTAGCGTAAATCGAATACGCTATGCCCGCACAAAGATACGCTCTCCATCCTGAATCTAGCCCATAGATTATATATTAATTTAATATACATATATATTACATTCATATTTAGGGTGGAACACATAAGTGTGTTCAGCATATTTCATTAGGTGTGCACCCCAAAACTTCAATACATGTGTGTGTCTGTCTATATACTTTGTGTGTGTGTGAGATATATATATATATACACACACACACATATACACACACACACACACACAGTATCTCACAAAAGTGAGTACACCCCTCACATTTCTGTAAATATTTTCTTCTATCTTTTCATGTGACAACACTGAAGAAATGACACTTTGTATCTACAATGTTGTGTCGTGAGTGTACAGCTTGTATAACAGTGTAAATTTGCTGTCCCCTCAAAATAACTCATTAATGTCTAAACCGCCGACAACAAAAGTGAGTACACCCCGAAGTGAAAATGTCCAAATTGGGCCCAAAGAGTCCATATTGTGTGTGGCCACCATTATTTTCTAGTACTGCCTTAGCCCTCTTGGGCATGGAGGTCACCAGAGCTTAACAGGTTGTCACCGGAGTCCTCTTCCCCTCCTCCATGATGACATCACAGTGCTGGTGGATGTTAGAGACCTTGCACTACTCCATCTTCCGTTTGAGCTGTACACACACTACTTTACATTGTAGCAAAGTGTAATTTCTTCAGTGTTGCCACATTAAAAGATAGAATAAAATCTTTACAAAAATGTGAGGGGTGTACTCGCTTTTGTGAGATAGGGTATATTTTAAAATGGTCATTGGATAATGCACTAGGCCAGTGTGCCCTCTGTTTTTATCTAATTACCAGTGTGCTCCGGGATGTTCCAGAAGAGAAAAAGTCCTGGTGCACAAGGTGATTAGAATGTGCCCAGGCACACCCCGTGCACACTCCTATATTAAAAACTATTTAAATCTTCATGTCCTTCTAGGATCACTCAGTCCTCAGGGTGACAACACTGCTGCACAATTTGTACCTTTCTTGTCCCTGCTATTTCCTGTCCCATTCTGCTACATTCTCACCTTTCCTCTGCTGTTCTTAGCATTTCCTTCGCTTTTTCAGGCTCCTTCCTAAGATAGATCTGGAACGCAGACATGGTAGTGAAAAGACCTATCACATTTGACAATGGCACTCGGATCTTGGTCACAACGTTTTCAATCCTGCAAAGGCAAATGGTAATGTGAGTTCATTAAGAGGTTATAGAAAACAAATGCAATCTTTACATTCCTATCATCAGTTATATATATAATGGGATCCTATGCTGTGGCGCTGTACAAGGGACATAAACAAGGATAAATAATACAGATAATACAATACAATACAAGCCTGAGGACTAATTGCAGCTTCTGCAGCACATAGAAAGTATACTGTATGTTAGAAATACATTAAAGCCCAACTCCGGGAAATGTGAAAATTCTCCCTTGTAGTGGGGCTGAGCCTGCACTGCACTGCGATGTTAACTCATCACTTATTCTAGGGGGGAGCAACAGCATTTCTACTTACCTGATCCTCCACTCCCCTGGCAGTTGGCGCTCCCCTATACTCTGGTAGTGGGCTGTCCCTTATCACACCCAATGTAAGGCTATGAACCCCCAGGGCCGTTCCTAGGGTCACAGACGCCTGGGTGCAGAAATATTTCTGGCGCCCCCACATGGGCGTGGTCATCTTACTAACTCCTCCCCTTTACACATGTTTCTATGGCTATGACTTAAACACAGAGATGCTCCCCTAAGAAGTCTTTATTAGTGTCCCCCATCAGAGTCACCCCCCCCAGCAGGTGTCCCCCATCAGAGCCCCCCACATCAGGTGTCCCCCACAGCAGGTTTCCCCATCAGAGCCCCCCACATCAGGTGTCCCCATAGATCAGTACTTGTCCAATAGATCCCTGTAGCTTGGGTGCGCTGGGAGCAGAAGCAAATTACAGGGGGCGGGGCATCTTTGGTTACTTGGAGGGTGGCACTTGGAGAGCATTGATGATTGGCAGCAGCTCCGGCCAACCCAGAAGCCTCTTATCACACCGCCTATGGGAGAAGAGCCGACACACGCAGAGGGGACTGGGCAGACAGGAGACTGCTCCATGCACACCAGACAGAATTAATTCGTGGAGCCTAGTACCGGAATGTGTTCCAGTACTAGACTCCGCTGTGGTACCCAGCCCGGATTCCGGGGACAGCGTGAGGTATGCGCTCTTGCCAGTTGCCAGCGGAGAGAGCAAGCAGGATGGGGAACTGCAGCACCCGCTACATGCGCTCCGCCTCTGGACACAGACAAGGAGGAGGGAGGGGAGCACTTTGAAGCTTTGACGCCCCACCTCTGAGGCGCCTGGGTGCGGAGCACCCCGTGCACCCTGCCTAGGATCGGCCCTGTGGATCCCATATCAGTCTTGATAATGTCAGGACCTTAGAATGCTGGAGTGTGAGGTAAAAGACATTGAGGACAGGCATTGCAGCATGGAGGATTGAGTACATATTTTTTTTTTATGTTCCCTAAACTTAAACGAGCAAGTAACCCTTGTAATGTGGGTGGAGCCCCTCTGCAAGGGATCGTTTTTAGTTTTCCTGGAGTTGGGCTTCAAATAAAAAAAGAGATCCCAGATGTGGCAATCTTACGGTCTACCCCAGCCAAAGAGTAGGGACATCAGGTCAGAGAAGAATTAAGCTGTGTATGCCTAGGCAGCAGTGGCGGCAGCTCATAAGGGGTGCAGGGGCACCGCCCCCTAATCCATGCACCCGGCCGCTAATCTTTATGCAGGGTGCCGGATTTCAATTGGGTTTTTATTTTTTTGAAGCACATGATTAGAGCCTGAGGCTCTAATTGGCTTCAAAAAGGGTAAGCTTGGGCCCCAGAGCATTGCATTCCGAGCCCACTCACTTGTGTGATATTAGCGAATATATATTTGCTAATGTCTTCCTGCTTCTCCTCCTGGGCAATCAGGAAGCGGGTCCCGAGACCTGATTGACCGGGAGGAGAAGCGACCGCCTGGACTCGGGAGGAGATGCAGGGGGAAGCAGCCGAAGCTGCAACCTGGATGGGGTAAGTGCAGGGCCGGCGGGCGGAAAGGGAAATCGGGCGATTGAGCGGGCAATCGATTGAGAGATGGCCGGGGGGCAGGTAAGCGTAGTGAGGGAGCCAGATTTGTTTGCCACCCTCTGTATGCATTTGATATAAAATTATAAATACAGTTCTTTGCAAAAGTATACCCCCCCTTGGCATTTTTCGTGTTTTGTTGCCTCACAACCTGAAATCAACAAGGATTTTTTAAGGATTTGCACCATTTAATTTTCAGAACATGCCCACAATTTAAAGGGTTACCAAAGGAATTATTTTTTCTTTAAAATAACAAACATGTTGTATTTACCTCCACTGTGCAGTTCATTTTGCATAGAGTGTTCCCGATCCACATCTTCTGGGTCCCTCGGTGGCTGTCTCTGGTTCTCCCCGCAATTACTCACCACAGTCATGCGAGAGCTCGCATGGTGGTCAGTAATTGCGGGCGCGCTCCCGTGATACAGCGAGTGGTCATAGCCGCTCACTGTATCACTTGGCCCCTCCGCGCGCCGCGTCACTGGATGTGATTGACAGCAGCGCAAGCCAATGCCTGCGCTGCTCTCAATCCATCCACTCTAGCCAATCAGCGGCCAGGCTGAGCGGCGAAGAGGATCTCGGGACCGAGCACGGGACTTTCGAGGGGTCAGGTAAGTATAAGGGGGGGTGGGCGGCATCAGATGTTTTTTCACCTTAATGCATAGATTGCAAACAAATAGGACAAAATAATATTCCCCAAAAATCCATACCAGACCATTATTCGAGCACGCAACCTGGCAGGCCGCAAGAAAAAAATATGAGGGATGAGAGAGCGCCCCCCTCCTGAACCGTAGCAGGCCACGTGCTCTCAACATGGGGAGGATGTTGATGGGGACATAGGCTTCATCCCCACAGCCCGTGCCCGGTGGTTGTGCGGGTCTGCAGGCTTATCGGAATCTGGAAGCCCCTTTAACAAAGGGGACCTCCCGATCCCACCCCCCATGTGAATTGGTAACGGGGTACATTGTTCCCCTACCATTTCACAAAAAGGGTCAAAAATTTTTAAAACCATAATACACAACTTTGCACAAGTCCTTTATTAAAAAGACAAAAAGAAAAATTCCAGCGATGTAATCCATTCTCGATCTCCAGCAATGATATTAAGAAAAAAGAAAAAAAGACACAGACATGATCCGGCCTCCATGGGAGGCAGCCGAACAATGACGCTCTCCAGCTTGACAGCGGTTAAATAGCGGTGACCTCGCCCCCTCTGATGCAATGGGGAAACACTGGGGTTACCCAGTGATATGTACAAGTGACCCCACCCTCTGAAGCAATGCCGGTTTCCCTTAGTTTCTGCACAAAAATGACATCACTAAAGGGTTTCTGTTATAAGCATGGGAAACATGCGCTACTTTACAGGCATACTATAGACACCCACCAGGTATGAAATATTTCACTTTTATTGTTTTACTTTAAGCATTATTAAAATCACTGCTCCAGAAAAAAACTGCAGTTTTTAAAACTTTTTCTTTGCATTGATACATGTCCCCTGGGGCAGGACCCGGGTCCCCAAACACCTTTTATAATAACTTGCATATTAACCTTTAAAATTACCACTTTTGATTTCTCCCATAGACTTTTAAAGGGTGTTCAGTTTTTTTGTATAATGTGAAAGACGATGTTACGCCGAGTAAATAGATACCAAACATGTCACCAGGGCCGCCATCAGGAATTTTGGGGCCCCTTACACAGCTTCAGGCATGGGCCCCCTGGAGCAGAGAACCGGGGGGGGGGGGGGGGTGCTGCCGCATGAAATTGAGAAGCGGGGGGGGGGGCTGCTGCCGCGAATTGAGAAGCGGGGGGCTCTTTGGAAAAAGAAGAAATAAAGACAAATATATATAAAAAAGGGGGGTAGCCGTCCGGGGCCCTGGGGACCTCTGTGTCCTTTAAAAGGGTGATCTGACTGATCTAGAGAAGATCTGTGTGGAGGAGTGGGCCAAAATCCCTCCTCCAGTGTGTGCAAACCTGGTGAAAAACTACAAGAAACGTTTGACCTCTGTAATTGCAAACAAAGGCTACTGTACCAAATATTAACATTGATTTTCTCAGGTGTTCAAATACTTCTTTGCAGCTGTATCATACAAATAAATAGTTAAAAATTCATAAATTGTGATTTCTGGAATTTTTTTTTTGATTATGTCTCTCACAGTGGACATGCACCTACGATGACAATTTCAGACCCCTCCATGATTTCCAAGTGGGAGAACTTGCAAAATAGCAGGGTGTTCAAATACTTATTTTCCGCACTGTATATATATATAAAAAAAAACAAGGGGGTTGCCTTCCAGGGCCCTGGGGACCTCTGGGCCCTTTATATATTTTTTTATATTTTTATTTTTTATTAAACAAAAATAAAAAATACAATTATAAAAAAAGGGGGTTTGACACATAGGGCCCTGGGGACCTCTGAGCCCTTTAATAAAAATGCATCTATATATTAAAAAAAAGAAATAAAATAATATAAAAAAGTAAAAAAAAATATAAAAAAGGAGGATTGTCATCCGGGGGCCCTGGGGACCTCTGGGCCCTTTAATAATAATATAAAAAAAATAAAAGAAAAAAAATTGGCCCTTTAATAAAAAATAAAATAAAAATATATTAAAAAAATATATTTTTTTTATAAAAAAATATATTTTTTTATAAAAAAATAAATAAATAGGGGGTTGCCATCTGGGGCCCTGGTGGCCTACGGGACCCTAGACCCCTAAAAAAATGGCCCTTTAATAAAAAAAAATAAAATAAAAATATATTAAAAAATATATATATTTTTTATAGAAAATAAATAAAAAAAGGGGGGGTTTCCATCCGGTGCCCTGGGGGCCTCCGGGCCCCTGTGGACCTCCGGACCTCTAAAAAAATAAAACAAAAAAAATTGGCCCTTTAATAAAAAATAAAATAAAAATATATTAAAAAAATATATTTTTTTTATAAAAATATATTTTTTTATAAAAAAAAAAGGCTTGCCATCTGGGGCCCTGGTGGCCTCCGGGCCCCTGGGGACCTCTGGACCTCTAAAAAAATAAAAGAAAAAAAATTGGCCCTTTAATAAAAAATAAAAGAAAAATATATTAAAAATATATATTTTTTTATAAAAAAAATATATATTTTTTTATAAAAAAAATATATTTTTTTTTATAAAAAAAAAAGGACTTGCCATCTGGGGCCCTTGGTGGCCTCCGGGCCCCTGGGGACCTTCGGACCCCTAAAAAAAAAAAAAAAAAAAAAAAAAAAAATTTTTTTTTTTTTTTTTTTTTTTTTTAGGGTGGTTCCCATCCGGGCCCCTGGGGACCCCCGGGCCCCTTACAGGTGTAATGCCTGTACCCCCCTGATGGCGGCCCTGCATGTCACGCTTTAAAATTGCGCACACTGATGGAATGGCGCCAAACTTCGGTACTTAAAAATCTCCATAGGCGACACTTTAAAAATTTCTACAGGTTACTATTTTTGAGTTACAGAGGAGGTCTAGTGCTAGAATTGTTGCACACACTCTAACGCACACAATGATACCTCACATGTGGGGTTTGAACGGTGTTTACATATGTGGGCGGGACTTGCATGCGTTTTCGCTTCTGCACGCGAGTGACCGGGACAGGGGCGTTTTAATTTTTTTTATTATTTTTTTTATTATTTTTTTTTTTACTTAATTTTTTTATTTTTACTTTTTTTTTTTTCTATCACTTTTATTCCTATTACAAGGGATGTTTACATTCCTTGTAATAGGAATAAAAGTGATAAAAAAAAAATGTAAAAATAAAAGAAAAAGTAAAAAAAATAAATAATAATAATAATAAAAAAAATAAGACCCCACATCTCTCCTCCAGGCTGAAAAGCATGAGATCGTGAAAAAAAATGGTACGGGAGAGCCCAGAGACGCATCAGATGGTGGCGGAAGGGGGGGGGTGGCGTCCCCTCCCACCGCCTATAAGAATGCTTTGATCATTCTTATGGTGCGCAGAATCGGCGGCTGAAGACGGCGATATCTGAATGATGACTGTGGCTGCCCCCATCATTGAGATATCACCGTACAAAGTGGAGGACGTCCATGGACGTCCTAAGGTGATCAATAGCAAAAGAAATCCGTGAATCAGATTATATTGTTCTATTCCTAATAAAATTAACCCTTTAAGCTATTTTCTGAAAAGATTCGTCAGTAAATTCCCAACGTTCAGAACCCCTTAGAAGAGCCGGTGACCAGAGGTTACCACATATCAGATGATTGATATATAGAAGCAGTCGCACCTTCTTTTGTCGGGGTAAGGGATGGATTCATAGATCTCCTTGTATGCGGTCCTCATATTGTTAATCTTCTCATGCATATATGGGGCCAGAATATTCATCACCTGAAAAGAGACAAAATCTTTGTCTTTACACATGGAGACAATGGTGATATTTTTTAAGAAATTATTATTTGATTGATCTGCATTTAAAAGGAGGGTCCACATAAAAACCCAACCGAACCTCCAGTTTATCCCGGCTAAATACCTCCCGGTTGCACCAAAATAAAAGGTGTGCAAAGTCTACGGCCCGGATTCACGTAGATCGGCGTATCTTTATGACGGCGTAGCGCATCGTCTTTACGCTACGCCGGCACAACGTTAAGAGGCAAGTATGCTATTCACAAAGAATATGCGCTCAATGTTGCGCCGGCGTAGCGTATAAGTAGTCGGTGTAAGCCGGCGTAAGTCAAAGTAGGTGGAAGTGGCCTGGAAGTGGGCGTGATATATTAAAATGAAGCGTGACCCCATGCAAATGATGGGCTGAGCTTCAAAAAACTAACTGCGCATGCGTCGTCTCTTGGACGCATCCCAGTGCGCATGCTCACAGTCACGTCGAAATAGCTGCCTAAGATACGCCGAACACTGCCTACGACGTGAACGTAACCTACGCACAGCCCTATTCACGTAGTACTACGTAAAGGACGTAACATACGGCGGCTGTTCCCTGGTCCATACCTTTGCATGACTTACACCTGCTTTATGTGGGGTAAGTTTAAGCCGGACGTACGACTTACGTAAACCGCGTATATTAACGCGCCGGGCGCAAGTACGTTCGTGAATCGGCGTATCTTACTCATTTGGATATTTAAAATGGGAACGCCAAATGCGTCCAGCATAACTATGCGCCCACGATACGCCGGCGTAGGCAAGTTACATCGGGGCGGCGCACATTTGTACTTTTGTACACATTTGTACTTGTATCACCAGTGTGAAAGTAGCCCTACACTTCATTTTCTTTAGACAGCAGTCACAGTCTGAATAGAAAAGCCTGTACCCTGCCAGCAGCTGAAAAGATGAACCTTTGCTCTCTATGTGGAAGCAGTGGTCTCTCTCCCGAGGTCCAACTTAACTCCCCAGTTAAGTCAGACACACAGCTCTGCAATCAGCATACCTCCCAACCGTCCCGGGTTCCGCGGTCCCACGAACATGGCTACAGTCCTGCGAATCCGCGGCACCCCCCCGCGCGATTACCGTGATTCGCGGTAAATACCATGGTCCCGTGATTACTGCGTTTCGCGGCAACCCCCCACTCAAAAACTCTATCTCCGCCCCCCGCTCAACAACTCTGATCTGCGGAACCAACCCCCCCACTCAACAACAACTCTGATCCACGGACCCCCCCCCACTCAACAACTTAGATCCGATCGGCACCCCCCCACCTCAACAACAATTGTCCCTCATTCTGAAGTTGAAAAGTTGGGAGGTATGGCAATCAGTCAAGCTCATGCGCCTTGCTGTTTGGAAAGCCATGGCTCTGGCAAGTGAAATCTGGTGGGAGGGGGGTGGCAAGAAAAAAACTCGCCACCCCCCATGGTTGTCTGTCTGTCAAACCCCTGCCCCATTCGGTTGATCGATTGGCAAACCCCACACTTACCCCATCTACAGTAGGTCGTGAGCCGGCGTCTCCTCCTCGGCCTCTCCTCCTCCTCAGCGGCCAATACGATCGCTTCTCCTCTCAGCCAATCGCGTCTCAAGACCCGCTCTGATTGGCTGGGAGGAGAATCAGAAAGACAATTCGCTATTGTCACACAACTAGGTGGGCTCTAACCCCCCCCCCCCAGAGCCCACCCTTTTGTGAAGCCAATTAGAGCTACAGGCTCTAATCATGTGCTTACGAAAAAAAAAAAAAAACAGATTGAAATCCAATGCGTCCGGCGCCCTGTATGTAGATTAGGGACTGTATTTGGTCTGCCCTGGTACTACAAGGGTTAATTGCTTGTTTAGAACTCAGGGGGGGGGGGGGGCTCAAAAAGCACTTTATTTACCCAATTTAATTTAAAATAAATAAAACAAAATAACATAACGGAAATAAACAATAGTAGGGGGCAGTGCAAGGGTAGTTTTTGTTTTTTTGTTTGTTTGGCTTTTAAATAAATAACAAATAGAATATGTGCCCTACATTTCAATTCATCTCAATCCAGAGGACTGAGGACATCTAGTGGTAGGATTAGATTACTGCGGGGTACAGGGACAAGTTGGCAATCTTTGCAGACAGAGCTGCTTTATAACCACTTCACCCCCGGAAGGGTTTGCCTCTCTTAACCACTTAAGACCCTGATCAAAATGCTGCTAAAGGACCTTTCCCCTTTTTGTGATTCGGCACTGCGTCGCTTTAACTGACAATTGCGCGGTCGTGCGACGTGGTAAAAAAAAATCGCAATAAGCGTTTATCGGTTGGTTTGCGCAAAATTTATAGCGTTTACAAAATAGGGGATAGTTTTATTGCATTTTTATTATTTTATTTTTTACTACTAATTGCAGCGATCACCGTTTTTTTTTGTGACTGCGACATTATGGCGGACACTTCGGACAATTTTGACACATTTTTGGGACCATTGTCATTTTCACGGCAAAAAATGCATTTAAATTGCATTGTTCATTGTGAAAATGACATTTGCAGTTTGGGAGTTAACCACAAGGGGGCGCTGTAGGGGTAATGTGTTCCCTAATGTGTGTTTACAACTTTGGGGGGGTGTGGCTGTAGGTGTGACGTCATTGATCGTGTCCCCCCTATAAAAGGGATGACGCGATCGATGCAGCCACCACAGTGAAGCACGGGGAAGCCGATCGCTCCGGGGGCCGATTGCCGCACTCCAGCGGAGATCGGGTCCGCGAGTCCCACGGTCACGATCCCGTAGCTTTGGACCGGGTCACAGGAGCGCGCCGTGGGTGCCATTCTGCCGATGTATACGTGCAGGAGGCGGTCCTTAAGTGGTTAATGACCAGGCCATTTTTTGTGATAGGGCACTGCGTCGCTTTAACTGACAAACAAAATTGGCTTCTTTTTTTCCCCCCACAAATAAAGCTTTCTTTTGGTGGTATTTGATCACCGGCGCATGCACAGTTAAAAAAAAAAAAACGTAATTTACGTGGGGTCAACTTTAATTTAAATACAACACCTACCTGCCCTATTTGAATTACGTGGGGATACGCCGGCCCATTTACGCTACACCATCGCAACTTACGGAGCAAGTGCTTTGTGAATACAGCACTTGCCTGTAAAAGTTGCGGCGGCGTAGCGTAAATCAGATACGCTACGCCCGCACAAAGATAGGCTCTCATACGTGAATCTGGCCATATATAATCTTTTTACAGAACGGATAACAGTTTTTTGCAAGGACTTTAACTAGGGCTTATTTTTGGGGTAGGGCTTATATTGCAGCCATCCCAGAAACTCACACTAGGTCTTATTTTCGGGGTAGGGCTTATATTCGGAGAAACAGGGTATATATTCTTCTACATATTTTTGTAAAAAATAAAAATCACAATAAGCGTATATTGATCTGTTTGCGCAAAAGGTTATAGCGTCTACAAAATAGGGGATAGATTTATGCTATTTTTATTATAATTTTTTTTACTACTAATGTCGGTGATCTGCGATTTTTAGCGATTATTCTTCTTATACTGGCTTTTATATCACGCCAGGCTTACGTATCACTCACACAGACAACAGCGATATCTCAGACAAGGCGGCAGTATGTAAGACGAGGGACACTGAAAACACAAAGATATTCAGTACTGACCTCTGCATAGGCCTCAGTCATCTGTTCTGAGCGGTCCTTGTAGTGAACTTCCATACTGGGGAAGTAGATGAAGATAGCAATGCAGCCTCCTGGCTTTAAGATCCGATCGACCTGAAATGATGACATCTACATTATTATATCAGCAAAAGTGTGACCGTTCACGGACCAGGATAAAATACTGAATTTATATAAAAAAAATGTAAAGTGTATATTCTAGCATTGAGAGTTCAGTGATTTGGGGAATATAATGTATAGCACAGTGTATAGAGTGCAGACATTCAGTGTATATAAAATATAGCACATGGTCAGGGCAGGACTTAGGGTGGTGGGGGCTCCTGGGCTTGAGTGTTGAAAGGGCCCCCTGGAGCGAGGGGGGATCATAGTTGTTGAGCGGGGGGGTGCCGCATTGAAGTTGTTGAGCGGGGGGGGGGCGAATTGAAGTTGTTGACCGGGGGGGGGGCATTAAAGTTCCTCCTGGGGGGAGGTTTTGCAGTTGTTGAGGGGGGGAGTGCCTCTCACCTGTGCCAACAGCCAGGGCCACAGACTGTCACTAGCCCGGCTGTGTCGGCTTTCTTCCCTTCAGCAGCCACAGTCCTCCCCACACCGCCTCCGGTTCCCCCTGCTTCCGTGCTGCCTCCTATTGCAGTGCGGGAAAATTAACCCTTTCGCAGGACTGCGGGAGGAAGCGGTCTGTACGGGAAAGTCCCGCAGAATCCGTGCGTGTTGGGAGGTATGGGCAGGGCCGCCATCAGGAATTTTACACAGCTTAAGGCATGGGCCCTCTGGAGCAGAGAACCAGGGGAGGGGGGGGGGGGGTGCTGCCGCCTGAAATTGAGAAGCAGGGGGGCTGCCACAAATTGAGAAGCA
This sequence comes from Rana kukunoris, assembly GCA_029574335.1. NCBI lineage: Eukaryota > Metazoa > Chordata > Amphibia > Anura > Ranidae > Rana > Rana kukunoris. Next base: position 10,033,859 of record CM056054.1, on the reverse strand, counting down.
GGGGGGGGGGCTTTACAAAAAAAAAGAAGAAATCAAGAAAATATATATATATATTTAATAAAAAAAATAAAAATAAACATTTATAAAAAATATAAAGAAAATATAAATATAAAAATCTCTGGGCCCTTTAATAATAATATTATATATAGGGAGGTTGCCACATGGGGCCCTGGGGACCTCTGAGCCCTTTAATAAAATATATATATATATAAAAAAAAAAATGTAATTTTTTTAATAAAAAAAAGGGGGGGGGGGGTTGCCAGCCGGGGGCCCTGGAGAACTCTGGGCCCTTTAATAATAATAATAATAATTTTATATATAAATATATATATATATATATATATATATAAACATTTTTTTTATAAAAAAATAAATAAAAAAAGTAGGGGTTGCTGTCCGGGGCCCTGGGGGCCTCCCGGTCCCTGGGGACCTCCAGGCCCCTAAATTTTTTTTTTTTTAGAGGGGCCCCCTATTGGGCAGGGGGCCCATGGGCTTGAGCCCAGTCAAGCCCAATGGTAAGTCCGGCCCTGCACATGGTATATATAGAATGTAACATTTTAGGCCCGGATTCACAACGTCGTAAGTACAAATGTGCGCCATCGCATCTCTGCGCCAATTCACAAAGCTAGATACGTGGTAAAACAAGGCTTCAGCCGCCCAACGTAACTTGCCTACGCTGGCGTATGCAGCACATTGCTCAGGAGTCCAGATTACATTACCATGCAGCACAGTGTACAGAATGCAGGGGTCAGGTGTATGTAATGTACATCAGATATTACGGGGTGCAGCAGTCGTAAACAATGAAACAAGAAGACTTTTGTTTTTACCTCTTTTAGAAACTTCTCAATGTTAAAAAAATGGGCAGCAGCAGACGCTGTTAGTAGATCAACAGAAGCGTCACCAACCGGCACCTCTTCAGCTGGACAGACACTGCAGGAATGACAGGTAAGACTTTAAGGTAGTGACACCATCTGGATAAAAGAGATCAAAATGCGCAGCCCCCCCCCAAAAAAAAAAAAATGCAAATTGATGCAAAAAATGAAAGTTAAAAAAATGAATGAATACTACACAAATTGTGATTGTGCTAACCATATCATGTGTTAAATAAATGGCAAATATTGATACAGACACAATATAAAAACAACCGCGGCTCGCACCAGCTTGCTGAGAAAAAGCGTTTTTTAGATCGTGTCACCCGGGCCCCTGGGGACCTCCGGGCCCCTTACAGGTGTACTGCCTGTACCCCCCTGATAGCGGCCCTGGTGCTGGGGAGCCAACGTAACGGTCTCCAGATCTAGAGCCAATGGTTGACCCATCTATGTGGTACCTGGAAAGAAACACCTAGGGGCAGATCGGCCCAGTAACCAGCCCAACGATATCACCTATCTGGTAAGTGGCCATTTCTTATCAGTTACTCTTCGGATGTGATTGTGCTATCTTCACAAGTTTTTTGTTTCACTTGAGGATTTTCTTCACAGCAACACATTTATTTTTATATATTTTTGGTTTTTCTATATGAACTATAATAACTTTTTGGCCCTTTTTGGACCCACTATTCAGTGTGCCAAGTAACAAACGATCGGTTCATCCGATGAAAACGGTCTGATGGATTTTTTCATCAGATATCCGATGAAGCCGACTTTCATCAGTCGTGCCTACACGCCATCAGTTGAAAATCCGATCGTGTCAGAACGCGGTGACGTAAAACACAACGACGTGCTGAGAAAAATTAAGTTCAATGCTTCCGAGCATGCGTCGACTTGATTCTGATTTAACACATTATATGGTTAGCAGCATCACAATTTGTTTAGTATAAATTCATTTTTTTCACTTTAATTTTTTGCATCAATTTGCATTTGTATTTTTTTTGGGTTGCACATTTTGATCTCTTCTTTACAGAATACCCACCAATCACCTCAACAATGTTCTTCAGGAATTCCCACCAATTACCCCCAACACCCCCCAACAATGTCCTTTAGGAATACCCACCTATCACCCCAACATCCCCCAACAAAGTCCTTTAGGAATACCCACCAATCACCCCAACATCCCCCAACCATGTCCTTTAGGAATACCCACCAATCACCCCAACACCCCCCAACCATGTCCTTTAGGAATACCCACCAATCACCCCAACATCCCCCAACAATATCCTTTAGGAATACCCACTAATCACCCCAACATCCCCCAACAAAGTCGTTTAGGAATACCCACCAATCACCCCAACATCCCCCAACAAAGTTCTTTAGGAATACTCATCAATCACCCCAACATCCCCCAACAAAGTCCTTTAAGAATACCCACCAATCACCCCAACATCCCCCAACAATATCCTTTAGGAATACCCACCAATCACACCAACATCCCCCAACAAAGACCTTTAGGAATACCCACCAATCACCCCAATATCCCCCAACAAAGTCCTTTAGGAATACCCACCAGTTACTGAATCACTACAGCACACTTTGCATGGTAAAATTTATTTAGCCCAAATAGGTCTGTCTATATCAGGAAAGGGGCTACTTGGTTGGGTGTGCTCCCCCAGGCCAAATGGTTCCTGGTCCTTCCCTTAAACATAACTAATGAAACACGTTTAGAATGCCCCCACCTGTATGTGACATTGGGTGACCCCGTGGCTTTCTTGGCCTCTTCTATCTGAGCCTCACTGATGTTGATTCCGAGAACTTTCTCGAAGTATGGAGCGAGAGTTCTTGTGTTCTGCCCCATTTTTTAAAAACCAAGCGAGTGTGACATGATTGTCTCGGGGGGGGGTGGGGGCAATTTCCCTGTTGCCCCCCCCCGGATTCGCCCACAGATGATCGTTTTTTTCCATCATTTTTTTAACCATCAGAAAATTTTAAAACAGGTTCTATTTTTTCACCTGTATGTGACATTGGGTGACTCCGTGGCTTTCTTGGCCTCTTCTATCTGAGCCTCACTGATGTCGGTTCCGAGAACTTTCTTGAAGTATGGAGAGAGAATTCTTGTGTTCTGCCCCGTTCCACAGCCAACGTCCACGGCCAATCCATATGGTTTGTGTAACTAGGAAGACAGAAACATCTTCAAAATACATCGCAAGGACACTGGTGGTGTTTTCAGTTTAACCTCTTGCTGCCCACATCATGCATATGTCCTATTTTATTTGTGCAATAAACATTAAAAAAAAACACAATTTTGAAAAAAATAATATATACATTTTTCACTTTCTGCTATAAAACACACCCACACCCTTTCCTGCTCTGTCCAATAGAAAAAATATGTTGGCAGGACAACCCCTTGATAAAAAAAAATTGAGAGTGGCTCTGCTTATTAGTGTTGAGCGGAATACGCCATATTCGATTTCGCGATATTGCGCGAATATATAGAAGAATATTCACGAATATTCGCTAATATCGAATATTCGTGATATTTTATCCAAAAAATTTTTTGCGAAATTTCGCTAATGCGAAAATGATTGCGAAATTCTCATAAACGGAGATCATTTCCTGTATTACTAAACTAATATGCACTAAACACTAACTCTACACTAACTCTACTTAAAAGAAAGGAGAATAAGGGGGCAAAAGAAGGGCGGAGAAGATAATCGCGCAATATTCCTATTGCGCGATTATCTTCTCCGCCCTTCTTTTGCATCTGAGCCAATCAGAATAACTTGAATATTCGGCAAAAGGAATATCGCGCAATATTCCTTTTGCCGAATATTCAAGTTATTCTGATTGGCTCTGATGCAAAAGAAGGGCGGAGAAGATAATCGCGCAATATTCCTTTTGCCGAATATTCGAGTTATTCTGATTGGCTCTGATGCAAAAGAAGGGCCGAGTAGCTGATGCGATTCTTTTATGTTGCCGAAAATTCGCAATGCGAATTTTCGGCAACATAAAAGAATGGCATCAGCTACTCGGCCCAGGGTCTCTCTTTAATCATACCAGCAATGCTTTTAGACGTCGATGGAGATCACTAGGATGTGATCTGTTTTAAAAATAAATTTGAAAAAATACGAATATTCGCCATAGCGAATATTCGCCGCAATATTCGAGTTATTCGCGAATACTCGAATATGCAATATTCGTAGCGAATATTCGCAATGCGAATATTTGTGAGCAACACTACTGCTTATCTAAGCAATGTAATTCTCTTTTACATTTTACAAGTGGCCTATACCAGACAGAAGTGTCACTCACCCTTTCCTCCACATAACTAAAGATAAGGTATAGTATCTCTTGCGTTGGCTTAAACCTGAATTTCTGATAGCAAGACGCATGCTCCTTTCCTTCAAACAACTGTGTCGCCATTTTGGACTCAGATTACCACCTATAATAATAAAACAGAAGATTTTTTTTATATATATATATATATAAAAAAATAAATACATACATTATAAAATAGACCTTCTGGGGGGGAGGGTCCTTTGTAGATATAATGTCACTTTACCCTGTATGGGATAGATGAATCTCTTAAAACCTGTACCAAACTAACATTTCTGACTGAGATTACAGTGGATTTCCCCATACTTCCTAACCCAGGGATAACCCATCTCCAGACATGAGTTTAACCACTTAAAGCGGTCGTTCTGCGGGAAAAACAATTTTTTTTTTTACTGTGATTCGGGCGCTGTTAATATACCTAATGTTACACTCACCAGTCCTGTCTTTGCAGCCACGATTGTCCCGATTTTCAGTAAAAGGATGTTTTATAAAACGGAGAGATGGACGTTTTCATCTTGTGTGTGGGCACTCCTGAAGCCCACCACTGTATACTTCCGGGATGTACGCGTTGTGCTCAAATCGCGCGAGATCTCGCCAGTCATGTGACTCGGCAAGCGTGAGGAAACATGTTGTGTCTCGTCACAACGGGGCGGGTCATTATGACGCCGGCCGTTGCGATGGCAACTGTGCAGTGTTGGCGGCGAGCCGCGCCGTCAACACTGCACAGTTGCCATCGCAACGGCCGGCGTCATAATGACCCGCCCCGTTGTGACGAGACACAACATGTTTCCTCACGCTTGCCGAGTCACGTGACCGGCGATATCTCGCGCGATTTGAGCACAGCGCGTCTCCTGGGATTGTCAGGACTCACTCCCAGGAGACATATCGCCGTCGGGGGAGAATACACATACACGCCCACTCCCCGCGGTTGATTGTGATTGACAGGGCATAAACGGAAGCAGAAAAGGGGTAAGGATGTAAAAAAAAAAAAAATACGTATTAGTTACTTTTAATGCCTAGCAGTTTGATTGAGATAAAGTCCAAATTTAGGGTGAACCTCCGCTTTAAGGACCGCCGCACGCCCATATACGTCGGCAGAATGGCAGGGCTGAGCACAAGTGTGTATATATACGTCCCCTTTAAGAGTCCAGCCGTGGGTCCCGCGCGCATGCCACCCGGTCCGAAGCTCCGTGACCATAATACCCGATCGCCGCCGGTGTCCCGCGTCACAGGAGCTGAAGAACAGGGAGAGGTAATTGTAAACACACCTTTCCCGTTCTTCGCTGTGGCAATGTCAGTGATCGTCGGTTCCCTGATATAGGGAACGACAATCACTGACATCACACGTCCAGCCCCGCCCCCCTACAGTTAGAAACACACATGAGGTCACGCTTTACCCCCTACAGCGCCCCCTAGTGGTTAACCCCATCAATGCATTGTCATTTTAACAGCAATCAGTGCATTTTTATAGCACTTTTCGCTGTGAAAGTGACAATGATCCCAAAAATGCGTCAAAATTTCCCATGTGTCTGCCATAATGTCGCAGTTGCGAAAAAAATCGCTGATCGCCGCCATTAGTAGTAAAAAAAAATTATTAATAAAAAGGCCATAAAACTATCCCCTATTTTGTAAACGCTATACATTTTGCGTAAACCAATCGATAAACGCTTATTGCAATTTTTTTTTTTTACCAAAAATATGTAGAAGAATACGTATCGGCCTAAACTGAGAAAAAGAATGTTTTTTTCTATATCCTTTGTGGGGATCTTTAATATAGCAAAAAGTAAAAAATATTGCAATTCTTTCAAAATTGTCGCTCTATTTTTGTTTATAGCGCAAAAAATAAAAACCGCAGAGGTGATAAAATACAATCAAAAGAAAACTTTATTATTTGGGGGGGGGAAAAGGACGCCAATTTTGTTTGGGAGCCACGTCGCACGACCGCGAAATCGTCAGTTAAAGTGACACAGTGCCGAATCGCAAAAGAGGGGCAAGGTCTTTAACCTGCATAACGGTCCGGTTATGGTTAAATTCTGGTTAAATTCTCCCCCACTCCATCCAAAACTAGAAGTACATGTTTATGGCTTCGATTCACTTCTATAGAAAATGGAAATTAGAATCAGACAAATGAATGTGGACCCCACGATGGCCGTATTCAGAGCTCACTCACTGTATCAGTGGTACAACAAATACTTATTAAATGTTTTATTAATAATCTTGACTTTGGTAGACCTTGGTCCTTCCTCCACCTATATATCTTTGGTGAACTTTGATGAGACTATGAGAGAACTGGTACTGCCTTTGCCAAATACCGTTATTATTTACCACAGATCGGTGGTCTGAACCCAATAATGTACAGTTACCATTGGGACATGCAAGAGGAATTCTGAACCATTCAAAAAAAGGTCAACAAAATGATGTGCATTGTCCAGTTACACACAGAGGAAAGTCATCATGCAAAAGCCAAAGCAAACTCTTATGGGCACGCCCTCACTGTAAGAGGACTGTTAGGATGCATCCAGCGCGCCAATGCGCATTGCACGACGTGCACGCGCAGGAGCGCGCCCCTAGCCACAATTGGTGCCAAACGGCCTATTTAAAGGATGTCCTGACTTCTGACAAATGCTGACTGGTCTTCAGCTGTGTCCTAATAATCTGAACTCTGTTACACCTGCCTTGATTCCTGTTGCTGAACCTTGGTTTTCCTTGACCCTGCTTTTGGACTCTGATTACTGGTTCCTGATCCTGGCTTCCCATCTGACCTTGCTCCTGCCTATGCCTTGTTACCTCGCTGCCCGACTGTTACTGAACCCGGCTATCCCTGTGACCTTGCTTCTGTCTCCTGCTTGGCTCAAGGCTGTCTCCGAGTGCCTGTGCTGGCTATCCATCCTATCAGCTTTCCTGGATCCAGCTCCTTACCGGATTACAAGTTCCGCATGCAACACCTACAGGCACTAGCATTCCTCCTCACGCTAGCGCAAGGCAACATAGGCACTTGCTTTACGGGAACCAGGGAACAGGGCAGAAAATTGACAGTGTATCTGTGTCAGTGTCTCTCTCATCTCTGTGAGTCCCAGGATTACACACAGCAGGCATCTCCCGCTGTGTGTATTGGAGCTTAGCATGTTAACTTTGAGAGCACTGTGAGAAAAGTCCCGCGTGATAGGCAGAACAATGCGTCTATCACACAAGCTGCTCTAGGAGGAGGGCGGGACTTTTCTGACAGTGCAGCCAAAGTTTTCACACCGAGCTCCGATACACACAGCGGGAGATTCCTGCTGTGTTTGAAGTGTAGAGGAGAAGGGAGGGAGGGGAGCGCTCTGATGTGCCCTGTGCCCTGATGTGCCATGTGTCCTGATGTCCCCTGCCCTAATGTTCTGTGCCTCAATGTCGTGTGCCCTGATGTGCTGTGCCCTTTACCCCGATGTGCTATGCCCTGATGTTCACTGTGCCCCGATGTGCTGTGCCCTGTTGTGTTGTGCCCTGTGCATGCCGGGGGGGGGGGGGGGCGGCAAATCACACCTTTGCCTAAGTTGGCAAAAATAAAATCCTTGCACTAGCCCTGCACCCTAGCCACCATCTGTTCCTCCTTCAGTGGGGCTTGGATTGGAGATACAAGGGAGGCCGACCTCGTAATTCCAGACTCCTACCAGGTACGTGACACTCACCTTAATATGGCCTTTAGGTGAAAAGGACAGGGCTGTCTTCCCACTGGTGGATGCAAGCTTCTCCGAATCCAGGATCATAACCTATGGAAGAAAAAACATAGGGCTCTCCGATGTAAAGTTTTTACTGCTAAAAAGTAAATACCCTGACTTAATAGATCAAACAAGCTTTCAGTCATGTGGTGGCCTCACGAGGACAGTGCTAGATATCATCAAATAACTCCTGTTACTGTATATTAATCTCCTCTGGCTAGCAAACTTGCTACCTGGGGGAGATCCGTGTATAGCGGAGCTCCTGCAGAAGTTATTTGATGATATGTCACTCTGCCCTCAGGAATCCACCCTGTGACTGTAGCCTTGTTTGATTCAAACATGCTTGGAACAATCTATAAGCAACAAAAAACAGCAACAAATTAACCCCCATAACATATTGGGCTAGATTCAGGATGGAGAGCCTATCTTTATTTTGGCCTAACGTATCTCATTTACGTTAGGCCGCCGCAACTTTTTCGGGCAAGTGCTTTATTTATAAAGCACTTGCCTGTAAAGTTGAGGCGGCGTAGCGTTAATCACCCGGCCGAATTCAAATTCGGCGGGTAGGGGGCGTGTATCATTTAAATAAAGCGCGTCCCCGCTCCGAACGAACGGCACAGGCGCCGGCCGTGATTGGTTCCCAGTGCACATGCTCCAAATCACGTCGCTACTTGTCAACGAAAGCGACGTCAGCGTAAATGACGGCCAGCTCAATTGTGAATGGACGTACGCAAACAACGTAAATTATGTCGGTTCCGACATCCATACTTAACATTGGCTGCGCCAGCTATAGCAGGGATAACTTTAGGCCGTGCGTAAGTCTTATGTAAATGACGTAAGGAGATACACCGGCCGGGCACACGTTCGGGAATCGGCGTATAGGCTCATTTACATATTTTAGATGGGAACGCCACCTAGCGTCCAGCCTACAATATGAAAATAAGATTCAACGGCGTAAGAGACTTATGCCTGTTGGAGAGCGCCCAGAGGCGATTCAGTTCGCATGTGCCGCGCTATACAAGTTTTCATTCATTCATTCATTCATGGCCGAAAAAAAGACAAAGTGGTCCATTGAGTCTGCCCTAATATATATATATTGGGCCAGATTCAGGAAAGAAATAAGCTGGCTTATCTTCAGATAAGCCGTCTTATTTCAGCGTCTAGCCCTCCTATCTATGCGCCTGATTCATCAAATCAGTTAGGCATAGATTTCCATAAGATCCAACAGGCATAAGTCTCTTACGCCGTTGAATCTTATTTTCATATTGTAGGCTGGACGCTAGGTGGCGTTCCCATCTAAAATATGTAAATGAGCCTATACGCCGATTCCCGAACGTAGATGCGCCAGGCGGAAAAGATACGTGGTTTGCGTAAGGCTTGCGTCCGGCGTAAAGTTATTCCCCATATAGGAGGCGCAACTCATTCAAAGGTATGGACCAGGGAACAGCCGTCGTATTTTACGTTGTTTACGTAGTACTACGTGAATAGGGCTGTGCGTAGGTTACGTTCACGTCGTAGGCAGTGTATTGACATATCTTAGGCAGCTATTTCGACGTGACTGTGAGCAGGCGCACTGGGATGCGTCCAAGAGACGACGCATGCGCAGTTCGTTTTTTGAAGCTCAGCCCATCATTTGCATGGGGTCACGCTTCATTTTAATGTTACACGCCCACTTCCACCTACTTTGACTTACGTCGGCTTACGCCGACAACTATACGCTACGCCGGCGCAACGTTGAGCGCATTTTCTTGGTGAATACCAGGCTTGCCTCTCAGCGTTGCGGCGGCGTAGCATAAACAAGATACGCTACGCCAGAATAAAGATTTCTTTCTCTGGGTGTTTCAGCAGCTTGCATCCACCAGTGGGGAGACACAGCTGTGTCCTGGCTATAAACCAAAAAAAATTGTATTTCTGTTTTCTGGCTCTATACTCATCACTTTATTAACCACATGCCAACCAGCGCATGACGATAAATTACATTTTGCACAATATTCTAATTTTTTGAGTTTCACCTGCTTCTCTCGCCACACCGATATCACACAAATGGCCGCTATGAGGAGCTTATTGTTATAGTGTGGGGGCGGGACTAAGAGCAACGAGCCATGATTGGATAGAGTCATCATTACTTTCGCCAATCATGGCTCTGGCAGTGCTCTGTGCCCTTATTGGGCAAAGCTTTCATTGCTTCAGCCAATCAGGGCTCCCAATCCACTGTGTTGCGATGCAGTCCATGATGGTCGTTTGGTGGACCAAACAAACGGTCGAGCACCCTGATAATTCGGGTGTTCGAACAGCTAATGTTTCTGCCCGAACTCACGCTCGGGTGGAACCGGTCGACCAACTCTAGTAACCAATCAGCTTCTAGGTTTTATTGTCAAAGCATCACTTACTCACTATACTTACCTCCACTGTGCACCTCGTTTTGCACACAGTGGCTCTGAACTGCATTTTCTAGGGTCCCCTGGCAGCTCTCTTGGCTCCTTCCCACCTCAGATAACCTCTTTTGGGATACGCTCCCCCAAGGGGGTTACCTTGCGTGCGAGCTCCCGAGTCCCGTATTCGGTGTCCATAACCGCCAATTGCAGGACTCGGCCCTGCCCCCCGGCACCCGCGTCATTGGATTTGATTGACAGCAACGCGAGCCAATGGCTGCGCTGCCATCAATCTATCAAATGAAGAGCCGAGAAGACCGGGCAGAGGAAGATCGTGTTTGCGACGCAGGACTTCCAGGGCTCGGGTAAGTACAACGGGGGGCGGGGGGCTGCAAATCGTAAGATGTTTTCCTATGCATCCTATGCATTAAAGGGTTAGTTAGTGGCCCCAATCCACGTCTTCTGGGGTCCCTTGGCGGCTGTCTCTGGTCCTCCCAGCAAGTATTGACAACGGTTATGCGAGAGAGCTTGTATGGTGGTGAGTAATTGCGGGCGCGCTCCCATGATACAGTGAGCGGCCATAGCTGCTCACTGTATCTCTCGGCCCCCGCCCCCCCGCGTGCCGCATCACTGGATGTGATTGACAGCAGCGCCAGCCAATGGCTGCGCTGCTCTCAATCTATCCGCTCTAGCCAATCAGCGGGAATTTCGAGGGGTCAGGTAAGTAAAACGGGGGCTCGGGGGGGGGGGGGGTCAGCGTCATCGGATGGTTTTTCACCTTAATGCATAGATTGCATTAAGGTGACTTTTTTTTCTTTACAAATCCTTTAAGGTGAAAAAACATGAACCTTTACAACCCCTTTAAGTAGCACCTGCCGCATATGTGCCTAAAGCTGCCATGAAGAGGTTAATCAAGAACTGTAGACCACAAGTCATAATAAGGTCAGTACCCTCTGGTGAGTTCTTTGTAGGCACTGGTGTATGGGACTGAGCTATTAGGAGGGATTAAAGGATCACTAAAGGATTTTTTTTTTTTAGCTAAATAGCTTTCTTTACCTTACTGCAGTACTGGTTTTTATGTCCTTATTGTTCGTTTTTGCTTTGAAGTTGCTGTAATCCTGCTTTGTTCTCCACACTTCCTGCTTGTCTGTTTCCTTATAACCCCAGTGCTGGGAGCTTTCTCACGGTGGTCTAAGCTGTCATTACTGTGGGCCAGATTCTCAGAGGCGTTACGACGGAGTATCTCAGATACCCCGTCGTATCGCCTTTTTTTTGTCCTCGTATCTATGCGAGTGATGCTTAGCATAGATACGCTTCTACATCCGACAAGTGTAAAAGCATTACACTTTCGGATCGTAGATGTAATGACAACTCCGGCCACTAGGTGGCCTTCACGTTGTTTTTTCATTTGCATATGCAAATGAGGCTAGTACGGCGATTCCCGAACGCTTTTACGCCGCCCCGTCGTCGCGTACATCGTTTACGGACTCGTAAGGTTACCCCAGCTTCTATGTGGAGTAACCTTACGAAGTTCCGTCGGATGCCGTCGGGTGCCGTCGGACGCCATGTTAAGTATGGCGTCGGGTCAGCGTCGGCTTTTTCCGTCGCTTACGTCGTTTTACTAACTCGTTCGCGAATAGGGACTTGCGTAAATGACGCTCACGTCGTTTTGACGTCGGTTTCAACGACGCTTCCCGACGTGAGCTGGAGCATGCGCACTGGGCTTTTTCCCCGGCCGGCGCATGCGCAGTTCGTTCGACGCGGGGGCGCGCTTAATTTAAATACAAGCCGCCCCATTTGAATTGCGCGGGTTTACGCTTGGCGATTTACGAGACGCCGGCGAAAACTAGGGAGCAAGTGCTTTGAGAATAAAGCACTTGCTCTAGTACGCAGCGGCAGCGTAGTGTAAATGGCTTACGCTACGCCGCCGAAAATATATGAGAATCTGGCCCTGTGTGTCTAAAACTTCCCAGAACCAATCAGATTCATTTTAAAAACAAAACACTGCCCTGGATTTGTTTGTTTTTGTTCTGTGTGTCTCTTTCTACTTCACAGAAACATGAAGCCAGTTCAAAAGTGAAACTAACATGCAGGCACATTGATTTTTATCTATTTTTAATCATTTTGAAAAGGAATCAGTTAACTTGTATGTCTCTATACCCTGTAAACAGTCATTTCAGCAAAAAAAAAAATTCCTTTAGTGACCCTTTAATACACAGTGATAGTTGAAGATAAATGATCACAAAAAGATACAAATTTATACATTTAGAAATGTTTTTCTTTATTTGGACTTTTTGCTACATTGTCACATTTGATCATTTTGTCTCATTGGTAACTCTTAGGTGTATATATTTACTCCATGGTTTGATTTTATACAGAGCAGATTGTGTTAGATTTTTCCATTTGTACATCTGACATATTGAAACTGTTAACAGAACGTTGATATGGTAAAATTGTGATTAGCGGGGTCTCCAGCCACGTCTTGCAGGGTTCAGAGTTGGTTTTACAAACTCTTCCTTCACTGAGGTTTAGAAGCCAATACCAGGACGTTTTGTAGCCAAACTTCAACCTCCGTTTCATTGGAGGACGTCCCCATCAGCCGAAGGAACCTGAAACAGAAATAATGTACAGTATAGTCTGAGAACATTCCCAAAGATTGAATCTTTCCAATCTTTGGGAATGATTTGGAAATAATTTTAGCCCTGAAGATTACATAAAACCCCCAATTATATATTTTCTGAAAGCAGACACCCGAGAGAATAAAACAATGGTAGTTCCCATTTTTTTTTTTTTTTGGGGGACACAATGGGCCAGATCCACATACCAGCCCCGCCGACGCAGCGTGTCTCATTTACTCTACGCCGCTGTAAGTTACAGCGGTGTATCCTTATCCACAAAGAAATGCCTCTGTAAATTTTGGCGGCGTAGCGTAAATAGGCCGGCGTACTTGGGTGTAATTAAAATTTACTAGTGGGGGCGTGTTTTATTATAATTATGGATGACCCGATGCAAACAACGCTTTTTTTTCACTGCGCATGCGCCGGCCGTGGACGTATCCCAGTGGGCGTGCGCGAAATCACGTCACAAAACATCAATGAAAACAACGTGAACGTAACTTACGCAAATCCCTATTCGCGAACGGTTTACGCAAACGACGTGAACGACGAAAAAAACGACGCTGGCCCGACGTCCATACTTAAAGGGGTGTTCCAGCCCAAAAATGTGTTTATTAAAAGTCAGCAGCTACAAAAAGTGTAGCTGCTGGCTTTTAATAAACACTCACTTACCTGCTCCTACGTTCCAGCGACGCGCCGACCGGGGCTCCGCTCCTCTCCCCCCCTCCCCGGCCGGCGTCTCCATCCTGACTGTGGACACCCAGCCATGACAGCCTTCGGCTTCACGGCCGGGCACCCACTGCGCATGCGCGAGCCGCACTGCGCATGCGCGCGCGGCGCGGCTCGCCTCTGATTGGAGAGGCGATCGCATGGGACCTGTCAGTGTCCCATGTGATCGCCTACAGGGAGGGGCTGGTGTAGGCGATTACGCTTAATCGCCTAACCAGCCCCTCGGCGGAAGCAGGAAGTGGGACAGGAAGTCCCACTCCTACTGAAGCCCCCACTCCCCCCCAAAAAAAATTACATGCCAAATGTGGCATGTATGGGGGTAAGGAGTGGGATAAGAGGAAGTTCCAAATTTGGGTGGAACTCCTCTTTAACATTACGTACGCCTCTATACAGCTGGGGTAACTTTACGCCGGACCTACGCTTACGCAAATGACGTAACAACACTGCACCGGGCGTACGTACGTTCGTGGATCGGCGTATCTACCTCATTTGCATATTCGACTTGGAAGCGCCCCTAGCGTCCAGCGTAAATAGGACACTGTAGGACGACGGTGTAGGACGGCGTATCTACGCAGAAAACCAGCGTATCTTGTTCTGTGGATACAAAACAATGATACGCCGGCGCAGATTTGAAATTACGGCGGCGGATCTGGGGATCCGCCGCCGTAATTGTTTGTGGATCTGGCCCAATATTACCCCAAAGGTCTAGGAAGTGCAACATTTCAGTAAAGCAAATTTAAGGGAACATAAACATAATATGTTATCCAATTTTTTGGTACAATTTAACTACTTTAGTCCTAGGCCATAGTAAAAAGACGGTCTCCAGGTGGCTCTATAAATCCAGGAGGCCGTCTTTTTACGGCCTCTGGTCCTCCGGCCACTGGGGGGCACGCGCCCAGCACGTCACTGAGATGCCGGTGCGCGTGCCTGGTGGCCGCGATGTCCGCCAGGTACCCGCGATCAGCAGTGATCTACGTTCCTGTCAGGGAGAGGACACTAATGCTGTGTCCCTTGTACATAGGGACACAGCATCGGTTACCTCCCCCAGTCAGCCCCCCACAGCAAGAATCACTCCCAGGGTACACGTTTAACCCCTTCCTCACCTCCTAGTGTTAACTCCTTCCCTGCCAGTCACATTTATACAGTAATCAATGCATATTTATAGCACTGTTCACTGTATAAATGTGTCAAAAGTGTCTGATGTGTCCGCCATAATATCATAGTAGTGACAAAATTTGCAGATCGCCGTATTACTAGTAGAAAAAAACGAATACATTTTTTTTCAGAATTCTATCCCCTCTTTTGTAGCCGCTATAGCTTTTGCGCAAACCAATCACTATACACTTATTGCGTTTTTTTTTCTTTTTACGCCTGACGTACGCCTTACGTAAACGGCGTCGATTACAGCGACGGGCACAAGTACGTTCGTGAATCGGCGTATCTTGCTCATTTACATATTCGACACGTAAGTCTATGGAAGCGCCTCTTGCGGCCAGCGTAAATATGCGCCCAAGATCCGATGGCGTAGGAGACTTACGTCGGTCGGATGAAACCAAAAATTCAGGTGTAACTCATTTCAAGAATAAGGCGCATAGATACGACGGCGCATCCGTGGACTAACGCGGCGTATCTGTAGATACATCGGTGTAAGTCCTTTCTGAATCAGGGTCATAGTATAGAAAAAAACATAATAGAATGAATATACACTCATCTTCCTATTCTAATCTAATATTTTCCATTCAAATTGATTCTATTAGCATTTTGGTAAATGGTTACACTCTTTCTATTCTAATCTATTCTATTGTTTTTTTGTTTTGTTTTTTAATTACATTGTTTATTCTATTATTTTCTATTCTGTTCAAATTTATTCTCTTCAAAATTCGCATTTTGGAAGATGGTTATAGTCTATTCTAATCTAGTCAGTTTTTTCTATACTATTGTTATTTTCTATTCTATTCTTTTCTATTCCATTCAAATTTGAACTGATTCTATTAGAATTTTGGGAAATGGTTATATTCTATTGTTTTTTAAATTCTATTATTTTTCTATTATATTCTATTCTTTCGTATTCAAATGTATTCTATTTGAAAGTGGAATTTCAGATGGTTATGTTCTATGTTATTCTATTCTATTCTATTAGGCCACGTACACACGATCAGACCGGTCCGACGAGACTGGTCCGACGGACCGTTTTCATCGGACCAAGCTGAAGTGGTCTGATGGTCTGATGTGCGTACACACCATCAGTCCAAAATCCGATCAGACCAGAACGCGGTGACGTAGAACACAACGACGTGCTGAAAAAATGAAGTTCAATGCTTCCAAGCATGCGTCGACTTGATTCTGAGCATGCGCGGGTTTTTGGTCCGATGCTTTTGTGTACTAACCATCGTTTTGGTCCGACGGACAGGTGTCTATCAGACAGATTTTTAAGCATGTTTTAAAACTTTGGTCTGATGGACAACAGTCCGATTGGCTGTACACACCATCGAATTGGTCTGATGAAACTGGTCTTCGGACCAGTTTGATCGGACCGATCTGATCGTGTGTACGCGGCCTTATATTCTGTTCTGTTTTACTCTATTATATTATTTTCTAGTCTATTATTTTTTTTCTATTCTATTTTATCCTCTTTGGAAATAGGAAAACTATTAAAATTAAAAAAACAAACCGCACATGTATAGCCAAGATCACTCTGTCCTCAGGATGACAACCCTGCTACACAATTTGTACTTTTCTTGTCGGCTGCCATTTCCTGTCCCATTCCCCTACATTCTCACCTTTCCTCTGCCGTTCTTAGCATGTCCTTCGCTTCCTCAGGTTTGGTCTCAAAAAAGATCTGGAACTCGGGGAAGGTCTGAATAAAACCCATCAGCCTTGCCAATGGCACTCGGATCTTGGTCACAGTGTTTTCTATCCTTTAAAGGCAAACAGCACTGTGAGTTATCGAAGAGGTTAAAAACAAATGCAATCTTTATATTTCTATTGATAAACTGAATTTCAACCTATAAACCAAACTGTGAAAACAGGATAAAAATGTAGCGCTCGTGAGATCAGTACCCAAGTACCAATCACTAAATAACTGTGGGCATATCCCCATTAGTAGTGCCTTCTCTATATCGGTCAACTGCCCTCTGGATGTGTTGGGGTTCATATCCTTTCTCTAGGAATTTTGTGGTTAGTATAATTGGCCTGATCATCATAGTCCTTGGGACATGGCGATCCTGGCCAAAAGTTGGCCTGTCTTCTCCCCCTCCTCATAGTAGGCCTGTTTGGCAAAAAAGCGCTTCTTTTCCACGGTGGAGGCCCTCAACCGGTTAAGAGAATCCTGGCCCGATATCCACGCCTCCCTCGCGGAGTCCGAGGGGTCTGTCACAAATTGTAGTTCCAGTCTCTGCACCTGATCCTCCACCTGTTCCAAAAGGACAGCAGAGTTGCGTTTAATAGAAGTAATTTCAGCTATAAATGTGCCCCTAAAACAAGCCTTAAACGCATCCCATCCCCCTACTATAACACCTCCCTGGCCATTATCCGCAAAGTACTGCTCTATCTGATGCCCCCACCTGCTCGTGTGATGTAAAGAGCTTTAGCCAGAAGGCGTTCATTTTCCAGGGGGCCCTGGGCAAAGAAGAGGCCGGGTGGGTGATTAAGTGTGCGGCCAGGGGGGAATGGTCAGACACCCCTCTGGGGAGATACTCTGCCTTGGAGACCATATATAGCATCTAAGGGGACCCTACACATGATCATCATAGTCCTTGATATTACTACAATTTCTACATAACCAGCAAAACTGACTGTAGGGTATGTTTTCCTTCTATTTTGGATGGTGACAACTCTTTTGATGGAGATAAGAGTTGCCAGCTGTTTCCATGAAATAGGTTTTTGATGCAATGTTGCCATCAGCATCAATCAGCATCAATCAGCATCACTACCGAGTTCAAGATCCAAGAAAACCAAGGAGTTTGCATCCACTACATGGGTAAAGTGGATACCAAACTTATTGGCATCGCAATAGGAGACAAATTGGTCAACAGTGTCAGGAGGCCCGTCCCAAATAATGAGAACATCATCGATATACCTCCCATAGTATACCAAGTGTTTGGCAAAGGGATTCCGAAACCGAATGTGGGATTTCTCCCAATACCCCATAAACAAGTTGGCATAGCAGGGTGCAAAGTGTGCACCCAAAGCCATGCCAGATACCTCTCTATAGAACTGACCCTGGAAAGAAAAATAATTCCTCTTCAGGGAAAATCGAGTGCAATTTTTTGATACATTTTGTTCCCCTTAAAATCTATGCCAGACCCAAAGGGTGTCACAGTGCATCACGGCCCCCATGGTGGCACTGAGAGTGATGGATACACAAGGGAGGCAGGCTGGTAGTGGTGCAGAGGGGCCATAGTGATGGGGAGGCATCAATCTAGAAGATATATTATATGCACAGGACAGCTTTGTTACTTTATATACTGTATGTAGTATTTTTCCCACTGTTTCTTTGCTGTACAGGGTTATTGTTCATGTAGTTAATGCGGAGAACCACGCAAAAGGGTAAGCTCAGCTTGTCTGCCTCCTACCCACTTGATATCTGTTTACCTGCAAAGAATTACTTTGTCCAGGGGCCCATGATGCTATTAAGATGGCCCTGACTGAAGGCTTGGCACTATTTGGCTTAGAGTCTATACCTATGTCAATCCCGGAAGGTGAAAGATTTCCCTGCTTATGCAAAGGGGAATATTTTTGGATATTTACCCTAAGCTATTTTCTGAAAAAATCTGGCAGTATGACATTGTAAATTCCCAACGTTCAGTACCCCTTAACCACTTAAGGACCGCCTCCTGCACATATACGTCGGCAGAATGGCACGGCTGGGCAGAGCGACGTACAGGTACGTGCTGTGCTAGTACCCAGCCGTGGGTGCACGCCCGCGGCGCACTCCCGTGACCCAGTTCAGAGCTCCGGGACCGCGGGACTCGTGGACCCGATCGCCGCTGGAGTCCCGCGATCGGTCCCCGGAGCTGAAGAACGGGGAGAGGCGTGTGTAAACACGGCTTCCCCGTTCTTCACCGTGGCGGCGTCATGGATCCTGTGATCCCTTTTATAGGGATACATAATCGATGATGTCACACCTACAGCCACACCCCCCTACAGTTGTAAACACACATTAGGTCACACATAGCCCCTCCAGCGCCCCCTTGTGGTTAACTCCCAAACTGCACTGACATTTTAACAATAAACAATGCATATTAAATGCATTTTTTACTGTAAAAATGACAATGGTCCCAAAAATGTGTCAAAATTGTCCGAAGTGTCCGCCATAATGTCGCAGTCACGGAAAAAATCACTGATCGCTGCCATTAGTAGTAAAAAAAAAAAAAATTATAAAAATGCATTAAAACTATCCCCTATTTTGTAAACGCTAGGAATTTTGCGCAAACCAACCGATAAACGCTTATTGCGTTTTTTTTTACCAAAAACAGGTAGAAGAATACGTATCGGCCTAAACTGAGGAAACAAAAATATTATTTTATATATTTTTGGGGGATATTTATTACAGCAAAAAGTAAAAAATATTGCATTTTTTTCAAAATTCTCGCTCTATTTTTGTTTATAGCGCAAAAAATAAGAACCGCAGAGGTGATCAAATACCAACAAAAGAAAGCTCTATTTGTGGGGAAAAAAGGTGCCACTTTTGTTTGGTAGCCACGTCGCACAGCCGCGCAATTGTCTGTTAAAGCGATGCAGTGCCGAAACGCAAAACCTGGCCGGGTCCTTTAGCTGCCTAAAGGTCCGGCTCTTAAGTGGTTAAAGGGGCGAGGGAACCGGTGACCAGAGGTTATCACATATCAGATGATTGATATATAGATGCAGTCGGACCTTCTTTTGTCGGGGTACGGGATGGATTCATACATCTCCTTGTATCCATTCTTGAGATGTCGAACCTTCTCATGCTCATATGGGACCAGACTATCTTCCATCTGAAAAATAAGTGAAATCTTTACACATGGAGACAATAATTCTTTCATGACTGACCTGCATTTAGGCTAGCTTCACGTTTATGCGACTGCACAAAAAAATTGGTGTGGTGTCCCCCCAAAATCCATACCAAACCCTTAAGCCTCGTACACACGATCAGTCCATCCGATGAGAACGGTCTGATGGACCGTGGTCATCGGTTAACCGATCAAGCTGTCTGATGGACACACAGATAACAAAGAAGCCGTGTGAATTAGCCCTTTTTTTAAATAGGTTTCAACCATTTTTGAAAAAAAAAAAATGTTTTATTATTTTTATAAAAATAAATAAATTATTTTATTTTTACAATTTTTACAAATTATTTTTATACATTTTTTAAGGGATTAAAACAGTACAGGGTTCATTTTTTTTCTATTTTTTACAGGACAAGGAAGCCGGCAGTTGTGTCTGTGTCTCTCCTTGCAACAGCTAAAAGTCAGCGGGAGGGTTTTCAGCTGCTGACGAGAGCCACACAGGGCAATTGCCCCTCCTTCCCTCTGGTGTTTGGGCCCCCCCCTGTGTACCCGGGCCCCCTACAGAAGGATTGGGGGTCTCCCCCTATCAGCGGCCCTGGTATTCATTTTCAAAATGGGGTCATTTTGTTGGGGTTTTCATTTTCCTGGTGCTCCAGGACCTTCAAAAGTGTGAGGCCTCGTACACACGATTAAATAAGTCTGTTCAAATCGGTCGGACCGACCGATTTGAACAGATCTGCCTGCTGGGATTTTGGTTTGCTCGCGTGTACAGTTGTACGAGCAAACCAAAATCCCCGCCAGCAGACAGCGCGCTGACGTGTCGGTGAAGTGGCGGTGACGTTGACGCCGCCACGTCACCGCACCAGGAAGTAAAACACTTCCGCGCATGCGTCGAAATCATTCGGCGCGTGTGCGAGAAGACATGTCTGCTGGTTAGCATACTAACCGGCAGACATGTCGGGCGGACGGGTTCCCAGCCGACAGATTTCAAAGCATGCTTTGAAATCTGTCGGGTGGCCAAATCCGTCTGTTTGCCCATACACACGATCGAATCTGTCTGCCGAAACGGTCTAGCAGACCGTTTCCAGCAGACAGATTTGATCGTGTGTACGAGGCCTTACGGGTAGTCAGGAACTTAGCAATTTATGCTCCTAGAACCCCTGATGGTGCTCCCTGCATGTTTGACCTCTGTATGTGTTCAGGCTGTGTAAAAGTCTCACACCCCCTCACCACCCCTACATATTAGGGGTGGTGAGGGGAGTGCAGGTAGGCCTAGACAGTTGGTGGTAATAGGGGATGC
The DNA here is from genome assembly GCA_029574335.1 of Rana kukunoris. Taxonomy (NCBI): domain Eukaryota; kingdom Metazoa; phylum Chordata; class Amphibia; order Anura; family Ranidae; genus Rana; species Rana kukunoris. The sequence continues at coordinate 10,012,953 of CM056054.1, read as the reverse complement.
TATAATCAGAGGGACTGATAGAATAATTTGTCACCAGGATCACCTCAACTGGTTGTTTTGTTGTCTCCCTGGTGCTAGAACAACAGTGATATCTCAGACAAGGCAGTATGTAAGACGAGGGACACTGAAAACACAAAGATATTCAGTACTGACCTCTGCAAAGACTTGAGTCATCTGTTCTGAGCGGTCCTTGTAGTGAACTTTCATACTGAGGAGGTAGGTGAAGATAGCAAGGCAGCCTCCTGGCTTTAAGATCCGATCGACCTAAAAATGATGACATCTGCATTAATACATCAGCAAAAGTGTGTCCCTTCACTGACCAGGATGAAATACTGATTAAAAAATAAAATAAAAATAAATATTGATATTCTAGCATATAGAGTTCAGTGATTTGGGGAAAATAATGTATAGCACAGCGACATTTTGTGTATGCAATATATAGCACAGGGTATAGAGTGTAGCAGTTCATTGTATGCAGTGGAGTAGCGTGGGGGGCAGAGGGGAAGTAGCCCTGGCACAACATTTAGGGGGACGCATTCCACGCCCGCCACCCAGAGTCTCTCTGTCCACCCTTCTAAGCTGTCCCCTCTGCTTTCCCCCATTTGGACTGCGCTCTGTGTCGGACATGGGTGCCCTCTGCCCTGTGATGAAGTTGTCACGTGTGGCCATGGGGTGGGGTTGGCTTGTGGGTCAAGACCGCATTCGGTGCATGATTGAATCACGTGCAGTGCCACTTCCGGAGTCCCGCCTCGCTCTCCGGCTACATCTGAGGTGAGTGACTTTTTGGCTCTGAGGAAGAGGGTGCGTACTCGTAACGCGTAAGCTGCAGCTGTAATCTATGTCGTCTGGACTCTACAGCTGTTTGGTTCCAGTAGGAGACCTTTTCGGAGGCATCTGTCACTTTGGTGCAGTGATGTTTTTACTTGTATTGTGAGTATTCATGATCTTTTATACAATTTTAATTAAACGTAGCCATTGGTAACGCACTAGGTCGTTGCACCCTTCTTTTCCTTTTACATTTTAGTTTCAAGAATACCAAATATTCTGAGGAGGGCAGCAAGATCCCTGGTCATTCCCTATTCCAACGGAAGACTCTGGTTGTTCACTAAGTGATCAAACTCCCGGGCGCAGGAGACTGTCTGCGCCAGATTCTCATATATTTGCCTTAGCGTAGCGTAAGCCATTTACACTACGCCGCCGCAACGTAACAGAGCAAGTGCCGTATTCTCCATGCACTTGCTCCGTAGTTTGCGGAGGCGTAGTGTAAATGGCCCAGCGTAAGGCCTCGTAATTCAAAGGGGGCGGCTTGTATTTAAATTAAGCGCGCCCCCGCGTCGATCGAACTGCACATGCGCCGGCCGGGGAAAAAGCCCAGTGCGCACGCTCCAGCTCACGTCGGAAAGCGTCGTTGAAACCGACGTCAAAACGACGTGATCGGCATTTACGCAATGCCCTATTCGCGAACGAATTAGTAAACCAACGTAAGCGACGGAAAAAGCCAACGCTGACCCGACGCCATACTTAACATGGCATCTGACGGCATCCGACGGTACTGCGTAAGGTTACCCCTCATATTAGCAGGGTTAACCTTACGAAAATGACGTACGCGACGACGGGGCGGCGTAAAAGCGATCGGGAATCTGTGTAGTAGCCTCATTTGCATATGCAAATGAGAAAACAACGTAAAGGCCAACTAGTGGCCGGAGTTGTCATTACAACTACGATCCACAAGTGTAATGGTATTACACTTGTCGGATGTTCAGCCGTATCTATCTATCTATCTATCTAAGAGGTAGTGTCGGTATAGTAATGAGGTAGGTCAGTGTAGGAACCAGGTAGGTCAGTGTGATGGTCAGGTAGGTCAGTGTGATGGTCAGGCAGTTCTGTGTAGAGTCAGGATGCTCAGTGTAGTGGTCAGAAAGGTTAGTGTAATGGTCAGATATGTCAGTGTAGAGGTCAGGTAGGTCAGTGTAGGAATCAGGTAGGTCAGTGTAGTGGTCAGGTAGTTCTGTGTAGTGGTCAGGTAGGTCAGTGTGATGGTCAGGTAGGTCAGTGTAGTGGTCAGGTAGGTCAGTGTAGTGGTCAGGTAGGTCAGTGTGATGGTCAGGCAGTTCTGTGTAGTGGTCATGATGGTCAGTCTAGTGGTCAGGTAGGTCAGTGTAATGGTCAGGTAGGTCAGTGTAGTGGTCAGGTAGGTCAGTGTAGTTGTTAGGTAGGTCAGTGTGATGGTCAGGTAGGTCAGTGTGATGGTCAGGCAGTTCTGTGTAGTGGTCAGGATGGTCAGTGTAATGGTCAGGTATATCAGTGTAGTGGTCAGGTAGGTCAGTGTAGTGGTCAGGTAGGTCAGTGTGATGGTCAGGCAGTTCTGTGTAGTGGTCATGATGGTCAGTGTAGTGGTCAGGTAGGTCAGTGTAATGGTCAGGTAGGTCAGTGTAGTGGGTAGGTCAGTGTAGTTGTTAGGTAGGTCAGTGTGATGGTCAGGCAGTTCTGTGTAGTGGTCAGGATGCTCAGTGTAGTGGTCAGATAGGTCAGTGTAGTGGTCAGGTAGGTCAGTGTAGGAATCAGGCAGGTGTGTGTAGTGGTGAGGTAGGTCAGTACTACTGTACTAGTGGAAGGGACTGTTACAAGTCCATGGGCAAATTACTTACCTTCCCCTGGGCGCAGGAATTTTCGGTGTGTGCTGTCAATGGATTAAACAGCAGTGGAGCAGAGGCTTTTAGTGTGTGGTCTGTCTTATTGGAGTTTGGTTTTGGTGTTAATATTACGGAACACAGTAAACAGATTGCAGTGATCCACTGTATGCAATATACAGCACAGCATACATATAGCAGTAAGCAAATCATAATGTACACGGTACAGAATAGAGCACACAAAATGCATAAATTGTACAGCTGTCTGCAGTATTCAACATGCAGCACATTTCTTAGGAGACCAGATCATGTTAATATGCAGCACAATGTACAGAATGCAGGGGTCAGGTGTACATCACATTTTACAAGGTGCAGCAGTCAGAAACAATGAAACAAGAAGACTCTGTTTGTTTTTACCTCTTTTAGAAACGGCTCAATGGTAAACCAATGGGCAGCAATACTCGCTGTTAGTAGATCGACAGAAGCGTCACCGATCGGTACCTCTTCAGCTGGACCGACACTGCAGAAATAATAGATTAGACTTTAAGGTAGTGACACCATCTGTTTGGCTTGAAAGCCTCAACCCTGGGCTCTGTGCTTCTGACTTTTCTGCCTCATCCCTCCCCAGATGACACAAAGGGGTTGGTCTGTTTATAAAGAATTCACTGAAAAATCACCCAATGAATCCTTCACTGACATGCTCCAGTCACATTCACCCTGTTTACATTAGAATGAATGTGTACAGGTCAATATCTCGTCATTGGATCAGTGTGCCATCTATTACAGGAGGCGGGAGGTTGTTACTGTGGCCACCCGCAATTTAGCGCTGTGACACATGGCGATCGCAGCTCTACGAGGAGAGAAGGAGGAAGGGGAGGACAGGGGTGTGCCAGGATGACACCCCTACAATGGGTGGCACTCGGATGGACCCTGTCAGGGCCGATCCACCCTATAGGCTCATTATGCAAGCCGCTTAGGGCCCCGCAAAGCTGCGGAGGGGCCCCCAAATTACTACAAGCCCCGCCTGGTGAGAAGTCACTTTTGGCCCATGACCAGGCTTCTTAACTCGCTGGCTCCATGGGAGAAGAGGTAGGAAGTCAGCACCCCCTGCTTCTCAATTTAATGTAAGATGTAATTTCCGACAGCAGAACACCCCCCGCTTCTCACCTTTAATCTTTAATGTGACATTTCACTGTTGGCAGCGCCCCCCCCCCTTCCGTTTCTTAACTTCAATGTGACATGTCATTTTGCTTAGGGCCCCAGGGAGGTCAGGATCGGCACTGGACCCTGCCCCCTTTTCAGCTCCATTTCCGATGCCGGAAACTGTTTTCAGCCAATAATTTTTGGCAGCCAAAATTTTGGTGCACCAATAGTTTTGAGACTTTGCCCTTGTAACAGCGGTCAAGGAGGGCTGCCAAGAAATAGGCCGCGTACACACGACCAGGAACCTCGTCGGGCTAAACACATCGTTCCGCCCGACGAGGTTCCCGATGAGCGGTCGGAAAGCTCATTGAGCCAAATTTCCTCATTGAACAAAGAGATAATAGAGAGCATGGTCCTTTCACAGTCTTTGAAGAATGAGGGAGCCCATGCACCACAAGTTTGCGGAGGCATGAGAAGCAGAGTCCTCATGGTCACTGAGGATTACAGTATCTGGAACCATGGGCGTCCGCTCCATAGGGCAACGGAGGGTGCTTGCCCCCCCCTAGAAACCAGTGCCATGATCATCGCATGGCATGGATGACCTTAAAATGATGCCCCCTCCTGAAAAAAAATCAGCGGACGCCCATGTCTGGAACTGCCTCTTTTCCAGCGCTATACTTCCCCCAGGGGTTCTGGGGATGGAAAACCATCTGTTAAGGGTTGAAGTATGTCTTGATCTGCTTCAATGCCTCCAAAGCTGCCAGAATCCATCTCCTATCTCTCTTCTTGTGTGTTCTGTAGCATAGGAAGAATGGTGTCTGCATAAAGTGGGCTTTGAGAGGAAAGGATGTCCTCCCACTGCTCTGCCTCGTGTGCCCTGTCCATAATGCCACGCATAGTCTGCTCCAGCATAAACACAACAGGGATTGTATCACTGATGCATGCATTGCCACGGCTTACCATCCTTGTGGCCAGGGCTGTCTTAATGAGAGGGCACACTTGGGCACTGCCCAGGGGCCCCAGCTGCATGGGGGGCCCTGCCTTTTCCCCAAAGCAGCTGGTCCTTGAGCCCGCGCTGCCCTGAAAATGGGTGCCCCATGATGGCACTGAGAGTGATGGATACACAGGGGAGGCAGTCTGCCTCCTACCTACTTGATGTCTGTTTACCTGCACTCTCATCATTGTAGGGGCCCCAGATCATTACTTTGCCCAGGGGCCCATGATGCTATTAAGACGGCCCTGCTTGTGGCTTCCTCAAATGGTGACAGTGTATGCATCCTTTATCAGCAGCCATTGGCGTGGGGGAAAAATAAAACAAAAAAAAGTCTGTCATCTACCGGCTCCTTCCTTTTCCAAATGAACAGGATCAGGGACTCTGAGCATCATAAACTGTTTACAATGCTTCAGTTTATGAATGGCGAGAAGCCTCTGTCTTTTGTCCATTCCTCACCAGTGCAGCTGAGGCTGCAGAGAAAGGGACTGGGGAGTCCCTTTCTCTGTCTCAAAAAAGACAATAAAGAATTGTAATAAATAAATATTTAAAAGATTAAATTGTAAAAAATAATAAAAAATAAAATGCAGAAAACACACTGACACCGCCCCTCCCAAATAAAAATAAAAATAAACAAAGCATTGTAAAACAATAAATAATAATAATTAAAAACTATTGACACAGTCCACACGTCATCACTGCTTCCTATTAGTGCCACTTCAACATGACATTAAAAACAGTATCATTAGTCGGTATCGCGAGTACTTGGAAAAAATAGTATCGGTACTCATCCAATGTTCGGGCCAAACCGTTCGCCCAACTCTAATCAGGAAAGGGGCTACTTGGTTGGATGTGCTCCCCCAGGTCAAATGTTCCTAGTCCTCCCCTGAACGTAACTAATGAAACACGTTTAGAATGTCCTCACCTGTATGTGACATTGGGTGACCTCGTTGCTTTCTTGGCCTCTTCTATTTGCATCTCACTGATGTCGATTCCGAGAACTTTCGTGAAGTATGGAGAGAGAATTCTTGTGTTCTGCCCCGTTCCACAGCCAACGTCCACAGCCAATCCATACGGTTTGGGAAACTAGGAAGACAGAAACATCTTCAAAATACATCACAGGGACACTGGCAGGGGTGCTGATAGAAATCATGGGTCCCCCGTACAGCCTACCTGATGGGGCCCCCTTCAGCTCCACCCCTGGTCCCTTCTTCAGCTCCACCCCTGGTCCCGCCCCTGTCCCCTCCCCAGACCCTGTTTTGAAATTGCAGGTTTGTCTACAAGTGATATTTTTTTTCTCCAGCCAGTTATAAGTTTGATTATCCATTGGCAGCATTGGTGGCACTGTCAGAAGGTAGCACATGCGTTATGGCATTAGTGTCATGGGTGGCACTCTCTTCAGCACATTATAGCAATGGCAGCATTGTTGGCACTGTCAGCAGGTAGCACATGCTTTAATGGCATTAGAGTCATTAGAGTCATGGGTTGCACCAGTGCTTTAAGTGGGCCAAAAGAGGTGCCGGTACTCTATTAGGGGCAGAACGTTTTTTTCGCCAATCACAGGGCGCCATGACATCAAATGCAGCCACTGTGTCATCAATTGTCACCACTGTGCCATGCCATCAAACGCAGCCACTGTGTCATGCCATCAAATGCAGCCACTGTACCATCAATTGTCACCACTGTGCCATGCCAACAAACGCAACCACTGTGCCATCAATTGTCACCACTGTGCCATGCCAAACGCAACCACTGTGCCATGCCATCAAATGCAGCCACTGTGCCATCAATTGTCACCACTGTGCCATGCCAAACGCAACCACTGTGCCATGCCATCAAATGCAGCCACTGTGCCATCAATTGTCACCACTGTGCCATGCCAACAAACGTAACCACTGTGCCATGCCATCAAATGCAGTCACTGTACCATGCCATCAATTGTCACCACTGTGCCATCAATCGTCACCACTGTGCCACCAATTGTCACCACTGTGCCACCAATTGTCACTGTCCAGACATATATCCAACTCGGAGCTTTATATTATAACCTGCTGGGACTTGTAGTTCTCCATCTTCTCCTGGGGCTCATGGAGATTGGAGAACTACAAGTCCCAGCAGGTTATACATACAATAAGGCTCTGAGGTTGATGGGTGTGGATTGCATGCACCTGAGCCCCAGGAGAAGATGGAGAACTACAAGTCCCAGCAGGTTATAATATAAGGCTCCAAGATGGATGGGTGTCCGGACATCCATCCACCTCGGAGCCTTATATTTTAGCCCTTCTGCCTAGTTGGCTGGTGTTTCCCGCCACTCCCACATCAAGGGAGACAGACAGTTCCACCAGCCAACCAGGCGGAAGGGCTGAAAAAAAAACTCATCGCGCGCCGCCGCCGGGTGTACCGAGATGGCCGATAGCTCCAGAGCTAGGCCAAAGCCGCGGCCTTTCCTAAGGCGGCGGCGGTGGCGGCGCTTTTTCGCGGACGCCAGGATTTTGCCCCCCTGCAATTTTTCGCCCGGTGCAGGCCCCCCCCGATACGCCAGTGCGTTCCGGTACGGGAAACCCACGTACTGGGTGCACGGAGAGGTGCTGGTACTCTCCAGGGAAATTTTTGGAAGTGGCGGTACTGAGTACCGCCGCGTTCAGGCTCACTTAAAGCACTGGGTAGCACTCTCTGCAGCACAATATGGCATTGGCGGCATGGGCGGCACTGTCTCTGCAGGCAGCACATGCGTTATGGGCCAAAACAGATAGTGCCACCCATGATGCCAATGCCATATTGTGCTGCAGACAGTGCCACCCATGCCACCAATGCCATAATGTGCTGAAGACAGTACCACCCATGACACTAATGCCATAAAGCATGTGCTACCTGCCGATAGTGCCACCCATGCTGCCAATGCCATATTGTGCTGCAGACAGTGCCCCTTTGCCACGACGTACGTTCGTGAATCGGCGTATCGACCTCATTAGCATATTTGACACGTAAATCTACGGAAGCGCCACCTAGCGGCCAGCGTAAATATGCAACTAAGATACGACGGCGTAAGAGTCTTGCGCTGGTCGTATCTTAGCCAAATTTCGGCGTATCTTGCTTTCTGAATGCAGAACACAGATACGACGGCGCATCATAGAACTTACGCGGCGTATCAACAGCTGAATCTGGCCCATAATGTTTGGGGGTTCTGAGTAATTTTCTAGCAAAAAAATTATGATTTTTTACATGAAGGAGAGAAGTGCTAGACTAGGCCCGGTAGGGGAGTGGTTAAACAGAAAGGTAGAAAATAGAACAATTAAATCAGCAACTAACTAACAGTTAGCTCCTGTTGCAACTTGTTATGTGATTTGACAGGTCCAAATCGCACCCTAATTTTAGCAATAGAACGGTTCAAATTGGTGCGACGTAGACTTTGTGGTGCCGCACCGATTTGAAAAAAGGTTCCTGCGATATTTTTGGCGCTTTTCAGGTGCGACTAGCATAGAAATCTGCGCATGAAGTCCCACAGATGTCAGCCAAGTCGACACCTAAAGTCGCACTGACCTGCAGCTTTGAAATCCTGCAACCTCAAGTGAAGTTGCACGATTTCAAAGTCAGATTTAGTGTTAACGGGGGGGCTTAAAGTGGTTCTAAAGGATGAAAGTTTGTTTTACCTTTGTGTATTCTATGGGCCAGATTCAGGTAGATCAGAGCATCTTTGCTCTGGAGTAACGCATCTCATTTGCGTTACGCTGCAGAAATTTTAGGAGCAAGTGCTGTTATTCAGGAAGCACTTGCTCCTAAAGTTGCGGCAGCGCATCGCAAATGAGCCGGCGGAATTCAAATTGGGCGGGTACGGGGCGTGTAGTATTCTAACTAAGCGCGATCCCGCCGCCAACGTACTGCGCATGCGTCGAGTGTCAAAACATCCCCGTGCGCATGCTCCAAAATCTGTGAATGAACGTCAATGACGTCACATTCCCATTCAAGAACGTTTTACGCAAGCGACGTTTTTTTTTTTTTTTCGACGCGATGACGACGCCTATACCTAACATAGGATACTCCAACCCCATGTAGGTATATCTATGCGCCGCGTATCCCGTCCGGAAACGTTGTACCGTCATTGCGTCGCGCCGGAATTCGATCGTGAATTGCCGATTTCCGCTCATTAACATATTTTTTGAGCGCAAATCGGCGGGAACGCCCCCGGCGCCATTTTTAAGTTGAAGTAACGATGCGATGGCGAAACTCAGTTACGCTGCTCGCATCGGACCTTCAACCCGGCGTTTCTTGTTTTCTGGTTACAGAAAACAGAAATGCCGGCTCAAAGTCACAGTTCGGTTGGCGGATCACTGGATCCGCCAGCCTAACTGTTCCTGAATCTGGCCCTATGCCTTTATTGAAAGCACATCTCAATAGAAGGTCATCTGCAGATAAAGGAAACAGATCAGATATAAAAGTCACAATGAGCCAGATTCAGGTAGTCCAGAGCATCTTTGCTCTGGAGTAACGCTTCTCATTTGCGTTGCGCTGCAGAAATTTTAGGAGCAAGTGCTGTCATTCACGAAGCACTTGCTCCTAAAGTTGCGGCAGCGCATCGCAAATGAGCCGGCGGAATTCAAATTGGGCGGGTACGGGGCGTGTAGTATGCTAACTAAGCGCGATCCCGCCGCCAACGTACTGCGCATGCGTCGAGTGTCAAAACATCCCCGTGCGCATGCTCCAAAATCTGTGAATGAACGTCAATGACGTCACATTCCCATTCATGACCGTTTTACGCAAGCGACGTTTTTTTTTTTTTTTTCGACGCGATGACGACGCCTATACCTAACATAGGATATTCCAACCCCATGTAGGTATAACTATGCGCCGCGTATCCCGTCCGGAAACGTCGTAACGTCACTGCGTCGCGCCGGAATGCGATCGTGAATTGCCGATTTCCGCTCATTAACATATTTTTTGAGCGGAAATCGGCGGGAACGCCCCCGGCGCCATTTTTAAGTTGAAGTAACGATGCGATGGCGAAACTCAGTTACGCTGCTCGCATCGGACCTTCAACCCGGCGTTTCTTGTTTTCTGGTTACAGAAAACAGAAACGCCGGCTCAAAGTCACAGTTAGGCTGGCGGATCACTGGATCCGCCAGCCTAACTGTTCCTGAATCTGGCCCAATGTTACTTTCTATCACCTCTGATGAATGTTTATAAACAATATTACATTGTATATATTGCCTGTCTGATCCAGGTTTATAAACAGTATTACATTGTATCTTTCTATCTCCTGTCTGATCCAGGTTTATAAACAGTATTACATTGTATCTTTCTATCTCCTGTCTGATCCAGGTTTATAAACAATATTACTTTGTATCTTTCTATCTCCTGTCTGATCCAGGTTTATAAACAGTATTACATTGTATCTTTCTATCTCCTGTCTGATCCAGGTTTATAAACAATATTACTTTGTATCTTTCTATCTCCTGTCTGATCCAGGTTTATAAACAATATTACTTTGTATCTTTCTATACTGGGGTCCATTTTTTCACAGCATCATCTAATACAGCATCTGTATTTACACAGTAACTAACTTTCACAGCTAGGGATTGTGGGCAAGAGGAGGAGTAGAAGGACCGGACATACTACAAACCCCCAATATGTTTCAAATAAGATTTTATTTTTGGGGGGTGTAGCACACTAAGGCGTCTATTTATTAAACAATTATTGGCTGAATGTCAACAGGGCCGGGCTGGTACAAAAATATGGCCCCGGACTTAATCCAGACCGGTCCAGGGCACAACACATCAGGGTACATGGCACATCACATCAGGGCACAGCACATCAGGGTACAGAGCCCAGCACATCAGGACACAGGGCACATCAAGGCACAACACGTACAGGGCACATCAGGGCACAGCACATCAGGGTACAGGGCCCAGCACATCAGGGCACATCAGGGCAAGGGGCACATCAGGACATGGGGCACATCAGGGAACATGGCACATCAGGGCATGGGGCACATCAGAGCACATAGCACATCAGGGCACAGGCACGGGGCACATCAGAGCACATAGCAAATCAGGGCACATCAGGGCACATAGCACATCAGGGCACGGGGCACATCATGGCACATAGCACATTAAGGCACAGGGCACATCAGGACACATAGCACATCTGGGCACGGGGCACATTAGAGCACGGGGCACATCAGAGCATGGGGCACATCAGGGCACATAGCACATAAGGGCACATAAGGAAATGGGGCACATAGCACATTAGGGCAAGGGGCACATCAGGGCACATTGCACATCCGGGCACATTGCACATCCGGGCATGGGGCACATAGCACACCAGAGCACATAGCACATCAGGGCACATCGGGGCACAGGGCACATCAGGGCAAGGGGCACATCAGGACATGGGGCACATCAGGGAACATAGTACAACAGAGCATGGGGCATGGGGCACATCAAGGCACATAGCACATCAGGGCACGAGGCACATCGCACATCAGGGCACGGGGCACGGGGCACATAGCACATCAGGGCACGGGGCACATCAGGGAAGGGCACATCAGGGCACAGGGCTCATCAGGGCATGGGGCACATCGGGGGACATGGCACATCAGGGCACATAATGGGGTACATGGCACATTGCACATTATGGTGCACATCATTTATTAGCCAGCATGCAGAGAAGCGCAGGAAGCGTCTGTAGTAGATTCTCTCTCATGTCAGGCTGCTCCCCCGTGGTCCTTCCTCTCTTCCTGTCCATCCCAGATGATGTCACAAGCAAATGGAGATAGACAAGAAGAGAGGAGGGGCTGTGGGGCAGCAGCGTGACATGAGAGAGAATCTATTACAGACGCTTCCTGCGCTACTCTGCAAGCATCTTGATTTACCCATCAGAAGCCAGCTGTCAGCGATTGACGGGTAGATCTCTGCGGACCTCTGATGCAGATTAGGCGGCCGCTGTAACCGGAAACTCCCGGTAGTCCCGATGGCCTGAATGTCAAACACATTTGCGCAATGTTGCTGTAATTTCTCAATATACAGTAATCCCTGTGATAGTTAGCCATATCTAGTGTTCAAAATGTGGTATATTATCTCATTGACATCTTTCAGAAAGCTATACTACATGTTAGTCAATAGATGGAGCTGATAATCATAGGGATTGATTTATTAGAGAAATTACAGCCAATAATTGTGTGACGTGCCCAATTGTGTGACATTCGTCCCAAAGAATGTTTAATAAATGTCACAACTATTTAGGAAATATTTGAAAAGTTTGTTATTTAGGAAAATTAAAACAATTTTTTTTGGAAGAGTTAGACCCTCTGTCATGTTCTTACATTTTTACTCGCATCCTGGTGGCACCATTAATTGGGACAGGAAGTTGGGGGAAATCTCCCTATTGGGTTACACAGACAGAAGTAAGAACTCAACAACACCCTTCTCTGATCTGTCTAATAGAAAAAAAATTGTTGGGTGACAACCTTTAAAAAAAAAAAAAAATTACAAGAGTGGCTCTGCTAATCTAAGCAAAAGCAATTCTGTTTTAAATTTTACAAGTGGCCCATTGTTTTTAGCTGGACGTATACCAGACAGAAGCGGTCACTCACCCTTTCCTCCACGTAACTGAAGATAAGGTCTATTATCTCTTTTGGTGGATCAAACCTGAATTTCTGATAATACAACGCATGATCCTTTCCTTCAAACTGTCGTGTCACCATTTTGAACTCAGATTATCACCTATAATGTTAAAACAGAAAAAAAATATTCACAATTTTTTTTTTTTAAACACATCTTCCTGGGGGTGGCAGATACACTGTCACTTTAACCTGTATGGAAAAGATGAAACTGTCTCTTCAAAGTGAACCTGTACAAAACGTCAACAATTCAGTCTGAAAATATGATGAGCAGAAGGTACTATGTAGAAAAGTAATTATTAGAGTCATTGGCTGAGATATACCTATAACCTGACTTTGAGTTGCCCTTCTCACACCAATTACCACCAAGTAGGGATGAGCCGAACACCCCCGCGTTCGGTTCGCACCAGAACCTGCGAACAGACCAAAAGTTTGTGTGAACTTTAGAACCCGTTAAAGTCTATGGAACTCAAACTTTTAAAATCTAAAGTGCTAATTTTAAAGGCTTATATGCAAGTTATTGTCCTAAAAGTGTTTGAGGACCCGGGTCCTGCCCCAGGGGACATGTATCAATGCAAAAAAAAAGTTTTAAAAACTGCATTTTTTTTGGGAGCAGTGATTTTAAAAGACTTTTTATCTTTTAGTAATGACACTTTGTGCAGGGACAGTTCTAAGCATGGGAAACAAGCGCTACTTTACAGGCATACCCCCCCAGGAATGAAATTGAAAAGAATATTTCACTTTTATTGTTTCACTTTAAGCATTATTAAAATCACTGCTCCTGAAAAAACGTCAGTTTTTTTTAAAACTTTTTTTGCATTGGTACATGTCCCCTGGGGCAGGACCCGGGTCCCCAAACACTTTTTATGACAATAACTTGCATATAGGCCTTTAAAATTAGCACTTTTGTTTTATTTCTTCCATAGACTTTTCCAGGGTGTTCTGCGGCTTTTCAAATTTGCAACAAGGCCAAACTTAGGGAGATGAAAATAAATACTAATTTAAACTAGAAACTTGGACTGAGGCCCCGTACACACGGCCGAGGTTCTCGCTGAAAATCAGCGAGAACCTCGCTGGAATGCACATTCCAGCGAGGACCTCGGCCGTGTGTACGGTCTCAGCGAGCTTCCCGTCGGGAAGCCCGTCGAGCCGAAATAGAGAGCACGCTCTCTATTTCCTCGACGGCCCGCCCGGAAGAATGGCTGGTTGCCATTCCCGACGGGCGGGTCGCCGATTTCGACGGCCGGCAGGGAACCTCGACGGGCGGAACGATGTGTTCTGCCCATCGAGATTCCCTGCCGTGTGTACGCGGCCTTAGCCCCGGACCATATTGCTGTCCAAAGACCAGAGCACTTTTTGTGATTCGGCACTGCGTCGCTTTAACTGACAATTGCGCGGTCGTGCGACGTGGCTCCCAAACAAAATTGGCGTCCTTTTTTTCCCACAAATAGAGCTTTCTTTTGGTGGTATTTGATCATCTCTGCAGTTTTTATTTTTTGCGCTATAAACAAAAATAGAGCGACTATTTTGAAAAAAATGCAATATTTTTTACATTTTGCTAAAATAAATATCCCCAAAAAAGATATAAAAAAAACATATTTTTTCCTCAGTTTAGGCCGATACGTATTCTTCTACATATTTTTCGTTAAAAAAAATCGCAATTAGCGTTTATTAATTGGTTTGCGCAAAATTTATAGCGTTTACAAAAAAGGGGGTCGTTTTATGGCATTTTTATTATTATTTTTTTTTACTAGTAATGGCGGCGATCAGCGTTTTTTTTTTCGGTACTGCGATATTATGGCGGACACATCGGACACTTTTGACACATTTTTGGGACCATTGGCATTTTTATAGCGATCAATGCTATAAAAATGCATTGTATTACTATAAAAATGCCATTGGCAGTGAAGGGGTTAACACTAGGGGGCAGGGAAGGGGTTAAGTGTGGTCCTGGTGTTTTCTAACTGTATGGGGGGGGTGGCCTCACTAGGGGAAATCACTGATCTTCTGTCCATACATTGTATGGACAGAAGATCAGCGTTTCCCCCGCTGACAGAAACGAGAGGTACTGTATGTGTTTACACACATACCTCCCGTTCCCCGCTCTGTAACGAGCAATCGCGGGTGCCCGGCGGCAATCTTACCCGCCGGGCACGCGCGCGGGACTCGGGGGACGTGCGTGGGCGCGCGCGCGTGCGCCCTACAAGCTGCTAAAGGGAGGACGTAGAGCTACGTGCTCCCGCGTAGCAGTGCCACTGTCCCGCAGTAATATGATGGCGGGCGGTCGACAATTAGTTAAACAGCACACCGGTAATGCATATAAAAATCTATAGATATTTATTTGTAGAAAAATATATAAAAGAATTTATACATTCATAAATAACAATATAATAATCGTCAAACTATGGCCCCGATAGGTACGAAGTCACACTGCCACAACGTTGTAATAGTATAGGTAAACACAAAATTATGAGAGATACATAACCAACAAACAATAATGATACATGTGTGGTGTGTAACCTTGAACAGGGGTCCAATATGCAGGATTTTTATTCTTGCTCTACATGTTAGTGAACTCAGCACAGGGATGGTGGGAACCCCTCATAATGGGCACAGCGGGTGTACAGACCTGGGAACTCAGCACAGGGATGGTGGGAACCCCTCATAATGGGCACAGCAGGTGAACAGACCTGGGAACTCAGCACAGGGATGGTGGGAACCCCTCATAATGGGCACAGCAGGTGTACAGACCTGGGAACTCAGCACAGGGATGGTGGGAACCCCTCATAATGGGCACAGCGGGTGTACAGACCTGGGAACTCAGCACAGGGATGGTGGGAACCCCTCATAATGGGCACAGAAGGTGTACAGACCTGGGAATTCAATGCAGATTAGAACCCCTGTTATGATTTTACTGTTTCCAATCCTGGGGACAACACATCACCGGACAGGAATTTGAATCGTCTCCCACTCCATCCAATACTAGAAGAACATGTTTACGGCTTACATACATTTCTATAGGAAGTGGAAATTAGAATCAGACAAATGAATGTGAACTTACCTGGTGATGGCCGTATTCAGAGCTCCCTCACCGTCAGTCTGAGGTACAATAAATACTTATTAAATCTTTAATTATTAATCTTGACTTTGGCAGACCTCTGTCCTTCTTTCACATATATAAATTTGGTTGAACTTTGGCTCAGACTGAAAGTTAATGAAATAATCCTTCAGTCACAGGATGGCTACTTGTCCTCAAATGACTCCTGTACACCGACAAGCAGGGAGGCAGAGATGGGCGTATAGTGGAGATTCCGGAGAAGTTATTTAATATGTCAGGCTGCCCTCATGAGACCTTCCAGAGGCTGTAGTCCTGTTTGATTAAAAACATGTTTGGGACAAATAGAAATCTATACTTACAAAATGTAAAACATGGGGCAGACTTGATGGATGACTTGATTTTCCGCCGCCATCACTCTATGTTTCTATTATCTGTATACAAGTAAGTGTAATTACTTTTGTAGCAATAAATACTTTATTATGGAGAGCACTATGTTTTTTCTTTATTGGTTCTGATGACCCTGAGTTTGAGCAGCTTGTATACACCAATGGGGAAACAGCCGTGTCCTGGCTATAAACATAAAATATTCTATTTTTGTTTTCTTGGTCAATACTCATCACTCTATTAACCACTTGCTGCCCGTCATATAGCAAAATGACGGCGGCAAAGTGGTTTTAATACCCTGACTGGACGTCATATGACGTCTTCAGGATATTGAGCCAGGGTGTCAGTCTGACACCCCGCAACACTGATCTATTTGGAGACTCTTTACCACGTGATCAGCCGTGTCCAATCACGGCTGATCACGATGTAAACAGGAAAAGCCGGTGATCGGCTTTTCCTCTACTCGCGTTTGTTAGACGCGAGTAGAGGAGAGACGATCGGCTGCTCCTCTGACAGGGGGGGTTTGTGCTGATCGATTATCAGTGCAGCCCCCCCCCCTGAGAATGCCCACACTGGACCACCAGGGATGCCACCAGTCCACCAGGGATGCACACCACAGGTATGCCAATCAGAAATAAATAATGGATGCCTAATAGATGCCAATTAGTGCCCACAATAGATGCCAATCAGTGCCCACAATGGGCATCACTAATTGGCAGGCATTATTGTTTGGCACTGATTGGCATCCATTAGTACAACACATTACAGTACATGCCAACTATCAGTGCCCATCCATGCCCAACTGTGCCACCTATCAGTGCCCATCTAGGCCACCTATCAGTGCCCATCCATGCCACCTATCAGTGCCCATCCGTGTCACCTATCCGTGCCCATCCATGCCGCCTATCGGTGCCCACCCGTGCTGCATATCAGTGCCGCCTATCAGTGCCCATCAGTGCCGCATATTAGTGCCCATCATTAGTGCCCATCAATGCCAACTCATCAGTGCCACCTCATCTGTGTCCATCAGTGCCGCCTTATCAGTGCCCGTCAGTGCAGTACCATCAGTGCCCATCAGTGAAGGAGAAAACTTACTTATTTACAATGTTTTGTAACTGAAACAAAAAATCCTTTTTTTTTACTATATTTTCGGTCGTTTTTTTTTATTTTTGTAGCAGAGATGATCAAATACCATCAAAAGAAAGCTCTATTTGTGGGAACAAAATGATAAAAATTTAGTTTGGGTACAGTGTAGCATGACCGCGCAATTGCCATTCAAAGCTGAAAGCTAAAAATTGGCCTGGGCAGGAATGAATGAAAAACTTATATAGCGCGGCACATGCGAACTGAATCGCCTCTGGGCGCTTGTTGTTTTTAGTCTCTCTTGACATCAAAAGAGCAGAGTTTTAATCTGTGTTCTGAAGGTCAGGTGGTTTACCTCCAACCGAATGCTGGTTGGTAAAGCGTTCCATAGCCTGGGACCTTGGACAGCAAACCTTCTTTCTCCTTTGGACTTGTATCTGGCTTTGGGTACCTTGACCAGATTTTGGTCGGTGGATCGCAGAACGCGATTGGGATTGTGGGCTTCTATTTTTTGGCAAAGATATTGCGGGGCATTCCCATGGATGCACTTGTGCATCAGACAGAGTGCTTTAAAAGCAATTCTGTCTTTTACTGGCAACCAGTGAAGGGCTCTTAGTGAAGGTGAGATGGATTCCCAGGGTTTTTTCCCAGTCACCAGTCTGGCGGCCGTATTTTGAACGGTTTGCAGACGAGTGATTTGGTACTTGGGGAGTCCGAGGTAAAGGGCATTTGCATAGTCCAGTCTGGAGTTCACAATTGATCCCACCACGACTGCTACGTCTTTTTTGGGAATAAATGGAATAAGTCTGCGTACTAGGTGCAGCAGATGGTGAGATCCGCTGACTACTGACCCTATTTGTGCGTCCATTGTCATGTAGGAGTCAAAGACGACCCCGAGACTTTTGACTTTGGAGCTAGGGGTGAAGATCTGGCCAAACATGGGCGGAGGTGTCCAGGTTGTTGCCAGTTGACTCTTGCGACTTGCATGAAACAGAAGAAGTTCTGTTTTGGAATTGTTGAGTTTGAGATAACTCTTAGTCATCCAGTTTTCTATCAAAGAGAGACAATTCTCTAAACTGAGATGATGATCCTTTTTGTTGCAGATGCGGAAATATAGTTGCGTGTCATCTGCATATGAGTGATAAAGTAGTTGCTGACTACTGATGATTTCAAAGAGAGGGCGAAGATAGATGTTGAAGAGCACCGGTGACAGGGGTGATCCTTGAGGGACTCCACATGACACCGTGCGTTTTCCAGAAGTGAAAGGTCCCAATTTCACTGTTTGTGATCGGTTTTCTAAAAAAGAGGCAAACCATGGTAAATCACCTTCTGTGACTCTGGCTACTTCAGCCAGCCGAGTCAGTAAAAGTTTGTGGTCTACCGTGTCAAAGGCTGCGCTTAGGTCCAGCAGAACCAGAAGACAAGATTCTCCTTCGTCTGCGGCCTCTAGAACGTCGTCCCATATTTTGAGCAATGCTGTTTCTGTCCCGTGCCCGGGACGGAAGCCCGATTGGTATGGATCAAGTAGATTATGGGTATCTAGATGCTGTTGCAGCTGTTGTACCACTACTTTCTCCATTACTTTGGAGAAGACGTTTAGCATTGTTATGGGCCGGCGGTGAGTTGGGTCCTTGGGGTCCAGGGTGGGTTTCTTCAAGATGGGCTGGAAGGTGTATAAGTGCCCCCCGGTATGGAAGTGGTTAAAGTGGTTGTAAACCCTCCAATACAACTTTATCTCTTTGTAATGTAGATATCATAGGCAGCTGATCGCTTCCTCTGATGGTGTACTCACTGTTTTAGTTTCCATGTAAATCCTCGTACAATCGAAAGTGACGTCAGGCGCGATTGCGCAGTAGGCATTTTCATTTAAGGCACATTAAGTGTGCCGTTTCTATCTCCCCTGCATGCCAGGACATCAGTATCGACGAGCTTTCCACCAGAACGGCACAGAGGGAAGTCTTGCGATGCTGCTCTGATCATCTCCTTCCTGCTACTCCCCCTTGTGACAGAATAAGATGTCACACAGGGGAGTGAATCCGAGCAGCATAGACAGATAGAGGCTTGGTTTCGGCACTACGGCGCATGCGCAAGATTTCCAAAGGGAAACATAGTAAGGGCGGAAGTAACGTCCAGAAAAGATTCACAAACCAGAAGAAGCAATGGTGCGGCCAATACCCGGAATTAGAGAGACAATAAAGTAAGGTATTTACAGACCTAGTTGTTTGCCGAATTTACTGTATTATCCTTTGTTATTAGCTATAGTATTTGGAAATTTATAAACTAAGAAAAATTCCCCGGGTTTACTTCCTCTTCAAAGATCTGCATAGTGCACTTTAAATGTATCGCTTCTAAATATAACGCAAAGCATATGCAGTGAATAGCTGATTGTTAGGAATAACAGTGGGTGGTGGCTCAGCTATTCACTGCTTATTAAGTATCCGTGCTTGGAATTGGCAGGGATCCAAGTCGGATCCCCGTTCAAAATCGCGCCGCGGCTAAACGCAACCGCAGCTAAAAGCACTGTACAAATGCAGCTGACCGCTGTGCCTGGAGTCTTGAATTTCAGAAGAAAATAAACATGCTTTTAACTGTGGCAGAACAGCCGCCCGTGTGAATAGGGCCTAAAGCTGCCATGAAGAGGTTAATCAAGAACTGTAGACCACAAGTCATAATAAGGTCAATACCCTCTGGTGAGTTCTTTGTAGGCTCTGTAGGCTCTGGTGTATGGGACTGAGCTATTAGGAGGGATTCATACACAGTGGTAGTTTAAGATAAAATGATCATAAAAAGATATTTTTCTTTATTTGGACTTTTTGCTACATTGTCACATTTGATCATTTTGTCTCATTGGTAACTCTTAGGTGTATATATTTACTCCATGGTTTGATTTTATACAGAGCAGATTGTGTTAGATTTTTCCATTTGTACATCTGACATATTGAAACTGTTAACAGAACGTCGATATGGTAAAATTCTGATTAGCGGGGTCTCCAGCCACGTCTTGCAGGGTTCAGAGTTGGTTTTACAAACTCTTCCTTCACTGAGGTTTAGAAGCCAATACCAGGACGTTTTGTAGCCAAACTTCAACCTCCGTTTCACTGGAGGACGTCCCCATGAGCTGAAGGAACCTGAAACAGAAATAATGTACAGTATGGTCTGAGAACATTCCCAAAGATTGAATCTCTCCAATCTTTGGGAATGAGATTGGAAATAATTTTAGCCCTGAAGATTACATAAAACCCCCAATTATATATTTTCTGATGCAGACACCCTAGAGAATAAAACATTTGGTAGTTCTCATTTATTTATTTTTGGGACACATTATTACCCCAAAGGTCTAGGAAGTGCAAAATTTCAATAAAGCAAATTTTAGGGAACACAAACATAAGTTACCCAATATTTTGGTACATTTTATACAAGGCGAGGTAGCACTGAGTAGTTAGATCAGCCATTCTCAACCAGGGTTCCATGGAACCCTAGGGTTCCTCCAGAGGTGGCTAGGGGTTCCTTGAGCTGTGGTTGATTTACCTCCTGTTGGATGGTGCCTACATAGTCCTGAGCAAATTCCACTTGGAGGAGCCGGTGGTATGACACCAATGATCTTAATAGTTCTCTGTAAGGGGGGCATTCTTACCACTACTGTAAAATAGGGCATTCTTCTTACTGACCACCAAAGGAAGGGGCATTGTTCCCACTGACCCCCAATGAATGTGTTTTATCAGGAGTTCCCCGAGACCTGAAAATAATTTTTAGGGTTGAGAAAGACTGAGTTAGATAGCCAACATGTCAAACCTTAAATTTGCATGTGCAATGGGGACAAACTTGGTGTCCTTGCCAGATTTACACACAATCCCGATGTCTGCAGCCCCAGTGATTTGTGTGTAAAACACCCAGCTGTCAGGTCTGTATGATGTACGGACCTGGCAGGGAAAGGGTCCTGCTAAGAATTAGACCTGTGCAGAATGAAAAAAATAAATGTTTCATTTTGATTTGTTATTTACATAAATTAGTTTGGTTCGATTTGTTTAATTTGTTTCCGGAATTTGTTTTCAAATCAGTTTTGAATTTGAAACACTTTCCAATTTCCCAAGAGAATAAAATAATTAAATAGAATAGAAGATAAAACAATACGAGTAAAACAGAACAAAATAGCACAGAATATACAACAGTCTATTGTTTTACTCTATTATATTCTTTTCTAGTCTATTATCTTTTTCTCTTTAGAAATGTGAAAACTATTCAAATTCAAAACGAACTGCACATGTGTAGCTAAGATTACTCAGTCCTCGGGGTGACAACACTGCTACACAATTTGTACCTTTCTTGTCCTCTGTTCCCGGCTGCCATTTCCTGTCCCATTCACCTACATTCTCACCTTTCCTCTGCTGTTCTTATCATTTCCTTCGCTTCCTCAGGTTTAGTCTCAAGGTAGATCGGGAACATGGGGAAGGTCTGAATAAGACCCAGCAGTCTTGCTAATGGCACTCGGATCTTGGTCACAATGTTTTCTATCCTGTAAAGGCAAACAGCACTGTGAGTTAATGAAGAGGTTAAAAGAATGCAATCTTTACATTCCTATTGTATATGAAAATAAATTTTTTCCACTCTTAGTGACTAAAACATACCATATATACTACAAGTATTAGATAAGTGGAATAAATCAACAATAATGGTAAATAGATTCTATGTGTCTATCAATACATGTTAAGAATAAATTAATACATGGACTATAGTACAACCACCTAAAATATCAGAAAATAATTAATAAATAGCAATAAATGTTATAGAATGTCCAAAGTGATGTCCAAAAGAAAAATCTTCTTGTGATACAATAGTTATATAACAAGTCCGTGCAAGATTGAAACAAGATTGGGATGTGCTGATTCTGGGATGTGAGAGAACCTTCACCAATTGAATAATTCGTGCTCCACCTCAGGTGCTGGGGAAGTGCTAAATGCTTACCAGATGATTAGACCTCTCTTTTAAAAGTAGGTCTGATGGGCAGGTCAGGATAAGTGCCTGAACACTGAGGGCATGCTGGATCACGTGGTTCTACAGTGCTAGCAGATAAGCTCATATGATCATGGAAAAATGAATGAAAAATATCATGGTGCAATACGTTTTATTAAAATCAAATATAAAATGCACATACAGCCGATTGGCCTCCTACCCCAGCTAGTGCCTGCCTGGCACTGGGAGTACAGCGTGTCACAGCTCTTAACTCCAATTTCCCACCGAGGATGGGTGGTTAGCAGACAGGTCCGGGTTGGGTAGGTGCAGGTAGGCTCAGACGGAGGGCTTGTAAGCCGTGCAGGATGCCAGAGCACAGCCGCCGACATATGTGTCGCACGTTGACGCCCCCCTGAAGACGCACAACGTGCGACACATATGTCGGCGGCTGTGCTCTGGCATCCTGCACGGCTTACAAGCCCTCCGTCTGAGCCTACCTGCACCTACCCAACCCGGACCTGTCTGCTAACCACCCATCCTCGGTGGGAAATTGGAGTTAAGAGCTGTGACACGCTGTACTCCCAGTGCCAGGCAGGCACTAGCTGGGGTAGGAGGCCAATCGGCTGTATGTGCATTTTATATTTGATTTTAATAAAACGTATTGCACCATGATATTTTTCATTCATTTTTCCATGATCATATGAGCTTATCTGCTAGCACTGTAGAACCACGTGATCCAGCATGCCCTCAGTGTTCAGGCACTTATCCTGATCTGCCCATCAGACCTACTTTTAAAAGAGAGGTCTAATCATCTGGTAAGCATTTAGCACTTCCCCAGCACCTGAGGTGGAGCACGAATTATTCAATTGGTGAAGGTTCTCTCACATCCCAGAATCAGCACATCCCAATCTTGTTTCAATCTTGCACGGACTTGTTATATAACTATTGTATCACAAGAAGATTTTTCTTTTGGACATCACTTTGGACATTCTATAACATTTATTGCTATTTATTAATTATTTTCTGATATTTTAGGTGGTTGTACTATAGTCCATGTATTAATTTATTCTTAACATGTATTGATAGACACATAGAATCTATTTACCATTATTGTTGATTTATTCCACTTATCTAATACTTGTAGTATATATGGTATGTTTTAGTCACTAAGAGTGGAAAAAAATTATTTTCATATATAATTTCAGTGGCGCCCTCCATTCCTTTATTATATCTATCACATTTTATAGTCACTCACTATACCACTGAGGAGCAGCACATCTTTTAACTCTATATCTTCACTCAAGTGAAGATCACTATTATATTGGCGCGGATCTTACTCTTTTGTCCTTTACATTCCTATTATCAGTTATTTATTTCATGGGATCCTATTTTGTGACGCTGTACAAGTGATATAAACAGGGGCGATTAATACAGATAATACCAATCATTGGTGTGCGCAGCCTGTTGCATTAGGGTGTGCACACCAGAGCACAATCACACATGCGTGTATATCAGCAGAGCAGTGGACGGTGTCACTAAAGCAGCAATTCTCAACCAGGGTTCTGTGGAACCCTAGGGTTCTTCCAGAGGTGGCTAAGGGTTCCTTGAGCTGTGGCTAACAGAGCTATCATGTGATGGTGCCTGCTAAGTTCCAGGTCCATCACCACTTGACAGAGCCAGAGCCATGCCTGTAAAGGGAAAATTCTTCCCACTGTCCACCACCAATGGAGGGGGCACATTCCTAAAGACCACTAATGGACTACTTTTAGTGAGGGTTCCCTAAAACCTGAAAATGATTGCAAGGGTTCCTTTGGGGTAAAAATGTGAGAAAGCCTGCACTAGGGCAAAAATTGGTGTCAGGAGGGCAGTTAACCATGTCAGTTAATTTTTTATTATTTTTTAAAATTTGATTTTTTTAATAATTTGTTATAATATTTTTTTTATTTTTACGACCCCCTGTTATGGGGCTTTTGGTGAAATATCAAGGGTCTAAACCAGGGGTCTCCAAACTTTTCAAACAAAGGGCCAGTCTACTGTCCTTCAGACTTTAGAAGGGCCGGATTGTGGCCAGTAGGGGTAGAAAATGTGCCAAGCCCAGCATCAGTAAGAATAAATATGGCCTCAGGGTTGGTGGTCAGTAGGAGGAGTAGTGCCCCATTTTTGGTATTAGTAGGAGGAATAGTATCCCATCATTGGTATCAGTGGAAAACATAGTGCCCCATTGTTGATGTCAGTGGGAGCAATAGTGCCCTAAGGGCCGGATAAAAGCTAGCAAAGGGCCGCATCTGGCCCTCGGGCCACAGTTTAGAGACCCCTGATCTAAACAGACCCCTGATGTCTTACTTTTGAGACAGGGAATGATACTAAGGACAGATATTCCCCAGTTCCTTACCCTTACTAAACTATAGTTTACTATAATCGGAGAGTATCCACAATACTATTCTATGCTTGTTATATCATTTTGTAATTTTTCTGTTTGTTTTTTAGTCTTTTGGTATGTTAAGTTTTTTAATTGATCATTTCATGTTTGGATGATCAAATTTTTTGTGTAATAAAAAATACTTTTTACTCTACATTTGTGCTGTTGTTGCCTTAAAGGTCCCAACCAAATAGGGTCTCCTTTTTTCCTGCTTCAGTTAGGAATAAAGACAACAGGGGGGATGCGTGAGGACGTGACGTGACGCGTCTCATCTGAGGGTGCTGGACGGCTGGAGTGTGCAGATATCCCAGAGAAAGCCGAAGCTGTCCCGATAAGTGAGAGACATCGGGGACGCCACAGATGACACTCCCTCCACTGCCCGGAATCCCCTGTGCCCTCGTTCGAGGGAGCCAGCAGACGGCCTTGCTTGGAAAGGTGACCGGGTTCTGAGCCCGGCCGTAACCCCCCCCCCCTTCTGCTCTCCTAGCGTTTGAAACATCCCTCTTGTGTTCAAAGCCACGGCCAGGAGAAATGTAGAAATGGCCAGTGAAAATGGCAGCCCAGGTGAGTGAGCGAAGGCAGCTGGCTGGGAATTGGCTGAAAACCCCCTCGAAATTATCAGAAAGGCCAAGGGCAGGTATGAAGGCAGTGAAAGAGGAACAGAAACCCGAGGTACCTCCGTATGGATAGCACAGTTTGGACGTTTGTCTGCTTTTTGTTCTCCTAATCAATCCATATAATTAACCCCCAGCTGCAAGAACTGTTTTTTTTTCTCTCCTTTCTCTGTAAGGGGTAAATTTAAAGGGGTTGTAAAGACAAAAATATTTTCCTCTTAAATTAAAGTCTGACAGTAGCTGATAAAGTAAAAAGTAATGTTTGAATTATAACTAGTTTGATACCTGTTGAAATCACGCTCTTTTATTCACCTCTGTCACTCCTGAATCGTTATTCTCACTGACTTCCTGGTTTGCGATGCTCATTCATTCTTGCTACATCACGGCCCAATGGGAACTACAGTTCCCATTAGGCTTAGCCTCCATGCCTGTGAGGGATAAGAGAGCAACTTCACGCAGGGCTGTAGTCATAGAGAGGGGGTGAGCACATTCTGCTTTCCACCATGCAAAACTGCTCAGATGCTGGTGGAAAGCAAGAAGAGGAGAGACAGGAAATGGCATTTTCAAACCTGGATTACTGTGTTTTGGAGGTCAAAAGAAAAAACGAGGTAAGTGATATTTAAATGCTCTAGCTTACAGCAATCAATTGATCTAATAAAAAACAAACTTTTAGGGCCAGATTCAGGTAGAGCAGAGCATCTTTGCTCTGGAGTAACGCATCTCATTTGCGTTACGCTGCTGAAATTTTAGGAGCAAGTGCTGTTATTCAGGAAGCACTTGCTCCTAAAGTTGCGGCAGCGCATCGCAAATGAGCCGGCGGAATTCAAATTGGGCGGGTACGGGGCGTGTAGTATTCTAACTAAGCGCGATCCCGCCGCCAACGTACTGCGCATGCGTCGAGTGTCCAAACATCCCCGTGCGCATGCTCCAAATTCTGTGAATGAACGTCAATGACGTCACATTCCCATTCATGAACTTTTTACGCAAGCGACGTGATTTTTGACGACGCCTATACCTAACATAGGATACTCCAACCCCATGTAGGTATATCTATGCGCCGCGTATCCCGTCCGGAAACGTCGTACCGTCATTGCGTCGCGCCGGAATTCGATCGTGAATTGCCGATTTCCGCTCATTAACATATTTTTTCAGCGTAAATCGGCGGGAACGCCCCCGGCGCCATTTTTAAGTTGAAGTAACGATGCGATGGCGAAACTCAGTTACGCTGCTCGCATCGGAGCTTCAACCCGGCGTTTCTTGTTTTCTGGTTACAGAAAACAAAAACGCCGGCTCAAAGTCACAGTTAGGCTGGCGGATCACTGGATCCGCCAGCCTAACTGTTCCTGAATCTGGCCCTTAGTGTTCCTTTAAAGGATCACTAAAGGAATTGTTTTTGTTAGCGACAACCAGGAAAAAAGATGGGTAAAGATAGAAAATGCACTGTCTAAGGTTAAATTAGGAATCATAATTTGGACCCCCCCTCAGTTTAGAGCACTGTTTGGGGACACTCACAAGATACCACAGAATGCACTAAAAATATAGGACACACTACACTACACAAATTGATAAGGAATACAATTCACCTCTCATTGATTTAAAGAAAAATTATTATTTTGCACCAGGAAAAAATATAGTAGGTGGGAATTGGATCAAAAAAGATAAAGCACAGTGAAGGGATATAATAAAAAAAAAAGGGAAAATAATTAGGAATTATAACACAATGAAGATTTAATGGTAATTGATGAATGTAGATACCGACAGCTAAGCCACTTTGTTCAAAAGTTACCCCAACCATTAAGGTCTGGGGAACAGCTTTCAGCATTGGAAAGAATATGTACTACAGATAAATCTAAAGGTATTATATCAAAGCTTTACAAGATACTATTAGCAGTGGACGAGCTGGAGATGCCTCCATTCATCAAAAAATGGGAACGGGAGTTAGGATCACAGAAGGATAAGATCACAATAGTAAAAAAAAAAATTGAAACTGACCCACTCCTCAGCAGTGGACAATAGGACCGCAGAAATGAATTACAAGTGTATAACGGGCTGGTATATAACACCAGACAAATTGAGTAAATTTAAAGCGGGCCAGTCTGCTGACTGCTGGCGGGGCTGCAAGTCCCCTGGTACAATGGCTCACTTATGGTGGAAATGTCCAAAAGTTAAGAAATATTGGGAAAAATTCTTAGGATTTATAAAAGATATTACCAGGAAGGAAATAAAGAATGACCCATGGACTTCACTCTTCCATGGGGGTGAGGAAGCGGCAAAATCCTATAAAGAATCTCTGGTACCACATCTGCTAAATGCAGCCAAAAGGCTGATTACCAAAAAATGGCAGGAGGTAGAAAGTCCATCTATACGGGAGTGGATCGACTCGGTAGAAGAGACGTATAACATGGAATGCCTAAGGAATAGCCTAGAGGAGGGTAAAATAGCTCAAAAAAGAGAAATGGGAAAACTGGATGGAATTCAAGAAATCGTGGAGCTATGCGGAAAACTTAAGGGTCTGATAGGGGCCAATGTAGGAAGGAGTAATAAAATATGTTTGTAAGTGTAGTAACGGTGAGGTAGCAGGGGGGAGGGTAGAGGGATAAAATAGAGAGTCGTTTTTTGTTACTTTTTTTTGTTACTTTTTTTTCCCCCCTAAATGTTTGCAAATGGATATATTTTTGATTCTCTTGTATTGGAAAATCTATGACTTGAAGGAGAGAAGAAAGGTGTGAAAAAAAAGGGGAAAGAAGAGAAAGATAAAATAGAAGAAAAAAAAAAAAAACAGTTAGGCCGCGTACACACGATCAAATCTGTCTGCTGGAAACGGTCGGTCCCGACCGTCCCAGCAAACAGATTCTACCGTGTGTACGGGCAAGCCGACGGATTTGGCCACCCGACAGATTTCAATGCATGCTTTGAAATCTGTCGGCTGGGAACCCGTCCGCCCGACATGTCTGCTGGTTAGTATGCTAACCAGCAGACATGTCTTCTCGCACACGCGCCAAATGATTTCGACGCATGCGCAGAAGTGTTTTACTATCTGGTGCGGTGACGTGGCGGCGTCAACGTCACCGCCACGTCACCGACACGTCAGCGCGCTGTCTGCAGACAGATCTGTTCAAATCGGTCGGTCCGACCGATTTGAACAGATAGATTGACTCGTGTGTACGAGGCCTAAAAGGGAATTAAAGCTGAACCACAAATGATGCAAAGCAAGTAAAACGTGAGCAAGTCTCATGTTCTTTCTTTTGGTGGAGTCTGAAGTGGTTTAAAAAAAAAAAATAGAATGAAGACAGGAGCAATCAGTACAGATCACTTGCTATATTCATTCAGAAAAGGAAGAGGAGGGGAAATGAGGGAAGCTGGCAGCACTGCATGGGGAGAGGGGGAAACGGGGAGTGGGAACCACACAGGATGATTAGGGTGTGCCCAGGCACTACCAGCGCATGTCCATGATACCAATACATACAAGCATGACAACTAATTGCATCTTCTGCAGCACATAGAAAGTATACTAAATTTGGCATTCAAAACCCCTTAAAGGGCCGAAGGAGACGGTGACCAGAGGTTACCACATATCAGATGATTGATATATAGAAGCAGTCGCACCTTCTTTTGTCGGTGTACGGGATGGATTCATATATTTCTTTGTATCCATTCCTGAGATGTTGCATAATTTCATGCTCATATGGGGCCACATGATCTTCCATCTGAAAAATAAATGAAATCTGTCTTTTTACACATGGAGACAATGGAGATATTTTTCAATAATTCTTTCATGACTGACCTGCATTAAGGTTAAAAAACACCACACATGGCATGGGGTCCCCAGGGCCATAGCAGGCCCTTCAGGTCTAATATGGATGTAAGAGAACTGTAACCTTCTGTCCTAGGCGCCCTCTGGCGCATGCGCGCGCACACAGGCGTCCTGAAATACTTAGGTGCACCAATGCGCATGTGCGCGCACACACGGGCACACCTAGCGCCAATTGGCACTCACTGCCTATTTAACGAACTGCTCTGACCTAGACCCATTGCTGACTGGTCTTCAGCGTGTACCCTGTTACTTGAATCCTGCTCTTATCTTGCTGATCTCCTGTTGCTGAACCTGGCTTGCTCTGACCCCGCTACTGACTCTGTTGTACTCTGACTACTGGTTCCTGACCCTGGCTCCCCATCTGACGCTGCTACTGCCTGCTGCTTGGTACCTCGCTGCCCGCCTTCCTCTTGACCCGGCTACCCGCATGACCCGCATTGGCTTCCTGTGCATGCGCTCCAGCAACCCTGAGTGCCTGCGACTTGCTCCTGCGACTTCCTGCAAACTTCCTGCTGCAAGGCCCTCAAGAATTACATCTTGTCGGATGTTCAGTGCCACTGCTGTTGGAGTCTTCACCCACAGGCACTCATGTTCCTCCAGTCCCTTGGTGTCCTCTGTTCCATCTCCCGAGGTGAAAGTGCTGGAGATACAAGAGAGGCCGACCTTGTCATCTCAGTCTCCCATCAGGTACGTGACAATGGATTTAGAGGGGTCCCCAAAATCCATACCAGTCCCTTTCGAGCATGCAGCCCGGCAAGTCAGGAATAGGAGGGGACCAGTAAGCACCCCATCAAAACATACCAGGCAGCATGCCCTCAACATGGGGGTGCCCCCCCTGCCCCCCACCCCAGAGCACCTTTCCCCTTGATGGGGACAAGGGCCTCTTCCTGACAACCCTGGGTTGTGGTTGATGGGGTCTACAGACAAAAGGCTTATTGGAATCTGAAAGCCCCTTTAAAAGAGAAGTATAGGTTTACTTTTTTTTAGATTCATACAAACCGATGCTCCAGCTGAGAACCGAGCCACCGAACATTGCCGATAACTCAGTTCTCAGTCAGCAGACTGTTAGTCAGCGTCTTTCCTTTCTGATTCTCCACGTTCATTGAAGCGCTGAGAGCTTTCACACTGAGGCGATGCACTTGCGGGGAAGAGAAAAATATCCGCTCCTTCACCGCTCCTTCCCATTTAAAATAATGGGAAACCGCGGTAATACCACCTGCAATGCGCCTCTGCAGAAGCGCATTTCGGGTGGTATTAACCCTTTTTCGGCAATTCCACCACCGCACCTCCCGCCCCAGTGTGAAAAGAGGCCTGAGGCTGGGTTCACACTATACTACACGACAGTAGTATGACTTTCATCCTACTTTGCTCTGCGACATCGGTCCTACGCTTGTCCTACATTGGTCCTCTCCTTTCTCCTTCCCTACTATCGCTTCTGAGTCCGACAAAACCCAGGCTGCCGGTGGTGCTCCCCCCCCTGCCCACAGGCAGCCCACACGCCCTTAAAATTCACTCGCAAAATGCGAGCAGGCGAGTGGATTTTTTGAGGGCTGACATATGATATTAGCTTACTGCACAACCTGATGCTGAGGTATGCCCGGAGTCGATCCATTGAGATACTTACAGCCCACAGCTCTGTCATTTACATGCTTACAGAAGGCTCTGGCATTCTGGGCTTAGAAAACATGCTGCTTTGGCGCCTGCACACTAACGTGCCCGCACACACGCACGTGCAAGGTGGCGCAACCACGGCTATCCCTCCTTTTCCTGCCACCTGAACAGTAAAAGCATGGCCCTGCACATGCGTGTGTGCGTGCAACTGTCATGGCGGCGCCGGGGGGTGAGAGGTGAGAAGACAAGACCACTGGAGGACTTCATGGGACCCAATTTGTACGGGGTTCCTTCTATTATAATTTTATTGTGGCAAAGCCTGCAGCGGAGGAGGTGAGTGGTATCATAATTAGACCAACTTCACTAAGCGTGTCCCTGGATGGCATGTAAGAATACACCTGGTATGTACTTACTCCCTCTAGTGGAGGAAACCAGGTAAGACATGTCTACTCACCGAAGATAATATTTTATCTTCACTTACTTTATCCCTGCCGAAGGAAAAATCTGCTAGGAATAGCAGATACAGCCTTCACCCATCATGGTGGGCAATGTTGTGCCAACCTTCAGGGGCCTCTGGGTCCCTACTTAAAGTGACCTCACCCTGGACCTGTAGAAGACTCTGCCAAGAGCTTTTCATGCCACTTAAATTAGTACACCAAAGACTGGATCCCAGACCTCCGAAGAGACATTACAGGCAAAACCTTGTTTCTTCCTTACACGAGGCCCGGGTACCATCCAACATAGGCGTTTAGTATTGGCCCGAGGTATGGATCCGGTTGTATAGCTAGTCAGTAGAGCTTGCCCTCCATTTACTAAGCTCTGGAGCAACTGCACAGTCTATTTGCCTTTAATAAATCCACCCTAATGCGTCTATATATGCACAAACAATTAGTTTAGTCAGTGCACAGTGTGCATTAGGTAATCTATTTAGAGTCAACACTGGACTCTCTGTAAGTGAAAAAAAATAATTTACAAGTTCCTCCTGATTAATATTGTATTTAAAGCAAACATCCTAACACAGAATAACTGAATCTGACCAAAGGTTTTAAAATCAGATAGGTACCAACATATACTATATTCATGCTGAGGGGTCCCCAGAACCCCCAGGAGATTATGTGTACAAGGGCAACCAGCACACCCCCCAGTACAATGCACTGACACTTTCCGAGTTCCGACCAATGGAAGTATTGTACATAGAATAGGAGGGGCATAGCTCTGACTTTGGAATCAGTCCGTATTTGCATATAGAGCGCCCCAGACTTAGAAGCCCTCGAAGGGTGTGGCACAGTGAAGAAAGGGGAGTGCAGGAGCCCATTTCCACATTCATAAATCAGACTTATCACTGTTTTTGTGAGTGATAAGAAAACTTGGCATGTTTTAGACAAGGCAGTACACAATACAAAGGACACTGAAAAACACAAAGCTATTCAGTACTTACCTCTGCAAAGACTTGAGTGATCTGTTCTGAGTGGTCCTTGTAGTGGACCTCTAAACTTGGGGAGTAGGCGAAGATAGCAAGACAGCCTCCTGGCTTTAAGATCCGATCGACCTGAAATGATGACATCTACATTAGAGTGCTTGTAAACCCTTATGCCTTGTACCACCAGGAAAAACGAGGGGAAAGCCGAGAACTTGCTCAGCAGCTTTTTTCCCCTAAGCCTCGTACACAAGATCGGTCATCCCGGCAGGAAAACTGCCAGGAGAGCTTTTGGCTGGGAATCCCGGCCTTGTGTAGGCTCCCTAGCAGTTTTCCCGTCAGGAAAACAGACGGGAATCCCGACGGGAAAATAGAGAACCCTGCTTTTTATTTTCCCGTCGGGTTCCCCGGCAGAGTGTTTCCTGCCGAGAAAATTGGTCCTCTGTATGGGTGAAAAACCATGCATGTGCGGTAGCACACAAGGTTAGTGTGGGGTGTAGCAAGATGGCAGCGACGGCATCGAATGTGACGAGAAACCGGCTCGTCGTGGTCGATGACATCACCACATTCTTGCCATTCAAAAGAACGGTGGGATTTTGTGTGGCCGTGTGTATACATGGCTTTTCAAGTCAAGCCTGTCAGGAATCCCGTCGGGAATACCGACGATTTTTTTCCTGGCGGGATTCCCAGTCGTGTGTAACTGCCATGAGAGCTTTGGCTGGGAATCCTGGCCGTGTGTATGCTCCACTGCAGGCTTTTCTCATAGCAAAACTGACTAAAAAAATACCACGGGAATCCCGGCAGGAAAATAGAAGACACGCTCTCATTTTTCCTGCCGGGGTACCCGGCGGTTTTCCTGTTCGGAAAAACTGCCATAGAGCATATACACGGCCAGTTTTCCTGCCAGGAAAACCGGTCGTGTGAACGAAGCATAACACACCACTTTTACCTACAGGTAAGCTTAGATTAGGTTTACCTGTAGGAACAAGAAATATCTCCATAAACCTACATGGTTTAGGAGATATTTGCAATAGACAGTCACCGGTGTCTACGGCACTGTTAGGATTAAGTTCACCTGCTGGTGGCACTATCCTGCTCTGCGTTTGCTGCAGTTCCAGTGTCCACCAGCAGGTGTCTCCCAGATGCCAGCAGGATCTAATCAGCCACACCTGGCTCCAGCTGCCGGGATATTTAAAGCTGCTCCTCCCTTCCCCCAGTGCGTCAAGATTCTGTTCCTTTCCTGTCTGCCTGCTAGCAGTGTGTGCCTGATTACCTCCCCTTATCCATCCTGCACCTGTCTTGCCTTGTTCCATGCTCTTGTCCCCAGCCGTGTCATTTTCCTTGCTTCCCTGTTGCCTTTTCCCTTGTTGTAGATATTGTATATAGTTAGCTATTAGGTTTATTAGTTATTCTTGTTTGCTGGAGTGGTTTTTGTTTTCATTTGTTGTTGTGTATGTTTGTTGGTGTATTCTCACGGTAAATAAATATCACTTAATATATATATATATATATATATCCTTTGTTTGGTCTCAGTTCCCTTGTGTAGCATACGTGTCTGGTCACCTTAGCCGCTGATCCTGACAGGCGCATTGCGCCGTAGACAACGGCGTGCAGGCGCAATAAGCGTGCCGCTTCTAACGGCGATCATGCCATTAGTGGCGGCTCCCGCAGGCATTAGTGACGTCATCGCGGCTCCGGCCAGTCACAGCGCCGGAGCCGTGATACCCGTAAGTCACTCCGGGAGACATGGTGGCTACGGAGGAGGGGAACGAGGACCTTCAATCTCAGGTAAGTAATTCATAATGAGCTTTTGTCTTTCAGATTGTATTTATTTTATTTATTTTTTGTTTTGGCTTTACTTTCTCTTTAATATATCAGCAAAGTGTGCCCCATTCACTGAACAGGATAAAATACAATCTATTTATACATAAAATGTATATTCTAGCATATAAAGTTCAGTGATTTGGGGAAAATAATGTACAGCACACTGTATAGAGTGCAGACATTTGGTGTATAATATATAGCACTGGGTATAGAGCGTAGCCGTTCAGTGTATGTAGTGGCGTAGCGTGGGGAGGGGGGTGGCGGATATGGATGCTCACTGCCCTGTGATGAAGTGATCAATTGTGGCCACAGGGCGGGGCTGGCTTGTGGGTGAAGATTGCAGTCAGGGCACAATTGCATCATGTGGAGCACTGCTTCCAGAGTCCCGCCTCGCTGTCCGGCTACGTCTATGCTGGCATGCTGTGTCTCTACCCTTCTCCAGGTGGGATTTAGGAGACAGAAAGAGGTGAGTGACATGTTGCCGGCCTGCTAGGTCCAGGGAACGTGGACATGGTCGGGGGAGGAGCCAAGAGGAAGGTCAGTGTAGGTGTCAGTATAGTAATCAGGTAGGTCAGTGTAGGAACCAGGTAAGTCAATGTGGTGGACAGGATGGTCTGTGTAGTGGTCAGGCAGGTCAGTACTTTTGTACTAGTGGAAGGGACTGCTACAAGTCCATGTGTTAAGGGGTGAAAATTACTTACCTTGCCCCAGGCGCTGACAACCCACCCTACGCGACTGAGTGTACAGCTGTGTGCAGTATTCAACATGCAGCACATTGCTCAGGAGTCCATATTATGTTAATATGCAGAACAGAGTACAGAATGCAGGGGTCAGGTGTATGTAATGTACATCACATTTTACAAGGTGCAGCAGTCAAACAATGAAACAAGAAGACTCAGTTGGTTTTTACCTCTTTTATAAATGGCTCAATGGTAAAATAATGGGCAGCAATACTCGCTGTTAGTAGATCGACAGAAGCGCCACCGACCGGCACCTCTTCAGCTGGGCAGACACTGCAGAAATGACAGGTTAGACTTTTAGTGACACCATCTGGTTGGATTGAAATCCCCAACCCTGGGCTCTGTGCTTCTGACTTTTCTGCCTCATCCCTGCCCAGATGTAACAGGCGCCGTTGTGCCACCTGTCTTTCGTGAAATAGGTGCCGTCGCGCCACCTCACCCTTGTGATACAGGTGCTTTCAGCGCCGTATTGTGTTCTATGCTGGACGTGCGCGATGACGTCATCGCCCGGCGCCGCACACAGCGCTTTGTTTGAATTAGTGCCATGCACTACAGCTGTTTGCTGGCTATAAAGCCATTCAATAAGCATACAGCCGGGGTTCTATTATTGTGAGCCGTAGGCTGTCAACTCAGCTCAGCTACCTTATAGATGCTGCTGCCTTTGCTTCCTTTACCTGAACACCACTCCAGGAAACAACTACTACTTTGCTCCTAAGACTTCCTCTACAACACCATCATCGCTGGGAACTACCTTCATGCCTTGAACATCTTGCACCATGAACATTCCATCTCCTACAAAGAGATACCTACAAACGGATAAGTAGTCATGCCTTCACCTGTAGTTCTATAGGAAGATCTAACATTATTGTATCATTTATTACAATTATAGTATTACAAATGTGGGCCTAGATTCACAAAGCGATTACGCCTGTGTAAATGTTGTTAGACTGGAGTAATTTCGACTTACGGGCGTTTTTACGCTAGTCGAAATCCTCAAACCATGAAAAGACACCTCGGGCTTCATTTCGACTGTATTACGTGTTAGTACGCTTCGATCACGCTGCCAGAAAATTGCGGCCACTGGGCGGACTTCCTGTTGTTTTTCGCCGTCAGGGTATGCTAATGAGCTTTTGCCTGCAATCCACAAAATTTGCACTTTCAACCATCTCTTACGGCACTTTAGTCATCTTTTTTTTCCGTTTCACTATACCTGCTTTTTGCTGGCTAATATAAAGCCATGTTAAGTATGGCCGTCGTTCCCGCGTCAATTTCAACGTTTTCCGAGCTTTTATTATTTTTACGTAAGCGGGAATAGGAATGTTCGTAAACGCCGCTACTCAAACAACGAATGACGTCACGACTATTTCGCGCAATGCACGGCGGGAAATTGAACAGAGCATGAGTTCGATCGTCGCGGGGACGCGCTTAATTTAAATGCTCACGCCCCCTAATCACGTATTTCGATTGCGCGGCGGAAAAAAAATAGAAACAATAGCGTACGCGCAAAAAAACTACCTGAATTCGGTGTAGAGTCTGGTGAAATACGGAGCGTACCGTATTTCGATTACGCAGCGGAATATTACGCTTTGTGAATCTGCCCACAGTTGATATTACCTTCCTGGGAGATACTATTGTGCTAAAGCTTATTGCAAAGGAGTACTTAAAGGTACAGCACTCTAAATTATTACAGCAATGTTTACCTCAAGTATGCTACTCTAATTACTACTATATTGCCTCTCATATGTAACCATTGCTACATCTATACAGGGAGTCAGAATTATTAGGCAAATAGTATTTTGACCACATCATCCTCTTTTCATGTTGTCTCTCCAACTGTAAGGCTCAAAACCTATACCATAAGCATATTAGGTGATGTGCATTTCTGTAATGAGAAGGGGTGTGGTCTAATGACATCAACACCCTATATCAGGTGTGCATAATTATTGGGCAACTTCCTTTCCTTGGCAAAATGGGCAAAAGAAGGACTGACAGGCTCAGAAAAGTCAAAAAAGTCAGATATCTGCAGAGGGATGCAGCACCTTAAAATGCAAAGCTTCTGAACGTGATCATCGAACATCAAGCGTTTCATTCAAAATAGTCAACAGGGTCGCAAAGCGTGTGGAAAAACCAAGGCGCAAAATACTGCCCATGAACTGAGAAAACAGCATGCAGCTGCCAAGATGCCACTTGCCACCAGTTTGGCCATATTTCAGAGCTGCAACATCTGGATGCCCAAAAGCCAAGGTTCAATACTCAGAGACATGGCCAAGGTAAGAAAGTGAAAGACGACCACCACTGAACAAGACACACAAGCTGAAACGTCAAGACTGGGCCAAGAAGATCTCAAGACTGATTTTTCTAAGGTTTTATGGACTATGAAATGAGAGCGAGTCTTATGGGCCAGATGGATGGGCCCGTGGCTGGATTGGTAAAGGGCAGAGAGCTCCAGTCCGATCAGACGCCAGCAAGGTGGAGGTGGAGTACTGGTTTGGGCTGGTTACAAATGAGCTTGTGGGGCCTTTTCGGGTTGAGTGGAGTGAAGCTCAACTCCCAGTCCTATGACAGTTTTGGAAGACACCTTCTTCAAGCAGTGGTACAGGAAGAAGTCTGCATCCTTCAAGAAAAACATGATTTTCATGCAGGACAATGCTCCATCACACGCGTCCAAGTACTCCACAGCGTGGCTGGCAAGAAAGGGTATAAAAAAGAAAAACTAATGACATGGCCTCCTTGTTCACCTGATCT
The DNA here is from genome assembly GCA_029574335.1 of Rana kukunoris. Classification (NCBI taxonomy): domain Eukaryota; kingdom Metazoa; phylum Chordata; class Amphibia; order Anura; family Ranidae; genus Rana; species Rana kukunoris. Next base: position 9,975,915 of record CM056054.1, on the reverse strand, counting down.
GAACCCCATTGAGACCTGTGGTCCATCATCAAATGTGAGATTTACAAGGAGGGAAAAGAGTACACCTCTCTGAACAGTGTCTGGGAGGCTGTGGTTGCTGCTGCACGGAATGTTGATGGTGAACAGATCAAAACACTGACAGAATCCATGATGGCAGGCTGCATGAGTGTCCTTGCAAAGAAAGGTGGCTCTATGGTCACTGATTTGTTTTTGTTTTGTTTTTGAATGTCAGAAATGTATATTTGTGAATGTTAAGATGTTATATTGGTTTCACTGGTAAAAATAAATAATTGAAATGGGTATATATTTGTTTTTTGTTAAGTTGCCTAATAATTATGCACAGTAATAGTCACCTGCACACCCAGATATCCCCCTAAAATAGCTAAAACTAAAAACAAACTAAAAACTACTTCCAAAAATATTCAGCTTTGATATTAATGAGTTTTTTGGGTTCATTGAGAACATGGTTGTTGTTCAATAATAAAATTAATCCTCAAAAATACAACTTGCCTAATAATTCTGCACTCCCTGTATTATAGCTCATGTCTGCAACTGCAAGTAGTATTATATCTACAATATTCACCTCAAGTATGCTACTATAATTACCTGAGCTATATTGCCTCTGATACGCAAGTACTATTACTCCACTAAGGTACCTGTCGTATGCAAGTAAGAGTTGTTACTACAACTTCTATTTACTACGAGCTTGACATAAGTACAAATCCTCATAGGCCTTGTCCCAAATGTTTGAACTACATTTTTAAACACTAAGCTCTGGTCGCATGTCGTAATGCCTCCTTGCTTAGTAGCTCAACGCCTTTCTTTATGTGACACAGAGATGATGTATAGATCTCCCTAACTCCTGTTGCGGGAAGTGACGCCTGGGGTCCAATACTGAGTTGTCGCATAGAGAATCGCATTGAAATCCTTGCTAACCGCAATTGTGGTGAACTCTGTTCACCAGTGCTGTTACACCAGATGACACAAAGGGGTTGGTCTGTTTATAAAGAACTCACTAGAAAATCACCCAATTAATCCTTCACTGACATGCTCCAGTCACATTCACCCCGTTTACATTGTAATGAATGTGTACCAGGCCAATGCAACGGGCAGTAAACTGCCAACAATGTCACATGTACAGTATCTATTACAGCTAAACTTGCTCCCTAGTGGCGAACTGTGTTTATTACACTCTAGAAGTATTTTTTATTTTATTTTTATTTATTTTTATAAATGTAAACAAAACAATGGAAAGCATTCTATAAACTTCTCTTTAAAAGGTGTTTAAGAGATTTAGGGCCAGATTCTCAAAAGAGATACGACGGTGTATCTCCAGATACACCGTCGTATCTCTGTTTCTGTTTCTTGCCCTTCTTAGAATCAGTTACGCATAGATTTGGCGTAGATACAACTGGCGTAAGTCACTTACACTGTCGGATCTTAGATGTAATTCTACACTGGCTGCTAGGTGGCGTTCCCGTCGATTTCAGCGTCGAATATGCAAATGAGCATGATACGCCGATTCCCGAACGAAATTGCGCGCCGTGGACGTAGTTTACGTACGGGTAAGGTTACCCCTGCTATATGAGGGGTAACCTTGCGTAGGTCCGGCGTAAGCCATGTTAAGTATGGATGTCGGGACAGCGTGTTGTGTTTTTCCGTCGTTTACGTCTTGTGCGTAACTTGTCGCGAATAGGCCTGTACGTTAATTACATTGCCGTCGAAATCAATGTATTTGTGGCGTACTATGGAGCATGTGCAGTGGGCTACGTTTAGGGATGGCGCATGCGCAGTTCGTTCGGCGCGGGGGCGCACTTAATTTAAATACAGCACGCCCCTCTCTTTCCCTATTTGAATTACGCGGCCTTACGCCGTCCCCTTTGGGCTACGCCGCCGCAAATTACGTAGCAAGTGCTTTGAGAATACAGCACTTGCCCGTAAATAGTGCGTAGGCATAGCGTAAAGGGAATACGCTACGCAAAAAAAGGACAGATCTACGAGAATCTGGCCCATAATCTTTTGCACTCTGCGGGGATGGGATGAGTTCTGAGACTTTCCCCTTGTAATGGTGGTCAAGGAGGGTTGCCAACCAATAGTGATCCTTCTTTACACCATGTATTCTTGGGTCCTTTCGCAGGCTTTGAAACAAGAGGGAACCCATGCACTGCAGATTTGTGGAAGCACGAGAAGCAGACTCCTTGGGGTCACTCAGGATTACGGTATCTGGAACTGCCTCCTCCCAGCCACATACTACCCAAGGGTTTCGGGGATGGAAAACCCTCTCTTACTGTTTAACGTATGTCTTCATCAGCTTCAATGCCTGATCAGCTTCAATGCCTACCCCCCTCCAAAACTGGAGGGGGGTAGAGCTGACAAATCACAGAGCACTGGCTCTGACAGTGCTCTGTGCCCTGATTGGACACAGCTTTCATTGCTTCAGCCAATCAGGGCTTCCAATGCACTGTGCAGTGTGCCAAACAAACGGTTGGACGCCCCGATAATTTGGGTGTTCCTCAAATGGGCAAACAGCCAATGTTTGGCCCGAAATCATGCTCGAGCCAAACCGTTTACCCAACTATAATCAGGAAAGGGGCTTCTTGGTTAGGTGTGCTCCCCCAGGTCAAATGTTCCTAGTCCTCTGAGCGTAACTAATGAAGCATGTTTAGAAAGTCCCCACCTGTATGTGACATTGGGTGACCCCGTGGCTTTCTTGGCCTCCTCTATCTGAGCCTCACTGATGTCGATTCCGAGAACTTTCTTGAAGTACGGAGCGAGAATTCTTGTGTTCTGCCCCGTTCCACAGCCAACGTCCACAGCAAATCCATACGGTTTGGGAAACTAGGAAGACAGAAACATCTTCAAAATACATCACAATGACACTGGTGGTGTTTTCAGTTTAACCTCTTGCTGCCCACATCATGCATATATGTGGTTACAAAGAGGGTTGGCTTTAAAACCCTCACACTGCACATAGGAGTCCATAGAAAGCCAAGATTTCTGTGCTGAGCTCACTGCATGTGCTCACTGTATGCTCACTGCATGTGCTCACTGCATGCCCCCAGCACAGTCATAGCCATCTCCGTCTCTAGTCCCAATCGGAAGCTAGTTGGAAAGTGTCATGGATCTGCCACCTAAGGGTTAACATAGTGCAGACTGATTTCAGTGATTGGTACCAGGCTGCCTTAGTTAAACACCTCAGCAGCACTGTGTCTTTGCTGTCTGATCTGCAGCTCATACCTGTTCCTGTGACTTCCTGTTCCGGTTTCCATCAGCTGTCGGGTGCTGCCGCCGCCATTGCAGTACCTGGCAGTGTAGCCTTGCGGCTTCACACTGGGAACCCTACTGTGCATGCGTGATGCTCTGCTCTTCTATCCTACTGGCCCGTTGGTGGGGGAAGGTGGCAGGAGCTGAGCGGTGACTTCAACGGCACGGAGGGGAAGGAGATAAATGAGTGGAAGGTAGGGGGCACACTAATGTAAGGTTGAGGGGGACTGCTGTGTGAAGGGGGACCTCTCATGTAAGGGAGGACAAAGAAGACTCCTGATTTAAAAAGGGGGACTATTGATGTGAAGGGAGGGGCCTCTTGATGTAAAGGTGGACTCTTGAAGTGATGGGGGATTCTGATGTGAAAGTTGCCAAGTAGGCTGTTGCCTTATGAAGAGTTGATGAGTAATCTCCATTAGCAACTGGGAATATTTGTACATAGATGTATTGTAAGCTCTTACGAGCAGGGCCCTCGGATCCCTCCTGTTTTGATTTGTATTGTGAATGTACTGTCTTCCCTGATGTAAAGCGCTGCGTAAACTGTTGGCGCTATATAAATCCTGTATAATAATAATAATAATATAGTTTAGGATAGGAAATAAGAGTAGTGTGTATGTAATATTGCTTCTGTAAGGGTTAACTTGGCTAGATGTAAATATATATATGACAGGCTTTGCCTGAGAATATCTAATCCATTTGACATGCAGGAATGCTGGATGATGTGCTAGGGGAGACTCTCTGCTGTGTACCTAGCTTAATATTCAAAAGGGCAGTGTCAGGGCTGGGCACAGCCTTTCCTTCTCAGGGCTGGCAGCTCAGCTGGCAGCTAATTGCCACCTCCCATCGCACCACAGTGATCCACCTGTTGATGATCCTGCTTGTCAGCTCTGCCTACTTAAAGCCTTCCAGTTTGTTTGCTCTCTGCCTTCGCCTTTGTTAACATCACAGAGACTTTCTCCTGCGTTCCTGTTGAAGACACGCTTGGCTGAAGTTCCTTCTGGCTACTGATCCTGCTTGCTGTACTACCATGTTTATCCCTGGCTCTCTGACATTGGCTTGACCAACTACCCAATCCGGTTACTGAACTCTGGCTATGTTTTGACTACACTTACTCTGTTTACCTTTTAATTTTTTATTATTAAACAAGTGTGATTTAACTGTACTTCTGTCTCGGTCTGATTCATAGTTTCTGACAGCCAGGAAGAGATGCCATCTGAGTGTGTAGTCGTGCCGGTGCCAAATTCATTAGCCAGTTAAAGGCTTTTGTATTGCTCCGTGTTAACAAACCATTAATCCATTTAAGGGACAATTTGCTTCAGCTATTACCATGCATAGACCACCATCCAGCACTGCTCAGCATTACAGGCCTCTCAGAGTCAGACCACCTTTCCAGAGCACTGTGCATTACAGGCCTCCCCTCAGACCACCATCTAGAGCAGGGGTCTCCAAACTGCAGCCCGAGGGCTGGATGTGGCCCTTTGCTAACTTTTATCTGACCCTTGGGGCAGTATTGCTCCCAAAGATTTGAGGCACTATTCCTCCCATTGACACCAACAATGGGGCTCCATTTCTTCCACTAATAGCAATTATGGAGCACTATTCCTCCTCCTACTGCCCACCAACACTTGGGCCATGTTTATTCTCACTGATGCTCGGCCCTGGGGTATTTTCTACCCCCATTATTTAGAATTCCTGAAATCTCAAAGGCAGTAAACTGGCCCTTTGCTTCAAAAGTATGGAGACCCCTGATCTAGAGCACTGTGCAGCAATACAGGTCTCTCTCATACCACCATCCAAAACACAGTGCAGCATTACAGACCTCCTCAGACCACCATCCAAAACACAATGCAGCATTATAGGTCTCAGGCCACCATTCAAAACACGGTGCAGCATTACAGGCCTCCTGCGACAATCATCCAGAGCACTGTGCATTACAGGCCTCTCTCAGACCACCATCCAGAGCACTGTGCATTACAGGCATTTCTCAGGCCACCATCCAGAGCATTGTGTAGCATTACAGCCCTCCTCACTGTCCTCAGACTGTCCAGAGCACTGTGCATTGCAGGCCTCCTCCTCACCGGCCACATCCAGGCCTCACTGAGGTCAGTCGCTCCTATTTTTCATCCCCACTGTTGCACAAACTATACAGAAATGTCGGCGTCTGACTGGTAGAAAGAAGAGAAGATCTATGACTGTATTGTCCCCGGACAGTGCCTGAGGGCCCGATGGGTCAGTTCGCCCCTGTGCTCAAGTGTGAGCCCTTTAATTAACTATATGCCTTATACCTAGAGATCGACGCATAATCCCCCATGTCCGCCGCGGGGGGGGCCATATGGGTGGTCCAGCTCCGCGCTTGTTTAATTACTCGTCGGGTAAGCTATAACTTCTCTTTTTGCATTATATACTCCATTGCTGAAATGTATTATATGAATCTTATCGTATTATTTATTCTATAGATTGGCTCTCCTGAAGAAGCGGTATAATCCCGCGAAACTAGTTGAGACCCCGACCAATCTCTGATGTGTATAATTGTCTGTCATGTAATTTGTATTTGTAATAAACATTTTAATATAATAATGTTTGTTGTGTTCGGTTGGGTATGCTCTAGGTTTAGCCCCAGCAACTAGTCCCTTGCCAACACCCCCCCCCCCCCAGTTTTTCCAAAGTTTATTACAAATGACATCAATTTTTTCCCCTAATTTTTACACTTCTTTAAATGTGACACTATTAAAATTATACAAAAACAATAAAAATTGGAAAAAAATGTTAAACAGTAACAGAAAATAAAACAAGTTAATTCAGAAACTTGGAATGGTCAGAGGTGGGTAGTGGGGCCCTCCAGGGTTCTGTCCTGGGACCAATCCTATTTAATTTGTTCATAAATGACCTGGAGGACGGGGTAAACAGTTCAATCTCTGTATTTGCGGACAACACTAAGCTAAGTAGGGCAATAATTTCTCCGCAGGATGTGGAAACCTTGCAAAAAGATCTGAACAAATTAATGGGGCGGGGCAACTACATGGCAAATGAGGTTGAACCACTTCAGCCCCGGAAGATTTGGCTGCCCAATGACCGGGCCATTTTTTTGCGATACGAAACTGCGACACTTTAACTGACAATTGCCCGGTCGTGCGATGTTGTACACAAACAAAACTGTTTTATCTATCCATTGGTCATAGAGGGGGTGGCTGGAGAGAAGGGGTGGCACCCATGCGCCCTTATGGACACACCACCACTGAACCCAACAGCACCCTTCCCTGATCTTTCTAATAAAAAAAAAGTGTTGGCTGGACAACCCCTTTAAAAAAAGTTCTCTGTTTATCTAAGCAGAGTAATTCTGTTTTTAATTTTACAAGTGGCCCATTGTTTTTAGCTGGACTATGCCAGACAGAAGCGTCACTCACCCTTTCCTCCACATAACTGAAGATAAGGTCTATTATCTCTTGTGATGGGTCAATCCTGAATTTCTGATAATCAGATGCATGCTGCTTTCCTTCAAACTCCCGTATCACCATTTTGGACTCAGATTATCACCTATAATGAAAACATTTTTTTTTTTTTTTTACAAAAAAACACCTTCGGGGGGGGGGGGGGGTCCTTTGCAGATACACTGTCACTTTAACCTATATGGGAAAGATGAGGCTGTCTTTTCAAAGTGGACCTGTACCAAAACAATTCAGACAGAAAATAAGATGGAAAAATAAAATGCATAAGCAGAAGTTACTATGTGGAAAAGTAATCAATGGAGTCATTGACAGCTGAAGTTCTAAGCATATTTCATTTTTTGGGCCCCACCCCTCAATGCCTCCAGAGCCTCCCTATTGCTCAATGAGGCTAGGGCCATCTTTAAGACGGCAGGGCAAAGGGGACAGCTGCCCTGGGCCCTGTCATTGTAGGGCCCAAAGCAGCTGCCTCATACCTGCCAACTATCCATGTTTAAATTCCCTCATCCCTTGAGGTTTTAGTCCTGTGCTGTGTCCTGATATTTCAGCGTGAAGTTCTGTTACTACTGCTGCCCAGCTCTGACCTCTTGTTGTGTACAGATGACTCACCCGCAGACCCTGTGTTTACATGGAAATACTGGCATTGATATGTAAATAGGGGTTGTATTCATATGTATATCATGCCTCCACAAGGACATATCCACCATCGCCTATTCTGAATGCTGCCCACTGGGGAAATAAAGGGCCATGCTTGAAAGTCCTGCTTACAGTTGTGGCCATTAAGCCTACTATCAGCATGTTCTGCAAAGGTAAGCAAATTGCTTCTATTACATTAGTGGTCAATGTAAACCCCTAGTTGGAACTTCTCATTAATGTAGTCGATTAAAAAAAAAAAATCAGCATTGCCATTGATCGAAACGAGAGGGAATCTGCATGGAGGGCCCAAGAAAATCGTGGGTGCGTGTTATACGCCGTACGGCTGCCTCGGAAGGGAAGGAGGGAACGAGCGCCGTGAGATAGACAGAGTCGGATGTGGGAACACCTCATAATGGGCACAGCAGGTGTACAGACCTGGGAACTTAGCACAGGGATGGTGGGAACCCCTCATAATGAGCACAGCAGGTGTACAGACCCGGGAACTCAGCACAGGGATGGTGGGAACCCCTCATAATGGGCACATCAGGTGTACAGACCCGGGAACTCAGCACAGGGATGGTGGGGACCTCTCATAATGGGGCACAGCAGGTGTACAGACTCAGGAACTCAGCATAGGGATGGTGGGAACCCCTCATAATGGGCACAGCAGGTGTACAGACCCAGGAACTCAGCACAGGGATGGTGGGAACCCCTCAGAATGGGCACATCAGGTGTACAGACCCAGGAACTCAGCACAGGGATGGTGGGAACCCCTCATAATGGGCACAGCAGGTGTACAGACCCGGGAACTCAGCACAGGGATGGTGGGGACCTCTCATAATGGGGCACAGCAGGTGTACAGACCTCAGGAACTCAGCATAGGGATGGTGGGAACCCCTCATAATGGGCACAGCAGGTGTACAGACCTGGGAACTCAGCACAGGGATGGTGGGAACCCCTCATAATGGGCACAGCAGGTGTACAGACCCATGGTGGGAACTCAGCACAGGGATGGTGGGAACCCCTCAGGGATGATGGGCACAGCAGGTGTACAGACCCGGGAACTCAGCACAGGGATGGTGGGGACCTCTCATAATGGTGGGCACATGGGCACAGCAGGTGTACAGACTCAGGAACTCAGCATAGGGATGGTGGGAACCCCTCATAATGGGCACAGCAGGTGTACAGACCCAGGAACTCAGCACATGGATGGTGGGAACTCCTCATAATGGGCATAGCAGGTGTACAGACCCGGGAACTCAGCACAGGGATGGTGGGAACCCCTCATAATGGGCACAGCAGGTGTACAGACCCGGGAACTCAGCACAGGGATGGTGGGAACCCCTCATAATGGGCACAGCAGTTGTACAGACCTGGGAACTCAGCACAGGGATGGTGGGAACCCCTCATAATGGGCACAGCAGTTGTACAGACCTGGGAACTCAGCACAGGGATGGTGGGAACCCCTCATAATGGGCACAGCAGGAGTACAGACCCGGGAACTCAGCACAGGGATGGTGGGAACCCCTCATGAACCCCTCATAATGGGCACAGCAGGAGTACAGACCTGGGAACTCAGCACAGGGATGGTGGGAACCCCTCATAATGGGCACAGCAGGTGTACAGACCTGGGAACTCAGCACAGGGATGGTGGGAACCCCTCATAATGGGCACAGCAGGTGTACAGACCCAGTAACTCAGCACATGGATGGTGGGAACTCCTCATAATGGGCATAGCAGGTGTACAGACCTGGGAACTCAGCACATGGATGGTGGGAACCCCTCATAATGGGCACAGCAGGTTTACAGACCCGGGAACTCAGCACAGGGATGGTGGGAACCCCTCATAATGGACACAGCAGGTTTACAGACCTGGGAACTCAGTGCAGATTAGAACCCCTGTTATGCTTTTCAAGGCCTCAATTCGAAAGATTTTCTCATACTTCCTGATCCAGGGACAACACATCACCACACACAAAATTGAATGGTCTCCCACTCCATCCAATACTAGAAGAACATGTTTACGGCTTACATACATTTCTATAGGGAGCAGAAATTAGAATCAGAGAAATGAATGTGGACTTACCCGGCGATGTCTGTATTCCGAGCTCACTCTCCGTCAGTCTGACGTACAACAGATAATTCAATGTTCAATTATTAATCTTGACTTTGGCAGACCTCTGTCCTTCTTTCCACCTATATAATTTTGGTCAACTTTGGCTCAGACTGGAGTTAATGAGAGACCCGGCGTTGCCTTTACCATGACAAATACATTACACCGATCTCCACCGCCTAACAAGCTTGTAACTGGGGGTGGGGGGATGGGTTTATAGCGGAGCTCCCAGAGAAGTTATTTGATATGTCACGTTCCCCTCATAAAACCACCCCGTGACTGTAGTCTTGTTTAATTCAAAACATGTTGGGGACAAACAGAAATCTATGCTTAGCAACAACAACAGCGATAACACATAAAATGTATAAAATGGGGCCGACTCGATGGACGAATTGTTTTTCCGCTGCCATCACTCTATGTTTCTATGATCTGTATACAAAAAAGTGTATTTACTTTGTAGCATATAATAATAAATACTTTATTATGGAGAGCACTATGGGCCAGATTCTCAGCGGCGTTACGACGGAGTATCTCAGATACCCCGTCATATCGCCTTTTTTTTTGTCTCGTATCTATGCGCGTGATGCTTAGCATAGATACGCTTCTACATCCGACAAGTGTAAAACTATTACACTTGCGGATCGTAGGTGTAATGACAACTCCGGCCACTAGGTGGCCTTTACGTTGTTTTCACATTTGCATATGCAAATGAGGTAGTACGCCGATTCTCGATCGCTTTTACGCCGCCCCGTCGTCGCGTACGTCGTTTTCGTTCACGTAAGGTTACCCCAGCTTCTATGTGAAGTAACCTTACGAAGTTCCGTCGGATGCCGTCGGGTGCCGTCGGATGCCATGTTAAGTATGGCGTCGGGTCAGCGTCGGCTTTTTCCGTCGCTTACGTCGTTTTACTAACTCGTTCACGAATAGGGAGTTGCGTAAATGACGCTCACATCGTTTTGACGTCGGTTTCAACGACGCTTTCCAACGTGAGCTGGAGCATGCGCACTGGGCTTTTTCCCCCGGCCGGCGCATGCGCAGTTCATTCGACGCAAGCCGCCCCATTTGAATTGCGCGGGTTTACGATGCGCGATTTACGCGACGCAGGCGAAACCTACGGAGCAAGTGCTTTGAGAATAAAGCACTTGTTCTAGTACGATGCGGCGCCGTAGTATAACTGGCTTACGCTACGCCGCCGGAATTCTTAGAGAATCTGGCCCAAAGTTTTTTCTTAATTGGTTCTGATGACCCTGAGTTTGAGAAGCTTGTATCCACCAATGGGGAGACAGCCGTGTCCTGGCTATAAACTTTTTAGCTCTGTTCTCATCACTCTATTAAAGTTCTTTCACACTGCATATTGTGTTTTAAACGTATTGCTTCAAAGTGGTTGCATACCCCAAATAAAGTAAAAAAAAAAACTCTGCAAGGCAAAGGCATAATGAGCTAGTATTTCCGGCAGGCTCCCATTGAAGAGCCGCCGCGCTCAGTGCGCCTGCGCCGTTGTCTATGCAGAAAAGAAAATTAAATTTGTATTTATTTTTGTCTTTTTTTTACACAAAGTTGTCAATAAGATATTTTTAACAAACTTCTTAGAATTACACCCCAAAATACATTCTGCTACTTATCAAGAATGGAGATTCCGCTTTTTTTAAGGAGAGGCGGTTCAGTATATATTTGCTTTTCTAACACATCTAGGTGGTCTCCTCTGCGCTCTGAGTCCACCTTTTTTGAAGCCTTTTAGAGTCTATGGCTCTAATCAGGTGCTTAAAAAAAAACACCCCGCCGCTGTAATTCAGGTGCCCAGCGTCCTAAAAAGGGCCGGACGCCTGAATAGGGGGTGGCGGCGACCATAGATAGATTCATACAATACATGAATCTATTTGTTCTACATAGAGGGGGTGGCTGGAGGGAGGGGTCGGCGCCCGTGTGCCCTTAATGGACGGGCCGCCCCTGGTGATTGGTCACAGCTATCACATAGTATAGGGCCTCTGTGATTGGCCATGATACCATGTGATCACTTGTGACCACACAGTAGTAAGCAAGACATTATAAACGACAGCCTTGTTTACTACTGTACTGGGCTCACAGTGGTCCAGAACTGTGACCGGTGATCCGCTGTGATTGACGGTCGCTCTTCTGCGCATGCTTCTGGGAGAAAGTATAGTTATGTTCTACCGGACCTAGAGCAGCTATTTATCTACATTGGCTGGGTGGAAACTGGTTTATATTCATGTGCTTTTGTCTCGCTTATAAGGTGTGTTCTCGCGTGGCAAAGCGGACCGGTGTCAGAGGGCCCTTACTGATCTTTACACAGCTGTGTGCATTGTTACATAGTTACATAGTAGGCGAGGTTGAAAAAAGACACAAGTCCATCAAGTCCAACCTATGTGTGTGATTATATGGCAGTATCACATGGTATATCCCTGTATGTTGTGGTTGTTCGGGTGCTGATCTAATAGTTTCTTGAAACCATCAATGCGCCTCGCTGAGACCACCGCCTGTGGAAGGGAATTCCACATCCTTGCCACTCTTACAGTAAAGAACCCTCTACGTAGTTTAAGGTTAAACCTCTTTTCTTCTCATTTAATGAGTGGCCACGTGTCTTGTTAAACTCCCACCCGCGAAAAAGGTTTTATCCCTATTGTGGGGTCACCAGTACGGTACTTGAAAATTGAAATCATATCCCCTCTCAAACGTCTCTTCTCCAGAGAGAATAAGTGCAGTGCTCACAACCTTTCCTCATAACTAATATCCTTAAGACCCTTTATTAGCTTTGTTGCCCTTCTTTGTAATCTCTTTATTTCCAGCACATCCTTTCTGAGGACTGGTGCCCAAAACTGGACAGCATACTCCAGGTGCAGCCGGACCAGAGTCTTGTAGAACGGAACAATTATCGTTTTATCTCTGGAGTTAATTCCCTTTTTTAATGCCAATATTGTGTTTACTTTGTTGGCAGCAGCTTGGCATTGCATGCCATTGTCAAAGCTTTTGTTATTTACGAATGAAAAGCCAATCTCAATAGTCGCTGAGCAGTGGTGCTGATGGAGCTGAGATGTAAGGGTGGTGATGTCTGTTTACTTGGGGATATATGGGAAATAGAGTGCCAGGTAAGATGCGTTATATCATTAGATAAAATATGTGCTTACAGGAGATAAGGCTGTGCACATAGCGTACAGCCAAGTTTCCCTGACAGCCTGTGTGCAGGATCGTAAGTTGGGTCCCCACAGCTAAGAAGAAGTGGTTGGGTGTGATTGTCATTGCACTGAATACTGGTTGTGGCTTAAAGGGACACAGAGTGCCGGGGTTTAGTAGCAAGTGACGCAAAGGTTCGGGAATAATTTCAACAAAGTTCCCAGAAGCTCAACAGTAATTCCACAAGCTGCCACCCGATTTTCTCAATCACAGTGAAATCCCTTCTTTCTGGGATTGGTAGTGGCAACCAAGCGAGTCATCTTCCTCCAGATGGTGGAGGGGCTAGCAGGACTGTGAAGGATTTAGCAGTGGACAATGACAGTCCTTCTCCTGGAAACAGGGACTGCCCCCCCTGCAGAATTGCACCCAATCTCTTCCCCATCACAAGAGCTGACAATCTCAGCTACAGCAAAGTTAAAGAACCAAACAATGTTTCCTATCTTTTACAATGTGTCGGAGCGCAGTGCCTCCCCCTCAGTGCAGGTGCGGTGTGGGGGAATTCTGAAATTGGAATGCATTAGTGTCTCACTGACACTTCCCTGTGCTGCTCTGCTGATGGGGGAAGTAGTCGAGTGCTGGCAAAAGAGGCTTTGCGTGCCGCTTGCGGAACCAGTGCCGGGGGTTGCCTACCCCTGGACTGAGCTATTAGGAGGGATTCATACACAGTGGTAGTTGAAGATAAATGATCACAAAACGATACAAATTTATACATTTAGAAATGTTTTTCTTTATTTGGACTTTTTGCTACATTGTCACATTTGATGATTTTGTCTCGTTGTTAACTCTTAGGCCTCGTACACACGAGGCAATAGATTTGTTCAAAACGGTCTGTCTGACCGATTTGAACAAATCTGTCTGCTGTCATTTTGGTTTGCTCGCGTGTACACACGAGCAAACCAAAATCCCCGCCAGCAGACGGCGCGCTGACGTGTCGGTGACGTGGCGGTGACGTTGACGCCGCCACGTCACCGTACCAGGAAGTAAAACACTTCCGCGCATGCGCCGAAATCATTCGGCGCCGGTGCGAGACGGCATGTCTGCTGGTAAGTGTACTAACCAGCAGACATGTCGGGTGGACGGGTTCCCACCCGATAGATTTCAAAGCATGCTTTGAAATCTGTCGGGTGGCCAAATCCGTCAGCTCGCCCGTACACACGATTGAATCTGTCTGCTGAAACAGTCTAGCAGACCGTTTCCAGCAGACAGATTTGATCGTGTGTACGAGGCCTTAGGTGTATATATTTACTCCATGGTTTGATTTTATACAGAGCAAATTGTGTAAGATTTTTCCATTTGTACATCTGACATATTGAACCTGTTAACAGAACGTTGATGTGGTAAAATTCTGATTAGCGGGGTCTCCAGCCAAGTCTTGCAGGGTTTCAGTGTTGGTTTTCAAAAATCTTCCTTCACTGAGGTTTAGAAGCCAATACCAGGACGTTTTGTTGCCAAACTTCAACCTCCGTTTCATTGGAGGACGTCCCCATGAGCTGAAGGCACCTGAAACATGAATCATGTAAGTATAGAACATTCCCAAAGATTGAATATTTCCAAACTTCACTCCACTCAAAACAGTTTTTTGGTGGCTTCCAATAGCATTTAAGGCTCAGTCAACCTTTTGGATCATGCGAATATGAAGCCCCGTACACACGGCCGAGGTTCTCGGCAGAAACCAGCGAGAACCTCGCTGGCATCCTGATTCTGCCGAGAACCTCGGCCGTGTGTACGGATTCGGCGAGCATCCTGTCGGGAATGGCGTCGAGCCGAAATAGAGAGCAGGTTCTCTATTTGCTCGACGGGCTGTCAGGATGAATGGCTCGTCGCCCTTCCCGACGGGCTGGTCGCCGAATCTGACGGCCACGCGAGAACCTCGACGGGCGGAACGATGTGTTACGCCCATCGAGGTTCTCTGCCGTGTGTACAAATGCAAATGAGCCTAGTACGCCCATACCCGAACGTATTTGCGCCGCGTCGCTGTAGTTTACATCATTTCCGTAAGCGTAAGGTTACCCCTGCTATATGAGGGGTAGCTTTACATCGGTCCGCCGTATGCCATGTTAAGTATGGACTCGGGACAGCGTCGTGTTTTTCCGTTGTTTACGTAAAACGTTCGCGAATAGGGCTTTGCGTAAGTGACGTTCACTTCGGCTTCATTGATGTTTTCCGACGTGAGTTGGAGCATGCGCACTGGGCTACATTTACGGCCGGCGCATGCACAGTTCGTTCGGCGCGGGGGCGCGCTTAATTTAAATACAAGCTGCCCCCTTTGAATTATGGGTAGTGTAAATAGCTTACGCTACACTACACCAGAATCTACGAGAATCTGGCCCTTAGAGTGTACAGTCCTGTACACACGATCGGTCCATCCGATGAGAACGGCCCGAGGGACCGTTTTCATCGGTTCATCGATGAAGCTGACTGATGGACTGATATGCCTACACACCATCGGTTCATGAACCGATCGTGTCAGAACGCGGTGACGTAAAACACGAGGTGATGAAAAAAACGAAGTTGAATGCTTCCAAGCATGCGTCGACTTGATTCTGAGCATGCGTGGATTTTAAACCGATGCTCGTGCGTACTAATGATCCGTTTTGACCTAACGGTTAGCCGTCTATCGGTTCAATTTTAAAGCAAGCCCTCTGTTTTTGGACCTTTATCCGAAGGATAACGGACCGAGGGGGCCTACACACGATCGGTTTGGACCGATCTTGTGTACGCAGCTTAACATGAATCATTGATGCATCCTCCATCCCCAAAACCCACATCACCATCTTTCTGTGAAGTCCTGTAATTTTTTTTTTATAATTGTGTCCTGTCAGTATGGTCTGTGCGTGGAAATGCGCGCGGGACCTGTGGACTCGATGTCTATTTCTTTTATATTCCTTTATTTTCTATTTTCTATTTTATTATTTTTGGAAATTAAAAAGCTATTCGATACCATAACGAACCGCACATGTATAGCTAAGATCACTCAGTCCTCAGGGTGACAACACTGCTACACAATTTGTTCCTTTCTTGTTCTCTGTTCCCGGCTGCCATTTCCTGTCCCATTCACCTACATTCTCACCTTTCCTCTGCTTTTCTTATCATTTCCTTCGCTTCCTCGGGTTTAGCCTCAAGATAGATATGGAACATGGGGGAGGTCTGAATAAAACCCATCAGCCTTGCCAAAGGCATTCGGATCTTGGTCAAAATATTCTCTATCCTGCAAAGGCAAACCGCACTGTAAGAGGTTAAAAATAATGCAATCTTTACATTTCTATTGACAGTTATTTATATAGTGGGATCCTATGCTGTGGCACTGTACGATGGATATAAACAAGGATAAATACAGATAATAAAATACATACAAACCTGACAACTAATTGCAGCTTCTGCAGCAAATATAAACTATAATATACGTTAGAAATTAAGTATAAAGAATAGCGCGCTAACAAAATATAAAAATATAAAACAACAAATAACATCAATTAATGAGCAGCAGCTGGAAAGTGAGATTCACACATATGAAAAATAAAATAATAATAAAGCCGCACTATGAGCAAATAAGTGAAAAGATAAGTGAAAAAATGTATATAAAAGTGAATATATAGAAAATAACCAATTAGGCCATAGATGGAGGATAGGTGTGTATACACCACCATATGGTATATATTAGTCCAGAAACCACAAAGGAGTAGGGACGAGCCGAACACCTCCCCCGGTTCAGTTCGCAGCAGAACATCTGAACAGGCAAAAAATTTGTTCGAACACCGTTAAAGTCTATGGGACTCGAACGTAAAAAAATCAAAAGTGCTAATTTGAAAGGTTAATATGCAAGCTATTGTGAAAAAAGGGTTTGGGGACCCGGGTCCTGCCCCAGGGGACATGTATCAATGCAAAAACAAGTTTTAAAAATGCAGTGATTTAAATTTTTTTTAAAGTGAAACAAATATTCCTTTAAATTTCGTACCTGCGGGGTGTCTATACTATGCCTGTAAAGTGGTACATCTTCCCCGTGTTTTTATTACAGTCCCTGCACAAAAAAGACATTTCTAAAAGAAAAACAAAGTTGTTTAAAACTACTCGCAGCTATAATGAATTGTCGGGTCCCGGCAATACAGATAATCCCCCCAAATTTCACACCAGGCCCGTCAGGTCAGTTATGGATTTTAAGGGAAACCTCACACCATTTTTTTTTTAAATGGCGTGGGGGTCCCCCAAAAAATCCATATCAGATCTTTATCCGAGCACGCATCCTGGCAGGCCACAGGAAAAGAGGGGGAATGAGAGAGCACCCCCTCCTAAACAATACCAGGCCACATGCCCTCAACATTGGGAGGATGTCTACATGATGATGAGGACAATGGCCTCATCCCCACAACCCTTGCCCGGTGGCTGTGGGGGGTCTGTGGGTGGGGGGCTTATCGGAATCTGGAAGCCCCCTTTAACAAAGGGGACCCTGCCCCAAAATAAAAAAAAGGTGTGGGGTCCCCCCAAAAATCCATACCAGACCCTTATCCGAGCATGCAACCTGACAGGCCACAGGAAAAGAGGCAGATGAGAGAGCGCCCCCCTCCTAAACCATACCAGGCCACATGCCCTCAACATAGGGTGGATGTCCCCATGTTGATCGGGACAAGAACCTCATCCCCACAACCTTTGCCTGGTGGTTGCTTGTGGGGGTCTGCGGGCGGGGGGCTTATCGGAATCTGGAAGCCCCCTTTAACAAAGGAGACCCCCAGATCCTGGCCCCCCATGTGAATTGGTAACGGGGTACATTGTACCCCTACAATTTCACAAGAAAAGTGTCAAAAATTGGGAAAAAACACACACACAGCTTGGGACAAGTCTTTTATTAAAAAAGAAAAAAAAATCCAGCAATGTAATCCTTTCTTGACCTGGGATATGGAAAACCGCGCCACCCTGATCTGATTGGCGCTCCCCTATACTCTGGCAGTGGGTTGTTCCTTGGCATCATCACACCCAATGTAAGGCTATGGACCCCATATCAGTCTTAATAATGTCAGGACCTTAGAATGCTGGAGTGTGAGGTAGAAGACTCTGAGGACAGGCCTTGCAGCATAAAGGATTGAGTATATAAATCTTATTTTATGTTCCCTAGACCTAAATGAGTAAGAAACCCTTGTAATGTGGGAGGAGCCCCTCTGCAAGGAATTATTTTTACGTTCCCTGGAGTTGGGCTTCAAATAATAAAATATCCCATATCTGGCAATCTGACGATCTACCCCAGCCAAAGAGCAGGGGCATCAGGTCAGAGAAGAATTAAGCCTTATGTGTATGCCTAGGTAGATAGAGGAGGAAGCAGTGCTGGCTCAGAATTCTGTACATAAGGTGCTGGTGTATAATCCAGTGGTTGTCACTGAAGACATATCTGAGAGAAAATTGACCTGGATGCTCAACAGAACATAAGATACATATAAGGTTACCACATATCAGATTGATATATAGATGCAGTCGGACCTTCTTTTGTCGGGGTAAGGGATGGATTTATACATTTCCATGTACCCACTCCTGAGATGTCGAATTTTCTCATGCTCATATGGGACCAGACTATCTTCAATCTGAAAAATAAGTGAAATCTGTCTTTTTACACATGTAGACAATAATTCTTTCATGCCTGACCTGCATTTAGGTAGGTTCACATCTATGCAACTACACACAAAAACTAAGTACACACACATGGCATGGGATCCCCCAGGGCCATACCAGGCCCTTCAAGTCTAATATAGATTTGAAGGGAATACACCCCCCCACACACACCAAAATAAAGAAAAAAATGGTGTGGGGTCCCCCCAAAATCCATACAAGGAACTTATCCTAGCATGCAGCCTGCCAGGTCAGGAAAGGGAGAGGACAAGTGAGCACCCCCAAAACATACCAGGCAGCATGCCCTCAACATGGGGGTGATCCCCCACCCCAAAACTCCTTACCCCCATGTTGATGGGGACAAGGGCCTCTTTCTGACAACCCTGGACTGTGGTTGACGGGGTCTGCAGTCGAAGGGCTTATCGGAATCTGAAAGCCCCCTTTAACAAAGGGACCCCCAGATTCCGCCCCCCCATGTGAATTGGTATCGGGCACATTATACCCCTACCCATTCATCCAAAAAAGCAGTGATATGTTAAAAAAAAAGTTACAAAAAACCCAAGAGCCGGTTTTGACAAGTATTAAAACGAAAGAAAACAGCTCCGGGCTTCTTTTTCAAAATCAGCTCTTGTTTTTTTTTTTTAACATTTCACTGCTTTTGGGGTGAATGTACCCCTATCCATTCACATAGGGGGGGGGGCTGGGATCTGAGGGCCCCCCTTGTTAAAGGGGGCTTCCAGATTCCGATAAGCCCACACCCGCAGACCCCGACAACCACAGCCTAGGGTTGTTGGGAAGAGGCCCTTGGCAGAACCCCCTCAAATCACTAATTTCCCCATGTTGAGGGCATGTGATCTTGTATGATTCAGGGGCTCTCTCGTCCCTTCCCTTTCTTGATCTGCTGGGCTGTATGCTTGGATAAGGGTCTGGTATGAATTTTATGGGGACTCCATACCATTTAAAAAAAAATTATTGGCGTGGGAGGGAAGGGTCAGGCGGTCAGTACTCAGACCATACTCCGCACACTGCATCAAATTGGTCTGCATGGCTGTCATCTCAAAAGGAAGCCTCTTCTAAAGATGATGCACAAGAAAGCTCACAAACAGTTTGCTGAAGACAAGCAGACTAAGGACATGGATTACTGGAACCTTGTCCTGTGGTCTGATGAAACCAAGATAAACGTATTTGGTGTCAGATGGTGACAAGCGTGTGTGGCGGCAACCAGGTGAGGGCTACCAGCACACCGCCCAGTACAATGCACTGCCACTTTCTGACCAATGAAAGTATTGTACATGGAGTAGGAGTGACACATTGTCAGTCAGTATTTGCATATTGAGCGCCCCAGACTTGGAAGCCACCAGAGGGTGTGGCACAGTGAAGAAAGGGGAGTGCAGGTGCCCATTTCCAAATTCATAAATCAGACTTATGCCAGGTTTTCTTATTACTTACAAAGACATCAGTGATCTCAGACAAGGCAGTATGTAAGATGAGGGACTCTGAAAACACACAGATATTCAGTACTGACCTCTGCAAAGACTTGAGTCATCTGTTCTGAGCAGTCCTTGTAGTGAATGTCTATACTGAGGTAGAAAGTGAAGATAGCAAGGCAGCCTCCTGGCTTTAAGATCCGATCGACCTGAAAGTATAACATCTACATTATTATATCAGCAAAAGTGTACCCCTTCACTAAACAGGATGAAATACTGATTTTATAAAAAAAAAGTAATACATTTATATTTCAGCATAGAGAGTTCAGTGATTTGGGGGAAATAATGTACATCTGTGTATAGAGTGCAGATGTTTGGTGTATTATATATAGCACAGGGTGTAGAGTGTAGCAGTTCAGTGTATGCAGTGGCGTAGTGTGTGGGGGGGGGGGGGCAGAGGGAACAGTAGCCCAGGGCGCAACATTGGGGGGGGGGGCGCATTTCATGCCCAACATTCAGAGTCTCTCTGTCCACCCTTCTACACTGTCCTGTCTGGTTGCCCGCCTGCTTCCCCCACTTGGACTGCACTCTGTAACCGCAGCTCGTGAAAGACGAGCGGTGGACATGTGTACCCTCTGCCCTGTGATGAAGTTGTCACGTGTCGCCACCTAGCTTGTGGGTGAAGATCGCAGTCGGTGCATGATTGCATCATATGCAGTGCCGCTTTCAGAGTCCCGCCTCGCTGTCTGGCTACGTCTATGCTGGCATGCTGTGTCTCTCCTCTGTTCCGGATGGGACTCGGGAGACAGGAAGAGGTGTGTGACTACGTAGCAGGCAGAGAAGATGGTGAGATCCGCTGACTACTGATCCTATTTGTGCATCCGTAGTCATGTCCCAATCAAAGATTACTCCGAGGATTTTGACTTTATCGATTGGGGCGATGGTTTGTTCAAGGATGGTGGGAGGTGTGCCTGTTGTCCTAGAGTTTTTCTTTCAGTTTGCGTGGAGAAAGAGAAGTTCTGTTTTGATCCATTAAGTTTGAGGGAACTCTCTAGTGCGTGGTATTGGTCCTTTTTTCCTGTGATATGAAGGTAGAGTTGGGTGTCTAGTGGCGTATCTAGGGTATGGCAGCCATGGCAAGTGCCATGAGTGCCATATGAAGGGGGCGCTGTTGAGTGGCTGGGCAGCAAGGCACTCACCAGGGTCTGAGGGTCTCTTCTTCCCTCCTCCCGAGCATAGGCAGGATCTCCTTTTCAGCACCTTTGTTAATGGACAATGGCAGCGCTATCCCTGCTGCGTTCAGCCATAGCCCTCCCCTGTTTACCCAGGCTCTCACATTCCATCTGGTCAGATTGACAGCGCACAAAGAAGAAGGAGGAACATCAGTTTCTCTCCCTCCTCTGTGAAACCTGAGGCCTTAAGTGATGGAGATTTCATCACTTCCAGTATTGGTTCTGTATTTACCTGGCCTTGGCAGGCAGAGGAGGGATTAGGGGTCTAATAAACCCCAGATTTCTCCATAAAGAGGATATGTCACTACCCAAGGTATCACAAGGGATGATAAATATCACTAGTTTTGTTAGCTGTTCTTTTTTTTGTTAAGGTTATCTGAAAAATGGGTTTCAAATGTTTTGACAGGGGCACAGTGCTTGCCATAGGTGCTATTTTCACTAGATACGCCTCTGTAGGTGTCATCAGCGTAGGAGTGATAGAGCAGGTCCTGTTTGCTGATGATTTTAAGGAGTGGGCAGAGGTAGATGTTGAAAAGCACGGGCATCAGGGGTGATTCTTGAGGGACTCCGCATGCAATTGTACATGCTTCCGAAGTGAAGGCTTCTAGTTTCACTGTCTGGGGTCTATGCTCTAGGAAGGATGCAAACCAGGGTAGATCCGAGTCTGCAAGTCTGGTTACTTCTGTGAGACGAGTGAGCAGAGTCTTGTGGTCTACTGTGACGAAAGCTGCGCTGAGGTCTAGTAGCACCATGAGACATGATTCTCCGTCATCTGCTGCTTCGAGGGCATCATCCCATATTTTTAGAAGTGCTGTTTCTGTCCTGTGGCCTGGGCACAAACCCAGTTGTAATGGATCAGGAGTTTGTAGGTGTCCAAATGGAGTTGTAACTGTTGTACTACCTCTTTCTTCAAGATCTTCAAGATGGTGTTAAGGCTTGTTACCGATCTGTGGTAATTTGGGTCTTTGGGGTCGAGGTTGGGTTTCTTTAGGAGGGGTTTGATTATGCCATGCTTGAGGGAGATCGGCACTGGCACAGTACCTTCTTTGAACAATTGATTTATAAGATGTGTTATGGCGGTGGCCAAGATGTCGGTACATTCTTTCAGAAGTTTTGTAGAAATTATGTCATTCGGTGATGTGCCCAGTGATGTGCCCAGAAGTTTGCACATGCACTTTGAAGTTGTTGATGTTCCTTCTTCACAGTTTCTTTATTTGACACATTGTGAACTTTATTTCTTTCTATGGACTTTAAAGCTAATCATATGTGTTTTTTGTAGAGTTGTTGTCGTGGATATGCAATAATGTCTGGCAGCTTACTTTCTTCATGTGTTCATTAGAGGCCTGACTCCCTTATCTGGCTGCCTTTTATCACCTCTCCTCCTGTATGGCCCCACCCCAGGCCATCCCAGGAAGTCTATATTAACTGTTACACTGCAGGTCTGTTGTGCTGTTTAACTATGTTTGTTAGCTTGTTCCTGTCTGCTGTGTGCTACGTTTACCTTTCTGTGTACCGATTTTGGCTTGTCTCTACTACTGTTTGCCTGTGACCCTGTGCTTTTGGCCTGTCCCTTGATTACCCTTGTCTGGCTGTTGCCTCGACCTCGGCTTACCCATCACCATCCCTTGTGCCTCAGTGTCTGCTTCCCCTCTCTCCCTACGGAGCGTGACCTGGGGGACCACAGGGGCCGCGACCTGGGTTCAGTTGCAGCGAAGGCCATCCTCACCACTAGAGGCTCTGGTGAACACCTGCTGGACCTTAGACACCGCATCCTGGGGAATCTTGGGTTCACATTTACTGTCCATCCGCAGCAGTCTGCTATTGGGTTCACTACCTTGCGGTGCACCCCTGTCTCCATCGGGGTGCATTTGTCACCTGGCCACAGGTGACCTGACAGTTGTGTTGATATCACATTTATTATCATCACTGTCACAGTGAGCATATTCTTTTTAGGGGCATATCCCCCTTATTATTATTATTTACCAATTGGGCTACAATTCATAATTTAATCATATAAGCGCTACACATTATTAATTCAGTGATCCACTGAATACATGCAACATATACAGCACAGCATAGCAGTTTAGGCTATGTAAGCAAATCATAATGTACACGTTACAGAATAGAGCACACAAAATGCATAAATTGTACATCTGTCTGCAGTATTTAACATGCAGCACATTGCTAGTTGGCGAGTGGAAATTTTGAGGGCTGGGTATGATAGTATCCAAGGTAGGACAGTGGTAATACAGCGTCTCTGATAGTGAGTTGTTGATTGCAATGTCCAGAATAAAAGTAAAGCTATTCAATCTCCAAAGGCAATGGCTGGAAGCCAAGTGTTGTAATTGTCCTCAGGGTGTGCTTTTCATGTCTCCATAAGGCATCCTTTAATTGGTGGTATATCTGCTCAAGGTACAATATTACCGAGCTAATGAAGGAAAGGCCGTGAGGCTGAAGTGTGCATAGGGGGGTCCCTGTTCCCCAAGAGTTTACATGTTTCTTTCCGTGGGTATCGGAACTTCTTCAGAACGAGTTAGGAGTAGCGCTTCAAGCTTTATCTAAATGCATAAATGGATGGCTTGGCTGCAATCCCTTTGAGCAGTGCGTGATTGGAGAAAATAGCTACTACTTAGAGCTATGAATGACAGCAAAACCGTGAGTAAACCCTGCACTAACACTGCTGAGGAATATTACTACAACACTGTCATCTACCAACTAGCATATTATATGCCCAATCACCTATCATCCATCCATAATAGCTGATACAAATCTCATGGAATGTGAGCTGCCTAATAGGATGAATAAGCACTATATGGATATATTTGCTTTGAAGCTTTGAATGGACGTTACCCATATGCTATGGGAACTTGCCCACTATCTATGGCAATATCATTGTATTTCAGGTGAATTCTATCGTGAAGATTAATATTACAGTGTCTCTGTTTGAATATCTCCTTTACATCTATCTACCAATGCAATTATACTTATAATGAAATAATACTAAGCCTGAGACGGCGAGTTCAACGGGAGAACTTTTTCTCAGTGAGCTATTAGGCTCAATATCCATCTTTTTGTTACATTGATTTTTTGTCCATTATCAGTTTCCATTGGATCAGTGCTACTATTACCACTAGCTAGTGGATTTTTTCATGTCCCCTTTTCCAGGTATTTATAATGTGGTATTCCACTATCTAGCCAGTGATCTTTTCACCTGAATTACAGGGAATCACTGCTATTTGTGGGAACCATTAGGAAATATTGCCAATAGTTGGGGCTCCGGTGTGCTATTTAGTCTGGGTGGGGGACTTCTGTGTGTTATGTGGAGGGTGGGGGCGCTATTTTTTGTAGACTCTGATCTCCCCTTGGGATGATCAAGCATTAGTTACTGGTATAAGCCGTTTTTGAGTGGGCATCCAGGGGGACCATCCCTGGGTTGGTCTACCATATCATAGTGGACCTGAGTTTTTATACCTGACATACATGTGTCCTTTTTGATACTTATTCTAATACATTTTTGTAGTTAACTCTTAAGGGTGTGCAGCAGTCTATTTTCTTTTTTGTTTTTTATTGTTGTGCTACATTGTAATTTAGATTGCACCCCCCAATAATATCGGTGAGTACTACGTTTTTTCAAAACTAGGTGGGCATCCCATATTTTCTCTCTTTGGTTACTATCCTGACCATTCTCTGCCTGTCGTCTATACCTACATCTGATCATCTGTTACCACGCCCAGCTTGTCTGACTACGTATTCAGTGTCTCCTGAGCCTTGCCCCTACCAGCCTGCTTCCTGTTTCTGGCTGCACCAGCTGAACTGACAACACCAAAGACAAACCAGGCACCCATACACCACCAGGCTCTTGTGGCCACTGTTGCAGCACCGGTGGCCCTTGAGCCGGGTTGTACCAGAAAACCTTCCGACTGCACGTCAGGCTCATCCGGCAGGTACGTAACAGAAAGGAGAGGAAAAGATGATCCGCACTCCGGTCGTTGCTCTTAAACAATAGACGTATTTATTGACAAGCCACAGTAGATAAACGCAATAGGAAATGTTGACGCATTTCAGCCTATAAGGCCTTAGTCATAACCACCAGAAAGTCTTCCAATCAGGTGTCCACAGTGAGAGCCAATCACAGTGGCCACGTGATTAAGAACTCTGTCCCGCCCTCCTCGGCATTAAGACCCATTTAAAGTGATGCCGAAGCTGGGTGGGTTACATTTATAAGTGTCATAACAATGATAGTTTTTTTTTTTTTTTTATTTGGTTGAAAATGATTCCCATCCTCCACCTCACTTCCTACTTTACCAGAATTTGTGTAGTTTTTTTCTTGAGAGCAGGTACAATTTTCTGACAGACCTAAATGATAACTATGCAACTTGGCATCACATGTCAGTTTTAAAGAGCCGCACAGTCTTTCACATGCACAGTGGGGAGCCAGCTGTGATTTCCTAAAAAAATTAAGTCAGCTCCCAGATTCAAGTTAGTGGCACCAGGGTCTGGCAACTGAGAACTGGCTGTGGGAGGAAAGTGCTGGACTCCGGGGACTGGTAAATATCTTGGCCGTGCTACAAAAAACACACACACACGATTATCATTAAACATGATCATTAAATAACACTGCTCAGTTGGGAATAAACAAAGATACAAATAACATATTGTTACTTTTAGATCATTCTGTTTATTCATCTGCAGATCAAAGGGACAGAACTTCAATCTGTAGATGATGACAGTTAAAGCAATCTGACAGATACAAATAAAATAGTTCCTTTGTTTAAACTCCTTTTGAGGCCGGGTTCACACAGGTACGACAGGACAGTTGTACCTCTTTGGAATCCGACTTTGCCCTGTGACTTGACATCCGACATCCATCCGCCTTCAATGAACAGGGATCCGACTTTGATCTCCAACAATATCAGGCACTTTGTGTCTGGTATAAATCTTTAAGGGGAGCTCAAGCCAAATTTAAAAAAAATAACCCCTCCTGCCCCGAAGCACCCACCCCCCATGTTGAGGGCATGCAGCCTGGTATGGTTCAGGAGGGGTAGGGCCATTCGCTCGACCCCCTCCCTTTTCCTGACCTGCTGGGCTGTGTGCTCGGATGAGGGTTTGGTATCGATTTTGAGGGAACCGCACGCCGTTTTTTTCAGGAAGGTATTAAAATCCATACCAAACGAAGGGGCCTGGTATGCTTTTGGAGTAGGAACCCCCTTGCCAAACAAAATGGCATGCGGTTCCCCCCAAAATCCATACAAAACCCTTATCAGAGCACGTAGACCGGCAGGTCAGGAAAAGGGGTGGGGACGAGCGAGTGGCCCCATCCCTCCTGAACCGTACCAGACCGCATGCCCTCAACATGGGGGGTGGGTGCTTTGGGGCAGAAAGGACCTTGCACCCCCCACCCCAAAGCACCATGTCCCCATGTTAATTAGGACAAGGACCTCTTCCCGACAACCCTGGTCATTGGTTGTCGGGGTCTGCGGGCGGGGGGGTTTATCTGAATCTGGAAGCTCCTTTTAACAAGAGTGCCCCCAGATTCCAGCCCCCCACCCTATGTGAATGAGTATGGGGTACATTGTACCTCTTCCCATTCACCTAAAAAATTTCCTAAATAAAACACAGCACATAGGTCGGGGTGTTAAAGTAATTTATTAAGGCAGCTCCGGCTTCTCTTCCGACTTCTTCTCTCCTCTCCGGGTCTTCTTCACTCTCTGCTGATGTCTTCTAGCCTTCTCCAGTTTTTCTCCCTTTGTCCACTGTCTTCTGCCTCTGCCGGGTCTTCTCCACTGTCTTCTTGCTCTTTTGCTGGGTCTTCTTCACTGTCTCCTCCCTCTGTTCTTCCGATGTTGACTGAACACTCTCTCCTGTTCTTATGCTGGGTATGACATATTAATATTGGCATGGGGCAGGGTCACTTGAGACCCGCCCCTTATGATTTCACCAGCCCATCATGCCCGGGTGCTGACTTCATACAGGGCAGGGCCTCCAGATGACATCACACAGTGACCCCGCCCCATGCCAATAGATGTAGGGGCACACCGCACACCCAGCATTAGAGCGGGAGAGAGCGTCAAGTCAACATTGGAAGAAGAAGAGAGGGAGAAGACAGAGATGAAGACTCAGCAAAAGAGCAAGAAGATAGCAGAGAAGACCCGGCAAAAGAGTGAGAAGATAGCGATGACCCAGGAGAGGCAGAAGACAGAGTGAGAAGAACCGGAGAGGACTGCAAGACATCATCGGAGAGTGGAGAGGGGAGAAGAACCAACAGAGGCAGAAGAAAACAGTGGAGGAGGCAGAAGAAAACAGCGGAGGAGGCAGAAGGCAGAGGGGAGACGAAGCCAGAAGAGACTGGAGCTGCCTTAAAAAAATTACTTTAACACCCTGTGTGCTGTGTTTTGTTTTTGACAATGTTTTTCAAGTGAATGGGTACGTGTACGATGTACCCCATACTCATTCACATAGGGTGGGGCATCCAGATTCCAAAAAGCTCCCCGCCTGCAGACCCTGATAACCAACAGCCAGGGTTGTTGGGAAGAGGCCTTTGTCCTCATCAACATGGATGTAAGGTGCTTTGGGGTGGGGGGGTGCTATCCATTGGTCATAGAGGGGGTGGCTGGAGAGAGGGGGCGGCCCCCTTGTGCCCTTATGGACGCACCGCCACGGAACCCGACAGACCCCCTTCCCTGATCTTTCTAATAAAAAAAGTGTTGGCTGGGCAAAAAAAAAAAAAATAGCTCGAGTGGCTCTGCTAATCTAAGCAAAGTAATTCTGTTTTAAATTTTACAAGTGGCCTATTGTTTTTAGCTGGGTGTATATTGGGCAGAAGCCGTCACTCACCCTTTTCTCCATGTAACTGAAGATAAGGTCTATTATTTCTTGTGATGGTCCAGACCTGAATTTCTGATAATCAGATGCATGCTGCTTTCCTTCAAACTGCCGTATCGCCATTTTGGACTCAGATTATCACCTATAATAATAAAACAGAAGAAAAATATTTGCAAAAAAAAAACACACCTTCTGGGGGTGTCTTTGCAGATACACTGTCACTTTAACCTGTATGGGAAAGATGAAACTGTCTCTTCACCTGTACTAAAAAAATCAACAATTCAGACTGAAAGTATCATGGGAAAAAAAATGCACAAGCAGAAGTTACGATGTAAGAAAAGTAATCATTAGATTCTGAGTCATTGACAGCGGAAGCTCCAAACAACTTTCATTTTTTTGACACCCCCCCACCCCAATGAGCCTCCCTATTGCTCAGTAAGGCTGTCCCTTACATTAGTATAGGAAATTCTGGGAGGTGCCACAGCAAATCTAGACTTTTACAGAAAAATTGAGCTTTAGCTGGCTGTATATCTAGAGGTTATCTTGTCATGTGACCTCGGCTTATGGTGTATTGCAGACAGAATTGCCCAGATTTATAAAAGCCTTACTATGAGAACTGATGGATCTGCACTCTTTAATATGAGGCTTTTAAAACGGCTCTTCACCACCCACTTCCTAACATCACCCAAGCTCCTCCCCTTCCTCTTTTACAATCAGAACTTTCTTTTATTCTTTTTGACCTTTTTGAGGGAATACATCCCCCACTTCCTGTATTCTTGCCTAAGAGAGAATGGCTTATAAAGTCCCCACAGCCCCCTGGGATACCCATGACCTAAGAGGGGGGAGGGTATTCTTTTGCAAATATGTCGAGACCCCCCCCCCCCCATAATGGGCACAGCAGGTGTATAGACCTGCAAACTCAGCAAATGCATGGTGAGAACCCCTCATAATAGGCACATCAGGTGTACAGACCCGGGAACTCAGCACAGGGATAGTGGGAACCCCTCATAATGGGCACAGCGGGTGTACAGACCCGGGAACTCAGCACAGGGATGGTGAGAACCCCACATAATGGGCACAGCAGGTGTACAGACCCATGAACTCAGCACAGGGATAGTGGGAACCCCTCATAATGGGCACAGCGGGTGTACAGACCCAGGAACTCAGCACAGGGATGGTGGGAACCAGGGGCGGACTGACAACTCATGGGGCCCCCGGGCAATAGAAGATTATGGGGCCCCCGGGCTTACAGATGGCCACCAAGCCAGGTGGCAGTACAGAGGCGGGGCAGCTAAAATCTCAGGATTTTCACATCAAAGCATGTAGGTTTTGGACATATCAGGGACAGATGTAAAGAAACCACAGATTTTTATATACTGTCCCTGGTTTTAATGAGCCTGGCAACCCTGATGGGGCCCCCTAGTGGCATGGGGCCCTCGGGCATTGCCCGAGTTCCTCAATGGTCAGTCCGCCCCTGGTGGGAACCCCTCATAATGGACACAGCAGGTGTATAGACCTGCAAACTCAGCAAATGCATGGTGAGAACCCCTCATAATAGGCACATCAGGTGTACAGACCCAGGAACTCAGCACAGGGATGGTGGGAACCCCTCATAATGGGCACAGCGGGTGTACAGACCCAGGAACTCAGCACAGGGATGGTGGGAACCCCTCATAATAGGCACATCAGGTGTACAGACCCAGGAACTCAGCACAGGGATAGTGGGAACCCCTCATAATGGGCACAGTGGGTGTACAGGTCCAAGAACTCAGCACAGGGATGGTGGGAACCCCTCATAATGGGCACAGCAGGTGTACAGACCCAAGAACTCAACACAGGGATGGTGGGAACCCCTCATTATGGGCACAGCGGGTGTACAGACCCAGGAACTCAGCACAGGGATGGTGGGAACCCCTCATAATAGGCACATCAGGTGTACAGACCCAGGAACTCAGCACAGGGATAGTGGGAACCCCTCATAATGGGCACAGCGGGTGTACAGACCCGGGAACTCAGCACAGGGATGGTGGGAACCCCTCATAATGGGCACAGCAGGTGTACAGACCCGGGAACTCAGCACAGGGATGGTGAGAAGCCCTCATAATGGGCACAGCGGGTGTGCAGACCTGGGAATTCAGTGCAGATTAGATGTGGAAGTTTTTTATGGATTTTTATTTTGTGGATGGAATTTTTCTATTTGAACACATTTTTTAGCCATTTTTTACACTATGAGGAGGCGTCCTCTTTTGTTTTTCTTTTTCCCTGTGTTTGGAGTTCATCAAATATAGCGTAAATGGAAAAGTGATTTTTTCCATCACTGCTGGTGACCTTGAGGTTGGACAATACAACCATTTACCCTTGATCTACACCCCGTTGGAAAGCGAGGAGTTTGACAACACAACCATCCAGACCAGTCATTAGGCTGTCCATGCTTACCAGACCCACAGCCGATTGGTATTTTGGGTCCACCAAATCCGGTAAGGGTATTTAATTTTTCTCTGATCAGATGGTGTTTAAGTTACTGAGGGGGATTTTATCCACGTGGATATTGCAAGGAACCACGTCTCATTCCCTGTGTATATTTTGATACCGTCACCCTTTATGGACAATTATTTATTTCATTTTGTCTTTTGGGACACTTGCACTACTTGTGACCATTATATTCACATATCATTGTTGATGGACTTATCACTGTGATTTTTTTGCATATTTTTGCACATTTGTGATTCATTTCACTTTATCCACCCATTTAGTACTCCTACTATGGGGGGGGGGGGGTGCTTATTTTACTTTCCTGTCTCAGAGGCTTTGCACTTGTTTTCATATTTCAGATTAGAACCCCTGTTATGCTTTTTCTGCTTTCTAGGCCTCCGTTCTGAAGATTTCCTCACACTTCCTGACCAAGGGACAACACATTACCAGACAGGAAATTGAATTGTCTCTCACTCCACCAAAACTAAAGGAACATGTTTATGGCTTACATTAGGGTGACCAGACATCCCTGGTTTCCAGGGACAGTCCCCGGATTGGGGACACTGTCCCTGGACCAAGTCTGTCCCTGGTTTTGTCCCCCGATTGAATCTGAACAGGGGCTGGGGCAAATTCAAAGACAGTCAGTGCAGAATTAAAAAACAATTATTCTGAATTACACCCCCCCGGCTCCACCGCTCCTACTGGCTTAGGGGGGGTGTATTTTTTACCATTATCTGTGCCCCTTCCTGATGATCATGTGCTGGTTGGAGCGGAAGGAATATTTCTGCCTCCGCCCGTCTCACTGCCTGTCAAGTCTTACTCTCTGGGCCCCGGGTGGGGAGCGGAGGGAGATCACTCCACCAGGGAAGGCAAGGAGATAAACAGGCAGGCGGCTGGCCAGGACTTGAACCAAGGCAGAAGAACATGCAAGGGGAGCTGAATGGGCACCCGAAACGGAAGAAATATTCCCTCCGCTCCAACCAGCACATTATCATCAGGAAGTGGCACAGATAATGGGGGAAAAAATACAACCCCTAAGCCAGTAGGAGCAGCGGAGCCGGGGGGGGGGGGGGTGTATTTTTTCCATTATCTGTGCCCCTTCCTGATGATCATGTGCTGGTCGGAGCGGAGGGAAAATTTCTTCAGTTTCGGGTGCATGCCCATTCAGCTCCCCTCGCATGTTCTTATGCCTTGGTTCAAGTCCTGGCCAGCCGCCTGCCTGTTTATCTTCTTGCCTTCCCGGTGGAGTGATCTTCCTCCGCTCCCCACCCAGTAGTAGCCGGGGCCCGGAGAGTGAGACTTGACAGGCAGTGAGACGGGCGGCGGCAGCGATGGGCAGAGATTCCCTGATTCCCGCCATTACTAGTATAAAAAAAAAATGTCCCCAGATTTAATTTAAAAAATCTGGTCACCTTAGCTTACATACATTTCTATAGGAAGTGGAAATTAGAATCAGACAAATGAATGTGAACTTACCTGGTGATGGCCGTATTCAGAGCTCCCTCACCATCAGTCTGAGGTACAATAAATACTTATTAAATGTTTAATTATTAATCTTGACTTTGGCAGACCTCTGTCCTTCTTTCCAACCTATATAATTTAATGAAGTTAATGAGTTAATGAAATAATCCTTCAGTCACGGGGTGGCTACTTGTCCTCAAATAACTCCTGTACACCGATCTCCCCAGCTAACAAGCTTGTAAGATGGGCAGAGGCGGCTCTAGACTTTGTGAGGCCTTAAGCCCGTAAACACGGTCAGATCTGAGCTTTTGGTTGGAAATTCCAACCGTGTGTATGGTTATGTTCTACCGGAACTTCATCCCAGTTATTTATCTACATTGGCTGGGTGGAAAGTGGTAATATATTCATGTGCTTTTGTCTCGCTGGAAAGGTGCGTTCTAGCGTGGCAAAGTGGACCAGTGTCAGAGAGCCCTTACTGATCTTTACATAGCTGTGTGCATTGTTCCATAGACAACAATAAATTTATAACCAGATCAGTAAGAAAAACGTGTATTTTTTACTCCCATGTGTCCTAGAATGTCTGAATTTTCAGCACAGACACATTTGTGTAGATAAGGTTTGGTTTTTAACATGATACATTGCATTTGTGTGTCATTGGCTAATGCACATAATGTTTTTTTTAAATGTATGTTTATTTTTTAATAATACAGCATTCATCTTACAAAACATCTTGGGGTTCATCTTTGTATGCTTGAAGTTCACTATTATAATAGGCACAAGATTATTTTCAGATTTTTTCATATTGGTCATATTACACCTGTAACGGCACCCCAAATGGGACAGGGGTTAAAGCCTTTTAGGATATTCCTTTTCCCAACACAAAGCAGCTACCGACACTCCACAGTCAGGCAAACGAGACACAGCTCTGTATGAAGTTCAAGCAGGACTGACCCTTTATTGAGAAATACAATCTCTTATATACAATTTAGGATACTGCAGTAACCAAATGAACAATGACCCAACTCCACCCACAACATCACACTATGGTACCTAACGAGCCCCCCCCAATACACATCATCCTTAATACATCTTTTAGCAGACATCCTGGCTCCGGGAACTGACCTATTTTACATGAGCTAATTAACTACAGCTGATGACTCAGACGCCTGACTTTTAGGTTGTCTGCTAACTTACAATACACATTATCACAGGACTCCTTCACACAACAAAGGGTCAATTAGCACAAGCCACAATGAAAGGTCCTCAGAAGCCATCCTAGATTCATTTACATCACAACAGACAGACAGGTGGGCTGGAGTTGGTCGCATTAGCATCTAACAGTATGTGGCCCCACATTATGAATGAGTCACTCTTTCAATTAACCCGTTGAGTTCACAATCAACAACCTGTAATATTTCCTTACAGATATCCTGGAATATATTGTGAATTACAGACCCATGTTAAAGTAATCCAAGACATATTCTGAATGTCCATTATTTTCTGGCTCATACTTTCTAAGAGCTTCTGGGTTCCACGGACCCTCCTGTTACAGCACCCCTACATGAATTTACAACATCCATACTGTACATTCAGCACAGTGTCGGGAGGGGAGCATACAGATGTTGTGGCAGAATCACCAGCAGCATTTTTGAGGCGTGGTGGCAGAACAAGCTCCAACACTGAACCCTGTTCTGCATCCTTCCCAGCTGCCAGCAGAGTTACCGTGAAAGAAAGGTAAAGTCCCTGTCCATGCCTGCTGGACCATGAGTAAGCGGTAATATTAACCGCCCTGTCCAACGAGGCCAAAACATTGCCTTTCACATGACGGTAGAGAGCTGAATTGGCCTTACGTGAAAAATTACATTTTGGAACCTGCCACTGTGGTACAGCACATTCCACAAATTCACGAAACGAGTCTACCAGCTGAAAAGGCAGTGCTAGCAATTTTGCCAAGATAGCATTTAGACGCTGAGCATGTGGATGGCTGGGAACGTTTTCTTTTTTTATGGTTCAGAAACTGGGGTTGTGAAATTTGCCTGCTGAAATCAACTGGTGGTGTACTGCTAGCAGATTGGCTGCAAGTACTTGTGGCCGCTATTGCTCTACCTTCATTCCTCACAGTGCAGGTTTTTGAGAGGACTGGAGGTATAGTAGGGGTTGAGATCCCAGATGAGGAGCAAGGAGAAGTCCGCCTTTTTTTTTTAATGTGGGTCTTTCAGGTGCTGTTGCCAATGGGCTGCATGGCAGGTCATCATATGTCTTGTCAAACATGTGGTGCCCAATCCGAAAGTGACAGTTAGGCTGGAGTATCACTGATACTCCAGCCTAACTCTACCTAAATCTGGCCCAAACTCTACTTACACAAACTTATATGACTAAACTAAAGCTATTTTTTTTTTTTATACACAAAACACAGAAGGGCAGAGAAAGTATTCGCGAATATTCGTAATACGAATATTCGCATTGCGAATATTCGGCAACATAAAAGGATCGCCTCAGCTACTCGGCCCAGGGCCTCTAATCATACCAGCAATGCTTTTAGACGTCGATGGAGATCACTAGGATGTGATCTGTTTTAAAAATAAATGTGAAAAAATACGAATATTCGCAATAGCGAATATTCATCGCCATATTCGATTTATTCGCGAATACTCGAATATGCAATATTCGTAACGAATATTCGCAATGCGAATATTCGTGAGCAACACTAGTGCTCACTAATTTAAACTTTAAAGGATCACTAAAGAATTTTTTTTAAGCTAAATAGCTTCCTATACCTTCCTGCAGTACTGGTTTCATGTCCTCATTGTTCGTTTTTGCTTTGAAGTTGCTGTAATTCTGCTCTGATCTCCACACTTCCTGCTTGTCTGGCTCCTTATAAAAAATCTCATGGCAGCTTTTCACTGTGGTCCAAGCTGTCATTACTGTGTGTCTAAATCTCCTCAGAACCAATCAGATTAATTTTAAAAACAAAATACTGCCCTGTATTTGTTTGTTTTTGTTCTGTGTGTCTCTTTACATCACATAAACATGAAACCAGTTTAAAAATGAAACTAACCTGCAGGCACATTATATGATTGATTTTTTATCTATTTTTAATCATTTGTAAAATGAATCAGTTAGCTATTATGGCCCAGATTCATAAAGCAATTACGCCTGTCTAACTGGTGTTAGACAGGAGTAATTTCAAATTTCGCGCGCCGTATCACTAGTTTGAATCCTCAAACCATGATACGGCGGCTTCGGGCTTCGTAAGCCTTCGGATCTATGCTGCGATATTTTTGCGGCCGCTGGGAGGAGTTTGCGTCGTTTTCATGCGTCGGGATATGCAAATGTGTTTTTACGGCGATCCACGAAGATACGAGCGGTCTTCGCAATCGCTTACGTCTGTTTTTTTTTACGTACTGTTAGACCAGCTTTTTGCTGGTCTAACGGTGCATAGCCCATGTTAAGTATGGCCGTCGTTCCCGCGTCGAATTTAAATTTTTGTATTTTTTTTTGCGTAACTCGTTCGGGAATAGAAATGTCCGTAAACGACGCTACTCAAACAACGAATGACGTAACGACGTGATTTCGCGCAATGCACGGCGGGAAATTTGCGAACGGAGCATGCGCAGTTCGATCGCCGCGGGAACGCGCCTATTTTAAATGCTTCACGCCCCCTACTCGCGTAGATGGATTGCGACGGGAGAAATACACTACGCCGCCGTCGTTTACTGGACAAAATCTACCTGGATTCCACGTAGAGCCAGGTAAAAAACGGCGGCGTAGTGTATTTCTGATACGCTACGATAATCTAATTCTCTCTGAATCCGGGCCTATGTCTCTATGCCCTGTAAACAGTCATTTCAGCAAAAAAAAATGTTTTCCTTTAGTGACACTTTAACTGAAAATATTCCCATTCACTAAACTGCTGTTTTTAAATCTTGTCTTAACTTTATTTTACCTTGTGTGACGATGTCCCTTAACTGTTTATCTCCCAATTGCTTTCCCATCCGTGTCCTATTCCCTGGTAAAAAAAAAATTGTGCCAGCTACTGTGTTTCCCTGAAAATAAGCCCTACCCCGAAAATAAGCCCTAGTAACGTTCATTAAAAACCTGTAAAACTGGTATAAGGTGCAGCGTGCGTCTCCCTTTGTAACTGTATTTAATAATTCCATATTTACAGCCACCGATCTGCCGGTTTTCTTCTCTCCTCCCGGCTGACATCTGCAGCCCTTTGCTATTCAGAGCTCGAAGCCAGCTGATGTCAGCAGGATCTCGGCTCTTCCCTCCTCCTGGTGACGTCTGCGGCCCCTCCCCATCCCCTGAAAGTAAGCCCTAGTGTGTTTTTTGTAGGCAAAATTAATATAAGACCCGGTTTTATTTTCGGGGAAACACGGTAGTGGAATTAATGGGGAGTTTTACTCCCATTTTTCACGCCTGTGCATTGCATCCCATATTTTAAATACATTCTTAGTTATACTATGCGTGTCCGTGCCCAATTTTCTAAATTTAGAAGGTATCAAAACGTTTTTATATAATTTTATCGTGCTTAACCACTTAAGACCCAGACCAAAATGCAGGTAAAGGACCTTGCCCCTTTTTGCGATTCGGCACTGCGTCGCTTTAACTGACAATTGCGCGGTCGTGCGACATGGCTCCCAAACAAAATTGGCGTCCTTTTTTCCCCACAAATAGAGCTTTCTTTTGGTGGTATTTGATCACCTCTGCGGTTTTTATTTTTTGCGCTATAAACAAAAATAGAGCGGCAATTATAAAAAAAATTCAATATTTTTTACTTTTTGCTTTAATAAAAATCCCCCAAAAATATATAAAAAAAAATTTTTTTTCCTCAGTTTAGGCCGATACGTATTCTTCTACGTATTTTTGGTAAAAAAATCGCAATAAGCGTTTATCGGTTGGTTTTCACAAAATTTATAGCGTTTACAAAATAAGGAATAGTTTTATTGCATTTTTATTAATTATTTTTTTTTTACTACTAATAGCGGCGATCAGCGATTTTTTTCGTGACTGCGACATTATGGCGGACACTTCGGACAATTTTGACACATTTTTGGGACAATTGTCATTTTCACAGCAAAAATGCATTTAAATTTGCATTGTTTACTGTGGAAATGACAGTTGCAGTTTGGGAGTTAACCACAGGTGGCGCTGTAGGGGATGTGTGCCTATGTGTTTTGTTTACTACTGTAGGGGGGTGTGGCTGTAGGTGTGATGTCATCGATCGCATCCCCCTATTACAGGGATGACGCGATCGATGCTACAGCCACAGAGAAGCACGGGGAAGCCGTGTGTACACACGGCTCTCCCCGTTCTTCCGCTCCAGGGATGGATCGCCGCACTGCAGTGGCGATCGGGTCCGCGAATCCCGCGGTCCCGGTCCCGGAGCTTCGGACCGGGTCGCGGGCGCGCCCCCGTGGGCGCGCGTCCGCGACCCACGGCTGGATACTAAAATCAACGTATATATATACGTTGATGTGCCCAGCCGTGCCATTATGCCGACGTAAATGTGCAGTAGGCGGTCCTTAAGTGGTTAATGTGTCTTCCATTTGTACCCACTTCTTTTTAGTATATGAGTTTGTCCATTCTGCTAATCTTGCTAGTATTACCGCGTGGTAATATCTCTTTATATCCGGGATTGCCAGCCCCCCATTTTTTTTTTTTTTCGATTTAAGATTGTATAGTTTACTCTAGCCTTTTTACCCTGCCAAATGTATTTCAAGATTATAGTTTTAATTATCTTAAAACAACTTTGTGGTATTTTTATGGGAAGCATTTGAAATTTGTAGATTATTTTAGGTAGTTTCATAATTTTAAATGCGTTGACCCTTCCTATCCATGAGATAGGTTTCTTCGCTAAGTTTTTCATATCTTGTTTTATTTAATTGATTAAGAAAATGAAATTGGCCAAATAGAGTTTTTCTACTGGAGGTGTTACTAGATATGTTTTTTTTTTTTCCTCCCAAGTAAATGGGAATTCTCTCTGTAGTTCTTTTTCTTCGTCTTTATCTAGGCCCAAGTATAAGATTACCGTTTTTATGGGGTTAATTTTGAAATTGGAAAGTTCCCCGTATTTTTTTATTTATTTTATTACATTGGGTAATGATAGTCTGGGTTTAGTAAAATATAGGAGTATGTCGTCTGCATAAGCGGCCACCTTGTGTTATTCCTCACCCCTCCTATATCTGGATTATTTCGAATTTTAGCTAATAATGGTTCCAGTGATATTACATATAGGAGGGGTGAGAGTGGGCATCCCTGTCTGGTTCCGTTGGTCATTTCAAACACAGGTGACACACTCCCGTTGACCTTCACCCTAGCTGTAGGATGGTTGTAAACATTACTTACCCATTTCATAAATCTGGGTCCCAGACCTATACTCCGCAGTGTGTCCATCATAAACCCCCAGTCGACTCGGTCAAATGCTTTTTCTGCATCTATTGACATGAGTTCGACTGGGGGTTTATTCTTTTTATCTTGGTGTAACAGCAATATGGTTCTTATGCTATTATCTCTCCCCTCCCTTCCTTTTACGAAAAACCCGCCTGATCCACATTTATCAGGTCGGGCATTAACGTTTTTATCCTCGTTGCCAACATTTTTGCATATACTTTTATGTCAGCATTTAACAATGCTATTGGACGATAATTAGAGCACAAGGTTCCATCTTTTCCGATTTTAGGTATAATTGAAATGTTGGCATGGAGAGATTCCTTTCTTATTTCTTCCTCTTCTCCTATTCTATATAAAGATTTACATAATTCTGGGACCAGGAGTTCTTTGAGTTTTTTATAATATTTATTTGGTAATCCATCTGGGCCTGGGCTCTTTCCCCCAGACGTTTCTTGAAAAGCTTTATATATTTCTTCCTGAGTAATTGGATCTTCTAGGAATTTAACATTCTCTTGAGATATCTTTGGTAAGTTAACTTCTTCTAAATATTCCTGGATTTTAATTCTTCTACTTTTCTCTTGGGCCGCGTACACACGATCGAACATGTCCGCTAAAACTGGTTCTGGTCCGATGGGATTTTGGTCCGATAGTGTCTACGCACATCAGACCAACAGACCACTTCAGCGTGGTCCGATGAAAACGGTCTGTCGGACATGTTTCATCGGACATGTCTGATCGAGTGTACGGCGCCTTGCTGTCGGGTCTCATTAGTTCTAATAGAATAGAGTGTACTATAATAAGTCTGAAAAACCTTTGCGATCTCGGAAGTTTTAAATTTGATCTCACCTACCTGATTTATATTTTTTTAATATAAGTTGTATTTTTTTCCCCTTAGATAATCTGGCTAAGTATTTCCCAGGTTTATTCCCCCCACTTATATCTTTCTTAAATATTTTTCTAGTTTCCTGTTCCATCAGGTCTCTAAGTTGGGCCCTCTTAATCACTATTTTTTGATGCATTTCCCTTTCTCCTTGTACTTTATGTTTTTGCTCAAGTTCATATAACTCCTTTGTTATATTTTTCATCTTTAATTCTCTTGCCTTCTTTTCCCCTGCCCCTATAGAAATTAATTTGCCCTTAACCACTTAATCACCAAAGGACGTCCATGGACGTCCTCGGCTTTGTGCGGTGATATCTGAATGATGCCTGCAGCTACAGGCATTAATAAGATATCGCCGTCTTCAGCTGGCGATTCTGTGCACCATAAGAATGATCAAAGTGGCGATTCCACCGCTCTTATAGGCGGCCGCCATCCGGTGCTTCTCCGGGCTCTCCCGTGCCATCGCTCGTTGGTGAAACATAGAGATGACGGTCACCAGTCATCTCTATGACCGTCGGAGGCCCGGGTGCGATGTTATGACGTCACGCCCGGTACCCGGAAGTAAAGAAAGCCACGATCGCGGCTGTCGCCATGTAATCGGTGTTTTTTTTCACCGATTTAATTTCTTATTGACCCCACATCTCTCCATAAAGAGGACCTGTCACACTGATTCCTATTACAAGGGATGTTTACATTCCTTGTAATAGGAATAAAAGTGATTAAAAAAAATGTAAAAAAAGTGTAAAAAAAAATAAAAAATTAAGTACAATAAAAAAAAAAA
Organism: Rana kukunoris; assembly: GCA_029574335.1. Taxonomy (NCBI): domain Eukaryota; kingdom Metazoa; phylum Chordata; class Amphibia; order Anura; family Ranidae; genus Rana; species Rana kukunoris. The sequence goes on along the minus strand of CM056054.1, from coordinate 9,936,207 downwards.
ATTCAAAACTCCCCTGTCCCCGTTAGCCCGTGCGCAGAAGCTCACACGCATGCTAGTCCCGCCCACATATGTAAACGCCGTTCAAACCCCACATGTGTTAGACTCTAAACTGGTAACCTGTAAAAAAAAATGAAAGCGTCGCCTATGGAGATTTTTAAGTACCGAAGTTTGGCGCCATTCCATGAGTGTGCGCAATTTTAAAGCGTGACATGTTAGGTATCTATTTACTCGGCGTAAAACATCATCTTTCACATTATACAAAAAAATTGGGCTAACTTTACTGTTTTGTTATTTTTTAATTCATGAAACAGTTTTTTTCCCTAAAAAAGGTGTTTGAAAAATTATTGTGCAAATACCATGCCAGAAAATAAGTTGCAATGACCACCATTTTATTCCCTAGGGTGTCTGCTAAAAAATATATATATAATGTTTGGGGGTTCTGATTAATTTTCTAGCAAAAAAAAATTGTGGTTTTTACATGAAGGAGAAAAGTGCCAAAATAGGCCCGGTGATCAAGTGGTTAATGAACGCCTTATAGGTTTCCCATATTGTTGCCTCTCTCACATCTGGTGTATTATTTATCATAAAGTAATGTTCAATCTCCTTTGTTACTACCTTAGTTACTTCTATATCATTTATAAGATCTTCATTCAGATTCCACGTCCCTTTTTCTTTGCTCTATTTCATTAAACCGTAATTTTACTATTACCGAGGCGTGGTCTGAGATTGATATTACACCTATTGAAGTTTTGATTACATATTCCAAGACCCCATGATCCACCATAATATAATCAAGTCTTGAGTATGTACCGTGCACAGATAAATGGTATGTATAGTCTTTTTATTTGGATGTGTTATTCTCCATGGATCTATTAATTGCTGGTTGAACATTTTTTTCTTAACCAATCTTAGCTGTTTGCTATCTCGCATCTGTGCACTGGACGTACTATCGAGAAAATGTTCCATTGCGGGATTAAAATCTCCTGCCAGGATTACGTAACCTTGCTTAAAGTCCATTAAGGCATTCAGAATCCCCCTTAGATATTTCTGGGGGTGTCTGTTAGGGCAATATATATTTTCAAGCGTGTATTTTTTCCCTTGGAGTGCCCCTTTCAAAAACAAGTAGCGACATTCTGGATCAACTTTTCTTTCTCCAACTTTGAAGCAGATATTTTTCCCTACCCCTATAGGCTATAGCGACACCCTTTGCTCTTCTCTTTGGAGAATCTCCATAGTACCAGGCTGGGATTGCCCGAGAATAGAGTTTTATGTTGGAATCTAATGCTATATGTGTCTCCTGCAAAAAAAGTAAAATATTTTAATACCATATGTCTTTTTTTCTGACATTATATGTAATAAAATGTACGTTAGTCATATGTTTCTCTTTTTTTTTTTCTTTTCCTGATAGATGTTTTGTTTTTTTCTTGGGTTCTTTTTTTCAGACAGATATATGTTTTTTGTTATGGAGTATACAGATCCTAATCCCTTTCTTAGCCCCCCTCCCTCTCCCTACCTGGTCACCCATCATCCTTCCCTCCCCCCACTCCCTCCCCTGTTTGTACTTTGACCCATGGTCTTAGGGAAGAGCGTTCTCTCTTGAGGCCCTCTTGGCACTCTTTTACTCACTTAGGTGGAGTTCTGTTTAGCACGATCTCCTCTCCCCTAATACTAGGGCAATAGTGCCAGAGCAATCCCCGGATCTCCGGGCCCCGTAGCCCACTCCTTATCTATGTATTTTTGTTTACTTTATTGATCCCCTATGAACTCTACCAGCGCCCCCCCTCACCCACCTCCCGCAGACAGATCTTTATTCTAAGCAAAAAAATTGTGATTCTCATTTTGGCCAGAATTGTGCAGCTCTATTACCAGGTCTGAGACTGGTAGGAAGGGTTCCTGATAATCCTGAACACTGTAATTGGCTTCACATTGATGATGTCATCTGGAGACTGTCCTACCAATTCCCTATCATCGGTAGTTGACCATAAGCAGTCAATGACAGTTCAGTCACAATTCTAGTGGTGCTGATTGAATGCCCATCCAGAACACCACAGCAATGCATATGTGCAGAGGGTGGGTGTTAAGTACCACCTGCCACATATGTGCCTAAAGCTGCCATGAAGAGGTTAATCAAGAACTGTAGACCAGAAGTCATAATAAGGTCAATACCCTCTGGTGAGTTCTTTGTAGGCACTGGTGTATGGGACTGAGCTATTAGGAGGGATTCATACACAGTGGTACAGTAGTTGAAGATAAAATGATCACAAAAATATACAAAGTTATACATTTAGAAATGTTTTTTCTTTATTTGGACTTTTTGCTACATTGTCACATTTGATCATTTTGTCTCATTGGTAACTCTTAGGTGTATATATTTACTCCATGGTTTGATTTTATACAGAGCGGATTGTGTTACATTTTTCCATTTGTACATCTGACATATTGAACCTGTTAACAAATTTTTGATATGGTAAAATTGTGATTAGCGGGGTCTCCAGCCACGTCTTGCAGGGTTCAGCGTTGATTTTCAAAACTCTTCCTTCACTGAGGTTTAGAAGCCAATACCAGGATGTTTTGTAGCCAAACTTCAACCTCTGTTTCACTGGAGGACGTACCCATCAGCCGAAGGCACCTGAAACATGAAATAATGTACAGAATAGAACATTCCCATTGAATCTTTCCAAACCTAACGCCACTCAAAACAGTTTTTAGGTGGTTTCCAATGGGTTTAAAGGTTCAGTGAACCTTTAGATCATGCTAATATTACATTCATATATAGAGTGTAACATGAATCATCGATGCATCCTCCATTCCCAAAAGCCACATCACCATCTTCCTGTGAAGTCCTGTTGTTATTTTTTTTTATAATTTAGTGGGCTGTGTGTGTTATGACTGTGGATAAGGCCATACAGCTGGCCCTCCTGTACCGTGCCCTATCTTTTCAAAAGGGGGGCCCGGGAACCATCAGGAATGCAGGGGGGGGATGTGTGCTGCCGCGGGACTCAGCGGGAATTTCTTCGGCCACATCACAGTTGGGGGGGATTGCCATGCTGGATTCTTACCTCTTCCACCACAACTTCATGAGTCTTCATCGATCACCATCCTGTGCTGCTGTAAGTACTATATCTTCCTCTGCGGGCCCCTACAGGGGGGTGGGCGGGTTTCCTGGGGAATGTCGGGCCCCATATAGGTGTACTGCCTATACCCTCCTGATGGTGCCTGCAGTGCTGCTGGCTTCTCCTCCTCTCCCTCTGGATGCACTACAGGGGATTAGGTTCTAGTATTTGTGCCCCCCCCCCCCGCCTCTGATCCACCCCATGTGCCTGTTGTCCGGGCCTCTTTTTGAGCCCCCATGTCACCTGTTGTCACCAGTCATACTTCATATTCCTATTGCACACTTTCCTGGATCCGCTCTTGGGTCTGGGTGCTTGTAGCAACAACCAGCTGGATACTGGTACACGTTACAGTAAAAATATTTGGCAGCACACCATGGAACTGACGTAAATATCATCACATGCCTGATGAAGGGGCCCTACGTGGCTCCGAAAAGTTGCACTTTTTTTGTGTTGTGATCGTGCAATAAAACATCCGTTTGGACGCTATTTACGTTGTTCCATGGTGTGCTGGCAAATATTTCTACTGTTGTCAGCAGGCCCCCCTGTATGCCCTTTCCCTCGCAGTGGTGCCAGCTGACCTCGCTTCCTTCCCTCTGATAGCAGCTGCTGAGGGCCCCGTGGCTGTTCTTCCACAGCTACATTATCAAAGTCCAGAAAGGATGAATGCTGTCTACCACCAGGGCAGAGGGACTTAGCAGAGCGTGCCAGTAACAATTGCAATCCAATTATACTCCAGCTGCACTTTCTGCAGTCCCATATCCGAAGGTCTGTACCCCCGTACGGACCAGCCCCAGGTATTGCTCTAATAGCTTTAAAAAGTTTGAATTGAATTGCGCAAAAGTTATACCGTCTACAAAATAGGGAATAGATTCATGGCATTTATATATATATATATATATATATATATCCTTTACCAGTAATGACGGTGATCAGTGATTTTTAGCAGGACTGCGACATTGCGGTGGACAGATCGGAAACCAAACATAATTACAGTGATCAGTGCTGAAAATTTGCTATGACATTGTACGAATGACACTGACAGGGAAGGGGTTAACATCAGGGGCGATCAAGGGAAGAAAATAATATCGAAAAAACTGAATATAATTATTATATACCCATCTTCTTATTCTAATCTATTATTTTCTATTTAAATTGATTCTATTTAAATTTTGGGAAATGGTTATACTCTATTCTCATATATTCTATTGTTTTTTTTTTTTTAAACTATATTGTTTATTCTATTCTAAATTCAAATTTTGGAAGATGTTTATAGTCTATTCTATTTGAGTCTGTTTTTTCTATGCTATTGTTATGTTCTATTATATTCTTTTTTATTCCATTCAAATGTTCTATTATAGTCTATTCTATTCTTTTGTATTCAAATTTATTCTAATTAAAATTTAGATTTCAGATTGTTATTTTCTATGTTATTCTTTTGTCTCTATTCTGTTTTTATTTTCTATTCTGTTCTATTTTACCCTATGTTTTACCCTTTTCTATTATGTTCTTTATTTTCTATTTGATTCTCTTTGGAAATTGGAAAACTATTCAAATTCAAAACGAACTGCACATGTATACCCAAGATCACTCAGTCCTCAGGGTGACAACACTGCTGCACAATTTGTACCTTTCTTGTCCTCTGTTCCCTGCTATTTCCTGTCCCATTCTTCTACATTCTCACCTTTTCTCTGCTGTTCTTATCATTTCCTTCGCTTCCTCAGGCTCAGTCTCAAGAAAGATCTGGAACTCGGGGAAGGTCTGAATAAGACCCAGCAGTCTTGCCAATGGCATTCGGATCTTGGTCACAATGTTTTCTATCCTGCAAAGGCAAATAGCATTGTGAGTTAATGAAGAGGTTAAAACAAATGCAATCCTTATATTTGTATTGTCAATTATTTATATATTGGGATCATATGCTGTGACACTGTACAAGTGAATAGTGGAGGAGGAAGCAGTGCTGGATCAGTAATCTGTATATAAGGTGACAGGGTGTGTCTTGTCAGATAGTGGAGGAGGAAGCGGTGCTGGATCAGTAATCTGTATATAAGGTGACAGGGTGTGTCTTGTCAGACAGTGGAGGAGGAAGCAGTGCTGGATCTGTAGATTTTCTATTAAATAGACATGAAATGAAAGGTTAAAGTTGGGAATTCTATACATCCAGTGCATTGCACACACCCAGTTCTATTTACAGTATTTGTAAAATAATTTTAAATTAAAATAGCAAAAAACCCAATCAAAGATGGGCAGTATGACATTGTAAATTCCCAACGTTCAGAACCCTTTAAAGGGTCGGGGGAGCCGGTGACCAGATGTTACCACATATCAGATGATTAATATATAGATGCAATCGGACCTTCTTTTGTCGGTGTACGGGATGGATTCATACATTTCCTTGTATCCATTCCTGAGATGTTGAATCTTCTCATGCCCATATGGGACCAGATTATCTTCCACCTGAAAAATAAGTGAAATCTGGCTCTTTAAACATGGAGACAATTAAGTATTTTTTTCAATAATTCTTTCATGACTGATCTGCATTTAGGATAGGTTCACATCTATGCGACTGCACAACCCCCTCCTAACGGCGTGGGGTCCCGCAGGGCAATGTACCCCTATCCATTCACAAAGGGGGCTGGGATCTGTGGGCCCCCCTTGTTAAAGGGGGCTTTCAGATTACGATAAGCCGCTCGCCCACAAACCCCGACAACCACAGCCCAGGACTGTTGGGAGGGGGCCCTGGGCAGAGCCCCCATAAAGCACCCATTCCCCCCATGTTGAGGGCATGTGGCCTGGTATGGTTCAGGAAGGAGGCTTGCTTGTACCCTCCCTTGCCTGACCTGCACTGTCAGGCTACATGCATGGATAAGGGTCTGGTATGGATTTTTGGGGGACCCCACGCCATTTAAAAAAAAATTGCATGGGAGGGCGGGGTCGGGCTGTCAGTGCTCAGACCATATGCCACACACTGCATTAAAGTGGTCTGCATGGCTGTCGTCCCAGAAGGAAATTGATTTCTATCTACAGCCAATAGTCAAGAAGGTACCTTCTTATCTAAAAGATACCAAGGACACCATTCGACTTCTAGACCATATTACATGGGATGGTGATTGTTTATTAGTTACAGTGGACGTTGCATCACTTTACACATGCATATCCCACGAATTAGGTTTTGAGGCAGTTAAACATTTTTTTTATCTATGGAGTCTGATATGTCAAGTCGATTTGCTTACTTATGCCACCATGCATCATTATTTTTGGTTTAACGATCAGTATTACATTCAAGAGAGGGGTGTGGCCATGGGGTCTAAATTTGCACCCAGTTTGGACAATTTATTTATGGCCAAATGGGAGGAGAATGTCGTCTATTCCTGTGCCCGACCAGAGCTTGTCCTCTGGGCCAGGTATATAGACGACATTCTCCTCCTATGGAAGGGGAACCATGAATCTTTGTAACAGTTCATGAGATACTTGAATTCCAACAATCGAGGTATAATCCTCACACAAGGCACATGCTCATAGTATTCGTTTTTTGGACTTTGAGATTTGAGCTGTTGATAACAGACTAATCATCAGCACTTTTTTTTAAAACAACACATCAGAATTCGTATATACCCACTGACAGTTGCCATCATAAAAATTGGCTCAAATCTGTACCTTGCAGTAAGTTTGTCAGACTTAAACGGAACTGTACTCCTACCAGTGATTTTGATAATCAGGTGTCTCTCTTGAATGATAGATTTATTGAGAAGGGCTATAATATAGCTGTTTTAGATGAGGAGATCGATCACATTAGAAGTCTAGACAGGAACTCCCTTCTAACTGATACAATCAATTCTAATGAGTCCCAGAGATTTAAAGGGGTTTTAAAGGTACATTTTGTTTCCTAAATAGCTTCCTTTAACTTAGTGCAGTCCTCCATCACTCATTCTTCCATTTTGGTTTTAAATGTCCTTATTTCTTCTGAGAAATCCTCACTTCCTGTTCTTCTGTCTGTAACTCCACACCATAATGCAAGGCTTTCTCCCTGGTGTGGAGAGTCGTGCTCTCCCCCTCCCTTGGACTACACACATACACACACACAGTATCTCACAAAAGTCCTCACATTTTAGTAAATATTTTATTTCTAAATTTTCATGTGACAAGCATGGCTGTCATGCATGTGGTGCGGGATGGCGTGTCTCTGTGCCGTTCAGCTCTATGCATGTTAGCTTAGGGGTGACACTGAATGATTCTTTTTGGAAACGAGGCTTGATTAATTTCCTCTGACTCAGATGGAGGCTTGGTTTTCGCTTTTTGTATTTTTGTTTCTGTCATATTGGTTTGTAAAAGAGGTTTGGTCTCTCTCTCCGGTCCAAACCGAGACTTAGCTTTTCATTTGACTCCAGTGGCCATGTTAATAAGAAAGGGAGGCTTGGCTAATCCATTTGCTAAAGGGGTTTTACTTTACTGTATAGCTGCCATTTTACTACCTCTTTATTTAGAATGAGGCTTGGCCATCTGCTTTTAAACTGTGGTGGCCATTCCAAATAAATTACTTTGTTTTGAACAGCTGTGCTCTTTTCTGTCCTGCTCCTTATTCCAGCAGCCGGGTGTTGGCTGTTGCATCTTCCCTGTCTGTGTTCACCTGTTAGGTGTTTTATCTGCTCAGTCACCTGATATAAGCAAACTGAACACTCTATCCCTCGCTTGTGATAGAGACAGATCTACCTGTATTGTTCTAGACCAAGCCCCTGTTAGTCTGTCTTGTTTGTTGTTGGATCCCATGTGTTTGACCCGGATTGAACTGGGTTGTCCCCTGAACTCAGCCTGCCATTACCTGGACTGTTTTTGAACCACACTGTCTGCTAACTGCAAGTAACCTGTTTGCTCTGTTCGCGTCTGCCCAGCTGGGCTGGCCAGACTCTATAGCACTGTGTTTAAGTCCTGGGGGCAACCAATTACTGGTAGGCCTGCTTGCCTTAAGGCAAAGGAGGCTGCTATAGGTGAAGTGCACAGTAGCCAGCTATAGTATCTGACCACCTACGTTGGTGTAGATGTGACATTCGTGATAATGCCCCGATGACGTCATGTATGACGAAACTTGTAGGACGGAGTTTATGTCCAGCGACACAGCACTACCTTGATCAGCAGATTTTTTATGTAGGAACCTATTCCAGTCTATTCCACATTTTTACAGCTCTTACTGTGAAGAAACATTTCCGTATTTGGAGATGAAATAATTGTTCCTCTAGATGTAAAGTGTGCCCCCTTGTCCTCTGTGTTGACCTTAAAGTGACCAACTCAACACCAAGTTCACTATATGGATCACGTATGTATTTGTACATGTCGATCATACCCCCCCCCCTTAATCTCCTCTTTTCAAGTGGGAATATATTCAGTTCCTCTAATCTTTCCTCATAGCTGAGCTCCTCCATGCCTCTTATCACTTTGGTTGCCCTTCTCTGCACTTTCACACATGTAAGACAAAGGACAATGAAAACACAAAGCTATTCAGTACTTACCTCTGCAAAGACTTGAGTTATCTGTTCTGAGCAGTCCTTGTAGTGAACTTTAATACTGGGGAAGTAGGTGAAGATAGCAAGGCAGCCTCCTGGCTTTAAGATCCGATCGACCTGAAATAATGTCTTCTACATTAATATATGAGCAAAAGTATGCCCCTTTACTAAACATGATGAAATACTGATTTTATAAAACAAGTTAAAGTATATTCTAGCATATAGAGTCCAAGGATTTGGAGAAAAAAATGTATGTAGTGGCGAGGCATGGGGGGGGGGTGGCAGAGGGTCGACCGCTGCTCTGTGATGAACGAGCAGCGGGCATGGGTGCCCACTGGCATACATGCTGCAAGATGTACACTGAGTCAAATCTCCACACCTGCCGTCCATCGTACCTACTAATTTAATGAGGATTGAGGATTATACCCTGTCCTGACTCTAAGGCGGCGTACACACGACCGAGGTTCTCGCTGGAAACCAGCGAGAACCTCGCTGGAAGCTGCATTCCAGCGAGGACCTCGGCCGTGTGTACACAGAGCGCTCGCCCCGCCCGTCGGGAATCCCGTCGAGCGAAAAGAGAGCACGCTCTCTTTTTGCTCGACGGCCCGCCTGGATGAATGGCTGGTTGCCGTTCCCGATGGGCGGGTCGCCGATTTAGACGGCCGGCAGAGAACCTCGACGGGCGGAACGATGTGAACGATGTGTTCTGCCCGTTGAGGTTCTCTGCCGTGTGTACGCGGCTTAATACTCAATACAACACACAGGTACTCAACAAGACAATGTACAGGTACTCACAGCCCATGTGCACTCGCAGACCACGTGCACACGCAGATCACGTGCACTCGCCGACAACGTGCACTCTCAGATCAGCGAGTAGCAGTTCAGTGTATGCAATGTATAGCACGGTGTACAGAGTGCAGCCCTTTATTTGTTTGTATGTTCAATGATCCCAGCCCACATAATTGCTCACAAGCAACCCGTATCTCCTTCACCTCCTATATATCAGTCGGGTGGTCAAGCCCAGAATTCCACTCTTTTGATATTTTGAGTATTGTGTGTGTTTTCTCTTCTGTTTTTCAGGTCCAGTTGATCTTCGGTCAAGACTGTCGGAGAATGGGGCAGACTAGATAGTCGGGAATATTAATGTGAATTGTATTTAATAACATTTGTATGTTTTATTTTCTCACTCTCTCTACTTTCACCGTACTATTTTAAAGTGGATTCAGGTGGGTGCTCAGGAGTGAGACACCATGTTTCTGGCGCTGGGGACAGTATATATTTATGTGGGGGGAATTTGTAGCGCACTACTACTTTCATAGCTGGTGCTGGTTTAAATTTAGAGGGTGGTCAGAGATTTAGTTGCCTCTGACCGTGTTGTTTTTGCCAAATTTGGGCCTCTGTTTTAGCCATGGCTGTACTGTGAGTGACTACTATCGTTGTCTAAGGTGTCGGTCCCACTCCAGTCCGAGGGTGGCAGCAGTCAAGTCGAGGTATATTGGATTATAGTGCTGGTTGATCGCCTTGCTATGCATGCTGGGGAGGAGTATTTAAGGGACAGATCTCACTGAATTGAGGTCATCGTCAACCCCGGCCATGTGTGGCCCTCATGGCCGGGATTGCGTGTTCAAGAGTTCCTGGCTCCGGTACCACGTTGGTCCGGAGCTGTGATTCGCCAGGTAGGCCCGGTAGTCAGACTAGGTCTACAATTATAGAGTGGTCCTGTGCTGTCCGTCCTGAGGGAGGAAGCCGCCCGATGATGAACTTGTCTGGGGGAGTACCGAGCATGAGGCTGGTATCTCAGGAAAGGCCTTGAACTTCATCGGAGGATGCACTATTGCTGAGGGGCTGAGTGATGGTCGCCTGTCAGCTTTAAGCTCATAAGTTTATTCAAGAGAGTTCCGGGTGCTTAATCCTGTATAAAAAGGATTCTGGACCGAATACATGTCCACCTTTGGGAAGGTCTGTGGCAGAGACTTAGCTAAAGTTTTCCGTGTGACACCCTGGCTGCCAGGCTGGTGAGAAAGGCCTATCCAAGTGTGCGCAAAACCCGATCTGGCTAGAGTGGCAACGTAGTTTAACCACTGGAAGCAGGAGTGTTTCCGAACAAAGTTATATGCCTGAACCCATTTTCTACTACTCTTCTCACCCTTTTCATCTATTACTTTTATTACTTTACCCCGTTGGGTAATAAAGCACAGAAAAACACACCTGAAGCTCTCATCCAGTACCCTAGACCAGAGTTTTTCAACTCCAGTCCTCAAGGCACACCAACAGGTCATGTTTTCAGGCTTTCCATTATTTTGCACAGGTGATTTGATCAGTTTCACTGCCTTAGTAATCACCACAGCCATTTCATATGGGGGAAATCCTGAAAACTTGACCTGTTGGTGTGCCTTGAGGACTGGAGTTGAAAAACACTGCCCTAGACGGTGGAGAAAATAGGGTTAACATGCCACCCAAAACAAACCAGCAGCTCCTTCGGGAGTAGTGCTACATATGAATTACGCAGCACAGTAAATAGATTGCAGTGATCCACTGTATGCAATATACAGCACACACAGCATACATATAGCAGTTTAGGCTATGAAAGCAAATCATAGTGTACACATTACAGAATAGAGCCCACAAAATGCATAAATTGTACAGCTGTCCGCAGTATTCAACGTGCAGCACATTGCTCAGGAGTCCAGATTATTTTACCATGCAGCACAGTGTACAGAATTCAGCAGTCAGGTGTATGTGTGGTTCAGCACATTTTACAAGGTGCAGCAGACATACAATGAAACACAGAGACTTTGTTTGTTTTTACCTCTTTTAGAAATGGCTCAATGGTAAACCAATGGGCAGCAATACTCGCTGTTAGTAGATCGACAGAAGCGCCACCAACCGTCACCTCTTCAGCTGGACAGACACTGCAGGAATGACAGGTTAGATTTTAAGTAGTGACGCCATCTGGTTGGATTGAAAGCCTCAACCCTGGGCTCTGCGCTTCTGACTTTTCTGCCTCGTCCATCCCCAGATGAGACAAAGGGGTCGGTCTGTTTATAAAGAATTCACTGAAAAATCATCCAATGAATCCTTCACTCACATGCTCCAGTCACATTCACCCGGTTTACACTAGAATTAATGTGTACCAGGCCAATGCAGGAGCCAGTAAACCCCCAACAATGTCACATGTACGGCTAAAGTTCCTCCCGAGGAGTTCCTCCCTAGTGGTGAACTGTGTTATTACAAAGAAGGGCCACATTTATTTATTTTTACAAATGTAAACAAAACAAACACAATGCCCCCACCCCCACCCACAGGGCCGATCCTAGGGTCACAGGCACCTGGGTGCAGAAATATTTCTGGAACCCCCACATGGGCGTGGTCATTTTTACTAACTCCTCCCCTTTACAAATGTTTCTTTGGCAACGACTCATTGTACAAATCCATCTATTTTTGCCACTGCCGCCACCTATTCATGAATTACAGTGGGGGGTGTGTTTTGGAAGTGCCTGATTAGAGCCTATGGTATGGTATGGTAAACAGCGGGCGCACTGCTGTGCGTTTGCTGCTTACACAGTGTTAGGGAAGCGAATACATTGAATGTAACTAATGAAAGACGTTTAGAATGCCCCCACCTGTATGTGACATTGGGTGACCCCGTGGCTTTCTTGGCCTCCTCTATCTGAGCCTCACTGATGTCGATTCCGAGAACTTTCTTGAAGTATGAAGAGAAAACTCTTGTGTTCTGCCCCGTTCCACAGCCAACGTCCACAGCAAATCCATACGGTTTGTGTAACTAGGAAGACAGAAACATCTTCAAAATACATTACAGAAGACACTGGTGGTGTTTTCAGTTTAAAAAGCCAAGATTTCTATGCTGAGAACACTCTCACTGCATGCCCCCAGCATAGGGTGACCACGTGTCCTGGATTGCCTGGGACATTTTGCATGTCTGTCCCCGGCACCTTCATTCCAGGACAATACAGTGCCCTGGAATGAAACTGACACAGCCCCCCCCCCCCTGGGCCAATCTGATGCCCCCAAAAAAGGCCGCCACATCTCCGCTTTACTCACTGACATTACTTGACCTTACCAGGAATGCCTGGAGGAGCACAATCCCGCCCCCTGTTTGTGATTGGACACAAGAGGCGGGATTTATGATTTCTCCAATCACTGTGCTGTAATTCATTGCAGCACAATCTGATTTTTGGGAAGGGGGGTGTCCCTGAATTGTAGTTTGGAAATGTGGTCACCCTACCCCAGCACAGCCATAGCCACAGCATAGCCAGCTCTCCATCTCTAGTCCTAACTGAAGGCTGGTGGGACAGACTTCCAATCATTTGTCCACTGTGAGAGCCAATCATAGTGATCGAGAACTGTCTCGCCCTCCTCAGCATTTAAAGGGATGCCAAAGATGGGTGGGTTACATTTATAATGTCATAACAATGATTTTTTGGTTGAAAATTATTCATCCTCCATCTCTCTCCCTACTTTACCAACATTTGTGTTTTTTCTTCTGAGAGAACGTACCATTTTCTGACAGGCCTAGGGGACAACTATGCAACTCGGCATCACACGTCCCAGGAGGCCACGGGACCAAATCACAGAGCACACAGTAGGGCAAATCACTAGGGCACAAAGCAGAACACAGGGCACACAGCAAGGCACATTGCTGTTGCTGGCCATACTACCAGTTGCAGCATGCTAGTGTGGGATACAAGGGGTTAAAGCAGGCGTGAAAAGGTGATGACATTTCTCCTCACCGCCTGCTTTAGCATCTTGGTTGCTGTGTTGCAGGATGCTGGTAGAGTGGCCCCATTTAGTTAAATGGGTCATGCTTGGCAGGCGATATGCCTATTAAGTGTGACAAGGTGTAAAACTCCTGTTGCAAATGTGTACAGCCCTGGCTACTGTAGTGGGGTTGCGGTTGGGAGGGGTGTTAAAAAACAGGGCTAATCTATCAGGGTTTTACCACCCCCCAAACTGGGGGACACAGGTCCTCTGTTGCAGGTGACATCTCTTTGATAAGGGGAGAAAATCCACCCCCCCAGCACAAAATCCTCTCCCATTACTCCAATGAATGCACCCATTACCTGTCCCCCACCTCTGTATCCATAAACCATACCCAGTGATAGACCTCACATCATCAGCCAGATCTAGCAGTGCAATGTCCCCCAACCCCTCTCCTGTCTATAAGAACACCAGAGCCGAGGAGGAGGGGGATCCTCAGTGGCTCAGTGAAGTGTGCAGGCTGTCAGAGGCGAGATGGAGGTGTCGGCTGCCACAGAGGGGCAATTGCTGAGTGTAGGAGTCCAGGCGAGAGATGCAAGGAAGATGCCCCCAGCCAGTTACTGTTCCAGTAGCCAGTGGCGTAGCGTGGGAGGCAGGGGGGGCCGTGGCCCCCGGGCGTGACATTAAGGGGGGTGCAATTCCGTGCCTCCTCCTAATTTTCACATCCTGTGTCCCCGATCTCCGGCCGCCATGTTTAGTGTCTGGCGCCCTGTGATTGGGCGTATGGGGGTTATGTGCGGCGTTGGGCTGGCCTGACTGCAATCGCTCTTGAAGTCCCGCCTCCGCAGATGATCGCCATACACCTAATCACACTGCGCCAGGAAACACTGAACAACCATTGGAAATGTGAGCCAATGTCTTCCACTCCGCCTGGAGCCTGTCCCTCTCCTCTGGTTCGGCCACGGGGGTTCGTGTCTAGCGGAGCATGGAGGTGCAGCGTGTTAGCCGCCCTCCTGTCTGGCGGGGACACATGGTGCGGGTGGATGGCGCTGGCGGGGAGTCGGGACCAATTCAGCACATCCAGTGCTGAGGTCCTCCTAAGGAGTGTAATGATCAGGTGGGTCAGTTTAGGTGTAAGGTAGGTTAGTGTAGTAAGTGTCACGTGGGTCAGTGTAATGTGAGTAGTGCAGCAAGTAGGAGTCAGGTGGACCATGGATCAGTGCATGTGTCAGGTAAGTGTGTCAGGGGGTCAGTGTAGGGGTCAGATAGGTCACATGTGTTGCAGGGTAAAGTGGAGCCAGGGAGCAGCCAAGGGGGGGGCGGCAAAAATCCTTGCACCAGCCCTGGTGGTCAGTGCGGTGTGTAGTGGTCAGTGTGCAGGGTAGTGGTCAGTGTGCAGGGTAGTGGTGTGCAGGTTAGTGGTCAGTATGTAGTGGTGTGTATAGTGTAGTGGTCAGTTTATGGTGTGGCCAGTGTGTAGTGGTGTGTGTAGTGGTCAAAGTGTAGTGTAGTGTTCAGTGTGTATTGTAGTGGTCAGTGTGTAGTGTAGTGGTGTGTGAGTTAGTGGTCAGTGTACAGTGTAGTGGTCGGTGTGCGGGTTAGTGGTCAGTGTGTAGTGTAGTGGTCAGTGTGGTGTGGTCACTATTTAGTGGTGTGTAGTGGTCAGTGTGTAGTGTAGTGGTCAGTGTGGTGTGGTCAGTATTTAGTGGTGTGTAGTGGTCAGTGTGCAGTGTAGTGGTCAGTGTATGATGTAGTGGTCAGTGTGTAGTGTAGTGGTGTGGAGGTTAGTGGTCAGTGTGTTGGTCAGTGTGGTATGCAGTGTAGTGGTCAGTGTATGATGTAGTGGTCAGTGTGTAGTGTAGTGGTGTGGAGGTTAGTGGTCAGTGTGTAGTGGGCGGTGTGTGGGTTAGTGGTCAGTGTATAGTGCAGTGGTCAGTGTGGTATGTAGTGCAGTGGTCAGTGTGGTATGTAGTGTAGTGGTCAGTGTGGTATGCAGTGTAGTGGTCAGTGTGTTATGCAGTGTAGTGGTTAGCGTATGGTGTAGTGGTTAGCGTATGGTGTAGTGGTCAGTGTATGGTGTAGTGGTCAGTGTATGGTGTAGTGGTCAGTGTATGGTGTAGTGGTCAGTGTGGTATGCAGTGTAGTGGTCAGTGTGTGATGTAGTGGTCAGTGGATTAGAGGTCATTGTGTAGTGTAGTGGTCAGTGTGGTGTGGTCAGTGTTTAGTGGTGTGTAGTGGTCAGTGTATGGTGTAGTGGTCAGTGTGGCATGCAGTGTAGTGGTCAGTGTATGGTGTAGTGGTCAGTGTGTAGTGTAGTGGTGTGCAGGTTGGTGGTCAGTGTGTAGTGTAGTGGTGTGCAGGTTGGTGGTCAGTGTGTAGTGGTGTGTAGTGGTCAGTGTGTAGTGTAGTGGTGTGCGGGTTAGTGGTCAATGTATAGTGTAGTGGTCAGTGTGTGGGTTAGTGGTCATTGTGTAGTGGTCAGTGTGGTATGCAGTGTAGTGGTCAGTGTATGGTGTAGTGGTCAGTGTGTAGTGTAGTGGTCAGTGTGGTATGCAGTGTAGTGGTCAGTGTATGGTGTAGTGGTCATTGTGGTATGCAGTGTAGTGGTAAGTGTGTAGTGTAGTGGTCAGTGTATAGTGTAGTGGTCAGTGTGGTATGCAGTGTAGTGGTCAGTGTGTGGTGTAGTGGTGTGTGGGTTAGTGGTCAGTGTGTAGTGTAGTGGTCAGTGTGTAGTGTAGTGGTCAGTGTGGTGTGGTCAGTGTTTAGTGGTGTGTAGTGGTCAGTGCATTGTGTAGTGATCAGTGTATAGTGTAGTGGTCAATGTGTGGGTTAGTGGTCAGTGTGGTGTGGTCAGTGTTTAATGGTGTGTAGTGGTCAGTGTGTAGTGTAGTGGTCAGTGGTCGGTGTGTAGTGGTCAGTGTGTAGTGTAGTGGTCAGTGGTCGGTGTGTAGTGGTCAGTGTGTAGTTTAGTGGTCAGTGTGGTATGCAGTGTAGTGATCAGTGTGTGGTGTAGTGGTTACTGTGCAGTGCTTTGGCTAATGTAGAAATCGGGTAGGTCAGTGCAGTGGACAGGTAGGTAAGTGTAAGTGTCAGTACAGGAATCATAAAGGGTCAGTGTAGAGTTCAATGTAGTGGTCAGTATAGGAATCAGGCTGGTAAGTACTATTGAAGGAAGGTAAGAGACTCGGGGAGTGCAAAAAGTCTGCAGGTTGGGGGGGGGGCGCAAATTTCTTGCATTGACAACCCAGGCTACACCACTGCCAGTAGCAGTTACTTCTGAAAAAAAAGGGGGGAGAAAGTACACACAGCCTCACCGATGCCTATAATAATAATAATAATACCTCTCATGGCACGTAAACAGAGAGGGGGGAGGACTCGAGGAGGCGGCTTCAGTCCGCTACGCTGAGAGAGACACAGATCAGTGCAGGGGTGGGTGGTCCCATGCTGCTGCCCACAGGTGTCACCCCTCTGACGGGTGTCACCTGGGTGCGCCTGCACCCCCCACCCCCACCTAGCAATGCCACTGGGAGCAGGGCTGCTCTGTGCAAAACCACTTTACTGAAAGCACATAGTCAATAGAAGGTCACCTGCAGATAAATTAAACAGATCAGATATAAAAGTCACAATGTTATTTTCTATCTCCTCTGATCAATGTTTATAAACAATGTTACTTTGTATTTTTCTATATTTTTTTTCATTGACAAATTTTAGAAAACTATACCACATGTTAGCCACTAGATGGAGCTGACGGTCATAGGGATTGATATATTAGAGAAATTACAGCCAATATTTGTGTGACGTGCACAATTGTGTGTGACATTCGGTCAAAGACTGTTTAATAAATAGATCTCCCAGTGTCCACAACTATTTAGGAAATATTTGAAAAGATTGTGATATAAGAAAATTACATTTTTGAAAGAGTTATGGCGTGTACACACAATGATTTTTCAGCATGTCCAAAAAACGTCGTTTTTTCCAACTATTATTAACCACTTCAATCCACCTTCACGTCCAAAGACGTGAACAGCGCAGACCTGAGGCGCCGGGTTGACGTCTTTGGACGTGATTTGCTTGTAATTCCCCGCGCGCGCCACAGGGTGGCGCGCGGCGGGGAAAAACAGTCCCGACGCATCACCGAGGATCCGATGCGTGTACCTGGCGGCCGCGATGTCCGTCAGGTACACGCGATCGTCGGTGAGACAGCAGGGACGTGGAGCTCTGAGTGTAAACACAGAGCTTCACGTCCTGTCAGTGAGGTGACAGATGCTGTTTCTCTTGTACATAGGGAGACAGCATCGATCACCTCCCCCAGTCACCCCCCTCCCCCCATACAGTTAGAACACACCCAGGCAATACATTTAACCCCTTCCTCACCCCCTAGTGTTAACCCCTTCAATGCCAGTCACATTTATACAGTAATTAGTGCATTTTTATAGCACTGGTCGCTGTATAAATGTGAATGGCGCCAAAAATGTGTCAAAAGTGTCCGATGTGTCCGTCGCAATATCGCAGTCCCAATAAAAATCGCAGATCGCCGCCATTACTAGTAAAAAAAAATATATAAAAAAAAAAAAATCATAATTATGTCCCCTATTTTGTAGGTGCTATAACTTTTGCGCAAAGCAGTCACTTATTGTGATTTTTTTTTTTTTTTTACAAAAATACGTAGAAGAATACGTATCGGCCTTAACTGAGAAAAAAATATATATAAAAAAAAAAAAATGGGATATTTATTATAGCAACAAGTAAAAAATATATATATATTTTTAAATTGTCGCTCTTTTTTTCATTATAACGCAAAAAATAAAAACCGCACGGGCGATCAAATACCACCAAAAGAAAGCTCTATTTGTGGGGAAAAAAGGGACGCCAATTTTGTTTGGGTGCCACGTCGCACGACCGCGCAATTGTCAGTTAAAGCGACGCAGTGCCGGAAGCTGAAATTTCGCCT
This sequence comes from Rana kukunoris, assembly GCA_029574335.1. Classification (NCBI taxonomy): domain Eukaryota; kingdom Metazoa; phylum Chordata; class Amphibia; order Anura; family Ranidae; genus Rana; species Rana kukunoris. Next base: position 9,917,929 of record CM056054.1, on the reverse strand, counting down.
GGGCACGAAGGGGGTTTATGTGCCCAGTAAGCAAGTGGTTATAAACGATGTTGCCCACACACCATCGTTTTTAAAAAAATGATGAGCAAAGCGCGGTGACGTACAACACCTACGACGGCACTCTAAAGGGGAAGTTCCATGCGGATGGCGCCACCCTTTGGGCTGCTTTAGCTGATTCCGTGTTAGTAAAAGACGATCTGCGATTTTCTGTCTGTTACAGCGTGATGAATGTGCGATCTCCATTATGAACGGTAGTTTTACCAGAACGAGTGCTCCCATCTCATAACTTGCTTCTGAGCATGCGCGGGTTTAAAACGTCGTTTTAGCACACACACGATAATTTTTTTACAACCTGAAAAACGACATTGTTTAAAACGACGTTAAAAAATGCAGCAGGTTCGAATTTCTTTTTTTGTGAAGCCCACACACGATCATTTTAAATGACGTTTTTAAAAAACAACGTTTTTTTCATGCCAAAAAATGATCGTGTGTACGCGGCATCAGACCCATGTGTTCTTGAATTTTTACTCGCATTCTGGTGACACCAATAATTGGGACATTAAGTTGTGGGGAAATCTCCCTATTGGGTTACAGACAGAAGTAAGAACCAAACAGCACCTTTCCCTGATCTGTCTAATACAGGGGTGTCCAAACTTTTTTCAAAGAGGGCCAGATTTGATGAAGTGAACATGCTCGAGGGCCGACTATTTTGCCTGACATTCTTTGAACCATTCAAATTCGGTCTAAGTGTGTTCCCCCGAGCAACTAATACACGGCCCAACAAGAATTCTCTTGCCTTTGTGGCTGTGTGTGGTGAAGAGATTTGCTTGGGCGTGTTATTCGGATATACTGCATATATTTCTTTTGTGGCCCCGACAAATCTCGGAGCGCTGCTCAGGACCAAGGATGAGCTTGAGGGTGTTATTTGGATATACCGCATTTATTGGTGTATAACACACACAGGCTTACCATTGCCATGAATGCAGCCTCACCATTGCCACGAATGCAGCCTCACCATTGCCACCAATGCAGCCTCACCATTGCCACCAATGCAGCCTCACCATTGCCACCAATGCAGCCTCACCATTGCCACCAATGCAGCCTCACCATTGCCACCAATGCAGCCTCACCATTGCCACCAATGCAGCCTCATCATTGCCACCAATGCAGCCTCATCATTGCCACCAATGCAGCCTCACCATTGCCACCAATGCAGCCTCACCATTGCCACCAATGCAGCCTCACCATTGCCACCAATGCAGCCTCACCATTGCCACCAATGCAGCCTCACATGTGCCATAAATGCAGCCTCACATGTGCCATAAATGCAGCCTCATCATTGCCATTGGTGCAGCCTGATCGATGCCCATCTGCAGCCTTGGAGGGGAGAGGGAGGGGGACGGGACGAGTGCCAACAGATTACAAACAGAAGAATCTCTTGTTTACTCTTTGGTCTCTTTAATACAAAGTCCCGCCTCCTATGATAGACAGAACAGTCGTCCAATGGCATCCCAGGAGACGGGACTTCCAATAGAGACGCCGCTGAGTAAACAGGAGATTCTCTTCATGTAATCTGACGGCACTCGTCCTGCCCCCTCCCTGTCCCCTCCAAGGCGGCACCGATAAATAGGGAATATATCTTTTGTGGCCCTGGGGCCACAAACAATATATATATATATATATCCAAATCGCCAGGGGGGCCATATTAAGTCAACAGGGGGGCCACATTTGGACATGCCTGGTCTAGTAGAAAAAAAAAGTGTTGGCTGGACAAACCCTTTAAAAAATAAAATAACTCGAGTGACTCTAGTGCTAATCTAAGCAAATTTATTCTGTTTTAAATTTTACAAGCGGCCAATTGTTTTTAGCTGGGTGCATAGGAGTTGCGCACAGGGTGTGCCGGGTGTGCCTGGGCACACCTGAATTATCCCATGTGAACTTGCATTATCCAGGGGCGGCACCAGGTGGATGGTTGGGGGATTCCAGCGGCCTGTGTGTTATATTAAAGGCTAGGTTCAACTTTAGGAACACATTACACCCGTATTTAGGGTGTAGGATATTGTGCTCCTAATCAACTGTCTACCTTCACCAGAGCTTCCTCCCTGTGACAGCAGGTGGCACTCATGTGTGTTTGAGCTTTTTGGTGCACACCCTAATGCAGGGGTGCCCAACCTTTTGAAGAGCGAGGGCCACTTAAACAACTTGGTAACCAGTCACAGGCCACAATCAGCGGCGCAGATGGTCGACAGGTCACGGCTACTCTATAGGCCCTCCGATCCGATGGAAGGGGGAAAATGTTTTTCGGATTGAAGGTAGACTGGCGTAAACGGACATCTGTCACTCTGTAGAGGTGAATTGAGGGTCCCATTCGGTCAGGCTGATCGTGTGAAAAGGGCCTAAGACTGCTTTCACACTGATGTGCTGCGTGTCTATCCCGCGGGTTAGCTGAACTTTGCCATAATCTCCGCCTGTGGCAAAAGCCGGCGCTGTAGAGGAAACATCGGCTTATGTGGCTCCGCAGCCGCTTTCTTCCTCTACCACCAGCTTCATATCACAACACTAATGCTCCGGTATGGCGGGTCGGCAACCTGCGATCTTTCGCCATTCCAGAGTAGGAGGTCGCGGGCCATATCAGAGGGCTTCCCGGGCCACTGGTTGGCCACCCCTGCCCTAATGCAATAGGCTGCGCACACCTATGGCTTGGTGTATACCAGACAGAAGCCGTCACTCACCCTTTCATCTACGTAACTGAAGATAAGGTCTATTATATCTTGTGATGGGTCAATCCTGAATTTCTGATAATTAGATGCTTGCTCCTTTCCTTCAAACTGTCGTGTCAACATGTTGGACTCCGATTATCACCTAAAATGATAAAACAGAAGAAAAATATTTACAAAAAAAGGGACCTTCAGGGGGTGGGGGGTGGTTGGTCCTTTGCAGATACACCGTCACTTTAACTTTCATGGGAAAGATAAAAACAACCATCTCTTCGAAGTGGACCTGTACCAAAACTTCAACAATTCAAACTGAATGGAGTCATTGACAGCTCAAGTTCCAAAAAATTAATTAATTTTTTTTGGCCCCACCCATAAATGCCTCCAGAGCCTCCCTATTGGTCCGTGAGGCTGTCCCTTACATTAGTACAGGCATACCCCGCTTTAAGTACACTCACTTTACATACACTTGCGAGTAAGGACATACCTGCGAGTGTATGTAAAGTGCCTTACAAGTACTGTACAGACATTCTTGCAGCCTCAGTAGAAGGAGCTGAAGCTCCGAGAGCATAGCCCACCCTGTTCCAGTGTGCCCCTGACACCCCCACTACAGCCTCTGAGACCTGAACTACAGCTCCTAACACCCCCACTACAGTCCCTGACCCCCACTGCATCCTAGAAGTGAAAAAAGATATTGTTTCACTTTAAGTACATTTTCGTTTTACATACATGCTCTGATCCCGTTGTGTACTTAAAAGTGGGGTATGCCTGTTATTAGGAAATCCTGGGAAGGGCCAATCTAGACTTTTACAGAAAAAGGTGAGATTTGCATGTAACTTTAGCCGAGGTTGGGCCGGATTCAGAGAGCTTTACGCCGGCCTATCTGGAGATACGCCGACGTAAGTACAAATATGCGCCGTCGCATTTTTACGCCGATTCCTAAAGCAAGATACGCCGTAAAACATGGCTTCAGTCGTCCGATGTAACTTGCCTACGCCGGCGTATCGTGGGCGCATAGTTACGCTGGACACATTCGGCGTTCTCATGTTAAATATGCAAATGAGGAGGATACGCCAATTCACGAACGTAGATGCGACAGTTACGCGGTTTGCGTAAGGGTTACGTCCGGCGTAAAGATAAACCACCAAAAAGGTGGCGCATCCCATGCAAGGTATAGACGTCGGAAAACCCGTCAAATTTTACGTCGTTTACGTAAGGCATACTTTCGACATATCTTAGGCATTCTATTCAACGTGATTCTAAGCATGCGCACTGGGATACGTCCACGGACGGCGCATGCACCGTTCGTTCGGCACCTCATTTACATGGGGTCAAGCTTCATTTTAATACCACATGCCCACTGCCTGGCTATTTTGAATTACGCGGGCTTATGCCGGCCCATTTACGCTACGCCGTTGTAACTTTGGGAGCAAGTGCTTTGTGAATATAGCACTTGCCTCTCAAACTTGCGGTGGCGTAGCGTAAAGAAGGTACGCTCCGCCCGCACAAAGATACGCTGGGTACGTGAATCTGGCCCATTATCTTGCCATGTGACCTCGGCTTTTGTGTATTGCAGACTGAATTGCCCAGATTTATAAAAGCCTTACTATGAGAACTGATGGATCTGCATTCTTTCATATGAGGCTTTTAAAACGGATCTTCACCATTCCCACCCACTTCCTAACATCACCCAAGCTCCTCCCCTTCCTCTCTTACAATCAGATTTTTGTTCTGATTTAAAAAATGGCATTGGGGTCCCCCCTAAAAATACATACCAGACCCTTATCCTGGCAGGACGCAGGAAAAAAGGGGGGATGAGAGAGCGCCCCCCCCTCCTGAACCATACCAGGCCACGTGCCCTCAACATGGGGAGGATGTCCCACCGACAGTCTCACATTGGAGGTCAAAGGTTGACGCAGTCTTGCCCCTATATACATTGACATATATGAGCCACAAATGTCCTAAATAATTTGACAAGATCTGGGGGACCTGGGTGAAAGCGAGGTCAAGCACCAATTAGGGCTCGCTCGTGATGGGAACTGAGGAGCAGGGCTCAGATGCAAAGTCTTCCTCTGACTGAGATGTCTATGACTCCAGCACTTCCCCCCTATCCCGACTCTCTTTTCCCTTCCCCCCCCCCCCCGCTATACCCCCTTCTACCCTCCACCGAACTAGCTGTCATTCTAACTTAGTCCTCTTCTGGATATTCTCCACAAGTGCCTTAGAATCTCAGGTTAACTGTTATTGGATCATTCCTCGTCAAAGCCTTATATTTTCATATATTGTTGTTACTCTCTATCTGCATGTTAATGCACTGTGTACCTTACTATTCTTCTTAGAATTGTGTATGATAAATGAAACATTTTCTGTTAAAAAAAATATATGAGTGAAAACATCAAAAACACACCTTTATAGCGAGGACACGGCCGTCTTCCCACCGGTGGATGAAAGCTGCTCCGACTTCAGGAAGTTTTTATTGCTACAAAGTAAATATTGAACACTCACTTGTTAAAAGATCAATTAATCCTTCAGTCACGGGGTGTCTACATGTCCTCAGATAACTCCTGTACACCGATCTCCTCCGGCTAAAAGGCTGGTAACTGGGTGGAGATGGGTGTATAGTGGAGCTTCTGGAAAATTAATTTGAAATGGCACGTTGCCCTCATGAGATCTTCCAGTGAATGTAGTCTTGTTTGATTCAAAACATGTTTGGGGCAAAAAGAAATCTATATTTTGCAGCAACGATGATAACACACAAAATTTTCAATTGAAATAAAAAAAATGGGGCCGACGCGATGGACGACTTTTTTTTTCTGCCATCACTCTGTTTCTACTATCTGTATACAAGTAAGTGTAGTCATGGGTGTCCGCCCCATAGGGCAAGGGGGGGCAAATGACCCCCCCTGGAAAATCAAGAAGGTGTTGAAGAGTCTTGCGGCCGCGGGCTGTCTGAGCAGTCCTGGGCCTGATGTCACACAGGCACAGCGAGCAGAGTGAAGCCACCTCCCCCTCCAGTGTTTATGTGTACACAGGGGGAGGGTACCTGCTGCCTGTGCTGCACTGATGGCTGATCTGAAGTACTGAATGGGATGGGGGAAAGGGGTCATCTGTGCTGAAGGGGGGGTCTGTGCCGAAGGTGGGTCCATCTGTGCTGAATGGCGGGGTCTGTGCATAATGGGGGGTCCATCTGTGCAGAATGGGGGGGTCTGTGCTGAAGGGGGGTCTGTACATTCTCTAGGCTATATTTATATCTGCATTGAGTGAAGCTGAATTATCTCAAGAGCTACTGTATTTCACACTGCCAGCTGGCCGCGTTATCGGTAAAGTGCCGCTAAAATGCGGCATTTTACCATTGATTTAGCTGCGCTATTCGGCCGTTAACGTGCACTTTAAACCCCCGCTAGCGTTTAAAGAAAGGGCTAAATGTGACTGTATCACCGCTGCCGAAGTGCCCCCCCCCCCCTGAAAAAAATTCAGCAGATGCCCATGAGTGTAATTACTTTTGTAGCAATAAATACTTTATTATGGAGAGCACTATGTTTTTTTCTTCCTTTGTTTCCACAGGGATGGTAAGGAATGAGCCTGGATGTCAGAAGCGTGCGCAGGCACCATCTAGAGCTACATGTTCGGCAATTTAAAAACGCAGATCGCCGCCATTATTAGTAAAAAAAAAAAAATGCTATAAATCTATCACCTATTTTGTAGACAGTATAACTTTTGCGCAAACCAATCAATATACGATTATTGCGTTTTGTTTTTTTTTACCAAAAATACATAGAAGAATACGTATCGGTCTAAACTGAGGGGAAAAAAAGTTTTTTTTTTTTTTTTTATGTGATATTTATTGAATAAAAAAGTAAAAAATATTGTGTTTTTTTATTAAATTGTCACTCTTCGTTTGTTTATAGCGCAAAAAATAAAAACCGCAGAGATGATCAAATGCCACCAAAAGAAAGCTCTATTTGTGTGGGGAAAAAAAAAACATGAAGGATCTGGTATAGATTTTGAGGGGGACCCCCACTTTTTTGGGGGGGTTCCCCTTAATATTCATACCAGACCCAAAGGGCCTGGTAATGGACTGGGGGGTACCATGCTGTTTTTTTCAATGATTTTTATCTGTATTGCCGAGACCCGACAATTCATTACAGCCGTGATCAGTTTTAAATTACTTTTTTTCCCTTTAAAAATGTCATTTTGCTGTGGGACTGTTCTAAACACGGGGAAAATGCGCCACTTTACAGGCATACTATAGCCACCCCCAGGTATGAAATTTAAAAGTATATTTCACATTTATTGTTTCACTTTAAGCATCATTAAAATCACTGCTCCCGAAAAAAAATCAGTTTTTAAAACTTTTTTTTGCATTGATACATGTCCACTGGGGCAGGACCCGGGTCCCCAAACACTTTTTATGACAATACTATGCATATAAGCCTTTAAAATTATCACTTTTGATTTTTTATGTTTGTGTCCCATAAACTAAATTTTTTGCCTGTTCGCAAGTTTTGGTGCGAAACGAACCGGGGGTGTTCGGCTCATCCTTACTCCTGACAAAGCAGAAAGTCTGGGGCTACAGCATAGTAGGTGGGTAAGAGATGCCAGGAGATGGTATCATAGCAGGCTCACAATGCCTTTTTCCATCCCCTCCCCTTACCTGTCAAGTATGTTTTCTGGAGACAACTCTGCATATCTGTTCAACAAATTTAGCCTTGTACCTGCGCCGCCATATTCCCTTCCTTATTTATCAGGAGCCGGCTACCTCGTTCATGCTCTTGTAGCCAGCCCTCAATGATGCGCCAACAGGTCCTCCTGCCAGCCACTGTGTGTCCCTGCTCCTGCAGCCTCTTGTCACTACCAGGTCATAACAACTGAGACTGGTAGAAAGGGTTCCTGATCATCCTGATCATTGTAATTGGTAGACTGTCCTACCAACTCCCAGTTCAGTCACAATTCTAGTGGTGCTGATTGAATGCCCATCCAGAACACCACAGCAATGCATATATGCAGAGGATGGGTGTTAAGTACCACCTGCCACACATGTGCCTAAAGCTGCCATGAAGAGGTTAATCAAGAACTGTAGACCACAAGTCATAATAAGGTCAATACCCTCTGGTGAGTTCTTTGTAGGCTCTGGTGTATGGAGACTGAGCTATTAGGAGGGATTCATACACAGTGGTAGTTGAAGATAAATTATCACAAAAAGATACAAATTTATACATTTAGAAAAGTTTTTCTTTATTTGGACTTTTTGCTACATTGTCACATTTGATGATTTTGTCTCATTGGTAACTCTTAGGTGTATATATTTACTCCATGGTTTGATTTTATACAGAGCAGATCGTGTGAGATTTTTCCATTTGTACATCTGACATATTGAAACTGTTAACAGAACGTTGATATGGTAAAATTCTGATTAGCGGGGTCTCCAGCCACGTCTTGCAGGGCTCAGCGTTGGCTTTCCAAACTCTTCCTTCACTGAGGTTTGGAAGCCAATACCAGGACGTTTTGTAGCCAAACTTCAACCTCCGTTTCACTGGAGGACGTCCCCATGAGCCGAAGGCACCTGAAACATGAAATAATGTACAGAATAGAACATTCCCAAAGATTGAATCTTTCCAAACCTAACTCCAATCAGAACTGTTTTTAGGTGGCTTCCAATGGGGTTAAAGGCTCAGTCAACCTTATTGGATCATGCTAATATTACATTCACATTTAGAGTGTAACATGAATCATTAATACATCCTCCATCCCCAAAACCCACATCACCATCTTCCTGTGAAGTCCTGTTATTTTTTTTTTATAATTTAGTGGGCTGTGTGTCATGACTGTGGATAAGGCCATACAGCCGCCCTCCTGTACTTGGCCTCATCAGTTCAAAGTGTTGTGGAAATTTTATGAAGATGTATTTAATATGTAGTGTCACCCAGTGTTAGTTCTCCCGCAGCCCGCTCTAATGAGCTGACTGGGGCGGACTGAGACTGGTTGAGATAAACTTCCTGATTTGGAGAAGGGTGTTTGTGCAGTGGGGGTGTCGGCCGGCGAAAGGGCCCCTGTGTGATGCACAGAATTTCGCCTGTGGGGATGCGTCGCTCTACAAACGCATTATCGGTTTAGCGGATATATGCTCTTGTCATCTCTCGGTGCCTGATCAACACTGTATTGTGACGTGAGCGTACACCTGCAGATAAGCTCCCCTCATCAGAAACTGTGTTCATTGGTTATTGTATTATTATTGTATCATATTGTTGTTGTATTATATTGTATTCATGTATTATATGTATCTAAATATCCTTATCGGAAGGGTTATCATGTATTGTCACATCCATATATGGGCATTTGCTGTGTGGAGCCCCCATACTGTGTCCTGACTTCCCATGGAGGAGGTCACATGCTGTGACATCACTTCCTATGGTCACATGCTGTGACTCCAATCAGCTGTGGTTTGTGAAAGCTTTTGTTATAATAAAAGGACGCTATGTGGGCGTCGGGAGACCAGTGTTTGCTGGGAGCTATGATGAGAACAGTCTGGTGTTGAGGTCTCTTGACTTGAATCAATGGCAGATCGGATGAATGGTGAGTGAAACTTTTAGCTTAGAGATGGATTATTTCACTAAGATGAAATGTGTGCTTACGAGCACAGGAAGAATGCCGGTGTGTTCTGCATACAACCAATTCTGCCATGTCAAAAGGGGGGGGGGGAGAACAGGCTGTACTGCCCTATCGCTGACACTAATTCTCTTGAGGCTCCCCCTGCAGTGCTCCCGGCTTCTCCTCCTCCCCCTCTGGCTGCACTGCAGGAGAATTGTTTCCAGTATTTGTGCCCCCCGCTCTGATCACCCCCACCTCCCTGTTGTCCGGGCCCCCATGGCCCCCCTGTATGCCTTCACAGTGCTTCCGGCTGCCCTCTTCTCCTTCCCTCCGACAGCAGCTGCTGATAGAGTAATCACATTCCCAAAAAATAATAAAATAAATCACAGCACAGCTGGGGGCAGCGGATACGCGCTCTAACCAGGAGAACTGATCACGTCCCGAAAAAAAGGCAGCCGCCTCGCCACTTTACTCACTGACAGCACTTGCCCTGATTGGCCGAGACCCGTTTTACCTTGTTCCAACGCTGGCTTTACACCACCCTGCTGTGATTGGACACAAGAGGTGTGATTTATGATTTCTCCAATCACAAGCATGGGGCGGGGATTGTTCCTCTCCAGACATTCCCGGCCAGGACAAGTGCTGTCAGTGAGTAAAGCGGCGATGTGGTTGCCCTTTTTGCGGGCAACAGATAGAGGGGAGGGGGGGTGGCTGTGTCAGCTTCATTCCGGGACACTGTATTGTCCTGGAATGAAGGTGCCTGGGACCTGGGACAGACCTGCAAAATGCGTGACTGTCCCGGGCAATCCGGCACAAGGGCGCTAGCTGCTGAGGGCCCCGTGGCTGTTCCCCCACAGCTGCATCATCAAAGTCCAGAAAGGATGAATAGAAATTACTACTTCTGTCTACCACCAGGGCGGAGGGACTTGGCAGAGCTTTCCAGAAGCAATTGCAATCCAATTATACTCTAGCTGCACTTTCTCCAGTCCTGTAACAGAAGGTCTGTTCCCCCGTACGAGCCAAGGCCCAGGTTTGATTACCAGGATGGACCTTTTATTAAAAATAACCCAAGAAAAAAAAATTCTATTGATGTAATAGCTTACAAAAGGTGTTAGTTGGATTTGGGCTTGAATTTTTTGCTTACTTTCGCGGACAGAGACACTTTTTCATTTTTTTGCACACATGCTTATTCACTTCAGCCCCGGAAGGATTTACCCCCATAATGACCAGGCCATTTTTTTGCGATACGGCACTGCGTCGCTTTAACTGAGATTTGCACAGTCGTGCGACGTTGTACCCTAACAAAATTGACGTCCTTTATTCCCCCACAAATAGACCTTACTTTTGGTGGTATTTGATCACCTCTGCCTTTTTTTTTTTTTGAGCTAAAGACAAAAAAAGCCGACAATTAAAAAAAAAAAAAAAAAAACTTTTTACTTTCTGCTATAATAAATATCAAACTGATCTGTGTGGGGAAACACACAGATCCATCTTCCTGCTTGACAGGAAGGCAGATCTCAAGGTCATCCCTAACAGAACAGAAATCTGCCTTGTTTACTTCAGCAGATCCCCGTTCTGTCTCTGAGGGGAACGATCTCGGGTGACATAGAGTCCTCTGGACCCGCTGATTGGCTCCCCTGCTGGCCAATTGGAGTAACCACAACAGTTAGTGGACAGACCGCTGTACTGCTACGGCGAATCACACAGCCGAGCCACCTTGCGGCAGTATAACTGCAACAGGTGGTTGGGGAACCTTAACACCCCACATGTTTTAGAACTATATTTCCCATGATTCTCAGGCACTCTGCAGTGTAGTTGAGCATCATGGGAAATGTAGTTCCAAAACATCTGGGGTGCCAGGGTTCGCCATCACTGCTCAGTCTAGAGAATAAAACAGTGGTAGCTCCAATTTTCTCACACAATATTATCGCAAATTTTAGGGCACATGTGTAGGCTCCCCGATGCATGCGTTTATATTCATACGTACGGATTACGTGAGGGTTGGGAACCTCAAAAATAGACTGTTTTTCTTTTCTATACTTTTCTGTTATTTTCTATTTTATTCTTTTTTTTATTCAATTCAAATTTGAATTTTGGGAAATGGTTATATTCTATTCTACTGTTTTTTTTAATTCTATTATTTTCTATTCTATTCTTTTGTATTAAAATGTATTCTTTGTTATTATATTCTATTTGTTTCTATTATATTCAAGTCTATCCTGTTTTTGTTTTCTATTTTATTTTGTTCTGTTTTACTCTATTATATTATATTCTTTTATTTCCTGTTATATTTTTTTCTAGTCAATTTTTTTCTAGTCTATCATTTTTTTTCTATTCTATTCCTTTATTTTCTATTCTATTTTCTTTGGAAATTGGAAAAAGATTTGATACCAAAACGAACCACACTTGTATAGCTAAGATCACTCAGTCCTCAGGGCAGAGGTGTATTTGGGTTTTGTGCTGCCCTAGGCCTGACTAAACTTGCGCACCCCCTAATTTAAATATGACCCACCCCTTCCTGTCAAAGCCACACCCCTGTCATATTCATTGGAAGAGGACAGAGGGATGCTGTGGGTGAAGGACAGAGGGACGCCCTGGGAGAAGGGCAGAGGGTTGCCGTGGGTGACGGACAGAGGGACGCCGTGGGAGAAGGGCAGAGGGTTGCCGTGGGTGACGGACAGAGGGACGCCGTGGGAAGAAGACAGAGGGACACCCCCCGCAAAGTGCCGCCCTAGGCCTGGGCCTTGTCGGCCTGGGCCAGAATACATCCCTACCTCAGGGTGACAACACTGCTGCACAATTTGTACCTTTCTTGTCCTCTGTTCTCTGCTATTTCCTGTCCCATTCACCTACATTCTCACCTTTCTTCCACTGTTCTTATCATTTCCTTTGCTTCCTTAGGTTTGGTCTCAAGAAAGATCGGGAACATGGGGAAGGTCTGAATAAAACCCAGCAGCCTTGACAATGACATTCGGATCTTGGTCACAATGTTTTCTATCCTGCAAAGGCAAACAGCACTGTGAGTTAACGAAGAGGTAAAAAAAATGCAATCTTTACATTCCTATTTATATATAAAAAGGTACTACAGTGCTTATATGATCAAATAAGGAACAAACAAACAACAAAAATAACCAAATGATAAAGCTGCATACATAAAAAAAAGGTGCTAAACCAGTGAACAAAAATTGGATAAAATAGGATGAATGCGCTAAATCAACCCTTGCTATTGTACAGTACACATCGAGGGCCAGATTCTGGTAGAATCCGCGGCGGCGTAGCGTAAGCCATTTACACTACGCCGCCGCAACTTCCTGGAGCAAGTGCCGTATTCTCCAAGCACTTGCTCCGTAGTTTGCGGCGGCGTAGTGTAAATGGCCCGGCGTATCCCCGCGTAATTCAAAGGGGGCGGCTTGTATTTAAATTAACCGCGCCCCCGCGTCGATCGAACTGCGCATGCGCCGGCCGGGAAAAAAGCCCAGTGCGCATGCTCCAGCTCACGTCAGAAAACGTTGTTGAAACCGACGTTAAAAACGACGGGATCGTCACTTACGCAATGCCCTATTCGCGAACGACTTAGTAAAACGACGTAACCGACGGAAAAAGACGACGCTGACCCGACGCCATACTTAACATGGCATCCGACGGAACTTCGTAAGGTTACCCCTCATATAGCAGGGGTAGGTTTACGCTTACGGAAGCGACGTAAACGACGACGAGGCGGCGTAAAAGCGTTCGGGAATCGGCGTATTAGGCTCATTTGCATAGGCAAATGAGAAAACAACGTAAAGGCCACCTAGCGGCCAGCGAAGTAATTACATCTAAGATCCGGCGGTGTAAGTGTTTTACACCTGTCAGATCTTCACTGTATCTATGCGTAAGTGATTCTAGGAATCAGACGCATAGATACCCGGGGGAAAAAACAGAGATACGATGGTGTTTCCTGCGAATCACCGTCGTATCTCTTTTGAGAATCTGGCCCCAAGTGTATATATAAATATGTGTAAACACTCAGATGTTCAAATGAAACAAAATACAAAAACAAAAAAGTCCACAAACATATATAACGTGCACTTGTGCATCAGTGCAAACACTGTGAAGTGAAAAACACCAGGTAAAAGCAGCAAGAAACCAACCGTTCACAGTTGCAGCATGTAGACTGACTCAATGATAGGGAGCACCTGTGATATGCTCAGCACTTTACCATACCTCCCATCCACAGTCCAATACTGCCACTTGCTGATTCAGAAAGCCAGTTTATAGAGAGGGGAGAGAAAAAAACAAAGGGAAATGCTCATTGTGTAGTATGGCCGAGAAAAAAAACTGAGATTGTGGACTGATTAGAGAATCCACACTCACAAATCCTCTACACATAGGCAGCCTGTAGATACAGCTCAGTGCGGCGATCTCCTGATGCGGATGTATTTCCGTAGATCGCGTCACTTAGGCTTCTCCCCCACTAGTATCGTCACTGGTCACGTGACTTAGTCATGGGTACCCACGACTACACCCATATATACACCCTTTCCTTGTATGCATGAAACAGACTAAAAGACACACAGGACCTCTGTGCAAATTCACACCGGAGAGCCGCCTACAATCTCCTGCTATGCGAATTGGAATCGGTGAAAGACACATCCAATTTGCATAGGTGTGAACCCAGCCTAAAGCCCCATACACACTATCAGTTTTCCTGATGGTTTTCTCTTCAGGTTTACCAAAACCATCTAATATGAGGTCAAACCTCAAGAGCTTTAATTTGTATGCAATCAGGCCGGCCCTTGCACTACATGGTTTTGGTAAACCTGAAGAGAAAACCGTCAGGAAAACTGATAGTGTGTATGGGGCTTTAGGGAGAGTAAAAGCATTTCTCCCTGCCTTATCTCCGCTCCCCTGGCAGATGGCGCTCCCCTATACTCTGGCAGTGGGTTCTTCCTTGGCATCATCACACCCAATGCAGTGCTATGGACCCCATATCAGTCTTGATAATGTCAGGACCTTTGGAATGCTGAAGACTCAGGCCGTGTACACACGGCAGAGAACCTCGACGGGCAGAACACATCGTTCCGCCCGTCGAGGTTCCCTGCCGGCCGTCGAAATCGGCGACCCGCCCGTCGGGAATGGCAACCAGCCATTCTTCCAGGCGGGCCGTCGAGCAAATAGAGAGCGTGCTCTCTATTTCTGCTCGACGGGCTTCCCGACGGGAAGCTCGCCGAGAGCGTACACACGGCCGAGGTCCTCGCTGGAATGCAGCTTCCAGCGAGGTTCTCGCTGGTTTCCAGCGAGAACCTCGGTCGTGTGTACGCCGCCTCAGAGGACAGGCCTAGCAGCATGGAGGATTGAGTATATAAATCTTTATTTTATGTTCCCTAGACCTAAACGAGCAAGTAACCCTTGTAATGAGTAGTGTTGCTCACGAATATTCGCATTGCGAATATTCGTTACGAATATTGCATATTCGAGTATTCGCGAATAAATCGAATATCGCGGTGAACATTCGATATTGCGAATATTTGTATTTTTTTCAAATTTATTTTTAAAACAGATCACATCCTAGTGATCTCCATCGACGTCTAAAAGCATTGCTGGTATGATTAGAGACCCTGGGCCGAGTAGCTGAGGCGATCCTTTTATGTTGCCGAATATTCGCGAATACTTTCTCTGCCCTTCTGTGTTTTGTGTATAAAAAAAAAAAAAAAAAAATTAGCTTTAGTTTAGTCATATAAGTTTGTGTAAGTAGAGTTAGTGTTTAGTGCATATTAGTTTAGTAATCCAGGAAATTATCTCCGTTTTCGCGTGTTGACGAGAATTTCGCAATCAATTTCGCATTTTTTTATAAAATATCACAAATATTCGATATTAACGAATATTTCGCGAATATTCTTCTATATATTCGTGAAATATCGCAAAATCGAATATGGCGTATTCCGCTCATCACTAGTAATGAGGGGGGAGCCCCACTGCAAGGGATTATTTTTACGTTTCCTGGAGTTGGGCTTCAAATTATAAAATATCCCAGATGTGTCAATATTACGATCTACCCCAGCCAAAGAGCAGGGACATCAGGTCAGATAAGAATTAAGCCGTATATGTGTATGCCTAGGTAGATAGAGGAGGAAGCAGCGCTGGCTCAGAATTCTGTACATAAGGTGCTGGTGTATAATCCACCAGTGGTTGTTACTGCAGACATATCCAAGAGAAAATGGCCACTCAACAGAACATGAGGTACATATAATCCAAAAGAGAAGGTGACTTGAAAGGTGATCACTCTGTGATGAAGTCTATTTTGAAATATCAGCTACAAGCTTATCGAAATTTCCTGAGATTTAGCATGACCTTGTTGAGTGTTCACCTTCCAATCCCCCTGATCTTTTCAATTACAAAATGTGTGTCTTGTCAGATAGTGGAGGAGGAAGCGGTGCTGGATCAGTAATCTGTATATAAGGTGACAGGGTGTGTCTTGTCAGATAGTGGAGGAGGAAGCGGTGCTGGATCAGTAATCTGTATATAAGGTGACAGGGTGTGTCTGGTCAGATAGTGGAGGAGGAAGCGGTGCTGGATCAGTAATCTGTATATAAGGTGACAGGGTGTGTCTGGTCAGATAGTGGAGGAGGAAGCGGTGCTGGATCAGTAATCTGTATATAAGGTGACAGGATCTGTCTTGTCAGATAGTGGAGGAGGAAGCGGTGCTGGATCAGTAATCTGTATATAAGGTGACAGGGTGTGTCTGGTCAGATAGTGGAGGAGGAAGCGGTGCTGGATCAGTAATCTGTATATAAGGTGACAGGGTGTGTCTTGTCAGATAGTGGAGGAGGAAGCGGTGCTGGATCAGTAATCTGTATATAAGGTGACAGGGTGTGTCTTGTCAGATAGTGGAGGAGGAAGCGGTGCTGGATCAGTAATCTGTATATAAGGTGACAGGGTGTGTCTTGTCAGATAGTGGAGGAGGAAGCGGTGCTGGATCAGTAATCTGTATATAAGGTGACAGGGTGTGTCTTGTCAGATAGTGGAGGAGGAAGCGGTGCTGGATCAGTAATCTGTATATAAGGTGACAGGGTGTGTCTTGTCAGATAGTGGAGGAGGAAGCAGTGCTGGATCAGTAATCTGTATATAAGGTGACAGGGTGTGTCTTGTCAGATAGTGGAGGAGGAAGCAGTGCTGGATCAGTAATCTGTATATAAGGTGACAGGGTGTGTCTGGTCAGATAGTGGAGGAGGAAGCGGTGCTGGATCAGTAATCTGTATATAAGGTGACAGGGTGTGTCTTGTCAGATAGTGGAGGAGGAAGCGGTGCTGGATCAGTAATGTGTATATAAGGTGACAGGGTGTGTCTTGTCAGATAGTGGAGGAGGAAGCAGTGCTGGATCAGTAATCTGTATATAAGGTGACAGGGTGTGTCTGGTCAGATAGTGGAGGAGGAAGCGGTGCTGGATCAGTAATCTGTATATAAGGTGACAGGGTGTGTCTTGTCAGATAGTGGAGGATGAAGCAGTGCTGGATCAGTAATCTGTATATAAGGTGACAGGGTGTGTCTGGTCAGATAGTGGAGGAGGAAGCAGTGCTGGATCTGTAGACTTTCCATTAGAGAGACATGAAATGAAAGGTTAAAAGTTGAGCGTTCTATACATCCAGTGCATTGCCCACACACAGTACTAGTTATTTGTAAAATAATGTTAAATTATAAATCAGATTATATTCTTGTAATCCTGAACAGACGATAAAATTGACCCTTTAAGGTATTTTCTGAAAACATTTGGCAGTACGACATTGTAAATTCCCGACGTTCACGGGAACCGGTGACCAGAGGTTACCACATATCAGATGATTGATATATAGATGCAGTCGGACCTTCTTTTGTCGGTGTACGGGATGGATTCATACATTTCCTTGTATCCATTCCTGAGATGTCGAACCTTCTCATGCTCATACGGGGCCAGACTATCTTCCATCTGAAAAATAAGTGAAATCTGTCTGTTTACACACGGAGACAATGGAGGTATTTCTCAATAATTCTTTCATGACATCTATGCGACTGCACAAATAAGACAACAATAAATTTGGCCCAATTTTTTTACATATTGTGAAAGATAATGTTACGCCGAGTAAAATGATACCCAACATGTCACGCTTAAAAATTGCGCCCGCTCGTGGCATGGCGTCAAACTTTTACCCTTAAAAATCTCGATAGGCGATGTTTAAAAAATTCTACAGGTTGCATTTTTTTAGATACAGAGGAGGTCTAGGGCTAGAATTATTGCTCTCGCTCTAACGATCGCGGCGATACCTCACTTGTGTGGATTGAACACCGTTTTCATATGCGGGCAATACTCGCATATGCGTTCGCTTCTGCGCGCGAGCTCGTCGGGACGGGGCGTTTTAAAAAAAAAAATGTTTTGTTTTCTTTTTTGTTTTAATTTATTTTTAATTTTTTTACACTGAAATAAAAAAAATAAAAAAATTGATCACTTTTATTCCTATTACAAGGAATGTAAACATCCCTTGTAATAGAAAAAAGCATGACAGGTCCTCTTATATATGAGATCTGGGGTCAAAAAGACCTCCCATCTCATATTTAGACTTAAATGCAAAAGAAAAAAAAAAAAGAAAAAAAGTAAATAAAAAATATGTCTCTTTAAGACGCTGTGCAGAACTGACGTTTTGACGTCACTTCCGCCCAGCAGAGGTATGGGGACGGCTGAGGGACATTTTTCCCTCAGTCGCATCCCCAGACAGACGACGAGCAGACCAGATCGCCTCCGATCGAGAGCGGCGGGAGGGGGGGGGGCACCCTCTCCCGCCACCGATAACGGCGATCTTGCGGCGAATACGCCGCGGAGACCGCCATTATCGTGTACAGATCCGCCCCGTGAAGAGATGGATATCTCGGATGTGGCAGCAGCTGCTGCCGTTACCGAGATATCCATCTTTAAAAAAATGACGTATTTTGACGAGTGGGGCGGATCTGAAGTGGTTAACAAAGGGGCCCTCAGATCCTGCCCCCCATGTGAATTGGTATCAGGTACATCATACCCCCCCAAAAAAAAAAAACAAGAGCCGGTTTTGATAAGTCACATAGGGTGGCTGGGATCCGAGGGCCCCACCTTGTTAAAGGGGGCTTTGAGATTCTGATAGACCCTGACAACCACAGCCTAGGGTTGTTTAGAAGAGGCCCTTGGCAGAGCCCCTCCCCCAAATCACCTATTTCCTCCCTGTATGCTAGGAAAAGGGTCTGGTATGGATTTTGGGGGGACCCCACACCATTTAAAAAAAATGGCGTGGGAGGGAGGAGTCAGGCTGTCAGTGCTCAGACCAAACGCTACACACCGCATCAAATTGGTCTGCATGGCTGTCATCCCAGAAGGAAGCCTCTTCTTAGGATGATGCACAAGAAAGCCCACAAACAGTTTGTTGAAGACAATCAGACTAAGGACATGGATTACTGGAACCATGTCCTGTAGTCTGATGAGACCATGATAAACGTATTTGGTGTCAGATGGTGTCAGGCATGTGTGGGTGCAACCAGATAAGGAGGACAAAGACAAGTGTGTCTTGTCTACAGTCAGGCATGGTGGGGGGAGTGTCATGGTCTGGGGGCTGCATGAGTGCTGCCGGCACTGGGGGGGCTACAGATCATTGAGGGAACCATGAATTCCGACATGTACTGTGACATACTGAAGCAGAGCATGATCCCCTCCCTTCAGAGACTGGGCCACAGGGCAGTATTCCAACATGATAACGACCCCAAACACGACTCCAAGACCACCACCGCCTTGCTAAAGAATCTGAGGGTAAAATTGATGGACTGGCCAAGCATGTCTCCAGACCCTATTGATCATCTGTGGGATATCCTTAAAAGGAAGGTGGAGGAGCGCAAGGTCTCCAACATCCACCAGCACTGTGATGTCATCATGGAGAAGGGGAAAAGGACTCCAGTGGCAACCTGTGAAGCTCTGGTGACCTCCATGCCGGGTTAAGGCAGTGCTGGAAAATAATGGTGGACACACAAAATATTGACACTTTGAGCCCAATTTGGACATTTTCACTTAGGTGTGTACTCTCTTTTATTGCCAGCGGTTTAGACATTAATGGTGCTGTGTGTTGAGTTATTTTGAGGGGACATCAAATTGACACTGTTATACAAGCTGTACACTCACTACACAACATTGTAGCAAAGTGTCATGTCTTCAGTTGTGCCCCAGGGGCACACAGCACGGCGATCACGGGGATGAGGCATGTCCCTCAGACACAGTCGCTCCCCAATCAGGGTAAGGAGCCAATGAAATTGGTTCTTTACCAATGACAGCCAGTCACAAATGTCAACAAACGGCTGTAGTACCGTTTCCGGGATCTTCTTTTTCAGTGTGAGACGAGGGGGCCTTAAAAAAAATATATATATGAATATATACAGTGATTGTGAGTAACATGGTTAACGAGTGTTTCACAATACGAGTATTTTTTTTTTTTTAATCCTGATTCAGTTTGCAAGTGTTGTCTCGCAAAACGAGCTGGATTTAGGCCACAGCAGTGTGCAGTACCGCATTTGGCCAGAGGTGCTGGGGCGCATGGGAAATACTTGGAAAAACTCAGAAATACTCAGTTCTCAAGCTTTTTCCGAGGTTTTCCGAGATCAGTCGTGCTGTCCCCAAGCCTTTCCGAGTATTTTCAAGGCTCTCCAGCGCCCCCCCCCCCCCACCTCTAGCCACATGCGGTATTGCGTGCCATAGAAGTCAATGAGGAACAAATTATTTTCATTTCCAGTGACTTCTATGGGGAAACTCGCTTTGATATGCGAGTGCTTTGGATTACGAGCATTACGAGTATTCTCGTAATACAAGGTTCCACTGTATATATTTCACATCTTTTATCTCAATATTTGGTGAATACCAAAAGGAAGCTCTATTTGTGTGAAAAAAATTATAACAATTTTTGTTTTGGTACAGTGTATCATGACTGAGTGTAACGGCACCCCAAATGCGAAAGGGGTTAACGCCGTTTAGGATATTCCATTCCCGAGCACAAGGCAGCTACCGACACCCCACAGCCAGGCGAACAAGACCCATAAGGATAATTCCCCCCATTAACCAGACACAGCTCTGTTTTAAGGTTCCAAACAGGGAATGCCTTTATTGGCAAATACAGGCTCTTATATACAATTTAGGATACCACAGGAGATATGGCCTGGATCCACCCACAACATCACACAATGGTTACATAACGAGCCCCCCCCCCCAATACACATTATTCTGAGTGTCAATTCATCCCTTAGCAGACAACAGGTGAGCTAATTAACTACAGCTAATGACTCAGACACATGACCTTTAGGCTAGCCTTGCCATCTCCTAAACTCTGAGGCGGCGTACACACGACGCATTCCAGCGAGGACCTCGGCCGTGTGTACGATCTCGGCGAGCTTCCCGTCGGGAAGCCCGTCGAGCAGAAATAGAGAGCACGCTCTCTATTTGCTCGACGGCCCGCCTGGATGAATGGCTGGTTGTGTACACGGCCTGATCCACATCACCACAGTAGCAGACTTAATTACCACAATAGACAATAGAATGCAATCACACCCCACCTCATCACAGCAAGCTTATAGTACACAACAGCCAACACACAATATATATACAATGGCCTGGATTCACAAACGTTTTACGCCGGCGTATCTATAGATACGCCGTCGTAAGTAAAAATGTGCGCCGTCGTACTGTTACGCCGATTCGCGAAACTAGATACGCCGTAAAACAAGGCTTCAGTCGCCCGACGTAACTTGCCTACATCGCCGTATTGTGGGCGCATTTTTACGCTAGACGCATTCGGGGGTTGCCATTTTAAATATGCAAATGAGTAAGATACGCCGATTCACAAACGTAGATGCGCCCGGCCGCTTCATATACGCGATTTGCGTAAGGCTTACGTCCAGCGTAAAGTTACCCCTCATATAGCAGGCGCAGGTAATGCAAAGGTATGGGCCAGGGAACGACGCCATCAAATTTTACGCCGTTTACGTATTACTACATGAATAGGGCTGGGCATAGGTTCCGTTCACGTCGTAGGCAGTGTTTGACGTATCTTAGGCAGCTATTTTGACATAACTGTGAGCATGCGCACTGGGATGCGTCCAAGAGACGACTCATGCGCAGTTCGTTTTTTGAAGCTGTGGCCATCATTTGCATGGGGTCACACTTCATTATAATATATCACACCCACTTCCAGCCCACTTCCACCTACTTTGACTTACGCCGACAACTATACGCTACGTTGGCGCAACGTTGAGCGCATATTCTTTGTGAATAGCACACTTGCCTCTCAACGTTGCGTAAAGTAGATAAGGTACGCCCGCACAAAGTTGCGCTGCTCTTCCTGAATCCGGGCCAATGTATACCGAATAAAATCTGACTAGCACAGATCATAGTGGGGTTCTCATTCACCCTGTGCCCCTATTAGAGACACAGGGTGATCTACACATAAAAGGCATTGAGGAAGCTGAAACAGGAGTATCTCATACTTTCTAAGAGCTTCTGGGTTCCACGGGCCCTGTGTGTGAGAGCACTGAAAGATGAAAATTGGTCTAGGCAGGAAGGGGGTATAAGTGCCTGGTATTGAAGTGGTTAAACACTGACTGGGGCTCCTTTCTTGAAGTTGGCTGTTAAGCATTAATGGGGTTGATTTACTAAAGGAAAACAGACTGTGCACTTTGGAAGTGCAGGTACCAGCAAGGTACCAACATATACTATATTCATGCTGAGGGGCCCCGGAACCCTAGATTATGTGTATGAGGGCTACCAGCACACCCCCCCAGTACAATGCACCCCCATTTTCTGAGCAATGGAAGTATTGTACACGGAGTGGGCGGGGCATAGCTCTGACTTTGGTATCAGTCAGTATTTGCATACTGAGCGCCCCAGACTTGGAAGCCCCTAGAGGGTGCGGCACAGTGAAGAAAGGGGAGTGCAGGTGCCCATTTCCAAATTCATAAATCAGACTTATGCCAAGTTTTCTTATCACTCACAAAGACATCAGTGATCTCAGACAAGGCGGTATGTAAGACGAGGGACACTGAAAACACAAAGATATTTAATACTGACCTCTGCAAAGACTTGGGTCAACTGTTTTGAGCGGTCCTTGTAGTGAACTTCTATACTTGGGGAGAAAGTGAAGATAGCAAGGCAGCCTCCTGGTTTTAAGATCCGATCGACCTGAAATGATGACATCTACATTATTATATCAGCAAAAGTGTGACCGTTCACTGACCAGGATAAAATACTGATTTTATAGTAAAAAATTAATATTTTAGCATAGAGAGTTTAATGATTTGGGGAAAATAGTGTATAGCAGTGTATAGAGTGCAGACGTTTGGTGTATAACATATAACACAGGGTATAGAGTGTAGCAGTTCAGTGTATGTAGTGGTGTAGCATGGGGGGGGGGCCCGAGGGGACGTGACCCTGGCACAAGATTTTGGGCAGGGGTGCATTCCGTTCCTACTAGGGTTGTCCCGAAACCACTTATTTAGGACCGAGTACAAGTACCGATTCTTTTTTTCATGTACTCGCCGATACCGAATACCGATACTTTTTTTCATGTACTCGCCGATACCGAATACCGATTCTTTTTTTCATGTACTCGCCGATACCGAATACCGATTCTTTTTTCATGTACTCGCCGATACCGATTACCGATACTTTTTTTCTTGTACTCGCCGATACCGAATACCGATACTTTTTTTAAATGTCATGTGACAGTTTTCAAACCACAATACAGACTAAGGATATTTTCTTTAGAATTATGAAGAACTCTAACTCAAGACATTATAAAAGAATAAAAATGAATAAAAATGTTTTATTTGCTTGTCACGCAGTAGTAAAAAACTCAAAGAATTTTCACAGAACATGTTGATAAATACAAAAAAAGTATCGGCAGAAGCATCGGGAGCATTTGTGCGAGTACAAGTACTCCCGCAAATACTCGGTATCGTTCCCGATACCGATACTAGTATCGGTATTGGGACAACCCTAGTTCCTACCATCCAGTCACTCTGTCCACCCTTCTACACTGTCCTGTCTGGTGGCCCGTCTGCTTTCCCACACTTGGACTGCGCTCTGAGACCGCCGCTCTGTGATGAAGTTGTCACGTGCGGCCACGGAGCCGGTCTGGCTTGTGGGAGAAGATTGCTGTCGGTACACGATTGCATCATGCGCAGCGCCGCTTACAGAGTCCTGCCCTCGCTGTTTGGCTACATCTATCCTTGCATGCTGTATCTCTCCTGAATGAATGAACGACTTGTATAGCGCTACACATGCGAACTGAATCGCCTCTAGGAGCTTTTTGCAGCCAGTGTCTTCCTGGCTGGTGCGGTCATTTACCCCGTAGGATCTCGACGCGGTTGGGACACACAGTTGTACACACATATATACTTAGCCAATTTAGATCCAATTAACCTACCAGCATGTCTTTGGAGTGTAATAGGAAACCGGAGTATCCGTATGAAACCCACTCAGACACATGGAGAACATGCAAACTCCAGGCAGATGGTGTCATGTCGGGATTCAAACCAGCGACCCTTTTTTCTGCTAGGTAAAAGTGCTAACCACTACACCACGGTGCTCTCCTCGGCTCCGGGTGGGACTCAGGAGACAGAAAGAGGTGAGCGACGCGTTACCGGCCCACCGGGCCCAGGGACGTGGACATGGCCGAGAGAGGGGTAGGTCAGTGAAGGAATCAGGTAGGTCTGTGTAGTGGTGAGGTAGGTCAGTACTAGTGGAAGGGACTGTTAAAAGTCCATGGGTTAGGGGGAGCAAATGACTTACCTTGCCCCAGGCGCTGGCATCCCACCCTACACCACTGAGTGTATGTAATATATAGCACACAGTAATAGTATAGAGTAGTAGCAGTTCAGTGTATGCAATGTATAGCACGGTGTACAGAGTTCAGCCCTTCGTTCGTTTGTATGTTTAATGATCCCAACCAATATAATTGCTCACAATCCACCTATATCCTCCTTCACCTCCTATACCAGAGGTGGCAAACACAAGGCCTGCGGGCCGAATGCGGCCCTGCAGGCCATTTCATGCAGCCCTCGCACCTCTCCAGTCTTCCTCCAAACCCTTACTTTATGCTTTCAAGCAATGCATCCAGCTTCTTCCCAGCAGCAGCATAAGGAAAGGGGGTGCACTGTGATGTGAGGGAGAGGGGGGACTCAACTTCTGATGAAGGGGTGGCTCTTTACATCTAATGTAGCATTAGAGCATGGCTTCCAGCAAGAATTTTCAGTGTGTGCCATCAATGGATTAAACAGCAGTGGAGCAGAGGCTTTGGGTGTGCGGCCTTTTCTTATTAGAGTTTAGTTTGGTGTATGTATTGCACAGCACAGTAAACAGATTCCAGTGATCCACTGTATGTGATATACAGCACAGCATACATATAGCAGTTTAGGTTATGTAAGCAAATCATAATGTACATGTTACAGAATAGCGCCCATAAAATGCATAAATTGTACAGCTGTCTGCAGTATTCAACATGCAGCACATTGCTCAGGAGTCCAGATTATGTTACCATGCAGCACAGTGTACAGAATGCAGGGGTCAGGTGTATGTAATGTACATCACATATTACAAGGTGCAGCAGTCAGACAATGAAACAAGAAGACTCAGTTTGTTTTTACCTCTTTTATAAACGGCTCAATGGTAAAATAATGGGCAGCAATACTCGCTGTTAGTAGATCGACAGAAGCGTCACCGATCGGCACCTCTTCAGCTGGACAGACACTGCAGGAATGACAAATTAGACTTTTAGTGACACCATCTGGTTGGATTGAAAGCCCCCAACCCTGGGCTCTGCGCTTCTGACTTTTCTGCCTCATCCCTCCCCAGGTGACACAAAGGGGATGGTCTGTTTATAAAGAATTTCCAGCCACATTTACCCGGTTTACATTAGAATGAATGTGTACCAGGACAATGCAGCAGCCAGTAAACCACCAACAATGGCAGGCGGCGTACACACGACCGAGGTTCTCGCTGGAAACCAGCGAGAACCTCTCTGGGAGCTGCATTCCAGCGAGAACCTCGGCCATGTGTACGCTCTCGGCGAGCATCCCGTCGGGAATGCCGTTGAGTCGAAATAGAGAGCATGTTCTCTATTTGCTCGACGGCCCGTCGGGATGAATGGCTGGTTGCCATTCCCGACGGGCAGGTCGCCGAATCTGACGGCCGGCAGAGAACCTCGACGGGCGGAACGATGTGTTCTGCCCGTCGAGGTCCTCTGCCGTGTGTACGCGGCTTCACATGTACAGCTAAACTTCCTCCCTAGGAGTTGAGTTCCTCCCTAGTGGTGAACTGTGTTCTCTACACACTAGAAGGGCCACATTTATTTATTTTTACAAATGTAAACAAATAGCATGCTCCTCCCATTCCCCAACAATATAATTTAGGAATACCCACGAATCACCCCAACAATGTCCTTTAGGAATACCCATCAATCACCCCAACAATGTCCTTTAGGAATACCCATCAATCACCCCAACAATGTCCTTTAGGAATACCCATCAATCACCCCAACAATGTCCTTTAGGAATACCCATCAATCACCCCAACACTGTCCTTTAGGAATACCCACCAATCACCCCAACAATGTCCTTTAGGAATACCCACCAATCACCCCAACAATGTCCTTTAGGAATACCCACCAATCACCCCAACAATGTCCTTTAGGAATACCCACCAATCACCCCAACAATGTCCTTTAGGAATACCCACCAGTTATTGCAGCACTGTGGCACACTTTGCATGGTAAACTTTCTTTAGCCCAAATAGGTCAAAAGAGATGGGCCAAATGTCCCCCTGTTGGGTTCGCAGCAGAACTTTCAAACATCGCAGAAGTTCAAAGCCAAATAGCGAACCACATTGAAGTATATTGGACCCGAACTGGAAAAATCAAAAGTGACTATTTTGAAGGCTTACAGTATATGGAGGTCATAGGGCATCCAATGGTTATGGGGGGTCCGGGTACTGCCCTGGGGGACATGCATCTATAGCGGGGTCATACTATCGTGGACTATTGATAGTTTGTCACCCTAAATTCTTCCTCGGAGTTTCAACTACATTGTAAATAAGTGTTTATTTTTCCTAAAGCAATGCATTGTGGGATTAGAGGTACCAGGAGAAACGGACTCCATTAACATTAGTAGAAATAGACTACAGTTCCCACAATGCCTTGTCTTCCTGCAGCACATGACACCTCCGCACAGCTTTATTGGGAAGGTTATTTAAAGGCTGGGAGGAGCCAAACTCACTCTCTTGGGACCGGCCTTCTTCCCTCTGCGGAACGAGGGGGAGCGCTTCAGCCAAGCAGCTAGACCAGAAGCCTGAGCCTGGATCAAGCGCATGACCAGACACCCAGTGAGAAGCAAGATCAAGTGCGTCCCGCTCCTGCTTCCAAGAAACCGGCCAGACTCACCAGTTGACGGCTAAAACAGTGGAGAGCAAGAAAGCGGAGACCGTGCGGTGCAGCGTGGTTACTGATCAGCGTATCTTCCGTGAGGAACCCAGGCGGACCAGGCCTGCTCGGGTGAGAGGGCACTTGCCCAAGTTTCAATAATACCCTAGCCTTGTGATTTGTAGTGATTCACATATCAGAACGGCGTGCTGCCTACTGATCTGACCAAGGGACTAAACATCTAAAAGTCACGCTAGCCAAGTTGACTGATACTGACTTGAGGATCGGTTCACATCGCTTTAATTGATCATACCCCTAGACTAAGCCTGAATACCTCTTTGGATTACAAATACATTAAAGTGCACCAACAAACTTATAATAGACTTCATCACTCTTCAACATTCTGAAGTTATCCAGGCTAGGCCTGATTGAGAGTGCCAGTAATTGCATTTAAACGGACTGCCCACTAGGGGAGCTCACAATCATAGATTATTTATAGTCACTTGTAGATTTCATAACGTTAACATTTGTTTGGTTTTATTGACTCTTGCAATGGGGCCTTGCAGAGTCAGCTGTACATGTATATGTATTTAGTAATCTATTGTTGACCTGTTATTCCTTCTTATTATATGCCAAGTGAAGTTACTCTTGGTTTACTATATCTCTGCAAGCAAAGAAAGGTAATAACAATATTGCATGTCACTATATAAATATATATTTATGTGTGTGTTATTGTGGTCCTAGTCAACGTGGGACTCACAATATATTTGCAATTGTTTGGTGTGCCACGGGAGGGTTCGAGCTACTTAAAGGGGTGAATAGATTACAGAGTAGACCCAAAACTAACCAGCGGCTCCTGCGGTTGGTAGCGTTACACATCAATGAAAAAATAAAAAGTTTCTAAAAAACTATTTTTAAATGAGCATCACTGCTCATTAAAATGAGAACTAAAAATGAAATGAAAAATGAAAAATGTCTTTAAATATAGTGCCTCGGGGGATCCCCTTAGTCTGCCTGTAATGTGTCACAACTTTACCATGTATAGAGCCTGCTGCAGCAATGACATTTATAAAGCCAAAAAAGGACTTTCTATTCAAGCTCTCTTTATTTTATAAACAACGGCTCAGGGAGCCAGTCTGTATGATGGAGGCCACAATTTAGTGCACTCGGGATTAGAGATTTTTTGGATGAATTCTTGTGTCTTTCACAGACTTTGGATAGAAGTAAGTGCGGAAAAATTGGTCTTTGGGTGTTGGTGGTGCCTTCACACTGTAACCCTATCGAGGTACTCTTGATGAAAGCAAGATTCGCAAATTGCTGTCAAAAATTGCAATGATATGCACCTGTCAAGCAAGTGTGGAAAAATTGGTCCTTGGGTGTTTGTGCCCATGAAACCTACACCAAAAATTATCTTCCAAATGAAAACACCAACAAAGCTAGGCAGCCCAGACAGTCTTTTAGAGATTCCAAAAAAGCACTTTTTTTCACCCCCAATTTTTTTTTTTTAACATTACATTCAGGCGAACTGTTAAAATGACAATCGGCTATTTTTTTTTTAAATCCTTGCCGTACATACCGTTTTAGATGTATTTGTGGTCAGAGTCTTCGAGTATGGAATGTCATCACCCTAGCAACCAAGGCCTGAGGTGTGCCTTGGCCTAGCTGGTCGGTATGCCTAGAAGAGGGCATACCCTGAATCTGAGAAAGAGAAAAAGTACAACGAGAAATGGTGTGTGTGAAACTGGGGGAACGGGTGGGTGGGAGACCAGAAATGGCGCCAACCCGAACCTGATGTGGGGAGGAGCTTTAAGTACTCACCAGACTCTTCCCACAAATGCAAGCTAACCTACGGCAAGCCTTAATACATGTTAACCACGGCTTCCGGGTATAATCTTCGGAACTGGGCGTTACTAGTTGATTGACAGGCTTCCGACGGGCGCATACAGCGCGTCACGAGTTGCCGAAAGAGGCCGTATGTCGGTGAGCAGGCGCCGTATAGAGCCAACTCACAGTCCGGCTTCTTTTTCGGCAACTCGTGAAGCGCTGTATGCCGATTGTCATTTTAACAACTCGCCTGAATGTAATGTACTGCACTAAATATGCACTAACACATTCAAAAATACTGCGTTAAATGTGTAGTAATGCACTGATATATACTGCAGAAAACCTGCCCTGACAAATTAAACTGACACTAAAGTAAAAATGAATGGTACACTCACACTGAACTATCACTAGATTCACACTAAACTTATATTCTACACTGACAAAAGAAGCACAATAGCACACTAATGCCTCGTACACACGATCACGTTTTGTGATGAAAAAATTGTAATTTTTCTTCATGAAAAAAAAACGACATTTTTCAAAATGAAGACATAAAATGATGTTGCCCACACACGATCATTTTAAATGACATTTTTTAAAAAAGGCATTTTTTTTCATCACAAAAAGTGATCATGTGTACGCGGCATAACTCTCGTAGCACTGAACACCACGCCGTCACCAATATCACACTGCAAATGAATAAGCACTGATCCAGTGCGAAACGCGTCGGCTGTTCCTTGTTTCTACTGCTGTGACCCTATTTTTGTACATGCTGTCTATTGAATAAAAGACCACCCATCAGGTTTTGGAGTGCGGCTATCCATTTTTCTTTGTCTTCATTTTGCTTAGTGCACCGCCAGCACCCTCGGTATCCTGCACCACCTGTAACCATTTAGTGATCCCACCTGGAGCGGTGACTCCTTTCTCTCTATCACACTGCAAATGGCCGCTATGAGGAGAATATTTTTATAGTGTGGGACGGGACTAAGAGCAACGAGCCATGATTGGATAGAGTCATTACTTTCTCCAATCATGGCTCTGACAGTGCTCTGTACCCTGATAGGGCAAAGCTTTCATTGCTTCAGCCAATTAGGCCGTCCAATGCACTGTTCCAAACAAACGGTCGAATGCCCCGATAATTCGGGTGTTCCTCAAATGGGCAAACAGTCAATCTTTGGCCCCAGGAAAGGGGCTATTTGGTTGGAAGTGCTCCCCCAGGCCAAATGTTCATAGTCCTCACCTGAATGTAACTAATGAAACACGTTTAGAATGTCCCCACCTGTATGTGACATTGGGTGACCTTGTGGCTTTCTTGGCCTCCTCTATCTGAGCCTCACTGATGTCGATTCCGAGAACTTTCTTGAAGTATGGAGCGAGAATTCTTGTGTTTTGCCCCGTTCCACAGCCAACGTCCACGGCCAATCCATATGGTTTGGAAAACTAGGAAGACAGAAACATCTTCAAAATACATCACAAGGACACTGGTAGTGTTTTCAGTTTAACCTCTTGCTGCCCACATCATGCATATGTGTGGTTGCAAAAAGGGTGACCTTTAATGTATAAAGGCGATGTTGAGCTGTGGTGGCTCAACGTGATTGGCACTGCGCTGACAAGCCATTCACCTCTGCAGTCAATGGTTCGGATCCCGGCTTCGGATACATGTGAATTGAGTTTGGTGGTCTCAGCCCGCATCCCGGTGGGTGTGCTATGCAAGGTACGCCTGTGCTTAGTACGCCCAACCCCCCCCCCCCCGCCACAAAAACCACCACCACACTTGCACGCACACGAAATTGGTTTAACACGCACGCACTTTGGCCATGCGGTCTCCTAAAAAAAAAAGAGGCGAAGGACCTACGGGGGTGGGTTGGCTAGACCTCCTCACTCCCTCATAGGGGGGCTCCCAAGTGGAGCAGGTAGGGCGGGGTGAGTGGGAGGCCCCCCTTCACACCCGCCATTGCCACCCGGGGGCATGGAGAAGGATGGCAGATTGCCTCTGGGGGGAGGGTCTGCCTACTCCCAACTCCTGCAGTTCAGCTCCTCTCTCTCGAGTTCACGCACAAAAATACACTTTAAAAAAAAAATAAAGTATTCTCAGCCAGATTCTCATATGAGATACGACGGCTGGGTATCTATGTGACTGATTCTTCGAATCAGTTACGCATAGATTTTGCTTAGATCCGACTTGCGTAAGTCACTTACACCGTCGGATCTAAGTTGCGATGTTACGCTGGCCGCTAGGTTCCCGTCGATTTCTGCGTCGAATATGCAAATGAGCATGATACGCCGATTCCCAAACGTATTTGCACGCCGTCGTCGTAGTTTACGTTGTTTGCGTAAGCGCAAGGTTACCCCTGCTATATGAGGGGTAACCTTGCGTAGGTCCAGCGTAAGCCATGTTAAGTATGGACGTCGGGATAGCATCGTGTTTTTCCGTTGTTTGCGATGTTTACGTAACTCGTCGCGAATAGGGCTGTGCATTAATTACGTAGACGTCAAAACCAAATTATTTGCGGCGTACTATGGAGGATGCGCACTGGGCTACGTTTACGGCTGGCGCATGCGCAGTTCGTTCGGCGAGGGGGAGCGCTTAATTTAAATACAAGCCGCCCCCCTTGAATTACGCGAGGATACGCTGGGCCATTTACACTACGCCGCCGCAAATTACGGAGCAAGTGCTTAGAGAATACGGCACTTGCTCCTGTAAGTTGTGTCGGCGTAGTGTAAATAGGATACGCCGCCAGATATGAGAATCTGGCCCTAAGAGTCTATGGAAAGCCAAAATTTCCGTGCTGAGAACACGCTCACTGCATGCCCCCAGCACAGTCATAGTCACAGCATTGCCAGCTCTCCGTCTCTAGTCCCAATCAGAAGCTGGTGGGGCAGGCTTCCAATCAGGTGTCCAAACAGGTATCCACAGGTGAGAGCCAATCACAGTGGTCACATGAATAAGAACTCTGTCCTGCCCTCCTCGGCATACATAATACTTCATATTCCCATTGTACACATTTCTGGGTGAGCTCTCAAAATGTGAGTGCTGCAGCAACAACCAGCTGGATACTGGTTCGTGTCACAACAAAGATATTTGCCAGCGCACCATGGATCGACACAAAGTAGCAACCAAACGGATAGTTTATTGCATGATCACAACACAAGGAGAGTGCAATGTTTCGGAGTCACGAAAGATGCCTGGTGAAGGGGTCCTAAGTGACGCCGAAACGTTGCACTCTCCTTGTGTTGTAATCATGCAATAAACTATCCGTTTGGACGCTACTTTGTGACGATCCATGGTGCGCTGGCAAATATCTTTGTTGCTCCT
Source organism: Rana kukunoris (assembly GCA_029574335.1). Classification (NCBI taxonomy): domain Eukaryota; kingdom Metazoa; phylum Chordata; class Amphibia; order Anura; family Ranidae; genus Rana; species Rana kukunoris. The sequence continues at coordinate 9,886,064 of CM056054.1, read as the reverse complement.
CGGCATAAAGACCCATTTAAAGGGATCATGAAGCTGAGTGGGTTACATTTATAATAAAGAAAAATCGGGTCTAAAGGCGTTAATGGGGACGTACCGGACCCCTGCTGTGAGCTGCTCCAGTGTGTGCAGTGTGAACCCAGCCTCAAACATTATATATTTTTATAAAGCAGAGGCACTCGAGAATAAATTGCTGGGTGTTACAATTTTTGATGTCACATTTGCACAGCAGTTTTTCAAATGCAATTTTTTGAGAACAAATATACTTTTTTTTTTAACCGCTTAACGCCCGCCCACTGTATATATACGTCCTTTTTTTAAAGATGGATATCTCGGTAACGGCAGCAGCTGCTGCCACAACCGAGATGTCCATCTTTTCAGTGGGCGGCCCTGTAAACGATAACGGTGGTCTCCGCGGCGGATTTGCGGATTAAATTTGTGCTCGCATCCTGGTGGCAACATTAATTGGGTCACATGCAGCAGCAAGAACCTGACAGCACCCTTCCCTCATCTGTCTAATAGTAAAAAAAAGTGTAGGCTGCACGACCCCTTTAAAAAAATAACTTGAGTGGCTCTGCTAATCTAAGCAAAGTAATTCTGTTTTAAATTTTACAAGTGGCCCATTGTTTTTAGCTGGACCTTTACCAGACAGAAGCCGTCACTCACCCTTTCCTCCACGTAACTGAAGATAAGGTCTATTACTTCTTGTGACGGCTCAAACCTGTATTTCTGATAATCAGATGCTTGCTGCTTTCCTTCAAACTCCCGTATCACCATTTTGGACTCAGATTATCACCTATAATGATAAAACAGAAGAAAAATATTTACAAAAAGAAAATACAAACAAACAAATGTACACCGTATAAAAAAAAAGGAACCTTCTGGAGGGGGGGGGGGGGCCCTCTTTGCAGATACACTGTCACTTTAACCTGTATGGGAAAGATGAAACTGATTCTTCAAAGTGGACCTGTACCAAAACCAAGTACAACTGGCCCTGTTGTACCGGGCCCGGCCAGCAGGGGGGCCCGGGCAACTAATTAATGTAGAAAAAAACTCCACAGCCCTGGCCGAACATCGTTTTCGGATAGCTCAATACCTGTAGTGTTGGGTTCGGGTAGGTGGCGGCAGGAAGGGACTATTTTTTCTATTACGGGCATTACTTCTGCGCCCGCTCCTCATGCTGGCTCTAAACCAGTCAGCACAATGTCTTGGGCCGGCACTGGGGGGAGTGTGTTCTCACAAGGTGGACCAGGAATTTTCGGTGGAAGGTACTTGCTGCCTATTTCTATAGGATCACCCATGGACACTGTTTGACTATTTTGCACTTGATTATCTATCCAAAACCATTATTGTGGGGTTAGCCATTTAACATTTACCAACATTAGCGCTGTTTTGGTATAGGACTGGTACAGTTGGACTGTTTTCTAGTAATTTTATACCTTTCACTGAATTTTCATCTATTTTAAACAGCAGCTTAGATTTGTATCCCTTTTATATGTGATTATTTTAAAGGGATTGTGCATTATTTATTTCTATTATTGTCAATTTTGTCCCTATGTTAACCCTTCATTGTGTTATCTGGTTTTTGAACAGCAACTTTAATTTTTAGCGTTGCGTGGTGTATTGAAGGCCGATAATATACACCTTTTTTTAATTTATATTCATGTGTTAGAATGGCCCAGTCACAGTCCAGACCTAAATCACATTGAGAATCTGTGGCAAGACATGAAAATTGCTGATCACAGACGCTCTCCATCCAATCTGACAGAGACTGAGATATTTTGTAAAGAAGAATGGGCAGAAATGTTCCTCTCTAGATGTGCAAAGCTGGTAGAGACACCCCCAAAAAGACTTGCAGCTGTAATTTTAGAGAAAGGAGGTTCTAAAAAGTATTGACTCCGGGGGGCGCCATACAAATGTACCCCCCACACTTTTCACATATCTATTTGTAAAAAAAATGTTGAAAACCATTTATCATTTTCCTTCCAATTCACAATTATGTGCCACTTTGTGTTGGTCTCTCACATAAAATCCCCAAAAAATACATTTACGTTTTTGGTTGCAACATGACAAAATGTGGGAAATTTCAAGGGGTATGAATACTTTTTCAAGGCACTGTATACCAATGAGTGTGCAATCCTAAAAAATATCAAAAATATTTGACAAAGAGTCCACATTAATATTCAAAAAATGAGTCCATAAATTCTCTTGTGTAAATTCATGAATGTCCATGCTTTTTCTACGGTATATTCTCTCACAATAAATGACAAATAAAGCCTCTTACCAGAAGGGATGGATCTCAGATTATAGGGAGCAAACACGCTTATTTGCAAATGAAACCAACTGCGATGTTCCACTCCTCCAGCTGCACTGAAAGACCTTCCTCGTATTGTGATAGTAACTTCACCTGGATATGGAAATGCTTTGAATATACTCCCAGCGACACTGATAATCCTCTCTGCTTGTGTTCAATTTAAGGCAGACCGGAGTGTTGGGGGAGCTATGGGGGGGGGGTGTGGGGGGAGCTGAGGGCTGGAGTGTGGGGGGAGCTAAGGACTTGTGTTGTTTACGAATATTCGCATTGCGAATATTCGCTACGAATATTGCATATTCGAGTATTCGCGAATAACTCGAATATTGCGGCGAATATTCGCTATGGCGAATATTCGTATTTTTTCAAATTTATTTTGAAAACAGATCACATCCTAGTGATCTCCATCGACGTCTAAAAGCATTGCTGGTATGATTAGAGAGAGACCCTGGGCCGAGTAGCTGATGCCATTCTTTTATGTTGCCGAAAATTCGCATTGCGAATTTTCGGCAACATAAAAGAATCGCATTAGCTACTCGGCCCTTCTTTTGCATCAGAGCCAATCAGAATAACTCAAATATTCGGCAAAAGGAATATTGCGCGATTATCTTCTCCGCCCTTCTTTTGCATCAGAGCCAATCAGAATAACTCGAATATTCGGCAAAAGGAATATCGCGCGATATTCCTTTTGCCGAATATTCGAGGTATTCTGATTGGCTCTGATGCAAAAGAAGGGCGGAGAAGATAATCGCGCAATAGGAATATTGTGCGATTATCTTCTCCTCCCTTCTTTTGCCCCCTTATTCTCCTTTCTTTTAAGTAGAGTTAGTGTAGAGTAAGGCGGTGTACACACGACCGAGGTTCTCGCTGGAAACCAGCGAGAGCCTCGCTGGAAGCTGCATCCCAGCGAGGACCTCGGCCGTGTGTACGCTCTCGGCGAGCATTCCGTCGGGAAGCCTGTCGAGCAGAAATAGAGAGCAGGTTCTCTATTTGCTCGACGGCCCGCCTGGATGAATGGCTGGTTGCCATTCCCGACGGGCGGGTCGCCGATTTCGACGGCCGGCAGAGAACCTCGACGGGCGGAACGATGTGTTCTGCCCGTCGAGGTTCTCTGCCGTGTGTACGCGGCCTTAGTGTTTAGTGCATATTAGTTTAGTAATACAGGAAATGATCTCCGTTTATGAGAATTTCGCAATCATTTTCGCAATAGCGAAATTTCGCAAATTTTTTTTTGGATAAAATATCACGAATATTCGATATTAGCGAATATTCGCGAATATTCTTCTATATATTCGCACAATATCGCGAAATCGAATATGGCGTATTCCGCTCAACACTACTAAGGACTGGAGTGTGGGGGAAACTGAGGACTGGAATGAGGGGGGATCTGAGGACTGGAATGTGGGGGGATCTGAGGACTGGAATGTGGGGGGATCTGAGGACTGGAATGTGGGGGGATCTGAGGACTGGAATGTGGGGGAATTTGAGGACTGGAGTGTGGGGAAAGCTAAGGGCTGGCTGGAATTTGGGGGTAGCTGAGGGCTGCAGTGTGGGGGGAGCTGAGGACTGGAATGTGGGGGGATCTGAGGACTGGAATGTGGGGGGAGCTGAGGACTGGAATGTGGGGGGATCTGAGGACTGGAATGTGGGGGAATTTGAGGACTGGAGTGTGGGGAAAGCTAAGGGCTGGCTGGAATTTGGGGGTAGCTGAGGGCTGCAGTGTGGGGGGATCTGAGGACTGGAATGTGGGGGGAGCTGAGGACTGGAATGTGGGGGGATCTGAGGACTGGAATGTGGGGGGAGCTGAGGACTGGAATGTGGGGGGATCTGAGGACTGGAATGTGGGGGAATTTGAGGACTGGAGTGTGGGGAAAGCTAAGGGCTGGCTGGAATTTGGGGGTAGCTGAGGGCTGCAGTGTGGGGGGATCTGAGGACTGGAATGTGGGGGGAGCTGAGGACTGGAATGTGGGGGGATCTGAGGACTGGAGTGGGGGGGGGGCAGATGACTGGAATGTGGGGGGGGCTGAGGACTGGAATGTGGGGGGGGGGTGATGACTGGAGTGTGGGGGGAGTTGAGGGCTGGAGTGTGGGGGGGGTTAGGACTGGAATGTGGGGGGATATGAGGACTGGAATGTGGGGGGATCTGAGGACTGGAATGGGGGGGGCAGATGACTGGAGTGTGGGGAGGGGCTGAGGACTGGAATGTGGGGGGGCTGAGGACTGGAATGTGGGGGGGGGCTGAGGACTGGAGTGTGGGGGCAGTTGAGGGCTGGAGTGTAGGGGGAGCTGAGAGCTGGAGTTTAGGGGGCCCCTAAGAAGTTACGCGGCGTATCTAGAGATAAACCGCGTAGCTTCTTACTGAATATGGCCCATAGAGCACAATGTTTGTGTTCCAGGCTGATAGGGCAGTCAAAATTAGAAGCAGCTTGTGTTGCACTAGCAGTGTAGCAAAAGCCGGCAGGGACTCTTTCCGTGCTGCCCCCCTGCAAAGTGCTGCCCTAGGCCTGGGCCTTGTTGGCCTAGGCCAGGATGCAGCATTGCTGCCATCGCTGTGGACAACCTAAGAGTTTTCCCTTGCTGACACCCTCCATAGAAGAATCCCATTGCTGCTGTAATACTCTGGAAAAACACTCATCCCTGCAAAACGGAATACGTAACAACTACTCCTTTAGAATAAACTATTCACTTATTACTGTTATGAAGTACTGTATCTAACTCTGGCTTGCCAACTATTAACATACTGCTTGGGACTGACTGTTGTGCCAGTTGGCTGTAGAATATCTTAAAGGGACATACACTTTCAATTTGTCTACGCTAAAGTTGTCTACGGTATTCTCATATGCTACGTACCTGACATATGTTCTTACTTGTTAAAGGGCCCATGCCATAAGTTACTGAACATGTAAACTTTTCTTAGGGTTGAAGCTATTTCCATACCTGCACCCTTGGTGGCCTAATACACTACTGCAGGGGTCTCTGAACTTTTCAAACAAAGGGCCAGTTTATTGTCCTTCAGACTTTAGGAGGGCCGGATTGTGGCCAGCGGGGGCAGAAAATGTCCCGGGCCCAGCATCAGCGAGAATAAATATGGCCTCAGGGTTGGTGGTCAGTAGGTGGAGGAGTAGTGCCCCTATCAGTAGGAGGAATAGTATCCCATCATTGATATCAGTAGAAGAAATCGAGCCCCCTTGTTGGTGTCAGTGGAAGGAATAGTGCCTCATATCAGTTGGAGGAATAGTGCCCCAAGGGCCGCATAAAGGCTAGCAAAGGGCCACATCTGGACCTCGGGCCGCAGTTTGGAGACCCCTGCACTACTGTATGTTTAACTGATAATCAATTGCATACAGGTGTGCATTGGAATCTTCACAGTTATGCTATTGTTTTAAAGGTCTGGTCGCATGTTGTAATATGTCCAGCCTTAGTAGCTCAAAGCCCTTCTTTATGTGAGAGAGAGATGATGTAGAGCAGCGGTCTCCAAACTGTGGCCCGGGGGCCAGATGCGGCCCTTCGCTTGCTTTTATGCGGCCCTTGAAGCACCATTTCATCCACTGATACCAACAATGGGGCATCATTTCCTCCCCACTAACACCAGTGAAGAGGCACAGTTGCTCCCAATGACACCAACGATGGGGCACCTCCCCTCCCAATGACATCAATGATGGGGCATAAATCCCCCCAATGACACCAACAATGTGGCACATACTCTCCCAATTACATCAATAATGGGGCATAAATGTCCCATGACACCAACAATGGGGCACATACCCTGCCAATGACATCAATGATGGGGCATGAATCCTCCCAATGACACCAACAATGGGGCACATACCCTCCCAATGACATCAATGATGGGGCATGAATCCTCCCAATGACACCAACAATGGGGCACAATCCCACCCACCGACACCAAAGAAGTGACTTTTTCCTGCTGATGTCGGGGCTTTTTCTACTCCCAATGGCCACAAACAGTCCGCCCCCCTAAAGTCTGAAGAACAGTAAACTGGCCCCTTGTTTAGAAATTTTGGAGACCCCTGTTTTACAGGCTCCCAGGAGGGTTTTTTTTTTTGTTGGGGGGGGGGGGGCGGACATTTCTACTGTGAGATTTAGGGGGGTGGGAGGGGCGATTTCAGGTGAGGGGGTGGGTTTGTACTGTGCGGAGGCGAAATTAATCTTTGGGGGTAAGCATACAGATTATTGCTCAATTTTTTTTTTTTTTGGGGGGGGGGGGGGGGATTTTGCTGACACATAATGCTCATACATCTTGTGTGTGTGTGTGTGGGGGGGAGTTTGGCATGTTCACCCTGGGCTCTAGATGACCATGTCCTGGTACTATAGGGAAAGAATTGTTTACTCCCCACTGATGCCAGAACAGTTTCTACTAATGGCCACAGTCCGGCCCCCCAAAAGTCTGAGGGAGAGTAAAGTGGCCCCTTGTTTGGAGACCCCTGATGTAGAGAACCCCCAAACTCCTGCTTGTGTGGAGTGACGCCTGGGGCTCAGTACTGAAATCTCACATAACATAGGCACATGCATTGAAATCCTTGATGTGCGCAGTTGCGGTTCACTCCCGTTCGCCAGAACTCTTACATACAGATACTGAACACTGTCTTCAACAATTCAAAACAAAATTGGATTTAACAAGTAAGAACAAGGTGGGACATAATCACTGGAACAGTACATAAAATGACAAGATCACCCCCAGGAGGGTCAGGTGGGTCCTGGGTCCCAATGACGGCCTTGAGGGTGATAATCTCCAGGAGGAATAGTTTGCATTCTTCAATGTCAGTGAAAGGTAATTATTAGAACTCGTAGTATCCAGAAGAGCGACCAAAATTAAATGAAAAAAAAAAACAACAGATTAACCACTTAAGACCCGGACCTTTAGGCAGCTAAAGGACCCGGCCAGTTTTTGCGATTCGGCACTGCGTCGCTTTAACTGCGGTTCTTATTTTTTGCGCTATAAACAAAGATAGAGCGACAATTTTGAAAAAAAAAAACAATATTTTTTACTTTTTGCTGTAATAAATATCCCCCAAAAATATATATATATATAAAAAAAAAAAAAAAATCCTCAGTTTAGGCCGATACGTATTCTTCTGCATATTTTTGGTAAAAAAAAAATGCAATAAGCGTTTATCGGTTGGTTTGCGCAAAAGTTATAGCGTTTACAAAATAGGGGATAGTTTTATTGCATTTTTAGGCTCCTTACACACGGAGCGGTCCGTTTTTCGGTCCGCTCCGTGTGTGTCCGTCAGCTCAGCGGGGGGGTCTCCGCTCAGCTGTCCGCGGACAGGGCGGTCCCCGCACACTGTGCAGGGACCGCCCCGTCTCTCCTCCGCTCTCCCCTATGGGGAGTCGGATGGAAACGGACCGTCTGTCCGTTTGCATCCGATCCGATCCACCGGACGGAAGAAAAATAGGGTTTTCTTCCGTCCGCAAAACGGATCCAGACGGACGCGGATCGTAGGCGGACGTTAGCGGATGCATCATCCGCTAACGGATCCGCTCCCATAGGGACACATTACAAGTCCGTAAACGGACTTGTAATTAGCGGACCGTTCGTCCGCTCATGTGAAAGGGGCCTTATAAAAAAATAATTTTACTACTAATGTCGGCGATTAGCGTTTTTTTTTCGTGACTGCGGCATTATGGCGGACACATCGGACAATTTTGACACATTTTTGGGACCATTGGCATTTTCACAGCAAAAAATGCATTAAAAATGCACTGATTACTGTGAAAATGACAATTGCAGTTTGGGAGTTAACCACTAGGGGGCACTGAAGGGGTTAAGTGTGACCTCATCTGTGTTTATAACTGTAGGGGGGTGTGGCTGTAGGTGTGACGTCATTGATTGTGGTTCCCTATATAAAGGAACACGCGATCAATGGCGGCGCCACAGTGAAGAACGGGGAAGCTGTGTTTACACACAGCTCTCCCCGTTCTTCAGCTCCGGGGACCAATCGCGGGACTCCAGCGGCGATCGGGTCCGCGGGTCTTGCGGTCACGGAGCTTCGGACCAGGTCGCAGGAGCGCGCCGCGGGTGCGCGCCCACGACCCATGGCTGGGCACTTAAAGAGGACGTACCTGTACGTGCCTGTGCCTAGCCGTGCCACTCTGCCGACGTATATGTGCAGGAGGCGGTCCTTAAGTGTTTATGTCGACAGAGTGGCACGGCTGGGCACAGGCACGTACCTGTACATGATTGTTAAATGCTCAGCCGTGGGTCCCGCGATCGGTCACAGGAGCTGAAGAACAGGGAGAGGTGAGTGTAAACAAACCTTCCCCGTTCTTCATTGTGGCAATGTCAGTGATCGTCTGTTCCCTGATATCGGGAAAGGCGATCAATGACGTCACACGTCCGGCCCCGCCCCCCTACAGTTAGAAACACATATGAGGTCACACTTAACCCCTTCAGTGCCCCCTAGTGGTTAACTACCAAACTGCCGTTGTCATTTTCACAGTAATCAGTGCCTTTTTATAGCACTTTTGGCTGTGAAAATGACAATGGTCCCAAAAATATGTCAAAATTGTCCGATGTGTCCGCCATAATGTCGCAGTCACGAAAAAGATTGCTGCCATTAGTAGTAAAAAAAATGCAATAAAACTATCCCCTATTTTGTAAACGCTATGGGCCAGATTCAGGTAGAGTTAGGCTGGAGTATCAGTGATACTCCAGCCTAACTCTCACTTTGAGCCGGCGTTTCTGTTTTCAGTAAGCAGAAAACATGATACGCCGGGTTGGAGTTCCTATACGAGCGACGTAATTGTATTTCGCCGTCGTATCGTAACTTCAATTTAAAAAATGGCGCTCGGGGGGTTCCCGCTGATTAACGCCGAGAATATGTTAATCAGCGGGAATCGGCAATTCACGATCGTACTCGGGCGCGACGCAGTGACTTTTCGACGTTTCCGTAAGCGATACGCGGCGCAAAGATAAAGCAGCCCCCTAGTGGAGTATCCTATGTTAAGTATGGCCGTCGTCATCGCGTCGAAAAAAAAAATTTGCGTCGTTTGCGTAAAACGTCCGTGAATGGGGATTGACGTCATTGACGTTCCCTGAAAGAATTTGGAGCATGCGCACTGACAGTCGACGCATGCGCAGTACGTTTGCCGCGGGATCGCGCATAGTTAACATAATACACGCCCCCTACCCGCCCAATTTGAATTCCGCCGGCTCATTTTCGCTACGCCGCCGCAACTTTAGGAGCAAGTGCTTTGTGAATAACAGTACTTGCTCCTAAAGTTTCGGCGGAGTAACGTAAATGAGAAACGTTACTCCAGATTAAAGATTCGCCCATCTACCTGAATCTGGCCCTATAAATTTTGCGCAAACCAACCGATAAACGCTTATTGCGTTTTTTTGTTTTTTTTACGAAAAATATGTAGAAGAATACGTATCGGCCTAAACTAAGGGGGAAAAAGCTTTTTTTTTAATATATTTTTGGGGGATATTTATTATAGAAAAAAGTCAAAAATATTGAATTTTTTTCAAAAATGTCGCTCTATTTTTGTTTATAGCGCAAAAAATAAAAACCGCAGAGGTGATCAAATACCACCAAAAGAAAGCTCTATTTGTGGGGAAAAAAGGACGGCAATAAAGCGGCGCAGTGCCGAATCGCAAAAAGGGGCCTGGTCCTTTAGCAGCATTTTGGTCCGTGGCTTAAGTGGTTATATAAAAAAAAAAAAAAAAGACAGAAAAAATCCTTTAAATATTGTACTATAGTGTCTATAGTTTGCCCGTGAAATCGTCTTTGAGAACCCGGGTCTTGCGCCAGGGAACATGTATCAATGGAATTATTTTTTTTTTTTTAAATGGTCGTTTTTTCTGGAGCAGTGTTTTTAATGATGCTGCATCATTAAAATCACTGCTCTAGAAAAAACGACCGTTTTTAAAACTTTTTTCCATTGATACATGTTCCCTGGGGCAAGACCCGGGTTCTCAAAGACGTTTTCCGACAATAACTTGAATATTAGGCTTTAAAATTTTGAATTCGAACGTTCGAGTCTCATAGACTTCAATGGGGTTCTAAATGTTGGCGCGAACCCGCGGTCTGTTCGAAGGTTCTGGTGCGAACCGGGGTGTTCGGCTCATCCCTAATAATGAGACCCAAAAGAAAACTAAGAAGAAAACAAAGAAATATCAAAGAGACGTCAAGGATTACCAACAGGGAAAGGTATACAAATGGCAAGTAGATTAAATAACAGAAGACGCCGTATCCAGGGAAATTATCGACACTCGTTCAGCCAACTTTCACCCAACTACAACCACACAAAATAATGTTCCGCAGGGAAAAATTAAAACCTGGGATATTTCCATTTTCGCGTACGTTCACCATTTTGCAAAAAGGCGCAATGTTAAAATTTTGGGGCCAGATTCTCAGCTGAGATACGATGGCGTATCTCCAGATACACCGTCGTATCTCTTTTTCAGGGCCGTCGTATCTATGCGACTGATTCTTAGAATCAGTTACGCATAGATTTGGCGTAGATCCGACCAGGGATGGACTGGCCATTGGGACTACAGGGAGTTTCCCGGTGGGCCGATGGCTCAGTGGGCCGGCTTCAGTGACAGCGGACTGCTGCCCCCTCCGCTCCTCTGTCTCCCTCCCCGCAGTGCTCACCTGGGGGGAACAAAGAAGCAGGGGGAGGACCAGAGGAGCATGGGGGAGGGGACAGACAGATGACTCAATAGCTATGGCCTGGGAGTTTCTCACTTTTGCCTAATCTTATCCCATAAGGGGGGGGGGGGGCACCGAACTGATTCTTTGCCCCGGGTGAAATAATGTCTAGCTTCCCCACTGGTACTGCCTATATGAGTACCAGTAGCATAAAGTAGAATGGCTAGTAAAGGGGGAGAGGGGGCTTGATTGGCTGAGGAGAGGAGGCTTGGGTGGCTGGGGGGGGGGGGGGGGGTGTGGGAGTTGTCTGGCTGCTATGGGAAAGACCTGTCAAAGTGGGCCAGTCTGGATGAAGTCCAGGGCCAAATTTCTGTCCCAGTCCAGCCCTGGATCCGACTGGCGTAAGTCACTTACACCGTCGGACCTAAGTTGCAATGTTACGCTGGCCGCTAGGTGGCATTTCCTTTGATTTCTGCGTTGATTATGCAAATGAGCCTGGTACGCCGATTCCCGAACGTATTTGCGCGCCGTCATCGTAGTTTACGTAGTTTGCGTAAGCGTAAGGTTACCCCTGCTATATGACAGGTAACCTTGCGTAGGTCCGGCGTAAGTCATGTTAAGTATGGACGTCGGGACAGCGTTGTGTTTTCCCGTCGTTTACGTTGTTTACGTAACTCGTCGCGAATAGGGCGGTACGTTAATTACGTTGCCGTCGAAATCAATGTATTTGCGGCGTATTATGGAGCATGCGCAGTGGGCTACGTTTATGGAGCATGCGCAGTTCGTTCGGCGTGGGGGCGCGCTTAATTTAAATACAGCACGCCCACCTCCTTCCTACTTTGAATTACGCGGCCTTACGCGGCCTTGCGCCGGCCCATTTACGCTACGCCGCCGCACATTACAGAGCAAGTGCTTTGAGAATACAGCACTTGCCCGTAAAAAGTATGGAGGCGTAGCGTAAATGGGATATGCTACGCTACGCCGACAATACGGAAAACTATGAGAATCTGGCCCATGTTTTGTTATTTGATAACTTCATACAGGTTGAGCTTTTATATTTAGTAGGGATTTTGTAAAATGATCTGTGTTTCTATCTGCTAATAATGGTTTATAGCCCTGTACACATGATCAGATATCTGATGGAATCTAATCCGATGAATTTTTTCATCAGATATCCGATGAAGCTGACTTTCATCAGTCTTGCCTGCACACCATCGGTCAAAAATCCGACCGTGTCCAACGCAGTGACGTAAAACACTACGATGTGCTGAGAAAAATGAAGTTCAATGCCTCCGAGCATGCGTCGACTTGATTCTGAGCATGCGTGGATTTTTGACCGATGGACTTCCACACAGACGATCGTTTTTTTCTATCGGTTTTTTTATCCATAAGAAAATTTTAAAACAGGTTCTATTCTTTTTCACCGACAGGTCCCACAAACGATCGGTTTGTCCGATGAAAACAGTTGATCGGTTTGTTTTCATCAGACAAACTGATCGTGTGTACAGGGCTTAAGACTGTTTTTACACTATGCCGCCCCAAGCGTCGGCGGTAAAATAGCGATAAACTCTGCTATTTTATTGTCGTATTTGCGGCGCATTTAGACCGGGGTGCTTTTAATCCCTGCTAGAGGCCGAGAAAGGGTTAAAATCGCCCGCAATGCTGCAGTGGCGTATTGCTGGTGGTACGGTGGCGCTGCCCATTGATTTCATTGGCCAAGAGTGCATTAGGAGCGATGAGTTCACCACTCCTTATGCGCTCCAAGGAAGCTGCTGGCAGGACTTTTTCTGATGCCCTGCCAGCGCACCGTTCCAGTGTTAAACCCCCGAGGGCTTTCACACTGGAGTGAATCGAGCAGCTGTCTAAGGGCGGATTTACCCTCAGTGTGAAAGGGGTCTAAGTGTATTTTTTGCATGGTCTAAAAAATCTATAGTATGTTCTTTTTATTCTAGAGGTCATATGCTTTCAGAAAATATATGGTTTTGTGGGTCTTTCACAAAGTCTGAAAGCTGTAAGGAAAACATTTTTTTTTTTTTTTTTGAGAAATTTAGATATTTACACTTTTGCATTTGTTCAATTTTCTCAATATTTTCAAAAATGGGCAATTTAAAATATACAAATATTTTTCATTTATTAACTTTTATCTGCTAATAATGTATTTTTTTGCAAATATATTGGCTTGGTAAGCATTTTCGCAAATACCCCGGGATCTAAAAAATCTCTAGTGATCATGTGCTTTCAGAAAATATATGGGTTGAGGGGTGTTTGACAAACTCTGAAAGCCATAAGTGAAAAATAAAAAAGCAAAGGAAAAATTGCAAAAATGGTCTGCCCAAAATTCCGGCATGCGCGGGTTCCCGAGGACAGAAGTGCTCTAAGGGAGCTCCGCACCCCCCGGCCAACAAGAGCTATTTTCAGAGCAGGCAGCAGCTCTCCGGTATCGGGAACAGCACGATCGGTGACCCGCGGCGGGGATGAACAGGAGGGCGAGGGGACAACCTAGGAAAGGCCAGAAAACACAGGCTAAGCCACACTGAGGAGCGGAGCCCTCCCCCGGACACAAGCCGCATTCCAAGATGGCGCCGGGCCGCGTCGATACACGAGGCAGCCAGGCCTCCAGGTCACAGAGACCTCAGCAGGGTGGAGAGGAGATCCAGGCTGAACATCCTGGGGATCCCTTCTCCTCGCAGTCTTCGGGTGAGCAGGAGACAGAGCTACAGGGTGAGTCTTTCTCACAGCCCCCATCACCTGCTGCATACAGAGGTATGCAGGACATAGCAGATTCCCCTATGTCATCCATGGACAGAAATATGGCTGAGCTGACAGAGTCTGTGTTTAGCCAATCTAGCCTAAATGCTATGACACCCCAACCACCATCATATTCTGGGGATGCAGTTCTGTTAGCACGCTACTCAGCTATGCTACAACAGGAGTTATCCAAAGCCTGCACCTTGATTACCACAGATCTTAAGAGAGACATCCATGGCCTGGGAGAGAGATTTGAGTTGATAGAAGCTAAAGTGGACAGTACTGTCAGAAAGGTTAACCAAAACTCAAACATGATTGCTGACCTTCAAGATAGGTTAGAGGAAGCATATACTTAGGCCCCGTACACACAAGCAAATAGATTTGTTCAAATCGGCCGGACCGACCGATTTGAACAAATCTGTCTGCTGGCCGTTTTGGTTTGATCGCTGTACACACGATCAAACCAAAATCCCCGCCAGCAGACAGCGCGGTGACGTGGCGGTGACGTTGACGCCGCCACATCACCGCACCAGGAAGTAAATTACTTCCGCGCATGCGTCAAATCCATTCGACGCATGTGCGAGAAGATATGTCTGCTGGTTAGCGTACTAACCAGCAGACATATCGGGCGGACTGATTCCCAGCCGACAGATTTTAAAGCATGCTTTAAAATTTGTCGGCTGGCCAAATCCGTCGGCTCGCCCGTACACGCGATAGAATCTGGCTGCTGGGACGGTCGGGCCGACCGTTTCCAGCAGATAGATTTGATCGTGTGTACGCGGCCTAAGATTGAAGATTTGGAGAACCGTTCTCGCAGAGAGAACGTGCGCCTACGCGGTCTTCCAGAAAACCACACTGATTTGGAAGGAGCCATGAGGGATTTGATGAAGGAACTGATTCCTGACATTAAGGCGCATCATATGGAGATTGATCGCATTCATCGGGCCCTAACGGCCCCAAGGAAGGATGGTCTTCCGCGTGACATTATAGTCAAGCCGCACTATTTCAGAATCAAGGAAAGGCTGATGCTGGCTGCTCGCAATAGACAGGATCTGTCACTGTTCGGAGCACAGATTCAACTTTTCACTGACCTAGCTCCTTCAACGGTGCAAAAACGCAGGAATTTGAAACCTTTGCTGCATCAGCTTGTACGTAAACAGATAAAATACCGCTGGGCTTTCCCCTTCCGGCTGTCGTTCTCCTATCAGGGAAGATCCCATTCCTTCACAAAGTTCTCGGAGGGTGAAGACCTTTTACTGAATCTTGGTATCGTCACTCGGGATTCGGATGCCTCCGCCTCACGCCAGGACCATCGACCACTCTCTCCGCTGTGGCAGAACCGACGAAATTCGCAGATTGGTAGATCTCCTCAGACGACCTGAACATGGACACAACTACTCCCTTGGTTGGGGAGAGCAGATATTCTTTATTGTTGACTAGATTTTAGTCCACTGGTGGCCGTGGCCCGGACTTAGTCACCTTGGTTGCGCGTTCAGCGTATGGTTCCTGTTATACTCACAACGGTTGCATTGAAGAGTTTTTTCCCTTTTTTTTATTTTTTATTATTATCCCTTACCATTTTTACACTAACTGACTGATTGAAGTAGAGAAATGTACCATATTTTGATACCTTATTGACCTGCATTCATGGTTTTAGTAGGTTGGATCGGGGAGGCTATCCATGCCACCCATTCGTGAGACTACTTCTCCTCTACGGAGGAGGGTACCCTTGCACATACAATTTCGGATGTTGTACCCGGTTGGGGTCATTCCCCATAATGTTGTTAACTATCCCAGGTTGCCTGGAAATAGTATTGCAAGCCTATGGTTGATTGTATGTTTTTTGTCCTTTTACCTATATTTCTCTTTCTCTTTCCCCTATGGCTCCACCCTCCCCCCCCCCCCCCCCCCCCCCGAGTTCCGGCTCCGTGCTCCACCGTGTCCACTTGGTCCTGGTCCCAGGTCGTGCCGAGGTTACGTCTTTGTGCTGCTTCATATTCGTTCTGGTTGACACAAGGTAAGAGTGCTCTGCCCTACCACGATGGCCAGTAGTTTCCCCACAGATTATTCTATTATCACCAATAATGTACATGGTTTTAATTCCCCAATTACTTTTAACTAAGGCCTTTCAATTCTATCATAAACAGAAAGCTGATGTCCTCTTGTTGCAGGAGACTCATTTTACTAAGTCATCGGCTCCTAGGTACCTAAATGTGAAATATCCACAATTTTGTTTGGCCAGCGGACCCCCGAAGCAGGAGGGGTGGCGATCTGCTTATCTAAGCGGACTCCCTTCACCCCCCTCAAAGTGGTGAAAGATAGGGAAGGCAGATATGTCATGGCGGCCGGTCGCCTCCATGACCAGTTGGGCTCCTTTATATCTTATTACGCCCCAAACACGGGACAGACAGAATTCTTTAGCAAAATGCTCAAGGTATTGATGCCTAAGATACAGGGACAGGTAATCATGGGGGGGGGGGACAGCAATATCCCGCTGGACAGAATAATGGACAAATCAGACCCAGCCAGACCGATTCTTAGAAGGCCACCGACCAGTAGCAGCAGGGTTGCGCATCTGCTCCATCTATATCACTTGATAGACGCATGGAGGGAATGTAACCCCACGGTTAGAGACTACATGCACTTTTCACAGGTTCACCACACATACTCCCGGATAGATCACATCTTAGTGCGTACCCCTTTGCTCCCGTACATAACGTCGGTTAAGATACTGTCGACCCCATGGTCAGATCATTCTCCAATTAAATTGTCAGTGAAAGGACTGTGGTCTAAACCTAGCCCTTCTCCATGGAGACTTAATGCCAGCCTATTAAATGACCCCTTACTATACGCTGAGGTCGAAAGGGAGCTAAAGGAGTATTTTAGAAATAACAAGGCATCGGATACCTCCCCTACTATTAATTGGGGGGCACACAAAGTCACGGTGCGGGGTAAATTGATTCAATTGGCTGCTAGGGGAAAAGGAACCGGGAGCAAAGGGTGAGGCAATTGGAGGATGACCTAGACCACCTGTTGGAGGAACAGCGTAGAAACTGACCGACATTAGATGTAAGATAGATGACGCACGGTTGGCTCTAAATCTAAGTCTGACCACCCAAGCAGAAAAGCATATCAGCTGGTCCAAGCATACATTCTATACAATGGGAGGTAAACCCACCACTATGTTAGCTAGGAAGTTAGTACCCTGACAATACGTCTCAACGTTACCGAAACTACGACTACCCTCAGGTCTTCCCACTCAGAATCCAGAATCCATTCTTAGGGAATTTCAAAAATTCTACGCTACACTTTATAGCTCTCCCGCTAGCTATATGTCTTCCAAAGCGGAACAGTTTTTCCGCGATGTACAACTGCCCTGACTTACCCAGGCTCATATGGAGCTAATGGACAGGGAATTTACGGAATCGGAAATTAGACTGGCAATAAAAACCATTCATCCATCTAAAGCTCCGGGACCGGATGGCTTCACTGGCCATTACTTTAGGAAATACAATGAGATTCTTATTCCACATTTGTGTTCCTATTTTAATGACTTAAGGAGGGGAAATACTATTCCTAATCACGAAAATGTTGCGTATTTACATGTTATACCAAAACCGGGTCGAGATCATGGAGATTGCGCCAATTATCGCCCAATCTCCTTGATCAATACGGATCTAAAGATATTAACAAAGGTGCTAGCATTCAGACTAAATTCATTTCTTTCAAACTACATTCACCCAGATCAAGCTGGTTTTGTCCCAAATCGTCAGGCATCTGATCAGACTCGTAGGATTATAAATTTAATTTTGGCGATTCAGTTAGACTGGGACCGTCAGGGCCCTAGGCGGGGAATGCTGCTTTCGTTGGACATTCAGAAAACGTTCGACTCCCTCTCGTGGAAATACTTATTTGATGTATTACATCGTTTTGGTTTCGGCGAGCACTTTCTGGCCCTCCTGCGAACACTGTATGATTCTCCCTCAGCATCATTGAGACTAAGGGGATATTCATCCCCACCATTTGATATTAGAAGGGGAACAAGGCAAGGATGCCCATTATCGCCGCTGCTATTTGCCCTAGCAATAGAGCCGTTGGCAATTAAGATCCGCTTGAGTCCAGATGTTAAGGGCATCGTTTGTGGAGAGGACGAGCATAAGTGCTTGCTCTTTGCATACGACCTTCTATTGGCATTATCGTCACCTATCACTTCCCTCCCTAACCTATACGCGATTTTGCATCCATTTTCGGAAATATCAGGTCTGCAAATTAATCATGACAAATCAAGAGCACTTAATATTTCGTTACCGAAATCCACCCAGGAAACTCTTGAGCGATCGCACCAATTTAAGTGGGAATTGGAAGCTCTCCCTTACCTCGGTATAAATTTGACCTCATCTATTCAAACGTTATATAGACAGAACTACCCTGCCTTGTTTAAACGCTTAACAGACGATTTGGCCAGATGGCAGATTCACCCCCCTTCGTGGTTCGGCAGATTGCACTCAATAAAAATGAATGTACTACCAAAGGTTCTATATTTGTTTCGTACCTTGCCTGT
This sequence comes from Rana kukunoris, assembly GCA_029574335.1. Classification (NCBI taxonomy): domain Eukaryota; kingdom Metazoa; phylum Chordata; class Amphibia; order Anura; family Ranidae; genus Rana; species Rana kukunoris. The sequence continues at coordinate 9,867,826 of CM056054.1, read as the reverse complement.
GTCACTAGTTCAATCTGACCTCCACATGTTCCAAAAAAAGATTCTTCAGTTCATCTGGGGGGATAAGAGGCCTAGGGTGAATAGGAGAACTATGTACACCCCAAAGCAAAAGGGAGGCTTGGGATTGCCTGATCTTATTAAATACTTTTATGCGGCCCAGTTGGCCCAACTCACAAGGTCCCATTCCCAAAAACCCAACACAATATGGATGACTATGGAATCCTATTCCTGTCGCCCTGAATTGATCTCTCACATAATGTGGCTTCCTATGAAGGACAGACCGATCATACTGTGTCCTACCCTTTCCTTTTCATTTCAAATTTGGGACAGACTCTCAAGGTCTAGGACATTTAAGTCCCCTCACAACCCATTAGCCCCCTTGTTAACCTCCCTGGCGGTATGATTCTGTCTGGAATTACGTACCAAAAGCGGTACAATTATTTTGCATGGAAATTCTGCGTTTTATACTGTAGGCCTGCAATTCTTAGGAATAACTTGCTTAAATTTGTCCAAACCAGAGTCTAGTAGACATCCCGGGTATGATAAAGTTTGAAACACAAAATCATAAAATTATAATATAATAAATAACTATAAATAATAATAACAAATAATAATGTAATTATAATAAAAATTATTCACTAATGTAATCAAATCAAAATCACTGAAATTTGCTCAGTTGCAGAATTGTCGCTGTCATTACTTTTATTTTTTTATGACGAATTTCCCCACAAATCGCTATCGCTCAATTCTGCAAGTGATTATAATTTATTATCGCTGTTTTCTAGCTGCTCTAAAATCACTTTTGACATAAAGGGACACTTTTGGTTGCTATGGACAATCTACAGTTTGCAGGCACAAAAAAAATGTTTTTATTATATAAAAGAACATGCAGGGCACTGGGCAGACCACTAGGGACAGGGGGGGTGTGTACTTTTTACATACAGTACTGTAATCTATAAGATTACAGTATTCTGTATGTAATGTGTTTGTTTACTTTGCCGCCGGTCTCCGCCGTGCGCCGTTACGTCGCAGGGAACGGAGATCGGCGGCGCGCGGGCACTGTGTGAGTCGAATGGAGGACGCCACTCGCTCACACAGCGCGGATGCATCGCTGGATCCAGGGACAAGGTGAGTACAGTACCCCGCCTGGATATAAGGTAAGCCAGCGCGCTGCAGGCTCTGCATATTCACCCCGAGCGCGATTCGGGGATATCGATATTTACATAAAAAATCCAACCCGAGTCGCGCTCGGGTTTACCGGCAGGGGGGTTAAAGAATAAGGATTTCACCCCGGGCCTCTCTCCCTTAGGGTTTAACTGGTGGACAAACAGGGGTCTTTTACGGATAGCTGATCTTTGTGATCATAATTGGATAGTGTCAGAAAGAACACTTGTAGAAAAATATCAAATGCCAGTGACTGAACGTTTCAGATAGACGCAACTATACCACTTTTTGCAAACTGTAGCCCGTAAAGGGATCTAACTACTATGACTTCCATGGAATACGTATGTAAGCAATATGACAAAGTCAGAGGCCATATTTCCGCTTTTTTTTTATCCTATCATATACCTCGAAAAAGCTAAGCTATATGCTCCAATGGGAGCAGGACCTTCAGGAGACATTTGAGATTGATGAATGGCACAGGCTGTCAGAATCAGCATCTCGTTCGATCATTAATACTTCCATTATAGAGGCTAACTACAAGGTCTTGCTGAGATGGTATATGGTTCCGGCTAGACTGGCCGCTTTTGTGCCGGGTGCCACTCAGGAATGCTTTAGAGGATGCGGCCAGACGGGTTCCACCTACCATATGCGGTGGGTCCGGAGGTTCTGGATCAGGGTGTACAATTTCATCTATTCCCTGACCCAGATCAATTTAGTTAAATCTGCTAAACACGCGCTCCTGGGGGGCAAGATACCTGACGCTTCTGGATCCCAGAGACGGCTGGTGGCATTCATATTTACCTCAGCGAAAATAACCATAGCGAGAAATTGGAAGTCTGCGGCCTTGCCATTTGATCAAATTAAATACAAATTGTCTTGGCTTATGCTGAACGAGCGGCTAACGGCAATTACACAGGACAGGATGAAGCAGTTCTATAAAGTCTGGGACCCATGGATCTGCTACTTGACTGGCGTTCCTGGGTCGAGTGGTTCTTAGGTTTGGTCTTGTGGATTACTTTAAGGAGCGCGGAGCCTCAACTCTCCCCCCCCCCCCCCCTTCATTCCTTTCCCACTGTCTCCTTTCTTGTCGTTCCCCTACGGGATTGAATCTCCTTTTTTCTGCTTTACCACCTTTTCTTTTACATATCCAAAGTATTGCTGAGAAAGGTCTACTTTGCCTATTATATGCTGTGGAGTTTCATAAGCTATGGGAGGTTGTATCCTCAAAAGGCAACGGCACTTTGTTATGTGAACCAGATTGAAAAATCATTTCTTATGGAAAGACGTTACTTTTGTATGTTTATATGAAAATTAATAAACATTATTGAAAAAAAAAAAATGGTCTGCCCGCTTGAGTGTACAAAATGGAGCACAGGGGCTGGCAGTGAAAGGGTTAAACAATTAAAAACAAGTAAGAACAAGGTGAGACAATATATCAAAGACAAAATCACCCCCAGGAGGGTCAGGTGGGTCCAAATGACAAGCTTGAGTGGATAATCTCCAGGAGGAATAGTTTGCATTCTTCAATGTCAGTGAAAGGTAATTATTAGAACTCATAGGGGCAGATTCACAAAGACGTAATATTCCGCTGCGTAATCGAAATACGGTACGCTGCCGTATTTCACCAGACTCTACACCGAATTCAGGTAGTTTTTTTGCGCGTACGCTATTGTGTCGTAAATCGAAAACGTGATTAGGGGGCGTGAAGCATTTAAATTAAGACGATCGAACTGCGCATCAGGAAATTGCGCGAAATCACGTCGTGACGTCATTCGTTGTTTGAGTAGCGGCGTTTACGAAATTCCTATTCCCGGACGACTTACGTTAAAAATAATAAAAGACATCGGAAAACGGAAATTCGACGGCCATACTTAACATGGGCTGTCAGGTATAGTGAAACAAGATGAGGTGCCGTAAGAATTGCGTTGAAAGTGCGAGTGGATTGCAGGCAAAAGCTCATTAGCATACCCTGACGGTGAGGAAGTAGTGGCCGTTGGCAGCGTAGATCAGGCGTACTCTACAGTCGAAATGAAAGGTGTCATGGTTTGAGGATTTCGACTAGCGTAAAAAAAGTCGTAAGTCTAACAACATTTACACAGGCGTAATCGCTTTGTGAATCTAGGCCATAGTATCCAGAAGAGCGACCAAACTTAAATGTTTAGGGAAAAAAAATACATTAACAACTTAAGACCCGGACCAATATGCAGGTTAAGGACCTTGCCCCTTTTTGCGATTCGGCACTGCGTCGCTTTAACTAACAATTGCGCAGTCGTCCGACGTGGCTCCCAAACAAAATCGGCGTCCTTTTTTCCCCACAAATAAAGCTTTCTTTTGGTGGTATTTGATCACCTCTGCGGTTTTTATTTTTTGCGCTATAAACAAAAATAGAGCGACAATTTTGAAAAAAATGCAATATTTTTTACTTTTTGCTATAATAAATATCCCCCAAAAATATATAAAAAAAAAACTTTTTTTTTCCTCAGGTTAAGGCCGATACGTATTCTTCTACGTATTTTTGGTAAAAAAAAATTTGAATAAGCGTTTATCGGTTGGTTTGCGCAAAATTTATAGCGTTTACAAAATAGGGGATAGTTTTATTGCATTTTTATTAATATTTATTTTTTACTACTAATGGCGGCGATCAGCGATTTTTTTTGTGACTGCGACATTAAGGCGGACACATCGGACAATTTTTGACACATTTTAGGGACCATTGTCATTTTCACAGCGAAAAGTGATATAAAAATGCACTGATTACTGTGAAAATGACAATTGCAGTTTAGGAGTTAACCACTAGGGAGCACTGTAGGGGTTAAATGTGACCTCATGTGTGTTTCTAACTGTAGGGGGGCAGGGCTGGACTTGTGACGTCACTGATCGTCTTTCCCTATATCAGGCAACAGGCGATCAGTGACACTGCGAAGAACGGGGAAGGTGTGTCTACATTTTTTTAAGTTTTTCAGCTCCTGTGACCGATCGCGGGACCCTGGTGGCGGTCGGGTCCGCGGGTCCCGCGGCTCGCGGTCACGGGGCTTCGTACCGGGTCGCGGGCACAAGACCGCGACCCACGGCTGGGCACGGGGGACATAGAGGTACGTGATTGTGCCCAGGTGTGCCATTCTGTCGACGTATATCAGCGTTAGGCGGTCCTTAAGTGGAATCCTTAAAATGCAAAGAAACACATTCAGGATTACATTATCAAATTGGGTACATTAATGTCTAGGGCAGGGGTGTCCAAACTTTTTTCAAAGAAGGCCAGATTTGATGAAGTGAACATGCGTGAGGGCCGACCATTTTACCTGACATTCTTTGAACCATTCAAATTCGGTCTAAGTGTGTTCCTCCGAGCAACTAATACACTGCCCAACAAGAATTGCCTTTGTGGTGTGGCTGTGTGTGGTAAAGAGATGAGCTTGGGCGTGTTATTTGGATATACCGTATTTATCATATTTATATTACCATTGCCATGAATGCAGCCTCACCATTGCCATGAATGCAGCCTCACCATTGCCATGAATGCAGCCTTACCATTGCCATGAATGCAGCCTTACCATTGCCATGAATGCAGCCTTACCATTGCCACGAATGCAGCTTTACCATTGCCATGAATGCAGCCTTACCATTGCAACCAATGCAGCCTCACATGTACCATTAATGCAGCCTCACATGTACTATTAATGCAGCCTCACATGTACCATTAATGCAGCCTCACATGTGCCTGATTGTTACTCTGTGGCCTCTTTAATAAAAAGTCCCACCTCCTATGATAGACAGAACAGTCGTCCAATGGCATCCCAGGAGACGGGACTTCCAATAGAGACGCTACTGAGTAAACAGGAGATTCTCTTCAGGTAATCTGACAGCGCTCGTCCTGCCCCCTCCCTGTCCCCTCCAAGGCAGCGCTGATAAATACGGTATATATCTTTTGTGGCCCTGGGGGCCACAAACAATATATATATCCAAATCCCCAGGGGGGCCATATTAAATCAACAGGAGGGCCGCATTTGGCCCGCAGGCCGGACTTTGGACATGCCTGGTCTAGGGGGTTTAATATAGAGAAAGATGTGAATTGTTTCATATCAAACTGTTAGTTACCGTATTCATTTTAATGCAATCTGTTTCCAATTTTATCTCCAATATGGACTGTTTCATTCTCATGTTATCTGAAATTGGGAGATAATCTCCAGATACCTTGGTCCAGAGAAAATTTGGACTGGACATTATTGCTGCAGCAGTTGGTGCCTTATGATGTTAGGAGTGGCTTGTCCGGGTTTAGTTAGTTTATTTGGTCAATAGTAGAGTCCATACATTTATATTGAAAATTCCTAATCAACATTTACCAACATTATTCATTTATTTCACTCCATGCTTAAAAGATCCATGTCAATAATTAACTTAGTAAACATCCACGGCTCACGCATATATACTGCGGCACAATGTCACCGCTGGGCGATACCCCATACCTGTACGACGCTCACTCTCATTGGCTGTGCGCGACGTTCGGATTCATTTTCAGAACCGATCAATGTGCCCCGTTCTTCTTCTGTTGTTGAGGTGCAAGAACCCCAGGGCTCTTGTATGGAGCAGAGAGCCATACTATGTTAATAAATGTATACTTTTTGTTATATCTGCTCTCTCCGAGTTTACCTACTCACCTTACCGTAAAAGTCCTACTGCCCTCCTTTCTCCCCCTTTTTTTGGTCTTTGGGGTCCCTTATACTGCTGATCTATAAGGATATACACAGGGCCACCATCAGGGGGGTACAGGCAGTACACCTGTAAGGGGCCCGGGGGTCCCCAGGGGCCCGGATGGGAACCCCCTCTTTTTTTATTTATTTTTTATAAACAAAATATATTTTAATATATTTTTCTGTTATTTTTTTATTAAAGGGTCAATTTTTTTTCTTTTATTTTTTTTTTTAAGGGTCCGAGGTCCCCAGAGGCCCGGAGGCCCCCCAGATGACAACCCCCTCTTTTTTTATTTATTTTTTATAAAAAAAATAATATATTTTTCTTTTATTTTTTATTAAAGGGACAATTTTTTTTCTTTTATTTTTTTAAGAGGTCCGGAGTTTCCCAGGGGTATGGAGGGCCCCAGGGCCCAGGATGGGAACCCCCTCTTTTTTTATTTATTTTTTATAAACAAAATATATTTTATTATATTTTTCTTTTATTTTTTTATTAAAGGGTCAATTTTTTTTCTTTTATTTTATTTTTTAAGGGTCCGAGGTCCCCAGAGGCCCGGAGGCCCCCAGGGCCCAAGATGACAACCCCCTCTTTTTTTATTTATTTTTTATTAAAAAAAAAATGTAATATATTTTTCTTTTATTTTTTATTAAAGGGCCAATTTTTTTTCTTTTATTTTTTTAAGAGGTCCGGAGTTTCCCAGGGGCATGAAGGCCCCCAGGGCCCAGGATGGAAACTCCACTTTTTCATTTACTTTTTATAAAAAATATATTTTATATATATATATATTTTTTATTTTTTTATTAAAGGGCCCCGATGTTTCTTTTTATTAAATGGCCCAGAGGTCCCAGATGGAAACACCCCTTTTTTTGTAATTTTCTTTTATGAAAAAAAAAATATTAAAGGGCCCTTTTAAAAAAAAAATATATATATATATCTTTTCTCTCTTTTTTTCAAGGGCCCAGAGGTCCCCCATTTTTTATATATATTTCAGGCGGAACCCCCCCGGTTCTGTGCACCCATGCCTTAAGCTGTGTAAGGGGCTTCATAATTCCTCCTGCATGTATCCTTACCTGTTATATGTCTCCCCTCTGTCTGTTATAAGAACTGAAAAACTGCAGATTCTGTGGGTGGGTCTGTTGTCTGGAGCTCAGTGGGTGGAGTCGTGATGTCATTAGACTCCCCACCCACCTCTACACTCCCCTTTTCAACATGCATTTTCTCCTGTGTATTCCTTACACTAAATTCTGCTATGATCACTAACATCCGATCAAAATCCAGAAAAGTAACCACATGACTTCAGAAAAGGAGTGGGGGTGGGTTTTTAAAAAATAATGCCTGTCTCCAGGCTAGTGCATGAGATATATAAATAACCTGTCACTCACAGCAAGGGGGAGGAACGGACAAAAGTTTGTCCGTTTATCTCACTGAAAAAATAAAAGAGGATTGATCAGATCTGGATTAACTCTTTGTGGCAAGACTGGGCACAGATGATAGGAAATCTTATACTCTACATTGTGACAGAAAAAACAAAAATTCGGGTTTACATCCACTTTAAACCATATTTCTATTAAAAATTTACTTTTAGGATGATAGTACCATTAGTAACAAGTATATGTGTATTTTATCAACCACTTAAGGTCCGCCTAACGCCGATATACGTGGGCAGAATGGCATGGCTGGCCACAGGCACGTACCTGTACGTGTTTCTTTAAGCCCAGCCGTGGGTCACACGAACGATCACAGGAGCTGAAGAACGGGAAGAGCTGTGTGTAAACACACCTTCCCCGTTCTTCACAGTGGCAATGTCAGTGATCGTCTGTTCCCTGATATAGGGAAAGGTGATCAATGACATCACACGTCCAGCCCCGCCCCCCTACCGTTAGAAACACATATGAGGTCACACATAACCCCTTCAGCGCCCCCTAGTGGTTAACTCCTAAACTGCCATTGACAGTGCATTTTTATAACACTTTTTGCTGTGAAAATGACAATGGTCCCAAAAATGTGTCAAAATTGTTCGATGTGTCCGCCATGTGTCGCAGTCATGAAAAAAAAAAACACTGATCGCTGCCATTAGTAGTAAAAAAAAAAAAAATTATTAATAAAAATGCAATAAAACTATCCCCTATTTTGTAAACGCTATAAATTTAGCGCAAACCAATCGTTAAACGCTTATTGCGATTTTTTTTTACCAAAAATAGGTAGAAGAATACGTATCGGCCTTAACTGAGGAAAAAAAAAATTATATATATTTTTGGGGGATATTTATTACAGCAAAAAGTAAAAAATATTGCATTTTTTTACAAAAATTTTTGTTAATAGCCCAAAAAATAAAAACCGCAGATGTGATCAAATACCACCAAAAGAAAGCGCTATTTGTAGGGAAAAAGGATGCCAATTTTGTTTTGGAGCCACGTCGCACGACCGCGCAATTGTCAGTTAAAGCGACGCAGTGCTGAATCGCAAAAAGGGGCCTGGTCCCTAACCTGCATGTTGGTCCGGGTCTTAAGTGGTTAAGAGGCTAACCATTAACTCTCGTTGTGACAACCATGCAATGACTCATATTTTACATTCTATTGTTACCAATAAAATATCCAACCATCCACAGTATAATGTATAGAGGAGCCTTTCTCAACCTTTTTACCCCAGGGGAATCTTTAAAATAATTTTCACGTCTCAGGGAACCCCTGATAAAACCTTTCATCGGGGGTCAGTGGGAACAATGCCATTTTTTTTGCAGTGGTGGTAAGCATGACCCCCTTACAGAGAGCTATAAAGATTATTGGTGTCATACCACTCGCTCCTCCAAGTGGCATTCTCTCAGAACTCTGTAGGCACCATCAAATAGGAGATAAATCAGCCACAGCTCAAGGAACCCGTAGCCACCTCTGGAGGAACCCTGGTTAAGAACGGCTGGTATAGAGGCTCATTCTATGAATATGTAAATGAACTTTTTCTATTTTTGTAATAAAAATTCCTTTTATAACCTTGTCTGGTAATCAGTTCTACATATGGTACCACAAAAGTCCACTTTAGCCTCCATTCAACTCCCCATATACAGCCTCTTGATTTAACCTCTGGTCACTCACTACCAGGTCATACCACCTGAGACTGGTAGGAAGGGTTCCTGATAATCCTGAGCACTGTAATTGGCTGCACATTGATGACGTCATCTGGAGACTGTCCTACCAACTCCCCCTATCATCGGTGGTTGACCATAAGCAGTCAGTGGTGCTGATTGAGTGCCCACCCAGAACACCACAGCAATGCATATGTGCAGAGAGGGTGGGTGTTAAAGGGGTAGTTCCCCCAAAAACCTTTTTTTTAACATTGATTGAGGCTCGTTATGTCAAGGGGAATCGGGTTTTTTTTTTTTAGAAATGAAGCAGTACTTACCGTTTTAGAGATGCATCGTCTCCGACGCTTCCGGGTATGGTCTCCGACTATAGGCGTTCCTATTTGATTGACAGGCTTCCGAGGTCGCATACATCGCGTCACGATTTTCCGAAAGTAGCCGAACGACGGTGCGCAGGCGCAGTATAGAGCCGCACCGTCGCTCGGCTTCTTTCGGCTACTCGTGACGCGATGTATGCGACCGTCGGAAGCCTGTCAATCAAATAGGCACGCCCAGACCAGACGATCATACCCGGAAGCGACGGAGACGATGCATCTGTAAAACGGTAAGTACTGCTTCGTTTCTAATAAAAAAACACCCGATTCCCCTTGACATAACAAGCCTCAATCAATGTTAAAAAAAGGTTTTGGGGGGAATTACCCCTTTAAGTAGCACCTGCCACATATGTGCCTAAAGCTGCCATGAAGAGGTTAATCAAGAACTGTAGACCACAAGTCATAATAAGGTCAATACCCTCTGGTGAGTTCTTTGTAGGCTCTGGTGTATGGGGACTGAGCTATTAGGAGGGATTCATACACAGTGGTAGTTGAAGATAAATTATCACAAAAAGATACAAAGTTATACATTTAGAAATGTTTTTCTTTATTTGGACTTTTTGCTACATTGTCACATTTGATGATTTTGTCTCATTGGTAACTCTTAGGTGTATATATTTACTCCATGGTTTGATTTTATACAGAGCAGATTGTGTTAGATTTTTCCATTTGTACATCTGACATATTGAACCTGTTAACAGAACGTTGATATGGTAAAATTGTGATTAGCGGGGTCTCCAGCCACGTCTTGCAGGGTTCAGCGTTGGTTTTTTCAAACTCTTCCTTCACTGAGGTTTAGAAGCCAACATAAGGACGTTCTGTAGCCAAACCTCAACCTCCGTTTCAGTGGAGGACGTCCCCATCAGCCGAAGGAACCTGAAACATGAAATAATGTACAGTATAGTCTGAGAACATTCCCAAAGATTGAATCTCTCCAAACCTAACTCCACTCAAAACTAAAAGATTGCCAGAAGATCAGCAGCGCGGCTTGCGCAATGTGCAGTGTGCTCCCGGCTGGTCACCCACACTTGGAATTCCGGCGGCGCAGAGAAGTGGGGAGGAGAGGAGCGGGGTTTCAAGCGGGGCTTCAAGCGACCGCATCGCTTTATCATGGGACAGGCGAGTGTCTATATGTTCAATAAGCGACCCTTTGAAAGCCCCCTATAGATCATCAATTTAGGTCCCTTTCACACTTGTACGACTTCAAAGTCGCGCGATTTTACCGCGATTTCGCGGCCGCGATAAAACCGCGATTTCAATGAATGCCTGTGTAAGTGGCATCAAAATCGGACCAAAGTAGTGCAAGGACTACTTTGAAGTTGGCACTACTTAAAGTCGTGCCAGTATGAATGGTGTTCATTGAAAATAATGGAGTCCAAAATCGTGGGACAAGTCGTATAAGTGTGAAAGGGGACTTAGTGTTACGAAGGAGTTCTGGCATTAGAAATATTGCTCTCACTCTGTAGGCACCCCAATACGGACCTGGCAGTGAAAGGGTCCTGCTAATCACTCAGTCCTCAGGGTGACCACACTGCTACACAATTTGTACCTTTAGGCTGCTTTCGCATCGGGAGGCATGGTGACGGTATAGCAGCGCGATTTTTAGAGCCGCTATACCGTCGTATTTACCGCAGTATTCGGCCGCTAGCGGTGCGGTATTAACCCCCGCTAGCGGCCGTAAAAGGGGTTAATACCGCGGTTTCCCATTGATTTCAATGGGAAGGAGCGGTAAACACCCCGCTCCTATACCACTCCAAAGATGCGGCTAGCAGGACTTTTGGAGCGGTCCTGCTAGCGCACCGCTTCAGTGTGAAAGCCTTCGGGCTTTCACATTGAAGACTACAGGGCACTATTTTTTCAGGCGGTATAGCAGCGCTATTTTTAGTGCTGTACCGCCTGAAAAACGCCCCAGTGTGAAAGGGACCTAATTGTCCTCTGTTCCTGGCTGCCATTTTCTGTCCCATTCACCTACATTCTCACCTTTCCTCTGCTGTTCTTAGCATTTCTTTCGCTTCCTCAGGTTTAGTCTCAAGAAAGATCTGGAACTCGGGGAAGGTCTGAATAAGACCCATCAGGCCTGACAATGGCATAGGAAACTTGGTCACAATGTTTTCTATCCTGCAAAGGCAAACAGCACTGTGAGTTAGTGAAGAGGTTAAACAAATGCAATCTTTACATTCCTACTATCAGTTATTTATATAGTGGGATCCTATGCTGTGGCGCTGTACAAGTGACAGAAACAAGGATAGATAATACAATACATACAAGCTTGACGACTAATTGCAGCTTCTGCAGCACATAGAAAGTATACTGTATGTTAGAAATACATTAAAGCCAAACTCTGGGAAATGTGAAAGAATTTGCCCTTTTAACCACTTCCAATGCCGTCTACTGTCAAATGATGTCCACAAGGAGGCTCTGCCATCCTGGGTGGACCTCATATGACGTCCTCTGGCCTCCCGGCCACTAGGGGGCGCGCCGTGTCACTAGGGAGCCAATGCGTGTGCCTGATGGCTGCGATGTCCACCAGGTACCCGCGATCGGCAGTTACAGAGCCAGGGACGTGGATCTCTGTGTGTACACTCTCAGTGACGGAATATGTATCTATATATGCCTGTGGGCTCTACATGTTTCGCTGTAGTGCTTCTTCAGAAGCTGTGAGGCATAAATGGGCTATCATAGATGTGACAATTAGTTAAATTCAACTCTGATTGGTCAAGTAAAATGCAGATAAGGGAGCATCTAAGTCAAGCCATGGGAATCGCAGGGTGAGCACCAGAAAAAATATTTAAGGAAAATTCCTTATATTTGAAAATATGAGTCTGCCCAGAATGCAGGTTTCGGATATAAGGAAATGCATATTTCCAAATATAAGGAAATATGCTCACCCTGCAATTCCCATGGTTGGACTTTGATGCATGAGGCTCACAGCAGGGGGTCCAGTTATTTTATCATTTCAGGTCCAATTTCAGCCCAAATTTTGGGCTGAATTCAGACCTGAAACAGACCAAAAGAAGCGCAGGACCCCTATGCAACTGTCTCTGATTTCGAGGGACTATCCCTGATTTGGAGCAATGTCCCTCTGTCCCTCTTTCCTCCTCATTTTGGTCTGATCTGTATAGTTGTATATAAAATGCACTTTTTATCTACCGTATCAAAAAGTGTTTCCCATCGCTAAACTTTTCATCTGCATTTGTAATTTTTTAAAAGCCAATATAAAGGAATAGTAGTGGTAAAAAAGCCCTTGTGGATTTATTGAACCTTTTTTTTTTGGGGGGGGGGGGTAATTCTCCTTTAAGGGGGTGTGTCCGGAGGCCTACATACGTTTGCTAGTAGGTGTCCCTCATTCCCCTCTCAAAATGTTGGGAGGTATGGAGCCGCAGTGGAGATGAGTGAAGCGGCTCCATAGAGCAGGTCCGTCTTAATAGCATCATGGGCCCCTGGGCAAAGTAATGCTCTGGGGCCCCTACAATGATGACAGTGCAGGTAAACAGACATCAAGTAGGTAGAAGGCAGACTGCCTCCCCTGTGTGTCTATCACTCTCAGTGCCATCATGGGGCCCCCAATTTTGGGGCAGCGTGGGCTCAAGGACCAGCTGCTCTGGGGAAAGTGCAGGGGCCCCCCATGCAGCTGGGGCCCCTGGGCAGTGCCCAGGTGTGCCCTCTCATTAAGAGAGCCCTGCCATAGAGAGCACATCCAATTTGCATAGGTGTGAACCCAGCCTAAGGGAAAGTAAAAGCATTTCTCCTTACCTGATCCTCCCCTGGCAGTTGGCGCTCCCCTATACTCCAGCAGTGGGTTGTTCCCCATATCAGTCTTGATAATGTCAGGACCTTAGAATGCTGGAGTGTGATGTAAAAGACTCTAAGGACAGGCCTTGCAGCATGGAGGATTGAGTATATAAATCTTTCTTAATGTTCCCTAGACCTAAACGACCAAGTAACCCTTGTAATGTGGGAGGAGCCCCTCTACAAGCCGTTATTTTTAGGTTTCCTGGAGTCGGGTTTTAAATGAAACAAGAGATCCCAGTTGTGGCAATCTGATGATCTACCCCAGCCAAAGAGCAGGGGCCTCAGGTCAGAGAAGAATTAAGCCGTATATGTGTATGCCTAGGTAGATAGAGGAGGAAGCAGTGCTGGCTCAGAATGCTGTACATAAGGTGATGGTGTGTAATCCAGTGGTTGTGTTACTTATCTGAGAGAAAATGGAACTGGATGCTCAACAGAACATAAGATACATAAAATCCAAAAGATAGGGCAGCACTCATGGAGCTTGAAAGGGGATCACTCAGTGATCAGATTTTGACTTTTCAATGAGGCACAAGCTTGTCGTAAAGTCCTGAGGAAGGCGATATTCAGCATGAGCTTGTTGAGTGTTCACATTTCAAGCCCTGTAAATCTTTTGAATTGTAGGGTGACAGGTAGTGTTGTCCCGATACCACTTTTTTAAGACCGAGTATCAGGGATGGACTGGCCATTGGGACTACAGGGAGTTTCCCGGTGGGCCGATGGCTCAGTGGGCTGGCTTCAGTGACAGTGGACCACCGCCTCCCTCCGCTCCTCTGTCTCTCCCTCCCCGCAGAGCTCACCTCCTCTCCCTCCCCGCAGCGCCCACCTGGGGGGGAACAAAGAAGCAGGGGGAGGAGCAGGGGGTGACAGAGGAGCATGGGGGAGGGGACAGACAGCTGACTCAACAGCTATGGCCTGGGAGTTTCTCTCTTCTGCCTAATCTTGTCCCATAGGGGGGGGGGCACCAAACTGATTCTTTGCCGGGTGAAATAATGTCTAGCTTCCCTACTGGTACTGCCTATAAGAGTACCAGTACCAGCTGTTCTACTCTAATAAAGTAAAAAAAAAGTAGTGGCTAGTGAAGTGGGAGAGGAGGCTTGGGTGGCCGGGGGGGGGGGAATGAGTTGTCCGGCCGCCATGGGAGAGACCTGTCAAAGTGGGCCAGTCTGGATGAAGTCCAGGGCCAAATTTCTGTCCCAGTCCAGCCTTGCCGAGTATAAGTACCAATACTTTTTCTCAAGTACTCGTCAATACCGATTACCGATACTTTTTTTTAATCTCATGTGACAGTGGCACATGTGTCAGTATTTTTTTTTTTTTTTACAATTTTTTTTTTTTCTACAGGACAGCGGCTCCTGTCCATTCATAAACTGAAACATTGTACATTCCGAACAGTAAGGAGCCAGATTTACCAGCTTCTACCTCTGCTTTCCATCCTGACAGATCAAGGGGGGTGGAGGGGGGGCGGCAGCATAGAGGGGGGACACGGAGGGAGAAAGCAGCGTGGAGGGGGACACGGAGGGAGGGAGACAGCAGCAGAACAGAGGGGGACTGGAGGAGGAAGCGTGGACAGTCAGCAGTGATCGTGTTTCACTAAAGCAGCTGAAAGCCGCGTGGGGGTAGGTTAGAGAGCGATAAGCAGAGAAACGGCTGTCAGTTTTTTAAATCTATCCAACGGTGATCGGTGCTTGTAACTCCCCCACTGCACTGATCACCCTGACTGTACAAGTATCAGGTGAAGCATCGGAGCATTTGCCCGAGTCCAAGTACCTCAGGCAAATGCTCGGTATCGGGACAACCCTAGTGACAGGGTGTGTCTTGTCAGTGGAGAAGGAAGCGGTGCTGGATAAGTAATCTGTATATAAGGTGACAGGGTGTGTCTTGTCAGTGGAGAAGGAAGCAGTGCTGGATCAGTAGACTTACCATTGGAGAGACGTGAAATGAAAGGTTGAGTGTTCTATACATTCAGTGCATTGCCCACACACAGTTATGTTTATTTGTAAATTGTAAGTTGTAAGTAAAATAGCAAAAAATCTATCAGATTATATTCTTGTGATCCTGAACAGAAAATAAAATTGAAGCTATTTTCTGAAAAGATTTGGCAGTATGAAATTGTAAATTGCCAACGTTCAGAACCCCTTAAATGGCCGGGGGAGCCGGTGACCAGCGATTACCACAAAGCAGATAGTTAATATATAGATGCAGTCGGACCTTCTTTTGTCGGTGTACGGGATGGATTCATACATTTCCTTGCATCCATTCCTGAGATGATAAATCTTCTCATGCTCAAATGGGGCCAGACTATCTCCCACCTGAAAAATAAGTGAAATCTGTCTCTTTACACATGGAGACAATGGAGGTATTTTTTTTCAACAATTCTTTCATGACTGAATTGCATTTAGGCTAGGTTCACATCCGTGCGGCTGCACAGGCCTTCCATTCCAGACCCTTATCTGAGCATGCAGCTCGGTAGGTCAGAAAAGGGAGCGGGACAAGTGAGCACCCCCCCCTAAAACATACCAGGCAGCATGCCCTCAACATTAGGGTGCCCCCACCCCAAATCATCTTGCCCCATGCTGATGAGGACAAGGTCCTCTTCCTGACAACCCTGGGCTGTGATTGCCGGGGTCTGCAGGCAGGGGGATTATCAGAATTTGAAAGCCCCTTTTAACAAAGGGGCCCCCAGATCTCGCCACGCCCCATGCGAATGGGTATTGGGTACATTCTCATAAGACTCCGACAACCACAGCCCTGGGTTGTCCTCTGAATCCATACTAGACCCAAAGGTCTAACACCACAGGTCGAAAATCGCACTCAATATATTCCTCCTTTAGCCCTGTTACCACTGAGGAAGTTGACAAGATCCTTTCCATGGCCCACCTCACCACCTGTCCCCTCATAATTACTGCAACCACCTTCCTGCTCTATCCTAAACTCTCTAACCCACATCTCCAAACTCTCCCTGTCCTCTGGCACCTTTCCCTCCATGCTCAAACATGTACTGGTTACCCCCATACTCAAAAACCCCTCAGTAGACCCAACCTGCTTGGACAACCTAAGACTCATCTCCCTGCTCCCAGTTGCCTCCAAGCTTCTTGAATGCCTTGTCCACAACTGTATGAGCTCCTACCTCACTGACAACAACCTTTTCGATCCCCTACAGTCTGGCTTCTGTCATAAAACATTCCACTGAAACTACCCTACTAAAACTCACCAACGACCTACTAACTGCTAAAATTAATGGCCAGTACTCTATATTCCTACTTCGCTGCCTTTGACACGGTTGACCACCCATTGCTCCTCGACAAACTCCACTCCCTTGGGACTCCATGATTTTGCTCTGTCATGGTTCTCCTACCAGTGGCGTATCTAGGGTATGGCAGCCATGGAAAGTGCCATGGGCGCAATATGAAGGGGGCGCTGTTGAGTGGCTGGGCAGCAAGGCACTTTCCAGGGTCTGAGGGTCTCTTCTTCCCTCCTCCCGAGCATAGGCAGGATCTCCTTTTCAGCACCTTTTGCTAATGGACAATGGCAGCGCTATCCCTGTTGCGTTCAGCCACAGGCCCTGTTCTCTCATTCTATCTGGTCGAATTGGCAGCACACAAAGAGGAACATCAGTTTCTCCCTCTTCTCTGTGAAAACTGAGGCCTTAAGTGATGAAGATTTCATCACTTTCAGTATTGGTTCTGCATTTACCTGGCCTTGGAGGGCAGAGGAGGGATCAGGGGTCTAATAAACCCCAGATTTCTCCATAAAGAGGATATGTCACTACCCAAGGTATCACAAGGGATGATAAATATCACTAGTTTTGTTAGCTGTTTTTTTTTGTTAAGGTATCTGAAAGATGGGTTTCAAATGTTTCGACAGGGGCGCAGTTTTAGTGCTTGCCATGGGCACTTATTTCACTAGATACACCTCTGTCTCCTACCTATCTCAGCGCACTTTCAGTGTCACATACAACACCATTTCCTCCGCTCCTCAGCCAGTTGAGTTACCCCAAGGCTCCATCCTTCAGCCCCTCCTATTCTCTCTTTCTATATGTCTTCCCTGGGCCAGTTGATAACCTCCCATGGTTTCCAATACCATCTCCATGCTAACGACACCCAGATATATCTCTCCTCAACTTACCCCCTCAATCTCCTTACGTATCACATATTTCCTCAAAATCAATCTTTCGAAAACTGAGCTTGTAATATTTCCTCCTCCACGGATCCCCTCCCTATGACTTTACCATTAAGATTAAGGGCACAACTATTGGTCCTTCCAAACATGCCAAGGTGCTGGGTGTAATCCTAGACTCTAAGGCGGCGTACACACGACCGAGAAACTCGTCGGGCGAAACACATCGTTTTCCCCGTCAAGTTCCTAGTTCGGTAGTTAAAAAACTTGTCGAGCCAAATTTTCCCATTGAACAACGAGGAAATAGAGAACATGCTCTCTTTTTGGCTCGACGAGTTTCCCGACGGGTTTCTCGGCGAAAAGTGTACACACGACCGGTTTTCTCGTCAGAATACGTCTCCCAGCGAGTTTCTTGATGGATTCTGCCGAGAAAACCGGTCGTGTGTACGCCGCTTAACCTCTCTTTCACCCCCACATCCAATCACTCTGGCCAAATCTTGCCACCTTTCCAGAATTCCCCTCTTCCTGACTAACACCACCACAAAACAAATGATTTACACCTTGGTTCATACAGACTACCCAACAGCCCCCCTCCAAGAAAATATTAAAGCTATATTTCAGTAAGAATACAAAAAAATCATTATTAGCAGACACAAATACAACATAACTCATAAAATTCCTACTAAAGTCTAAAAGATAAAAATTAAGTTAATAAATACAATTGGCCCCCTCCCTTCCCTTCCTTTCCTCCCCTCACCCCCCTTCCTTCCCCCCCTTTTTTTCCCTCCCCCTTTACCGTAATTTGTTCCCTTTCCTACTTGGATATGATATTATGATGTTCTACAATAAGGTTATTGCCCCGTTTTATTGTATGTCACAACTCTTTGGAGCCTTGTGGCCCTGTTCTGTAATGTTTGACTGATGTAAGCATGTACTCAATCTTCTTTTTTTAATAAATATTCCTTCTGTTTAACAAAAAAAAAAATTGGAGGGAGAGGGGGAGGGAGATGGAGATAAACTCACGAGCAAAGCCAACTTTAGAGCCAGCGCTGGGAGGGGAATTAGTAAAGGAGGACTGTCTTTCGCAGCAGTTAAAAGCAGGGAAAAGGGGGAGACCAGCTTTCAGCTGCTGGAGGAAGAGTTCTGCAATTGTCGCACATCACCAATCCCCCTCCCTGTGTACGTGGGCCCCCTACATAAGGACCGGTGGTCCCCCCCCCCCGCATCAGCGGCCCTGGTTCAGGTTGAAAAAAGACAGAAGTCTACCAAGTCCAACCTGTGTGTGTGATTATATATCAGTATAACATTGTATATCCCTGTATGTTGTCATCATTCAGGTGCTTTTCTAAT
Source organism: Rana kukunoris (assembly GCA_029574335.1). Classification (NCBI taxonomy): domain Eukaryota; kingdom Metazoa; phylum Chordata; class Amphibia; order Anura; family Ranidae; genus Rana; species Rana kukunoris. The sequence goes on along the minus strand of CM056054.1, from coordinate 9,849,265 downwards.
AGTTTTTTGAAACTATTGATGCCCCCCACTGAAACCACTGCCTGTGGAAGAGAATTCCACATCCTTACCACTCTTACAGTGAAGAACCCTCTACGCAGTTTTAGGCTAAACTGCTTCATTTTTCATTTTAGCGAGTGGCCACGTGTCTTATTAAATTCCCTTTCGCTGAAATTTTTTATCCCTATTGTGGGGTCACCAGTACGGTATTTGAAGCGTCTCTTCTCCAGAGAGAATAAGATCAGTGCTTGTAACCTTTCCTCATAACTAAGGTCCTCCAGTCGCTTTAATAGCTTTGTTGCCCTTTTCTGGCAATATTCAAAATACTATAAAATATTCAAAATATCTTATAAATCCTGTGTCATGGACCATGAAATACTGAAGTGTTTCTACGTGAAATCCTAATTCATGTATTGCAGAAGATGAGACATTGTGGAGTACATATTGCAAAAGATACTGGAAGTGGCTTAATTTGTCCTGACTAAGTCACTAGGACAATGACCCTTCAAGGCTTGGCTCCGACTAGTGAAATAAGTGGAGTCAGGCTTGTGAGAGACATTTTATTGTCCAGTGTATAGAGGTGTTAATTGTTGTTCTGATTGCTTCATTGTAGTAATTACCCCCTGGGGGCTTCTGTCTCAACACACATATTCAGGCTATTCAAGCTTTGGGACCAATCTCTGCTGAGACATTTTGAAGCCCTCATTTGCATGGAAGGTGGACCTGATGGGGAACTGAAAAAAGGACCAATAAGAAAGCGGTTGTTGGGGGCGGGATGTTCCAAATCCTGTATAAAAGTGTGCTGTGTTTTCAATAAAGTGTGTCCTGTTTACATTCAGCATTAAGCCTTGGCTCATGTATGGATTATTCGGCGATTACAGGGATATTCCTACTCATGGAATATTGGGTGATTTCTTTTATGGGAGAAGAAGGGAAGGCTTGACGGGGATATGTTCTACCACCGTCACATCCTGTATAAGAATAATTATAATAAATAAATCATCTCCCTCCAGTAGACTGAGGACATCTAGTAATATAATTGGATTACTGTGGGAACAGTGATGAGTTGGCAAGCTTTGCAGATAGAGCTACTTAATAACCACTTCCCTACCGACGTATAGACAAATGACGCCGGCAGGAACATCTCCTCCCTTTGGGCGGGTGTCATATGACGTCCACCCATTTGCCACTCCAGAGGCGGGTCACTCGGATACTGCCTCTCGCCGATCAGGGTAAAGAGCCAATGAAATTAGCTCTTTTACGACGTATCCAGCTCCAATCACAACCGGTCACAAATGTTAACAAGCGGCTGTAGTGCAGTTTGCGGGTTCTTCTCTTCAGTGTGTGAACAGGCGGCCTTAATACAAAAAAGGTTTTGCTTGGAATCAGTCAGTATTGCATACTGAGCGCCTCCAAATTTGGAAGCCCCCAGAGGGTCCCCCAGTGAAGAAAGGGGAGTGCAGGAGCCCATTTCCAAATTCTTAAATCAGACTTATCATGCCAGGCTTTCTGATCACTCACAAAGACAACAGTGATATCCCAGACAAGGCAGTAAGACGAGGGACACTGAAAACACAAAGATATTCAGTACTGACCTCTGCAAAGACCTCAGTCATCTGTTCTGAGCGGTCCTTGTAGTGAACTTCCATACTGGGGAGGTAGGTGAAGATAGCAAGGCAGCCTCCTGGCTTTAAGATCCGATCGACCTGAAATAATGACATCTACATTATTATATCAGCAAAAGTGTGCCCCTTTACTGAACAGGATAAAATACTGATTTTATATTTTTTAAAAAATATATCAAAATGTATATTCTAGCATATAGAGTTCAGTGATTTGAGGAAAATAATGTATAGCACAGGGTATAGAGTGCAGATATTTGATGTATAATATAAAGCACATGGTATAGAGTGTAGAAGTTCAGTGTATATAGTGGCGTAGCGTAGGGGGGGCGGTGGCCCCCGGTACAACATTTAGGAGGGCACATTCTGCGCCTGCCATCCAGAGTCACTCTGTCCACCCTTCTAAACTGTCCCGCCCGGTGACCTGCCTGCTTTCCCCCACTTGGACTGCCCTCTGTGTCCATCGCTCTGTGATGGACGAGCGGCGGGCATGGGTGCCCACTGCCCTGTGATGAAATTGTCACGTGTGGTCACGGCCCGGGGCTGGCTTGTTGGTGAAGATTGCAGTCGGTGCATGATTGCATCATGCGCAGCGCTGCTTCCAGAGTCCCGCCTCGCTGTCCGGCTACGTCTATGCTGGCATGCTGTGTTTCTCCTCTGCTCCGGATGGGACTCGGGTGACAGAAAGCGGTGAGTGATGTGTTGCTGGCCCATGGTCGAGGACATGGTCGGGAGAGGAGCTAAGAGGTAGGTCAGTGTAGGAACCAGGTAGGTCAGTGTAGTGGTGAGGTAGGTCAGTGTAGGAACCAAACAGGTCAGTGTAGTGGTCAGGCAGGTCAGTATAGTGGTCACGAAGATCTGTGTAGTGGTCAGGTAAATCTGTGTAGGAATCAGGCAGGTCAGGTAGGTCTGTGTAGGAATAAGGTAGGTCTGTGTAGTGGTGAGGTAGGTCAGTACTACTGTACTAGCGGAAGGGACTTCTACAAGTCCATGGGTTAGGGAGCGCAAATTATTTACCTTGCCCCAGGTGCTGACAACCCACCTTACACCACTGAGTGTATTTAATATTATACAGATTATATAGAGTAGGAGTTGTATTGTATAGCACGGTGTACAGAGTGCAGCCCTTCACTCATTTGTATGTTCTGTGATCCCAACCCACATATGCTCACAAGCAACATGTATCCTCCTTCACCTCCTATATGCCAGCCGGGTGGTCCAGGCCAGAAGTCCACTCTTGAGCCACTGAAAACGCCTGCCATAAGTCACGCCCTTAAAATGGTGCGCTTATTATGAAGCCCTGTGATGGGTGAAAAGCGTTAGAGATCGGCTTCCAGCAGGAATTTTCAGTGTGTGCTGTCAATAGATTAAACAGCAGTGGAGCAGAGGCTTTGGGTGTGTGGCCTGTTTTATTGAAGTTTAATTTGGTGTATGTATTGCACAGTAAACAGATTGTAGTGATCCACTGTATGCGATATACAGTACAGCACAGCATACATATAGCAGTTTAGGGTATGTAAGCAAATCATAATGTACAGGGTACAGAATAGAGCACAAAAAATGCAAAAAGCTGTCTGCAGTATTCAACATGCAGCATATTGCTTAGGAGTCCAGATTATGTTAATATGCAGCACAGTGTACAGAATTCATCGGTCAGGTGTATGTAACGTACAGCACATTTTTACCTCTTTTAGAAATGTCTCAATGGTAAACCAATGGGCAGCAATACTCGCTGTTAGTAGATCAACAGAAGTGTCACCAACCGGCACCTCTTCAGCTGGACAGACACTGCAGGAATGACAATTACATGAAAAGAAATATCAACTTGGAACTTGCCATTGTGGTACAGCACATTCTGCAATTTCATGGAAGGGGGTAGAATCCACCAGATGGAAATTCAGAAGTTTTTCACAAGCTTGCATTTAGCCTCTGTGCATGTGGGTGGCAGTGACCACCCCCCCCCCCCTATGTAGCAGATGGGGCAGAGAAATTTGCCGGCTATAGTCTACAACTGGTCGTTGCTGTGGGCAGATGTGCTGCAAGGACCTGGAAACCCTGCATTATATCGTCATCCCTGTCAGTGGAGGCTGCTGAGAGGTCATGAGGTATAGTGGGGGCAGATTGAAGTGAGTAATTAGGAGGGAGAGATTTGTGCTCCTTTTGTGTGGCTTTTAGGTGCTCTTGCCAACGGGCTGAGTGGTGGGAGGTTAAATACCTTGTCAAGCATGTGGTACCGAAATGTCTGGTGTTTTTGACCCGCTTGAGACAAAGTTTGCAAATAGCAACAGTGCGATTGGCTGACCCAGACATCTGAGCTGTGGGAAGTGGCCTGGGAGATAACAGGAAGTGGGCCTCAAATAGGGTGGCTGCTCTCTACTCTTCCTTGATGGCTGCCTCCTCAGGGTTGTACCTCACCCTCACTTTCCCCCTCTGCTCTATCTGGCACCCAAGTCCCGTCAGTGACCTCATCATCTCCTCCATCCTCATTACCACTGGAGACAATTTGGCAATACAATATGGGAAAACATGAATGCCAATTTGTGTACAAGTTTTCTCCCCTCTGTAGGATCATGTTCCTGCTTTCAACCTCAGAACCAACATCTGAATCAAGTAATGGCTGTGCATCATCAAGGAGCCAATGGCTGACACGGTGTTCAAATAACTCGACTGATTCCTCCATGACTGATGCTGGGGCTATGGCAGGAATAGCTGTGGACATAGAGGCAGGTTTAGCCACTCTGGCAACTGCAGGGGACTGCGCACTAGTCTCTGCTTGGGTGACAAAGGATGGGGCGTATGAGGACAGTTTAGAAAGCCAGTCCACCACTTCCTCCACATGTTGTGGCTGGATGGTACGAGCTCCATCACTAAACAGAGGAAATGAAGCCCTGCCTGAGGACTGACCAAGTCTACCTTTGCCTGTGGACACATACGCCCCTCAATGCCATGGGAACATTTGCGTCTCCTTGTTGACCTCCCAGACATGATGGGGGGCGCTTATTAACAAAATGTATTAAAGATGTGCTGTTTAATGCACTTTAACTTGAGTACTCACTATACAGACACACTCCAATATACTGCAGTAAAACTTCACTGACACGCTGCAATATACTGCATTAAACATGCACTAATGCACTGATATACGGTATACTGCCCTGTCAAATTAAAATGGCACTAAATTAAAAATGAATGGTCGCACTACACTCACAATGAACTATCACTAGATACACACTAAACTGACATTCTACACTGACGATAGAAGCACAATATCCCACTAACTCTCTAGTAGCACTGAACAGAGTCCTGTTCCATCTTTCTCCATGCCAATATCACACTACGAATAGCCCATATGGGAAGACATTTTTTATAGTGTGGGGCGGGACCAAGAACAATGAGCCATGATTGGATAGAGTCATGACTTTCTCCAATCATGGCTCTGCCAGTGCTCTGTGCCCTGATTGGGCAAAGCCTTCATTGCTTCAGCCAATCGGGGATTTATTTTTTATTTTTTTATTACCACTTCAGCCTTTACCAAGCACTAGAGACCAGCTCATGGTTGGATGCTTCATTCGTCTCCATTACGGTTTTGCATCATCTGTGGTATTGTGCACTAGATATGTGCATTCCCGTTCGTACGAATGTTATTTTCGTACGAAAATGTTCATTTTCGTACCCGCGGGATAATGTGTACATACGAAAACGGTAAAGCACCAAAATACGAAAACGACGGGATAACGGATGAGCCGCATAACGAACGACCGCAAATACGAACGAACGATCCGACGGGAAAAAACGACAAAACGAAAATGGCAAAATAACGAAAATGAAATCTGTATCAAGAGGTTTGCATTGTGTATTTTGTTTGAATCCGTTTTGTGTTCGTTTTCAGTTGTATGTTCATTGTTCAATGACATCTATAACAAAAGAATTTCATTATGTATATTGAATGAATTCCTTTTTCTGTTTTCTGTGTATTCAAAATACTGAAGGCAAATTTTTTGTTATAGGTGTCATATCAACATACGAAAATAACAAAAGAAACGTGTTCAAATGCAAATCTTTTGTTTATGGTTTTTTTAATGGCCAGAGAGTTAGGCTGGCCATACATGATACAATTTTCTGTGCAATTTTCTTTAGATTTACCTTCAACTATGTAGTGCAAGGGCCTGCCTGATTGCATACAATTGAAAGTGTTGTTTAGTTTGACCTCATATATGGTTTTTGGTAAATCTAAAAGAAAATTGTACAAGAAAATTGAACATGTATGGCCAGCCTCAGTGACTGAAAGCAGCTTCTCTTTTGTGCAGAATAGTGAGTATACTTGTACAGTAAAGCCTAATAAACTTTTCTGTGGATTTTCATCTGAAGGGAGATCAGTTGGCCAGACTTCTGAACCCAAAAATGGTTTTCTGATGCAGTTTAACCACTTAAAGACCCCCGCACGCACATATACGGCCACAACATGGCTCGTACAGGCACAAGGGCGTAAATTTACGTCCCCGCCTGAGTGCGGTTCGGGGGTCCCATCGGGACCCCCTCCGCGGCGTGCGGGGGTCTCCCTACCTCTGGGAGCGATCCGGGATCTGCGGGCGGATGTCCGTGATATCCGCCCCCCCCCGCGATCGCTCCCAGCCAATGGGAGCGCGCTCCCAGCCTGTCACTTCCTCCTCCTGTGTTTACACAGGAAGGAGGAAATGATGTATTCTCTCATTGCAGCGCTGTTTCCCAGCGCTGCTGATGAGAGAAGACATGACAAGTAAGTGTGCACCAACACAACACTGACACACACTCACATAGGCATATTAACCCCTTGTGATCGCAGTGTTAATCACTGCATTTAGTGTCAGTGTGACAGGCACTGTAAAAAACAGTTAGTGTTAGGTTCAGGATAGCCCCCCCACCCCCCCTAATAAAGTTTTAACCCCCTGATCACCGCCCTAGTTAACCCTTTCACTCCCTATTGCCAGCGTCACTAAGCGATCATTTTTCTGATCGCTGTATTAGTGTCGCTGTTCCCGCTAGGTAGCTATTTTTTTTTATTGCGATTTTTTTTTTTTACTAAAGACATGTGGCTAAATAAATTTTGGCCTAAATGTTTGACTAAAATTTAGTTTATTTGATTTTTTTTTAACAAAAAGTAAAAAATAGTGTTTTTTTTTCAAAAATGTCGCTCTATTTTTGTATATAGCGCAAAAAATAAAAATCGCAGAGGTGATCAAATACCACCAAAAGAAAGCTCTATTTGTGGGAAGAAAAGGACGCAAATTTTGTTTGGGAGCCACGTCGCACGACCGCGCAATTGTCTGTTAAAGCGACGCAGTGCCGAATCGCAAAAACACCTTGGGTCATTTACCAGCGTATTGGTCCGGGTCTTAAGTGGTTAAAAACAAACTAATTTTCTGAGAACGATCGGAAAACGATAGTTTTTATGTTTGTTGTTAAAATAGTCTGACCAAGTGTATGGGGCTTAACACCCAAAAATGAATCAGAAAACCATTTTTGGGTTCAGAAGTCTGGCCAACTGATCTCCCTTCAGATGAAAATCCACAGAAAAGTTTATTAGGCTTTACTGTACAAGTGTACTCACTATTCTGCACAAAAGAGAAGCTGCTTTCAGTCACTGAGGCTGGCCATACATGTTCAATTTTCTTGTACAATTTTCTTTTAGATTTACCAAAAGCCATATATGAGGTCAAACTAAACAACACTTTCAATTGTATGCAATCAGGCAGACCCTTGCACTACATAGTTGAAGGTAAATCTAAAGAAAATTGCACAGAAAATTGTATCATGTATGGCCAGCCTAACTCTCTGGCCAATCAAAAAAAAAACATAAACAAAAGATTTGCATTTGAACACGTTTCTTTTGTTATTTTCGTATATGGTGATATGACACCTTGTAACAAAAAATTTGCCTTCAGTATTTTGAATACACAGAAAACAGAAAAAGGAATTCATTCAATATACATAATGAAATTCTTTTGTTATAGATGTCATTGAACAATGAACATACAACTGAAAACGAACACAAAAGAAAAGCATTCAAGATACACAGAATGCAAATTGACGAAAATTCACGATAATTATTGTCTAACAAGAAACGAACATGAATTAAACAGAATAACGAATCATCCCGCATGTACGAAAATAAAACGGTAACGGAAATACGAAACGATCGGAATACGAAAAAATCACGTCGTACGACAAACGAACGGGAACGAACGGGAAAACGGGCGTCTTACGAAAAACGAACGGAAAAGAACAGACGGGACCATACGAAACGGAACAAAAAAAACCGATGTCTATTGTGCACTATCCCTTTTTTTCCCCAAGAAACAGGGAACAAGTCTCTTCCAAACATTCCGGTGAAGGCTTCCCAGATTGAGCATTACAAAACCAATTTTCTTTGGCCTTCTCCCCGTATCCCCCCACCCACGTCGTGACTCCCAGGACTCATTTGTTGTTCTAATAGGTTGTTATTAATTTTATAATTTTTCATTGTTGTTGGGGATTTCAATGCACTGTGCAGAGCATTGTGGTCAATTGTCAGGCCAAACAAATAGTCGAACTCCCCAAAAGCCAAATGTCCCTGGTCCTCCCCTGATAGTAACCAATGAAACATGTTTAGGATGTCCCCACCTGTATGTGACATTGGGTGACCCCGTGGCTTTCTTGGCCTCTTCTATCTGAGCCTCACTGATGTCGATTCCGAAAACTTTCTTGAAGTATGGAGCGAGAATTCTTGTGTTCTGCCCCGTTCCACAGCCAACGTCCACAGCAAATTCAGATAGTTTGGGAAACTAGGAAGACAGAAACATCTTAAAAATTAATCACAAGGACACTGGTGGTGTTTTCAGTTTAACCTCTTGCTGCCCACATCATAATTATGTTTGGCTACAAAGAGGGTGGGTTTTAAAACCCTCACACTGCACATAGGAGTCCATGGAAAGCCAAGATTTCTGTGCCGAGAACACGCCCATTGCATGCCCCCAGCACAGTCATAGCCACAGCATAGCCAGCTCTCCATCTCTAGTCCCAATCGGAAGCTGGTGGGGCAGGCTTCCAATCAAAGTCTGACCGTGTGTATGGGCTTTAACTAGGGATGAGCCGAACACCCCCCAGTTCGCAGCAGAAAATGCGAACAGGCAAAAAATTTGTTTGAACACGCGAACACCGTTGGAAAATCAAAAGTGCTAATTTTATAGGCTAATATGCAAGTTGTTGTCATAAAAAGTGTTTGGGGACCCGGGTCCTGCTCCAGGGGACATGTATCGATGCAAAAAAAAGTTTTAATAACAGGCGTTTTACGGGAGCAGTGATTTCAATGACTTAAGGACCGCCTAACGCCGATATACGTCGGAAGAATGGCACTTACAGGTACGTCGCCTTTAAGAGCCCAGCCGTGGGTGGCAAGCCCTCGCGGCACAGTCTGAAGCTCCATATACGTCGGCAGAATGGCACGGCTGGGCACAAGCACGTACAGGTACGTCCCCTTTAAATGCCTTTAAATGCCCAGCTGTGGGTCGTGGGCCAGGTCCTTTACCTGCATAATGGTGGTTAAAGTGAAACAAAAGTGTTCCTTTACATTTCATACCTGGGGGGGTGTCAAAAGTATGCCTGTAAAGTAGCACATCTTTCCCGTGCTTAGAACTGTCCCTGCACAATTGTCATTTCTGAAGGGAAAAAAAGGTCATTTTAAACTACTAGTGGCTATTCATGAATTGTCGGTCCCGACAATACAGAGAAAAGCAATTGAAAAAAATGACAGGGGTCACCAGGCCCTTTGGGTCTGGTATGGTGACTCCGCCCCCCTCTAATGCAACAGAAACCACCCATCCACGTCAATGGGAAAGCCTCTGGCCAAATGTGGTACTGCAGAGGCTTGAGGCTTGAATCCTGCTTGTTTTGCGAGACAACGCTCACAAATCAAGTCAGGATTAAAAAAAATATAAATAAAATAGGTCTTATTGCGAAACGCTCGTTAACCACGTTACTCGCAATCTGAGGTATTACTGTATTATGGTTATGATATTCTCATTATGGTTCATTGCTTGTGGCAATGATTTATTAGCATAGCACAAGGTGGCGCTCTTATTTTGATCACATGTTTCAAGGCACAAGCACTTTGAGAGCAGCAACCTTAGTAGATAGTTTTCATTTCGTTTTCAATGAAATCCCTTGTTTAGCGCAGGAATTCACATGTGTGTTTCACACATCCACATACTCACCCACCCTGGCCTTCACACTACCTAGGGTAGTATTTCCTATCAGCTCTGGATATTTTCAGTTTCACCAGAAATAAAATTGTTCACACAGAAGAAATATTCACACAGGCTGACACCAGTACAGATACTCAACAATGTCTTAAACAATTTTAAAACAAAATAAGTAAGAACAAGGTGGGACATAATCACTTTGAAAGACAAAATCACCCCCAGGAAGGGTCAGAAGGGTCAGAAATAATCTCCAGGGAGAATAGTTTGCATTCTTCAATAACAGTGAAAGGTAACTATTAGAACTCGTAGGCCCGGATTCACAGAGATGGGCGCATATTTACGCCGGCGTAGCGCACGCATAGTACGCTACGCCGGCGCAGCGCGGAGAGGCATGCACTGAATTCAGGAAGCCATTGCTCCCAACTCTGCGCCGGCGTAGCGTACATTTCGAAGGCGCAGCCTGGCGTAAGTGGAAGTAGGTGAAAGTGGGCTGGAAGTGGGCGTGATCAATGCTAATGAAGCGTGACCCCCATGCAAATGATGGGCCGGGCGCCAGACAAGTACTTAAAACGAACTGCGCATGGCGAGTGGCTCTGCTAATCAAGTAATAAAGTAATTCTGTTTTTAATTTTACAAGTGACAGAAGCCGTCACTTACCCTTTCATCCACGTAACTGAAGATACGGTCCATTATCTCTTGTGACGGCTCAAACCTGAATTTCTGATAATCAGAGGCTTGCTGCTTTCCTTCAAACTGTCGTGTCAACATTTTGGACTCAGATTATCACCTATAATGATAAAACAGAAGAACAAAACAAATGATATAGATTTAAAAATCACAACAAACAAATGTACACATTATATTTAAAACAAAGGGACCTTTGGGGGTGCCCCCCCCCCCATGCAATTTCACCCTCCACATGCTTTGAGACCTACAATAAATAGCAGCTAGACTCAAAATCCGTTTACTGAATCAGATCAGGCAGCAATCGGTTGTCAGAGGATTTCTACACTGACACCGATGTAATAAGAGCATTTACACCAACCACCAGTGTGAGGGGGAATTTACACTGACAGCCACTGTCGAGGAGATTTGTACTGACCATTATTGTAAGGGGACACTTCTACATCTAAATGTACATAATATAAATAAGATGTAGGTAAAGATGTAGGTAAAGTTGATCCGGGGTAAATCCGATTGCCTCTCGGGGGATCAGGAAGGAATTTTTTCTCCCGCTGAAGCAAATTGGATCTCATGCTCTGCTGGGGTTTTTTGCCTTCCTCTGGATCAACTGTGGGTATGGAGTTGGGTATATGGGATTGTATTGTGTTTTTTTGTTTTGTTTGTTTATTTTTTTGTGGTTGAACTGGATGGACTTGTGTCTTTTTTCAACCTGACTAACTATGTAACATCAATGTAAGGGAGGATTTACACTGATCACCAATGTAAAGGGAAATGTACACTGATCATCAATGTAAAGGGAAATGTACACTGATCATCAATGTAAAGAGAAATGTACACTGATCACCAATGTAAAGGGAAATGTACACTGATCACCAATGTAAAGGGAAATGTACACTGATCATCAATGTAAAGGGAAATGTACACTGATCATCAATGTAAAGGGAAATGTACACTGATCATCAATGTAAAGGGAAATGTACACTGATCACCAATGTAAAGGGAAATGTACACTGATCACCAATGTAAAGAGAAATGTACACTGATCACCAATGTAAAGGGAAATGTACACTGATCATCAATGTAAAGGGAAATGTACACTGATCACCAATGTAAAGGGAAATGTACACTGATCATCAATGTAAAGGGAAATGTACACTGATCACCAATGTAAAGGGAAATGTACACTGATCATCAATGTAAAGGGAAATGTACACTGATCATCAATGTAAAGGGAAATGTACACTGATCATCAATGTAAAGGGAAATGTACACTGATCACCAATGTAAAGAGAAATGTACACTGATCATCAATGTAAAGAGAAATGTACACTGATCACCAATGTAAAGGGAAATGTACACTGATCACCAATGTAAAGAGAAATGTACACTGATCACCAATGTAAAGGGAAATGTACACTGATCACCAATGTAAAGGGAAATGTACACTGATCACCAATGTAAAGGGAAATGTACACTGATCACCAATGTAAAGGGAAATGTACACTGATCACCAATGTAAAGAGAAATGTACACTGATCACCAATGTAAAGGGAAATGTACACTGATCACCAATGTAAAGGGAAATGTACACTGATCATCAATGTAAAGGGAAATGTACACTGATCATCAATGTAAAGGGAAATGTACACTGATCACCAATGTAAAGGGAAATGTACACTGATCACCAATGTAAAGAGAAATGTACACTGATCATCAATGTAAAGGGAAATGTACACTGATCACCAATGTAAAGGGAAATGTACACTGATCATCAATGTAAAGGGAAATGTACACTGATCACCAATGTAAAGGGAAATGTACACTGATCATCAATGTAAAGGGAAATGTACACTGATCACCAATGTAAAGGGAAATGTACACTGATCACCAATGTAAAGGGAAATGTACACTGATCATCAATGTAAAGGGAAATGTACACTGATCACCAATGTAAAGGGAAATGTACACTGATCACCAATGTAAATGGGATTTATACTCACCACCAATTTAAAGGGGACTTCTACATGAAGGATTTTTTTTTTTACTTTACCAAGCTACTGGCGGAGACATACGTCATCTAACCCTTACCTTCAAAACCTGACCCATTCATTGTATTCCAGTTATTTAGCCCCCCCCCCCCCCCAAATCAATTTTTTTAAATAAAATGTATGCAGTTTGTTAAATTGGTTATATAGCACTTATAATTGCATGTTCAAGAATGTCACTATGGGGGTTATTTGCTAAAGGCAAATCCACTTTGCACTACAAGTGCAAACTATAAGCACAAAGTGCACTTGGAAGTGCAGTCGCTGTAGATCGGAGGGGGACGTGCAAGGAAAATAAAAAACAGCATTTTAGCTTGCACATGATTGGATGATAAAATCAGCAGAGCTTCCCCCCATTTCAGATCTACCCCTACTACTTCCAAGTGCACTTTCAGTGTAATTTCAAGTGCAATTTGCACTTGTAGTGCAAAGTGGATTTGCCTTTTCGTAAATAACCCCCAATGTGTCCTATTACAAAAGGGGAAAATAATGTGTGGGAGGATTAGAATGGAATGAACTACTCTGTAAAAATCCCAACAAAGTGTGTCCTTCCACCTCACCATTATGTGACACTTTGTGTTGGTCTCTCACATAAAACCCCAATAAAATACATTTACATTTTTTGGTTGTAACATGACAAAATGTGAAAAATTTCAAGGGGTGTGAATACTTTTTCAAGGCACTGTATACCAATGAGTACGCAATCCTAAAAATATGAAAAATATTTGACAAACAAATAGTCCACATTAATATTCAAAAAAATTGTCAAAAAAATAGACTAATAAATTCTCTTGTGTAGATTCATGAATGTCCATGCTTTCTCTAAGGTATGCTCTCACAATAAATGACAAATAAAGCCTCTTACCAGAAGGGATGGATCTCAGATTATAGGGAGCAAACACGCCGAGTTGTCAGCTCCACAGAGGGATTTTCCTTGTATTTTAATAGTAACTTTGCCTGGATATGGAAATGCTTTCAATATACTCCAGCTCTACTGATATTCCTCTCTGCGTGTGTTCAACTTAAGGCTCTGAGGACTGTAGTGTGGGGGGAGCTGAGGACTGGAGTGTGGGAGGAGTCAGAGGACTGGAGTTTGGGAGGAGGCTGAGGACTGGAGTGTGGGAGGAGGCTGAGGACTGGAGTGTGGGAGGAGGCTGAGGACTGGAGTGTGGGAGGAGGCTGAGGACTGGAGTGTGGGAGGAGGCTGAGGACTGGAGTGTGGGAGGAGGCTGAGGACTGGAGTGTGGGAGGAGGCTGAGGACTGGAGTGTGGGAGGAGGCTGAGGACAGGAGTGTGGGAGGAGGCTGAGGACAGGAGTGTGGGGGGAGTCTGAGGACTGGAGTGTGGGGGGAGGCTGAGGACAGGAGTGTGGGGGGAGGCTGAGGACAGGAGTGTGGGGGGAGGCTGAGGACAGAAGTGTGGGGGGAGGCTGAGGACTGGAGTGTGGGGGGAGGCTGAGGACTAGAGTGTGGGGAGGCTGAGGACTGGAGTGGGGGGGGGATCTGAGGACTGGAGTGTGGGGGGAGGCTGAGGACTGGAGTATGGGGGGAGGCTGAGGACTGGAGTGTGGGGGGAGGCTGAGGACTGGAGTGGGGGGATCTGAGGACTGGAGTGTGGGGGGAGGCTGAGGACTGGAGTATGGGGGGAGGCTGAGGACTGGAGTGTGGGGGGAGGCTGAGGACTGGAGTGGGGGGAGGCTGAGGACTGAAGTGTGGGGGGCTGAGGACTGGAGTGTGTGGGGAGGCTGAGGACTGGAGTGTGGGGGGAGGCTGAGGACAGGAGTGTGGGGGGAGGCTGAGGGCTGGAGTGTGGGGGGAGGCTGAGGACAGGAGTGTGGGGGGAGGCTGAGGACAGGAGTGTGGGGGGAGGATGAGGACTGGAATGTGAGGGGATCTGAGGACTGGAGTGTGGGGGGAGCTGAGAATTGGAATGTGGGGAGGCTGAGGACTGCAGTGTGGGAGGAGGCTGAGGACTGGAGTGTGGGGGAGGCTGAGGACTGGAGTGTGGGGGGAGGCTGAGGACTGGAGTGTGGGGGAGGCTGAGGACTGGAGTGTGGGGAGGCTGAGGACTGGAGTGTGGGGAGGCTGAGGACTGGAGTGGGGGGGGGATCTGAGGACTGGAGTGTGGGAGAAGGCTGAAGACTGAAGTGTGGGGGGAGGCTGAGGACTAGAGTGTGGGGGGAGGCTGAGGACTAGAGTGTGGGGGGAGGCTGAGGACTGGAGTGTGGGGGGGAATCTGAGGACTGGAGTGTGGAAGGAGGCTGAGGACTGGAGTGTGGGGGGAGGCTGAGGACTGGAGTGAGGGGGGATCTGAGGACTGGAAAGTGTGAGGATCTGAGGACTGGAAAGTGTGAGGATCTGAGGACTGGAATGTGAGGGATCTGAGGACTGGAATGTGGGAGGATCTGAGGACTGGAATGTGGGAGGATCTGAGGACTGGAATGTGGGGGATCTGAGGACTGGAATGTGAGGGATCTGAGGACTGGAATGTGGGAGGATCTGAGGACTGGAGTGTGGGGGGAGGCTGAGGACTGGAGTGTGGGGGAGCTGAGGACTGGAATGTGGGAGGATCTGAGGACTGGAATGTGGGAGGATCTGAGGACTGGAATGTGGGAGGATCTGAGGACTGAAGTGTGGGGGGAGGCTGAGGACTGGAGTGTGGGGGGAGGCCGAGGACTGGAGTGTGGGGGAGCTGAGGACTGAAATGTGGGAGGATCTGAGGACCGGAATGTGGGAGGATCTGAGAACTGGAGTGTGGGGGGAGGCTGAGGACTGGAGTGTGGGGGAGCTGAGGACTGGAGTGTGGGAGGATCTGAGGACTGGAATGTGGGAGAATCTGAGGACTGGAATGTGGTGGGGGGCATGATCACTAAATGCTTTTTTACTTAGTGGCATTTGTATCTACTGAGACAGCATCATATACCCTTCTGTTAATTCAGGGGTCTACACATTGAGGTGAGCTGCTAGTATCTTTAGTGTTTAGGTTGGCACGGATTCACCTTATGATCACACACAGATTTATTTGTTGTACAATTTGTATCGCTGCACTGCCTTCTATTATATGTATATGATAGGCGGCCTGGAAGCAGTTATAGGTAAAACGTTAGGGAGTAGGGATGGGCGAACGGTTCGGCCCTAGCATAAGTTCAGGCCAAACATTTGCCTGGGGGGACATGTATTTATATTAAAAAAAAAACAATAGTTTTTTTTCAGGAGCAGTGATTTTAATAATGCTTGAAGTAAAACAATAAAAATGAAATATTTCTTTAAATATCATGCCTGGGTGGTCCCCTTAGTCTGCCTGTAAAGTGGTGCATCTGTCTGATGTATAGAACATGCCGCAGCAATAATTACATTTCTAAAAGAAATGAAATGTCATTTAAACTTCCTTGCAGCTGTAATGTATTGCCGGCTCATGGAACTACAGATAAAAAAAAAAAGAAAAAACGGCATGCAGCCCCCCCCACCCCAGTCCCTTCCGCATGGGGCCCCACCAAAAATCCATACCAGACCCTTATCCGACCATGCAGCCTGGTGGTCCGGATGGGGGGGGACAAGCGGCGAGCGTCCCCCCTCCTGAACCATACCAGGCCACATGCCTTTAACATGAGGGTTGGGTGCTTAGAGGGGAGGGGGGCTTTGCACCCCACACCCCAACGCACCTTGTCCCCATGTTGATGGGGACAAGGGCTTCTTCCTGACAACCCTGGGCTGCGGTTGTCAGGGTCTGCGGGTGAGGGGCTTATCGTAATCTGGTAGCCCCCTTTAACAAGGGGGCCCCCAGATCCCGGCCCCCACCCTATGTGAATGGGTATTGGGTATATCGTACCCCTACCCATTCACCAAAAAATGTGTAAAATATATAAAAACCACAAGAAACCACAAGAAACAGCTTTTGACAAAAAAAGTTTACCGCAATGTCAAGGGGGCGGGGCACTGGGGACATAACCGGGTGGCCCCTATAAAAGAACTGTGAAAGTGAAGCGCATACAGCGGGTAGCCTCCAATGAAGGCGGAGGGTTTCATTCTTTTCCTATTTTTCGGATCCTCCGGGTGACGTGATTGATGGTGGATTTACATCGCGGGACAAAAAAAATGCAATAAAGGATTTGTCAAAAACGGTCTCTTGCGGTTTTTATTTTTTGCCACTTTTTTGGTGAATGGGTAGGAGTACGATGTACCCCGATATTTATTCACATGGGGGGGGGGGGAATAAGCCATGAAGTAAAGATAAATCTCCACCAAAAAAAATAAAAAATCTAAGGCCGCGTACACACGTCCGAGAACCTCGTCGGGCTAAACCCATCGTTTCCGCCCGACGAGGTTCCCGATGAGCGCTCGAAAAAGGTCGTCGAGCCAAATTTCCTCATTGAACAACGAGGAAAAAGAGAACATGCTCTCTATTTTGGCTCGACGAGCTTCCCGACGGGATGCTCGCCGAAAGTGTGCACACGACCGAGAACCTCGGCAGAATATGTCTCCCAGCGAGCTTCTCGCTGGATTCTGCCGAGAAGCTCGGTCGTGCGCACGGGGCCTAAAAGGGGTTATAACCCTTCCTTATCCAAAAACGAAAAAAATAAATATGTTTTGCCTGCAGTTCTACTTTAATGGAAATAATGCCGCGTACACACGACCGTTATTTTTTTTATGTCATTAAAAACGACGGTGTGTGGGCTCCAGAGCATTTTTCACAATGTAAAAAATGGGCATTAAAAATTTCGAACACGCTCTAATTCTTCACAACGTTTTTAACGTTGTCATTTTTAACGTCGTAAAAAATGGTCGTGTGCGGGCAAGTTATGAGACGGGAGCGATCGTTCTGGTAAAACTAGCGTTCATAATGGAGATAGCACATTCATCACGCTGTAACAGACAGAAAAGCGCGAATCGTCTTTTACTAACACAAAATCAGCTAAAGCAGCCCCAAGGGTGGCGCCATCCGCATGGAACTTCCCCTTTATAGTGCCGTTGTACGTGTTGTACGTCACCGCGCTTTGCTAGAGCATTTTTTTTCCCACAAGCGTGTGTAAGCAAGGCCGTTTTAACGGTCGGATCGGAAAAAAAACGTTGTTTTTTTCTAGACCATTAAATATTTCATTTTTTACAACCCGAAAAAGCGTTCGTGTGTCGCGGCATTAGAGTCAGACAAATGAACGTGAACTTACCTGGTGATGTCTGTGTTCAGAGCTCACTCACCGTCAGTCTGAGGTACAACAAATAATTCAACGTTTTATCATATATATGATACGACTTTAAGTGAAAAGGTCCAAACCGCACCTTTATAGCGTGGACACGGCTGTCTTCTCCCCGGTGGATGAAAGCTGCTCCGACTCCACAACGTTTTTATTGCTACAAAGTAAATACTGAACACTCACATGTAAAAAGATCATATAATCCTTCAGTCACGGGGTGGTTACATGTCCACAAATAACTCCTGTACACCGATCTTCTTTCGGCTAACAAGCTTGTAGGGAGATGGGTCTATATCGGAGCTCCCGGAGAAATGATTAAATGATACGTCACGCTGCCCTCATGAGACCTTCCAGTGACTGTAGTCTGTAGTCTTTAGACATGTGCCATTTGCTTCACTCCAAATTCGTTTTTTTTAACGAATTTTGACAAATTCGTAAATATTTGAATTAACGAAACACCCGTTTAACGAACTTTACCGAATATTCGCAAACTCAAATATTCGAAAAATCATTTATTTTATTTTTTAGCCCCCCCCGCTAGCGGCCGAATAAAGGGTTAAAAATGCCCGATTTCAATGGGCAGGAACGGTTAAGGAGCTGTGTATACAGCGCTCCCGCACCGCCCGAAAGATGCTGCTTGCAGGAGTTTTTTTCCGCAGTATGAAAGCACTCAGACTTTCACACTGGGGTTGATTGAGAGGCGCTTTACAGGCGTGATTTTTAGCGCAAAAACACCTGAAAAGCACCCCAGTGTGAAAGGGGTCTTGGGATAAAAGCACAGGAGACTGAGGACTGATGGTCGTGCATGGAGTCTGCACTTTGTAACTGTAGCTTCTGGTTACTTTTCAGAAGCAATGCTAGTGAAATTTAGAAGTAAATACTGTATATTTGTGTGTGTATATTTTTTCTTATTTTTGTTTTGCAGGTCTGTTGAACATCTATCAAGACTGTTGGAGAATTGGGCAGACTAGATAGACAGGCATATTTATGTCAAAATGACCATTGTGTGATTTGTAAAGATGTTTTATATTTTTATATTCTTTTCTGTCCCTTTCCTCTTTTACAGGTTTAGGTTAGGTGTTCAGGAATGAACACCATTATGTTCGGACACTGTGGACAGTGTCTATTTAAGTGGGGGGAGTGTGTAGCGCCTGGTTACTTTTTAGAACCGGTGCTAGTGAAATTTAGAAGGGGGTCAGAGAGTTAAGTGACTCTGACCATGGTAAATAGTTTAAATTTGGAGCTTGCATGAATCTATGTATTGTATACAGTGTATACAGTGTCGGTGCGAGAGCGAAAGGGGGCAGTGCTCCGGCGCCCTCTATGGACGCACCACCACTGGTGAGACCATTATAAAGTGTCCCATGACGAGAGACAGGAGTAAAAGGCCCCCTGGAACAGTGAGAAGGGCCCGTCATGGTTTCTTGTACCGGGGCCCTGAAGGTTCCAGATAGGCCTCTGGTACCCATATACTATAATGAACAGACAAAAAGAAAGCGCACAGAGATCTCGTGCAATAAAAAATAATACATTTATTAATTAAAAGAACAAAGCAGATCTAAGGCCAGGGGAAGTAAGTTAGATGCATTCCGCATGACGTTACCACTGGTATAGTTGCAGTGGAGTTCTCAGTCATATCTTTAGGCGGGACTCACTCTTAACAATAACAGCAGTCCTGTCTCCTGAAGTTAAACTGTAACCAAGGAAGGGTTAGACAGGCAACACATTTTGAGAAATCCCTCCCTCTTTTTTTCCAAGTCAGTAAACACACTAAAGTATATATGGTGCTGCTGGTGGGAAAAGGCGGCAAAGGACCAGTCCAGGGGTGCTGGAGAGTTGCACAAAACATATAAAAGAATATATAAAATAATGTGAAAGTTAATGGGTAGAATCCTTGTAATATTTTAAATACTACTGCATGGCTGAGAATGTTGCCCGAGTAAGCCCCACCCACCACCCGGGAACACAGAGAGAAAGAGAAAATTGAACTGCTGTGGATCCTGGGAAGAACAAACGTGCTGGGAGGAGCTTTGACTTGTGGGGAATGTAGACCCCACTCCCAGGGAGACTGAGCCTGTACTGCAGATTGGCTCTTGGACTACATATCCCAACATTATCAAAGCTATGCATGCAGGGGAGGAAAATAAAGGAGCATTCCTGGACCTGGGGCCCTCGTTGGGAGAACATTGTGGCGGACACAGTGCAGCAGACTGCTGACACAATGATTTGCTGGAGTATTGGAGATGTAGAGAGGCTGAATTATGGACATCTCCTGATCTGTGGGAAAGGACTGTTCATGGACTTGGGGCCCTCATTGGGAGAAAATTGTGGAGGACACAGTGTAGCAGACTGGTGACAGGATGATTTCCTGGAGTGTTGGAGATGCAGACAGGCTGAATTGTGGACACCCCCTGATCTGTGGGAACACCACTGTGAGGCCTGGTGTACCTACCTGATTGTGGAGAGGACTTCACTGTGGCTGACATCACTGAGCCTTGGACAGAAAGTGGGAGGAGACAAGTCACCACCCTAGGATTCAGTGAGGCCTCTGCCCATACCCTTCTGCACCCTATTTAAAGGATCAGTATTGCTCACTTAGGACACCATGCATACCTGGGTTGGGAGGGACTTTAAATGCTCCAATGCTGGATTTGGGCCCCAACGCACTGGCCAGTTGTATAGTGTTTCCCAGAGACTGTTGGGCAATTGCCCTTGTATTGCCCCTTAGACAGTATATTCCATAGTATAGGGATTAGTAGTCAGTCACTTGTTCGCTTGTTCATAAAGAAGTAAAAAACTGTATATGCTATTTAAAAAAAAATGTTTTCATATACTTGAAGTGTTAATTGCTGTTTTCCAGTTTTTGTATTATTGTGTGTTATTACAATTACAAGAATGTGAACTGTGGCGCTAGAATTTTTGCTCTCGCTCGGATGTTTGCGCCAATATCTCACATGTGTGGTATAATTACCATTTACATATGTATACTAGACCTACTGTTTTTTGGGACACATCAGGAGTCCATTATACCCCTGATTCCTCCCCTGCCCTCCAAAGCTACTAACAACAGCCAGGAAATGACAGTTCTGAAACCAAAGTGACAAAATAATTGTTGCTTCTGGCTTTATTCATCACACAGGAGATGGGGGAACACATGTTCCTCCACCCCCTCTGTGTGAAGCTGCCCTGACTGTTTACCATGGTCCTGGGCTCCTGAGCCAGAAGTGGGGCCCTTTGAGTTCTGTAAAAATTATCAGGCGACTATAAAGCCACCGAGTCACTTTTACAAGACCGCTGATTGCCGGCGGACATTTTTATACATATCTGGTCAGCGAATGGTTGATCAAAGAGATTCATAAGTAAAATGAGAGGAATGTGGATGATTTAGTGTTTTCTTTAATTATTTTTAACTGTAGATATAGAATGGCGGAGTGGCTGTGGATTTCGATGAACGGACATTGAATAACGTGAGAATTTTGTGCCATCTACGTATGAATATGTCATAAACAATAAATCATATGTAATCAACAATGAATAGAGAAAATCAATCCTAATCCTCCATGTATAAAATCCAACCATCAAGTGAACATATGCACCCAAAAATGACCATGACAAATGATTAGATGTGATATTATAGCAAAATGTCCAAATAAAAGGGATTTTTTTATATATATATATATATATATATATAACCATGCATTGTCTGTGGTCATTTGTCTTCAACCACCCCTGTGTATGAATTCCTCCAAATAACGCAGTCCCATACACCAGTGTCCACAAAGAACTTACTAGAGGGGTAATAAGTACTTTTTTTTATGAATAAGAGGGAACCCTTGACAGACACTTTGGAAGGAAGAACCTGAGCATGCACTTGCACAGAATACCTCCAAAGAAGAAAGCTGGAGGCTACAAAATCATCCTTGGAATAGGTGGCTATGATATGCCAGGAGATGGCATCATACCAGGCTCCCACATACTCATCCTACCCACCAAATCTAGCCTTGTCCTGCTGCAATCTGCTGGTCTTCTACCACAAACCGGGACCTGTGCTACCATATTTGTCAGAAGCCAGCTATCTTTTGGGTTTTTGTAGCCAGCCCCCCAATGATGAGCCACCAGGTCCACCTTCCAGCCACTGTATGTCTCTGCTTCTGCTGTGACACGTGAAGCTGGTAGGAAATGCTCCTGACCATTCTGAGCAATGCAATTGGCTGTGCAGTGATGAAGTCATCTGGAGATGAATGAATGAATGACTTGTATAGCGCTACGCATGCGAAATGAATCGCCTCTGGGCGCTTTTTCCAGCCAGTGTCTGCTTGGCTGGTGCGGTCATTTTGACCCTGTAGGATCTTGACACGCTAGGGACACACAGTCATACACATATATACTGGGCCAATTTTGGACAAGATCCAATTTACCTACCAGCATGTCTTTGGAGAGTGGGAGGAAACCGGAGGAAACCCACGCAGACACAGGGAGAACATGCAAACTCCAGGCAGATGGTGTCATGGTCAGGATTCGAACCACCGACCCTTTTGCTGCTAGGCGAAAGTGCTACTCACTGCACCACTGTGCTGCCCAGATCATCCTATCTGCTCCATGACATCTGTAGTTGAACTGTCATGGACTGCTCATGATCATGTGTTGCTGATGGAATGTCCCCCAGAACAAAACAGCAATGTATACATGCATAGCCTGGGTGGGAAGTCCTACCTACTATACTGCTGCAAATATGTCTAAAGCTGCCATAAAAGGAGGTTAAACAAGCACTGTAGATCATAATAAGATCCAATACCCTCTAGTGCAGTGGTCTCCAAACTGCAGCCTGGGTGCCAGATTTGGCCCTTTGCTTGCTTCTATCTGGCCCTTGGAACACCATTTTAATCCACAGATACCAACATTGGCGCATAATCCCACCCCACTGACACCAATGAAGGGGCAGAATTCCTCCCAATGACACCAAAGATGGGCCACAATCCCCCCCCCCCCAATGACACCAACAATGGGGCCCAATGACACCAACAATTGGACGCTATTCCTCCCACTGAAACCAAAGATGGGAAATTGTTTATTCCCACTAACTGCAGGACCTTTTCTACTCCCAATGCCCACAGTCCGGGCCCCCTTAGATCTGTAGAACAGTAAACTGGCCATTTGTTTTAAATGTTTGGAGACCCTTGTTTTAGTGAGTTCTTTGTGAGCAGTGGTGTATGGGACTGAGCTACTTGGGGAGATTCCTAAACAGAAATAGTTCAAGCTAAATGATCACAGAAGATACAAAGTTATACATTTAGAAATATTTTTCTTTATTTGGACTTTTTGCTACATTGTCACGTTTGGTGTATACATTTTTTTTCTTAGTTTTATTTTATACAGAGAGGATTACACTAGATGTTTGCATTTGAAAATCTGACATATTTAAACTTTTAACAGAACTCTGATAAGGTAAATACTGATCAATGGGGTCTCTGAATTCTGATATTGTAAAATACTGATCGGTGGGGGTCTCCTGCCATGTCTCAGCGTTGGTTTTCCAAATCCTTCCTTCACTGCGGTTTAGAAGCCAATACGAGGATGTTTCGTAGCCAAACTTCAACCTCCGTTTCAGTGGAGGACGTCCCCATGATCTGAAGGAACCTAAAACAGGATTTATATATAGTCTGAGATCGTTCACAAAGAATAATACAATGAACCCATCAAAAGGTAACACTTGTTCTACTCAAAATATATAGTTTGGTGGCTTCCAGTGGGGTTAAAGGTGTAGTCCACTGTTTGGACCATGAATATGGTACACTCATATTTAGGGTGTAACATGAAATATTAATTCATGCCCCATCCCCAAAACCCAGGTGCATCCTCTTGGAAGTCTTATTATTTATTTTAATTCAGGGGGGTTGTGTATGGCTCTGCTCACACAGCTGCATCATTAAGGTCCAGGAATAATGACTGGAAGTCCCTACAGCTTTCATCTGTCAACATGGAGAGATTCCCAGCAGCATTGCAGTTTGTCACTGAAATGCAGTTGTACTTTAGCGAAACTTGCTCTAGACCCATAGCAGAAAGTCCGTACCTCTGTACAGACCAGCCCCAGGTCTGGACCTTGCAAGAGCCTGTGCATTGACCAGCTCCAAGTCTGTACAGTTATATGGACCTTGCAAGTGCCTATGCATTGACCAGCCCCAAGTCTGTATAGAGGTCTGGACCATGTGAAAGCATGTGCATTGACCAACCCCAAATCTGTACAGTTATATGGACCTTGCAAGAGCCTATGCATTGACCAGGCCCAAGTCTGTACATAGGTCAGGACCATGCAACATCCCAAGCATTGACCAGCCCCTAGTCTGTACAAAAATCTTTACCTTGCAAGAGCTTATGCATTGACCAGCCCCAAGTCTGTACATACTGTAGGTCTGGACCATGCAACAGCCTAAGCATTGACCAGTCCCAAGTCTGCACAAAGATCTGGACCTTGCAGGAGCCTATGCATTGACCAGCCTCAAGTCTGAACAGAGATCTGGACCTTGCAGGAGCCTATGCATTGACCAGCCTCAAGTCTGAACAGAGATCTGGACCTTGCAGGAGCCTATGCATTGACCAACCCCAAGTCTGAACAGTCATATGGAACTTGCACCAGCCTAAGCATTGACCAGCCTCTAGTCTTTACAACGATCTGGACCTTGTAAGAGCCTATGTATTGACCAGCCCCTAGCATGTACACCGGTCTGGACTTTGCAAGAACCTGTTCAATGACCGACCCCATGTCTGTAGACAGGTTTGAATCTTTTTTTGTTTTTGTTTTTTAAAGTGTTTGCTGGATTTGGGCTTTCATTTGTTGCCTAAAGACTTCATGTAAAGCTTAATTTCCTAAGATCACTCAGTCCTCAGGGTGACAACGCTACTGCACAATTTTTACCCTTCTCGTCCTCTGTTCCCTGCAATTTCCTGTCCCATTTACCTACAGTCTCACCTTTCCTCTACTGTTCTTATCATTTCCTTCGCTTTTTCAGGCTCTGTTCTAAGATACGTCTGGAACATGGAGAAGGTCTGAATAAGACCCATCAGCCCTGCCAATGGCACTCGGATCTTGGTCACAACACTTTCTATTCTGAAAAGTCAAACAACACTGCAAGTTAATAAAGAGGTTTAAAAAAAAAACAAATGTAGTCTTTTCATTATTATCAGTTATTTATATAGTGGAATCCTATGCTGTGGTGCTGTATACATGATCTAAACAAGGGTGATTAATACAGAGGTGTGCAATGTTGGCTTCCTGGGGGGGAATCGGGAAGGTGCGTTGGGACTAGGATCCTGAACATGCCTGAGTCCATCTCTAGTGTGCAGCAATATAGTAAGGAGTGAGCAGGGACTGGATAAAGAGAAGGATCAGGAAACCAGAGGATCAGCAGAGCTGGGGGTTCATACTGATTGGGGGGGGGTCAAGAAATATGGGGGTTACTACTGTGAGGGGAATCAGTAGAGATGGGGTTACTACTGTGAGGGGGGTCAGTAAAGATGGGGTTACTACTGTGTGGGGGGGGGGGGTCAGTAAAGTTGGGGTTACTAACAAATGAATATTTGCTGTTGTAACACTGATCCTCAATCTGGTCAATCAAAGGCGGGTGTGAGACCTGTTTTCTGATTGCCCGAAAACAGAAGACTCCCAATTGGCTGCCGAGAAGGAGAGAGGAAACGGAAGCAAAAGTCGTCGCCCATGGAAAGCAGTAGAAAAGAAAGCCTCCGTTGAAAGCATGGGAGAAGCGCTGCAAAGACGCAACTGGACCGGGGTTTGTGTGTGTGTGTGAGAGGGGGGGGGGCAGTTGCCCCTCCTCCAAAAGGAAATTATCACCGACCGCCACTGGATCAGGTTATAATCTTCTCTTAACAGAAAGGCTTTAAATAATTTTCATGAAAAGATCCGGCAGTATGACAATGTACATTTTCAATGCTAAGAACCCTTAAAGATATCAGATGGTTGTTCTATACAAAGTAGTCGGACCTTCTTTTGTCGGTGTAAGGGATGGCTTCAGATATTTCCTTGTATCCGGTCTTCACATGGTGAACCTTCTCATGCTGATATGGAGACAGAGTATCTTCCACCTGGAAAAGAAGTGAAATCTTTATCTTTACACATGAAGACAACGGAGGTATTTTTCACTAATTATTTTATAACTAATCTACATTTAAAAAGGAGGGTCCACTTTACAACCCAATTGAACTTCCAGTTTAAAATCGACTAAATACTTCCAATATGAATCAAAATAAAAAGGTGTACAAAGTCTTACAGTTCATTTTCTTTAGAGGGCAGCCACAGCGTAGAAAAGCCTGTCCCCTGACAGAAGCTGAAAGGAGGAGACCCCTGCAAGGCACAGTCCACCGGCAGGTAGGAACATACAGGAGAGCTCTGGAGGTTGAAGGAGTGGAGGATCAAGGGAGTAAGCCCCGGTTCACATTGGTGAGATTTGACGTTTTATGTCAATTCGCATGCCAAATCAACGGCAATTGCTGGCAGCAGCACCGTCCTAATCGATGCATTTACGGCACCGCAACGATTTAAAAAAACTAGTTTATTTACTACTTTTGGCGATTTGGGGGGCGATATCCATTGACATCGGTGTAGAAAACAGGGCCATCTTAAAGCGGAGTTCCACCCTTAAAACCACTTTGTTTCATCCCATCCAGCATACTGGCGTCAGCGCCAGTATGCTGTTTTTTTTTTTTGTTTTTTTTTAATGCATGTACTTACTTTATAATAAATCATTTAATTTCGTTTTTCTTTTTTCGGAGGGCGTGACGCGGCTATATACGGCGCCTGTGCAGTCAGCTCCTGGGTCTGTGCGCAGGCGCCGAGAAGAGCCGAACGCTAATCGGCTGTTTCCGGGGCGACATACCGCGGTGCGCACAAAATTAAATGATTTATTATAAAGTAAGTACATGCATTAAAAAAAATAAAAAAAACAGCATACTGGCGCTGACGCCAGTATGCTGGATGGATGAAACAAAGTGGTTTTAAGGGTGGAACTCCGCTTTAATAGCATCATGGGCCCCTGGGCAAAGTAATGCTCTGGGGCCCCTACAATGATGACAGTGCAGGTAAACAGACATCAAGTAGGTAGGAGGCAGACTGCCTTCCCTGTGTATCTATCACTCTCAGTACCATCATGGGGCCCCCCCAATTACGGGGCAGCGTGGGCTCAAGAACCTGCTGCTTTGGGGAAAGTTCAGGGTGCCCTCTCATTAAGACAGCCCTGGTAGAAACCCACATAGATGTCTCTGAAATCTCCCCCAAAATCGGGACTGACATGCAGGAGTGAGTTTAGCGGAACACTCACCATTTCTCATTCCTGCAGTCAGAGTGAAACCTGAGCTAAAAGAAATTCTTCCTGTGGCCCCCCTAGACCTAAACAAGCATTTTACCCTTGAAAAATCACACACTGAATTGGATTTGTGGACTTAAAATAATCAACTGCAAATTATATATATATTTGCAGTTATTTATTTTAAGTCCACGAATCTATATATGCATGTGTATATATAATAAATACATATATATATATATATATATATATATATATATATATATATATATATATATATATATATATATATATATATATATATATATATATATATATATATATATATATATATATAATTTATTATATACACACCCGCACATATACAAACGTGTGTATATATACATAAATATAAATAAATATGTATATATAAATGTTGCTTTATAAATAGGGTACAGTATGTGCCATTACAGTTTAATTCACCTGCATTACATTCATTCCAGAAGACTGAGGACATCTAGTGGTAGAATTAAATGACTGCATCGCACATTTACAAAGCGTTGGCAACCTTTTTTGCTTTTTTAACCATTGTCTGGGGCTCCGTTCTATTTAAACTGCTCGGAGTTAGGTTTTAGCCTCTCAGCGGGTGCGCTCCGACATTAAGGGGGTTAAAGTGGTTGTAAAGCTTTGTGGTTTTTTTCACCTTAATGCATCCTATTTGCCGTTAATAAATCATCCCTAATGTGCCTGTAAATGAACAATAATTAATTTAATTAATGCATCTTGTGCACTGAGTAATCTATTTGGAGTCAAGTGGACTCTCAGTTAGTAAAACAATTAATAATTTGCCTGATTATTATTGTATTTAAAGCACATATTCTAAAGTACAGAATGACTGAAGATAACCAAAGGTTTTAAAATCAGACCAACATATCTTAGATTCACGCTGAGGGCCCCCCGAACCCCCAGGAGCTTGGAATTAAAGGGGTTGTAAAGGTTCCTGTTTTTTCACCTTAATGCATTCTATGGGCGCCGGGGGGGGGCCTATAACTTTTGCGCAAACCAATCAATAAACGCTTATTGCGATTTTTTTTATACGAAAAATATGTAGAAGAATACGTATCGGCCTAAACTGAGGAAAAAAAAATTTTTTTTTTTATATATTTTTGGGGGATATTTATTATAGCAAACAGTAAAAAATATTATTTTTTTTCAAAATTGTCGCAGTATTTTTGTTTATAGCGCAAAAAAAAAAAAAAGGGCAGAGGTGATCAAATACCACCAAAAGAAAGCTCTATTTGTGGGGGAAAAAAAGGACGCCAATTTTGTTTGGGAGCCTCGTTGCACGACCGCGCAATTGTCAGTTAAAGCGACGCAGTGCAGAATCGCAAAAAGTGCTCTGGTCTTTGGGTAGCAATATGGTCTGGGGGTTAGGTGGTTAACAGCGATATCTAAAACAAGGCAGTATGTAAGACGAGGGACACTGAAAACACAAAGATATTCAGTACTGACGTCTGCAAAGACTTGAGTCATCTGTTCTGAGCGGTCCTTGTAGTGAACTTCCATACTGGGGAGATAGGAGAATAAAGCAAGGCAGCCTCGTGGCTTTAAGATCCGATCGACCTGAAATGATGACATCTACATTATTATATCAGCAAAAGTGTACCCCTTCACTAAACAGGGTGAAATACTGAATTTATAAAAAAAAAATATGTTTTTAAAGTGTACAAATCAGTGAAATCACTGAACTCTATACATGCTGCACTTTACAAGGTGCAGCAATCAGTCTTCTCTTTGCATTTTTTTTCTAACTTTTTACCTCTTTTAGAAACTTCTCAATGTCAAACCAATGGACAGCAGCACACGCTGTTAGTAGATCAACAGAGGCATCACCAACCGGCACCTCTTCAGCTGGACAGGCACTGCAGGAATCATAGAATAGACTATATAAGTAGTGACACCATCTGGTTAGATTTAAAGTCCAACTCTGTGCATTCGACTTTTCTGCCTCAATCCATCCCAGATGAAACAAGGGTCTGATATATTTCTAAAGGATTCACTGGGAAATTCACTACAACATCCCAAAACAATGTCCTTTATAAATAATAAATACCCACCAATCACCCCAACAATGTTTATTAGGAATATCCAATCACCCCAACATCACCATAAAAGTCTTTAGGGATACCCACCAATCACCACAACAAAATCCTTTACGAATACCCTCCAATCAGCCAAAAATATCCTTTAGGAATACCCTCCAATCAGCCAAAAATATCCTTTAGGAATACCCACCTATCACCCCAATATTCCCCAACAACGTCCTTTACGAATAACCACTAATCACCTCAACATCACCCAAAAATATCCTTTAGGAATACCCACCAACCACCCCAACAACGTCCTTTAGGAATACCCACCAATCACCCCAACAATGTCCTTTAGTAATACCCACTAATCACCCCAACATCCCCCAACAATGTCCTTTGGGAATACCCACCAATCACCCCAACAATGTCCTTTGGGAATACCCACCTATCACCCCAATATTCCCCAACAATATCCTTTACGAATACCCACCAATCACCTCAATGTCACCCAAAAATATCCTTTAGGAATACCCATCAATCACCCCAACAATGTCCTTTAGGAATACCAACTAATCACCCCAACATCCCCCAACAATGTCCTTTGGGAATTACCACTAATCACCCCAACATCCCCCAACAATGTCCTTTGGGAATTACCACCAATCACCCCAACAATGTTCATTAGGAATTTCTCACCAATTACCACAACATCCTCCAAAAATGTAATTTAGGAATCCCTCCCCCCCTCCCAACATCATTCAACAATGGTTCTTTAGTAATACCCACAAATCACCCCAACGATGTCCTTTAGAAATACCCACCAATCACCCCAATATCCCCCAACAATGTCCTTTAAAAATACCCACCCACTGCAACACCATGACACACTTTACATGGTAAGCTTTCTTTAGCCCAAAGAGGTCTGTTCATACCAGGATAGGGACTACTTGGTTGGGTGTGCTCCCATAGGCCAAAGGTTCCCAGTCCTCCCCTGAATGTAACTAATGAAAAACATTTCCAACGTCCCCACTTGTATGTGACATTGGGTGACCTTTAGGAATACCCACCAATCACCCCAACATCCCCCAACAATGTCCTTTAATAATATCCACTAATCACCCCATCATCATTTAGGAATATCCACCAATCACCCCAACATCCCCTAACAATGTCCTTTCAGAATACCCACCAATCACTCCAACATCCCCCAACAATGTCCTATAGGAATGCCCACCAATCACTCCAACATCCCCCAACAATGTCCTATAGGAATACCCACCAATCACCCCAATATCCCCCAAAAAATGTCCTATAGGAACACCCACCAATCACTCCAACATCCCCCAACAATCTCCTTTAATAATATCCACTAATCACCCCATCATCATTTAGGAATACCCACCAATCACCCCAACAATATTCTTTAGGAATACCTACAAATCACTGCTGCACCATGACACACTTTACATGGTAAACTTTCTTTAACCCATAGATGTCTGTTCATACCAGGATAGGGACTACTTGGTTGGATGTGCTCCCCCAGGCCAAAGGTTCCTGGTCCTTCCCTTAATGTACCAAATGAAAAACGTTTAGAATGTCCCCACCTGTATGTGACATTGGATGACCCCGATGCTTTCTTGGCCTCCTCTATCTGAGCCACACTGATATCAGTTCCAAGAACTTTCTTGAAGTATGGAGCGAGAGTTCTTGTGCTCTGCCCCGTTCCACAGCCAACGTCCACGGCCAATCCATATGGTTTGGGTAACTAGGAAGACAGAAACATCTTCAAAAAATATATCAGAGGGACAATGTTGCTGCTTTCAGTTCCTGCCCATGTCATGCATATATTTTCAAAGAGGGTGGGCTTTAAAGCCCCTACTCTGCATGTACGAGTCCATGGACGGCCATGATTTCTGTGCTGAGAGCACGCTCACAGGGATTAAACTATCATAGCCAGTTCTCAGTCTCTAGTCCTGAATGGAAGCTGGTGGGACAGGCTTCTGATCATGTAACCACAGGGAAAGCCAACAGCAATGGTCTGTAAAAACAGCTGGAACAAATGATATGGCTCCTCTCCTCTGATTATTTGCTATGTTTTCCCCCTACAAAGTAAAGTTACCCATTAGGTTGACCATAGATGGGTCATTCTTTTTTCATTCAGACAGCGGGCGAACATATAACCCCAACCTCACAAACAAGATGGATGGAGGACCCCCCCCTCCAAAAAAAAACATTGTATTCTGACAACAGGACTGCTGTACACTGATCAGTGACTGATTGATAAAAGTTTTCCAACATTCCAATTCAACAGAAGTCAATCCAAAGATCAACTTCTATAGAACAGGGACTAATGCATAGATTGAAAATCGAATAGTCACTACTGAACTGGCTGAAACTTGGCATTCTAATGCAATGTTTTGCAGACGTATTTAAAAAAGGCTGCTTTTCCATACCCCACGCTGATGAAGTCCCGCCCCAGGGACGTAACGACGTACGAGGGGGAGGAGCCACGTGTGACGTCACCCGCGATCGTTAACCCAAGTGAGATCCATGCTGGTCTATTTTTATGCTTTTGTCTGTCGCACTCGCTCCAGAGTGCCTCTACAGTGACTGTTTGTCTTTTATCACTTGAATAAATATACAGAGTTTTGGCTTCAGAGACTACTAGATCTCCTTTCTTTTGTTTTCATGCCCTGTTTGCCTCACTCCGTTCCTGAATCTGTCATCATTGAGGTTAAGTTGCTGCATCTGTTTGCTGTGCCTTTGAGAACAGGAGGTTCTCTATCTCATGCTCTGTGACCTATTGTAGGTCGAAGTTATAAGGTGAGAGGCCATTCCTGCTGATTGGTGGAAGTTTCTTCTGAAAATCACTCTTTTGGATCACGCACTTATTTTTCCATTTTTTGGATCATATAAGCACTTGAGCACTCTATATGGGCTTTCTGTTTTCTTACTATATGCATATGTCTATATTATATTTTATATTGTATATTTAATTAATTCTTTTTTGCGCTGCACTACTTTTATTGTCGTATTTAAAAATGAAATAGTTTTTTTTCTCTTCATTTTCACTTTTTTTTAATGGTGACACTAGTAAAATTGATGAACAAAACAATTAAAGATGGAAAAAATAAAAAAAAAGTTTAAAAAAGTTGTGGTTAGAAAACTCACTGGGCACAGTGAGTTTGCAATGGGCACAGTGAGGCATGCAGATGGGCACAGTGAGGCATGCAGATGGGCACAGTGAGGCATGCAGATGGGCACAGTGAGGTTGCAATGGGCAAATGGCCATTGTTGACCCTCTTTTCCGCTTACAGTAGGTTCTGCATTCTCACCCTAGACTTATACTCGAGTCAATAATTTTTTTCCATTTTTTGTGGTAAAATTAGGTGCCTCGGCTTATATTCAGGTCGGCTTATTCTCAAGTATATACGGTACTAAGGCAGTGAAACTGATCAAATCACCTGTGCAAAATAATGGAAAGCCTGAAAACATGACCCGTTGGGGCGCCATGAGGACTGGAATTGAGAAACATTGGTCTGGACAACCCCTTAAAAAAAAATAACATGCGTGGCCGCGCTTATCTAAGAAACGTAATTATCTTAAAAATGTTACAATTTCCGTTCTGTTTTTAGCTGGGTGTATATTAGACAGAAGCGTCACTCACCCTTTCCTCCACATAACCGAAGATAAGGTCTATTATCTCTTGCGATGGCTCAAACCTGAATTTTTGGTAATACGACGCATGCTCCTTTCCTTCAAACAGCTGTGTCGCCATTTTGGACTCAGATTATCACCTAGAATGACAGAAAAAAAAATTATAAAAAAAAAAAAATACATACAATATAAAAAAAAAAAAAAAAAAAAGAGAGATGGGCTCTTTCAGAAACGCTGTCATTTTAACCGGTATGGGAAATATGAAACGGTCTCTCTTTAAAGTGGACCTGTACCAAACTTCCAGACTGAGAATATGATGGGAAAAAAAATGCACAAGCAGAAGTTACTATGTAGAGAAGCAATTAACAAACTGCAAGTCATAGAAAGCTGAAGTTCGAAGTAAATCTCTTTTTGGCTGCCTTGAGGAGTGGAAATCCTCTCCCCACTCCATCCACATCCCTGATCCCATCCAGGCTCCATCAATTCCCCCCCCCGCCCCCCCGATACCATCCCGGATCCATTCATTCCCCTGATCCCTTCCCAGCTCCATCCAGCCCCCAAACCCATACCCCCTCCAGCCATCCCCCCTGATCCCATACCCGTTCCATCGATCCCCCTGATCCCACCCCGGCTCCATCCATTTCCCCCCTATCCCATCCCAGCCCCATTCATTCCCCTGATCCCTTCCCAGCTCCATCCAGTCCAGATCCCATACCACCTCAGCCATCCCCCTTATCCCATATCCGTTCCATCCATCCCCCCCGATCCTATTCTTGCTCCATCCATCCCCCTCATCCCATCCCCACCCCATCCATACCCCTGTTCTCATCCCAGCTCCATCCATCCCCCCTGATCCTATCCACACTCCAACCATATCCCCTGATCCTATCCAGGCTCCATCCATCCCCTCTGATCCCATACCCGCTCCATCCATACCCCCGATCCTATCCTTGCTCTATCCACCCCCCTGATCCCATTCCCATCCATCCCCCCGATCCCATTCCTGCTCCACCCATCCCCTGATCCCATCCCGGCTCCACCCATGCCCCGATCCCATACCCTTCCATCCATTCCCCCATGGGGGGGGGGGGTGACACCATGTATTACCGCACCAGGTGACACCAACCCTAGTGATGCCACTGGTCTAGAGACCCAGGAACTCAGCACAGCGATTGTGGGACCCCTCATGATGGGCACAGCAGGTGTACAGACCCCTGTTGGGCACGGGCATATCCTGATCCCTTCCCAGCTCCTCCCACCTGATCCCATTCCGGCTCCATCCATCCCCCTGATCCCATACCCGCTTCCTCCACCCCCCGATCCCATATCCACTCTATCCACCCCCTCTGATCCTATCCCCAATCCACCCACCCCCCTGATGCTATTCTGGCTCCATCCATTCCTCCTGATCCCATCCCAGCTCCATTCAGTCCCCTGATCCCTTGCCAGCTTCATCCAGCCCCCAATCCCATACCCGCTCCAGCCATCACCTCTGATCCTTTTCTTGCTCCATCTATTCCCCTGATCCCATCCATACCCCTGTTCCCATCCCTACTCCATCCATGCCCCCTGAGCCTATCCACACTCCAACTATCCCCCCTGATCCTATCCCGGCTTCATCCATCCCCTCTGATCCCATACCTGCTCCATCCATCCCCCGATCCTATTCTTGCTCTATCCACCCCCTTGATCCCATTCCCGCTCCCATCCCCGTACCATCCTGGCTCCACCCATCCCCCGATCCCATCCCAGGCTCCATCTATTCCCCCAAACCCATTCTAGCTCTATCCACCACCCTGATCCATTCCTGGCACCATCCATCCCCCCAATCCTATCCCAGCTCCATCCATTGTGGTAGGTTAAGGGGGGGGGGAGGGGAACAAAAGCAATAGCCTACTTAGTGCTGGTGAGTGAGGGGGTGACACCATGTATTACCGCACCAGGTGACACCAACCCTAGTGACGTCACTGGTCTGGAGACCCGGGAACTCAGCAGAGGGATGGTGGGAACCCCTCATAATAGACACAGCAGGTGTACAGACCCGGGAAGTTAGCACAGAGATGGTGGGACCCCCTCATAATGCACACAGCAAGTGTACAGACCCAGGAACTCAGCACAGGGATGGTGGGAACCCCTCATAATGGGCACAGCAAGTGTACAGACCCAGGAACTCCGCACAGGGATGGTGGGAACCCCTCATGATGGGCACAACTGGTGTACAGACACAGGAACCCAGAGCAGATTAGAAACTATCATGTTTTACTTTTGTCTAGGACTCCATTAGAGAGATTTCCTCTTACTTCCTGTCCCAGTGACAACACTTCACCATAAAAGCTTTTGAATCCTCTCCCACTCCATCCAGAACTAGAAGTCCAGGTTCTCCACTCACTTATACATTTATATAAATCAGAACTTAGAAATGGACAAATGACTGTAAACTCACCCCAGGAAGAGTTTAGTATTCAGAGTTCACTCGCCGTCTCAGCCCGCGGCACAATACTTGACGCTGGCGTGCCTCTGCCTGTCCTCCACCTATGGAAGTTTGGTGAACTTTGGACCAGGCTGGCACAGAGTTAATGAGAGACCTGGCACTGCCTTCTCCAAACACCGTAATCACTTATCGCAGATCTCTGACCTGAATCCATTAATGTACAATTATTATTCTTAATTATCGGTCAGCACCACCACCCCATCATACTTCATCCCTTCCCTGCCAATGCATACATACTACATACATACATACATACTACATACATACATACAGCACAGAGTGAGATCCAGGAACCCAGAGCCGGGCTCCTCCACCTCTCTATAGGGGGACATACAACAGGAAACACACACTGCTAGAAAGAAAGAGTGTGAGTGATACAATGTAACAACAAAGAATTGTATCCATCTGAAAAGAGACTAGACTGGATACATTGTGTGTAATGAATGCAGACTCAGGATCTCTGCATTGTTCTCCCCCCCAGCTGTCTGCACTTGGTATGATCTGCATATAATGTGACGAAAGCAGCAGTGCAATGGCGGAGTACAGAGGAAGGCGGCGTCAGAGGAAATCCTCAATTGACTTGTTTAACCACTTCAGGCCCGGGCCAATTCTGACACTTGTGCCGCATACACACGATCACTTTTCGGCATGAAAAAAAAAAACGATGTTTTTAAAAACATAATTTAAAATGATGGTGTGCGGGCTTCACATCGTTTTTCATCTTCTGAAAAAGGACCAAAAAAAAAAAAATTCGAGCATGCTGCATTTTTCAACGTCGTTTTTAAAAATGTTGTTTTTCAGGTTGTAAAAAATGATCGTGTGTGGGCTAAAACGACGTTAAAAACAATGTTTTAAACCCGCGCATGCTCAGAAGCAAGTTAGGAGAGGGGAGCTTGAATGGAACTTCCCCTTTTGAGCACCGTTGTATGTCACCGCGTTTTGCTCATCATTTTTTTTAAAACTATGGTGTGTGGGCAAACGTTGTTTTTAATGATGAAGTTTGAAAAACAATGTTTTTATCCACGCTGAAAAACGATCATGATCATGATTAGTCTCTACATTTTTTTTTGCTTTTTTTTGCTAGAAAATTACATAGAAACCTCAAACATTATATATTTTTTTAGCAGAGACCCTAGAGAATACAATAGCGGTCATTGCAAGTTATTATCTCTCACAGTATTTAAAAAAAAACAGAAACAGTTTCATGCTTTAAAAAAAAAACAGTAAAGTTAGCCTAATTTTTATTTTTTTTGTATAATGTGAAAGATGAAGTTACGCCGAGTAAATAGATACCTAACATGTCACGCTTCAAAATTGCACACGCTCGTGGAATGACGGCAAACTTCAGTACTTAAAAATCCCCATAGGGGACGCTTTAAATGTTTTTACTGGTTACATGTTTTGAGTTAAGCCCCATACACACGGCCGAGGTTCTCGGCAGAAACCAGCGAGAGCCTCCCTGGGAGCCGCATTCTGCCGAGAACCTCGGCCGTGTGTACGCTCTTGGCGAGCCCCGCCCGCCGGGAAACCCGTCGAGCAAATAGAGAACAGGTTCTCTATTTGCTCGACGCCCCGTCGGGATGAATGGCTGGTTGCCTTTCCCGACGGGCTGGTCGCCGATTCTGACGGCCGGCAGAGAACCTCGAGGGGCGGAACGATGTGTTCCGCCCGTTGAGTTTCTCTGCCGTGTGTACGCGGCATTACAGAGGAGGTCTAGGGCTAGAATTATTGTGCTCGCTCTAACGTTCGCGGCGATACCTCATGTGTGTGGTCTGAACACCGTTTTCATGTGTGGACGGGACTTACGTATGCGCTCGC
The DNA here is from genome assembly GCA_029574335.1 of Rana kukunoris. Classification (NCBI taxonomy): domain Eukaryota; kingdom Metazoa; phylum Chordata; class Amphibia; order Anura; family Ranidae; genus Rana; species Rana kukunoris. Next base: position 9,812,161 of record CM056054.1, on the reverse strand, counting down.
TTCTGCATGCGAGCACACGGGGACAGGGGCACTTTAAAAAAAAAAAAATTTATTATTATTGTTAATTTTACTTATTTTTTTTACATTTTGACACTTCAAAAAAAATATTAAAAACATTGGATCACTTTTATTCCTATTACAAGGAATATAAACATCCCCTGTAATAGAAATATGACATGACAGGTCCTCTTTACAGTGAGATATGGGGTCAATAAGACCTCACATCTCACCTCTAGGCTGGGAAGGCAAAAAAAAAAAAGCGATCAACGCTTCACAGCCGAAGCAGTGCCGTTTTTTTAATGCAGAGGCCGGGCGTGACGTCATAAAGTCGCGCCCGGCCTCCGACCATCATAGAGACTTCGGCGACCATCTGGTCCACCGGAAATCTCTGTGATCTGCATCCGGGGGCCAGCGGTTCCTGTCACCGACTCACCGACGCACAGGTGAGTCGGTAGAAGCACCCGAGAGTGGTGGGAGGGGGGGACGTCCCATTTCGCCGCCCGTAGGAAAGATCAAGCGGCGGAACAGCTGATATGACCGTTCCTATGGTGTAGGGAATCGCCAGCTGAAAATGCCGATATCTGAATGATGCCTGTAGCTCCACCCATTATTCAGATATAGCCCCACAAAGTACCACAAAGCCCAGGACGCACCTCTGGGCACCAAGTGGTTAAAGGCATAGTCCACCTTTTGCAAAAATGTGATTAAAGGGGTTTGTAAACCTTCACGTTTTTTACCTTAAAGGGGTTGTAAAGGTTCCTTTTTTTTTTTATATAACAAACATGTTATACTTACCTCCACTGGCCCCCGATCCTCGTCTTCTGGGGTCCCTCGGTGGCTGTCTTGGCTTCTCCCCGCAAGAGCTAACCCCCTTATGGGAAGCTGTCTCCCAAGGGGGTTAGCTTGCGGGTGCGCTCCTGTGATACAGTTGGTGGCCATAAACACCGACTGTATCACTCGGCCCCATCCCCAGCGCAAGATGCTTTCTCCACACCAGGGAGAAAGCCTTGCATTACTGTGTGGAGTTACAGACAGAAGAACAGGAAGTGAGGATTTCTCAGAAGAAATAAGGACATTTAAAAGCAAAATGGAAGGATGAGGTAAGTGAAGGAGGACTGCACTAAGGTAAAGGAAGATATTTAGGGATTTTTTTTTTCCCTTTACAACTCCTTCCCTACCGTAGGATGTCATATGATGTCCTGGACTTTAGGGGAGGATATCTGAATCTTAGGGGCAGCTATAGGCATCATTCAGATAACCTTCTTTTTAGGCGGCGATTCTGTGCACCATAAGAATGATTATGGCGGCGGTTCATGATCGTTCTTATAAGTGGCGGGAGGTGATGTCCCGCCGCCATCCAGTGCTTCTCCGGGCTCTCCTGTGCCATCGGAGGCCTGGAGAATGAATCAGCCGCTGCCGGATGAGGAGGATAGAGATGGTCACCGCAGGGGCGGACTGACCATTGGGACACTCGGGCACTGTCCGAGGGCCCCATGCCACTAGGGGGCCCCATCAGGGTTGCCAGGCTCAATAAAATCAGGGACAGTATGTAAAAATCTGTCCCTGAAATGTCCGAAACCGACATGCTTTTGATGTGAAAATCCTGAGATTTTAGCTGCCCCGCCTCTGCACTGCCTCTTGGCGTGGTGGCCATCTGTAAGCCCGGGGGCCCCATAAGCTTTTATTGCCCGGGGGACCCTTAAGTTGTCAGTGCACCCCTGGGTCACCGGTCATCTCTATAATTTTAGGAGACCCGGGTGAGACCCCCGCTGAGCCGTCGGATGACTGGGCGGTCCAGGGACAGCCCTGTCTTTCCTCCGCTTTCCCCTATGGGGGGATCGGATGAACACAATATCTGTATTCATCCGATCCGCAGACGGAAGAAAAATAGGATTTTCTTCCATCCGAAAATCCGGACCGTTGCGGAGGCGGGTGATTACGGGTGTCGGGGGATGTTCATCTGCTGACACCCGCAATCACATAGGGAGCAATGTATGTCCCGTTTTCATCCGCAAAGGATAGATGAAAATGCAGACATACGGTCCGCACATGTGAAAGGGGTCTTAGAATAAAAAAAAAATGTAGTAAAAAAAAAGAAAATATTAAAACGCCCCTGTCCCCGTTAGCTCGCGCCCACATATGTAAACGCTGTTCAAACCACACATGTCAGGTATTGCCGCGTGCGTTAGAGCGAGAACAATAATTCTAGCACTAGACCTCCTCTGTAACTCTAAACCAGTAACCTGTATAAAAAAAAAAAATCGTCGCCTATGGAGATTTTTACTTTCAAAGTATTTTATTTTCATAGTATATAGAATACAATTTTATACAATTATTTATTGTTCCAAAGTCACATAATTACGAAATTAAGTAAGTGCTGAGTAGCTTAAATATGCATAGAAAAACTATGGAGATTTTTAAGTACCGAAGTTTGGCGTCATTCAATGAGTGTGCGCAATTTTAAAGCGTGACATGTTAGGTATCTATTTACTCGGTGTAACATCATCTTTCACATTATACAAAAAAAATGGGTTAACTTTACTGTTTTGTTATTTTTTAGTTTATGAAACTGCTTTTAAAAAAAAAAAAGACGTTTGAAAAATGATTGCGCAAATACCCTGCGAGATAAAAAGTTACAATGACCACCATTGTATTCCCTAGGGCGTCTGCTAAATATATATATATATATATATATATATATAATGTTTGGGGGTTCTGTGTAATTTTCTAGCAAAAAAAAAATATGATTTTTACACGAAGGAGAGAAGTGCCAGAATAGGCGCGGTATGGAAGTGGTTAATTAATTCAGATTTTCGGACGAATGCATTTTTTTTTTAACAAAACAAAATAAATAAAAACACATTTCGGGAGTAACTAAATAAATACATTTTTCGGACGAAAGTGAAATTTCGAAAACAAAATATTTCAGTGTGCAGTGTGCATGTCTAGCCCCAGGCTGGGTTTCTCTTCACTCCCTACGGGAGAGAGAGAGAGAGAGAGAGAGAGAGAGAGAGAGAGAGAGCTCTGGGGACAGTGTCAACAGGAAGCTGGAAGAGAAGCTTTGAATGCTTTTTTTTTGTTTTAAATGAGAGGTACAGAACGCAGAGGTAAGCAGATTTTACATAAAAATAATTATGTCATTTATGTTACCAATGATATCAAAAGGAATTCGATTTTTTGTGCTAAAAGTGAACTTACTGCTGATCTGGTTCACAAAACAAACAGATCTATGCGCTCTGAGCACCGTCTCTCTGTAGTTGTAATTTATAGAGACGGAAAGAGAAAAGAAGAGAGATAGCAGAGCTCCAGTAACACAAGACAACAGGGCCGATTCTAGACAGGGTGCACAGGGTGCATTGCACCCAGGCGCCTGCAGAGGTGGGGGCGCCGAACAGCTAACAGACTTTCTAACAGAAGTCCTCTCTGTGTCCATCAGAGACCCCCTCCCCCCCTCCAGGTCCCAATAAAGTACTCTGCTTCTCTTCCTGTATTGTGTTTATTGTTAAGAGATCATGTAAGGATCCCGGGGTAATGAAGACTCTGTGGGGGAGCATCTCTGTGGTTGAGTCATTGCCATAGAAACATTTGTAAAGGGGAGGAGTAAAATGACCACGCCCATGTGGGGGTGCCAGAAATATTTCTGCACCCAGGCGCCTGTGACCCTAGGATCGGCCCTGACAGTCAAGCCTCGTACACACTCACGGTTTTCTCGGCAAGAAAGCTGCTGGGAGAGCTTGTGTATGGTTTCCCGTCGGGAAAACTGCCGGTAAACTTGACGAGGAAAAAAGAGAACCTGCACTCTATTTTTCTCGTCTGGATTCTCGGCAGAGTGTTTCCTGCCGAGAAACCCATTGGTGAGTATGCTTACCTGTCCTATGTAGAGCCGTGCATGCTCGAAAAGACTTTGACACATGCGCGGTAGCATACAAGGGCAGTGTAGGGTGAAGCAAGATGGTGGTGTCGGCATCGAATGTGACGAGTGTCGATGATGTCACTGCGTTCTTGCCATTCCAAAAGAACGGTGGTTCTTTCGAATGGCCGTATGTACACTCGACTACAGGAGAGTCAGGATGCTCTCTATGTTGCAGATAGAGAAAGGAGCTGTGTGTTAGAGAGCGTCCTGACTCTCCTGTAGTCCAAGGGAGGGGGCGAGCACGACACTCCACACCAGGGAGAAAGCCTCACATTACTGTGTGGAGTTACAGACAGAAGAACAGGAAGTGAGGATTTCTCAGAAGAAATAAGGACATTTAAAAGCAAAATGGAAGGATGAGGTAAGTGAAGGAGGACTGCACTAAGGTAAAGGAAGCTATTTAGCAAAAAAAAAATGTCCGTAATTGCGGGAATGTGCCAGTAAAAAATAGCCGAGATCGGTTATGATTGGAGGCAGGGGGTGATGGTGCCTGAGGTGGCGCCGAAGTGGGGGATGGAGGCAGGGGGAGATTGAAAGCAGGGGGTGTTAGTGGCAGGGGGTGATTGGAGGCACCGCAGAGGGGGATGGACGCAGGGGACGATGGAGGCAGGGGGTGATTGGAGACGGGGGCCTGTGGGAGATTGGAGACAGGGGACGATTGTGGCACCGCAGAGGGGGGTGAAGGCAGGGGGTGTTGGTGGCAGAGGGGGATGGCGGCAGGGGGTGATGTGACTAAATAATTTGCCCTTATTATATCAAAAATAATAAAAATATGTTTTTTTACCTTAATATCTCCCTTAAATCACATTGCTATTTGCCTAGCGAACTTGTTTGTAGCCTAAATACTGGAATTTGCAACTAAAAATTTAATTTAGTAACTCTTGTAAAATGCCAGTAAAAACGTGGCTGTGCCAGTAAATTTCGGGTGTCGTACCAGTAAATTTCAATCTGGTAGGTTGGCAACACTGCGTTGTACCATTATACCCCTTTTTAAGAATGTAAGGTTGAGTAGAACTATTCTAGTGTTTATGTATAGAACAGTGGTAGGGAAATATAGCTAGTAGGGATGAGCTTCGAGTTGGAGTAGAACTCATGTTCGACTCAAACATTGCCTGTTCGCCAAACAGCGAACTATTTGGGGTGTTCGCGGCAAGTTTGTGTGAACTTTAGAACCCTGTTAAAGTCTATGGGACTCGAACGTTTGAAATCTAAAGTGCTCATTTAAAGGCTAATATGCAAGTTATTGTAATAAAAAGTGTTTGGGGACCCGGGTCCTGCCCCAGGGGACATGTATCAATGCAAACAAAGTTTTAAAAACTGCAGTTTTTTGGCAGCAGTGATTTTAATAATTCCTTTAAGTGAAACAATAAAAGTGAAATATTCCTTTAAATTTTCGTACCTAGGGGGGTGTATAGTATGCCTGTAAAGTAGCGCTTGTTTCCCATGCTTAGAACTGTCCCTGCACAAAGTGTAATTTCTGAAGGAAAAAAAGTAATTTAAAATCACTCGCGGCTATAATGAATTGTCGGCTTCCGGCAATAGAGAGAAAAGTCATTCATAAAAAAAATTGTGTGGGGGTCCACGGCATTTTAAAAAAAAAATTGGGGTGGAGTTCCCCCTTAAAATCCATACCAGACCCTAAGGTGAGTGATTTTAAATGACTTTTTTCCTTCAGAAATTACATTTTGCGCAGGGACAGTTCTAAGTATGGGAAACAAGCGCTACTTTACAGGCATACTATACACCCCCCCCCCCCCCCCCCAGGTACGAAATTTAAAGGAATATTTCAATTTTATTGTTTCACTTTAAGCATTATTAAATGCACTGCTCCTGAAAAACAGCAGTTTTTTTTTATGTTTTTTTGCATTGATACATGTCACCTGGGGCAGGACTCAGGTCCCCAAACACTTCCCTGGGACAGGACCCGGGTCCCCAAACACTTTTTAGGACAATAACTTGCATATTAGCCTTTAAAATTAGCACTTTAGATTTCAAACGTTCGAGTCCCATAGACTTTAACAGGGTTCTAAAGTTCACACAAACTTTTGGTCTGTTCGCAGGTTCTGGTGCGAACCGAACGGGGGGGGGGGGGGGTTCAGCTCATCCCTAATAGCTAGCTTACAATGTCAGTCTTGATTTCATTGTTGTACCATATGCACTAGGACAGTGATGGCGAACCTTGGCACTCCTGATTTTTTGGAACTACATTTCCCATGATGCTCATGCACTCTGCAGTGTAGTGGAGCATCATGGGAAATGTAGTTCCAAAACATCTGAGGTGTCAAGGTTCGCCATCACTGCCCTAGGATAACAACAGAAAATTCAGATTTTGCTGAAAAATCTGATAATATCTCTGGACATACAGCTGTGGACACCTGACTGCCACACCTTTATGAGGTTGTTGGACAAATTTACCTTGCAGCCTCTCCCTCTATTTCGGATGTTTTCTTATTCATATAATACAGCTCTAGTCTTGCACCCATAAAAATGAACCCAATGTTTGTTCCTCAGGTGGCATCTGCCCCGTGCATGGCTCTTTTGGTGATAATTTACCGGGTAGTTACAAGAACAAAAAAGTGATGGGAAATCTCTTAAAGCGGATTTCCCACGCCAACATCTTTATTTTCTTAAGTGCTAGTTAAATGGTTAACGCTAGTAATTTGCTACACTCACGTTTTCGGTGTCCCGCGGCCGCTCCGCTGCCATTCCGTGTGAAATATTAACTTATATTATGCCTTCCGTTTCGTTTCCATTTTAACTGTGGGCAGAAGCCCACAAGCCGGCACTTCCTTCTTCCGGTGGATGCTGATCTCCCAGCATCCACCGCTCGATCTCGCGCATACGCACGAGCAACGTTGGAGCAGTGGCTTGAGCGTCTGTGTTGCCATGACAATGGCAAGCCTAGCAATTAAAAGTTACCGCCCCGTTGTGACACAGCGCGATACTTCATTACACGGCTGCGCAGTGAACACAGGGAGCTCTGGAGAGAAGCTCCCAGAGCGCACTGCATCTAAGAGGAAGTGATGCAATGCCCGGAAAATTCCCGCAGTGATACAGACCGGAAGGCACAGTAATGAACAGGTACTGTACCGATTTAGATTTAAAAAAAAATACAGTTTTTAGAAGATCAGATAGCGGCAATCTTATTAAACACATGTTGTATTTAGGGTGGAGATCCGCTTTAAAATCAAAAAACTGACAATAATTCTCTTTCCTACCCTTAAAAAAATATTAATAAATTGGCTGGAGTTAAACTTTAAATACCAGTCCACAACAGATTTGTTGGTTTGGCCAACTACAGAAAATATAATTCCTACGGTGGGATTAGAGGGAATCACAAAATGTGAACTTAATAATGATTTTTCCTTTCATAGATCTGGACATGGAGCACTTCATTGATAGACACCGGGCAGCTCTGATAAGCCGGGTCCCCATGGTGGACCCCATCCTGGATCATCTCCTGCAGAATGGTCTTTTGACAGAAGAACAGTATGACAATGTGCGCAGTAGGCCAACATCTCAGGAGAAGATGAGACAACTCTACCGGTATGTCAGAGGTTGGGCTAATCACCACAAAGACATCTTCTATAAGGCGCTAAAAAAAAATAATAGGCCTCTCATCCAAGACCTGGAAAACTCTGAGATAGTACCAAGAGCCAAAAGTAAGTATCTGTTCTTTACATATTGATTATACAATACACTGTACATTTGAAACATTTGGTCAGAAACTTGCAGGGCTGATAGAATACCTATGGGTGTTACAGGCAGGGCCGGCCCTATGATGGGACCGGGTGGTACCATGGGTACCAGGCGGCACTTTTAGGGGAGCGGCATTCTGCCAGCCCGTTCCGCCCGCTGCCTGTGAGGACACTCCCAGCGGAAGCAGTCAGCGAGTGAGAAGGGCAGGCGCCGCTGCCTCTCAGGAGCCCGGCGCCGCTCTGTACATGTCATGTGCGACAGTGCAGGACGGGACAGATCGTATGGCGCGGCGGACATGAGGGTATGTGAAGGATTCGCCTTATCGCCTAGACTAAAGCCATAGCTCCTGGTCACATGTGGATGCAGGCAGGGCAGTCTGTGTCTGTGGATAATCATACCTGCCCTGCATGCTCCAGAGTCCTAACTCGCGCTGTGTGTCATTGTCTTCTGAGGTCTGTTTCTCATCTGCTCTGTCAGTCTCTCTCCTGCCCCTCTCTCTCTCTCTCTCGCCCCTCTCTCTTGCCTCTCTCTCTCTCTCCTGCCCCTCTCTCTCTCCTGCCTCCTCTCTCTCCTGCCTCTCTCTCTCTCTCTCCTGCCCTTCCCTCTCTCCTGCCCCTCTCTCTCTCTCTCTCTCTCTCTCCTGCACCTCTCCTTCTCCCTGCCTCCTCTCTCTCCTGCCCCTCTCTCTCCTGCCCCTCTCTCTCTCCTGCCCCCCCTCTCTCTCTCCTGCCCCTCTCTCTCTCCTGCCCCTCTCTCTCTCCTGCCCCTCTCTCTCCCTCTCTCTCCTGCCCCCATCTCTCTCCTGCCCCCTCTCTCCTGCCCCTCTCTCTCTCCTGCCCCTCTCTCTCTCCGGCCCCCATCTCCCTCTCCTGCCCATCTCTCTCTCCTGACCCTCTCTCTCTCTCTCCTGGCCCCCTCTCTCTCTCTCCTGGCCCCCTCTCTCTCTCTCCTGGCCCCCTCTCTCTCTCTCCTGCCCCTCTCTCTCTCTCTCCTGACCCTCTCTCTCTCTCCTGCCCCTCTCTCTCTCTCCTGACCCTCTCTCTCTCTCTCTCCTGACCCTCTCTCTCTCTCTCCTGACCCTCTCTCTCTCCTGACCCTCTCTCTCTCTCCTGACCCTCTCTCTCTCTCTCTCCTGCCCCCTCTCTCTCTCCTGACCCCCCCTCTCTCTCTCTCTCTCTTTTTTTTTTGGTGGGCGTGATTTATTTGGCGGGGGGGTGGGGGGCAGCATTTCATTCTTGGTGCCAGGCAGCACAATGTCTTGGGCCGGCACTGGTTACAGGATTACTAGACCTGAATGCTGCAATATGAACGTCCTCCACCAGCCAGAAGAGCTTAGCATCTGATGCTGGCTACTGGGAGGTTATTAAGCTGTTTAATGATAAGTGAAGGCTAGAAATGATCCAACTTTGGCTGTTTGGGCATACATCATCGTCCCTGATGTCACTGTGAATCCCCGCCTCTTTGCAAGGATATTAAAGGGGTTGTAAAGGTTCATTTTTATTTTTTTCTAAATAGGTTCTTTTAAAGCGGAGCTCCACCCTGATTTTTTTTTTTTTTTAAATGAAAAAAAAAAAAAAATTAAATGGAAAAAAAAAAAATACTCACCCTAAATAGGCTGTTGCTATGCGGAAGTCCCGAATCTGCCCTTATGTTCCGCGGTGTGGTTTTCTTCCTCCTCCTCTTCTCGGTGTCTTCTTGTGAATGGGCCGCGCTGCATTCTGGGAACTGTGTGTATCCCAGAAAGCAGCCGGACCATTCACAAAGCGCCGCGTCGCTCGCACATGCGCAGTAGGAAACGGGCAGTGAAGCCGCAAGGCTTCACTGCCTGTTTCCCTGACTGTGGATGGCGGTGCCGGGATCGAGGATCGGCATCGGCGGGAGCCGTCAGCGCGGGCGCCTAGGACAGGTAAGTGTCCTTATTCAAAGTCAGCAGCTACACTGTTAGTAGCTGCCGACTTTGAAAAAAAAAAAAAATGCGGGTGGAGCTCCACTTTAAGCTAGTGCATTGTTGGTTCACTTACCCTTTCCTTCTATTTCTCTGCTAAATTGTTTTTTTTCTTTGTCTGAATTTCTCACTTCCTGTTCCTCCTCAGTAAGCTTGCCCCCATCATCCGAGCCGTTCTGGCTGGGGGTTAGTCAGCATGCTCGCCCCCTCCCTTGGGACTACATCTCTGCAGGGAACACAGCATCTCCCCGCAGGGATGTAGTCCCAAGGGAGGGGGCGAGCACGCTGACTAACCCCCAGCTAAGATAATGTGGGCAAGCTTACAGGAAGTGAAAAATTCAGACAAAGAAAAAAAACATTTGGGAGGGAAATGGAAGGAAAAAGTAAGTGAACCAACAATACACGCGCTTAAAGGAGCCTATTTACAAAATAAAAACAAACCTTTACAACCCCTTTAACTTGGATAGTCAATAATGTCATCACTATCCGGACTCCTTTCCCATTATAGCTGATGACCGCTCAGGGAGCCAGGTCCTCTGTTTTTTTTATTGTGCAAGTTAATAAGCAGCAAGAATCATAATAGAGAATGGATTTACAACGATTCACATTTTATTTGATTTGATTATTTATTTTTTAATAAAAGACTTGTTAAACATTTGTGTGTCTATTTCTAGGTTACAATTCTTCTTTTTTTTTTTTTTTTTTTTTGTGAATGAGTATGGGTACTACGTGCCCCTATTAATTCACACAGGGAGGTGAGGCCATATGTGGGGCCCCATTATTATTAAAATGGGCTTGCAGGTTCTGATACTCCCACAGACCACCACAACCACTGTGCCTGGGTTGTGAGGAGGAGGCCCTTGTCCTTATCAATATGGGAACATGGTGATTTTGCAAGGCACCCTCAGATGTTAAAGATGTGGCCTGGAATGGAGGATTGGGGGGGGGGGGGTCATCTCTTTTTCCCCTTTCCTGCATGCTTAGATTAAAGGTCTGGTGTGGATTTTTGGGAGGACCTCACACATTTCTTTTTTTATGTGTGTGGCATCCCATTTAAAATCTATACTAGACACCCTACAAGGCTCCAGGGGGCCGGGGGAGCCCTTCTGTACACCTGGATAGGGGGAGGGGTGGTGGGAGCAGCAACATGTAGAAGAACTGTCACTGATCACTCCATGCAGCTTCTCCTCCTCTCCCTCCTGCCAGGGGCCAGGGGTGCCCTTCATGGTTTCTTGCACCGGGATCCTGAAGGTTCTAATTGTGCCTCAGCACTGCTATAAGACACAGTTGAACACACAAACCTGCTTTTTTTTTGGTATTTACAAATCATAAACTACATAGAGTTGTAGATTAGCTTATGCCTTGATTAATACAATTATATTATAAATCCTCTATTTCAGAACCAAAGCTACAAGAAACCTGCACAGTTGATGCATCCTCACCAATGGAACATTCAACGAAACAGGAAGAGAAGGCAAAGAATAAAGAGTAAATATGTGTCATTTTCCCCAACCACTCGCTGAGTGATTCACTACAAATGTTTTTAAAGAGGAAGTAAACCCTGTGTTATGACCCTGCGAGATATTGGGACACTGGATAGTGGTCTGGATCTCAGCTGCGGAGGTTACTCAGGTTAGAGCCACCAGTTACTCTATAGAAACACAGAGATCATGGGGTCTTGGTCATCACAGCCTCCAAAGAGATACAACCTTTATACTGGGGTACACATATAAGCAACATGTAGATATAGGGAGCGAAGCAGTATAATGTATGGTCTGAAGGAGGCTAGGATGGTGTGTGGATTGCTACAGGAATAGATCTGTACATAAACAGTAGGGGCACCCTGCAGTCCTTATGGTGATACAGCTTACACCAATAGATAAAAGTTCACACAGAAAGATCACAGTCCTAAAGATACTGCATTATAGGTAAAGCTTAGCAAGGCAGTATTAGCCACATGGGGTACTTGCGGTACTGAAGTGTAGATAGTTGGAATCCTTCCTTCAGGGTATTGAGGTCCGGATAAGCATGTGTGGGTCCAGGCAGGTTGGAACAGGTGATGTGGGTACAGGCTGGCTGGTGCTGCGATTGTGGCAGATTGCTGAGGAGCAGGTACTGGGAGACCTGGGACTCTGGGGGTTGGTGTCCGGGTCCCTGGTGGCGGCAGGCGTCCAACAGGAATAAACGAACACCCTGCCGCCACATCAGGGGATTTAAATAGGGCGCCTGGAACGCGAGATTGTGCGGGTCGCACTTCCGCGTTCCAGCGTGGAGCGCAGACGTCCGCGCACCGGAAGTGACGCGGACGAGATGTAGAACGGAGCGCGGCTGTCAATACAATGTACAGCTGCGCTCGTTCTACCAAGAGTAACGCAGATGGCGTTACATACTCCCCTCCTCAAGGGGGTACCAACAGAGTACCCAATAGGAGCTGGTCGATCAGGATGTTTGTGATGAAACTGTTTAATGAGTCGGGGGAGCATGAATGTGAGGAAACTTCCCAGGAATCATCAAGATGACTATATCCTTTCCAGCGAATTAAATATTGAATGGTGGAACCTCTCTTTTTGGAATCCAGAATTCTCTCAACCTCATACTCTGTCTCACCCAAAACCTCTATAGGAGGAGGGGGGTGAGGATCTCTATTAGGGAACGGGTTTGGTGTGAAAGGTTTGACAAGTGAGACATGAAAAGAGGGATGTATCTTCCAATCAGGAGGCAGGAGTAACCTAACAGCATTTTTGTTGATTACATGAGAGATTGGGAAGGGTCCAGCAAATTGACGACCAAGTTTTTTTGAAGGAATCTTAAGGCGTAAGTTCCGAGTGGAAAGCCAAACCATATCGCCAACTTTGTAAATAGGAGGTTTTGTCCTATGAGAATCATAATATTTTTTTTGTTTCTGCTGGGCAGTTTCAAGGTTGGAACGAAGAATACTCAGGTTCTTTTTCAAGGTGGTCAGGTAATTATCCACAGAGGGAACATTATTTGTGGGAAAAGAGGATGGTAAGCTGTTAGGATGAAATCCATAGTTGGCGTAAAATGGTGAGAGATGAGAGGAAGAACTCCTGGCATTATTATATGCGAATTCGGCGTAGGGAAGTAGATGGAACCAGTCATCCTGTAGATGGGTACAGTAACAACGAAGATATTGTTCAAGTGTCTGGTTGACACGTTCAGTTTGTCCATTTGTTTGTGGGTGGTAAGCGGTGGACATTTTATGATTAATCTTTAAGTTTTGACATAGGGCTTTCCAGAACCTGGATACGAATTGAGAACCACGGTCAGTAATGATCTGAGAGGGTAAGCCATGCAGCTTAAGAACGTGAAGTATGAAAGCTTTTGCTGTTTCAAGAGATGTGGGTAATTTCTTTAAAGGGATGAAGTGGGCCATCTTCGTTAAGACGTCAACTGTGACCATGATGGTGTTAGCCCCCTCGGAACGGGGAAGATCGACTATGAAGTCCATTGAAATGACATCCCATGGTCTGTTAGGAATTGGAATCGAAGACAGGAGGCCGTAGGGAGGTTTTCTTGAGTGTTTGTTAGTAGCACAAGTAACACAGGAATTAATGTAATCATGGATTGTCTTTGACAAGTGGGGCCACCAGTAATCACGTTTAACTAGGTGGATGGTCTTACTGATGCCAAGGTGACCTGCTAAAGGGGCATCATGTAGTTGTTTAAGAAGCACGAGTTGTAATTGAGGTGGTACATAAATCTTGTTATTGAAGGTATAAAGACCGTCAGAGTGTCTGGTGAGACCTTTAGGTAATTGCGTACTCTCTTCAACATAGCTCTGGGTAAGTAAATGCTTAAAAGAAGCAGAAACTCCAACAAAGCGGTTGGAAGGGATAATAGATTGGGGAGGATCTTCCGTAGTCTGGTCTTCATAGATACGTGAAAGGGAGTCCGCTTTAAGGTTTTGAGAACCGGGACGGTAGGAGATGACAAAGTCGAATCTGTCGAAGAACAAACTCCACCTAACTTGACGAGCAGACAGTGTCTTACAGGCCCTCAGGTGTTGCAGATTGCGATGGTCTGTTAGGATGGTGATTGGGTGGGTGGAACCTTCCAATAGATGTCTCCAATTACTGAGGGCATCCTTGATTGCAAGGAGCTCTTTTTCTCCAATGGGATATAATTCTTTTCTGCTGTAGATAGAGTCCTGGAATAGAAAGCTACAGGATGCAGAGGCTCGGATAGGGTTGGTTGCTGGGAGAGAACAGCACCTAGAGCGTAATGTGAGGCATCCACTTCGAGTGTGAAGTGAAAAAGTGGATTGGGAAGTTGGAGGATGGGAGCAGAGGTGTAACTTTCCTTGAGCATCTCGAAAGATTTCTGAGCATCTTTTGACCAGGAGAAAGGAGTCTTTGTGCTAGTTAAACTACTGAGTGGTTTCACAATAGCGGAAAAGTTCTTAATGAACTTTCTGTAATAATTTGAAAACCCAAGGAATCTTTGTAAAGCCTTCCTTGTATGCGGTATCGGCCAGGAAAGAATGCAGTCTACCTTGGAAGAGTCCATTTGAATGCCCTTTGGGGTAATTAGATACCCAAGAAAAGAGATGCTGGATTGACTGAAAACACACTTCTCGAGTTTTGCATACAGGGAGTGTGTTCTGAGCCTAGTCAGAACCCAGCGCACGTGTTTGGCGTGTTCCTCAGGAGTGTCAGAATAGATTAAGATGTCATCCAAATAGATTACGACACAAATGTCAAGTAAATCTCGGAAGATATCATTAATGAACCACTGGAACGTGGCTGGGGCGTTACATAAGCCAAATGGCATCACAGTATATTCGAATAGTCCATAGCGAGTTTTGAAGGCAGTCTTCCATTCATCACCTGGGCGAATTCTTATCAAATTATAGGCACCTCTAAGATCTAACTTAGTGAAGATTTTGGATGTCTGGAGACGCTCAATTAGCTCTGGGATTAGTGGTAAGGGATATCTATTCTTCACAGTGATATTGTTAAGAGATCTGTAATCTATTATTGGTCGGAGTGAACCATCTTTATTTTTAACAAAAAACATTGCAGCACTTGCTGGAGAGGTGGAAGGTCTAATGAAACCTTTCTTGAGATTTTCGTCCAGGTAAATTTTGAGATGTGCAAGCTCCGTTGCGACAACGGATAAATACGCGCAGTCGGGATGGGTTTGTCGGGAATGAGGTCTATTGGACAGTCATAAATGCGGTTTGGAGGAAGTCTATCTGCGTTAGTCTTACTGAAGACATCCGTGAAGTCAAGTAGGTGTACTGGGAGTTGAGCTTGGTGAGAGTCCGTGAAAGAGATATAATAATTGGAGTAACAAGTCTCCTTACAAAATTTGAGGAACTGCAGTGTTAGCGAACTGGTTGCCCATTGAAAAGTGGGCTGGTGTAGACAAAGCCATGGTAGACCTAGAACAATTGGGAATATAGGTGACGAGATTATGTCAAAAACAAGGGTCTCCGTATGACCTGAATTATTAGTAACCAAAAGGGGGGAGGTTTGAAGAGAAACCGGACCAGAAAGGGATGAAGAGCCATCAATAAAAGTGAGTGACACAGGAAATTGCTTTAACACACAGGGGATTTTATTGGAATCTACAATTTTTGAGTCTATGAAATTCCCACAGGCTCCGCTGTCGACCATAGCGTCAAGGGTAATCCTTCTTTGTTCCCACTGTAATGTAAGGGTAATAAAGATGTATTGGTTAGAGATAGAACCAGAGGTATTGAGCTTATTAATGTGGACATCTTTACCTTCAGAATTTCTTTTTAGAAGGGGACAGTTGGAGACAATATGATCAGGAGCTGAGCAATACAGGCATAGGTTTTGAGCTCTGCGGCGCTGTTTTTCAGCAGAAGATAAAGGTCCCTTGATTGCTCCAAGCTCCATTGGAACATCTTTGGGTGGAGACCTGGCTCTCTTGAACGGAGTAGGTGGAAAAGTGACAGCACGTTCCGCTTTCCTTTCACGAATGCGTCGGTCAATAGCAACAGAAAGTTGCATAAGATCCTCTAGAGAAGAAGGAAGCTCGACACGGGCAATTTCATCTTTCATTGCTTCCGTTAGGCCTAACCGGAATTGGTTCCGAAGGGCAACATCTGACCACTGGGTCTCTCTGCACCAACATTTAAATTCTGTTATGTAGTCTTCGACGGGTCTTCTTCCTGCTTGAGATTCCTAATTGAGTTCTCAGCAGTTAGCTGTTTGTTTGAATCCTCATAAAGCTGGGACATCTCCTCCAGAAAGGTTTCAAAAGCACCCAGGAGCTCTCCATGTTCTTCTAGATAAGAGTCAGCCCAGACTCTAGGTTCACCCCTAAGGTAAGAGACTAGCGTGAGGATTTTGACCCTATCGGAGAAGTAGGTGCGGGCCGTAACTCAAACATTAGTCGACACGAACTTACGAACTGTCGATAAAGTTTTCTATCCCCAGAGAAAGTTTCTGGAGGGCATACTTTGGTTCAGGTCTCTCTCTGGCTAAATTTTGCTCGCGAAGAGCGTCATTCTCTAATCGTAACTCAGCTAAGGAGTTGGTAAGGGTATCTACCCTTTGTGAAAGTCCAACCAAATGGTTTGCAAGCTCCGCTGGATCCATTTTCCTTTTAGGGGTTCGTTTTTATTATGTTATGACCCAGAGCGAGATATTGGGACACTGGATAGTGGTCTGGATCTCAGCTGCGGAGGTTACTCAGGTTAGAGCCACCAGTTACTCTATAGAAACACAGAGATCATGGGGTCTTGGTCATCACAGCCTCCAAAGAGATACAACCTTTATACTGGGGTACACATATAAGCAACATGTAGATATAGGGAGCGAAGCAGTATAATGTATGGTCTGAAGGAGGCTAGGATGGTGTGTGGATTGCTACAGGAATAGATCTGTACATAAACAGTAGGGGCACCCTGCAGTCCTTATGGTGATACAGCTTACACCAATAGATAACAGTACACACAGAAAGATCACAGTCCTAAAGATACTGCATTATAGGTAAAGCTTAGCAAGGCAGTATTAGCCACATGGGGTACTTGCGGTACTGAAGTGTAGATAGTTGGAATCCTTCCTTCAGGGTATTGAGGTCCGGATAAGCATGTGTGGGTCCAGGCAGGTTGGAACAGGTGATGTGGGTACAGGCTGGCTGGTGCTGCGATTGTGGCAGATTGCTGAGGAGCAGGTACTGGGAGACCTGGGACTCTGGGGGTTGGTGTCCGGGTCCCTGGTGGCGGCAGGCGTCCAACAGGAATAAACGAACACCCTGCCGCCACATCAGGGGATTTAAATAGGGCGCCTGGAACGCGAGATTGTGCGGGTCGCACTTCCGCGTTCCAGCGTGGAGCGCAGACGTCCGCGCACCGGAAGTGACGCGGACGAGATGTAGAACGGAGCGCGGCTGTCAATACAATGTACAGCTGCGCTCGTTCTACCAAGAGTAACGCAGATGGCGTTACACCCTGATGGGTTTTACTTCCTCTTTTGCTCCCTGTATAGCCTGCAAGTTAAATGCATAATGGGCTAGCATGCATCACATACTAGCCCTTTATGTGACACCAGTGGCGGTACGTCCATAGAGGGCGCCAGAGCGCCGCCCCCTCCCGCTCCCACCCGCCACTGAATACAATACATAGATTCATGCATTCTATGAATCTGTGTATTGTTGCTGCCGCCCACTATTCAGTTTGCCGGCCCCCTGGCGAGTGCTGCCCATCTGAATAAGTATTTTCTTCGGGCTGTAATCAGCTTCCAAATAGTTTTCCAGGGAATGCCAGGGGCGGGGGGGCGGGGGGGGGGCGTTCCTTGGATAAGACTGACAGGTGTCTCAGCCAATCAGGTTCACCGGTTCTGGTTAACAATTAAAGGGCACAGTGGTGACAAATGATGTGGGCACAGTGGTAACAATTGATGGGAACAGTGGCTGCGTTTGATGGCACAGTGGCTGCGTTTTACATGGCACAATGACGACATTTGATGGCACAGTGGTGGCAATTGATGGCACAGTGGCTGCGTTTGATGGC
Source organism: Rana kukunoris (assembly GCA_029574335.1). Classification (NCBI taxonomy): domain Eukaryota; kingdom Metazoa; phylum Chordata; class Amphibia; order Anura; family Ranidae; genus Rana; species Rana kukunoris. Next base: position 9,794,599 of record CM056054.1, on the reverse strand, counting down.
ACAGTGGTGACAATTGATGGGCACGGTGGTGATAAATGATGACACAGTGGCTGCGTTGCATGGCACAGTGGCTGCATTTGAAGGCATGGCACAGTGGCGACAATTGATGGCATGGCACACTGGCTGCATTTCATGGGCACAGTGTGGCTGCAATTGTTTGTTTTTTTTCATTTGTTTTCGCCCCCCCAACATTTTTAAAAACCAGTCGCCACTGTGTAAAACTTAACTGCAAAAGAATCCAGCGCTGTCCCCTGTGCAGGCTGCGTCCATCTTCAAGCCCCTCTTCCTTCCGGGCCGCGGACTGTAACTCCACACAGTAATGCAAGGCTTTCTTCCTGGTGTGGAGAAAGCCTCTTGAGGGGGGACGGGGAGAGCAGGAGTGTCAGGACACTCTCTACGTTGCAGATAGAGAAAGGAGCTGTGTGTTAGTGGGCGTCCTGACTCTCCTATTTAGGGGGAAAAAATGTTAGGAGTTCATGCTGGGACTTGTATTCCTTCACTTTTGGGGGAATGTGACCCCCAAAATTGAAGGACCACAGGTCCCACCGTGAACTCCTCAGAGGTGAAGATGTGACCCCCCCAACTAGGGAGGAACTTCAGGTCCCAGGATGAACCAGTGAAAACTATGGGGGGGTCACAATTTGTTTTTATAAAAAGTTATCTTTTTTTTAGGAAGGGGGGGGGGGGTGTCCTTGAATGGCAGTTTGGAGATGTGGTCACCCTATTTCCAATGAAAATGTAAAATATCACCCTTATTTCTTCCAGGCTGGCACCTACCTACCTGAAGGATGCACTAACCTGTTTATGTTGTGCGGACATCTTCACGGATCCAGTGACCCTGGCATGTGGACATACCTACTGTTTGGCCTGCATTACAAAAACCTGGGAGAACCAGCATGAGAGAGAGGAGTCATGTCCTGAGTGCAGGAGACCGTACCGGAGGAAGCCTGAGCTAAATAAGAACTTCAGATTGTGTGAATTATTGGAGGCCTACCGGCTTCATCAAGAAGATGCTTCCCATAACACAGAATAATAATACCTTGTTATAGTAGAAAGTAATGTAGCTGAAGAATAATATCACTTCCTGCAATTATAAGCTTTTCTCTACTTTTGAAAATGCGAGTAGAGTAGATTTTCTGTGAGTGAATGTTGAGTTTTTACTGATGTGGAAAATTGGAAAGAAACTGCGCGAAATACTAGACAAACAAGAAAGAAAGAAAAAGAAAGAAAAACTGCAATGAAATCACAGTCTATTCAATCCGAGAGCTGCGATTACCATGTAAACAATTGATACAAACAGGGCCGCCATCAGGGGGGTACAGGCAGTACACCTGTAAGGAGCCCGGGGGTCCCCAGGGCCCCAGATGGCAACCCCCTCCTTTTTTTTATTTATAAAAAAAATCACCAGGGTCGGGAGATTCCCAGGGCCCCAGATGACAACCCCCCCTTTTTATATAAAAAAAATATTTTTTATATTTTTTTTTATTTTTTTTTATTTAAATTTACACACACACACATATATATATTATTACTGCCATTGTATGCCAGATGGCAACCCACCTTTCTTTTATCATTTTTTTATATTATTTTATTTCTATTTTTTATTTTTATTTCTATATATATATATATATATATATATATATATATATATATATATATATATATATATATATATATATATAATTAAAGGTCTCAGAGGTCCAGGGCCCCATGTGTCAAACCCCCTTTTTTTATATAAATGTTTATTTAGAATTTTTTTGGTTTATATATTTTTTTATTTATTTTTTTATTAAAGGGCCCAGAGGTTTCCATTTATTAAAGGGCCCAGAAGTCCCAGATGGAGACCCCCCTTTTTTTGTAATTTCTTTTTATATATACTGTAAAAAGATGGCAACCACCCTTTAAAAAAAAAATATATATATATTATATATATATATTTTTCTCTCTTTTTTAATTTTTATTAAAGGGCCTATAGGTACCCAGGGCCCCAGATGGCTACCCCCCTTTTTTTGTAAAGGGCCCCCCACGCTTCTCAATTCGTGGCACCCCCCCCCCCCCCTCCCCCCGCTTCTCAATTTCAGGCGGCAGCTCCCCCCCCCCCCCCCCAAGTTCTCCAGGGGGCCCATTCCTGATAACGGCCCTGGATACAAAAAACAAACAGTGAAAAACAAAATCGCGCTACCTCTAAACCGTGTGAAACAAATGTTTGAATCACAAAACTATGTGATATATATTGATATAAAACATAAACTATGTGGTATATGATGGTATATATAAATCACTAATATACCAAAACACAAGAGAGGTTGATAGCCACTAGAGGGCACTATATAGCACTCTCAAGTCCCTCAATAACAGTGAAACAGTAATAAATGAACATCAACAAAAAAAAGTTTTTACTGATGTGTTTAACCACTTCCCCCTCCCCCACACCTGTTCACCCCCTATGGGCCACAGAAATGTTTACATTTTAACTATGGACCTGTTTATTCAGCAATATTGTTGTCATTACTAAAGATAACAAGGTAATACATATACAGAAGGGGGTAAAAAATGTTTTTCCCTAAATATCTTCCTTTACCTCATTGTAGTCCTCCTTCACTTACCCCATTCTTCCATTTTGCTTTTAAATGTCCTTATTTCTTCTGAGAAATCCTCACTCCCTGTTCTTCTGTCTGTAACTCACCACAGTAATGCAAGGCTTTCAAGGCGTGGAGAAAGCCTCTTGAGGGGGGAGGGGGCGAGCAGGAGTGTCAGGACGCCCACTAACACAGTTTTTTTTTCTATCTGCAAAGTAGAGAGTGTCCTGACTTGTCTGCTCGCCCCCTCCCCCCTTAAGAGGCTTTCTGTGCGGAGGGTATAGAGGGAATGGCTTCTAATGAGTGTTGAGGTCTAGGGCTGCTACCAGTTTTTTGGGGGGATGGGGCAGCACCCCCCTGTTGACCGGCGGCCCCCTGCCCGGCCCACTCTAGGTCAGTGATCGTCACTTACCCCATAGGTTGCGGGTGGGCAGTACTCCGAGGGGGAGAAGGGCAGCAGCTACTGTGTGTCCTCTTCTGCATCACGGCATCTTTCGCCATGCTTCTCCACTATCCTTCTCCTCCTAGGAGCTAGGCATCCAATAGGATCGCCTGTCCTTTCAGCCTATTGGGTGACCGGTTTGACGACCCACGGGGCCACCATCAGGAGGGTACAGGCAGTACACCTGTAAGGGGCCCCGGATGGCAATCCCCTTTTTGTTGTTGTAAGAGGCCATGAGGTTCCCCCCTTTCTTTTGTTTGTCAGCACCCAAAGCCCCCCGACCTTAAATTTGCGGCGGCGACAACCCCCGCTTCTCAATTCGAGAGTAGTGGCACCCCCTCGCTTCTCAATTCGCGGCAGCCCCCCCCCACTTCTCAATTTGAAATTTGAGGCGGCAGCACCCACCCACCGGTTCTCTGCTCCAGGGGGCCATGCCTGAAGCAATGTAAGGGGCCCTATAATTCCTGATGGCGGCCCTGACGACCCACTTCCTGATTGGCTGGTCACACCACTCTTTTTTAAGGCATATTAGAGCCTTTGGTTGTAATCATGTGTTTAAAAAAAAAAAAAACACCCCCATTGAAATCCATTTGTCCAGTGTCCCTGCATGTAGATCAGGGGGCCAGATCCATGGATGGGGGGGGGGGGGGGGGCGTGCGCCCCTAATGGAGGGGCCGCCACTGGCTGCTACCTTTCTGATAATGACAATGGGAGTGTTTCGGGAAGGAACACTTGAATGATTGAAGAGGAACGCCCGATGTCCAGAAAAGTCTCACTTGATGAATTTTATAGTTGTTTATTAAAGTTTTAAAGTATAATAGTGGAGCCAACACATTTCAGGGGCATTGCCTCGGTCTTCTTCGGGGCTAGTTTATAGAGAGAAAAATACATGGTAAAAAATCTATTGCCAGCCCATAGGATTTGTGCAAAGTACAAAGCAAACATCTGTGTTGTTATACAGTATATAGATTCAAGATAAAGTGAAATCCTCATTTGGTCTCTAAAAACACATTGTGAATGGTATATAAAATAAAAACATATCTACAATGAACTTTAAATAATGCAAGATGAAAAACTATAAATAAAAAACAAAAAACAAAACGATATCTACATGTAAAGAGTAAATGATAAGTTATCAGTAATAAATAACGAAAGAAACATATGTGTATGCTAAATATAAAAGATGTCCAAACTAGTTAAACGTTGCAATAAATAATGTAAGTAATAAATAATATGGCAACAAGAGGGAAGAAGAATACGACGGAGGAAGACCGGGCTGGCCGCCGCTAGTAAAAGAGCTGCAAGAAGATAGCGGCGGCCAGCCCAGAAGAGGGCACCGGAGAGCGTGAGTAGAACCGGGGAGCGCGGAGAGCAGAAGAAGAGAGCAGAGAAGAAGAAAGAAGACCCCGAAGTCAGAAGAAGACCCCCAGAGAGTGGAAAAGTTGGAAGAAGACCCCCGGAGCTGAGCTGACTAAAAAATTAATTTAAAAACCGGTGTAGTGTGTTTATTTTTTTGACACAGTCATCATTTTTGTCTTATTTCAACAGTTTGTATGTGGGGAGAGATCACAGAGGTGGTGAGAGGGAGACAAATAGTCCCGCTTATGCACTATACTTATAGGGCCAGATTCAGGTACGTGTAAATTTGCGCAGCGTATTCGAGATACTCTACGCTGTCGTATTTAACCAGGCTCTACACCGAATTCTGGTAGATTTTTGCCCGTACGATTCGGCGGCGTAGTCTATTCCTCGACGCGTAATCGGAATACGCGATTAGGGGGCGTGAAGCATTTAAATTAGGCGCGTCCCCGCGGTGATCGAACTGCGCATGCTCCGTTCAGAAATGTCCCACCGTGCATTACGCGAAATCACGTTGTTACGTCATTTTTTGTTTGAGTAGCGTCGTTTACGGACATTCCTATTCCCGGACGACTTACGTAAAAAATATTAAAAGACGTCGGAAAACGTTGAAATTCGACGCGGGAACGACGGCCATACTTAACATGGGCTGTCTAATATTAGACCAGATAAAAGCTGGTATAGTTTTACGCAGGAAAAAGATGACTAAAAATGCCGTAAGAGATTGCGAATGAAGATCGTAATTTCGGGGATCGCCGGCAAAAGCTCATTAGCATACCCCGATGCGGAAAACGACGGAAAGTCCACCCAGTGGCCGCAATTTTATTGCAGCGTAGATCCGAAAGCGTACGAACACGTAAGCCAGTCGAATTGAAGCCCGCAGCCGCCTTTTCATGGTTTGAGGGTTCAGACTAGCGAAAAAACGCGCGTAATTTGAAAGTACTCCAGTCTAACACCAGTTACACAGGAGTAAGGGCTCTCTGAATCTGGGCCATAGTGTATTAAACAGCGCTCATATGTGGATGATCCCCATACGTGAAAAATAATAAAAACAAATGACATGAACCCGTGGGTAAATAAAGTGATTCAAACACAACAAAAGTTCATATGAAGTGAAATCAAATAGAACTCAAATCAGGAATCTTCACAGTATTCTTCCACCACACCCGATGTGCAAAGCGATTCCTCCACCAATCCAATTGGCAACTCACCAGAACAAGTTGCCTGACACTCTCGTGTTAAGGCAAAAAACGCATGAAGTGTAATCCTTAACCAATCAGGTTGAATTCCAATTACAGTGTTGTGGTGAATAGGGAGCAAAATGAAAAAAGGATATGATAGTGTGATAACGTAAAAACAGTTTAACCACTTCAGCCCCGGACCATATTGCTGCCCAACGACCAGAGCACTTTTTGCGATTCGGCATTGCGTCGCTTTAACTGACAATTGCGCGGTCGGGCGACGTGGCTCCCAAACATAATTGGCGTCCTTTTTTTTCCCCACAAATAGAGCTTTCTTTTGGTGGTATTTGATCATCTCTGTGGTTTTTATTTTTTGCGCTATAAACAAAAATAGAGCGACTATTTAAAAAAAAAATGCAATATTTTTAACTTTTTTCTGTAATAAATATCCCCCAAAAATATATAAAAAAACGTTTTTTTCCTCAGTTTAGGCCTATACGTATTCTTCTACATATTTTTCGTTTAAAAAATCGCAATTAGCGTTTATTGATTGGTTTGCGCAAAAGTTATAGCGTTTACAAAATAGGGGGTAGTTTTATGGCATTTTTATTATTATTATTTTTTTACTAGTAATGGCGGCGATCAGCGTTTTTTTTTCAGTACTGCGACCTTATGGCGGACACGTCGGACACTTTTGACACATTTTTGGGACCATTGGCATTTTTTTAGCGATCAATGCTATAAAAATGCATTGGATTACTATAAAAAATGCCATTGGCAGTGAAGGGGTTAACACTAGGGGGAGGGGAGGGGTTAAGTGTGTTCCTGGGTGTGTTCTAACTGTATGGGGGGGTGTCCTCACTAGGGGAAATCATTGATCTTCTGTTCATACATTGTATGAACAGAAAATCAGCGTTTCCCCCGCTGACAGGAACGAGAGCTGTGTGTTTACACACATAGCTCCCAGTCCCTGCTCTGTAACAAGCGATCGCGTGTGCCCAGCGGCGATCGTGCCCGGGACTTGGCGGCGAGCGGGGGGCGCGCCCCTTAGTGGCCGTCGAAAGTGGCGACGTAGAGCTACGGGCTCTCGCCCAGGAGAGCCGACCTGCCGCCGTATAACTGCAAAGGTTGCACTCACAAAAGTGAAATGAATCAAAGCCGTGAATCAAAACAAAGCAGAACTTCCTCCATATTCAAAAAGCTGATGAACCCTGGTCGCGGCGGACCTGTGCACACTATCAGATGTCTCTCATCGTTCCACCTGCGCTCTACTGGTTCCCCTAAGGGGTACAGCTACATTTTAAACATCTGACAAGTTTGAACTAATGTGGGGACACCACTCTGCATGTCAGCTTATGCTGTTTACCAGCAATCGTGAGCCTTTTTCACCAACCAGGGGAACCAGTACAGCGCAGGTGGAACGGTGAGAGACATCTGATTGTGTGCATAGGTCCGCCGCGACCAGGGTTCATGTCATTTGTTTTCATTATTTTTCACGTATGGGGATCATCCACATATGAGCGCTGTTTATATATATATATTTTTCAACCACATTGTTTTAATACACTATATATGCTTTATCACTATTACTTTTTAAAACAGCAGCTGTGAACTCTTGTATATTTATACATATATTTTCATCTTAGCGCAGCGGTGGAAGTCATTAGGGCGCAATATTTGTGACTACCATTTGTTTTATGCACTATACTTCCATTTTCTGAGAATTTGTTTCTTCGACATTTGCACACAGCAGTGAGAGAGCACAGACCTCCCCCCCCCCCCTCCACCTCTATGACATTCCACCTCAGACGAAATACAGTTTTACTTTCACTTTCAAGTTCGGTGATCTCGCCCGTCTGCACAAATATGGCTCGTAAGTTCAGATTTAACAAAACAACCTTATTATGTCTGTGTCTGTGTCTGTGTCTGTGCATGGAGTCTGCATGTGCTGCTTCTGCATTTCTCCTCTGTTATAGAAAATGTTTCTTTTATCTCTTCAACATAACTGTAAGTGTTCACATCTTAGATCTGCCTTACAGAAAACTCCTATGATTTCTGGTCTCCTTATGAAAATGCTTGAAGCTCAACTCCCCCAACCCCCCCCCCCACCCCAGTACTACAAGGGTTAAATTCTCATTTATATCTGGGGAGGTGGGAAGGAATGTCCCAACTCCCCAGTACACTTACGTGGCAATGGGGCCTCAGGAACATTCAGTTACATTTGTGGTTCTTCTCAAGGTTGTCTATTTAAAATGGGGCCTCTTCTCCTTAGTACTCTCCTAGACCGGCCCCTAAAGCCTCTTCTCCCCTACATTCTTCTAGACTGGTCCCTGCAGCCTCTTCTCCCCTATACTATGCTAGACCGGTCCCTGCAGCCTCTTCTCCTTAGTACTCTCCTAGACCGGCCCCTAAAGCCTCTTCTCCCCTACATTCTTCTAGACTGGTCCCTGCAGCCTCTTCTTCTCTACACTCTGCTAGACCGGTCCCTGCAGCCTCTTCTCCTCTACACTCTGCTAGACCGGTCCCTGCAGCCTCTTCTCCTCTACACTCTGCTAGACTGGTCCCTGCAGCCTCTTCTCCTCTACACTATGCTAGACTGGTCCCTGAAGCTTCTTCTCCCCTACACTCTGCTAGACCGGTCCCTGCAGCTTCTTCTCCCCTATACTATGCTAGATCGGTCCCTGCAGCTTCTTTTCCCCTATACTCTGCTAGACCGGTCCCTGCAGCCTCTTCGCCTCTACACTCTGCTAGATCGGTCCCTGCAGCCTCTTCTCCTCTACACTCTGCTAGACCAGTCCCTGAAGCCTCTTCTCCTCTACACTATGCTAGACCGGTCCCTGAAGCTTCTTCTCCCCTACACTCTGCTAGACCGGTCCCTGCAGCTTCTTCTCCCCTATACTATGCTAGATCGGTCCCTGCAGCCTCTTCTCCTCTACACTCTGCTAGACCAGTCCCTGCAGCCTCTACTCCTCTACACTCTGCTAGATCAGTCTCTGCAGCCTCTTCTCCTTAGTACTCTCCTAGACCGGTCCCTGCAGCCTCTTCTCCCCTACACTCTGCTAGACTGGTCCCTGCAGCCTCTTCTCCCCTACACTCTGCTAGACCGGTCCCTGCAGCCTCTTCTCCTCATTCGCTGAGATATCCCATTCATTCATAATCTGTCCTAGCAATGCCCTTGTCTTATTTAATGTCACCAGATGCCCGGCCACCTGGTGACAGAAGAGAAAAGTGCAGCAAAGCCTGAATTAGGGAGACATCAATTGATCTCCTAACAATTGGCCAAGGCAACTATCACTTGGCAAATACATTTATAGCAACCTTGCCTAAACATCAGGGTGCTACAGGAGCTTGAAGCACGCTGATGCAGTTTACAAGGAGGCCACATACACCTGTCAATGTATTCTTAATGATCTCAGGAGCATCTAAAGCAGATTTTCAATGCAAAATGAGTGTTCCTAAATATAATCTGCATTGTCCCATCCACACAAGCCCATATCCTGCTGACACAGGCCCCACGATATGCATTTGTCATCTGAGTTGCTGTTTATCTGAATAGCCTGTTCCCTCTTGTCTTGTGTGTTTGCTGATAAAGGAAATAAACCAGCTAACTACAGAGAAGAAACATAAAGGCCGCTGTTATCAACCTTTTTGAGACCAGGACCCCAGCTAAAAACGCCCATGCCCTAACAAGAAACAAAAGTTTTTACTTACACAGTAAGCGCAGTCCCACTGCGTGGACAAGGCAAAATACCTTGTCTCCTATGTGCCCGGTTCACACCACTGCGCTGCATGCAGTACTTTTTATCAGCGCAGTGCAAGACAATCCACTGCCATGCAGCTGTGTGACAATAAAGTTTGTAAAAAATAAAAATAAAACATCACTGCACTGGTCTCAGCCACACTGCACTGCAGCTTTGGAATGCAGCGGCCGATGTGTCGTTGAAGTCCTAAACCTATGGGAATGCAAAATGTGCATTGAAATGTAGGATGGCTCTGGACTGGGCTTTATGTCACTGTAGAAAATAAGGGTTGTGGAGGGTGTTAGGTGACATTCTAGTGACCCTGTAATGGATGAGCATTCTAGAGGGGGCTGAAAGGCACCATGGAAGGCTGGGCAGCTCGATGGCAGTTTGGGGGTCAATGTGGAGGTGTAAATATGGCACCTTGGGAGGTTGAATGTCGCTATGAAAGGGCTGAAAGGCACCATGGAAGGCTGGGCAGCTTTAAGGGAGCCCGGTGGGCATTGTGGAAGGCTGGATAGCACCATGGGAGGTTGAATGTCGCTGTGGAGGCTAAGGGCATTTAGGGGGGCCTGGGGGCACTGTGGTAGGCTGGGCAGCACTGTGAAAAGTTGGGGGGCACTGTAGAGGCTGAGGGCTCTTAGTGGGCCTGGGAGCACTGTGGTAGGCTGGGTAACACCATGGGAGTTTGGGGGTCAATGTGGAGGTTAAGGGCTCTCAGGGGACCTGGGGGCATTGTGGAAGGCTGGATAGCACCATGGGAGGTTGAATGTCGATGTGGAGGCTAAGGGCATTTAGGGGGGCCTGGGAGCACTGTGGTAGGCTGGGCAGCACTGTGGAAAGTTGGGGTGCACTGTAGAGGCTGAGGGCTCTCAGAGGGCCTGGGAGCATTGTGGTAGGTTGGGTAACACCATGGGAATTTGGGGGTCAATGTGGAGGTTAAGGTCTCTCAGGGGGCCTTGGAGCACCGTGGGAGGCTGGGTAGCACCATGGGAGGTTAGGTGTTACTGTGGAGGTTAAGGGGTTTTTGGGGGGGGCCTGTGGGAGAATGGGTAGCACCATGGGAGGTTGGGTGTCACTGTGGAGGCTAAGGACTTTCAGAGGGGCATGGGGGCATTGTGGTAGACTGGGCCACACTGTGGAAGGTTGAGGGGCACTGTAGAGGCTGAGGGCTCTCAGGGGGCCTGGGAGCACTGTGGTAGGCTAGGCAGCACCATAAAAGGTTGGGGGTCACTGTGGAGGCTCTCATGGGGATAGGGAGCACTGTGGGGGGTTAAGCAGCACCATGGGAAATTGGGAATAAGTGTGGAGGTTAAGGACTCTCAGGGGGTCAGGGAGAACTGTAAGTGACTGGGTAGCACCATTGGAGATTGTGGGTCAATGTGGAGGTAAAGGGCTCTCAGAGGGTCGGTGGCCCTCTGGGAGTCTGGGCTGCACCATTGGAGTTTGCTGGTCACTATAGAGGCTAAGGGCTCTCAGGGGGCCTGGGAACACTGTAGGAGGCTGAGTAGCACCGTGGAAAGTTGGGGGCCACTGTGGAGGCTAAGAGTTTTTGGGGGTCCTGGGGACATGGGTTGGGTGTCACTGTGGGAAGTTGAGGAGCACTGTAGAGGCTGAGGGTTCTCAGGGGGCAGGGGGGCACTGTGGGAGGCCGGCCAGTTATGTTGGAGGGGTTGGGGGGTCACTGTTAACGCTTAGGGCTCTCAGGGAGCCTGGGGGCACTGAGGGAGGCTGAGCAGCACCATGGAAAATTGGGGGTCAGTGTGAAGGTTAAGGGCTCTCAGGGGGCCAGAAAGCACTGCAGGAGGCTGGATAGCACCATTGTAAATTGGGGGGCACTGTAAAGGCTGAGTGCTTTGCAGGGGCCTGGGGGCTCTTTAGGCAACTATAGAAGGTTGGGAGGCACTGGAGCAGATTAGGAGATCTGCAGCTGGCTGAAGGCCTGGGAAGAGGGAGGCCATGGCCCAGCAGTGGACAACAGCCTGGGGGTTGAGAGTCACTGATCTAAAGAGATTATGTATAATTTACCACCGTTGTTATGAACTTATGACATTGTCTTCTCTTCTTCTTTCTGCAGACAGAGTCTTCGTCGGTAATCCAAATGACCTGATGAAGGCCCTGGAAAGGGACGCACTAGAGTGCAGTGAGTGTTGTCTTCATTGCATTGCTTCATTATCTCGAAAGCTTGCACAACAATCTTTTGGGTATCTTTTAAATGGTATCACCCTAAAACGAGGTGCCGCTCAGTCCAGATATGGGCGATGTGCATGCTGACAGGTGGAGAGAGCAGAGTGATGAAGTAAGTGAGCTAGCTCATCACTGTGCTGCTTCTTCTTTCACTGTCCAGTCACAGGGGCTGGAGGAGGGTTCAAAATTATCCGGGCTTAGAGGAAGAAAGTTGAATGATCTTGTCTGTCATTTAACCTGGAAGACTGAGGACGTCTGTGACAGACTCACCCGGGACATCCCTGGACCCTCTTATGTCTAAAATCTTTCTATGTCCACTAGGGGCATAGGATGACTGAGAAATGATATCTTGGACTACCTGAGATGGGATTATTATATAATTATTATCCACAATATATTCCAAGATATCTGTTTGTTGATTCTGAACTCAACAGGTTAATTGTAAGAGTGACTAGTTCATAATGTTGGGACACATACTGTTAGATGCTAATGTCACCAACTCCAGCCATCTGTCTGTTCTCTGTGCTATTGTGTGAAGATGTCCTGTGTTTACACTTATGATAATGTGTATTGTTATAGCAGGTGAGTGAGGAGATGTGACGTCTACCCTGAAAGGTCATATCTATGAGTCGCCTTGTTTGGATAAATGATTAGTTAATTAGCTCATGTTAATTTATGTTCTGGTTACCTCCTCTTCAAACTTTATATGGTTGTATTCTTGGTTCTATTGAACACTCCGGGCCAGATTCACAAAAGAATTACGCCGGTGTATCTACAGATACACCGGCGTAATTCGAATTTCCCGCCTGCGTATCATTGTTTTCTATCCAGAAAACAAGATACGCCGGATTTACGCTAAGATCCGACTGGCGTAAGTCACTTACACTGTCGGATCTTAAATGTAATGTGGCGTTTACGTCAATTTCTCATTTTCCTATGCAAATGAGCTAGATACACCGATTCCCGAACGATTTTGCGCCGCCTCGTCGTCGTTTACGTCGGTTCCGTAAGCGTAAACTTACCCCTGCTATATGAGGGGTAAGTTGCCGAAGGTCCATCGTATGCCATGTTAAGTATGGCGTCGGGACAGCATCGTTTTACTAAGTCGTTTGCGAATAGGGCTTTAAGTAAATGACGCTCACGTCGGCTTCAGTGACTTTTCCGACGTGAGCTGGAGCATGCGCACTGGGCTATTTTCAAGGCCAGCGCATGCGCAGTTCGATCGACGCGGGGGTGCGCTTAATTTAAATACAAGCCGCCCCCTTTGAATTACGCGGCCTTGCGCCGGGCCATTTACACTATGCCGCCGCAAATTACGGAGCAAATGCTTTGTGAATACGGCACTTGCTCCAGTAAGTTGCGGCGGCGTAGTGAAAATGGCATACGCTACGCCGATTCTACGTGAATCTGGCCCTCCATGTTCAGCAGACAAACAAGTCTCGTCTCGTTGTGTGCAGCTGGAATATCTGATATCTATATCCAGACTGATAGGAAGCGGTATATGACGGAAGCACTCAAGCGGAGTGTGGGACGTTCCGTTACAATATCTAATGGTGGAAATAATTTACTGTGGGGTGGGGGTGGGGATTATAGCTCTGGAATAGCTATAAACTGCCAGTTCAGACCAAATTGTGCTTGTTCAGAGATTTGACAAATGGCCAACCTAAATTGTTGTTCAGCCCTCAAGCTGGTTTTTAGGAAGACAGAAGCTGCCCCCCCTGACAACCACCGGACCAGAGTTGTGATGAAGAGGCCCTTGTCCATATGAACATGGGAACACAGTGCTTTGTCAGAGGGGTTCATGTTGAGGGTATGTGGCCTGGTTTGGATCAGGAGGGAAAAGGCCACATGCTCATCCATCCTTTTCTGAACAGCTTGGGATTGGTATGGATTTTGGGACAAGGAGCATGGAGATAGGCTTAGGAAGAAACCAGGAGGCACGGGGGGCTCGGCAAGTTGCATGGTGATGGATCGTTTGAATGTCCTTCAAGATAGAGCCTAGCTTCTAATTGGATGCACACCAAGCGAGCATCAGCTATTGGCACCAGCTGTGACTGAGGCAGGAGCTACAAGGGAATGTTGGCAAGGGGAGTATCAGGAGTTCAAGATGGGGCTTACAAAGATTAGACATGTGTGCTTTGTTTCGTTCCGAATTAAAATTCAGACAAATTTTCGTTATTAATTAGAATAGTACCAAATTAAAACGAACCCGAAGTAACGACATTCGAATTCGGACAAAATTCAAATTCGAAAACTTTTCAAACATTCATTTTTTTTTTTTATTCTATTCCTTTATTTTCTATTCTATTTTATTCTCTTTGGAAATTAAAAAAATATTCGAATTCGAAAACTTTCCATATTCGAAAACTTTTCAAACTCGAAATCTATTCGAAATTGATTCTAAAACGAATAAACGAATGAAACAAATTCAACTACCGTATATACTCGAGTATAATCCGAGTTTTTCAGAACATTTTTTTGTGCTGAAAATGCCCCCCCTCGGCTTATACTTGAGACACCTTTTTGCACCTGATCTCCCGGACTTTGGGGACCCGGTACCAACCGGCCGTAGGTCCCCTGGACCAAAACATGTAGTGCCATTCTTCCTCTACAAGTTTGCAAAGTTTGTTGTCTAGGGAAACCTACGGCCGGGGAGCACCGATTTTTTAAAGCCGGGCACCCCTTCCATAGACTCCCATGTTAAGCGGTAATTTCTCTGGTGAATTTGGGGACCCGGTACCGGCCGGTCGTAGGTCCCCTGGACCCGGAACTTGGCACACATATAGCCCCATTACTTCTCTATAAGTGTGCAAAGATTGTTGTCTGGGAGAACTACAGCTGGGGAGCACCGATTTTTCAAAGCCGGGCACCCCTTCCATAAACTCCCATGTTAAACCTCAGTCTAGTCATGGACACAGTGAGGCATGGCCATAGTGAGGCATGGGCACAGTGAGACATGGGCACAGTGAGGCATGGGCACAGTGAGGCATGGACACAGTGAGACATGGGCACAGTGAGACATGGGCACAGTGAGGCATGGGCACAGTGAGGCATGGACACAGTGAGGCATGGGCACAGTGAGGCATGGCCATAGTGAGGCATGGGCACAGTGAGGCATGAATGAATGAATGAATGAATGAAAACTTATATAGCGCAGCACATGCGAACTGAATCGCCTCTGGGCGCTTGTTGTTCCTATCTCCTTTGATATCAAAAGAGAAAAGTCTTGACCTTTTTCCTGAATGCTAGGTGGTTCTCCTCCAACCGAATGGTGGTTGGTAAAGCGTTCCATAGTCTGGGACCTTGGACCGCGAATCTTCTTTCTCCTTTGGACTTGAAGTTGGCTTTCGGAACCTGGAGTAGGTTCTGATTTGTGGATCGCAAAACGCGATTGGGCTTATGCGCTTTTATTAATTCGCATAAGTAAAGGGGGGCATTCCCATGGACACATCTATGCGTAAGACAGAGAGCTTTAAAAGCAATTCTGTCTTTAACTGGCAGCCAATGAAGGGCTCTCAGTGAAGGTGAGATTGATTCCCAGGTTTTTTTCCCAGTCACAAGTCTGGCGGCCGTATTCTGAACGACTTGCAGGCGAGCGATTTGGTACTTGGGGAGGCCGAGGTAAAGGGCATTTGCATAATCCAGCCTGGAGTTAACAATTGCTCCCACCACGACCGCTAAATCTTCTTTAGGGATGAACGGAGTGAGTCTGCGTAGTAGGCGCAGTAGATGGTGAGATCCGCTGACTACTGACCCTATTTGTGCGTCCATTGTCATAGAGGAGTCAAAAATGACCCCTAGGCTTTTGACTTTGGCGCTAGGGGTGATGAGCTTGCCCAGAATAGGCGGGGGGGGTCCATACTGTTGAGGGTTGATTCCTACGCTTGGCGTGAAACAGAAGAAGTTCTGTTTTCGCTCCATTGAGTTTAAGATAACTCTTTGTCATCCAGTCCTCTATCAAAGAGAGGCATGTCTCTAGATTGAGGTGGTGATCCTGTCTGTTGCAGATGCGGAAATACAGTTGCGTATCATCTGCATATGAGTGGTAGAGCAGTTTTTGGCTGCTGATGATCTCAAAAAGAGGACGAAGGTATATGTTAAACAGCACTGGTGACAGAGGCGATCCTTGAGGGACTCCGCATGTTACTGTGCGTTTTTCTGACGTAAAAGGTCCTAACTTTACTGTTTGCGATCGGTTTTCCAGAAAAGAGGAGAACCAAGATAAATCGCCTTCTGCGACTCTGGCTACTTCAGCAAGCCGAGTCAGTAACAGTTTGTGGTCTACCGTGTCGAAAGCTGCACTTAGGTCCAGCAGAACCAGGAGACAAGATTCTCCTTCATCTGCGGACTGGAGAACATCGTCCCATACTTTCAGCAATGCTGTTTCCGTCCCGTGTCCGGGACGGAAGCCTGATTGCAATGGGTCAAGTAGCTTGTAAGTATCTAGATGCAGTTGCAGCTGTTGTACCACTACTTTCTCCATTATCTTAGAGAGTACGTTGAGGGTTGTTATGGGACGGCGGTGGAGTGGGTCCTTGGGGTCCAGGGAGGGTTTCTTCAGGATGGGTTGGATTATACCCTCTTTCAACTGTGTGGGCACTTTGCCCTCCAGAAAAGACTGGTTGATAAGCTGCGTGATGGGAGGAGCCAGGATGTCGGCGCATTCCTTCAGCACTTTTGTGGGAATAATGTCATTCGGCGCTGTGCCATTACGCAGAGTACAAATGACATTTTTAGTGGTCTCGATGGAGATGGGTTCCAGGGTAAACTTACCTGATAACGGAGCATTACTAAGGGTGCTGTGTGAGAGGCTGCAGGGAGGGCTTAGGGGGGAATTGTTTTGCTGAATGCTTTCACGGATTGCTTCGATTTTATTAATGAAGTAATCCGATAGTTCATTGCAAAATTCTTGTGTGTCCGAACTGGGGGCTGTGATGCATTCTGGTTCCATGGTCTGAGTGACCATCTTGAAGAGTTCGCGGGGGCGGTTAATGGCACCGTTGATAGCCTCCGAAAAATAATTTTTCTTGGCTTGGAAAATTCCTTTGTGGTATTTTCTTGTGGTCGCCTTGTAGATGGATAGGTTCAGCTCTGAAGAACATCTTTTCCAGGCAGATTCTGCCCTTCTGCGTTCTTGCTTCAGTAACGACAGCATGGGCACAGTGAGGCATGGACACAGTGAGACATGGGCACAGTGAGACATGGGCACAGTGAGGCATGGGCACAGTGAGGCATGGACACAGTGAGACATGGGCACAGTGAGGCATGGGCACAGTGAGGCATGGACACAGTGAGGCATGGGCACAGTGAGACATGGGCACAGTGAGGCATGGGCACAGTGAGACATGGGCACAGTTAAACATGGGCACAGTGAGGCATGGGCACAGTGAGGCATGGACACAGTGAGACATGGGCACAGTGAGACATGGGCACAGTGAGACATGGCCATAGTGAGACATGGGCACAGTGAGGCATGGGCTCAGTGAGGCATGGACACAGTGAGACATGGGCACAGTGAGACATGGGCACAGTGAGGCATGGACACAGTGAGACATGGGCACAGTGAGACATGGGCACAGTGAGGCATGGGCACAGTGAGGCATGGACACAGTGAGACATGGGCACAGTGAGACATGGGCACAGTGAGACATGGGCACAGTGAGACATGGCCATAGTGAGACATGGGCACAGTGAGGCATGGGCACAGTGAGGCATGGACACAGTGATGCACAGTGAGGCATGGACACAGTGATGCACAGTGAGGCATGCAGATGGACACCCTTGGCTTATACTCGAGTATATACGGTAAACACATTTGTGTAAATAACAAATCAAAACAAAATAAACAAAACACATTTTTTCAATGTCTAACAAAGATGTTTCTTTCTTCGGCTGAGCAAAATGACAGTTCCTCTTTAAAAACAAGGTACCAATGGCGGCTCTAACTTTATGATGCTGACAGATTCAATTAAAAACTGTTTTTATTTCCCTTGCGATGTGAAATTGATGGTTTTGTTGATGGTTCTGAATTTTCCAGGCAGGCGGCACTTTGTGAATAAACATGAGGACAACCTGATAAATGGGACTGATAATGTAGATGCCGTTCTGCATGAGCTCCTGGAGGAGGAACTGCTGTCCGATGTAGAATACAGATGCGTTTGCAGTAAACGGACCTCCCGGGATAAGATGAGGCAGCTCTATCAATATGTCTTCCTCTGGGATTTCGAGGACAAGGACACTTTCTTGGAGATCCTGAAGAAACACAACAGAGTGCTTATAGCAGACTTGCAGAGGAGGGATGGCATGCCAGCAGAGGAAAGCAGTAAGTCTCCGCCATACTTTGTGTATCAGGTTTTCATTACTGGGGCCTTTAGATGTAAAACCAAGGCTTTTCGTCTCAGAGAATAGGTGCAGGGACTCCCTCTTTCTAAGCCGCCCCATGGTTCCACCCCCTACCCACCTCCGAGCACCATTCCTTGGTTCCACCCCCCTACCCACCTCCGAGCACCATTCCTTGGTTCCACCCCCTACCCACCTCCGAGCACCATTCCTTGGTTCCACCCCCCTACCCACCTCCGAGCACCATTCCTTGGTTCCACCCAACTACCCACCTCCGAGCACCATTCCTTGGTTCCACCCCCTACCCACCTCCGAGCACCATTCCTTGGTTCCACCACCCTACCCACCTCCGAGCACCATTCATTGGTTCCACCCAACTACCCACCTCCGAGCACCATTCCTTGGTTCCACCCACCTCCGAGCACCATTCCTTGGTTCCACCCCCCTACCCACCTCCGAGCACCATTCCTTGGTTCCACCCAACTACCCACCTCCGAGCACCATTCCTTGGTTCCACCCCCTACCCACCTCCGAGCACCATTCCTTGGTTCCACCCCCCTACCCACCTCCGAGCACCATTCCTTGGTTCCACCCAACTACCCACCTCCGAGCACCATTCCTTGGTTCCACCCACCTCCGTGCACCATTCCTTGGTTCCACCCCCTACCCACCTCCCAAGACCACCCCTTTTAGAGAATACAGTAACATTTGTGGTACTTACTTTTTGCAAAGAACTTAACGATAACAAGAAAATCAGTACAATATATCCCCTGCAGCCAGCAACAATAGATCCCCTCAGCAACAATGGACCACACGCAACATAATACCCTCCATCAACAATAGACCCCAATAACAGATCTCCTCGAAGCCAGCATCAATAGACCCCCAGCATCAATGAACCACCTACAAGTAAATACCACCCCTATCCCTCAGCAACAACATATCTTCCAGCAGCCAGCAACAATAGCACCCCCCCCCAAACAGTAGCTCCCTCTTAGCAACAAGTGACCCCAGATCAGATGCTGCCAGTGTGCCCATCAATTGCCGCTACTGTTGGACTGGTGACAGGACTGGTATTGGTAGAAAGACTGGTACTGGTAGTAGGGCTAGTTCTGATAACAGAACTGGTACTGGTAGTAGAGATGGTACTGGTATTAGAGTTGGCACTGGTTTGAGGCGGGATAGGTTTACAGCTTCTGTGAGGGTTTCCGTTTTCCCGGCATCCTCACCGGGGAGACCATTTCTCCCTCCAGAAAGTGTAGAGTTAGGTACCCGTGGTGGACACAGACAGTGAAAGAAAAACTGACAAAGGTTCTAACCCCTACTTTAGCTTAAACTAGAAAATGTTTTGGCTGGAGTGCCAATTTTTTACTGTTATATATCACCAGGGCTTTTTTTCAGCGAGAACGCGGGGGAACGCAGTTCTGGCACCTCCAGAACTGAATGTATGTAAAGGTAAGGGGTGCTGTGGTGTGCTGGAGGGTCTATTGATTCTGGCTGCTGGGAAATCTATTGTTGTTGGAGGGGATATATTTTTGCGAAGGGAGTCTTTTGTTGCTAGAGAGTTCTTTATTTTTCTTGTGAGGGGTCTATTGTTTCTGGGAGCGGGTCTTATGTTGCTTGGAGGTCAGTCGTTGCTGGGAGGAATGTACTGTTGTGGGAGGGGTCTTTTGATGCTGGCTACTGGGGAATCTATTGGTGCTGGGGAGGATATATTGTTGCAGGTGGGTGGGGGGTCTATTGTTCTGGGGGGTGGGTCTTTTACTGCAGGGTGTCAATCGTTGCTGGGAGGGATCTACTGTGGAGGAAGGGGCCTAATGTTGCTGGCTGCTGAAGGGTCTATTGATGCTGGCTGTTGGTAGTCCATTGTTGCTGGGGTGGGTCTATTGTCGCTGGGGTGTCCATTGTTGCTAGATCTATTTTACTGCCTTTCTTGTTATCAAATCCATACAAAATACTTAGCACCACAAAATGATACTTGGCTCTGTTTTCTCTAAAGGGGGGGGGGGGTTCCCGGGAGGTGGATAAGGGGTGGAACCAAGGAACGGTGCTCGGAGGTGGGTAGGGGGTAGAGTCAAGAAGGGAGGAGTTCCTGCACATATTTTCTGTGGGGAAAAAAGCCCTGTATATCACACAAAGAAACAATTGCGACAGTCACCACAATTCACTCACAAAATTGTAATATTCATATGTGTTCTCTTCTAGCTCAGTCTGAGGGATACTCTTTATTACCATTAAGTTCATCCGCTTTCGCTTCTTCCCCAAAAGACAAGATGGACTGTGACGTCTGTGGGAAGGTAAGACTTTTATTCTACTTTAGATTTTTGAAATGTAGTAATTATTCCCTGACTCATCCAGAATAGGGATGAGCTTCGAGTTGGAGTAGAACTCATGTTGGACTCAAACATTGCCTGTTCGCCGAACAGAGAACTATTTGGGGTGTTCGCAGCAAGTTCGTGTGAACTTTAGAACCCTGTTAAAGTCTATGGGACTCGAACGTTTGAAATCTAAAGTGCTCATTTTAAAGGATAATATGCAAGTTATTGTAATAAAAAGTGTTTGGGGACCCGGGTCCTGCCCCAGGGGACATGTATCAATGCATATTTTTTTTTTAAAACTGCAGTTTTTTTGGCAGCAGTGATTTTAACAATTCCTTAAAGTGAAACAATAAAAGTGAAATATTCCTTTAAATTTCATACCTAGGGGGTGTGTATAGTATGCCTGTAAAGTAGCACTTATTTCCCATGCTTAGAACTGTCCCTGCACAAAGTGTAATTTCTGAAGGAAAAAAAGTAATTTAAAATCACTCGCGACTATAATGAATTGTCGGCTCCCGGCAATACAGAGAAAAGTCATTCATAAAAAAAAAAATGTGTGGGGGTCCACGGCATTTTTTTTTTAAATTTGGGGTGGAGTTCCCCTTAAAATCCATACCAGACCTGAAGGGTCTGGAATGGATATTTGGGGGGAACCCCACATCATTTTTTTTTTTTTGACGCAGGGTTCCCCTTAATATCCATACCAGACCCTAAGGTGAGTGATTTTAAATGACTTTTTTCCTTCAGAAATTACATTTTGTGCAGGGACAGTTCCAAGTACAGGAAACAAGCGCTACTTTACAGGCATACTATACACCCCCCCAGGTATGAAATTTAAAGGAATATTTCAATTTTATTGTTTCACTTTAAGCATTAATAAAATCACTGCTCCTGAAAAAACGGCTGTTTTTTAAAACTTTTTTTGCATTGATACATGTCCCCTGGGGCAGGACCCGGGTCCCCAAACACTTTTTAGGACAATAACTTGCATATTAGCCTTTAAAATTAGCACTTTAGATTTCAAACGTTCGAGTCCCATAGACTTTAACAGGGCTCTAAAGTTCACACAAACTTTTGGTCTGTTCGCAGGTTCTGGTGCGAACCGAACCCACGGGTGTTCAGCTCATCCCTAATCCAGAACATCCCTTTCCAACCTAACACCTAACAGTTTGGATCAAATCGACAGTTTTGTTAACCACTTAAGGACCCCTTCACGCCGATATACGTGGGCAGAATGGCGCGGCTGGGCACGGGCACGTACTTTTCTGGCTTTTCTGCCTTGTACTTTTCAGTCTGTTACAGCGTGATGAATGTGCTATCTCCATTACGAACGCTAGTTTTTACCAGACCAAGCGCTTCCGTCTCGTACTTGATTCAGAGCATGCATGGAATTTTGTGCGTCGGAATAGTCCACACAGGATCGGAATTTACGAGAACGGATTTTGTTGTCGGAAAATTTGAGAACCAGCTCTCAAATTTTTGTTGTCGGAAATTCCGACACCAAATGTCCGATGGGGCCTACACACGGTCAACAAGCTCCCATCGAACATTTGTTTTTGGAAATTCCAGTTCGTGTGTACGTGCCATTAGTGTTAATGACTAGGTTGGGCATTTCCAGACTTTGGAGGACCATATAAAGACTAGAACTACGATAGTTAATATACCCCTGGTTAGCCACAGAAATAGTTAAACTTTCATAGGATGGGAGCCTTCAAGGGCCAGAGCTGTAATAACCCGATTCATTTGAACAGTACTGACATTTGCTATGCAATACATATAAGCAGGGCTTTTTTTCAGCAGGAACGTGGGGGAACGCAGTCCTGGAACCTCCAGGACTGAATGTGTGCAAGGGGCGCTGGGGTGTGCTGAAGGGTCTGCTGATGCTGGCTGCTGGGGGATCTATTGTAGCTAGGGGGGGTCTATTTTAGCATGGGAGGGTCAATTGTTGCTGAGGAAGTCTGTTGTTACTGGTGGGAGATCTATTGTTGATGGAGGTGGGTCTTATATTGCTGGGGAAGTTAGTTGTCGCTGGGAGAGGTCTATAGTTGCTGGCTGCTGGAGGGTCTCTTGATGCTGGCTGTGGGGGATATCTATTGTTGCTGCCGGCGGTCAATAGTTACTGGGGGTCTATTTTTGCTGGGGGATATTTTGCTGCCGGTGGTCCATTATTGTTGTAGGGAGATCTATTGTTGCTGGAGGTTCTATTGGTGTTGCTGGCTGCAAGGGATCTATTTTACTGTTTTTCTTGTTATTATTAACAAATTCCATACAAATTCCATGGCACAAAAAAAATTATACTTGGTTCTGCATTCTCTATAAAGGGCAGTATTGGAAGGTGGGCAGGGGGTGGAGCCAAGGAACGATCCTCAGAGGTGGGTAGGGGAGGAGAAATGGGGTGACTCAGAAAAGGGGAGTTCCTGCACCTATACTCTGACAAAAAAAGCCCTGCATATAAGAACTCACATTTTCTAATTGGCTGATAATTATATAACTAAGTCATTTAAAAAAGAAAAAAAAAAATATGTGATTCTTTCAAGTCAAACTATACTAATATGAATTCCTAAAAGAAATGTAACACATTTTTTAAACGTTTTTTCTTTTCATGTTACACTTTCTACTTTATCTTAGAATCAGGACCCGGCTGATATTCCAGTTATGCCAAATATAAGTGGAAATACTTACAGGTAAGAGCAGCAGGCTGGTCGTTATTGTTTAATGCATCATATGGCCAAACGTAGGTGGACAACTCTCCATGAACTTCACTTAAATGTGCGACTAATGATAAAACAGTCAATGGAAAAGTGACGCTCCACACTTCATGCATCAATCACCTTCCACACTGGGATTCACCAGATACTATGACCCCAGATGAAAGTGTGTCTAACAACGATTGGTTTAGGATCCGAGTTCCTGCTTGCAGTGCCGGGACAACATAAGCTAGAGCCCAGGGTGAACATGCCAAACTGCGCCCCCCCAAGATGTATGAGCATTGTGTGTCAGAAAAAATCCTCCCCACAAAAAAACTGAGCACTAATCTTCATGCTCACCCGTAAGCATAAATTCCCCCTCCTCCCAATAAAAATTCACAACCCTGCTAAAATCCTCCTCCCAGCACAAATCCCCCCCCCCCCCCATCCCCCAAGTCCACCAGCCCAAAAAAATCACCTCCTAGCACAAACACTCCTGGTACAAATTTTTCTGTGTTCGAGGGACACACAGTGTGTGTATCGGTCAGCGCTGTTTTGAGGTATGTAAGGGGGGGTCTATACTGCTGGGGGGGTGTCTGTACTGAGGGGGGTCTGTAATCCTTAGGGGGTCTGCACTAGGGGGTATCTGTACTGAGGGGGGTCTGTACTGAGGGGGATCTGCACTGAGGGGGGGTCTGCACTAAGGTAGGGGTGTCTGTACTGATGGGGGGGGGTCTGCACTGAGGGGGGTGTCTGTACTGCTGGGGCGTCTGCACTTGATTTAGGGTATCTGTACTGATGGGGGCCTGCACTTGGCTGAGGGTGTCTATACTGATGGGGTGTCTGCACTGATGGAGGGGTCTATACTGAGGGGGAGGTCTATACTTGGTGTGGGGTCTGTCCTGCGGGAGGGGGGTCTGTAGTTAGTGGAGGGGGGTCTGTACTGCGGGAGGGGGGTCTGTACTAAGGGTGGACTATAGTTGGTGGGGGGGTGACACTATTTTTTGTTTGCACCGGGTGACACCAACCCTAGTGACGCCTCTGTGTGTAGGCATGGTTTACCATTGTCACCCGAAATGGTACCCGCCTTGTGAAATGCCATGCAGCCATCTGTAGAGTGCATGTAGACAGGAAAAGGGTGAAGAAGATCATCAGCACTGATATGCCACAAAGGTTGAAAAATAAAAGAAACAGCATTTTATTTCAATACATGAGAATGGTTCATGATACTTAGAGCTTTTCGTAAACCAAAGTCATTCAGTTAGGGTTTACATCTACTCCAGAACTTATAAGACTCTTTAAGGTCTCAAATAGTCCTATCAGGCCACTTCATGATGGACCATAATTGATCATTTCTATTTCTCACAAATGCAGGTTGGAACTTAGATGTGCCGGACGCTTCTGCTGTTTAGAGACCGGGATTAAATTCGAGGTGACCCGTCCGATTACCATTGAGTATGAACTGGATTCCTGGTGTAAATACATGGACAATCCGCAGCTCCAAGAATCTGGGGTTCTGGGACCTCTGTTCAACATTAAGACACCGGTACAGCCAAATATAGTGTCTG
This sequence comes from Rana kukunoris, assembly GCA_029574335.1. Classification (NCBI taxonomy): domain Eukaryota; kingdom Metazoa; phylum Chordata; class Amphibia; order Anura; family Ranidae; genus Rana; species Rana kukunoris. The sequence goes on along the minus strand of CM056054.1, from coordinate 9,770,199 downwards.
CAGTGTACCTTCCACATTATCTGTGCTTGAAAGGTAAGTCAAAGTTACACATAACTTGCACTGAAGTTTGATTATAGCTTACATCATCACAATAGGAGAACAATTTAACGTTAAAGTGACCCTATCTCTAAGCAAATTTTTCAAATCAAGCCATACCTGTAAACCAGTGGTTCTCATTCTCAACCTTTCTAGAGCCGTGACCCCTTGATAAAATTTCCCAAGTTGTGGGGACCCCTAACAGTAAAATTATTTTCGTAGTGTGGGTTGTCAGCACCCAAGGCAAGACAAGTAATTTGCACCCCTAACCCATGGACATTTAGCACTCCCTGAGTCCGTTTCACTCGTACAGTAATGAACCCCCTTATGGTACATTTTAGGATGTACCACTCTTTGTTCTCCTTTCTTTCCCTTTTACCTCTCTCTATCCTATCCCCCCCCCCCCCATCCCTCTCTCAAGCCATCTTTCTTGTTCTTTCTCTCCCTTTCTTTGTTCCTCCTCCTCTTTTTCTCTCCCTTCCATGTATTCTCTATTTTTACTCCTTGTTTGGGGGGGGGCGGGGTGAGTGGCAGTGCTGGTGGGGAGTTGAGATGAGTGGCAGTGCTGACAGGGAGTTGGGATGAGTGGCAGTGCTGGTGGGGAGTTGAGATGAGTGGCAGTGCTGACGGGGAGTTGGGATGAGTGGCAGTGTTGGTGGGGAGTTGGGATGAGTGGCAGGGCTGGTGGGGAGTTGGGATGAGTGGCAGTGCTGGTGGGGAGTTTGAATAAGTGGCAGTGCTGGCGGGGAGTTGGGATGAGTGGCAGTGCTGACGGGGAGTTGGGATGAGTGGCAGTGCTGACGGGGAGTTGGGATGAGTGGCAGGGCTGGTGGGGAGTTGAGATGAGTGGCAGTGCTGACGGGGAGTTGGGATGAGTGGCAGTGTTGGTGGGGAGTTGGGATGAGTGGCAGGGCTGGTGGGGAGTTGGGATGAGTGGCAGTGCTGGTGGGGAGTTTGAATAAGTGGCAGTGCTGGCGGGGAGTTGGGATGAGTGGCAGTGCTGACGGGGAGTTGGGATGAGTGGCAGTGCTGACGGGGAGTTGGGATGAGTGGCAGGGCTGGTGGGGAGTTGGGATGAGTGGCAGTGCTGGTGGGGAGTTTGAATAAGTGGCAGTGCTGGCGGGGAGTTGAGATGAGTGGCAGTGCTGGCGGGGAGTTGGGATGAGTGGCAGTGCTGGTGGGGAGTTGAGATGAGTGGCAGTGCTGACGGGGAGTTGGGATGAGTGGCAGGGCTGGTGGGGAGTTGGGATGAGTGGCAGTGCTGGTGGGGAGTTTGAATAAGTGGCAGTGCTGGCGGGGAGTTGAGATGAGTGGCAGTGCTGACGGGGAGTTGGGATGAGTGGCAGTGTTGGTGGAGAGTTTGAATAAGTGGCAGTGCTGGCGGGGAGTTGGGATGAGCTAACTTAGGTGCTTTTAATGGCAACTATAATCACAGGTAGTCCCATGTTATGCAGAACTCAGATTTAATTAGCCTCCTAGGCACCAGTATCTGTGTTGGACATGGCCATATGTTCATGTGCACTGTGATTTGCACAGGCACAATCTTCCTGGTGGCTGGAATGATGTTCCTGACCGTTGTTCTCTGCAGCATTTTTCTGTGAGCTTGAAGCAGCGTCTCCATGCCAGCCTGGGCTTGCAGGAAGAGGGTTGAATGACGCTAGACATCATGACACCTGGAAGACCAGCAGTGGCCAGCAGCTGTGGAGACCACAGAGGGCAGTGCTGGAGTGTGGCAAGGATGAGAAGTACTTTGGCAACTTTTCTTTAAAACACTAACGTCTGGATCTGCTTCAATTAGGTTACAATACACTAATATGGTTACATTTACAGTAAGATTGTGATAGAAATGCTATGCATGCATGTTTGTATGACTTATATGTGTATACTTTGGCATCTTCTTTTACAGAACTGAGAGGAGACCTGTCTTCGATTAAATGCGCTCATTTCAAAGATGGAAACCTGAGTGTGGAAACACCAACACAAATTCTACCGTTCCATGTCGTTCTGGAAAATCCTTCATTTTCCTCACTTGGAGTTTTTTTCTGGAACTTGTTACCAAAAGCAGTGGCCAAGTACATCCCAATACATGGCAAAGTTCTCCTTTTCTTCAAAAAAGCTGGAAGGCAATGTGTGGAGTATAAGATTCACCTGTACCTAGTGCCTGCGTTTGCCCCAATAGACAAGGTAAATGAAAATAGTCAATGGACGTTATGGGGGCTAATACTGATTTTTATAGTGAACATATGGGAAAAACAAATCTCGCAGATAAGCTTTGTTTGGCAATGGAGGAACATTGGAGGTCTAGGCAGCTACTGTAGTCTGAAACACTTGACATGACCCGGTGTTTGTGCAGTATGTTTCAGCATTGGGTTTTCAAGGCCAAAACAAACTCCCACACTTGTCTTGTTCCCAAATCATAACCTCATCTTTAGATTGACTTTTGCCTAAATTCTAAAACATTCCAAACAACTACAAATTAATATGTAACCTCTCTATAACACTTGACACTTAACCTGCCCCTTACATTGACCTCTTAACCCAACACTGAACCCTAAAACTTAACACTAATGGCGCATACACACAATCGGACATTCCGACAACAAAACCGTGTTTTTTTTTCCGACGAATGTTGGCTCAAACTTGTCTTGCATACACACGGTCACACAAATGTTGTCGGAAATTGCAAACGTCAAGAACGCGGTGACGTACAACACGTACGACGAGCCACGAAAAATTAAGTTCAATAGCCAGTGCGGCTCTTCTGCTTGATTCCGAGCATGTGTGGAATTTTGTGTTTCGGAATTGTATACACGTGCTACGAATTTTCAAAAACAAGTTTTGTTGTCGGAAAATTTAAGAACCAGCTATCCAATTTTTGTTGTCGGATATTCCAACAGCAGATGTCCGATGGAGCCCACACACAGTCGGAATTTTTCGACAACAATCTCCCATCGAACATTTATTGTTGGAAATTCCGACTGTGTGTACTCGGCATTAGACTGGGTTCAAACTTATGTGAATTGGATGCAATTCACATGACAGCAGACTGTGACCAGCTCTCAATAGAGCCGGATCACACAGCACCGGGGAGGCCGTTGGTCCCCACTGGAAAAGGGTCCTGTGCATCTTAGGTTCTGTTTGTGGTCCAAGTTCAGGCAATAATTCAGACCTGATTCATAACTGAAACGAAGAGCAGGCATGCACCGAGGCCGCAGCTAGTGTGAACCCAACATTAATCTTAAAGAGGATTTTCACAGTCCACTAACCCTTTTTTTTTGTTCTAAACTCCTACCTACCTGGTGGTGAGTTCTACTATGTTTAGATACTCACCTATCCAGCACTGTCCAGCTGAGAGCCTCGTCTCCTCTGGCAACACTCGGTCATTTTACCCTGTGATGTCATCTATTGCTGCCGGCTGTTTTGGGCTCAGCAGCCATACCTTCCGTTGACATGTGGCCAGGTCCACGCCCCCCCCCAACTGCTTTCCTCAATCAAAGACTATGCCTCCTGACATATGTTATGTGCGTATCCCATGAGGCAAAGAAAGGAGGGTACATGTACAAATAAATAAAGAAGTTGAACAAAGAAATAAAATCAGCCCTATTCCTAAAGCAGACGAGAGCAGGAGTGGAGAGGAAGGATCTTGATCTGGAGGGTGAAGATCCACTATGACTTAAAGCCCAATTTGTGACCAATCCTCCTAGCCTTTAGACATCCCCTTCCATACATGAAAGCATTCTAAACCCATAAAATTAGCCCTTAACCTCTGAATACTCTATACTTAACCTGACCCTAACCCTGATATTTTAACCTAACACTTAACCCTAAAACTAAACTTCCTAATTACTAAGTAAGCCTTTAAACTTGGCCTTAACTTAAAGCCCAAGTTGGGACTCATCCTCCCAGCCTTCAGTCACCCCTTACACCCATGGAAGCTGCTGATTTATATTTTATTATTATTTTTTAATACTTACCTCCTTCAGATTTTTTTAGCCATGTGATACACTGGGTCTTCTTCAGATCCTCTCACAGTGGTGGAAGGTCCTCAATGATGCACTGATGACCTCTTCATCGTTGTATGTGAAGGCAGGGTGCCACGGAGAGACCTCCTCAGATGGTGTGTCCATGACCCTCTTTACTCACAAAATGTCCTCCAGTCTTCCAGGTTGAATGACACTAAGCAATTAACCCCCATGTCCACTCCATTTATCGCCGGATATTTATTCACTTTAGTGACAAATCTTAGGACAAAGAAATATTCAAAGATAAAACACACGTACTGTACAGATATTGTGCTAAAAGTCCTTTTATCATTTCCAGGATTTTTTACAAGAAAAGACTAGAAATGGATTTGTGAAGATTGATAAACCGCCCAGAACCCAAACCATCTACACCAAGAAAAACTACACCGTGAAGGGACCAGAGAATGCCCATGTACAACCAACGGTGAGATAAATAAACACAAACATGCACATACAGATATACTGTGAAAATGTATGCAAATTTTGACTTTTTTTGCTAGAGTAGAGTAGTGTCCTCCTATTCCCTCAAACCTCCTTATTGGTCAGTGGGGCCACCAATCCCATTTAAAAAAAGTAACTTTACCACCCACTATTCTCCCCCTTCGCCCTTTTTAGTTGCTGGTTTATCCACAAAAAAACACACACATCCAACCATCCAGCTTTGTTCTCTAGATACCTGATGCTCTGTTGTTTTTACACCTGGTCCTGCCCATCTTTTTCTCTGACATCATCAGGAAGCCAGTGGTATCTTCTGAGTTGTGTAGCCGGCCCATTGATGACATGCATGTGCCTTGGCCCTTTATAAATGCACTGCCGAAAAATGTGTTTGTTTTCGTTTCATTTGTTCTATTGGTAAATTCGGAAATTTTCCAAAATTCGGAAACCTGGAAATATTGAGAATTTAAAAAAAATTTGGAGATTTGGAAATTTAAAAAATTCGGAAATGAGAAGATCAGAACATTTGAAAATCCGAAAACTAGAAAGAAAGTAATCAAATCAAAAATTTCTAAATAATAACTAACACACTAACTAATAAAAACTAACTATTAAATTATAGGTGTTGGAATTTCCTTTCAAATTTGGCTGTTAGTGAATGTAACAAATATGAATTTATACGAAGTTACGAATTTTCCGAAATAACGAATGCCGCATCTAAACAAATGGAACGTATCTAATGAAAAATTAATAATAATAATAATAATAAAAAGTAATTAGTTACGTTCCATTTGTTTAGGTACGCCATTCGTTATTTCTGATAATTCGTAACTTAATAGTTTTGTATTCGTTACGTTTACTAACAAACAAATTTGAAAATAAATTCTTATGCCGTGTACACACGGTCGTTTTTTGTGATGAAATAAAACAACGTTTTAAAAAACGTCATTTAAAATGATCGTGTGTGGGCAAAACGTTGTTTTATGTCTTCTGAAAAACGACCCAATTTTTTTTTCGAACATGCTTCGATTTTTTATGTCGTTTTTCAGAATGTCGTTTTTTGTGTCATAAAAAATGATGGTGTGTGGGCAAAACGACGTTTAAAACAATGGCCCAGATTCACAGAGCAATTACGCCTGTCTAACTGGTGTTAGACAGGAGTAATTTCAAATTTCGCGTGCCGTATCACTAGTTTGAATCCTCAAACCATGATACGGCGGCTTCGGGCTTCGATCCGAGAGGCTTACGTCTTCGTAAGCCTTCGGATCTACACTGCGATATTTTTGCAGCCGCTGGGAGGAGTTCGCGTCGTTTTCATGCGTCGGGATATGCAAATGACTTTTTACGGCGATCCACGAAGGTACGAGTGTCCCTCGCAATCGCCTACGTCATTTTTTGGCTACGTAATGTTAGAGGAGCTTTTTGCTGGTCTAACAGTGCGTAACCCATGTAAAGTATGGCCGTCGTTCCCGCGTCGATTTGAAAATATATATTTTTTTTTAACGTAACTCGTTCGGGAATAGGAATGTACGTAAACGACGCTACTACGACGTGACGACGTGTTTTCGCGCAATGCACGGCGGGAAATTTGCGAACGGAGCATGCGCAGTTCGATCGCCGCGGGAATGCGCCTATTTTAAATGCTTCACGCCCCCTACTCGCGCGGATGGATTGCGACGGGAGAAATACACTACGCCGCCGTCGTTTACTCGACAAAATCTACCTGGATTCCACGTAGAGCCAGGTAAAAAACGGCAGCGTAGTGTATTTCTGATACTCTACGAGAATCTAATTCTCTGTGAATCTGCCCCAATGTTTTTAAACCCGCGCATGCTCAGAAGCAAGTTATGAGACGGGAGCTTCAATGGAACAGAGTGCCGTCGTACATGGTGTACGTCACCGCGCTTTGCAAGAGCATTTTCAGAAAACGATGGTGTGTAGGCAACGCCGTTTTTTAAAATAAATTTTGAAAAATGTTGTTTTGTTTCGTGAGATAAAAAGATGTTTTTTTACATCACAAAAAGTGATCGAGTGTACGCGGCTTAATACCTATAATTTAATAGCTTAGTAATAGTTAAGTTATTTTCGTTCTTATTTTCGGATTTTCCTTCTTTTGAATTTTTGTGACTTTCATTCTTATTTTCGAATTTCCAAATTTTTGAACATTCAAATTTTTACGAATGATCAGAAAAAAATTGTTAAATGGGTTTTTGTTAATTTGGATATTTTCTAATTAACGAATTTGTTGAAATTTGTTAAAAAAACTAATTAGGAACGAAACAAATTGCACTCATTTTTATTTTGCCTTTAGCTATAAGAATTATACACATAATAATATTCATTTTTATTTACAAATGATTTAGGGGTTGGATGTGCAGTGTGTCTCCCCATTAGAGAGCTACACAGATATCACCATGGATGCTGCAGTGAAATTAATTGACTTGTGTCTGGTACAAGAAGGTGGCAAGGACCAGATCTGGGGTTGTCGTATGTCCAGAGGTAAGATCTACTGACTGTGATGTGTTCAGCTGCTTTTATGGCTCAGCGATGTCATCTTACCTGGATAAGAGCTCAGTTACTAATAGTAATGTAGGACTTACCAAGAAGGAGCCCCTTGATATATCAGGTTCTTTGTAGGCCGCAAAACCGTGGCCTCAATTACCGGCGGGCGCCAGGTCACAATTTCATGACGCAATTGCGACCAGGCGCCCAGATTTTGCCGAGCCCTGCAGTACAGGATATGTCCCAGTATATACAGTACAGGATATATCCCAATATACAGTACAGGATATGTCCCAGTATATATAGTACAGGATATATCCCAATATACAGTACAAGATACGTGCCAGTATATAGTACAGAGTATGTCCCAGTATATAGTACAGGTAAACAGTATGTTGTACAGTACAGGTCATGTCGGAGTACATACAGTACTTTTTTGTGTACAGTAATACCTCAGATTTTAAGTAATTATGAGTGTTTTTTTTCTTTCTTAAGTCCTGACTCGATTTGCGAGCGTTGTTTCGCAAAGACAAGCAGGATTCAGGCCGCTGGTGTGTGCATTGCTGTATGTGGCCAGAGGCCCGGGGGCACTGGAGGCTCCCAGCACTTTGTGGAGAACTTGGAGACGCTCTGAGACACTTGGAGACACTCTTTACCCAAGTGTGTCCGAGCCTCACCGGCGCCCCCCCGCACCTCTGGCCACATACAGTACTGCATACTCCAGCTGTGGCTGTGAAACGAATTATCTGAGTTTCCATTATTTCTTATAGGGAAACTGGCTTTGTTATATGAGTGCTTTAGATTACAAGCATTCTTCTGGAATGAATTATGCTTGTAATCCAAGGTATTACTGTACCTAGTGCTGAGTATTGCTTGTAAGTTTCTATAAATACTAAATATTGCATTTTATAGATAAGAAAACAAACACTGATGTGACTGCTTTCTTTTTTGTAGGAGAAGTTGAAGAATTGCATGGACGGGTACCAAAATGTGAAAAGCCCAAAGGTATTGCATATTATCGTGGAAAAATAAATGATATATATTAGGGTTGTCCCGATACCGATACTAGTATCGGGACCGATACCGAGTATTTGCGGGAGTACTTGTACTCGCGCAAATGCTCCCGATGCTTCTGCCGATACTTTTTTTTGTATTTATCAACATGTTCTGTGAAAATTCTTTGAGTTTTTTACTACTGCGTGACAAGCAAATAAAACATTTTTATTCATTTTTACTCATTTTTATTCTTTTATAATGTCTTGTGTTAGAGTTCTTCATAATTCTAAAGAAAATATCCTTAGTCTGTATTGTGGTTTGAAAACTGTCACATGACATTTAAAAAAAGTATCGGTATTCGGTATCGGCGAGTACATGAAAAAAGTATCGGTACTTGTAAAATCCAGAAACGATAAAAAGAAAGGAGTCACCGCTCCAGGTGGGATCACTAAATGGTTACAGGTGGTGCAGGATACCGAGGGTGCTGGCGGTGCACTAAGCAAAATGAAGACAAAGAAAAATGGATAGCCGCACTCCAAAACCTGATGGGTGGTCTTTTATTCAATAGACAGCATGTACAAAAATAGGGTCACAGCAGTGAAAACAAGGAACAGCCGACGCGTTTCGCACTGGATCATGGCCATGAATAAGCACTGATCCAGTGCGAAACGCGTCGGCTGTTCCTTGTTTTCACTGCTGTGACCCTATTTTTGTACATGCTGTCTATTGAATAAAAGACCACCCATCAGGTTTTGGAGTGCGGCTATCCATTTTCCTTTGTCTTCATATCGGTACTTGTACTCGGTCCTAAAAAAGTGGTATCGGGACAACCCTAATATATATATATATATACATTGTATCTAGATAATTTAGAGGAGTCTGTATAGTCTGTACTGGGTTTTGATGCAGAACAGTGAGCAGACATTTTAGAACAAACTTGCTTTTTACCCTTCAGCCTATACCCTGCGATTATCTGTGGTCATGCGTTATTAGTAATGATCAGAATGATATTAAGGGCTTAGTAAATACGCAGCCCCGCTGACTTCCATCATCCAACCATGTGCAAGTAGAAATGCAATTTCTTTATTTTCCGTGCATGTGATTGGGTGCTCTTTGCAAATGAAGCTTCGCCTCTTTTACTAAATTCTGGAGCAAGTGCACTTTGCCAAGTGCACAGTCTATTTGACTTTAGTAAATAAACCCCAATGTCCCTTTTGAACGGGCAACAAAAACGTGGATTTTTTTTCCGACGGGCGTTGGCTCAAACTTGTCTTGCATGCACATGGTCACACAAATGTTGTCGGAAATTGCCGAACGTCAAGAAGGCGGTGACGTACAACACTACGATGAGCCGAGATAAATGAAGTTCAATGATTCCGAGAAACTTGTCGAATTTATTCCGAACATGAGTAGGATTTTTGTGCGTTGAAATGTGTACACGCGGTCGGAATTTATGACAACTTTTGTTGTCGGGAAATTTGAGCACCAGCTCTCAAATTTTTGTTGTCGGAAATTCCGACAGCGAATGTCCAATGGAGCCTACACACGGTCGGATTTTCCAACAACAAGCTCACATCGAGCATTTGTTGTCGCAAATTCCGACCGTGTGTACACATTTCAATGCACATGCATTAGAGTATTTATACAGACTCCCAGTCACCATCTGGGCATCTACCCCTAGGTATTGGGTATGTATAACTGTTCAACGGTGCTCAAATATCACCATGTCAACATCACAATAAATTGTAATTATTTATTAAAATATTGTGTAAATATTGTACAAAATACACAATAGAAAACAAATTCATTAAAAACATATTGTTCAAACAGATATACTAGACTGTGTGGGTCGCTGGTATTCCCTATATATATTTTGTCAACTTGGCTTTTTCAGGAGAATACACTGTGACCACTAATTTTTTAACAGCCAGCTCTATCAAAAAATCAAAAACAACATATAAGAACAGTGAGCTAAACTAAATTTACCGAACGATGAACTACAGCTCCACTGGATACAGTGAGCTCAAAACTACACTTATCTAATCCTGACACCTAATCCTAACACCTATTCACCTAATCCTAGCACCTAACTAGGAGGGTGCTATACCTATATTTGAAATATGACTTATAGGTAGGCTAACTTTGTATCTGTTTAATAATAATAATTATAGAGAATTTATGGTAACCTACATTTTCATTGTTGCAGGTGTATTGGTCCTGCACAGTGGTACTAAGCAGCAATTTGTGGATAAGTATCGGGAGGCTCTGATTAAATGGGTGTCCCTCGTGGATCCCATTCTGGACAGTCTTGTGGCTCAGAAGCTGCTGACCGATGAAGAGTATGACAACGTCCGCAGCAAGACCACCTCTCAGGAGAAGATGAGAGAACTGTACAGGGTCAGCAGGGGTTGGGGTACTTCTCACAAGGCCAAGCTCTATGATGCTCTGGAGAAACACAACGCTCCTCTCATTCAACATCTGAAGGAGGCCTGGTGATGGACTATTATATTCTAATAGGGGGAAGACCTCCTTTGACATCAGTGCTATTTTAGTCTTCAACATATGCATGAGAAATTTCTAAAAACATGGACTCTGTGGATCCAATACGCTCACCCTTCTATACCAATGGCCAGTTATACACTGCTATAAGCACTGAGACCCTGATGTACTGGCTAGGTGCTCCTGGCGTCCTTTCTCACGCTCCTCTTTTCCTCCTCGGTCAATTTTTTCTCCCTTTTCCACCTACTTAAGCCTCGTACACATGATCAGTCCATCCGATGAGAACGGTCTGAAGGACCGTTGTCATAGGTTAACCGATGAAGCTGACTGATGGTCTGATGTGCCTACACACCATCAGTTAAATAATCGATCGTGTTAGAAGGCGGTGACGTAAAACACAACGACGTGCTGAAAAAAATGATGTTCAATGCTTCCATGCATGCGTCCACTTGATTCTGAGCATGCGCGGATTTTTAACCGATGCTTTTGCATACTAACGATCGGTTTTGACCTATCGGTTAGGAGTCCATAGGTTAATTTTAAAGCAAGTTGGCTTTTTTTTAACCTAAGGTTAACCACTTACCTACTGTGCACCTACACCCCCTTCCTGCCCAGACAAAATATAAGCTTCCGGCACTGCGTCGCTTTAACTGAAAATTGCGCGGTCGTGCGACGTAGCTCCCAAACAAAATTGGCGTCCTTTTTTTCCCACAAATAGAGCTTTCTTTTGGTGGTATTTTATCACCTCTGCGGTTTTTATTTTTTGCGCTATAAACAAAAATATAGCGTCAATTTTTTTAAAAATTCAATATTTTTTCCTTTTTGCTATAATAAATAACCCCAAAAAATATATAAAACATTTTTTTTTTCCCTCAGTTTAGGCCGATACGTATTCTTCTACATATTTTTGGTAAAAAAAAAATGCAATAAGCGTTTATCAATTGGTTTGCGCAAAATTTATAGCGTTTACAAAATAGGGGATAGTTTATGGATTTTTTTTTTTTTTTTTTTTTTACTATTAATGGCGGCGATCTGCGATTTTTTTATTGGGACTGCGACGTTATGGCGGACATTTCGGACACTTTTCTGACATTTTTGGGACCATTTACATTTATACAGTGAAAAATGCTATAAATATGCATTGATTACTGTATAAATGTGACTGGCAGTGAAGGGGTTAACCACTAGGGGGCGGGGAAGGGGTTAAATGTATGTCCTAGCCAGTGTTCTAACTGTAGGGGGAGGGGGGGGTGACTGGGGGAGGTGACCGATTGTGTCCCTATGTACAAGGGACACAATCGATCTCCTCTCTCCCTGACAGGGACGTGCAGCTCTGTGTTTACACACAGAGCTGCACGTCCCAGCTCAGTTACTGAGCAATCGCGTGTGCCCGGCGGCGATCGTTGCCACCGGGCACTCGCACGGGATCCCCGCGGAGCGGCGGGTGCGCGCGCGCGCCGCCCGCGGCTTTAAAGGGACATCACGTCATATGACGTGATGTCAGAACAATGGAGTCGTCTGCCCGCCGTCATTTGACGGTGGGCAGATGACAAGTGGTTAAATAACCTATGGGGCCCACACACGATTGGTTTTGACCGATGAAAACGGTCCATCAGACCGTTGTCCTCTGGCTATCCCATTGTGTGTACGAGGCCTTAGGCTCCTCCGTAGGGGTGGTCCCTGCTTATGCATTCCTTTTTTATTTTTCTATGTAGTTGTTTTTGTATACTAAACGGTAAACTCCATACATACATATGCCTCTAATCCATTACCAAAGATTGTTTCCTTTTATTTACATTGTTCCTCTGTTACATTACAATTAATGTGCCTTTTGGTATACCAACCATTTTTTGCTATAACGTTTCTACTTGATGTACGATTGCTACTGACTGGCAAGTCACTTATTGCACTTCTATTTGTATACCTGATCAAAGTTACACATTGTATTCCTTAAACTTTTCAGTAAAAAATTATTGAAAGAGAAATTAGTGCGATTTTTATATGAATATGTGGGTATCATTCATAGATTTGATCATGGGCGTAGCATAAGGGGTTGCAGGGGTCACAATTGCAACCCTGCCCCTAGCTCCAGGAGGCCCCTGCAGCCTCCCTGTCATATTATCATATCCTCCACAAAGTCCAGCTCCGATCTGCCCTAGGGCCCCACAGCCATAGTCCAGTACTGGTCTTCTACTTTGCCTTCCACAGTCCACACCCCTCCAATCTCATTGGCTGGGGAGAAGCTGTGAGGCATTTCCTGAATGGAGAGGAGCACAAGGTGAGAACAGCCCAGGATGGGAAAGTGTCTGTGCTCTGTGCTGGCAACATGGAATGGTAACCGTGCTTAGCGAGGCAAGAAGAGGAGAGTGCCGTCCTATAGCCATGATGGGACCGATGTCACTGGTGAGGTAAGACACCGCTCAGTGTCTCCTAGTCACCAGCTGAGATTCTCTGTACCCCCCCCACCCAGGGATGTCCGCTTACCCCACTTCCCTGCCAACTGGGGACAAGACACACACCTCCAGGGTTGGCCTTCACCCAACACCTGCCAACACTGACAGAGAAACCTTCAGAGATTGCTAAAGCAAATACCTTATCTGCACGCACGGTGGAAGTGGTGGGTGGTAATGAAGGGGGGGGGGGGGGCAGGCCAACTTTTGCATCAGGGCTCACAAGCTTCAAGCTACGCCTCTGGATTTGATTCTTGTGTAGACAGCCTTAGGGCATGTGATAGTCCCTGTAACTATTTGGTTGCATTTTTCTTGAACATCTTCTAGGTTTGTGGTCCTTTCTTTAGGTGTCATAACCATACCTAGTCATATCTAAACTCTGCCTAAAATGTCACTACCCAGCATTACTCAACCAGGGTTTCATGCCAGCTCTCCCGAGCCACGACAAGGCATTACATTGATCCAGGCAAGCAGCATGCTGGGCCACCTCCTGCATTCAGGAGAGGATGGAAGTCTGCCTCCTCCAGATCTCCTCCACCTCTTACCCTCTCCTGGAGCCAAATTGTAAGGCTTTTTTTTGTGATGAGGAACTGTGTGATTTTGGGGAGGGGGGGGACCTCAGATGCAGTGTTGCCAACTGTCCAGATTTTTACGGACAGTTCATAAAAACGGGCACTTTTTTTCCCCCGTTCGTCAATGTCTGTGGTTGCGGGAATGTGCCAGTAAAATTAGCCGGGATTGGTGTGGCTTGGAACTGCGCATGGAGATTGGAGGCAGGGGGTGATTGGAGGCAGGGGATGATTGGAGGCAGGGGGTGATTGGAGGCAGGGGATGATTGGAGGCAGGGGTTGATGGTGGCTGTGGTAGCACCGCATGGTGGGATGGAGGCAGGGGGCAATGGAGGCAGGGGGAGATTGGAGGCAGGGGGTTTTAGTGGCAGTGGGTGATTGGAGGCAGGGGGTGTTGGTGGCACCGGAGAAGGGGATAGTGGCACCGCAGAGGGTGGGGGGGGTGGAGACAGGGGTTGTCTCACTCTCTCATACTGGTCACTGGAAGTTCAACATGGCACCTCATGGCAAAGAACTCTCTAAGGATCTGAAAAAAAAGAATTGTTGCTCTACATGAAGATGGCCGAGGCTATAAGAAGATTGCCAAGACCCTAAAACTGAGCTGCAGCACGGTGGCCAAGACCATACAGCGGTATAACAGGACGGGTTTCCCTCAGAACAGGCCTCGCCATGGTCCACCAAAGAAGTTGAGGTCACGTGCTCAGCGTCATATCCAGAGGTTCTCTTTGGGAAATAGACGTATGAGTGCTGCCAGCGTTGCTGCAGAGGTTGAAGGGGTGGTGGTGGTGGGGTCAGCCTGTCAGTGCTCAGACCATACACCGCACACTACATCAAATTGGTCTGCATTGGTGTCGTCCCAGAAGGAAGCCTCTTCTAAAGATGATGCACAAGAAAGACTACAAACAGTTTGCTGAAGACAAGCAGACTAAGGGCATGGATTACTGGAACCATCTCCTGTCGTCTGATGAGACCAGAATAAACGTATTTGGTGTCAGGCGTGTGTGGCGTCAACCAGGTGAGAAGGACAAAGTCAAGTTGGGCATGGTGGTGGACGTGTCATGGTCTGGGGCTGCATGAGTGCTGCCGGCACTGGGGAGCTACAGATCATTGAGGGAACCATGAATGCCAACATGTACTGTGACATACTGAAGCAGAGCATGATCCCCTCCCTTCAGAGACTGGGCCACAGGGTAGTATTCCAACGTGATAACAACCCCAAACACAACTCAAAGAACACCACTGCCTTGCTAAAGAAGCTGAGGGTAAAAGTGATGGACTGGCCCATCATGTCTCCAGACCTAAACCCTACTGAGCGTCTGTGGGGCTCCTCAAACGGAAGGTGGAGGAGCGCAAGGTCTCCAACATCCATCAGCACTGTGACGTCGTCATGGGGGAGGGGAAGAGGACTCCAGTGGTAACCTGTGAAGCTCTGGTGCCCTCCGTGCCCAAGAGGGTTAAGGCAGTGCTGGAAAATGACACTTTGGGCCCAATTTGGACATTTTCACCTAGGGGTGTACTGACTTGTGTTGCCAGTGGTTTAGACATTAATGGCTGTGTGTTGAGTTATTTTGAGGGGACAGCGAATGTACACTGTTATACAAGCTGCACACTCACTACACAACATTGTATCAAAGTGTCATTTCTTCAGTGTTGTCACATGAAAAGATAGAAGAAAATATTTACAGAAATGTGAGGGGTGTACTTACTTCTATGAGATACTGTAATAAAATGGCGGGTGAAGGTATATATTGTACATTCCCATCAGTATTTTCACCCAGTTATCTGTAGCACTCTTTATTGAACACATGCTGTAAGCATTGATATTGATTTGTTGACTTATTTATTTATTTGGGAGGAGGAGTGTGAATCCCACCCTTCAGTTTCTCACTACTTCCCAGTTTTCCTCAGCAGCCGCCATATTGGTACACCCAGACGACGTTCTCTGTCTCGCGCCTTTATTGCACCCGGCGCCTCTCCTGATTGGCTGTAGGGAAGGGTGGATGAGCGCCAGAAAATGATCCTATGATTCCTCAGAAAATTGTAAAACATTCTCGCAAACGTAATTTTCCTTTGATAATTATTATTTTCCTTTATTTTCAATACCATTATTCACAGGAACGGTGAGGTAGTAGTCCCGGAAGGGACGCAGAGGATGCCGGGAAGTGTAGTCGGCCGGATACCGGAAGTGAGTGAGATTTCCGGTGAGGTGGTTCTGCGCAGGCGTACCGCTATCAGTCCTTTCCAGGCTTTTCATCAGCCTTGCTGGCCGCGTGTGAGCGGCACCGAGAGGTGAGTGGAGGGACGGGGGGCCCTGGGTTTGGGGAGCCGGGCAGGGCGGGCTGTGTGAGGGGCCGGTGTACCGCATGGCACGGCGGGAGGCTGAACCGAACAGCTGGTACAGTACATCCGGAGATTGGGCCTAGAAGGCGGGTGGCTGTAAGACCAGAGGGTGCAAAAAAGGCCGGGCTACCCGCTAAGCCCAAGAGCTGGCACTTTACACCAGGAGTGATCCCAGGAGCTAGCACTCTAATAGTCAGGGGGGGGGGGGTGACCCTGGGAGCTAGCACTCTAATGGTCAGGGGGGGGGTGACCCTGGGAGCTAGCACTCTAATGGTCAGGGGGGGTGACCCCGGGAGCTAGCGCTCTAATGGTCAGGGGGGGTGACCCCGGGGAGCTAGCGCTCTAATGGTCAGGGGGGGGGGTGACCCCGGGAGCTAGCGCTCTAATGGTCAGGGGGGGGTGACCCCGGGAGCTAGCGCTCTAATGGTCAGGGGGGGGTGATCCCGGGAGCTAGCGCTCTAATGGTCAGGGGGGGGGTGACCCCGGGAGCTAGCGCTCTAATGGTCAGGGGGGGGGTGACCCCGGGAGTTAGCGCTCTAATGGTCAGGGGGGGGGGGTGACCCCGGGAGCTAGCGCTCTAATGGTCAGGGGGGGGGTTGACCCCGGGAGCTAGCGCTCTAATGGTCAGGGGGGGGTGACCCCGGGAGCTAGCGCTCTAATGGTCAGGGGGGGGTGACCCCGGGAGCTAGCGCTCTAATGGTCAGGGGGGGGGTGACCCCGGGAGCTAGCGCTCTAATGGTCAGGGGGGGGGGTGACCCCGGGAGCTAGCGCTCTAATGGTCAGGGGGGGGTGACCCCGGGAGCTAGCGCTCTAATGGTCAGGGGGGGGTGACCCCGGGAGCTAGCGCTCTAATGGTCAGGGGGGGGTGACCCCGGGAGCTAGCGCTCTAATGGTCAGGGGGGGTGACCCCGGGAGCTAGCGCTCTAATGGTCAGGGGGGGGTGACCCCGGGAGCTAGCGCTCTAATGGTCAGGGGGGGGTGACCCCGGGAGCTAGCGCTCTAATGGTCAGGGGGGGGTGACCCCGGGAGCTAGCGCTCTAATGGTCAGGGGGGGGTGACCCCGGGAGCTAGCGCTCTAATGGTCAGGGGGGGGTGACCCCGGGAGCTAGCGCTCTAATGGTCAGGGGGGGGTGACCCCGGGAGCTAGCGCTCTAATGGACGGGGGGGGTGACCCCGGGAGCTAGCGCTCTAATTGACAGGGGGGGTGACCCCGGGAGCTAGCGCTCTAATTGACAGGGGGGGTGACCCTGGAAGCTAGCGCTCTAATGGTCAGGGGGGTGACCCCAGGAGCTAGCGCTACGGAATTTAGCTCTGTAATGGTCAGGACTGAACCCAGGAGCTAGCAGTCTATTTGTCAGGAGTGACCTCATGGGTTAGCTAAGAAAAGGTGTGTGCCTTGGAAGCTCGCGGTCCTTGTGAGTTATGCGATTCGCACTCTTCCCCTTACCCACAATCCTCCGGTAGAAGTTCAGGTGTAGTGGGTGCCGATCTGCAGGTTCTCTGAATATTGTTGGGTCCTTCACCCTTTCATGGTTTCCTTAAAAAGTTTATTTATCTTTTTTGTCTCCTCGCAGAGTTCTGTGACCCCGTGAAGCTGCCGAAATGTCTCGCTTTTTTGCCACCGCCTCCGACAGCGAGTCGGAGGAATCGCTCTCCGGAGATGAAATCCTGCCCAAGCCAGTGGGAGGAACCTACAGCAAGCAGTGAGTATCTCTCCGTGTCCCGCACCGTTGTCACCCGCTGTAAGGTTTGGACTGTATACCGATGGTTCATCGTTCCTCCTCACTTATCTCCTGTTTTATCTCCAAAACTACAGGCCGCTTCTTCTCAGTGACGATGAGGAGGACACCAAGCGCGTGGTGCGCAGCGCCAAGGATAAAAGGTTTGTTCTTTCTCTGCCCATTGATGTGTACTGTCACTGGAAACATCTCACTCCATACTCTGGGACTGGGGTCTCTGAATAAGGGGCCTGAAAAACACCCCGGTGTCAGCTGGTGTAACCACTGCCCCATTGTTGGCGGCGGTGGGAGCAATAGTGCCCCATTGTTGGCGGCGGTGGGAGCAATAGTGCCCCATTGTTGGCGGCGGTGGGAGCAATAGTGCCCCATTGTTGGCGGCGGTGGGAGCAATAGCTTAGATGTAGATAGATTTTAGAGGAACAAATGTACCATGCTCTGTTACTATGACGCAAACAGCTATTGCCACGTAGCGTACTCTGTTGCTAGGACGCAGGTAGCCGTTGCCACCTAGCGTACTCTGTTGCTAGGACGCAGGCAGCCGTTGCCACCTAGCGTACTCTGTTGCTAGGACGCAGGCAGCCGTTGCCACCTAGCGTACTCTGTTGCTAGGACGCAGGCAGCCGTTGCCACCTAGCGTACTCTGTTGCTAGGACGCAGGCAGCCGTTGCCACCTAGCGTACTCTGTTGCTAGGACGCAGGCAGCCGTTGCCACCTAGCGTACTCTGTTGCTAGGACGCAGGCAGCCGTTGCCACCTAGCGTACTCTGTTGCTAGCGTGCAGGTAACGTTTATGGACGCTGCCCTAGCGACCTTTTTTGCTAGGATACAGACGGCTTTTGTGGCCTGGTAATCTCTGCAACTGGCCCTGTTACTAGGATCCAGACAGCTTCACAAATAAGTCGTCTAGCATCCTTTGTTGCAGGTTCAAATGTAGCTATTACGGTCTAGTGCCCTTTGTTGCTAGGAGGCAGGTGGCTTCTCAAGGAAGCTGCCTTGCATCCCCTCTTGCTAGGACGCAGTCTGTTATTGTCCTCTGTTGCCAGGATGCATATTGCTTTTCAAGGAAGCCACCCAGCATCCTTTATTGCTAGAAAACCGCTATTACTGCCTAGCATCCTCCGTTGTTAGGATGCAAGCGGCCTTTGCTGGATGGTGGCCTCTGTTGCTAGGATTCATATGGCTTTTTAAGGAAACTGCCTAGAATCCTCCATTGCTAGGAAACAGACAGCTATTGGCACTCAGTTGCTAGAACACAGTGAGCTTCTTCAGGAAGCCACCTAGCATCCTCTGTTGCTAGAACACAGGTGGCTATGTCCACCTAGCATTTTCTGTTGCTAGGGCACAGGTGGCTATGTCCACCTAGCATTTTCTGTTGCTAGGGCACAGGCGGCTGTGTCCACCTAGCATCCTCTGTTGCTAGGGCACAGGCGGATGTGTCCACCTAGCATCCTCTGTTGCTAGGGCACAGGCGGCTGTGTCCACCTAGCATCCTCTGTTGCTAGGGCACAGGCGGCTGTGTCCACCTAGCATCCTCTGTTGCTAGGGCACAGGCGGCTGTGTCCACCTAGCATCCTCTGTTGCTAGGGCACAGGCGGCTGTGTCCACCTAGCATCCTCTGTTGCTAGGGCACAGGCGGCTGTGTCCACCTAGCATCCTCTGTTGCTAGGGCACAGGCGGCTGTGTCCACCTAGCATCCTCTGTTGCTAGGGCACAGGCGGCTGTGTCCACCTAGCATCCTCTGTTGCTAGGGCACAGGCGGCTGTGTCCACCTAGCATCCTCTGTTGCTAGGGCACAGGCGGCTGTGTCCACCTAGCATCCTCTGTTGCTAGGGCACAGGGGGCTTCTTCAGAAGCCACCTAACATTCTCAGTTGCTAGGAAGCAGACAGCTGTTGATAACTAGCATTCTCTATTGCTAGGAGGCAGATGACTTCTGTTGATTGAGCTCAGGTGACTCTTGTACTCCAGTAGAGTAGTAGGTTTACATGTTACACATGTGAATGTTACCACACAGGTTCACATGCATACAATGTAATATGTAGGACGTGGTCAACAGGTTTTATTAAAATCTTTAGGAGAGAGCGCATCATTCATGGGGGGGGGGGCACATTTTGTAAAATGTGTAGATGGGTGTAGTAAGGCCACAAGTTTCTCAATGAGTAGATGGAGACTTGTTTTTCAAGATGCTAGTTCCGGGGCTTATATGAAGAGAAAGGGGCAGTACAGGGGTGGTTGGTCACCGCTGTAGGTTGACCGCATCCTCACGAGAGTTGGTCAGACAGTTTGTGCATGGCAGATTTGGGAACAGGAGGAACCAACGCTTGTTTTTCTCGAACAGGTTTGAGGAGCTGACCAACATCATCAAGACAATTCGGAACGCCATGAAGATTCGAGACATGACCAAATGCCTGGAGGAGTTTGAGCAGCTGGGCAAGGCTTACATGAAGTCCAAGAACATCATAGACAAAGAGGGCGTCCCCCGATTCTACATCCGACTCCTCTCTGATCTGGAGGACTATTTGAACGAGGTGAGAAGCACTGACCTGAGAAGATGATCCTCTGCCAGGAAGTGACTTTTATATATTATCTATGAAGATTGCCGCTCTAAAAATGGGAAAATGCGTATTAGAGTCCAGGAGCCGCACACACCAAACAGATATGAAAAAAAGAGAATGTTCCCCCTAGAGCAGTGATGGTGAACCTCGGCACCCCAGATGTTTTGGAACTCCATTTCCCATGATGCTCATGCACTCTGCAGTGTAGCTGAGCATCATGGGAAATGAAGTTCCAAAACATCTGGGGTGCCGAGGTTTCTCCATCACTGCCCTAGGGTTTGTTTTTTGTGATATAGTATATTAGTCAATGGAGAAAAAAAATATGTATATTTTATTGTACAATGAGTATTTACAATTTTGAAAAATCACACTATATATATATATATATATATATATATATATATATATATATATATATATATATATATATATATATATATATATATATATATATATATTAGTTTAGGCCAATATGTATTTTACATATTTTTGGTAAAAAAAATTCAAAAATCAAATGTAAATAAAAATATTTTATTGTACAATGAGTAGCAGTGCATTAGACTCATTGTGCAAAAAAAATATTATATTTTTATGTTCATTGACTAATGTACTACATCTAAAAAGCGCTGACCTTTCTCAGATCGCTGTAATCTTTGGGTTAGAACAAGCTGTCTTTGCCTTTTTGCTAACTTTTTTTTTTTTTTGCATTTCTTTCTGCAGCTCTGGGAGGATAAAGAGGGCAAGAAGAAGATGAATAAGAACAACGCCAAAGCTCTGAGCACACTGCGGCAGAAACTGCGCAAGTACAACCGGGATTTCGAAGCTCCGATCACTGCGTACAAACAGGTGAGCCGCCATTTACCAGTGTAGACTCATCGGTGGCACCTATCGACACATGGGCCTTGTAGATCAATAGGGAACAAAATAGAGCTTCAGGATTTCCCCCCTTAAACCTGTCGAGAGAGATTGGGGGGGGGGGGGGGAGTGAGATGTTGAAGGAGGGAGAGAGATATTGGGGGAGGGAGGGACGGATAGATTGGAGAGAGGAGAGAGATCTATCATTACAAAAAAAATTGAAAATCGACCAATATTTTTAACTTTTTTTTGCTATAATGTCCACAAAAAAAATATTCTTCATCAGTTTAGGCCATTATGTATTCTACATATTTTTGGTTAAAAAATAAAAAATGAAATGTATCTTGATTGGTTTGCGCAAAAGTTATAGCGTCTACAAAGTAGTGGATATATTTATGTTGTTGATGATATCATTATAATATATATATTTTTTTTTTTAACTAGTAATGCCGGTATTTAGAGATTTTGAGCGGGACTGCTACATTGCTTTGGGACCCGCAACATTTTATGCAGCGATCGGTGCTAAAAATAGCCACTGATCACTGTAATAAATGTCACTGGCAGGGAATTGGGTTAACACTAGGGGGGATCCATGGGTTACGTGTTTCCTAGGGAAGTGTTTCTAATTGGGGGGGGGGGGACTGACTGACGGAGTACAGAGAGATCGCTGTTCCTGATCACTAGGAACAGCAGATCTCTCCCTAAAAGATTAGGGTACTGTTTGTCTACATTGACAGATCTCCGTTCTGCCCCTCTGAGGAGCGGGTGGCCAGCGGACATTGCGGCTGCTGGATATGGGCATGGCCCCCCCCCCCCCCCCTGAGCTCTTAATGCGGCCGACGTACACCATTGTTATCCGCGCAGGGGAAACAACCTGCAGCAGTATGACTGTGGATGGTTGGGAAAGCGGTTAATATTCTCCTCTTGTGCAATTTGGCCACACCCACTATTCAATGCGCTTCGGTGGGGGGGGGGGCATAGTTTAGTTCCATCACCTAATGCTGATGTGGCCCGAGTTTGACATCTCCTGCCCTAGGGGTCTGCGTAAACAAGAGGCTGAAAATGGGCAGAATGATGCCAGTTTTCTGCCCAAAGAGAACCTCTGGTACTGTACTGAGGAAGAAGTTGGGGGCAGTGCATATTGAGCTAGGAGGGGAGGCAATCTCTGAGTATTTTTTACTCCATGTCGGATTCCCAAACATCGAGGTGTCTGATACTGTTTATATTGATATGCTCACTCGTGCTCTTTGTGGTTTCCAGAATCCTGAAGAATCAGCTGATGAAGATCAGGAGAAGGATGACGATGACGATTCAGAAGGTGAGGAATCATTGTATGGTCTTAGGAAAGGTTCCCATAAAGCTGGATACACACACAATAGCCAAACTGATAGAGGTGCATTGCTCAGATCAAAACATGAGCTCAGAACAGAGCGCCATTGGCTCCCGCTGCTGTCAATCAAAGTTGGTTAGCCAATGAGGAGAGAGAGAGAGGGGGGACAGAGTCGATCTGCCGTTCCATGTCTGAATGGACACACAGCTGCGGCTCAGGTGCCCCCCATAGAAAGCGGCTTGCTGTGGGGTCACTCAGCAGGAGGTAGGGTCCAGGGACGCCAGCGAGGGACCAGGGAAGAGGAGGATCTGGGCTGCTCTTTGCAAAACCAACTGCACAGAGGAGGTAATTATAAAATGTTTGTTATTTTTAACCAAAAAAAAAAAAAAAGATGTTGGTATCGCTTCAACCACTTTAATACCGGGCACTTGCACCCCCTTCCTGCCCAGGCCATTTTCAGCTTTCAGCGCTCTCGCACTTTCAATGACAATTACGCGGTCAAGCTGCGCTGTAACCATGTGAAATTTTTCTAATTTTCAAAATAGAGCTTTTATTTGGTGATATCTAATCACTTGTGTTTGTATTTTTTTTAAGGAAAATATAAAAAACATTTTTTTATTTTTTCTAGTTTGTCTGTAAATTTTGTAAATAAGTAATTTTTTTGCGGCAATGATGGGCAGCACTTTTGAGGCAGGAATATGCCTCAGTAGTGGGCACAGATGGGTAGCAGTGATGTCCAGCACTGACTGGCATCACAAATGGGTACTGATTGGTGGGCACTCACTGCTGGCACTGGTCAGTGCTTTATTGTAATGAGGGCACTGATAAGTACCCTGATTACTCTTCCAGATGTCCTCTGAGGAGATGCTGTTGATCAGCTTTCCTCCCACTCAGTGTGAGGCGAGGAGTACCGATTACTGAAATCTCCGTGTTTACATGTGACCGGCTGTGAGGGGGGCACGGCCGATCACTTGGTTAAAGCCGTGGGTCGGGGTTGCGCCGTGTCCTAGCAACACAACACGGCTGCGTTCGCTGAGCGCCCCTGGGGGCATGTGAGATTGGTCGTTCTGGGAGCCGTCGTGTGACGTTCACCCAGAACGAGAGCCGCCCCGCCGTACCATTTGACGGTGGGCGCGAGGCAAGTGGTTAAGGACTGATGATCGACAATCTATAAAAATGTCAGGTTTTTATACACAGGGAGCAATACATGCAATCTGATTTCTTCTGCTTTCCAGCTTCGTCTTCTAGTGACGATGAGAAGGATGAAGGAATGAGCGCCAGCAAGTTCCTGAAAAAGATCGAATCTGCACCGCCAGAAACCCGAAACAAGTTTTTGAAGAAGGAGGTGAGGAGACGTCTGAATGAGATTCCTGTCATCTTTCAGTTGTGTAGCGCTGCAGAATTTGTAGACTACATGAGACTTTAGACAGGAAGAAATAAATTGTATGGTGATCTGAATGTAACTTCTCTACAGGAGGCTGAAGATGATGAGGAATCCTCTGATGATGAAGACTGGGGCTCTGACTCCGAGGACTCCGACTCCGAATCTGAGGATGATGAGGGCAAATATACTTCCCTGGCTTCCAAGTTTTTGAAGAAGTGAGTGATATTCGGGGGTGTTGAGTTCTGTGGGGGGTCCGGCATCTCGCTTTATCGATGGGGGGCAGCTGCTGATGTATCTCCTCCATGTTGTGCTCTTTACATTATCGCCACATACAGCTCTGTATTTGGCTCCCTACGGGTGCTGTGATTGGCCCAGGACTGTACACTGCTCTCATTCTTCATATAATAGAACAATGCTTTTAAAAAAAAAAAAATCCTAATAAGCATATATTGATTGGTCTGCACACAAGTTATAGCGTCTACAAAATAGGGGAAATATTTCTGGAAGTTTTTATTTACTAGTAATGGCGGCAATCAGCGATTGTTGTGTTTTTTTTTTTTTTGCAAGAATGCGACATTGCAGCTGACAAATCGGACACTAGCTGACACTTTGACACACTTCTTGGGACGAGTGACACTAATACAGTGGTCAGTGCTATAAAAAACAAAACAAAAAAAAAAAAAAATGCACTGTACTAATGACACTGGCAGGGAAGGGGAAGGGGTTAACATCGGGGGGGGGGGGTGAAAAGGGTTAAATGTGCTCCTAGGAAGTGCTTTCTTAGGCCCCTTTCACACTGGGGGCAGGAGGGGCGGTGGCGGTATAGCGCCGATAAAAATAGCGGCGCTATACCGGTTCATTTGCCGCAGGATTGGGCCGCTAGCGGTGCGGTATGATCCCCCGCTAGCGGCCGATAAGGGGTTAATACCGCCCACAATGCGCCTCTGCAGAAGCCGTATTGTGGGCGGTATTACCGCGGTTTCCCATTGTTTTAACTGTGCAGGAGCGGTATACACGCCGCTCCGCTCACCGCTCCAAAGATGCTGCTGACAGGAGATTTTTTTTCTTTCCTGCCAGTGCATCGCCTCAGTGTGAAAGCCCTCGGGCTTTCACATTGAGTAGGCAGTGCAGGAGTTTTTCAGAAGAAGAAATCACCGCTCCAGGTGGGTCTACTATGCAATCACAGACTAGCTCAGGATACCGAGCGTGCTGGCAATGCACTAGGTAGGCATGGGAAAATGGATGAAAGGTGGATAGCTGCACTCCAAAAAAACGTTGAGGTTGTCTTGATTGAAAAAGCAACAAATGCATCACAGGGTTACAGCAATGGGAACAGCCGACGCGTTTCGCACTGGATCAGTGCTTATTCATGGCAGGAGTTTTTCAGGTGGTATAGCAGAGCTATTTTTAGCGATGTACCGCCTGAAAAACTCCCCAGTGTGAAAGGGGTCTTACTGCTTAATCTGATTGTAGACAGAGATCCGTGTACCTGCTTAGCAGAAACACAAACTCCATCTTCCCCTTTGTAGAACGGCGGTTTGCCTTGTTTACATAGGCAGACCGCCGTTCTGCCTCATGAGAATGATTGCAGGGTGCCGGCGAACATAGGGTCCATTGGGACCCGCTGGTTGGCTTCTGCTTTGTCCAATCACAACAGGAGCGGGTCGCTGGAGGTGTGTGCACCCCAGACCCAGTGCACAAAATTACGCACAAGTTTCTGATTTTGTGCAGGAGGTCGTCCTGCTGCATTGTATCTGCATGGGGCGGTATATATATATGTGTGTGTGTATATATATATATATATATATATATATATATATATTATAATTGATAGAAAAGTGGCAAAGGAAGCCAATAAGTTGTGCTGCAGTGCCAATTACAGGTTGGGGTAGGGACAAGACCTGTACTGCACCAGAGAATAAGGTCTCCTATGCTGCCAGCCAGGGCAGGACTGTACAAATCTCAGGGCAGGATGGACAGTCTCTTTGGCAGCTGCAACAACTTCCCTAGATGTATTACCAGTGTGAATGGATCTTGGCTTTTATTCTGGAATGCATCATTTTCACCTGCCATTTTTTTCCCCCATCTTATAGGTCGGCTCCTCTTGAAGGGGAACGCCAAACGATAGACAAAGAGAAAAAGAAAGAGAAGAAGAAGCAGCACCGTAAACTGAAGAAGGAGGAGGAAGAAGGTGAAGAGGAGGAGGAAGCAGGCGGAGGAGAATGGGAGAAGGTCAAAGGAGGAGCCCCATTGGTGAAGGTAAGTGCCAGCTGAGGGCATGGAGGGGATTTGTTCGCTCCTCTCTTCTGGCCATTTCTCTAATATCTGTTTTCTTTTATCTGTAGGAGAAACCGAAGATGTTTGCCAAGGGCACAGAGATCACTCCCCACCTTGTGGTCAAGAAGCTGAACGAGATCCTCCAAGCCAGAGGAAAGAAAGGCACAGACAGGTGAGCTGCAGCATCCGCAGTGCTCAGTGTTATGACATGGTGGGTTTCCAGCATGATGGGGCACCTTCGCTCCTTATAGGAGGATTGGTCCTAAACCTCTAATCAGTGGTCTCCAAACTGCATTTGGGGGGGCAAATGCAGCCCCATGCTTGCTTTTATGCAGCCCTTGAGGCACTGTTTTTTATCCACTGGTTCTAAGAATGGGGCATTATTTCCCTTCCCACTGACGCCAAAGATGGGGCACAATAACCGCAACCATGGGACACAATTCCTCCCGTGACCCCCCAATTGGGCCCTATGACCCCCAAAGATGGGGGGCACATTTCCTCCCCCTGTGACCCCCAAAGATGGGGGCACATTTTCCCCCCATGACCCCCAATGATGGGCGGGCACATTTCCTCCCCATAATACCAGCAATTGGGCTCACTGGCAGCAAAGATGGGGCACAATTCCTCCCACTGGCATCAAAGATGGGGCACCATTCCTCCCATGACCCCCCCCCCCCCCAATTGGGCTCTATGACCCCCAAGGATGGGGGACACATTTCCTCCCCCCCTTTGACCCCCAAGGATGGGGGTACATTTCCTCCCCCCCTATGACCCCCAAGGATGGGGGTACATTTCCTCCCCCCTATGACCCCCAAGGATGGGGGGGCACATTTCCTCCCCCCCTATGACCCCCAAGGATGGGGGGTACATTTCCTCCCCCCCTATGACCCCCAAGGATGGGGGGGCACATTTCCTCCCCCCCCTATGACCCCCAAGGATGGTGGGCACATTTCTTCCTCATAATACCAGCAATTGGGCCCACTGGCATCAAAGATGGGGCACAATTCCTCCCACTGGCATCAAAGATGGGGCATAATTTGTTTTTCCCCCGCTGATGTGGGGACCCAATGGTCAGGATTTGGCCCCCTGTTTAGAAAGTTTGAGGACCCCCTGCACTAGTTTATATATTTTGCTTTCCCTTGTTCCGTCCCGCTAGAGCTACATGAATAGTGAGTGGGCATTTTAAGGCAGACCACCCTGGGTAACGCCCACATGTGATGGTGTGCCCCCATGAGCCGTACAGCTGACTGAGGGGGAGGTCAGATTTGAAAGCACTGTCATCTGTTGATTACGTTTCCTTGTTGCTCAGCTTATGTATTCTCTCACCTCGTTCCTTCTTTTCCTCCAGGGCGGCTCAGATCGAACTCCTGCACATGCTGGCCGCCATCGGCGCCGAACACAACCTCGGCCAAGGGATCACCGTCAAGATAAAGTTCAACATTGTGGCCTCTCTGTACGATTACAACCCAAACTTGGCCGCCTACATGAAGGTATGAAAATTCCCCCCCCCCTGTGCTGTGCGCCGGACAGCATAGTGCAGTATATGGGAGAAGGTTGTTGGGGTTCTTCAGGCGGTCTAAGGTCTATTTGTGTGGCTCAACATCACGTCTCCCCTTTTCCTCCTCAGCCGGATATGTGGAAGAAATGTCTGGAATCTATTCATGAACTCCTGGATATCCTCTTTGCTAATCCCGACATGTTCATCGGGGAGAACATTGCAGAAGACTCGGAGAACCTCATCGTTTCAGACCAGGTAATGGCTCTGCTGCTTCTGTCATACTTATCCACTTGCCGCCCAAGGTACGGTGTGGACGTCCTCGGGTTTGCCGTGGTTGTCCCGGGTGATGCCGGCACCTCTACAGGCATCACACCGGTATCATTCTTTTTAGCTGGTGATTTTCTGTTTCATGCAGACTTGATCCGAGTGGCTGATTAGCCACTCGATCACTTCTGCGGGTGGCGGAAGGGGGTCGCATGCACACACGCCGCTGCCTCTTCTGGACTCAAACGTCCCATTGCAAAAGCCGGGAGCGATGTGGCCGGCGGTGATGGCGGACGTGTACAGAGAGGAGCGTCCCTGCCCCCCCTCCTCTCTGTAACCCCAGAATCCGGGAGCGATGAGGCGGGGATGGCTGCCCTGTACAGAGAGCAACGGACGTCGTTCCCCCCTCACTGTAACCCCAGAATCCGGGAGCGATGAGGCGGGGATGGCTGCCCTGTACAGAGAGGAACGGACGTCGTCCCCCCCCCCCCCCCTCTCTGTAACCCCAGAATCCGGGAGCGATGAGGCGGGAATGGCTGCCCTGTACAGAGAGGAACGCATGTCCTCCTCCCCCCCCCCCTCTCTGTAACCCCAGAATCCGGGAGCGATGAGGTGGGAATGGCTGCCCTGTACAGAGAGGAACGGATGTCGTTCCCCCCCCCCCCCCCCCCCCCCTCTCTGTAACCCCAGAATCCAGGAGCGATGAGGCGGGGATGGCTGCCCTGTACAGAGAGGAACGGATGTCGTCCCCCCCCCCCCCCCCTGTAACCCCGGAATCCGGGAGCGATGAGGTGGCGATGGCTGCCCTGTACAGAGAGGAACGGACGTCGTTCCCCCCCTCTCTGTAACCCCAGAGTCCGGGAGCGAGTAGTTTGCGCCCCTTTTGTTTACCTGGCCATCAGCGGCCAGGAAAGCAGCCGATAAGTCCGATCTATGTCTGAGATTTTGGGGTTTAATAGTTGAGCTAGTTGGCCACTCTTTTTATTTTGATATTACAAGAGAGCCGACCGCCGGCTCAAAAAAAAAGGTACCAGGGTGGTCGGTTACAACCCCTTGAAGATCAATGCCGTACCAGGTACGTGACTCGGGGGTTAATATGGAGATGAAGCAAACTCCACTCTTCTGGGAAGACTTTGCAAGAAATTGGCGGCGGGGGGGGTTTGAGAATTTGTGTCCATTCAGCCAAAAGAACATTTGCAATTTATGTACTGATGTTGGATGGGAAGATCTGGCTACCAGTCGGCGTTCCAATTCATCCCACTCAAGTTCCTCCACACCAAACTCCTCAATCTGTCTCTTTATGGAGCCGGCTTTGTACACAGAGGTACAGTAATGCTGGAACAGGAAAAAAGCCTTCTCCAAAGTCTTACTACAGTTTACAGTTGTGTAAATATTACATTGGGTTATTGCTGTACCAAATCAAGTGTGATGAGAATCTCTGTGTCGTCCCTCCAGCCTCTGCGTGTCCGCGGATGTATCCTCACTCTGGTGGAGAGAATGGATGAAGAATTCACCAAAATTATGCAAAATACTGATCCCCATTCACAAGGTATGTAGAGCACAGCGCCTGTCATTTACAACAATATGTAATATGTTGTTTTTTGTTCCTGCGCGCACCCTCTTGACGGAAGTGCAGAATCGTAGAGAGAGAGAGAGACAGATCTCTGCACATGAGAGCAGTAAAGTGGAACTTCAGACATTTTTTTTCATCTTACCATCAATTAAATCTTCTCCTCTTGTTGTTTTTAATGGGGTTGTAAAGGTAAAATTTATTTTCCCTAAATCACTTCCTTTACCTTAGTGCAGTCCTCCTTCACTTACCTCATCCTTCCATTTTTGCTTTTAAATGTCCTTATTTCTTCTGAGAAATCTTCACTTCCTGTAACTCCACACAGTAATGGGAGGCTTTCTCCCCGGTGTGGAGAAAGCCTCGTGAGGGGGCAAGCAGGAGTGTCGGCACACTCTACTTAGCAGATAGAGAAAGGAGCTGTGTGTTAGTGGTCGTCCTGACACTCCTGCTCGCCCCCTCCCCCCCTCAAGAGGCTTTCTCCACACCAGGGAGAAAGCCTTGCATTACTGTGTGGAGTTACGGACAGAAGAACAGGAAGTGAGGATTTCTCAGAAGAAATAAGGACATTTAAAAGCAAAA
This sequence comes from Rana kukunoris, assembly GCA_029574335.1. Lineage (NCBI taxonomy): Eukaryota > Metazoa > Chordata > Amphibia > Anura > Ranidae > Rana > Rana kukunoris. The sequence continues at coordinate 9,740,301 of CM056054.1, read as the reverse complement.
TGGAAGGATGAGGTAAGTGAAGGAGGACTGCACTAAGGTAAATGAAGATATTTGGGGATTTTCTTTTACCTTTACAACACCTTTAAGTGGTTAAATGTATTTGGCTTGGGCCCCTTTCACACTGCTGCGACTCGGCTGTGATTTTACCACAATTTCGCTGCCATTTCAGGGAATGTCCGTGTAAACTTGAGGTCTATGGACCTCATCTCGCATCAAAGTAGTACAAGGACTATTTTGAAGTTGATGCAACGTGAAGTCGCACAGATGTGAATGGTACTCATTGAAAATCATGGGGTACGGCTTGTCATGTGACTTTGCAGTCAAGTCTCAGAAGTGTGACAGGGGCCTTATAGCCAGCCCCCAGCAGTCAACTGTAGAGTAGAACTTGGACTGGGAGAGGGAAAAGGAGAACAAGGAGCGCCGTTGCGCTCCTATGCCAACAAGAGACCCAGTGTTGGCGAGAGCAGAGAGATGAGCTTGTTGGTCTTCTTCTGCTTCTCCTTTCTCTATCTGATCACATGCTGGGGAAAACGAGAGAGACAGATCTTTTTTTCTTTTGCTCTGACAGGCAGGGCTGTACTATGTGACAGAGCTGTGTAAATCTGGATCGACAAACACAAATTTTAAGCAGCAGTATTCTTGAGGGGGACCCCTTTGGTCGCTTGAGCCAGTTTGTTCATTTTGGCAGAAGACCAGCCTGCTTATGGCTTCTGCCTTGTTGGGAATTCTGGGCTCACCTCATGGTTTTTCTTTTCAGAGTATGTGGACAATCTGAAAGACGAAGCGCGCGTGTGCGAGGTGATCGAGCGCGTTCAGAAATATCTGCAGGAGAAGGGCAACACTGATGAGATCTGCCGGGTGTATCTCCGGAGGATCATGCACACTTACTACAAATTCGACTACAAGGCTCATCAGAAATTGCTCAGCACCGAGCAGGAGTCCAAGGTGAGGTTTTCTATATAACTTCTTTCATCTCACCCAGCAGGACAGCAATACCTCCTGTTATGGTGATAATCTGTACTACAGAGCATGGAGTGCTGGCAAATATAGTCCAACATATGTGGGTGGTGACATGTAGGGCGAGATCACCCTCTGCTACACCCCATATCTACAGCCAGAGGAGGTCACATGACTTCAAATTTCTGTAGCCATACAAAAAAAAAATTCTTCCTCTTTCTTCATTGTGGCCCTCGACTGGTTACCAAGTTGCTTAGGTGGCCCTCACTATTCAAAAGGTTGGGCACCCCTTTCTTAGCCTCTTGTTCTCCTCCTGTCTTCTCTTAGTCCCTCGTCATCGTTGTCGTCTTGTCTCTCTTAGTGAATGTAGAGATATGGTTTTGACGGAAAACAGGATTTTAAAGCTGAAGATTAGATATACATGGTTATTATGGAGAGTCAGTCTCCACCTTGTCCAATCGGTGAACGCTTTGCATTTGTTAGAATAGTTAGAATGCAAAGTGTTTTCTTATTGGCACCTTGCTGGGTTAGCGACCTTTTTGTGTTCTCTAAGCAACAGGGCAGCAGTTTGGCACCAGACCCGGAAGCAATCACTGTAGTAGTAGTAGCTTGCAGGAGGATCTACCAGGTATGAGCTTTGCATACTGACATTGATGCAAGCTGGACCAATAAAACTATGCAAAATCATGCGTACCTGAACTTTAGCTTTAGGCTTGGTCTGAGGTATTGTCATGCAAACTTCCTTTTACCTGTAAACTTGTGTAGTGCTTACAGATCTACTTTCATCTTTCTGTTTTTATATCTGTTTCTCTGTTTGAAAGAAAATCAACAGAGTTTATTTGCTAAATGAAAATGATCATGACTGCCAATGATGACTGACCATTAAAGTGTAAAAAGTAAATCGGCTGCAAGGATTAGGTAGATGTTTCCCCGTAGCCAGCGGGGACGGGTTGATTTCTGTGAATAAGTAACCTGGATCTCTCATTTTGAGGTATTTAATATATTTTTTTTTTTCCTTTTGCAGTCAGAACAGGACCAGGCTGAGAACGAAGCAGAGGACAGCGCAGTCCTCATGGACAGGCTCTGCAAATACATCTACGCCAAGGACAGAACAGACAGAATTCGAACCTGTGCCATCCTGTGCCACATCTACCACCATGCCCTCCACAACCGCTGGTTCCAGGCCAGAGACCTCATGCTCATGTCCCACCTGCAGGACAACATCCAACATGCTGACCCTCCAGTGCAGGTAAGGGAGAGCCTGGCCCTTCAGGACATGCATAACAATATGGAGATCACACACTTTTCTGTATATTGACCACTCCCCCCCCCCCCCCCTTTATGACCAGGGCATTCTTTGCTATTCAGCCCTGCGCTACTTTAACTGGTAATTGCACAGTACTTAACTAACTGGCTGTGCACAGTATACAGAGTCCTGTGGTTTTTGTGTGCGATTTGCCACAGCCGATTAGCTCACTTCAGCCAAAATCATTGACTGAAATCAGCTGACAAACTTGTGCTGTGTCCAATCACAGGATGGGTTGAACCTGGAAGAAAAGCCGCGATGTACAAGCACGTCACTTGGCTTGCAGCTGCCACTAATGTTGGTGGGTAGGTAGTAGTTGGAGGCTTTTTGGGTCTCCGTCTTATATAAAGTGGTCCACCAGTCAAACAAATACACATATAGGAACTTTCAATGGTTGGTTAAGGTCATGCTGTCCGTCAAATCAATGATGCATCGCACCGGGGGGCAGGGCCTAGTGTTGCACTTGGCGGCTATGGCCGCCACTGTAGCACACGGGAGTGCGCCTGCAAGCTACCCCCCTTGGGAGAGAGCTTCCCAGAAGGGGGTTAGCTCTTGCAGATGAGGATCGGGGCCACTCTGCAAAACTAACTGCACAGTGGAGGCAAGTATGGTATGTATGTATGTTATTTAAAAATAAACTATTACAAACCCTTCAATATATCACTGGCTGCATCCATTGGATCAGTGTACTGGTTCGCTGCTGGTACTATGTGATCCCAGCAGATCACATGACAATTGTAAACAATGGATGGTTTCCTTTCATGCCATCCATTGTGTCCAAAATTGTTTCTAGCTGTGATTGGTCACAGTCATCACATGGTACAGACCGGGGCAATTGCAGCCCATCTTACCATGTGATTGGTTGTGGCTAATCACAGCTAACCACAACGAAAACAGAATAGATTTCATAGAGTAAAATGTTTGCTTTATAGCAATGAAATGAATTGCTATAAGCAATCCTAATGTGTAAAAAATAAATACAAATCCTGATCACTTGCCCAGAGTAGTACAATGTTACTCTGCCAACATATTGCCTGTTTTTTCTATTGATGACGGGTAAATGGCACCCCACTGGTCACGTCGAGCTGAAATGTGCTCCTTCCGGTAAACCTGATTACTGTCCCCTATCAGTTTACAGAGCAGCCACACCCATTACAAGGCTTATTCCATTTGGAAACGCAGTTTTAAAGAGATCCTCCAGGATGGTGGACCTAAAAGATGGCTCAGGACCCCCACTGCAGGAAACAAGACTAGCTGCCTCCGTTCTTGTATTCCCTGTCTACCTGCACATACAACCCAGTCCAGCCCCTGGCTTGTTGGTCTTCAACACTAGGGGCCAACTGTAAGCATTGGAGATCTCCTCCTCCTCCCCCCCCCCCCCCCACTATCCCCCAGCAGTCTGGTGAGTCCTGGGTTGAAGGGGGCCCCAGAGGAAGGTGCCTGCCTGGGGTTGGGTATGCCCTACCCTCCCGTTCCTCTTATGACCCCTTATCTAAATATTGGAGTTTTTTTTTCTGGAATGTTCTGTGAGGCATGGGTAAGGATATTGCTGAGGAAGTGGCCCCATTTTGCCGCATATTGGCTTCTTCCTTCATGGTGGTCTGGATCCTTAGACGTTCATCTGTTTTATTTCTTGACCTAATCGCCTAGCGCGGGTCCAATATAGTTGTCCTCTGTGCTTTTAAACAATTTTTATTGGTTTCACGTTGTGACCCGATTACTTTTGTCATTTCCAGATCCTGTACAACAGGACCATGGTGCAGTTGGGTATTTGCGCCTTCCGACAAGGCATGATCCGCGATGCACACAACGCCCTCCTGGACATCCAGTCTAGCGGGAGAGCCAAGGAATTGCTGGGACAAGGTCTGCTGATGAGGACCATGCAGGAGAGAAACCAGGAAACGGAGAAGATAGAAAAACGCAGGCAGATCCCCTTCCACATGCACATCAACCTGGAGCTGCTGGAGTGCGTCTACCTGGTGTCCGCTATGCTGCTGGAGATCCCATATATGGCAGCCCATGAGTTCGATGCACGGAGGAGGATGATCAGCAAGCAGTTCCACCATCAGTTGCGTGTGGGCGAGAGGCAGCCGCTGCTTGGTGAGTCTACGGGGGGGAATTGGGGTTTCCAGGATATATTTATGTATGTTTGTCTATCCAAAAGTGATATCTAATTTGTAGCTGAGTCTGATGGGTTCTTGAATCTCTATCTCTCACCCACCCCAAAGATTTGTATGTTCCACCATCTTTATCATTCCTAGTTTTTCATATCTAAAGGAGATCTGTGGTCAAACTGTAAAATCACATGTGTGATTCATTCCACCATTCCCAGCAAGACCAGTCTCTGTTTTTTCATAGTACCTTGTAAACATTTTGTAAATACTTGCTGATCCTGCCAGTATAGAACCACTGGGTATTCCCTTCCTTTGATAGGCTGACAACACGCTTCCTAGATCTTGCCCTTGGCGATGGCGCCATCATTGAGGACAAGCCCAGATCCGCCCACAGTATTTTAACCACTTCAGCCCCGGACCATATTGCTGTCCAAAGACCAGAGCACTTTTTGAGATTCGCCGCTGCGTTGCTTTAACTGACAATTGCGCGGTCGTGCGACGTGGCTCCCAAACAAAATTGGCGTCCTTTTTTTCCCACAAATAGAGCTTTCTTTTGGTGGTATTTGATCATCTCTGCGGTTTTTATTTTTTGCGCTATAAACAAAAACAGAGCGACTATTTTGAAAAAAATGCAATATTTTTTACTTTTTTCTATAATAAATATCCCCAAAAATATATATAAAAAAATATTTTTCAAACCTCAGTTTAGGCCAATACGTATTCTTCTACATATTTTTCGTAAAAAAAAATCGCAATTAGCGTTTATTGATTAGTTTGCGCAAAAGTTATAGCATTTACAAAATAGGGGGTAGTTTTATGGCATTTGTATTAATATTTTTTTTCACTAGTAATGGCGGCGATCAGCGTTTTTTTCGGTACTGCGATATTATGGCTGACACTTCGGACACTTTTGACACATTTTTGGGACCATTGGCATTTTTATAGCGATCAGTGCTATAAAAATGCATTGGATTACTATAAAAATGCCATTGGCAGTGAAGGGGTTAACACTAGGGGGGGGGGAAGGGGTTAAGTGTGTTCCTATTGAGTGTGTTCTAACTGTATGGGGGGGGTGGCACTCACTAGGGGGAATCATGATCTTCTGTTCATCATTGTATGAACAGAAAATCAGTTTCCCCCGCTGACAGGAAACAGCGCTGTGTGTTTTCACACATTTCAGCTCCCGTTCCCCGCTCTGTACACAGGAGGAGCGAAGTGACAGGATCGCGCTCCCGGCTGGGAGCGATCGCGGGGGGGGGGCGGATATCACGGACATCCGCCCGCGGGATCGCTCCTGGAGGTAGGGGCGCACGCCGCGGAGGGGGGTCCCGATGGGCCCCGAACCGCAAGCGCGGGACGTAGAGCTACGGTGCTCTCGCGCAGGAGTACGAGCCTGCCGCCGTATAACTGCGGCGGCTGGTCGGCAAGTGGTTAAATTGACAACACATAGGGGTTGATTTACTAAAACTGGAGAGTGCAAAATGTGGTGCGGCTGTGCATGGTGGCCAATCGGTTCCAACTTCAGCTTTTAGTACATGCTGTCTATTGAATAAAAGACCACCCATCAGGTTTTGGAGTGCGTCTATCCATTTTTCTTTGTCTTCATCCAACTTCAGCTTGTTCCATTAAAGGGGTTGTAAACCTTCGTGTTTTTTCATCTTTAATGCATCCTATACATTAAAGGGGGAGTTCCAGCCTTTTTATGTTTATTAACCACTTGCTGACGGCCGTACGACTTTGTACGGCCGTAAAGTGGTTCTAATTCTCCGTGAAGCCCTCTTTTTACGGCCTCCGCATCACTGACATGCCGATGCGCGTGGCTGGCGGCCGCAGTGTCCGCCAGGCACTCGCGATCGGCGGTTACAGGACAAGGACGTGGATCTGTGTGTGTAAACACACAGATCCACATCCTGTCAGGGAGAGAGGAGACCGATGGTGTGTCCCTCGTACATAGGGACACAGATCGGTCACCTCCCACAGTCACGCCCCCGCCACAAACAGTAAGAACACAATGCAGTGCACACATTTAACTCCTCCCTCACCCCCTAGTGTTAACCCTTTCAATACCAGTCACATTTATACAGTAATTAGTGCATTTTTATAGCACTGATCGCTGTATAAATGTGAATGGCACCAAAAATGTATAAAAAGTGTCCGATGTGTCCGCCATAATGTCGCAGTCCAAATAAAAATCGCAAATCGCCGCCATTACTAGTAAAAAAAAAAAATTCTGTCCCCTATTTTGTAGGCGCTATAACTTTTGTGCAAACCAGTCGCTTATTGCGATATCTTTGGTTAAAAAAAAAAATGTAGAAGAATACGGCCAATAAATCGGCCAAAACTGAGAAAAAAAAAGTTTTTTTTTTTTTAAATTGTCGCTTTTTTTTGTTTATAGCGCAAAAAATTAAAACCGCAGAGGTGATCAAATACCACCGAAAGAAAGTTCTATTTGTGGGGAAAAAAGGACATCAATTTTGTTTGGGAGTCACGTCGCACGACCGCCCAATTGTCAATTAAAGCGACGCAGTGCCGGAAGCTGAAATTTCACCTGGTCAGGAGAGGGGTATATGTGCCCAGTAAGGAAGTGGTTAAAAGTCAGCAGCTACAAAAAGTGTAGCTGCTGACTTTTAATAAACACCCTTACCTGCGATGCGGCCGCCTGGAGCGTCGCTCCTCCCCCCTCCGTCAGGCACCTCCATTTCACATTGTGGGCATCCGGCCGTGACAGTTTTCGTCTTCACGTCGGGCACTCGCTGCAAATGCGCGAGTCGCGCTGCGCTCTGAGTGGACAGGCGAGCTCCTGCGACCTGTCAAATGTCCCAGGAGATTGCCTAAAGGGTGGGGCCACCTAATGTCGAGAGTCGCCGCTTAAGTGGTCCCTGGGAGGAAGTGGACAGGAAGTCCCACTCCTACCAAAGCCCCCCCCCCCAAAAAAAAATTATACCAAATGTGGCATGTAAGGGGGCGATGAGTGCTTAAGGCAGTAGTTCCACTTTTGGGTGGAACGCTGCTTTAAGGTGAAAAAACACCTTGCACTGTCCAGCCCTTCGGAGCCCCCGTTTTTATTTACCTGAGCCCCGAATTTTAGTGGGCGCGATCCCGCGTCGCTCTCTCCACTGCTTCTTGGCTCTTCATTGGATAGATTGATGGCAGTGCAGCCATTGGATCCTGCTGCTGTCAATCGCCCGGGGCCGCGTCATACACTCGGTGTCTATGGATGCCGACTGTATGACATGGGAGCGCGCACGCAAGGTAACCCCCTCGTGAGAGACCTTCCCAGAGGGGGTTAGCTTTTGCGGGGAGGAGCCGCCGAGGGACCCCAGAAGATGAGGATCGGGGCCACTCTGTGCAATACAAACTGCATGGTAGAGGCTAGTATGGCATGATTCTTTTTTTTTTGTCATTTTAAAGCTTTGACATAAATACCTGAAAGCTGATTGGTTTCTATGCAGAGCTGCACCAGATTTTGCGCACTCTAGTTTTAGTAATCCAACCCCCATTACTGTTTATGCAAGAGCTTGCACTTCCTAGATGTGTGCACACCTTGCTTAACGTGATTGGTGTGTGCATTTTGTTTTTTAATAATACATATTATACACACACCTCATACTTATCTGCTCTGTGCAGTTGGTTTTGCCCAGAGCCGGCCTTATCCTCCTTTTCTGGGGTCCCCTGATAGCTCTCCTGGCTTCTCCTCTTCGGTGAGTGCCCCCAACAGATCGCTGCATTCCATGGGGTGTGGGCGCGCTCCTGCTGCTGCCTCTATTGACACAGCCGGCAGGACTCGGTCCTGCGCCACTGGATTTGAAAAATTATTTTGGCTGTAGTAACTCTCCATTATCCCCCCAAACCTGAAAAATCTTTCCTTTGGATGAGATCAATGCGATTCCTTAAAGGGGTTGTAAAGGAATTGTTTTCCCCCTAAATATCTTCCTTTACCTTAGTGCAGTCCTCCTTCACTTACCTCATCCTTCCATTTTGGTTTTAAATGTCCTTATTTCTTCTGAGAAATCCTCACTTCCTGTTCTTCTGTCTAACTCCACACAGTAATGCAAGGCTTTCTCCCTGGTGTGGAGTAATCTTGAGGGGGGGGAGGGGGTGAGCAGGAGGGTCAGGACACTCTCTACTCTGCAGATAGATGTGTGTTAGTGGGTGTCCTGTAGTCCAATGGAGGGGCGAGCATGACTCTCCACACCAGGGAGAAAGTCTCACATTACTGTGGTGAGTTACAGACAGAAAAATAGGAAGTGAGGATTTCTCAGAAGAAATAAGGACAATTTAAAAGCAAAATGGAAGGATGAGGTAAGTGAAGGAGGACTGCACTAAGGGAAAGGAAGCTATTTAGGGGGATTTTTTTTTCCCTTTACAACCCCTTTAAGTTGTATTATGTTGTGACTTGTGGTCTAATCACCGTGTCCTCCTCCTCCATCCCTCAGGTCCCCCGGAGAGTATGAGGGAACATGTAGTCGCTGCTTCAAAGGCCATGAAGATGGGAGACTGGAAGACCTGCAGGAACTTCATCATTAACGAGAAGATGAACGGGAAGGTGTGGGACTTGTTCCCGGAGGCAGACCGCGTGCGGAACCTTCTGATCAGGTAGGAAGTCCCGCCTCTTCCTGAGAGATCCTAGCCCCGTCTGTAATAAGGTCACATTGTCACCTTCTTGTCTTCTTTCATCCTCAGGAAGATCCAGGAGGAATCTCTAAGGACTTACCTCTTCACCTACAGCAGTGTCTATGATGCTATCAGGTCTGAGTCCCCTATGTGGCTGTCATGTTTTGTTAATGTGTTGGAGACGGAGGCTGTGATCCCCTGTGTGTTTTGTGAACCCTTTCTGACTTTTTCCTTTACTTCCGGTGTCTCTTCTCTTCCAGGATGGGGATTTTGGGAGACATGTTTCAGCTGGAGATCCCCACAGTACACAGTATTATCAGCAAGATGATCATCAATGAGGAACTGATGGTGAGTCTCACCTGTGATGTCATCACCGTTTTCTATGTCCATTATCCTGTAAAGCAGTGGTTATCGGTCCTGTCCTCAGGGCCCACTAACAGGCCAGGTTTTATGTATTACCTTGGGGGGGAGATGCAGACTAGAATACGGCAATCACTGAGCAGCAAATGACATCACCTGTCATGTATTTCAGTTATCTTGCAAACCTGGCCTGTTGGTGTGCCCTGAGGACAGGGTTGAAGACCACTGCTGTAGAGGACCATACACATATTTCTGTAAGGCCTCTTTCACACTGGGGCAGTGGTGGTAAAGCGCCGCTATTTTTAGCAGCGTTTTACCGCTAATTTTGCAGCGGTATTCGGATGCTAGCGGGGCGGTTTTACCCCTGCTAGCGCCCGAAAAAGGGTTAATGCCACCAGCAATGCGCTTCTGCAGAGTCCCACTGTTTAGGGTCAGATTTTAGGCGCTGTTTTTAGTTCAATAGCGCCTGCAAACGCCCCCAATGTGAAAGGGGTCTTGTATAAAAAACTTTGGTTGTCATTAATCCCCACCTTGTGTTTTCTTTCCTCCCACAGGCGTCCCTGGATCAGCCCACCCAGACGGTGGTGATGCACGGGACGGAGCCCAGCTCTCTGCAGAACACTGCCCTGCAACTGGCCGAGAAACTAGGCAACCTGGTGGAGAACAATGAGCGCATCTTTGACCATAAGCAGGGCAGTTATGGTGGATACTTCAATCGCGGTGAGGAAGGCTGTATGTTCTTAGGATCCTGCATCTTCATCCTTTTCTCCTTCCATAGTGCACGTAAAATGTCCGTCCTCCACCTTTTCCTCCACATCCGCTTAAAGTGGACTCTTGACCCGCACTTGGTGACGGCCATTTACAGGACTGAGCTGATATTATGTCTGTCTCATGTGGTGTAGTCTTACTAATGAGGCACCTGAGAGGGAATGTCCGTTTTGTATGTAGTGGAGAAGGGATAGGATCTGTTTTAGGTCTTTATTGCTGTCTGGGAGAGGCTGAGCCAGGTGCCAGTCCAGGCATGTGGGTGGATCCCGATCGTAAGGTTGTGGTCACTCAAAGGGTGTAGGTCCTCTTGGGTGGGACTTTAAATTGGCTAGCTGATAAACCTCAGACAGTAATAGTCAAAATGTGTAGTTTGATATTTGTCAATAAAATGATCACAGTATAACAGATCACTAGCCTGGCTGGCTCTTAGACAGCCGACAGCGGGTCTCCGGTGAAAACGGGTCACAGGACTGCAGAATGATCTGCACTCCTCTGTTCCACGGGGGAAGTCCAGCCAAACAAGCTTTGGTGTATTTCTCCTTTAAAGTGATATTTAAGGTTACCATTGTTACAAAAAAAAAAATCATACTTGCCTTCACTGTGCAGTTCGTTTTGCATTGAGTGCCCCGATCCTCCTCTTCTGGGGTCCCTCGGTGGCTCTCGCGGCTCCTACCTGCATTAGATAACCCCTTCTGGGAAGCTCTCTCCCGAGGGGGTTACCTTGCGGACGCGCTCCTGTATCATACATTTGCCGTCCATAGATGGGTGGGGGGGCTGGACACTACAAGGTGTTTTTCCACCTTAATGCATAGGATGTATTAAGGTGAAAAACACGAGGCTTTACAGCCCCTTTAAATATTTCTAACAGGAACATGGACACTAATAAGGGACGGTTCACACTGGTGCGTTGTCCGACATCGGATGCGATGCACACTGCCGTGCAAATTACATGCGATGTCTGTGCGATGCAAACTCGGCCATACAGATTGTATGACTGAATTTGCATAGCATCTGGACCAAACTCGCATAGGAACCTTTTGTTTGGCCCTCGCCAGAATCGGATTCCATGAGTTACGATTTCTGTCCGAAATTGACAGTTCGCACTGCGATATGCAAACCGATCTGGGGGTGGTATTAATGCAGAGTTCCACCCAGAAATAGAACATCCGCTGTCTGAATTCCCCCTACCCCCCCCAATCCTGGCAAAAGATCACCCCAGTATCCATGGTGATCTACACCACGTCGGAGCCTCCTACGTTTCCCCCCCCCTGTCTTCTGGGAGACACAGGTCCCGGGAGACAGCAGGGACCACTGGTAATGAAACCAGTAACACTGCATTACAGCCAAGCAACCAACATGCTCAGGATCCCGTGAATGGCAGCCATTGTTTTATCATGACAGATGAGCAAAAAAATTCTAACATTCCACATGAAAAGCTAAATGTTATTTTCTACACGGCCGTCTCCTGGGGGGGTCAGCGAAGGGTCCACTTTAAGTGCTTTCTCATCCTCGTCTTCATTTTTCTTCATATTGTTGTGGTGTTTTTTTATTTTATTTTTTGGCTATTGCTTTACTACATTTTTATTGTGCTCATGTACTATATATCTAACCCCAAGAACAACATATGTTCTATAGAATTCTTAGATGTAGTTTCCCCATTACTTTATTTTTTTCTCTCCTTTTTGTTGTTGTTTTGTTTTATTTTTTCTGTTGTGGCTTTTTTTCTTTTCTTTCCTCTTTTGGCGCTTTTTTCTTTTCTTTCCTCTTTTGGCGCTTTTTTCTTTTCTTTCCTCTTTTGGCGCTTTTGTTTTTTTTTTTCTTTCCTCTTTTTTGGTGCTTTTTTGTTTTTTTCTTTCCTCTTTGGCTTTTTTTTTCCCCTCTACTTATTTCCCCCCCTTTTTTTTGGGGGGGGCTTTTTTCCTTTTTGTTTTGGGATACAGTAATAGGTATCCTGTGTATAAATGAGATCCGACCTCCTAACATGGGACACAGTATATAGCAATAAGAGGTGGTCACATCATCCTTAAGGGTACAGAAAAACATCAGAAGTTCAGACTCGCACAAGGCAGCTAAATTTTTTGGGGAAAACCCCTTGTGTCCGGGAGTCTCCAAACTTTATATACTAAGGGCCAGCTTGGTGTTCTTTAAAGTTTTTAGGTGGACTGTGGCCAGTGGGAGTAGAATATGTCCTGGCATCAGTGAGAGTAAATGGTGCTCCATCGTTGGTGTAAGTGGGAAAAATTGTGCCCTGTCATTAGTGTCCGTGAAAAGAATAGTGCCCCATCAATGGTGTCAGTGGGAGGTATGGTGCCTCGTCGTTGGTGTCAGTGGGAGGAGTAGTGACTCGTTGGTGTCAGTGGGAGGAACTATTTTTCACTGTTGCAGATGGTGTGAGGAATAATTCCATAAGGGCCTGTTTAAAAGCAAGCAAAGGGCCGCAGTTTGAAGAACACAGCTCTAGTCTCATTATTATGAGCAAACCGAAAAGTAATAGAATTGTGGTGATTGATATTTGGCTTTGAATGTGTCTAATTTTAATTATTTTGTGAATTTTCAGACCAAAAAGATTCTTACCAACGGAAGGAGGGCGGCTACCAGAGGAGAGGATACAGGAGAGACCAACCCAACCAGAGCAACTATTGATCTCCTCTCCTCCATCGTCATTCCCAGCTTTTATAGATTTCCATGTAGGCCTCTGCTGCCCACATTTTTCATCCCTTCTCTTATATATAATAAAGTTATTGCTGTGAATTAAATCCTTGTACTTCATCTGAGTGTGAAATCCCTAAAAGATTTGATGTCTTGTTGGTTATATGAATTGGGAGAGGGGAGATTAGTTGTATGCATGCCCTGTGTGGGGCCATCTCCATTGTGCGCATCCCGGGCACCAGAGTCCCATAGAAGTGTATTGGGTCATGAAGTTGGTGTGTCCATGCAGCAGCCACGTGTCCCAATAGACCTCTATGGGACTCCGGACCAGGGATGCACACACCTCTCTGCATCCCCATGCTGGTGAAAGTTGGTCCTGTGCAGAACACACAACTGATCCACAAGTCCTGCAGTAATTCCGACGATATAGCGTCGCTATACTGCCAACGCACCTCCACTGCCCCGCGTGAAAGGGGCCTTAAGAAGCCGTGGGGGACCCTCCATGTCCATTTTGCTTAGGGCCCCCAAATTCCTTCAAATGGCCTTGGCTGCATGTAAAGTCTATGATAAATAGTTGGACAAAGGTTTTGTAGCAGCTGTTAAGGACTGTTATAATAGATAATGGTAATAATTGCGGGTGCCCGGCGGCCGTCGGGAACGTGAGTGGTGCCGCGGGCGCACGCGCGCCCTAGAACGAGGGGAACAGACGACGTCATATGACGTCCACTCATCGGCGAAGGGTTGCTGCGCTAGTCACTCCACCATTTGGCCCAGTATGGAAGTGGTTAAACAGAGTAGATGGGCAAAGCAAGCCAATATATTAGTTTTAGATTATATAGCCACCCATGTTCAATAGAGGGGCAAGCTTGAAGCTAGGTCACACAGAATACTCACTCAACCCTAAAAGGTTGGAAATAAGTGTTATCATAAAAGATGAGGGCCAGAGCCAATATCAAAATATATTAATAAAGTATCAAATCAAGCAATAAATACCAATTAAACAAAATTAATAGACATGCTGCCCCACTGTGTCACTCCTGCCACCTGTGTTCAATGAAAGACAAGGTTGGTCCAGCAAGGCGACAATTAACACCCAAAGGATGGACATAGAGGTATATATACATCATATGAGAAAGGTGGCCTACATACAGTAGACAAATGGGTATTAAGTATTGTATGACTGCATGGACCATATTGTAAAAGCATAAAAGAGTCACATCCTTATACAGTAAATATCTGCATGTATGCATAGAAAATCATGCCTCCATCAGAGAATGGCATGTAATGGTTTGCATGGGGCCCATTTATATGCCTCAACGTGGCTAACAATTGGCGCCTAAATGGTGCCCGAAGATGACATCGGTGCTGCGCATGCATGTGCGGTGCTCAGCGCTGTGAATAGACGCCCACAAGACAATGGTCCACAAAGGTAAATCTGCCTGGAGCACCATCTAGAGGTGGAACAAGGTGCCTGTGAGCACAAAACAAGGGATAGGAACCACACTCTCCTTGATGACAAAGAGGAGAGTGTGCGGGACGCATGAATCCACCCACCAGACCTAGTGCAGCGCCTCCAGCAGCAGTCAGCCATTGAGATGCATCTTAATCAAAGTACAAAAAAAAACATATAAAGTTATTGTAACAAAAATGATAGAAAATACACTAAATACGACTGACCAGATAGTCCTATATCCAATACAAACATATATGTGTCAAGTGTCAACGGCAAAGTTGGTGAACTTGGAATTTTGAGCAATATTTGAGAAACTGTAAACTAAACCTGGGCAGATTCATTAATCCCGACCAGTCACCAGTGGAACAAACCCAAGAGCCATTACCTGGTGTCACAATTTTAGTCTGCCATCATGTAATCCCTGGTGACAACTGGATTTTCCTAAAGGTGGCCATACACGGTTTGAATTTCAGAAGAAGTTTCTTTCGAAAAATTGTATGAAAGAATTTCGTATTGCAGCAACAGCCAATTTTCGTGCGGCAAACAAATTTGAGAAATCCGACATGTTGGAAATTTTTGGAAAAACAAACGATTTTCTGATCAATGATGGAAGAATCGTGTGAGAAATGTAATAGAAAAAAAAAAATGCGCTTGTGCAAGAAAAGAATATTCCCGGAGAGAAACGAATATTTTTCCCGGCAACATGAACGTTTTTTCGGCCGAATTTCAAAAATCATTGGTGGCGTCATCGGATCACAAAAAAAAAAACATGTATGGCCTGATTTAGTCTCCAAACCATGGGGAACCCACCCCTACCTCTGGAGACCTTGAGATCCAGTGAGACTTAAAAACATTATCTATATTAGGGATGAGCCGAATACCCCCGCGGTCGGTTCGCACCAGAACCGTCGAACAGTCCGATCGTTCGCACGAACATTTAGAACCCCCATTGAAGTCTATGGGACTCGAACGTTCGAATTCAAAAACGATCATTTTAAAGACAAATTTTCAAGTTATTGTTGGAAAACGTCTTTGAGAACCCGGGTCTTGCCCCAGGGAACAAAAGTCTTAAAAACGGTCGTTTTTTCAGGAGCAAAAATATTCCATTGATAGTAGTATCAATGGAAAAAAAAAAGTTTTAAAAACGGTCGTTTTGTTTCACACGAATTTGCCGCGAACGATCGCTTTTGTTCGAAATTCGCCGCACGATCGAACGGACAATGTTCGAGTCGAGCATACGTTCGTTTCGAACGCGAAGCTCATCCCTATATTTATAATGGGAGTTTCAGGAGGAGAGCTTGATTTTAACATGTGGGTTTAACAAATCTTTTACTTATATTTTCAAAACGTCTGCACAGGCAAAAAATGTCTTATGCAGGCCATACACGGTCGAATTTCGAACAAATTTTCTTTTCAAAATCAGAAAGTTCGTTTTTTTGTGATCCAATTATGCCACCATTGATTTTCGAAATTCGGCCGACCAAAACTTTCATGTTGCCGGGAATATTCGTTTCTCTCCGGGAATATTCTTTTCTCTCCGTAAATATTAGTTTCTCTCTGGGGATATTCTTTTCTTGCACATGCACATTTTTTTTTTCTATTACATTTCTCGCACAATTCTCCCATCATTGATCAGAAAATCGGCCGATTTTCCGAAAATTTCCAACATGTCGGATTTCTGAAATTTGTTTGCCACACGAAAATCGGCTGTTGCTGCAGCCCACTAACGGTGCGAAATATGAACGAAAATTCTTTGATACCATTTTCAAAAGAAAATTCTTTTGAAATTCGAACCGTGTATGGCCGGCTTTAGTTTTGGATTGAGGAGGGAAGGGTTAGAAGCCTTTGTTGGATTTTAGGGCCCATTAAAATTTCTGTGATTACCTGCGGGAGACCCAGCTGGGATTTCTGGTAATTACACTAGCCACATCCCGAAAGGTTAATTCCAGAGAACCCCTGCTGGGTCTCCCACGTAAGCCCTGGATATCAGTCACAGCTGGACAGAGTTTCTAATTTTTCCCCACTCAAATTAGAGAGAAAAGTTTTTGGCTTGACATGCAAAAAATTAATACTAATATTGATAATTATTCTAATTAACTTATCACAAAATTTCTCTTACCTACTTGACTGTGGCTTTTTTCTTACCCGCTGCAGAGATAAATGCAATGGGCCAGATTCTCAGAAGAGATACGACGGGGTATCGCAGGAAACACCGTCGTATCTCTGTTTTTTTCCCCCGGGTATCAATGCGTGCGATTCATAGAATCACTTACGCATAGATACGGCGAAGATCCGACAGGTGTAAGACACTTACACCGTCGGATCTTAGATGTAATTCCTTCGCTGGCCGCTAGGTGGCCTTTACGTTGATTTCTCATTTGCCTATGCAAATGAGCCTAATACGCCGATTCCCGAACGTTTTTACGCCACCTCGTCGTCGTTTACGTCGTTTCCATAAGCGTAAACCTACCCCTGCTATATGAGGAGTAGGCTTACGAAGTGCCGTCGTATGCCATGTTAAGTATGGTGTCGGGTCAGCGTCGTACGTCATTTTACTAAGTTGTTCGCGAATAGGACTTTACGTCAATGACGCTCACGTTGGCTTCATTGACGTTTTCCGTCGTGAGCTGGAGCATGCGCACTGGGCTATTTTTATGGCCGGCGCGGGGGCGCGCTTAATTTAAATACAAGCCGCCCCCTTTGAATTACGCGGGGATACGCCGGGCCATTTACACTATGCCACCTCAAATTACGGAGCAAGTGCTTGGAGAATACGGCACTTGCTTCAGTAAGTTGTGGCGGCGTAGTGTAAATAGCTTGCTCTACACCGCCGCGGATTCTATGAGAATCTGGCCCAATATGTCACTATTTGCTGCACTACTGGTGCAAGGATTTAATTTTTAACATACACATTAAAATAAGCATTTTTCTTTTGCTAGAAAATCACTTAGGACTTTCCAAGCATTATATATTTTTAGAAAGCAGAGACTCTGGAGTATAAAATGTCGGCTGTTGCAATTTTTTTTTTTTAAATAACATTTGAGCAGCCATTTATTCAATGCATATTTTCAGGAAAAAATACACTTACATGAATTTTAGTGCACACAAACACAACACTATTTTTTGTTAAAAAATAAAAGATCGAGTAAAAAGATACCAAAGATTAAAAAGATACCAAAGAGACCAAGATTTAAAATTGTGCATGCCTGCGAAATGACGATATACTATGGTACCTAAACTTCTCTATAGGTGACACATTAAAGCCCTGTACACACGGGCCAGAATCTTGGTAAGAATCTCTTGCCGCCCGAGTGTACAGACACTCGATTTAAAAGAACCACCATTCTTTTGAATGGCAAGAACGCGGTAATGTCATCGCGTATGACGAGCATGCGCTTGTCACTTTCAGTGCCATCTTGCTGCACCCTACCTATGCCGTGGAAGTCATTTCGAGCATGCGCGGGTTTCCACGGCGACAGGTTAGTATACACACGCTGGGGTTCCTTGGCAGGAAAACACTGCCGAGAATCACAACGAGAAAATAGAGAGCAGATTCTCTAATTTTCTCGTTGAGATTTTAGGCAGTTTTCTTGATGAGAAACCTGAAAGCCTCGTACACACACTCGGTATACTCGGCAAGAAAGCTCTGCCAGCAATTTTCTTGCCGGTTCTTGCCGAGTAAACCGAGCGTGTGTACGAGGCTTAAAGCGGTGGTTCACCCTAAAATGGAAAATTGTATCAAATACTTACCGTAATTTTCCTTTCCTGACGCCAAACCATGGCAGCATACTAGTGATAGAGCTCCGCCTCTTGACCCCTCCCCCAGGACCAGTGAATAGCATAAATAAAGGCATGGTTAGCCGCCACCCCATTCTTTGTAACAAGCCACATACCGGAACGCACATGGGTGGGCTCATATGCTGCCATGGTTTGGCGTCAGGAAAGGAAAATTACGGTAAGTATTTGATACAATTTTCCATTTTCCTGACGCCAACATGGCAGCATACTAGTGATAAATAACTAGCTGACAGGGTGGGTAATGCTTGACAAATCAAAATTTATTTTAAATCATAACAGAGGACTGGATAGTCCGCCTTCCGAAATCTACAGACGATAAAGCGCCTGGATCAATTCTATAATGTCTTAGGAACGTATTTCGTGAAGACCAAGATGCTGCACTGCAGATGGTTTCTATAGACACATTTGAATGAGCTGCCCAGGATGCTGCCACCGCCCTGGTGGAGTGTGCAGTCACCACTGTAGGAAGATCGCCACCCCTCGCTCTGTACGCTCTGCGTATGAGTTTGACGATCCAATTTGCCAAGGTTCTTGCAGTGGCCTCTTTTCCCCTGAACCTTCCGGTTGGGATTATGAAGAGTTTCTCCGAAGACCTAAATGGTGCCGTAACAGAAAGGTATTTCTTTAATGTTCTGGAGACATCCAATTCGTGCAGGATTCCTGAACTTTCTTCTGGAAAGTTGGGTAAGGCCCAAATACCAGTCAGGTTAAAGGGTGTTGCCACCTTCGGAATGAAATGATCGACTGGTCTTAGTTCGACCCGATCTGGGAAGAACCTTATATGCCGCTCTGAAGCTCCCAGGGCCTGAAGCTCCGACACTCTCCTACCAGAGGTAATTGCTGTTAAGAAGACTGCCTTGTATGTTATGTCCCAAAGGGAACAACTCTCAGTTGGAGCAAAAGGGTGGGTTGAAAGAAAATCCAGTAGAACCGACAGATCCCATTGAGGAAAGATTCTTTTACTTGGAGGGCGAATTTTGACAACTGCTTTTAAGAACTGTTTGATTAGCGGTTCCTCCGCCCATTTTAGTTTTGTTATTGCAGAGATCGCAGATATATGCACCTTTAATGAACTGAGGCTTAGGCCCATGTCTAGGCCTGATTGAAGAAAATCCAACACTGCTGATAGAGGTGGGGTAGCAGGATTGAGACCTCTCTCAGTTAGTAAGAGTGTGAATCTGTCCCAGATTTTGTTGTAGACTTTATTAGTAGTGGATTTTCTGGCCTTCAATAACGTGGTAATAACTTCATTGGAGCATCCTAAGTTCTCCAGCCTCCCCCTCTCAACAGCCAAGCCCGAAGATCCAGCCTGCGTATGTTCGGATGCAGGAACCTGTCTTGTACTAGTAGGTGCGGAAATGCTGGCAGGGGAATTGGGTGTTGTTTGCTGAGGTGTATCGCTAAGGGGAACCAAGGCCTTCGTGGCCAGAACGGGAGGATGGCTATGACTGTCACCTGCTCTCTCAACAGTCTCAGGAGAAACCTCATGATTAGGGCTGTTGGAGGAAAGGCGTAAGCCAGGCTGCAATTCCAGGGTGTGACCAATGCATCTGTTCCCTCCGCCTGGGGATGTGGAAATCTGGATAGGAATCTCTGAAGTTTGCTGTTGTTGTGAGAAGCAAAGAGGTCGACTTGTGGAAGACCCCACTTGTGGACCAGATGAGAAAATACTCTGGGATGTAATGCCCATTCTGACTGATCTGGGAATCTCCGTGAGAGATGATCCGCCTGTATATTCAACCTCCCGGGAAGGTAGACTGCTCTGAGAGACTGAAGGTGTATTTCTGCCCAGGCCATTATGGGCTCTACTTCCATCATCAGCGTGTTGCTGCGAGTTCCTCCTTGGTGTTGAATATAGGCTACTGCAGCCCTGTTGTCCATTTGTAAGGTGACTGGACGATTCCTGATTCTGTGGTGTAGAGTTCGGAGAGCCATAAATGCTGCTCGAATCTCCAGCACGTTGGAGACCATCCCTCTGGAGGGGAAGCTCCACCTTCCTTGGACTGACTGACCTTCGCAGTGCGCCCCCCAGCCTGCCTCGCTGGCATCGGTCGTAACAATGGTCCAACTTAAAGGACCCAAGGGTCGTGACTTCTCTAAGGATTCCGCCCTCAACCACCACTGGAGGCTCCTCCTCATAACGACAGATATCATTATTAGTTGTATCAAGCTCTGCTTCCTCCACTGTGACAGGAAGCCTAGCTGAAACTGGCGAAGATGCCAGTGGGCCCATGGAACCATTGGAATGCACGATGACATGGTGCCTAGAAGACTGAGGCATCGAGAGGCTGAAAGGCGAGTGGAAGTTGCTGCATCTAGAATTCTCTTCCTGATCACCTTCACTTTCTCTGGCGGAACAGACACGGATGCCTTCTCTGTGTTGAACAGTGCCCCCAGATATACCAACTGTTGAGTTGGGATGAGATGGCTCTTTTTGAAGTTGATGATCCACCCGAACTTCTGTAAAGTGTGGACAAGGATCTCTCTGTGTTTTAACAACTCTTCCGGACTTCTTGCCAGTAGTAGGATATCGTCCAAGTAATGGTGGACTCGAAGACCCTGCACCCTGAGTGGGGCTAGAATGGCAATGAGGACCTTCGTGAAGGTTCTCGGGGACGTGCACAGACCAAAAGGAAGGCTTGTAAACTGCAAATGCGTCTGACCGACTGCAAATCTTAGATACCTCTGGACGGTTGGTAAGATTGGGATATGGAGGTATGCGTCTTGCAAGTCTATAGAGCACATCCAGTCTCCCGGCTGTATGGTTTGAATGATGGTATGAATGGACTCCATTTTGAACTTTTCCAGCAGAATAAAGCGATTTAGGCCCTTCAAGTCGATGACTGGGCGCCACCCTCCGTCCTTCTTGCGTACCATGAATAGGGTGGAGTAAAACCCCGAGTATCTTTCTGAGAAGGGAACCGGCATTACTGCATTCTGTTCTTGGAGGGAATGAATGTATTGCAGAAGGACAGTAGCTTTTTGTTGCATGTCTGGAATTTTGGTGGGTAAGAACCGATCTGGGGGGGGTGTGCTGAAAAACTTCCAAGAATGGCCCTGTGAGATCGTAGATCTTACCCATGTGTCTGTAGAGTTTTTTTCCCAGATGTCTGCAAAGTGCGCCAGTCTGGCACCTACTGGAAGCATCTGGGGCTGCGCACCATCAAAAGGACTTACTAGTACCCTGCGGGATACTCAGAGTCTTCTGCCTGTGAGCTCTGGGGAAGGATGATTGTGTCCCCCTCCAGCTGCCAGTCGGGGCCCTGGACTGACGTGAGAATCTTGAGTCTCTGGATCTATAGGAGTGAGACCTATTGAAAAAAGGTTTTGATTTCCGTTGTTTTTTGTCTTGTGGGAGTAGACCAGACTTTCCCCCTGACATTCTCGAGATGGCCGTCTCCATCTTGGAACCAAAGAGGCATTTGCCATCATAAGGTATCTTACACCAGGACTGTTTCGAAGAAGGATCCGCCGACCATGGTTTTAGCCATAGGGCCCTCTTTGCTGTTACTGTGTGCAACATAGCCGTGGCAGAGCATTTGACTGTGTCTATTGCTGCTTCCCCTATAAAATCGGCTGACACTTTCAGTTCCTGCAGGGATCGAACAATATCTGCGCTTGGCACTCCCTCCTTCACTGCTGACTCGATGTTCTGAGTCCAAACTTTCAGAGCGCTAGCTACTGAAGTGAGAGTAATAGCTGGACGGCAGGCTGCCCCTGCTGCTTGATAGGCTTTCCTAAGGTCCAAGTCTATTTTCCTGTCCATTAAGTCCTTGAAAGAGGATGAATCCTCCATAGGTAAAGTCACGTTTTTTGCTAAGCGGACAACTGCCGCATCGACCGTAGGTGGTGAGTCAAGTGAGATTCCCTCCATTTCCTGTAGAGGATATAATTTCCGCATACGGTTGAGGGAAAACCTTTTATCTGGTTTTTGCCACTCCTGCTTTAGGACACCTTTGATTTCATCCATGAATGGAAAGTAGGCTTGTCTTTTTTGCAGAAAAGGGTAATAGGATTTTGCCTTGTTTGGCACTTCCTCCTCTTCCCATGCGATTGCCTGCTTTATAGCCAAAATGAAGGGTTCTACAAGGGAAAAACTGAACCCGAGTTGTTCTGGGTCCTCCTCTGATGAGGAGGAACTGTCCTCCTCTGCAAGCTGAGTAAATTGTAAGGACACCCTACTGGGTATAGCCATACTGCTTGCTGAAGTCCCTGGTTGGTCTTCCGGTGGAGTCCCTTGTGTGGGTGGCTGGTCTGATGTAAACTCAGACATGGAATCTTGTACTACTTTTTTTAGTAATGAAGAGACTTGTGCAATGTCCTGTTCCCTGTCCCCTGCAAACTCTTCAAGACCGTTTTGGCACACCAACTTGTTGGACAGGGGAACAGCGCCACAGGCCCAGCATGATTTCTTGTTGGGACGCCTGTACTGCTCTGGAGAAGAGGAGGAGCGACGCGCTCTCTTGGATTTTTTCTTTGAGCGGGAGCGATGCCTAGAGCTACACTCTTTGGAAGAGCGTCTGTCCTCTCTTGTTCTTGGACTCCGAGAGCGTGCGCGTGCGGAGCTGAAATGAATCAAAGCAAACCGCATTAGTGAGCACTCTTTTTAAGGGTCACCTGAAAACTTACCAACTGGTGGTCCCCCTACCTTAAGTATTGAGGGTCTTGCATAAGTGGTGACTGACTCATGGCAATTGAAAATAAGGGACGGCCAGCGTACAAAAGAGACAGCTGAAAGAAGGACAGAAAAGTGGAGATTGCTAAAAAAAAAAAAATTATTTTTTTTTTTTTTACACGATACCAAGGCAAAAAATAAATAAAAATAAAGAGTCTAACTATAATAAGGCAAACAGATCACAACCAAAATAATACATTATTTTATATAAAATATCATATTAGACATTATATAAAAAAAATTCCCCCTTTTTTTTTTTTTTTTTAAACAGAAAACCTTCTTACCAGTAGATGGTGTCAGAGAACGTTGCTGCTCCTGGATCCAGAAAGTGCTTCAAAGTCGGGAGCCACAGACGAGAGGCTGTATGTTGGCCACTCTACAGCAGCCTTCTGATGAATTTAAACTATCCCGGGATTGACAGAACCCGCCCCCAGGCTTCTCCCTGTTGCTGTGGGCAAATTAATTACTTTGCCCAAAACAAACATGGCGTCCTGAGCCTCCGTCGGCCAGTGCACATGTGTGAACCAGGCGCAGCCCAATGAGATCATCAGGCTGTCCTAGGCCGGTAAATACAGCGCTAGGCTGCCGCCCCTTGCCTATAGGGAGCCACTAATTCACCCACAGTACAGCGTGACCCGCTCTCCCCCCCGAGAAGGAAATGCTTGAGAAAAGAAAGACAAAGGAAAGGTAAAGACACAGTCTGCTGGGTAGAGAGAGAAAATGACATGCTGGCCCCCCCAAAGCTCTGTAACCAAGTCATGCTACAGGGGCGGACTGACAACTCATGGGGCCCCCGGGCAATAGAAGATTATGGGGCCCCCATGCTTACAGATGGCCACCAAGCCAGGTGGCAGTACAGAGGCGGGGGAGCTAAAATCTCGGGATTTTCACATCAAAAGCATGTCGGTTTTGGACATATCAGGGACAGATGTAAAAAAAACACAGATTTTTACATGCTGTCCCTGGTTTTAATGAGACTGGCAACCCTGATGGGGCCCCCTAGTGGCATGGGGCCCTCGGGCAGTGCCCGAGTTTCTCAATGGTCAGTCCGCCCCTGCATGCTAACATATGGCAGAATTCGTTCCGAAAGAGGAAACACTGCAGGGAACCCTTCAAGACCACACAGACGAGGGTTTCTCAGACTATTTAGCGCAATGTTAGCAGCCCAAGTTCTGAGACTTCGCACTGGGAGAGGCTTGAACCCAGACGGCTACTGCTCAGCGGCAGAGTGGGGGGACATAAAACTCCTTACTTCATCACTGGCGTGGAGGTATGAGGAAAAAAAGAAGAATGGGGTGGCGGCTAACCATGCCTTTATTTATGCTATTCACTGGTCCTGGGGGAGGGGTCAAGAGGCGGAGCTCTATCACTAGTATGCTGCCATGTTGGCGTCAGGAAATATACTATGTCCCATGTGATCCAGCGTACTGGCATCAGCGCCAGTATGCTGTTTTTTTTTTTTTTAATTGCTCCACTTACTGTGTAATCATTCATTTTCATTTGTCTCCCCCGCGGTGGATGGCGCCGCTATAGCCCGGCACGGCTTCCGAAAATAGTCGATTTAGGACTGAAACCTACATGCTTTTGATGTGAAAATCCTGAGATTTTAGCTGCCCCGCCTCTGCACTGCCTCCTGGCGTGGTGGCCATCTGTAAGCCCCGGGGGCCCCACAATCTTCTATTGCCCGGGGGCCCCATGAGTTGACAGTCCGCCCCTGTTCGCAGTAAACTTAATTTTTTGAGTTTGAAATGAATGGACATTACTGAGCAAAAAAAATACATTCAGTGTTATAAATCAGTTTGTTTGAGAAAAAAAATTCCGTTCTGTGCCCCTTTTTCACTGCGATCTAAAATGAACATCCATTTGACCCCGCTGATGATTAGAAAATTGAACAAATATTTTTAAAAATTAAATTTTTTAGCAAAATCTCACTCGTGTTTAGGAGTTGGGTACCTTGTATTGAGAGGAAATACTGGCACACAGTTTATATGGCATTTAGGTCTTTTATATAACCCCTGTACAGCTGGTTTGCAGCAACAGAAAAATGGATCTTCAACACTGACATCAACAGTCCAGGGATTACAAAGACTTATAGCATTTACAGTATTTGTTAGCAGAGAGTGACTACCCAGCTACTGTGCCTTCTGCATATAGGCATATAAGGTTCCTGCTTTCTGCACAGGGTCTATGTAACTGGAGTTTGTGTATTGTGAAGTAGGAGCCTTCCCTAAGCTACCCTTCTTACCAGGTACCCAACCCTGAGCTAATCAATGTTCCTCAAAAGGAGTTTTCCTTTCCCTACCATCCACTCACCAGAAACAGTCCAAAATGAGGTGGGATCTCTTATTTAAAGGGTCCCTCAACCAAGATGGCCAATGAAAGACATCTGAAGATCACCCACCACTAGTGACATAAAGGATTCACACATATATGTAATCTTGTAATAGATGGATGATCTGAATTGCACATGCCGGTTGTGCCTGATGTCAATGTGCACGCATATGCATGAGTTACATAGTTACATAGAAAAAAGACACAAGTCCATCCAGCTCAACCATAAGGGTCCTTTCACACGTGCTCCGCTCCGTGTGTCCGTCGGCTCAGCGGGATGTCCGCTGAGCTGTCGGGCGGACAGGGCGGTCCCCGCACAATGTGCAGGGACCGCCCCGTCTCTCCTCCGCTCTCCCCTATGGGGAATCGGATGGAAACGGACCGTCTGTCCGTTTGCATCCGATCCGTTTGGCCGGACGGAAGAAAAATAGGACAAAAAATCGGATGCGGATCTAGCGGACGCATCATCCGCTAACGGATCCGCTCCCATAGGGAAGCATTGAGGTCTGTTACCGGTCGTCCAAAAAACGGACGAACGGAACGGACGTGTGAAAGGGCCCTAAAAAAAAACAAATAAAAAACAAACAAAACAAAATAAAACACAGTACAATCCCATACACCCAACTCCATACCCACAGTTGATCCAGAGGAAGGCAAAAAACTCCAGCAGAGCCATGATCCAATTTGCTACAGGAGGGGAAAAAATTCCTTCCTGATCCCCCGAGAGGCAATCGGATTTACCCCGGATCAACTTTACCTACAAATCTTAGTACTCAGTTATATTATGTGCATTTAGGAAAGAATCCAGGCCTCTCTTAAAGCAATCTACTGAGCTGGCCAGAACCACCTCTGGATGGAGTCTGTTCCACATTTTCACAGCTCTTACTGTGAAGAAACCTTTCCGTATTTGGAGGTGAAATCTCTTTTCCTCCAGACGTAAAGAGTGCCCCCTTGTCCTCAGTGTTGACCTTAAAGTGAATAACTCAACACCAAGTTCACTATATGGACCCCTTATATATTTGTACATGTTGATCATATCCCCCCTTATTCTCCTCTTCTCAAGAGTGAATAAATTCAGTCCCTCTAATCTTTCCTCATAGCTGAGCTCCTCCATGCCTCTTATCAGTTTGGTTGCCCTTCTCTGCACTTTCTCCAGTTCTCCGATATCCTTTTTGAGAACTGGTGCCCAAAACTGGACTGCATATTCCAGATGAGGTCTTACCAATGATTTGTACAGGGGGGGGGGGGGCAACATGATATCTCTCTCTCTGGAGTCCATACCTCTCTTATACAAGAAAGGACTTTGCTCACTTTGGAAACCGCAGCTTGGCATTGCATGCTATTATTGAGTGATGTCATGACACGCGGCGTGTACACATATGGGATTGGGCAAACGTTTTAAATATGGATATGATAAATGACAAACAATGTACCTCTGAGGCAGCTGGGAGAACCAGTGAAACCAGTCAGGATGGCATTGATCTTCCATCAATCTCAGCTAGATAGATCAGTGTTTCTCAACTCCAGTCCTCAAGATGCTCAAACAGGTCATGTTTTCAGGCTTGCATAGGTGATTTGATCAGTTACGCTGCCTTAGTAATTACCACAGCCATTTCATCTGAGGGAAATCCTGAATTTATGACCTGTTGGGGCACCTTAAGGACTGGAGTTGAGAAACACTGGCCAAGATGACCCTTTGGGTGGAAGTACTAAAGTGATATGTATTCATCTGGCTACCATGTAATGTTTGCTTTAATTGAATGACTGCCAATGCTACCTGCTATTTATTGCATGACTTCTATGGGGACAACTATCCTGTTGGATTGGATGATTGCTTTGGTTCTATAATGCAAAAATAGGTTGTTGGGATATTTGTACTCTTTATGGGAGATGCCATCTGTTTCTACAGCCTTCCCCTTTATATAGAGATCCATAGCATTCCCATTTACATCAGAGTTCCCCTTTAAATCAGGGTCCACAGAGTTCTCCCTTGCACTGTAAGGGGGGATCCTGCAGACTTTGATGTAAAGATGATGATGTGGAATAGGGATGAGCTTCGAGTTGGAGTAGAACTCATGTTGGACTCGAACATTGCCTGTTCGCCGAACAGCGAACTATTTGGGGTGTTCGCGGCAAGTTCGTGTGAACTTTAGAACCCTGTTAAAGTCTATGGGACTCGAACGTTTGAAATCTAAAGTGCTAATTTTAAAGGCTAATATGCAAGTTATTGTCCTAAAAAGTATTTGGGGACCCGGGTCCTGCCCCAGGGGAGTGTATCGGGGACCCGGGTCCCGTCCCAGGGGACATGTATCAATGCAAAAAAAGTTTTAAAAACTGCATTTTTTTTGACAGAAGTGATTTTAATAATTCCTTTAACCACTTAAGCCCGGACCAATATGCTGCTAAATGACCCAAGGGTTTTTTACAACTCGGCACTGCGTCACTTTAACAGACAATTGCGCGGTCGTGCAACGTGGCTCCCAAACAAAATTTGCGTCCTTTTCTTCCCACAAATAGAGCTTTCTTTTGGTGGTATTTGATCGCCTCTGCGATTTTTATTTTTTGCGCTATATACAAAAATAGAGCGTCATTTTTGAAAAAAAATCAATATTTTTTACTTTTTGTTTTAAGAAAAATCAAATAAACGAAATTTTAGTCAAACATTTAGGCCAAAATTTATTCAGCCACATGTCTTTAGTAAAAAAAAAAAAATCGCAATAAAAAAAAAATAGCTACCTGGCGGGAACAGCGACACTAATACAGCGATAGGAAAAACGATCGCTTAGTGACACTGGCAATAGGGAGTGAAAGGGTTAACTAGGGTGGTGATCAAGGGGTTAAAACTTTATTAGGGGGGGGGGTACGGTGGCTACCCTGGACCTAACACTAACTGCCTGTCACACTGCCTCTCACACTGACACTAAATACAGCATAAAATCAAAAATATGCTGCGCTGCACTAACAAATGAATCATAAATCAAATATCAAATGTAACCATTCCTCTTAGTGTGAACATAAGTGAAACGTAGGTGACGTGACAAATCCAAAAAATATCACATTCAAATACAAATAATAAAGTCCATGTGTGTCAAACTTGCACCCGAAGTGTGTTTGAAAAAAGTTCATAGAGTAAGATCAGACAAAGGGCAACTCCACCTCTAATAAAATTGCCTGCTTACTCCCAATGATCTTATTGCTAAGATCACGATCGCATGTAGCTCTATGTCTCTATGGTAGGCTTGCTTCAGCTGTTCATCTACTGTTCAACTCCACATGTAGGTAAACCATACATCGGTGCATGCCAGATCCCGGAGTGTAGAGAAAATAGAAAGAAGGCCAAAATAGAGTAGTACCGTAGATAAATTCTAAGTTTAATAATAAAAATACACTCACATGGTATGTGTACAAAATTAGCGTCTTAAAAATGTAGCCGGCCGGCTCAAACATTCGCTCGTCCTTTCGGATAGTCGATAGCGGTGACGTCAGCACGACGCTTTCCCTACGCCGTTTCGACACAGATGACGTGTTCCAAGGGCACGAGCGGCGCGCTGACTCGCCGCTAATTGTACATTTGCAGGGCCAATCGGACCGCCCAGTTCTGACATCCGGGAATCCACGATCCTCATCCGCCATATTGGAGATGGGACATTTGCCCTTACTAGTTGTGGCTCACAGGGCCGGCCCGACTATGGGACCCACTGGTCCCAAGGTACCAGGCGGCACTTTTCAAGGGAGCGGCAAATTGCCGCCCGCCTGCTCCGCTTCCCGCTCCACTGTTGTCTGGGAAACAAATTGCCGCCCGCCCGTTTTTCTCTCTCCAGCCGACCGCCGCAAGCACCCAAATCCCCCCCCCCA
The DNA here is from genome assembly GCA_029574335.1 of Rana kukunoris. Lineage (NCBI taxonomy): Eukaryota > Metazoa > Chordata > Amphibia > Anura > Ranidae > Rana > Rana kukunoris. The sequence continues at coordinate 9,711,421 of CM056054.1, read as the reverse complement.
GCAGACAGACGGGGACCGAATATCACACAAGCACTGTCCGGGACTCCTTTGTATCAGCCTGTCCCTCCGCGCTGTGTGTCTGTGTGTGCAGGCGGGGCTCAACGCAGATGGGATCATTGAGAGAAGCAGCTGACCTCCCGGCTCTTTCCAAGCAATGACTCAATGGAGCGGGTGGATGGCACTGGCATAGTCCCTGAGCAGAGCCCTGATTATGGTCGATGGAGCCACAAACAGCAGAGGTAAGGGAGGAGGACGGATCCTCACGGAACTACATTGAGCTGTGTGTGTGGGGGGGTCAGTGTGTGTGTGTGAGTAGTCCAGGAAGTAGTACTCAGTTGGGTCAGTGTATGTGTGAGACAAGGGGGGTCAGTATATGTGTCAGGTAGGGGGGGTCAGTTCATGTGTCAGGTAGGGGGGGTCAATGTATGTGTCAGACAAGGGGGGGTCAGTGTATGTGTCAGGTAAGTGGGTCAGTGTATGTCAAGTAAGAGGGTCAATGTATGTGTCAGACAAGGGGGGTCAGTGTATGTGTCAGGTAAGGGGGGTCAGTATATGTGTCAGGTAAGGGGGGTCAGTGTATGCGTCAGATAAGGAGGTCAGTGTATGTGTCAAGTCAGTGTAGGGGACAGGTAGGTCACTGTAGGGGTCAGATAGATCACATGTGTTGCAAGGGCAGAGTAAAGTGAAGTCAGGGGCGCAGCCGGGGGAGGGGGGCAAAATTTGGTTTCGCTTGGGGTGTCAAAGATCCTTGCACCAGCACCCCACATCCCCCCAGGAAACGGACGGGGAAGATGGCGATCGCCGCAAGCACCCCCCCAGGAGACAGATGGGGAAGGAGCCCCTGGAAAGATCAAAGCAGGTGAAAAAGGAGACAGACTGGCATGGAAGGTACCGTTCTGGCCAAAACATACACATACCCTATCTGCAGACAGAGACTGGGACAATGGGATATAGGAGGCACTGCAGATAGGGACAGGGCAAGGGATCTCTCTCTCCCTCCCCCTCTCTCTCCCCCCTCTCTCTCTCCCCCCCCCTCTCTCTCCATCCCCCCTCTCTCTCTCTCTCTCTCCCCCCCCTCCCCCTCTCCCTCCCCCTCTCCCCCCCCCCCCCTAGCAATCCGCTAGGTGTGGCAGGTGATATCATGGCAAGTGACAAACCACAATGTGTGGCAGGTGACGTGGCAAGTTACAATAAACTACGCGTGGCAGTTTTTTTTATGGGGGGCAGCATTTGATTCTTGGTACCAGGCAGCACAATGTCTTGGGCCGGCACTGGTGGCTCAATAGCGAGATGGCCCTTTGTCTGATCTTACTCTACGAACTTTTTTCAAACACACTTCGGGTGCAAGTTTGACACACATGGACTTTATTATTTGTATTTGAATGTGATATTTTTTGGATTTGTCACGTCACCTACGTTTCACTTATGTTCACACTAAGAGGAATGGTTACATTTGATATTTGATTCATTTGTTAGTGCAGCGCAGCATATTTTTGATTTTATAGGTAATTTTATGTGTATCGCACATTGTTTATGCAGCAGCAGCAGCAACCAATCACTTCATTGTTTTGTTTATATTGTTAAAGACCAGCGCAGTAACTTTTTCCACAACTAAATAATACAGTAATCATACATGTATGATTACTGCATTCAGTGACACTGTGACAGGGGGGAGCGATCGGGGGGGTTAAATGTGCCTATGTGTAGTGTAGGTGCAGTGTAGTGTTAGTGCAGGACTTACTGTGTTGTGATCTCTCCTCAGCGGTGCTTGAAAAAACCACCGAGGGAGAGATCACATCTCTTCCTCCTTCCTGTGTTTACACAGGAGGAGGAAGTGACAGGGCGGGCAGCGCGCATTGGCTGGGAGCAAAAACGAATAGCCGCCCCCTCTTGTCGGATCGCTCCTGCAGCCGCATGTACGGGGGGGGTCCGATCGGACCCCCGAACCCCCCCCAAGGCACCAACGTATATATACGTTGATGTGCCTGTCAGTGCCATTCTGCCGACGTAAATGTACATGCGGCGGTCCTTAAGTGGTTAAAAAAAATAAAAAAATTGTCACTTTTAGTCCTATTACAAGAAAAGTAAACATCCCTTGTAATAGAAGACAGGTCCTCTTACACATGAGATCTGGGGTCAAAAAGACCTCACATCACATATTTACACTAAAATGCAATAAAAATAAATAATTAGATGTCATTAAAAAACAAAATTCCCTTTACGAGCTATGGGCGGAAGTGAGGTCTTGACGTTGCTTCTGCCCTGCAATGATATGGAGATGGGTGGGGGCCATCTTCCCCTCACTCATCTTCAGAGGAAGCCAGGGAGAGGATCCGATTGCCTCCGTCGCAGCTCCAGTAAGCGGCATAGGGCACCGGAGAGTGGTGGGAGGGGGGACCTGCCTCCGATAAAAGTGATCTTGTGGCGAATCCGCCGCAGAGACCACTTTTATCTGAAAGAGGACTGCTCACTGAAGAAGTGGATAGCGGGGTTATGATAGCTAGCCGCTGCCATAACAATGATATCCCTCTTCAAAGTACTGATGTGTAACAATGGCCAGTGTTCTGCCGAGATGTGTCCCCCCTGGTGGAAAATGCCCACTCTGGACTGCGCAGGCGCAGCGCTCTAGCAAACAAAGCCACCAGAAATTGCCAAATGTGAAGCAGCTGTAGACTGCGCCTGCACAATGAACAGGACATTGTGACAGACGTTGCCACGCGCTCTTCGATGCTCGCTCCAGTCTGCAAGGGACGGCCTAAGGATGGCTACAGCAAGGGGCGAATGTGTATTACTATTATATATCGTGTAAGGGGCGGATGGCTACAGCTATAGACATACGCCCCTTACACGATATATAATAGTAATACACATCTGCCCCTTGCTGTAGCCATCTGCCCCTTGCTGTAGCTATCCGCCCCTTACACGATATAATAGTATTACACCCACCCCTTGCAGAGTGGAGCGAGCATCAGGAGCGTGCGGCACAATGCCATGCTCATGTGATTGACAGCTGTGTTCATCTTCGTAGATTTTCAGAGGTCCGTTGCACCTGTGCAGTACAGAGCGGGCATCATTCGCTGAGGAAAGATTCTCGGCAGGACAACGGCGGTCCATAAGTGGTTAACTACTTGCCAACCAGCCGCCGCAGTTCTATGGTGGCAAGTCGGCTCCTCTGCGCGAGAGCCCGTAGCTCTAGGGGCACGTGCGCTCCCCCCGCTCGTCTCTGACTCCCGCGCGTGCGCCCGGCGGGCGGGTCTACCCCACCTACAGTTAGAACACACCCAGGGAACATACTTAACCCCTTCCCCGCCCCTTAACCACTTCCCGCCCGGTCAATAGCAGATTGACGGCCGGGAAGTGGTTATGAAATCGTGACTGGACGTTCTCCAACGTCCTCCCGATTTCATGCCGGCGCGCTCCCGTGCGGGCGCGCAGCGCGGCGATCGGTGATGCGGGGTGTCAGTCGGACACCCTGCACCTCCGATCTCGGTAACGAGTCTCCGGCGGAGCCTCGTTACCACGTGATCAGCCGTGTCCAATCACGGCTGATCACGATGTAAACAGGAAGAGCCGCTGACGGCTCTTCCTCACTCGCGTCTGACAGACGCGAGTACAGGAAAGCCGATCAGCGGCTCTCCTGACAGGGGGGGTTCGCGCTGATTGTTTATCAGCGCAGCCCCCCCTCGGATCCACACACTGCCACAACTAGACCACCAGGGAAATTAAATAATAAAAAAAAAACGGCAGCTAAATAAAAAAAAAAAGGGGGGCAGTAAAAAAAATAAAAAAATGATGCCAATCAGTGCCCACACATGGGCACTGATTGGCAACATTGATCCATCAGTGCCACCCCAGTGTCCGTCAGTGCCACCCCACAGTACCAATCCATGCCCAGTGCCCACCTATGAGTGCCCACCTGTTCCACCTATCAGTGCCCACCTGTGCCGCCCACGAGTGCCCACCTGTGCCGCCCATCAGTGCCGCCCACGAGTGCCCATCAGTGCCGCCCACGAGTGCCCATCAGTGCCGTCCACGAGTGCCCATCAGTGCCCCATACCAGCGCCGCCTAGCAGTGCCCATCAGTGCTACCTCATCGGTGCCCATCAGTGCTACCTCATCGGTGCCCATCAGTGCCACCTCATCGGTGCTCATCAGTGCCACCTCATCGGTGCTCATCAGTGCCACCTCATCGGTGCCCATCAGTGCCACCTCATCGGTGCTCATCAGTGCCACCTCATCGGTGCTCATCAGTGCCACCTCATCGGTTCCCATCAGTGCCACCATATCAGTGCCCGTAATTGAAAGAGAAAACATACTCATTTACAAAAAAATTAACAGAAAAGAAGAAAAACTCTATTTTTTTTTCAAAATGTTTAGTCTATTTTTAGTTGTTGCGCAAAAAAAAATCGCAGAGGTGATCAAATACCACCGAAAGAAAGCTCTATTTGTGGGGAAAAAAGGACGCCAATTTTGTTTGGGTGCAGTGTAGCATGACCGCGCAATTGTCATTCAAATTGCGACAGTGCTGAAAGCTGAAAATTGGCTTGGGCGGGAAGGTGCGTAAGTGCCTGGTATGGAAGTGGTTAATGTTAACCACTTCCCTGCCAGTGGCATTTTTATAGTAATCCAATGCATTTTTATAGCACTGATCGCTATAAAAATGTGAATGGTCCCAAAAATGTGTCAAAAGTGTCCGAAGTGTCCGCCATAATGTCGCAGTACCGAAAAAAAAATCGCTGATCGCCGCCATTACTAGTAAAAAAAAATATTACTAAAAATGCCATAAAAATACCCCCTATGTTGTAAACGCTATAACTTTTGCGCAAACCAATCAATAAACATTTATTGCGATTTTTTTTTTTTTTTTTTTTTTTTTTAATAAAAAATATGTAGAAGAATCTGTATCGGCCTAAACTGAGGATTTTTTTTATTATTATATATTTATATATTTGGGGATATTTATTATAGAAAAAAAGTAAAAAATAAAAATTTTTGTCGCTCTATTTTTGTTTATAGCGCAAAAAATAAAAACCGCAAAGGTGATCAAATACCACCAAAAGAAATCTCTATTTGTGGGGGAAAAAAGGACACCAATTGTTTGGAAGCCACGTCGCACAAGGGCGCAATTGTCAGTTAAAGCGACGCAGCGCCGAATCGCAAAAAGTGCACTGGTCTTTGACTAACATTATGATTGGGGATAAAGTGGTTAAGGCAGCCTAAAAGTGCATTAACACACCTATGAGCATTTAGGATGTGTTTGGTAAGCAAAAAAAAACCAGTGGTGATGAAATACCAACAAAAAGAAAGCTCTATTTGTTTAAAAAAAAATAAAAGATAAAAATCAGTGTAGAGTGACAGCGCTGAAAACTGAAAATTGTCCTTCCGCCCTGACCAGCACATGATCATTAGAAAGGGGCACAGATAATGAAAAAATACACCCCCCCCCCCCCAAGCTAGTAGGCACGGTGGAGCAGGGGTGTTTAATTAAAAAATTATTTTAATTCTGCACTGTGTTTTGAAATTGCACCCGCCCCCTATTAAATCCAATCTGGGGACAAAACCAGGGACAGGCTTGGTCCGGGGACAGTGTCCTCAATCAGGGGACTGTCCCCTAAACTGGGGATGTCTGGCCACCCTATTATACAAGCGATGTATTGATATAAGAGTAGCGTCATGTCACAACTGAGTATAAAAAAGAAGAGAGGAGCCTCTAAGTTAAGGTGACAAGATTTTTAAAATGAAATACAGGGACATATCTTTATTTTTTTAGTAGGGCTGTTACTGATCAAAATTTTTGTGTTCGATTAATCGTTTTTTTTTTTTTTAATCGATTAATCGACTAATTTAGATTAATTATAACGCACATACAGATCCAACTACTTTTAGCTGATCTCCTTGCAGGCTGATTCCCAGTGCAGCTCCAACCACTGGAAAAATGGATAGCAGGATACAAAAACACACAAAGGCAGCGCTCGATGGGAATAGCATTAAAACTTTTATAGTCTTCAAGTAGGTAACAAAATAAATATTGCACTGGAGATAAAATCGATGTAGCTACATGAGCTGTAAAAATGGCGCGAGTAATACCAAACGGTACCAAAAGCAGTCATAGAAACATGTAGCTAAGTATGATACTGGTATAAAAATGTGTACAACGATGCCACTGCTGCATCCAGATGAGGAGGGGTTAACATAAGTCCGTCGGCATGTAGATGTCCCATGAAGGGAACTATCACAACTCCCAGTGGATGGTTGTAGAATCCCAGGGTGATAGAGGAAAGAGGGAAGAGGGAAGAGAGAAGTGTAACAGCTCTTGTGTGTGGCAGATAGTAAGGTCCCGTCGGCATGCAGATATGAAGGCACAGCAAAGGAGCCCTTCAGATGGACACGGCAAGCCCCGCCGGTGTCCGTGACATTACCGGATCTCTGACAGAACTCCCTGAAGGCCCAGAAGTCGGCGGAGAGGTGAGTACCAGTCATAAGAAATTTTTAATTGATCAAAAAGATTTTGATCAATCAAAAAAATTAAAGATTAATCGATCGATTAAAAGTTAATTTGCACAGCCCTATTTTTTAGTAATGGCGGCAATCAGCGACTCTCTGCCTATTGCCGCCGCCTGCCTTGCAGCTTGTCAAGTCTCACTCTCCGGCCCCCCGGCTACTACTGGGTGGGGTGCAGAGGGAGGTCACTCCGCCAGTGAAGGCAAGGAGATAAGTAGGCAGGCGGCTGGCCGGGACTTGAGCCAAGGCAGAAGAACATGCGAGCGAAGCCGGAGAAATATTCCCTCCACTCCGACCAGCACATGATCATCAGAAAGGGGCACAGATAATCCATAAAAATACACCCCCCTAAGCTAGTAGGAGCGGGTGTAATTCAGATTTTTTATTTTTTATTCTGCACTGACTGTCTTTGAAATTGCCCCAGCCCCTGTTCAAATCCAATCCGGGGACAAAACCAGGGACAGACTTGGTTCGGGGACAGTGTCCTCAATCTGGGGACTGTCCCCTGAAACCCGGGATGTCTGGTCACCCTACTCTAATGCCGCGTACACACGGTCGTTTTTTGCGATGAAAAAAAAACGACGTTTTCTGTGAAGTAAAAAACGACGTTTTTGAAACGTCACTTTTCAAAGACAATTTTGCATACACACCATCGTTTTTTCACAAAAAGCAAGGTTACGTTCACCACTCTTTTCCTTGTCAAAATGTTATTGATACTTGATAAGTAGGATATACAAATAGTGTATAATGGTTACATTGTCAGAAAGAGTATTTTGTTATGCATACAAGTTACTTCGTAGCAATTGCAACATGCATAAGGCAACATAACATATGGAAGAGAAGAAGTGAGAAAGAAAAGATGCATATTCAAGATGATGTTGTGTCAAAGGTATTGGTTATCAGTATAATGCAATTACTTATACATCGAATTTGGAAATTCTGGGTTGAATTCTCATATCAACCTTATTAATAAAAATTTATAAAGCATAAATCAAATAAAATAACCAGCAGGGGGGGGGAGGAATGCGGAGGGAAGGGGGACTGGGTTAGGGAGGTCTGCAGGAGCAAGCCGAATTCCACAGTCATCGGTTAGATATTTCTGTAGATATGCACGTTGATTGAGCTACCATGGCAACAACACTCTATCATCAAAGGAGTTTGGTGTAACGTACAAGGTCCACGGTTTCCACAGATTTTCAAATTTAGTGATCGTATCTGTGTCTAATGCTTCCATTTTGGCGTGTGTCATTGCTACGTTCATCCTATTTTCCACTTCTATCATAGAAAGATTGGGGGTTCTCCAGGCTTTAGCCAGGGTTTGTTTCGCTGCCGTGAAGAGTTGCATTAGTAGTTTGAATTGTATGTTTGTTAGGTACTCGGGCTTCAGGTTCAATAAGGCTGTTTTAGGGTTCGGAGGGTTAGTTCTCCCAGTCAATGCATTAGCTATATTGAAGATCTTTGCCCAGAATGTTTGCGCCTTAGGACATGACCACCAAACATGGTAAAACGTACCTATAGCTGAGCATCCCCTAAAGCATTGCCCTGTATAGTTTGGAGCGTATTTTGCTATCCTGGCCGGTACCAGGTACCATCTGGTAAGTACTTTATAATTAGTTTCCAATGCTATTATGTTTGGGGAGGCAGCTTTCGTGTTACGCCATATTTGGTTCCAGTCCGAGGTCTCGAGTTCAAGTCCCAGGTCCTCCTCCCATTTCCGAACATATGGTGGCTCTGTTGTGTTGTGGGTTAGCAAATGTTGATAGAGAGCAGATATCGTGCCCTTAGCATGTGGGTCTTTTCTGCATATTCTTTCGAAGGGGGACTGCTGGGCGGATGGTGGGGTAGGGTTCAAGTATGGTTCGAAGAAGTTTTTTATTTGGAGGTATCTAAAAAGTTCTTGAGTGAGGGATACCGTATTTTTTGCAAATTGACGGGAAGGGCAGGAAGTTCGATAATTCCAAAAATTTGTACAGGTGTATGCAATCCCTGTGTACCCATTCTTTAAATGTTTTGGGAAAAATCTATGCTGGATAGAATGCCGGGTTTTTGTAAAAAGATAGCATTGGGATGTGAGGGGATTGTAAGTGGTACTTTGACTTGAATCTATCCCAGAGGGAGAGTGAGTGCTTAATTATGGGGTTATCTATGTTTTTACGTAATTTGGGGGGTATCCATAACAGGTTGAATGGTGGGATGGGGTCACATTCCGTTGTTTCTATTGATACCCAGAGAGGTAATTCTTGGTTCGCATGGTATTTAGTGAGAGTAGCTATTTGTGCCGTTCTATAGTAGTGTGCAAAGTTTGGGAGTCCCAGTCCACCATGTGTTTTGGGGAGATGCAAAGTCTGTTGCTTTATCCTTGGCTTGGAAGAACCCCAAATGAAAGATGAGATTTTTCTCTGAATGATTCTCAAAAAGTAGGCAGGTATTGGGATAGGAAGTACCCTAAAGAGATATAGTAATTTCGGGAGTATCGTCATTTTCACTGCGCTAATTCTTCCAAGCCAGGATAATGGGAGATGGGTCCATGCAGCTAAGATGTTTGAGATTTGTTTCAAGAGAGTTGGATAATTATGTGAGAAAAGGTCAGAAGTGGCTGCGGTTAGGTGTGTTCCTAGATATGGGATGCTTTTTTCTGGCCATTCGAACGGAAGGCCTGCTTTGGCTGCTGTCAGTTCTAGTTTCGAGAGCGATATGTTCAGGGCCAGGCATTTTTTAGGGTTGATCATGAGTCCTGAAAAAGTTGCGAAGTGGTTCAGTATTGGAATAAGGTTTGGGCCTGACACCTGAGGGGATGATAAAAATAGGAGAATGTCATCTGCGAACAGACATACTTTGTGTTTGAGGCCGCCTAGTTCTATGCCTAGTATAGTGGGATCCGATCTAATCTTTATTGCTAATGGTTCGATGAGTAGGGCAAACAATAATGGGGACAATGGGCATCCCTGTCGTGTGCCTCTTTTGATATTAAAAGTGTCCGATTTATATCCCGCGTACTTAACATAAGCTCTTGGGTTGTTATATAGTTCCATTATCCATTTGATATAGTTTGGGCCAAATCCCCAGTTTTGGAGCGTATAGTTTAAGTATGACCAAGAGACTGAATCAAAGGCCTGCTTAATATCCAAAGACAGAAAACAAGCAGGGATGCCCCTTGTTCTTGCAATATGTGCTAACAAGCAGGCCCTTCGTATGTTATCGCCCGCTTGTCTGGAGGGTATAAAACCTACTTGGTCTCGATGAATCATTTTGCCTATGTGTTTATTAAGACGGGTAGCTAAGATTTTACCTAGTTATTTTATATCTGTGTTTATCATAGAAATAGGACGATAGTTGGTACAGAGGGTATTGTCCGTATGCGGTTTAGGGATCATGCATATCGTGGCTAGCAGTGATTCGGGTCTGAAGGTCTTTTGCTTCAACAGGTCATTGAATGCGTCTGCCAATCTTGGTGAGATTAGTTCTGTAAAAGTTTTATAATATCGTGCAGAGAACCCGTCTGGTCCTGGTCTTTTGTTTAATTTAAGATCTTTAATGGCCATGGACACGTCTTCTTGTGTGATAAGTTCTTCCAGTTGCGATTTTTGTAATTGATTCATCTTTGGCAACTGGATTTGAGAGAAGAAAGAATTTGCTTCCGCTTCGCTAAATGTGCCTGTTTCAGAGTATAGTGCTTTTAGGTGCGAACTGAATTTTCGTACAATTTTGAGTGGGTTGCTAGAAATAATGTTATTCGCTATCTTTAGTTTTATGGGTTTAAACGTTCTATTTAGTGAGTTTAGTGATCTAGCTAAATACGTCCCTGGTTTATTCGCATTTTTGTAGAAAGTATGTTTTGATCTGTTAAGTGATTTATTAGCTGATTCTGTGAGGAACAGGTCATATTCTAAGCGTGCCTTATCTAAGCGTTTTTTATTGGTAAGGGTGTAGTTGTCTTGCAAGGCCAGAAAGGCTGAGTTGTATTCAGTTTCAAGTTGCCTCGCTAAGTGTCTTCGGTTTTTTTTGAGGATTCCCAATTCTCGCTGGAATGTTCCCCTTAAAACTGGCTTGTGTGCTTCCCATAATGTGAGTGGGGATATTTCTGGACTCATGTTATGTTCTAGGTATTCTTTCAAAGCTTGCTCGATAGGCAGGCAAAGGGCGGGATGTTTGAGTAATGTTTCTGGGAGGTACCAAGTAGGATCGTGATTTTTTGGGATCGCAGATGCTAAAGTGGTGAGCACTGCGTTATGATCGGACCAGGGAATGGGAATGATACTTGAATTTAGAATTTCTGGGGCCATTCCAATTGTCACTAATATGTGGTCTATGCGACTGAATGATTGGCGGGGGTTTGAGAAGTATGTGTAGCTTCGCTTTGTGGGGTTATATTCTCTCCAAGAGTCCACAAGGTTATATTTGGATAAGAGGCTTGGGAGAGTCCATTTAGGTTGATATTTTGGTGGTGTATATGGGGATTTATCTAAGAATGGGAGGAGGACCTGGTTCGAATCTCCACATAACAGAAGAGAGCCCATTTTATGCGTATTGACTGTTTGAAATAGGTGGGATAGAAAAGGTAAAGGGTTGGCATTGGGAGCATAGTATGAGACTACTGTAATCGCAGAGTCCATAATATAGCCTGTTAGGATAAGGTATCTACCCTCTGGATCCTTGATTTCAGATTTTAGTGTAAAAGGAGTAGTTCGGTGAAATGCTATCAAAGTTCCTCTTTTCTTAGTGGAAGCCGATGCAGTATATACTTGTGGGTAGGAGGCATTATAGAATTTAGGGGTTGTGTTGGGAGTGAAGTGAGTTTCCTGCAAACAAACAATATGGGCTTTTTTGGCTTGGAAGGATCTAAATGCCTTTGTACGTTTCTGGGGAACGTTGAGACCCTGCACATTAAGGGTCAATAAGTTTAACGGGGCCATGGCAGCTCAATCAATCTAGCAATCTTACCGTCATTCTTTGTAGAGTAGTTGTCCGGCTCGCTCCGTGCAGATTTAGGGAGGGATGAGGGAAGGGAGGGTCCAAAACAAATAACCTTAAAAAAGAAGAATGAAAAATGAAATACAAAGCAAGTTAACAAGAATTCAATCAACATTAAGTAGGCTATGTACATAGTGTTTGCCCGTGGCGGGAGAATTTGTCTCCCATCAAGGGGAAAGGGGGTCTCGTCAAGTCTCCACATAATACTATGGGGACCCGAGGAGACTTTAGAGAGGCACGTGTGTTTTCCATGAACTGGAGTACCGCTTGTTAAGTGCACAGTAGAAACACCTGATCAGGCGTCAGTTTTACTATAATTGGCTATAATGATAAATGAACAGGGTATAATTTGGATCTTGCTGGGTGGGGAGTAAGCTATAGAGGTGGGGGAAAAAACAAGTGGGGATAAGGAGGTGATCTCTTCTTGTGCTAAACATTAGGTAGTAACAGCTGTCTTGTCAAAACCTGGTTACTCATGTTATTTGTGGGATTAAGGTGTAGTGTTGTGACTTAGTGAGTCTCTGAACATGTTAGAATGATAGTGTTAACAACGTGTATTGTTCTAAGTTGACATTCAAGCCATGAGTAGGGTAATGTTGATAATTGTGAATACAAGGAGAGAACTCGCGCTAGATTTGTATAGTGCAAGGGAAGTGTTGGTTGCGGGCCAGGGGAAAGAGTGTAAATATATATGGTGGGGAGATGTGAGGTGAAATGAGGGAGAGGGGGGTGTAAGACTAAGGAGGGAGTGAGGTAAGGATGAAAGTCTATTTAGAAAATGTATGTGTATCTAATTCCCTTTTTTGCTCATTTTAAGGTGAGGGGGGAAAGGAGTCAAGAAAAGAGGGCATGTGGTCCTTTTGTTCTTAGGATATATAAGGGTCCTTCCACTATTTGGCTTTCGTGTTGAAGAGGAGGCAAGGTTTGAGAGAGTTCCATCAGATGCTCAGTCCATCGTGTCTTCTTGGTCCATGGTCTGGGGAGCGAACCTCCCTCGTTTGTTTGAATGTTGCGTGCCATTGTTCTTCTCAGGGCGAGTTGAATTGTTGTGGGAGGAATTCGATGCAGTTCTTCTGCGAGAAGTGGTTGCTGTAGTTGGGTTTTCAATAATTTTGAGATCAAGTAAAGCTTGGTGCAATTGGTCAGAGGTTCTACATACAATTTTGGTTCCTTGGTATGTGAACCGTAGGGAAAAGGGGAATCCCCATTGATACTTGATTTGACGTTGTTGGAGTTCCACTAGAAGAGGCTTCATTGCTCGCCTTTTGGATATAGTTAGCTGCGAGATATCAGCGAATATTTGATATCTGTGGCCTTGGAATGACAGGTCATTTTTCATTCTGGCTGCTTCCAGTATTTGTTCTTTTGTCTTGTAATAATGGAACTTGGCGATGATGTCCCTGGGGGGACCTTCTGCTTTCTTAGGGGCCAGTGCTCTGTGGACTCTGTCCATTTCCAAGCGTTCTATTGCAATTCCTGGTAGCAATTCCTGGCATATCGCCAATGTTGTGCCTTGGAGGTCTATAATTGATTCTGGGATACCTCTAAATCTCAAATTGGACCTCCTTGCACGGTTCTCGTAATCCTCTAATCTGTTTTGTAGCACCAAGTTTTCCTCTTTGAGTGTGTCCAGCTCAAACTGGCATTCCTGTGTATAAATTTCAAGTTCCTCCATTTTTGTTTCTAATACCTCTGTTCGGCTGCCCAGGTCCCTTATTTCCTTGGTTAGGTGTGAGGTGATCTGGTCCGAGGTGCGTTTCAGCGCCTTATTCAGCATTCTCTCAAATTGTGTCAGCAGTTCTGAGGGGATCTCTGCATTGTGAATAGTAGCCTGAGAGGATTTAAATTGTTCCTCATCTTCGCTGTCTGTCTCTGTAGTATCTAAAGAAATATTGGGCTTCATTGGTCTGGCTGCGCTTTTCCTATCTTTCCCTGAGGTGAGAGCCTCTGAGGTGGCTGAGGAGAATGGCGCCTTTTTTGAAGTGCCTTTAGTGTGCTGAGTGCCGCTGCTGACATTCGGCTTTACCTTATTTCTTGCACCTCCGAGCACCATTTTTGTATAGGGATGCTCCCCGTGTCTCCCGCGATCAAATATAATGTTTTCTGTTCGTTTGCGGTTCCTATTTGCTGTGTTTATCCGCGGTTTTCTCCTTCATGGAGCGGAGCTCTAGTGCGGCATGACCGTCCTGCTAGACTCCGCGCGCGCGCCTCTCACCACTCTTTTCCATTGAAACTCGCTTCATAACTAGCTTCTGGGCATGCGCGGGTTGGAAAACGTCGTTTTAAAAGACGTTTTTGCTACACACGGTGACTTTTTGTGAAACAAAAAACGACGTTTTGAAAAACGACACAAAAAATTCAAGCATGTTGGAATTTTTTTTTGGTCGTTTTTTTGAAGACAAAAAACAACGTTTTGCCCACACACCATCAATTTAAATGACGTTTTAAAAAACGTCGTTTTTTTTCATCGCAAAAAACGACCGTGTGTACGCGGCATCAGTGTAGCAATATGGTTACATGTAATGAAGGGACAACATTTAGCAACTTATTGCTACACTTAGAGGCTCCTCCCTTCTCTTTTATACCCTGTTAAAAAAAATGCTTTGATATACAAGTGCTTTGGATTACAAGCATGTTTCTGGAATGAATTATGCTTGCAAACCAAGGGTTTACTGTACAGCCAACTCACTGAGCCAGCTACAGTGCCTGCCGCCGAGATTGTGTTTTTAGCACGCCAGCATCGCGCTGAATCTCGGCGACAGGCTGCCGATATCTCGCACTCGCTGGAATAGTAAAAGAACATTCCAGCGAGCGCGTCATAGAAGCGACGGGGATCCGACGCGGATTCCCGCCAATTCTACACGTGGGCGGAGTTATGAATCCTGAAAGAGAAATCCCCGACGGATTTAAAAAAAAATCCGGCATGGGTTCCCCCCTCAGGAGCATAATGGGCCCTTAGGTCTGTTATGGGTTGCAAGGAGACCACCCTACGCCGAAAAAACGGCGTGGGGGTCCCCCCACAATCCATAACAGACCCGTATCCAAAGCACGCCGGCCGGCCGGTCAGGAAGGGAGTGGGGGCGAGCGAGCGCCCCCCCCCTCCTGAGCCGTACCGGGCAGCATGCCCTCAACATGGGGGGGTCAGGTGCTCTGGGGTAGGGGGCGCACTGCGGCCCCCCACCCCAGAGCACCCTGTCCCCATGTTGATGAGGACAGGGCCCCTTCCCGACAACCCTGGCCGTTAGTTGTCGGGGTATGCGGGCGGGAGGCTTATCGGAATCTGGAAGCCCCCTTTAATAAGGGGGCCCCCAGATACCGGCCCCCCACCCTAAGTGAATGAGTATGGGGTACATTGTACCCCTACCCATTCACCTGCAAAACAAAAGTTTAAACACAAATAAAACACACAGGGTATTGAAATATTTTATTAGTTGGCCGCCGGGGGGGGGGTGTGTATGATCGCTTTTAGAAAAGCGCCCCCCTCCGGCGGGCTTCTGTGGGGGGTGGGTGCCGCCGTCTGGTTCTTTTCCGCCGCCGGGGGGGGCGCTTTGATAAAAGCGCCCACCACCCGGCGGGCTTCTTTCGACGTCTTCGGCGGCGGGGGGGGTCTTCTCCCACTCTCCGGGGTCTTCTCCCGCTCTCCGGGGGTCTTCTCCCACTCTCCGGGGTCTTCTCCCGCTCTCCGGGGGTCTTCTCCGCTCTCCGGGGGTCTTCTTCTTCTTCAGGACTCGCCGCCGCTATCTTCGTGTGTTAGCTCAATTACTAGCGGCGGCGGCCCCCTCTTCTGCGACGTCGGCGTCGGCGTCGTCTTCTTCTTCTTCTTCTTCTTCTGCTGTCCAGATGTTGACGCGACGCTTCCTCCCGCTGTTATGCCCGGCGCGCGGCTCGCAGCGAAATATATAGGCCTGTCTTGTGACGTTGCAGTCCCATCATGCTCCGGTAGGTACCACGTGATACCTACCGGAGCATGATGGGATTGCGACGTCACAAGACAGGCCTATATATTTCGCTGCGAGCCGCGCGCCGGGCATAACAGCGGGAGGAAGCGTCGCGTCAACATCTGGACAGCAGAAGAAGAAGAAGAAGAAGACGACGCCGACGTCGCAGAAGAGGGGGCCGCCGCCGCTAGTAATTGAGCTAACACACGAAGATAGCGGCGGCGAGTCCTGAAGAAGAAGAAGACCCCCGGAGAGCGGAGAAGACCCCCGGAGAGCGGAGAAGACCCCGGAGAGTGGGAGAAGACCCCCCCCGCCGCCGAAGACGTCGAAAGAAGCCCGCCGGGTGGTGGGCGCTTTTATCAAAGCGCCCCCCCGGCGGCGGAAAAGAACCAGACGGCGGCACCCACCCCCCACAGAAGCCCGCCGGAGGGGGGCGCTTTTCTAAAAGCGATCATACACACCCCCCCCCCGGCGGCCAACTAATAAAATATTTCAATACCCTGTGTGTTTTATTTGTGTTTAAACTTTTGTTTTGCAGGTGAATGGGTAGGGGTACAATGTACCCCATACTCATTCACTTAGGGTGGGGGGCCGGTATCTGGGGGCCCCCTTATTAAAGGGGGCTTCCAGATTCCGATAAGCCTCCCGCCCGCATACCCCGACAACCAACGGCCAGGGTTGTCGGGAAGGGGCCCTGTCCTCATCAACATGGGGACAGGGTGCTCTGGGGTGGGGGGCCGCAGTGCGCCCCCTACCCCAGAGCACCTAACCCCCCCATGTTGAGGGCATGCTGCCCGGTACGGCTCAGGAGGGGGGGGGTGCTCGCTCGCCCCCACTCCCTTCCTGACCGGCCGGCCGGCGTGCTTTGGATACGGGTCTGTTATGGATTGTGGGGGGACCCCCACGCCGTTTTTTCGGCGTAGGGTGGTCTCCTTGCAACCCATAACAGACCTAAGGGCCCGTTATGCTCCTGAGGGGGGAACCCATGCCGGATTTTTTTTTAAATCCGGCGGGGATTTCTCCTTCAGGATTCATAACTCCGCCCACGTGTAGAATTGGCGGGAATCCGCGTCGGATCCCCGTCGCTTCTATGACGCGCTCGCTCTCCATCGCGGCAAGCCAGCTCGGCGCTGGCTCTCGCGATGGAGCTCGTAAGTGCTCAATCTCGCCGAGAAAGGGAGCGAGATTGACACAATATCCCAGTCACCTACTGTAAGCTGCTTGTCAGAGGCTGAACACTTCTTTCAGTTTCGTTTCAGTGATGTCATCCCAGTCATGTGATCGTCAGGTAATAATGTTTTCTCCTCCTTTCAACTTCACTCCAGTTTCTTCTGCAGAAGCATTGAGGATGGGCTGGAGCGAACACACAGGTACGATCATGATAGCCGCTCCCTTCTATTGTTTGTAAAGCTATATAATGAGTATGGTGCAAGGGGCTCTGTATATAGAGAGGATCCTATTACCTCCGCCGCCTGCCGTTTGACATTGGGGTCAATTTACTAAAAGAGTAGAACATGTTCACTTTGCAATGAGAATTTTCACTTAGCTTAGTGCATGAGGTGACAAGAAAGAAAAAAAATTGAGTCGCAACAACCAATGATGTACAGGAAAAATTCAAATAGATATTTCCTACATGTGACTGGATGAGCAGCACAGCTTGATCCCATTCACTTCTGTTTCTTTAGTAAATAACCCCCCAAAAAAGCTCAGCAGATCCAGATAAAACACACAGCGAAGTTCTAATTTATTTATTGCACATCTGCCGTGTTTCCCCCTAAATTAAGCACGGGTCTTATATCTATTTTGGCAACAAAAGACCCAGTAGGGCTTATTTTCTGGGTAGGTCTTATAATGTGCTGTTTCTCTCCCTCCCTGCCTGTCAGGAAGCCTCAGTTTGAACAAAGTTAAAATGCTTGTAAAATGACAAAATCCTGTTACAGCAGTTACAGTAGCACACAATACTAGGGTGACCAGACATCCCCAGTTTTAGGGGACAGTCCCCTGATTGAGGACACTGTCCCCGGACCAAGTCTGCCCCTGGTTTTGTCCCCAGATTGGATTTAATAGGGGAAAGGGGCAATTTTAAAGACAGTGCAGAATTAAAAAATGAAATAAAAATTACACACCACCTCTCTGCCGTGCCTACTAGCATATGGGGGGTTGTATTATTTTCCATTATCTGTGCCCCTTTCTGATGATCATGTGCTGGTCGGAGCGGAGGGAATATTTCTTCAGTTTTGGGTGCATGCCCATTCAGCTTCGCTCGCATGTTCTTCTGACTTGGCTCAAATCCTAACCAGCAGCCTGCCTATCTCCTTGCCTTCCCTGGCGGAGTGATCTTCCTCCGCTCCCCATCCAGTAGTAACCCGGGGGCCCGAAGAGTAATGCGGCATACACACGATTGTTTTTCGTCATTTTTTCGTTTTTCAGCATATCCAAAAAACAACATTTTTTCACACACCGTTTTAGATGAGCAAAGCGCGGTGACGTACAACACGTACGGCGGCACTCTAAAGGGGAAGTTCTATTTGCCTTTGGGCTAATTTAGCTGATTCCGTGTTAGTGAAAGACGATTCGCGCGTTTCTGTCTGTTACAGTGTGATGAATGTGCTAACTCCATTATGAACGGTAGTTTTACCAGAACGACAAGAGCACAGGTTTAAAACTTAGTTTTTGAACGATCACCCACAAAATTTTTTAAAACCGTTTTTCAGAACATGAAAAACGATGAAGCCCACACAGGATGACGAAAAATTATTGTGTGTACGCCGGACTTGAGGCTGTGAGGCGGGCGGCAACGACAACATTACTAGTACGGCGGCACTACTAAATGGGGAAGTTCTATTTGCCTGTTGGGCTGTAGTAATTTAGTCTGTATGGATCGCGTGATTGAGTGGTAAAGACAGGAGATCGCTATCAGTGTGCGCGCCTCTGCACTAAAACGACTTACCTGTCTGTTACAGTCAGTGATGATGGGGTATAGTGCTGCCCCCAGCACAACTCAGACATATACCGTCCAGGATCACAGGTAACCAGTGGTGTAAACAACTAATCACAGATACTGCTCATGCAGTCTACCCACATGATATTTATGTCTCAAGAGCTGTTGTGATTGCAGCAGTACCTGGTTTAATGTGATTACTTCACAGTGTTAACTAGCCCATGAATAGACAGCCAAAACTATTGCTTATAACAGTGATCTTTACTGTTACAAGCAATTTTCCCTTATAACCCCCAAAACGTAAGGCCCGCGGGTCGAAAATGTGGTTTCTCCTTCCAAAACTCAAACTTTGTGCTTTTGCATTTTTTTTAAGGAAAGGGGGTGCACTGTGATGTTTTCTGAGATTGACATGGACAAATCTTACAGATGCTCTTTTGAGGGCAATCATAATGCTGAGCCCACACACCCCTGGTAGTCAGTTTTAAAAAAATTGTCGTTTAAGATAATTTAATTAAAAATATATATATATTTCTTTTACATAGTGTAACTAGTCAGTATCTCTGATCACCACCACACCAGTGATTATCATGACACTGTATTGGACTTCATTTTCCGAAAAACTGAGACAAAAAAAATGACACTTTCATAAAACTCGCTGTGCATCTTACTAAATACCTTGGACTGTCTTCTTTCTAAAAAGGTCATTTGGGGGATAGTTGTACTGTCCTGGCATTTTAGAGCCTCAAAAAATGAGGTTGGGTCATCAGTACATCAGGATTGATCGATTTCCAAATAAACAGTGTGTATAAAAAGAATCACCCCCTTTAAAATGATCACATGTTGTTGGTTTGCAGCCTGAAATGAGGACAGGCACAGTTTTTGTTTTATCCAGCTGTATTTACTCAGTGCAACGTATAAGGTGATTCCCTTTTTGATTTTTGTTCACATGTTGGTGTTATAGCTTTCACTTTGATGTTATTAGTTGCAAAGTTGTAAATACAGCTGGATAAAACAAAAACTGGTTCTGTCTTCAGTTCAGGCTGCAAAGCAACAATATTTTAAAGGGGGGGGGGGGGATTCTTTTCTATACCAACTGTATATACCATAGTTTGTAGATTCTATAAAACTTAACTACAGACTAAATAATATACACTGATTTGGGTATTTTTTTACTGAAGCAATGTAACAGAACACATTTTGGCCTACATTTATGAAGATTGTGCAGCACCCCATAGTTCTGTAGTGTAGATAGAGGCTTGTTAGAAGACTGGATGTGAATCAGAGGGTTTACTTTAGGTCAGGCTGGAGGGCACTACAGGTCAGGCCTCTGGTACCTCCCCCTGGTTCTAGAAGCTTGGAGAAGTTTCTAGAAGTTAGTGGGTGGAGGCTAGAAGGTGCTGATCGGAATATTTTTGAGAATCTGGTCAATCCCTAGGCATGGTGACTGAACAAGCCCATAAATATTGAGGAGCCTGGCCAGCAGGGCAGTCGGGTGGAAGATGGATGGTTGAAATGTTGCTGTGTAGCCTGGCAAGGGGCATTTTTGGAGTGGGTGGTTCGGGATCTGTCTGGATTGGCGTCGGTATTGCATTATCTCGATTTCTTGGTGGTCGGTCCAACGGATGACCGGACCTGCCTGATCTTGCTTACCACTATTCAGCATGTGTTCAAAGTGTTTGGGGTCCTGCTGGCGCAGGACAAGACGGAGGGGACGGTGACCGAGTTGAAATTTTTGGGCATTGTCATTGATTCGGTCAGGATGGAATGCCGGCTTCCGGAGGACAAGCTGGTGTATTTGCGTGAGTCAGTCGCGGCGGCGACGCGTAGTGCGAAGTGAAGTTGCGGGATTTGCAGTCTCTATTGGGAAAGCTTACCTTCGCTTGTCGCATCATGCCGATGGGGAGAGTTTTCTGTAGACGGTTGGTGGCTGCCACCGCGGGTGTTAGAGCCCCGCACCACTTTGTGCGGTTGGGCTGGGAGCACCAGGAGGATTTGAAGGTTTGGGACTCATTTTTGGAGCAGTACAATGGAAAATCATTGTGGTTGGCTCCGGTGGTTCCAGTGAGCGAATTGGAGCTTTTTCTAATGCGGCTGTATCAGTTGGGTTTGTGGCCTACTTTAAGGGTAAGTAGTGCGCTGGTCAGTGGCCAGAGCAACTAGCTGATTCACCGTTGATCAGGAATTTGATGCTGCTGGAGTTGTTCCCGATAGTGTTGGCAATGGAGCTGTGGGGGGTGGAGTTTTGGAACCGGAGGGTTTGCTTTCATTGTGATAATTTGGGGGTTGTTCAGGCCATTTCTTCCTTGACAGCTTCCTCTTTGCCAGTAATTCGTTTACTGCGTGCTTTGGTTTTAAAATGTTTGGTTTTAAAAGATTCCCCCCCCCCCCCTTTAGTCTACTATAATGTGCTAGTATACAGTGCATACTTCTTGGAGGACTTTTTTTCCATTAATAATATACTCCTCTTTAACCACTTAAGGACCGCCTCCTGTACATTTACGTCGGCAGAATGGCACGGCTGGGCACATGTACGTACTGGTACGTCCTGTGCTAGTGCCCGGCCGTGGGTCGCGGGGGCGTGCGCCTGCGACCTGGTCCGAAGCTCCGTGACCAGGACCGCGGGACCCACGGACCCGATCACCGCTGGAGTCCGGCGATCGGTCCCCGGAACTGAAGAACGGGGAGAGCCTTGTGTAAACACGGCTTCCCCGTTTTTCACTGTGGCGGCGTCATCGATCGTGTGAACCCTTTTATAGGGATACACAATCGATGATGTCATACCTACAGCCACACCCCCTCTAAAGTTGTAAACACACATTAGGTCACACATAAACCCTTCAGCGCCCCCTTGTGGTTAACTCCCAAACTGCAATTGTCAGTTTCACAATAAAAAATGCATTTTAAATGCATTTTTTGCTGCTAAAATGACTGGTCCCAAAAATGTGTCAAAATTGTCCAAGGTGTCCGCCATAATGTCGCAGTCACGAAAAGAATCGTTGATCGCCGCTATTAGTAGTAAAAAAATAATAATTAATAAAAATGCAATAAAACTATCCCCTATTTTGAAAAAGCTATACATTTTGCGCAAACCAACCGATAAACGCTTATTGCGTTTTTTTTTTTCAAAAATATGTAGAAGAATACGTATCGGCCTAAACTGAGGAAAAACATTTTTTTTATATATATTTGGGGGATATTTATTATAGCAAAAAGTAATTGCATTATTTTTCAAAATTGTCGCTCTATTTTTGTTTATAGCGCAAAAAATAAAAACTGCAGAGGTGATCAAATACCACTAAAAGAAATCTCTATTCGTGGGAAAAAAAGGACATCAATTTTGTTTGGGAGCCACGTCGCACCACCGTGTGATTGTCTGTTAAAGCGACGCAGTGCCAAATCGCAAAACCTGGCCGGGTCCGGTCCAGGTCTTAAGTTGTTAAGTGAACTGTTTGCTTAGCCCTGCATGGGCAAAGCATAGGTTTATTACCAATCATTTAGAGTGATTATAAATTCCCTTTCTTCATGGAAAAAGCTTTTGTTTTTTGCACTTCATCATTTAAAGAGACCCCCCTATCTTTTTTTTTTTTTTTTCTATGTGACTTTCTGAGCTTTGATAACAATTTTGAAAATTTGAAATATTGTTTTTTTTCAGATGTGATGTAATCTTGCCATCAAAAATAAGTCGCCCGGTGTTTTTTGCATCTCCTGTTGGGAAGTTCTGAGTCGGTGGAGGGTCACACTTTGTATAAGGAAAAGATGGCGCTACAACTTAAAGATTTATTTTTGATGGTTCTCAAGAAACTGGACGAAGAGAGCTTTGCTCGGTTCAAAACAAGGTTAAGCACGTTGAATGTGAAGAAAAAATATCAGCGGATCCCAAGCTCCCAACTAGAGGGTGCAGATCAACAATCTGTCATTGACCTCATCCTGGAATTTTACCATAAGTTCTATGGGATCACTGTGTTCCAGGCTGTCCTAGATGGCATCAATAAAAAGGAACTTTGGAATAAAGTACTGGATGAATTGAAAGGTACAGTAGAGTTGTCTGCAACAATCGCAAAAAAAATCCACAATGGCATGCAACAAAGTAAAAGAGAGAACAATATAGATGAGTGCAGCTAAAATGTATGTAAAAGAAAAACCTTTTTTTTTTTTGTGTTTGATTGCGAGGGATAAGATTATGTTTGCCTTTTGTATCCCAATGGGGAGATTTTTTCTTCACTTCCTGCTCTGGAGACTTACCAGGAAGTAGTAAGAAATCTCTCCAAAGCGAGATGATATCCCTTCTTCAAAAGTTGTTACTAGAACATTTGTCTCCCTTTATCTCTTCAACTCTAAAGCCTCGTACACATGATCGTATTTTCCGACGGGAATTGTGTGATGACAGGCTGTTGACGGTAAATCCGACCACGTGTACGCTCCATCGGACAGTTATTGTCGGATTTTACGCGGACAAATGTTGGATAGCATGCTTTCAAAATTTCCGCCAACAATTGTGTGTTGTCGGATTTTCTGATCGTGTGTACACAAGTCTGCTCACCAAACACAACATTAGCAGAAGGTGTCCAAAGGGTGTTGCCAAAGAGCTGAAAAACTACGTAGTACGTCACTACGTTCGTGTTTGTTGGCCGACAATTATTTGCTGTTTGTATGCAAGACAAATTCCAGGCCAACACCCTTCGGACAAAAGTCCTACCCTTTGTCCGCGGAAAATCCGATTCTGTGTACGAGGCTTTACTGTTATGACATTTCCTAATTTCTGTTTATGCCAATAGTCCAAATAGAGGGTTGAATTTCTCCAATTGGGACGAATCGGAGACAAAATACTGACAGAGGGTCCAACCCATCCATGCAACATTCAAAACAAAACTTTTATTTCAGATACGTATATAGCGTCGTCGATTTACGCAGCACTTTACATATACATTCACATCAGTCCCTGCCCTTAAGGAGCTTACAATCTAAGGTACCTAACATTCATATATACAGTACACATACTAGGGCCAATTTAGACAGGATCCACTCAGGGCTGTCTTAATGAGAGGGCACACCTGGGCACTGCCCAGGGGCCCCAGCTGCATGGGGGGCCCCTGCTCTTTCCCCAAAGCAGCTGGTCCTTGAGCACATGCTGCCCTGAAATTGGGGGGCCCCATGATGGCACTGAGAGTGATAGATGCAAAGGGGAGGCTGGCTTGCAGCAGTGCGCCGTGCTGTGCATAACAATACCTGTTATTTCACATCCAGCAGGAAGGGGAAGGGCAGAAGCGCCAGTGATGCTCTGACCCCGCTCCATAGCGCTTGAATGCTTGGGACTCGAAGCCTGCAGGGTAGGAGCTGGAGTGGGAGCTGCTAAGTCGGCAGCATTGAGAGCCCACCTGCGGAAGTAGCATTGTGGATGGTGTCATGGTGAGCCCAGATGTCCAGCACTCAGTGGCGTATCTAGTGTATGGCAGCTATAGAAAGTGCCATGGGCGCCATATGAAGGGGGTGCTGTTAAGTGGCTGGGCAGCAAGGCACTTACCAGGGTCTAAGGGTCTCTTCTTTCCTCCTCCCGAGCATAGGCAGGATCTCCTTTTCAGCACCTTTACTGATGGACAATGCTGTGTTCAGCCACAGCCCTCCTCTGTTCTCTCAGGCTCTCCCATTCCATCTGGTCGGATTGGCAGCGCACAAAGAAGGAGGAACATCAGTTTCTCCCTCTCCTCTGTGAAACTGAGGCCTTAAATGATGAAGATGTTATCACTTCCAGTATTGGTTCTGCCCCCCAAAGCACCTTGTCCCCATGTTGATGGGGACAAGGGTCTCTTCCTCACAACCCTTGCCCGGTGGTTGTGGGTGTATGCGGGCAGGAGGCTTATCAGAGGAGACCCCTGTAACAAAGTGGACCCCCAGATCCTGACCCACCCCCCCTGTGTGAAATGGTAATGGGGTACACTGTACCCCTACCATTTCACGAAGGAAGCGTAAATAGTTTAAAAAAAAACACACACGCTGTAGAAAAAAAATATTTTATTCATTAAACAAAATAAAAATCCAGCGGTGAAAATTCCCGATCGATGCGGCTCCCTGATATCAACGTTGTCTTCTATCCAGCGTCGGGTGATGTCTCCAGCGACAGACGGTCGGTCCAGCGATGAGAAGATCTATCCATTCAGAGCACCGCTACATGAATGACACCACGGAGATTGACGTTTTTTTTAAAGGGGAGTCGGACCATGCGTCACATGACCCCGCCCCCCTCTGACGCACACTGTGCTACGTCACTGGGAAAGCCCTATCCTGACTAAGGGATAGGGCTTTCCCAGTGACGCAGCACAGTGTGCGTCACATGACCCCGCCCCCCTCTGATGCACACTGTGCTACATCACTGGGAAAGCCCTATCCCTTAGTCAGGATAGGGCTTTCCCAGTGACGTAGTACAGTGTGCGTCAGAGGGGGGCGGGGTCATGTGACGCGTGGTCCGCCTCCCCTTTAAAAGAAACGTCAAGCTCCGTGGCGTCATTCGTGTAGCCGTGCTCTGAATGGATGGATCTTCTCATCGCTGGACCGACCGTCCGTCTCTGGAGACATCACCCGACGCTGGATAGAAGACAGCGTTGATATCAGGGAGCCGCATCGATCGGGAATTTTCACCGCTGGATTTTTATTTTGTTTAATAAATCAAATATTTTTTTTCTACGGCATGTGTTTTTTTTAAACTATTTACGCTTCCTTCGTGAAGTGGTAGGGGTACAGTGTACCCCATTACCATTTCACACAGGGGGGGCAGGATCTGGGGATCCCTTTTGTTACAGGGGTCTCCCAAATTCTGATAAGCCTCCTGCCCGCAGACCCCCACAACTACCGGGCAAGGGTTGTGGGGAAGAGACCCTTGTCCCACATTAACTACATGAACAATCATTCTGCCAATGTTGAGGGCATGTGGCCTGGTGCGGTTCAGAAGAGAGGGGGGGGGGCGCACTCTGTCCATTGATTGGGCGGGTGTAGAGTTGGTTGGGCTGTGTAGTGAATGTACATGTTATTTTTTTTTATCTAACCCTCAAAGTCCTGAAATCCATCCATAAGTCACCTAGGGGGGCCGTAGACCACAGGCTAAAAAACCCTGCTCTAACATATTTGTGTATCTCTCTTTCCCTTGCGCGCTCTCTCTCTCTCTCTATATGTCTGTCATCCTATTTCTCACTCTCATTCTCCCTTGTTTTATCCTGTTTTTTCTCTTCCCCACTCTTGTGCACTCTCTTTTTCACCTATCTACTCTCATTCTACATCTCCCTCCACTCCTTTCTAATCTTTTTCTTTAAATGCTTTCTTCCTCTCTTCTCCAATCTTCTTTTCTTCCTTCCAACCTTCTATTGCTCTCTCTCTTTCCTGCTCCTATATTCCCTTTAACTCTCTATTGCGCGCTCTCGCTCTCTCTCTCTCTCTCCCCTGCTCCCTATCTCCTTTTACTCTCTTGCTCTCTTTCTCTCTCCCTCTCTCACTTACCTCTCTCTCTCATTCTCTCTTGCTCTTTCTCTCTCCTTTTTTCCCGTACTCTTTCCTTTCTGTCTCGGTCTCTCATACTCGCTGTCTTGTTCCTTTTCTTACTCACTTTCTCCCACACTCCCTCTTGCTCTCCCCCTCATCTTTCTCTCTTGCTCTCTCTTGTTGTCTATCTCGCTTGCACGCTTTTTCCCTCACTACTCTTTCTATTTCTTGCTCACATAATGTCACATTCTCCCTCTCTTGCTCTTTCTCACACTCACTCTCTTGGCCTCTCTTCACTCCCTCTCATGCAAGCTCTTTTGCTCCCTCTTGCTCTTTATACTCTCCCTCTCGCTTTCTAGCTTACCCTCTCTCTATTTCTGCTCTCATTCCCTCTCCTTTTTGTTCCCTTGCTTTCTCCCACTTGGGTTCTCTCACATTCACTCTCTTCTTCTCCCTTGCTCACACTCCTGCCCTCTCTGGCAATTTCTTGCTGTTATTCCATCTCACATTCTCTCTTGATTTCTCTCTTTCATGCTCTCTCTCCCTCTTGCATGCACTCTAAATTATCTCTCATTTGCTCTCCCCTTTCTCTCACTCTTGCTGTCTCACACTTACTTTCCTTCTTGCTTTGTCTTATTCTCTTTTGCTTTCTCTCCCTCATTATCTCTTGCTTAGATTCTCTATCTTGCTATCTTGTTTCTCTCTTGCTCTCATACCTGTGCTCTCTCTCGCTCTCTCTCAGTTGCGCCTTTTCACCCACTCATTCCTTTCTCTCGCTCTCTTACTTATACTCTTTTGCTCTCTCACACATGCTCTACTTCTTGCCTTCTCTCACTGTCTCTTGTGCTTTCTCAATCTCTCTATTTATGTTGCGCACTCTTTCTTATCTCTTTCTCTCACCCTTTTCTCTGTCTCTCTCTCTCACTTGTGCTCTTACACTCAAGCCTCGTACACACGACCGGTTTTCCCGGCAAGAAAACTGCTGGAAGAGCCTTTTGCCGTGAAAACCGGGCGTGTTTATGCTCCCTCGCCGGGAAAAACTGCGGGTAATCCCGGTGGGAAAAATAGAGATCCTGCTCTCTATTCTCCCGCCAGGATTCCCAGGGTTTTTTTTTTTCCCGCCAGATTTACTACACTTGCCAATTGAAAACACGGCGAGGCAGTGCAGAGGAAGTATAAGCCCTGTACCCATGGCCGGGATTCCCAGCCAAAGCTCTCCCCACAGTTTTCGCGTTGGGATTCCTGGTGGACTTTATACCGCTGGGAATCCCGGCCGTGTGTACAGGGCTTGACTCTCTTGCTCTCTCGCTGTTTTATTTATGCATTCTCCTGCTCTCTCTTACTCATTCTTTCTTTCTCACGCACCTGTTCTCTCAGGAGCTATTTTTATCTTTCTTTCTATCTCTCATTTGAACCTCTCTCTCTTCCATCGTATTTATTTTATTTGTTCTTTGACCCACACAGAGAATGGACACTTTTTGGACCTATACCGATCAGATTTGATTGAGTACGAGAATGTTCGAGTAGATCCGATTCTGTACTATCTGCACTACCTAAAGTTACTGACGGATGAACAGTATGAGGAATTAACTAAACTACCGACATACCAAGAAAAGATGGAGGGCTTGTTGGATACCGTGCGATGCTGGGATGATGAAAACAAGGCAAAAATCCTTATAGCTCTAGAATGTTATAATCCTGAAGTCCTTGAACTACGAACTGATGACAGACTACGGAACACCATAAAGATTGGTGAAATGCGCTATGATAGTGGTAAGGATGTAT
This sequence comes from Rana kukunoris, assembly GCA_029574335.1. NCBI lineage: Eukaryota > Metazoa > Chordata > Amphibia > Anura > Ranidae > Rana > Rana kukunoris. The sequence continues at coordinate 9,683,818 of CM056054.1, read as the reverse complement.
ATCGAACCTTCATATATTTTTTCATCCATAGAGTACTGTCCGTGATCTGTAAACATTGCAAGAGTTTGACTAATTTTATTGAAATACTTAGTGCTTCTATTCTGTATATATTTGCATACATCTTTATATTGTCAAATCTCTCAGAAGAAAAACACCTTACTTCATTTTGTATATACATTTTTTTTAATTATTTATTTATTTTAGTTGTCATACATACAGAGAAAAAAACAATTGCATTAACTTATTAATCATATAAGTTCCAAAAATCCAGGGCCGTCTTAACCACATGCTTACTGGGCACATAAACCCCCTTCGTGCCCAGGCGAAATTTCAGCTTCCGGCACTGCGTCGCTTTAACTGACAATTGCGCGGTCCTGCGACGTGGCACCCAAACAAAATTGGCGTCCTTTTTTCCCCCCACAAATAGAGCTTTCTTTTGGTGGTATTTGATCGCCCGTGCGGTTTTTATTTTTTGCGTTATAAACAAAAAAAGAGCGACAATTTAAAAATATATATATATATATATATATTTTTTACTTGTTGCTATAATAAATATCCCAATTATTTTTTTTTTTTATATTTTTTTTTCTCAGTAAAGGCCGATACGTATTCTTCTACGTGTTTAAAAAATAAATAAATAAATAAATAAATCACAATAAGTGACTGCTTTGCGCAAAATTTATAGCACCTACAAAATAGGGGACAGAATTATGATTTTTTTTTTAATATTTTTTTTTTTTACTAGTAATGGCGGCGATCTGCGATTTTTATTGGGACTGCGATATTGCGGCGGACACATCGGACACTTTTGACGCCATTCACATTTATACAGCGACCAGTGCTATAAATATGCACTAATTACTGTATAAATGTGACTGGCATTGAATGGGTTAACACTAGGGGGTGAGGAAGGGGTTAAATGTATTGCCTGGGTGTGTTCTTACTGTGTGGGGGGAGAGGGGGTGACTGGGGGAGGTGACCGATGCTGTCTCCCTATGAACAAGAGAAACGGCATCTGTCACCTTTCCCTGACAGGACGTGGAGCTCTGTGTTTACACTCCACGTCCCTGCTGTCTCACCGACGATCGCGTGTACCTGACGGGCATCGCGGCCGCCGGGTACACGCATCGGATCCTCGGCGATGCGTCGGGACTGTTTTTCTGTGGCGCGCGCGGGGAATTACAAGTAAATCACGTCCAAAGACGTGACCCCGGCGCCTCAGGTCCGCGCTGCTGACGTATTTTGTCAATAGTGCGGACCTGAAAAGGTTAATAGCATCATGGTCCCCTAGCCAAAGTAATGCTCTGGGTACAATGCAGGTAAACAGGGTAAACACCCTCTTGGGTGGAGCTCCACATTAACTACATGAACAATCATTCTGTACAGCAAGTAACAGTGGGAAAATACTACATACATAAAGTAACAAAGCTGTCCTGTGCATATAAGACATCTGCTAGATTGATGCCTCCCAACACTATGGCTCCTTTCCGCCCTAGAGGGAGCATTGATCCCTCCAGGCATTCCAAGCCTTTCGGTGCAAACATTGCTGGACAGCTGGGCTCCCCATGACATTATTTACAATGCTACTTCCGCAGGTGGGCTCTCAGTGCTGCCGACTCAGCAGCTTCCACTCCAGCTCCTACCCCGGCAGCCTTCGAGTCCTGAGCATTCAAGCTGCATGGGGCGGGGTCAGAGCTTCACTGGTGCTCCGGCCCTGCCCATCCTTGCTGGCTGTAAAATAATAGGTATCGTTATGCAGAGCAGATCGTACTGCTGCCATTCTGCCTGCCTCCCCTGTGTATCATCACTCTCAGTGCCATCATGGGGCCCCCAATTCATGAGCAGCGTAGGCTCAAGGACCAGCTGTTTTGGGGAAAGTGCAGGGCCCCCTATGCAGCTGGGGCCCCTGGGCAGTGCCCAGGTGTGCCCTCTCATTAAGACAGCCCTGAACAAATCCATTCAAAATCCAATTAACAGCATTACCCCTATCTTAAATACATCCACAAAAAATAAAATAAAAAAAAAATAACTAGTTATTTGGGATAGTCCCCATTTTGTCTTCCGTTATAAGTAATTCTCTTGTATGCCCTGACAACATACTTTACTAAGAAGAAAAACCTCTACATATCTGAAGAGGCAAAAGGGAGAAAGTAGTAAGCCCCAGGAGGGAAAGAATTCATAAAGAAAAGAGATAAAAGATAAAAAGAGAGAAGCAAAAAAAAAGAAAGAAACACCGATAGGTAGGGGGAGTCAGAGTTGAAGGAAAAATGTATCAAAGTAAAGGTGAGTTTACTATATCAACATCCAGGGAGGGGAGGGCACCCCAAAGGCCCCCCACTCCTCTCTTTTTCAAGTACTCTCAGAAACAAAGAGGGAACTCCTTTCCTCAGAGAATTTTAATGAATTTCATTGGCCCCAGGTTTCTAAATATGTCTTCTTTTTGATTTTGAGCCGATAATAAGAAATCCTCCATCCTATTGCCTCTTCAATTCGTGTGACCCATGTAAGAATTGTGGGAGGGCTCGTATCTCTCCACTACCGTACGATACATGATCTAGCAGTGTTAATAAGATGGCGAAAAATGTATTTACTATATGTTTTCCCCGGTATGTTTGAGACATGTAACAAAAATAATAATAAAAATAAAAGTACCGTATTTATCGGCGTATATCGCGCACTTTTTTGCCCTGAAAATCAGGGCAAAATCGTGGGTGCGCGATATACGCCGATACCCGCTTTCCCGCGCCAAATTTTGAATTCTGCGCCGACATATACCGAGCGCAGTACACTCGGGTATATTCGGCCAGTCTCGGCTTCTTCCGCGGTCACGTCCTGGACGTACAGGACGTGAGCGCGAAAGTTGCCGAGCCTGCCCGAGTGTACTGCGCTCAGTATATGCTGGCGCAGTATTCGAAACTCGGCGCGGGAAACGATCGGGGAGGACGCGAGGACGCCGGACCCGCCGAAGAGGACACCGGACCCGCCGAAGAGGACACCGGACCCGCCGAAGAGGACACCGGACCCGCCGAAGAGGACAGCGGACCCGCCGCAGAAGGACACCCGAAGCCGCAGAAGGACGCCGAACCCGACGAGGCCGCCGATGGACGCCGCGCAAGACACCAAAACTGTAAGTACAAAATAACTTTTTTTCCACAGGATTGGGGGGCACTTTGGGGGTGCGCGGTATACGCGGGAGCACGTTATACCGCGATAAATACGGTATATACATTTTAACAAAATTAGATTTTTCTATTACGTAGAAATTCCAGATGAAACCATTTTCTAAATTATACCCTAAAATGTAGGGCTGTGCAAATTAACTTTTAATTAATCGATTAATCTTTAATTTTTTTTGATCGATCAAAATTCTTTTGATTGGTACTCACATCTCCGTCGGCTTCTGGGCCTTCAGGGAGTTCCGTTGGAGATCTAGTGACATCACGGACACCGGCGGGGCTTGCCATGTCCATCTGAAGGGCTCCTTTGCTGTGCCTTCATATCTGCATGCCGGCGGGACCTTACTATCTGCCACACGCAAGGGCTGATACACTTCCCTCTATCACTTCCCTCTATAAACCTGGGATTCTACAACCATCCACTGGGAGTTGTGATAGTTCCCTTCATGGGACATCTACATGCCGACAGACTGATGTTAACCTCTCCTCATCTGAATTCAGCAGTGGTATCGTTGTATACATTTTTATACCAGTATCATACTTGGCTACATGTTTTTATGACTGCTTTTGGTACCGTTTGGTAATTACTCGCACCATTTTTACAGTTTATGTAGATACATCGATTTTATCTCCAGTACAATATTTATTTTGTTACCTACTTGAAGACTATAAAAGTTTTAATGCTATTCCCATCGAGCGCTGTCTGTGTGTTTTTTTGTATCCTGCCATCCATTTTTCCAGTGGTTGGTAGCTGCACTGGGAATCAGCCTGCAAGGAGATCGGCTAAAATTACCTGTAGTTGGATCTGTATGTGCGTTATAATTAATCGAAATTAGTTGATTAATCGGTTTTCTTTTTAATCGATTAAATCGAACACAAAAATTTTGATCAGTAACAGCCCTACTAAAATGATATACAAGCGATGTCTTGATATAAGAGTAGTGTCATGTCACAACTGAGTATAAAAATAGAAGAGGAGCCTCACGGTCCGCGCACACACGACGGACCGTTTGCAGCGGACATGTCTCTTCTGGATTTTGGTCCAATGGCGTGTACACACCATCGGACGAAAATCCCCTCGGGCTGAGGACGCCGTGACGTGGCGGTGACGTTGACTCCGCCACGTCACCACTCCAGGAAGTAAAATACTTCCACGCATGCGTCGAATCCATTCGACGCATGCGCAGAGATTTCTGTCCGCTGGTGAGTGTACTAACCAGCGGACGTATCCGACGGACATGTCTCCGTCGGACAAATTTCAAAGCATGCTTTGAAATTTGTCCGATGGAGCACAAAGCAGAGTTTTACTACGGTGTGCTCCATGGTGCCACAATTTGACGCAAAAGGAGGTGCAGCAACACCCCCTGATAGGCAACACGGTTAAGGTCTGCATGAGACTGCTAACACATAACCGCCTATCATCGGTGGACTCACCGCTCCGTCCAATTTTGGGTAACCCATTTTTTGAACCGGGAATCGGAGACGCTAAATTCCACGCGCTGCAGGAGTCTGGACTTTTTCAGGCCTCACATTTCAGTTTACCGGGTCGGTGGAGAACGCTAGCTGAGCTGATGGACCCAGGTGGTGGTTACCAACTAGACTTCTTGAGAGCCTGTCAACTCAGCCATTTTCTGAGGACTATCCCGCCCCCCCCCCCCCCCTGGTACGGGACACCCCCTCACGCTCCTAGAAGGGCTATGCTGGGAATCGGGACCCCTGCCACACGCCTTGTCGTCCCTACACACATTGCTAATTACACCAGAGGAGGGGTATCAAACCCCGTGCTTTGGGAAGTGGGAACAAGACCTCGGCAGCCCTCTCTCTACCAGCAGAAAACAACATATTCTAACATTTACACACAAATCATCGATATGTACGAAGATACAGGAGACCAATTATAACATTTTGATGAGATGGTATAGGACCCCAGCCCTCTTACATGGACTGTTTCCAACAGTATCTGATCTATGTTGGAGATGCCAGACGGAGAAAGGGACTTTGCTTCATATTTTCTGGTCATGCCCACGTCTCCGTCCATTTTGGGCGGAGGTTGGGAGAATTGCTCAGAAATTCACAGACCGCACAATTCCTGACCACCCGACGTACTTCCTTCTACATGCGACCGACACCCCTGCCCGTTTATATATATAAAAAGTCTGTCATCCGGCACCTTTTGGACATGGCTAAGGCATGTGTTCCACTCTGTTGGAAATCTCCACATCCTCCAACAGTGGCTATGTGGCTACGGCGGGTAGACGAGATCAACAGGATGGAGGACCTTATCCTGACAAAGCAGGACATAAATGAACAGTACACCCAGACATGGCAACTATGGAATATGTTCACATACTCTGAAGAGGGCCAGGCCCTCAGGGGAGGCAGACTGAGTTCCCAGATAGGGCACGCCTCCCCCGGACGATAATTAAAGCTGTATGACCGATACTTCCACGGGAGTGCTATGCTTGCAGTTGACGGATGTCCATGCTCGCGAGTCCTCCCCCCCCCCCCCTGCTCATTCCCCCCCCTCCCCCATTCTCCTTTCTTTATTGTCCTCAGGGCAGTTTCTTCAACTTTCACATCTCTTTCTCTATCTGTACTTGCACCTCAGAAAACGGAAAAGATGGGGGGCTGGGCCCTCGGACCCACGGGGACTAAACATTCTTTCAGATAGCTGGAGTAGGGATGGGGGACGTTATGAGGGGGCAGAGTGCTCTGTCGCCCACACCCCTGTTTCTGCTGAGGTCAATTTCGGGGTTGTTATGTGCTTGCTAGAAATGTCACTTATGACTGTATACCCTATGTAATTCCATGTATGTTGTTACTTATACACTGTAATGTTGCTGTGGTTCGTGTGGGCCAGCTTCCTGTTATGAATAAATAAACAATTAAAAAAAAAAAAGAAGAAATTTGTCCGATGGACAAACCTGTCCGCTAGGTAGTACACACGATCGGATATGTCCGCTGAAATGGTCCGTCGGACCAGTTTCAGCAGATATATTAGATCGTGTGTACGCGGCCTAAGTTTAGCAATATGGTTACATTTAATGAAAGTACAACATTTAGCAACATATTGCTACACTTAGGCCACGTACACACGATCCGATGGACCATTTCAGCAGACAAATCCGATCATGTGTAGGGGCTAGTGGACAGGTTTGTCCATCGGACAAATTTCAAAGCATGCCTTGAAATTTGTCCGCTACAAACCTGTCCATCGGATCCGTCCGCTGGTTAGTACACTAACCAGCGGACATATCTTCTTGCACATGCGTCAAATTTTACTTCCTGGTGCGGTGACGTAGCGGCGTCAACGTCACCGTCGCGTCACCGCGCTGCCTGCCGGCAGGGATTTTGATCCGATGGTGTGTACAACCATCGGACCAAAATAGCCCGGCGGACATATCCGATGGAAACGGTCCGTCGGATCGTTTCCTTCAGATAAATCCCAACGTGTGTACGCGGCCTTAGAGGTGCCTCTCTTCTTTTTTTATACCCTGTAAAAAAAAATGCTTTGATATACAAGTGGATTACAAGCATGTTTCTGGAATGAATTATGCTCACAATCCAAGGTTTTACTGTATATATTAAGTATATGCATTGACTCAAGGTTTGTGATGGTCTCCTCTTGCACAGTTCTACAATTGTCCACAGTTGGAGGCTTGATCCCTAATAAAGTCACACATATCCTGCTGCTTGGCCACATCCAAAGCATGAATGCTCTGTTACTGCAAGAAAAGCAGCTGCACATGAAACTGAACTCATCTGATTATAATATTTTAACGAACATTTTTGGCTTACGCAAAACAAGCAATGCCCCATATCCTGTATCCACCCCATCCCGTCCCCTAACCCAGTCCCAATTTTAATAATAAAGAACTTGTATAAGTTTAAACATTCTTTCATGCAGTTGCCTGTTTCTCACCATCATGTCCACATGACTAAAGTTTGTTGGTGATGGTACATACATAAAGCAGCTGGGTAGCGCATTGCATTTGGCAACCGAAACACACTACAATAAGTGCTACCAGTTTAAAGGGTCTACCTCTTTTTGTAAGGAGTTGGAAACTGTGGCATCTAAAAGTGTATCCTTTGTAGAGGTAAATACACTCTAACAAGGGTGAGGACCGTTTTCAGCGGACAAATTCGATCGTGTGTACGCGGCCTTAGACTTTCAGGCCCTATCTAAAAAAATAAATGTTTTTTGGCTGGACAAGCACTTTAATATTCTAGTTCTTATTGCTGATCAAGTGAACCTTGGCTAACTTGCAGCTCTTGTTCCCATTTAGAATCTTTTAGATTAGAAGGAAGGGACACTGGCGAGACAGAAGATGCAGGTAAGAATTGGCCTAACCTGAGAGAACTGTACATTCACATAACATTTCCTGTTTGCATCTTTTATAATTGTTACATTGCATATCACCTTCACACATTGTTTCCTGTTTGTGTCATTTATAAATGGTATAGTGTATACCATATCACACAAGGTTTCCTGTTTGTGTTTATTATAAATATTACAGATTATACATTGATTATTATTCAGGATTTACTGTATACAGTGCCTTTAGTTTGCACCTCACTTTACAAAAAAAAAGGGAGACAATACAATACAATTCAATACAAGGGGGTTAGACGGCCCTTGCTACAATCCAGTACCTCCCCAGTCATACTAACCTCATCACTAACCTTATCAGGGTTTACTTGACTTGATTATTCTGGTCAAAATGTCTCAAATATTCTGTGCTGTTTTTTAGTATTTTTAACCACTTTAAGACCAGCCCCCACAGTTGTACTGCGGTAGTGGTCGGCCGCTTTAAGAGCTCTAGGAGGCGCACCTGCGGTGCGGCGCTGGAGCCGATGTGCATGGCCAGCGGCCTGGATATCCACTGACCACCCGCGATCACTCCACAGAGACTGAACGGGGATCTGTCAATTTTAACAGTCTCTAGTTATCAGGAACCGCAATCTCTCTACCCCTCCAGTCACTACACTTCCCCTACAGTTGGAAACACCTCCCTAGGGAACACTTAAAGCGGAGCTCCACCCAGGATAACAACATTTTACAATGTTGTTTGAAAAAAAAAAAAAAAAACCTGAAAAAAAAAAAAAAAAATACTCACCCGAAATAGCTGTTGCTATGCGGAAGTCCGTAATCTGCCTCTTCCTGATCCGCGGTTTTATTGGGGATATTTACTATAGCAAAATCTAAAAAAAAAAAAAAAAAAATATATATATTTTTTTGGGCTTTATTTGTTTATAGCACAAAACAAAAAAGAAAACACAGAGGAGATCAAATACCACTAAAATAAAGCTCTATTTGTGGGAAAAAAGCACATACATTTTGTTTGGGTACAAGGTCACACGACCGCGAAATTGCAGTTAAAGCGACGCAGTGCAGTATTGGCCCGGTCAATAAAGGGGCGAATCCTTCCGGTCCTTAACTAGTTAAAGGGTATGTCAAGGCACAATAAAAAAAAAACAGTCCATCTTTGGAATAAATGCAGCTTTAGGCTGCCTGCCTTAGTCTGAATACATTCCGTTTTTCTCTCTGCTGTACTCAGCTGAGCAGCACTTGATTTTCTAGGTCTGGTCAGGTCTTCTTAAGGCTAGTGGTTGATTGCTCCTGCCTGCCTCTGGAAGAAGTTGTGGATGGAGAGAAGATAAATGTTTGGGAGGGTCTGATCAGCTCTTTCTCTCATGGGGCCTCTACTTTTGGGGAGCAGCTCTGTGCTACTCAAGAGCTGTTGCTGTTAGGTCTCAGTATGTGCTTGGCTGATGGTCTCAGTGGAACCTGGACTCAAAGAAACTTGCTGTAGGACATTACCCGTGGAAGCTGGGCTGGAGAGGGAACTCTTTAAAGGAGTTGTAAAGGAAAACATTTGTTTGTCTAAAATTAATACCTGCAAGGTAGACAGAATAGTGTAATGATTCTGTTAAAAAACGAGTAAATACCTATTAAATTCCTTCATCTATATCACCTCCGGCATTCTAGTTTCTGTTCTCTCATTCACTTCCTGGTTTGCAGTGCTCATTCATGTAAGAACTACATTTCCCAGTATGCATTGCGGCACGCCCAGTAATTCACACCTCCTTGAAGTCTCTAACACGTAGAGAGCGTCCTGCATCATAGATGTAGTTCCCAGGAGGGGGCGAGCACATCACTGACCACCGCAGTAAAGTCTCCCTTCACAGTGGTGAGTAACAATCAGACAAGCAGGAAGTGAACAGAACAGAGAAGAAATAGAGCAACTTCTGAGCAAAAATGAACAATGAGGAAGTGAAAAGAGGAATGTCTGCAGGTAAAGGATGCTTATTATGAAAAAAAATTTTTTCCTTTACAGCCCCTTTAATTGAAGAATGTCTCAGGGAAGCTGGTTGGATAGCTTTCTCTGGATATTGTGAGTAGGACCTTATGCCTAGAGCTTCAGGTAGGCCTGTGCTTTGAAGGTTAGATGCAGGGATTAACTGGCAACTCAAGGGGCTCTTAGGAAATAGGAGATCATGGGGCCCTTTTTTATCACTGCTGACACTGAAACCACACCCACACAAAGCCCCATCCACATATTGCACTGCCCACATTACATGCATTCATCACAGAATTTCTCTACACTATGTTCAAAATAAATGTTTAACACAATACGAAAATTAAAGAAAAGTAAACTTACATTAAAGAGACTGTCAGACTGTATATAATTAGGTACAGGTTTGTGTAAGTATACAGGGAGTGCTGGATCATCATACAGGTATACAATTCAAGATGTCACACAGACCATGATAGATGTACATGTAAAGACTGCTCACCTTCCTCATAATACCCCTTCACTAATAGCACCAGATCCTACTCATAGATAATACCAGTACACCCCTTCACAAATACTAGACTCAATTAATCCCTCTTTACAGAAATGTTCTCCCCTCCCATCCCAGAAAATATGAAACCTAATGTATCCACAGCCCGAGATAACACCAGAACTACTATACCCCCCACTCCTAGATAACATTGGACCTCCTCTACACCCACTGCTAAATAACATCAGACCTCTTATGAAATGTAAGGTAAAGGGAGCGCTCAATTTTAAACATATACCGTGATAACTCATTACTAGTGAGGAAATGTATAAAATATTATTAAAACATAACAAATGGTTAACACTAGGGATGAGTCGAACACCCCCCTGTTCGGTTCGCACCAGAACTTGCGAACACACCTAATGTTTGTGTGAACTTTAGAACCCTGTTAAAGTCTATGGGACTCAAACATTTGAAATCTAAAGTGCTAATTTTAAAGGCTAATATGCAAGTAAGTGTCCTAAAAAGTGTCTGGGGACCCGGGTCCTGCCCTAGGGGACATGTATCAAGGCAACAAAAAAAGTTTTAAAAATGGCAGTTTTTTCGGGAGCAGTGAATTTAATAATGCTAAAAGTGAAACAATAAAAGTGAAATATTCCTTTAAATTTCCTACCTACTGTAGGGGGGGTGTAAAGTCAGCATGTGAAATATCGCATGTTTCCCGTACTTAAAAGTCATTTAAAACTGACTCGTGGCTATAATGAATTGTCGTCTCTTGCAATTCAGAGAGAATTCATTCATAATTTTTTTTAAAAAAGCGTGGGGGTTCCCCAAATTCAATTATCAGGCCCTTCAGGTCTGGTATTGATTTTAAGTTCCCCCAAAAATCCACCCCAGACCCCTTATCCGAGCACGTTAACCTGGCCGGCCACAGAAAAGAGGGGGGGACAGAGTGTGGCCCCCCCTCCTGAACCGTACCAGGCCACATGCCTGTTGATGGGGACAAGGGCCTCATCCCCACAATGTGACCCCGCCCCCTCTGATGCATCCTCTCCTACGACACTGGGAAAGCCCGGTCTTCCCTCTTGCGTCAGAGGGGGCGGGGTCACGTGACGGGTGGCCCCGCCTCCCCTATATAAGAAATGTCAAAGCTCCGGTCGCGTCATTCCGCTGGGCTGTGTCCAGCGGAGAGAGAAGGTCGGCGATGCTGCGCTCTGGATGGATGGATCTTCTCATCACTGGGCTGGAGAGGAGATAACCCATCGCTGGATACAGACAACGTTGGAGCAGAGAGCCTGGACCGAGTGGATTACCACCGCTGGATTTTATTTATTTATTTTTTTATTAATAAAGGACTTTTTTCTACGGTGCCTGTGTGTTTTTTCAAACTATTTACACTTCCACAATGTACCCCATTACCAATTCACATAGGGGGGGGCCAGGATCTGGGGGTCCCCTTTGTTAGAGGGGTCTTCCAGATTCTGATAAGCCCCCCGCCCGCAGACCCCCACAACCACCGGGCAAGGGTTGTGGGGATGAGGCCTTTGTCCCCATCAACATGGGGACATCTTCCCCATGTTGAGGGCATGTGGCTTGGTACGGTTCAGGAGAGGGGGGGGCGCACTCTGTCCCCCCCGGCCAGGTTAACGTGCTCGCATAAGGGGTCTGGTGTGGATTTTTGGGGGAACTCCACGCCATTTTTTTTTTAATTGACGGCGGGGGTTCCCCTTAATATCCATACCAGACCTGAAGGGCCTTGTAATTGAATTTGGGGGGACCCCACGCTTTATTTTTTTATGAATGAATTCTCCCTGAATTGCCAGAGCCGACAATTCATTATAGCCGCGAGTCAGTTTTTTAAATGTATTTTTTTCTTTCAGAAACGACACTTTGTGCAGGGACAGTTCTATGTATGGGAAACATGCGCTTTTTCACATGCTGACTTTACACCCCCCCCTAGGTACGAAATTTGAAGGAATATTTCACTTTTATTGTTTCACTTTTAGCATTATTAAATTCACTGCTCCCGAAAAAACGTCAGTTTTTTTAAACTTTTGTTTGCATTGATACATGTCCCCTGGGGCAGGACCCGGGTCCCCAAACACTTTTTAGGACAATAACTTGCATATTAGCCTTTAAAATTAGCACTTTAGATTTCTCCCATCGACTTTAACAGGGTGTTCTGCGGCTTTTAGAATTTGCCACGAACACCCCTAATTGTTCGTTGTTCGCCGAACAGGCAAAGTTTGAGTCGAACATGAGTTTGACTCGAACTCGAAGCTCATCCCTAGTTGCTAACCAGATGGATTTGACTACTTTAGTTAAAAAGTAGGTCTAAACCGTTGTGCAGAACCCTGTCTGCTAGTAATAATGGATGCTGTGCACACAAGGTAACTTCCTCCCGCCAGGAATCGATGGTGGGATATATATATGCAGAAAATGATAGAGGAATCGAAAATAGTGTAATCCTGTTTATTAAAACATTCAAAAAGATTAAAAAGCCAAATGGCTTGCTTAGATGTATGGTGCCTTAGCCTGGCACAGAGGCTGCATGCGTGTAAGGTAGTCGAATGGTAGCCCCGCGGTTAGGAGACCAGTAGCTGGTGTGTGTTCCACCCTGCTCGACACACAGACCAAAGGGACCGGAAATGGATGTGACAAGGCTCACCTCGATGTACATTTCGTAAAGATTTACGTCATCAGGAGCGGGAAGTCAATGGTTGGAGAGATGTAGCAAAGGAAAAGTAAAAAACATATTTTACTACTCACCATAAAATCCTTTTCTTGAAGTCCATTGAGGCATACTTGGTAGAGGTAAAAAGTAGAAACTATTTTAGGCAGGAGAAAAGCCTCAACATTAGGGAAGCAGTTTGTAATCGCTGCTATCTCCCACTGTGCAGTATTTTTTTTTAATGTTTTTGCATTGGTACATATTCCCTATGACAGTGCCCAGGTTCCCAAACCTTTTTTACAGCAGTTTGATAAATTCCCCAAATGGTCAAAGTTTTACAAGATTCATCCCTTTTATAGATTTCCATAGGATCAGTCTCTAAAATGTGGTTTGTTGATTTTGAGCAAGATTTAATAAACCCTTGATGAGTAGAACCCAAGCAGATTCACCCATCATTGACAAACACCACCTGGCAATGCCCATAAAGCATCTGCTAGAAATGTAGGTAGTGCCAGCTGAGAAAATCTGTATGTAAATTGTCTACATCTGGAATGTAGAAGGTTGATAAGGCTGAAACGTGAAAATCTGTTCAGGAAGGGACCTGCTCTACTAGTCTTGTTGCAGTGAGACTTCTGGTTCCTCCCTGATGATTGATGTCCACCAGCCACCACGGCCTGTCACGTTTTCCCTTAAAAGCCACATGAATCAAACGCTTCTTACACAAAGGTTCTGTAATCTAACACTTTGGCAAAAGTGTTCTACACTAATGTACTGCCATGGAACACATGGGAGAGAGGAGACCAGAGGTTTCCAGCAAACAATCACAGGTAAAATGTAGATCTCTTTTATAGGATTTTGATCCATCACACATGGTTTGACAAAGTTACAGACTGGGTCCAGAGCAGAACTCTGGAAATGGCTACCAAAAACTTGCCAATTTGATAAAAATTAAGAGCAGGTGAGTGAGTAAATCCTGAACAACCCTTCGCTCCTCTTAGCCCATCAGACTTTTAAACATAAGTCACCTAAGACCTACCTTAATAAACTCACATGTAAAGCCTTCTTTGATCTGTAGCCCCGTACACACGACCGGTTTTCCTGCCAGGAAAACTGCCAAGTGAGCTTTTGGCTGGGAAAACCAGACGTGTGTATGCTATCTCGCAGCTTTCCCATCAGGACAACAGCCGGGAATATAGAGAACCTGCTCTCTATTTTCCCGTCGGGATTCCCAGCATTTTTTTCCGTCAGATCTACTACTTTCCTATGGGAAACACTGTGAGGCAGTGCCTGATGGAGCATACACACGGCCGGGATTCCCGGCCAAAGCTCCATGTTAGTTTTCCTGGCGAGCTCTCGGCTTTCCCCTCGTTTTTCTCGCCAGACTTTTAACCACCGAGAAAACCGAGCGTGTGTACAGGGTTTGTTCCTCCCCTTCGCCATGCAAACCCTCCATCCATTTTGTTCTTCTCCAGGTCTCACTTTTTCTCTGTGCCTGCGAGGAGCAGACTGCATGTAATCCTCCAAGTCACATATTTAGGAATCCCAAAATGGCCATTAAATTGACAAATAAGGCAATGCCAACAAAAAACAATTACTCTAGAGTGGTCCGTTTTGTTTAATGAGCCAAATACAATATAAAATATAAGGAATGAATTCATAATTGTATCATTCTTCTATTACCTTGTAGCCAGAATACATTTTCTGGAGAAATATAAAGAAAAACTCATAAAGAACATACTGTTGGTGGATCCAGTGTTGGATGATCTCCGAGATCAGCAGCTGCTCACACAGAGACAGCATATAAACCTAATGAAAAAGGCAACACCCCAGGAGAAGATGAGATCCCTCTATGATACAGTGAGGACCCGGAGCTATCCTGACAAGGAAAAAATGTACAAGGCTCTGAAAAAATACAACTATGGAATCATAAGGGACTTGGTAACACAAGAGGACAAATTTGATTACGGTAAGTGATGCTTCGCCCAATAATTAGGGGCAATTCTAGATTCACCCAGAGTAGCAAATATGACCTTACAAGTGTATCCCTGCTCCACTCCTCAAACATCTTTTAATATGTCAGTTATGAGCAGAGTGATGTGAGCTCTGGGGTATCACACAGCTCCCAATTGTCCCTGATTTGGAGTAATGTCCCTCTGTCCCTCATTCCTCCTGATTTGTCCCTCATTTTGGTCTGATCTGTATAGTTGTATATAAAATGCACTTTTTATCTTTCAAAAAGTGTTTCCCAGTGCTAAACCTTTCATCCAAATGCTACATTTGTAAATTTCAAAAGCCAATATTAATAAGGAATAGTGGTGGTAAAAAAATCCCTTGTGGGTTTACCCTTTTTTTTTTTTGGGTTTTTGGTTAATTCTCCTTTAAGGGACGTGGCAGGGAGTGTGTCCTATGCCTACATGCTTTTGCTAGTAGGTATACCTCATTCCCATTTCAAAAAGTTGGGAGGTATGGTATTAGTCAACTTAGTTTATATAGGGGCTTTAAAGGGTTAGTTCACCTTTTACCAAAAAACGGCCTATGCAGGTAACCAGTGCTAAGAATAGGAATAGCTGAACATATCAAAAACATCAGAACTGGATTCAAGGACCATAATGTTTTGCTACATTTCAAACTGAAGCATAACCAGGACCCTTCGGGCTTGGAATTTTGGGGAATTAAACAACTAGAACAGCATTGGAGGGGCTCACACAGAGTCCGAGAATTATCCAAATGCGAAACTAAATGGATATTCTTAACAGACGTGCTAGTACCAAAAGGCTTGAACGTAGAACTGGACATTAACTGCTTTATCAGTGATACATAGTAATCTCTATCATACTCTCCTCAGTCTAGGGCACCTGAGATTTTCTCTAATCATCACCACGTCAATTAATATCATGCATAGCAAATTATACTTCCACATTCCAGCCAGCCTACTATACTAAATATCCCAGCCTGTTGGTTTTATAGTGTATAGAATGACTCGGGATTCTATAGTCTTCTTTTACAGACTTTTTTCTAACAGAAAATAGTTAATATGAGGTATACATCTCTGAACCAACCCACTGTCCTACATATCACTGTCCTGATATGTAGGAACTAGGGTGATCTAAAACCATATGCAATATCAATGGAAATAATGAGTACATGCTAACATCCCTCTGTATGCAGGCAGAGGGCGCTGAATAGTACAATAGTACAGAATTTTTTTTATATGCATTTTTTATGTGCATATTTGTTGTGTGCATATTTTTATGTGCATATCTGTATGTACATGTTCTATATTTTATATTTGTGTGTTTTACACACAAATATACACAAATCAATGGGCAGCGCCGCCGTACCGCCGGAAAAACGCTGGCGGGCGGTTTTGACCCTTTCTCGGCTGCTTGCGGGGGTTAAAAGTGCCCCGATAGCAGCCGAAATGCGCCACAAATCAGACGGTAAAGCGCCGCTAAAAATAGCGGCGTTGTACCCCTGACACTATGAGCGCCACAGTGTGAAAGGGGTCTTAGAGACTGGGGACAATTTACATTACATGAGACCTCTATTGATCATTGCTGTTACAGCCCCTTTCAGTGTTGCCAACCTACCAGGTTGAAATTTACTGGCACAGCCACGTTTTTACTGACATTTCACAAAAGTTACTAAATTCAATTTTTAGGTGCGAATTTCAGTATTTAGGCTACAAACAAGTACGCTGGGCAAATAGCAATGTGATTTTAGGTAGATATTAACCACTTGACCACTGGGCACTTAAACCCCCTTCCTAACCAGACCAATTTTCAGCTTTCGGTGCTCTCACAGTTTGAATGACAATTACTCAGTCATACAACATTCTACCCATTTGAAATTTTTGTCCTTTTTTTCACACAAATAGAGCTTTCTTTTGGTGGTATTTGATCACCTCTGGGTTTTTTATTTTTTGCGCTATAAAAGAAAAACGACTGAAAATTCTGTAAAAAAAAATAAAAAAATCTTGTTTCTGTCATATTAGCGGGTTATTTCTCACACACAGCATATGCATACCACAAATTACACCCCAAAACACATTCTGCTATTCCTCCCGAGTATGGCGATACCCCATGTGTGGGACTTTTACACAGCGTGGCCACATACAGAGGCCCAACATGCAGGGAGCGCCATCAGGCGTTCTGGAACACCCAGACCAATTCTGACATTTCTCTCCTACATGGAAAAATCATCATTTATTTGCTAGAAAATTACATAGAACCCCAAAACATTATATATGCTTTTTTAGCAAAGACCCTAGAGAATACAATGGCGGCCGTTACAACTTTTTATCTCGCACGGTATTTTCGCAGAAATGTATTGAACGCGTGTTTTTTAAAAAACTGTTTTGTGCTTAAAACAAAACAGTAAAGTTAGCCCAATTTTTTTTCATAATATGAAAGATGACGTTACGCCGAGTAAATAGATACCCAACATGTCACCCTTCAAAATTGCGCACGCTCATGGAATGGCGCCAAACTTTGCTACCTAAAAATCCCCATAGGCGGTATTGCAGAGTATTGGGGTATTGCAAAGTATCATGCAGGGTATTGGGGTATTGCCGAGTATTGGGGTATTGCCGAGTATTGGGGTATTGCCGAGTATTGGGGTATTGCCGAGTATTGGGGTATTGCCGAGTATTGGGGTATCGCCGAGTATTGGGGTATCGTTGAGTACTGGAGTACTGGGGTATTGCCGAGTACTGGGGTATTGCCGAGTACTGGGGTATTGCCGAGTACTGGGGTATTGCCGAGTATTGGGGTATTGCCGAGTATTGGGGTATTGCCGAGTATTGGGGTATCGTTGAGTACTGGAGTACTGGGGTATTGCCGAGTACTGGGGTATCGTTGAGTACTGGAGTACTGGGGTATTGCCGAGTACTGGGGTATCGTTGAGTACTGGAGTATTGGGGTATTGCCGAGTACTGGGGTATTGCCGAGTACTGGGGTATTGCCGAGTATTGCCGAGTATTGGGGTATTGCCGAGTATTGGGGTATTGTTGAGTACTGGGGTATTGCCGAGTATTGGGGTATTGCCGAGTATTGGGGTATTGCCGAGTATTGGGGTATTGCCGAGTATTGGGGTATTGTTGAGTATTGGGGTATTGTTGAGTACTGGGGTATTGTTGAGTACTGGGGTATTGTTGAGTACTGGGGTATTGTTGGGTACTGGGGGATTGCTGAGTATTGTTGGGTACTGGGGATTGCAGGGTACCGGGGGATTGCAGGGTACTGGGGGGATGGCAGAGCTGGGATGTTTTGAGGGATGGCTGGATCTGTGACTGCATTTGTCACAGATCCAGCCACAGCTCAGCTGCTGACACCCAGCTCCCCCCCCCTCTCCTCGCACACTGTACAGAGCGGAGAGGGAGGAGAGGGAGGAACCGGCGTCATCAAATGACGCCGGTTTGTTTACAAGTGATCGCGCCGTCATTTGACGGCGCGATCACGTGGTAAACGGCCGCGATCAGCGGCAATTTACCGTGCTCCGTGATGCGCCGGGTCTTCTAGACCCGGCGAGCACGGACACTTTCGTGAGCGCGTCCCAGGGGACGCGCAATCACGAAAGTGAAGGACGACGTCCCAGGGACGTCGTCCCGAGGTAACCCCGCCGCGCCGTAGCAGTAAAATGCCTATGGCGCGGTGGGAAAGTGGTTAAGGTAAAAAAAAAATTTTTTGTTATTTTCGATATAAGGGAAAATTATTTAGTCACATCACCCCCTACCTCCATCCCCCTCTGCGGTGCCATAATATCCCCCTGCCTCCACCCCCCTCTGCGGTGCCACAATCTCCCCCTGCCTCCAATCTCCAGCTGCCTCCATCCCCCTCTGCGGTGCCACCAACACCCCCTGCCTCCAATCACCCCCTGGCACTAAGACCCCCCTGCCTCCAATCACCCCCTGCCTCCATCCCCCTCTGCGGTGCCACCAACAACCCCTGTCTCCATCCCCACCCTCTGCGAAGCCACCACCCCCCTCTGCGGTGCCACCAACACCCCCTGGCGCTAAGACCATCTTGCACACACACACACATTTTGCACACACATCTGGCACACACACACATCTGGTACACACTCACACACACATCTCTCTCTCACACACACACACACACACACACACCTGGCACACACCTGGGGCACACACACACACATCTGGCACACACACACACACACACACCTGGCACACACACACATCTGGCACACACACATCTCACACACACCTGGCACACACACACATCTCACACACACACACACACACACACATCTGGCACACACACACATCTCACACACACACACGCATCACGCACACATCTCACACACACACACACACACATCCTGCACACACACACCTGGCACACACACATCACGCACACATCTCACACACACATCTTGCAGACACATCTCACACACACATCCTGCACACATACACATCTCACACACACACACACACATCTTGCACACACACATCTCACACGCATCCTGCACACACACACATCTTACACACATCTTGCACACACACATCACACACACACACATCTCACATACACATCTTACACACACATACACATCTTGCACACACACACACATCTTGCACACACACACACATCTTGCACACACATCACATCACACACACACACACACACACATCTTACACACACACACACACACACACACACACATCTCACACACACATACACACACATCTCACACACACAGACATACACATCTTGAACACACACAGACATCTTGCACACACACACACACACTTTTGTAAAAGTAGTACCTTTCTGTAAATGTCTTCTATCCAGTGCAGCCACAGATTTATTTTCCTTTTCAGTGCACTGGGTATTTTCAGCTCCTTGACTCCCGGAGCAGGAAGAAGGTAAAGATTAGGGGGGCAGCTCACCCACCTCCTCCCTCCTTGAACATGTTGCAGTCAGTCTTTCACTTATCTGGACTCTAGTGCAGAGAAGAGAGGAAGGAGCCGACCTGTTACTTTCACTGTCAACTACAGAAGCCAGGCTTCTGTGTTGAAAGTGTGGAGCTGCTAATTAGGCTGAAAAAAACCCGGGGGAGAGGAATAGACAGCAGATCCTGACCCTCTGCAACTCTGTCCTGGCCAGCAATATATGAATGCCAGTGTCTAGTCACTGGCTCTATTGCTTTGCACTAGTTTGACAGAAGGGTGGGTCTGGGTAGCAGTCCCGCCCCTTCCCGACATCACACTTTCCTTTTGACAGGTGAAGTCTCTCACTGGGGCTACACAGTGCACATCCAGCGAATTACTAGCCGATCCCTGGCTATACTGGATGTGCACACTGTTGCAGGTCCTATTGAGAGAAAAATTAGCTTGTGGTCAGTAGCATTCTGCGGGAAAATCACCTGTATGGCGGGACAAAGGCTTCAAAGCGGGAAAGTCCGCCCAATCCGGGACAATTGGGAGGTATGCATATCTCGAGCACTAGCTTGCAGACATGCACGACTTCTGTAAAGTGCACAATTCACATCCCCCTCCCCTCCTCTCCTCTCCCCTCCAGCTCTAACAGGATTGACTGTCTTTCCTGTGTTTTGATTATTTTTTTTTTCAAAATATGGGGTGATCCACAGTTCAGTGTGAACAGCCATCAGAATATACATAGACAAGAAGCTGTGCATGTCTTCAAGCTAGTGCACAAGATATGTAAATAACCTGTCACTCAAGCAAGGACTTTGGTCTTTATCTGGAAGTCTGTTTTATTTCACTGAACAATAAAAGAGGATTGCTCAGAGCTGGATTAACTCTGCGTGTCAAGACTGGGCACAGATGATAGGAAATCTTATTCTCTACATTGTGACACCAAAAAAAAAAAAAAAATGTAAGTGATATTTTCCCTTTTCTGACCTCGTACCAGGCTTTAGAACCTAGAGAAAACGCCTACTACTGATTGCTAAAGCCTGGGGGGGGGGTAACATTTTGAATGATTTATGGGAACTTCTAAAAAAGGGTAAACAAAATATCTTCTATAATACTCAGAATGTTCAGATTTTCCTTTTGTACTTGGTAACAATATGTGGCAATAAAAAAAAAAACTTCTAATATATTGTTTTATTCGGTTTCAGATTTTCAGAGGGTTTTCAGGAATCACTTTTTAGATGGAAACCAAAAGGAACTCATAGAAAAAATCAGAAATGTAGATCCAGTTCTGCAGGATCTTTTGGATAAGCGCCTGCTGACGGAACAACAATATAATAAGTTGAGAGAGAAGCCGTCCTCGGAGGAAAAGATGAGATCGCTCTGTGATATGATTTATAATTGGAGTTACATTAACAAAGACAAAGTATACGACATACTGAGAAGACACAACTATGAGGAATTAAGAGCCCTGGAGCTATCATATGTCCCCTGTAAGTTTCTCTTGACTATGAGGGAGGAGGGTGGAAATGAATCTTTAATTAAAAATATAGATATTTTTATTTTATTAAAGAGTTAGTAGACAATTGGCTAGGATTATGGAAATTGGGTCAGAGTGTTAGAGTTATAAAAAGTCTTGATCCTTAACCACTTCATTACCGGCCCATAGTCATATGACGTCCACAGAGGGGATCTCCCATCCTGGGTGGACGTCATATGATGTCCTGGACTTTGCGGGGGGGATATCTGAATGATGGGTGCAGCCAGAGGCATCATTCAGATATCCATGTCTTCAGCCGGCGATCTTGCGCACCATAAGAATGATCATAGCGGCAGTTCCATCGCTTGATCGTTCTTCTCGGTGCTTCTCCGGGCTTTCCCGTGTCATCGGGGGCCCGGAGATGGAATCGTCCGGTGCAGGCAGGAAGCATAGAGATGACTGGTGACCACATGGTCACCAATCATCTCTATGACCATTGGAGCCCTGGGCGCGATGTGATGACGACACACCCGGGTACCCGGAAGTAACCAAAGCCGCGATTGCGGCTAGTAAGCAACACTGATCATGAGATCGGTGACATTTTTTTCACCGATCTCATGCTTTCCAGCCTGGAGGAGAGATGTGGGGTCTTATTGACCCCCCCCCCCCCCCCGCATCTCTCCCTAAAAAGGACCTGTCACACACATTTCCTATTACAAGGGATGTTTACATTCCTTGTAATAGGAATAAAAGTGATAAAAATGAAAAATTAAATAAAAAAAAGTGTAAAAAAATAAATAAGTAAAAAAAAAAGCATGACATGTTAGTTATCTATTTACTTGGCGTAACATAATCTTTCATATTTTACAAAAAAATTGGGCTAACTTTACAGTTTTGTTCTTTTTTTATTTCATGAAACAATAAAAAATAAAGCGTTTGAAAAATTATTGCGCAAATACCGTGCAAGATAAAACGTTGCAATGACCGTTGTTCCCTCGGGTGTCTGCTAAAAAAAAAACATGTATAATGTTTGGGGGTTCTGAGTAATTTTCTAGCAAAAGAATGATGATTTGTACATGTAGGAGAGAAGTGCCAGAATAGGCCTGGGAAGGAGGTGGGTATAAAAGCCCGGGATTGAAGTGGTTAAAGAATAAATCCAGAAATGGCTTTATTATTCGTAGTTACATTGATCCAGCTTGGCCCAATGTAACTATGAATATACAATACCTTGCCGATGCCCCTGGGAACTGGAAATCGCCAAGATAGACCCCCTTTACTCCAATGATCTCCACCAGCTTCCAGGTCCCTTGCCGAGTGGCCGTCCTTCTGCATTGGACACATAATGGCCCGGATTCACAAAGCCTTACGCTGACGTATCTCGAGATACGCTATCGTAAGTACAAACGTCGTATCTATGCGGCGATTCCCAAAGCTAGATACATCGAAAAATAGGCTTCAGCCGCCCGACGTAACTTGCCTACGCCGGCGTATCGTTTCCCAGCGCTGCTGATGAGAGAAGACATCACAAGTAAGTGTGCACCAACACAACACTGACACACACTCACATAGGCACATTAACCCCTTGTGATCGCCCCCCCCCCCCCCCACCCCCCTGTCACAGTGTCACTGAATGCAGTGATCTAATCACTGCATTTAGTGTCAGTGTGACAGGCAGTGTAAAAACAGTTAGTGTTAGGTCCAGGATAGCCCCCCCACCCCCCCTAATAAAGTTTTAACCCCCTGATCACCGCCCTAGTTAACCCTTTCACTCCCTATTGCCAGCATCACTAAGCGATCATTTTTCTGATCGCTGTATTAGTGTCGCTGTTCCCGCTAGATAGCTATTTTTTTTATTGCGATTTTTTTTTTTTTTTACTAAAGACATGTGGCTGAATTAATTTTGGCCTAAATGTTTTACTAAAATTTAGTTTATTTGATTTTTTTTATAACAAAAAGTAAAAAAATAGTGATTTTTTTCAAAATTGTCGCTCTATTTTAGTTTATAGCACAAAAAATAAGAATCGCAGAGGCGATCAAATACCACAGAAAGAAAGCTCTATTTGTGGGAAGAAAAGGACGCAAATTTTGTTTGGGAGCCACATCGCACGACCGCGCAATTGTCTGTTAAAGCGACGCAGCGCCAAATTGTAAAAACACCTTGGGTCATTTAGCAGCGTATGTGTCCGGGTCTTAAGTGGTTAAGAAGCATGCATAACCGGTTAAAACCTGGACCATTATGCAGGTAAAGGACCTGGCCCCTTTTCGCGATTCGGCACTGTGTCGCTTTAACTGACAATTGTGTGGTTGTGTGACGTGGCTCCCAAACAAAATTGGCGTCCTTTTTTCCCCACAAATAGAGATTTCTTTTGGCGGTATTTGATCACCTCTGCGTTTTTTTTTGTTGCACTATAAACAAAAATAGAGCGACAACTTTGAAAAAAAAATGCAATATTGTTTACTTTTTGCTATAATAAATATCCCCAAAAAATTTTTTTTTCCTCAGTTTAGGCCGATACGTAATCTTCTACATATTTTTGGTAAAAAAAAATCGCAATAAGCATTTATTGATTGGTTTGTTCAAAATTTATAGCGTTTACAAAATAGAGGATGGTTTTATTGCATTTTTATTAATAATTTTTTTTTTTTTTACTACTAATGGCGGCGATCAGTGATTTTTTTTTCGTGACTGCGACATTATGGCGAACACATCAGACACTTTTGACACATTTTTGGGACCATTGTCATTTTCACAGCAAAAGTGCTATAAAAATGCACTGTTTACTGTGAAAATTACACTAACAGTGAAGGGGTTAACTACTAGGGGGCACTGTAGGGGTTAAGTGTGCCCTCGTGTGTGTTTCTAACTGTAAAGGGGCCAGGCTGGACGTGTGACGTCAGTGATCGTCGTTCCCTATATCAGGGAACAGGCGATCACTGCCACTGCCACATAGAAGAACGGGGAAGGTTTGTTTACACTCACCTCTCCCCATTCTTCAGCTCCTGTTACCAATCGCGGGACACCCGCGGTGATCGGGGTCTGCAGGTCAACCCTGACGTTTCGTCCTTACGGCTTCTCATGAGGGCCCCCCCCCCAGAGGGCCAGTCCGGAGGATCGAGTGCAGTGCGGATGTGAGGAGAGGAGTGAATATACTGCCTGTCAGTGCCTTCTAAACTCAGCCTTTTGGTGAGTACAAACCCGAAAGGGTGTGTGACACACAGTTGAAGCTGTTTTGGATTGATGAATATCTTATAGCTTAGGAGCGCTTCTAGGGGCACCTGGATATAGAAAAAAGAAGAATGGAGGGCGCACCGACCTAGTGTGATACCGTATAACAGGTCTTTATTAAAAAATTAAAATCAATGGTTCTACTCACAGAGTTGAGTTTAAAATCAAGCCTTGAAAGACAGCACAGCACATGTACAACAACACCAGCAGGACACGATGCTTACTTGAATCAAAAGAGGCTGACGCGTTTCGGGGGCGTACCCCTTTTTTCAGAGCCTTGGTGATCTGCACGATTCTGAGGAGAGCTGCAAGGCTTTGGAAGATACCTTTTTAATAGGATTACACCACCACATAGTACAAAATACCGGAGCGCAGGAAATTTGTTTTTGACACCTGTATATATTCATTCATCTTCACACTTATGAACTATACCATAAGAAAATACTGGTCACGCTGAGTGGAGTGACTATTAGCGCTGCTTTAGTAAACCACAGGACTTTGATAGACTTGTTATTTTACTATTTTTGCTTTACATGTCACAGACTATAGTTCATTTATTTATACACTTCAATAGAATAAATCTCCCTCATGTGATGTAAACAGAGAGCCGGTTGCTAAACAGAGAGCCGGTTGCTAGGCTATCGGCTCTCCTCTCTTCACACAGAAGTTGTCGGTGAGGAGAGGAGTGCGAATCGCTGCAGCCGGCTGGTGATCAGTGAGTATGAGCTGTTTTTTACAGCTTTTTACACACTGATCATCAGTGTAATACACACATGTAAAACATGTACACAATGTAAAACACACACGTCTCCACACAGTAAAAACACCTGCCCCCCACATATGTAACAGTAAAATCACATGTCCCAATGATCATTTGCACACATATGTCTGTGTTTTATTTTTTCAAATTTCCGCTCTTTTTTTGCTTGTATCGCAAAAAAAATTAAAACTTTGGCCTGGGAAAGAAGGGGTGAACGTGTATAGTTAACATTTTTTTTATTTGCTTTTCACTCCAATAGCTCTATTTGATGGAGACTTATCTGAAATCTCTCCACCGGACTATCTGTACATATACGGACTTCCTGAGTATCAAGGTATGGAAGTATTGATCACACTTCTTTCCTTTCATGTCATCTATCTTTACTTCCCAAACATTCCTAGTTGTGTACAACCCTCACATCAAGGGCGGATCCAGAGTCTAGTCTCGGGAGGGGCACTGCCAGAAAATAAGGTGTTGCTTACAGAACTCAATTCGGTGTCCGATGTGTCTGCTGCAGTGTTGCAGTACCGCTAAAAAATCAATGATTGCCGCCATTACTAGTAAAAAATATTTAAATATAAATGCCATAAATCTATCCCATAGTTTCTAGATGATTGTCAGGGACTGCAATCATGGTACAAGAGATGGTCAGAGACTGCAGACATAGTACAAGAGATGGTCAGAGACTGCAGACATGGTACAAGAGATGGTCAGAGACTGCAGACATGGTACAATAGATGATCAGAGACTGCAGACATGGTACAAGAGATAGTCAGAGACTGCAGACATGGTACAAGAGATGGTCAGAGACTGCAGAGATGGTACAAGAGATGGTCAGAGACTGCAGACGTGGTACAACGGACGGTCAGAGACTGTAGACGTGGTACAGGAGATGGTCAGAGACTGCAGACGTGGTACAAGGGATGGTCAGAGACTAAAGGCATGGTACAAGGGATGGTCAGAGACTGCAGGCATGGTACAAGGGATGGTCAGAGACTGCAGACATAGTACAAGAGAAGGTCAGAGAATGCAGACATGGTACAAGAGATGGTCAGAGAATGCAGACATGGTACAAGAGATGGTCAGAGACTGCAGATATAGTACAAGAGATGGTCGGAGAATGCAGACATGGTACAATAGATGGTCAGAGAATGCAGACATGGTGCAAGAGATGGTCAGAGACTGCAGAGATGGTACAAGAGATGTTCAGAGACTGCAGAGATGGTACAAGAGATGGTCAGAGACTGCAGACGTGGTACAAGAGATGGTCAGAGACTGTAGACGTGGTACAACGGATGGTCAGAGACTGTAGACGTGGTACAGGAGATGGTCAGAGACTGCAGACATGGTACAAGGGATGGTCAGAGACTAAAGGCATGGTACAAGGGATGGTCAGAGACTGCAGACATAGTACAAGAGAAGGTCAGAGAATGCAGACATGGTACAAGAGATGGTCAGAGAATGCAGACATGGTACAAGAGATGGTCAGAGACTGCAGATATAGTACAAGAGATGGTCAGAGAATGCAGACATAGTACAATAGATTGTCAGAGAATGCAGACAAGGTGCAAGAGATGGTCAGAGACTGCAGACATGGTACAAGAGATGGTCAGAGACTGCAGACATGGTACAAGAGATGGTCAGAGACTGCAGACATGGTACAAGAGATGGTCAGAGACTGCAGACATGGTACAAGAGATGGTCAGAGACTGCAGACATGGTACAAGAGATGGTCCCACCTTTGTATATGAATGCAGTCCCACCTTTGTATATAAATCCAGTCCCACTTTTGTCTATGAATCCAGCCCCACCTTTGTCTATGAATCCAGTCCCACTTTTGTCTATGAATCCAGTCCCACTTTTGTCTATGAATCCAGTCCCACTTTTGTCTATGAATCCAGTCCTACTTTTGTCTATGAATCCAGTCCTACTTTTGTATATAAATGCAGTCCCACTTTTGTCTATTAATGCAGCCCCACTTTTGTCTATTAATGCAGCCACACTGTGCATGGCACTCACCATGGCATTACCTCGATCACACACAGCAGGTATCTCCTCTCCCGACGTGTGTCATGGAACAAACAGGAGCTGTAGGTCTGTGTTCGGCAGGGCAGTGTGCTCTAGCAAGGTCCCCCCTAGACGGGCTTGTGTGATAGACAAAACACTGATTCAATCAGTGTTCCATCTCCAGCTACTATCACACGAGCAGGTCTAGCACAGGCAGCACAGCCGAACACAGATCCAGCTCTTACACACAGCCAGAGATGCCCAATGTCATACACGCAGGAGAGAGGGGAGCGCTGCAGTCAGCTACAGCTCAAAGCAGCCTCAGGACAGGCAGCCTACCGGCCCTGGTGATGAGAGAGAGAGAGTGAGAGACTCGGCAACGGCAGCTGCAGGCAGGCCCGGACTTGGACAAAAAATAGGCTTGGGCATTTTAGACTGAGCAGCCCGGGGGGGGGGGGGGAGAAAGAAAGATAGATAAAGATAAAAAGAAAGAAGGGAAGGAAGGAAGATAGATTGATAGATAGATAGAAAGCAATAAGGGAAGATAGATCGATAGATAAACAAGAAAGATAGATAGATAAACAAGAAAGATAGATAGATAAACAAGAAAGATAGATAAAGATAGAAAGCAAGAAGGGAAGGAAGGAAGATAGATAAAGAAAGAAATATAGATAAAGAAAGAAGGAAAGATAGATAGATAGATAAACAAGAAAGATAGATAAAGAAAGAAGGAAAGATAGATAGATAGATAAACAAGAAAGATAGATAAACAAGAAAGATAGATAAAGATAGAAAGCAAGAAGGGAAGGAAGGAAGATAGATAAAGAAAGAAATATAGATAAAGAAAGAAGGGAAGATAGATAGATATAGAAGGGAAGAAAGATAGATAAAGAAAGAAAGATAGATAAAGATAGAAAGAAAGAAGAGAAGGAAGGAAGATAGATAAAGATAAATAGATAGATATAGATAGACAGTGGCGGTGCGTCTATATAGGGCGCCGGAGCGCCGCCCCCTCTGGCTCAGCCGCGACGATGGGCACAGTGGCGACGATAGGCACAGTGGCGACAATGGGCACAGTGGTAACAATTGAAGGGCATAGTGGCTGCGTTTGATGGCATGGCACAGTGGTGACACTTGATGGCACAGTGGCTGTGTTTGATGGCATGGCACAGTGGTGACAATTGATGGCACAGTGGCTGCGTTTGATGGCATGGCACAGTGGTGACAATTGATGGCACAGTGGTTGTGTTTGATGGCATGGCACAGTGGCTGTGTTTGATGGCATGGCACAGTGGTGACAATTGATGGCACAGTGGCTGTGTTTGATGGCATGGCACAGTGGTGACAATTGATGGCACAGTGGCTGCGTTTGATGGCACAGTGGCTGCGTTTAATGACACAGTGGCTGCGTTTGATGGCATTGCACAGTGGTGACAATTGATGGACCCAGTGGCTGCATTTGATGGGCACAGTGAGGCTGCAATTGTTTTTTTTTTATTTGCGCCCACCAAAAATTTTGAGCACCAGCCACCACTGTAGATAGATAGCTAGATAGATTATTATCTATCTATCTACAGTGGCAGCTGGTGGGGGGGTGCAAACAAAAAAAAAAAGAGAGAAAAAAGAGAGAGAGAAGGAAAAAAAGGTGAAGAGAGAGCGAGAGAGAAGGGAATGAAGGGCACCCCATACATCAGTGTACAGTACTCTCAGTACTCACTCAGAGGCAGGAGGGACTGACTGGATGGATGGATATCAGACTCTGATTGCTGGGCTTGAATCTTCCCGCCCACATCCCTTAGGCAGCAGAACAGTGTCCGTCGGGAGAGTGG
This sequence comes from Rana kukunoris, assembly GCA_029574335.1. Classification (NCBI taxonomy): domain Eukaryota; kingdom Metazoa; phylum Chordata; class Amphibia; order Anura; family Ranidae; genus Rana; species Rana kukunoris. The sequence continues at coordinate 9,654,985 of CM056054.1, read as the reverse complement.
GCGGGGCAGACACAGGAGGAGAAGAGAGGAGGGGGAGGAGTAGAAGCAGCTCCTCTCCTCTAACTGGCCGTGGGGGCAGCAAGGGGAGGGGAGAAGTGTCAGAGCTCTATCTATCTGGCACTGTGTTGGTGGTGTACACCCCTGGGGAGACGTGACATACGGCCAATGTGAGAAGATTGCCTCGGGGGGGGGGGCAATTGCCCTGTTGCCCCCCCCCCTGGATCCGCCGTTGCCTCACATACAACCCACCTACAATACCTGCATCTAGTCTGGACATTGCCTTTTCAGAACTGTTCCATAATGCTCCATGTGTAATCTGTCAGTGATATGTGATGCTAAGTGAACATTCATTGAAGTCTAGAGCCCAGCATTGTCCCACCAAAGTGAGGGTATGATCTCACCAGTGATAGGAGGATACATCACCAGCAGGTCATCAACTGAGGCTCCATACTGTATTTCTTTTCATTTCTATAGGTTTCATTCAACAGTGTGCAACATTTCCATGCAGGGTTCCTCCATCATAGTCTGTGTGTCATTCCAGAACCCCTTGCGTGGTTCCAAAATTTTGTAAATTGGTGTATGACTGCTGTACACATGGATAAAGCACACTGCACTTCAGTTGATGATGTTCTGATAACATATCTGTCTTCATGTGAACCATACAAAAAGTACATAATTATACAAGCACATTAGAATAAAATTACTGTAATTATAGTTTGGACATTTTTATATGATTCCTAAGAAAGCCAACAGTATTCTGTATCACTAGAAAATTCACAAACTAGAGCAACATGGGAGTGCTTAATGGTGTTGCCATGGACCCACCATGTATAGTTATAGCTCTGCCATGTTTATATATGTGTGTTCATTGACCATATGATGTGAATCTGGATATAGGATTTCTGCCACCAATGTAATGTACTGTATTTATTGATGTATAACACTCACTTTTTCACCCTGCAAATCGGTTGCAAATAGTGTGTGCGTGTTATACGCCGATACTGCAATTTGGGCTACCATGGAGAAAACGGGGAGGGGGGCTGGAATAGCGCCATTAGATTACATACAGCGGCCTCTGTAATAGGAAGTCCCTTCTCCTGGGCCGACATTGGACCATTGTTCTGTCTATCATAGAAGCCAATCCAGGGACTTTGTATTAAAGAGGCCGCCGAGTAAACAGGAGATTCTCGCTGTATGTAATCTGACGGCGCTCATCCCACCCCTCTTACTGAGATGGGCATTGATCAGGCTGCATTCATGGTAATGGGGAGGCTGCAGATGGGTTTAATCAAGCTGCATTGATGGGCAATTGTGAGGCTACAGATTGGCATTGATAAAGCTGCATTGATGGGCAATAGTGAGGCTGCAGATGGGCATCTGTAACGATCAACACCGTTTATGATTTCTCCCATTCCATCAACCCAAGACAGCTTATCCGACAACCCGACAAACCAGCAGACACGATCCATTCCCCCAGAATTAAGACGAGACACGCTCCGTTCTCTCTGGTTTCAAATGAATGAATGTTTTAATGGTACACTCTCAGCTGGTTCTTATACAGTTACAAACATGTCACAGTAAATCACAGGGACAATGAAACTCTCCACCCCCCTAACATCACACAATCAACCTTAATCACATTCTTTTAGATAATGATATTCAGAGGAGGTAATTATCCCCAGACGTCCCGTCTCTGACAACAGCTATTCACCTGCAGAATACATATTCCTATGTCAGACGTTCGTGCCCCGAATTACAGGAGTTAATTACTACAGCTGACAAGACACATCTATTATCAATAGAATTCACACAAAACAGCATCTCAACAGCCTCACACAATGGACAATAAAAAGTCTTAGGAGCTGACGCAATTAACACCTCAAAAGCATGTGTCCCCACATTGAATGAAACATTGACCTTTACAGCTTGTAATATGTCCAGATCTCCTGCAAAACATGAATTATCATTTATCAGTCACCCAATGCCCAAAAGGGGCACAGGCTGGCCTTAGACCCAAGAGTCATCAGTGACACTGGCACAGGAGTACCCCCCATCCCTCAAAAGTCTCTGGGCGTCACAGGTCATTCCGTTACAGCATCAATGGGCAATTTTAAGGCTGCAGATGGGCATTGATCAGGCTGAATTGATGGGAAATTGTGAAGCTGCAGATGGGCATTGATGGGCAATTTTGAGGCTGCAGATGGGCATTGATCAAGCTGCATTGATGGGGCACTAGCCCTTATTTTGCTTCAAATTTCTTTTTTTTTTAATTTTGTTTTTTTCCTGACATTTCCCTCTTAAAATGAAGGTGCATGTTATATGCCTGTGGGTGTTATTATATCTCACTAAATACAGTATTTATAAAACTTCTCCATCTTACTCTATCATAGGTACACCTATATTCAAATAACAGGTTGTGTAATTTAATGTACTATTCATTAAAAAATATTTTCGAAGAATTACACAAAATAGATCTGTTGATATATTTTTTCCAAAAATCTTCATCCCAGTAGCTCTTCAATATTACTTTTTATCTCACTGCCTACACTTTTGTCATTACTGTATATGTGACGTTGTATAAACCTGCATGTTTTAATATCTTTATTATTTTTCTAACTGTAGGTGCATTTAACAAAACTGAGGTTGAGATGATGGTTCCACCATTGTCACCTCATGGTAAGTGTAATAGTATTGGTGGAGATAGAAAGATAAAGCACAACAACCGATCTGTACTTTAAAAAAAAAAAAAAGAGCTTATGGGTTTATTTAGATCGTCTAACACACGTTTTAAAAGGTAGTGTAGTGATACCCCTGAAGGAGCCATTAGTAAAAAATGGGTTTTCGGTTGTTTGCCACCAACTGTTACTGGCCTCAGCCATACTGACACGCCAAGCTATTATTAGATAAAGGAATAAACATGTAAAACATTTCTTAACACTCTATAATTAAGTTATTCAAAGTGAGACAAGAAACATGAGACAAAGTGAACTTATCGATTATTGGCAAGATGTTTTTTTAGACAGATGCAAACCAAAGTACATTACATTATACAATTCAGCACACTGGGTAAGTAACAATCATAAAGGAAACAAAGAACATTAAATGTGGAGTTGTAGCTAGACATGTGCACAGAAAAAAATGACGAAAATCCTTTTTTCTGTTCATATTTTCAGTCACATGTTCATATGAAAAATGGAACATGTGACTGAAAATATGAACAGAAAAAAGGATTTTCATCATTTTGTACTTTCCTAAATATATCGCGGGATTCGCGGCACTTTCAACATGCGGCTCATCCATATTAACTATTGTTAAGCCCCATACACTTGGTCAGACTGTTTTAACAACAAACATAAAAACAATAGTTTTCCGATCGTTCTCAGAAAATTTGTTCGTTTTTAAACTGCATCAGAAAACCATTTTTGGGTTCAAAAGTCTGGCCAACTGATCTCCCTTCAGATGAAAATCCACAGAAAAGTTTATTTGGCTTTACTGTACAACTCTCACTGTACTAGCGTACTCAGCACAAAAGAGAAGCTGCTTTCAGTCACTGACTCTCTGGCCATTCAAAAAAACGATAAACAAAAGATTTGCATTTGAATCTTTTTTCTATATTCTGTTATTTTCGTATGTTGATATGACACCTATAACAAAAGATTTGCATTCAGTATTTTGAATACACAATACGAACAGAAAAAGGAATTCATTCAATATACATAATGAAATTCTGTTGTTATAGATGTCATTGAACAATGAACATACAACTGAAAACGAACACAAAACGGATCCAAACAAAATACACAATGCAAATCTCTTGATACAGATTTCATTTTCGTTCTTTTGCCGTTTTCGTTTTGTCGTTTTTTCCCGTCGGATCGTTTGTTCGTATTTGCGTTCGTTCGTTATGCGGCTCATCCGTTATCCCGTCGTTTTCGTATCTTGGTGCTTTACCATTTTCGTATGTACACATTATCCCGCGGGTACGAAAATGAACATTTTCGTACGAAAATAACATTCGTACGAACGGGAATGCACATATCTAGTTGTAGCCCAAATCAGCATAAACTCTAGCAATACCGCCCTGAGTACCTGACAGGTAAAACGAGAAGTTGATGTAAGAAGGAAACAGGACTATTTGGCCCAATTGTCCGAATAGTGGCTGTGTTAGGCCTAGACTGGTTAGTAAACTTGGTCAGAATGGGACAGATTGAACAACCTAAAAAGGGGGATTATTAACTGAGCAAGAGGGGCAGGAGCTTTTTATATTTCTAGATTTATAATCTTTGTAAATGTAGATAAACTTCCTAGTTCCTGGAGGGGGGGGGGGGATATTTCCATAGCTAAGGGGCGGCAACTTCCTCAGCAACGGCAGTGTCAATCAAAACCTGACCTGAAACCCACTACACTGCTTTTGCTGCACTGAGCATGTGAGAGATTTTCAAGGATGAGATCCAGGAAGAAATGCAGTCTGGCTTTAGATGCCCACACCTAAGATGGCCACGGCCTGCTGTACGTTTATAAATTAACAAATTACTGCTATAAACTAACAAAACAGACCTTAGTTTACAGACTAATTTTACTAGAATACATTAAGCTTGTGTATTATTGGGGTATTTTTATTTAAAAAGTATAATTTCTGCCTATACATCGCTTTAATGTATGGTCATAACAGTGTTAATATCCTGGTTGGTAGAGTATTTAGATAATACAAAGAAGGTCAGGTAAATAGATTTACTATGACTAAGCACTAGATCTTAGTGCTAAACGCGTTTGCTGTACGTCTGCTGTGTTTTGTAGTGCTTTTTATCCTTTTCACCATTAAAAGGCAACCATAAAGGTGTTTTTGGTGTGCGGCTGTCCATACATTTTCCTCTTATTTTTGCTTTGTGCATTGCCAGCACCCACAGTTTTTGAGAGGACACTGATTGCCTATTGCATCCATCTGGAGCGGTAAACCTCCCTCCGTAAATAGATTTAGCGCGATCCTTCAACGCATAGTCCCTCCAGACAAAGCTGTTTTCATCCCTACTAGAGGCAGCGGATGACACCATTCATACAATTAACATTACCTTCAAACTAGAAGCTCACCCATCCCTATGCTTCTGCTTTCTACGGATTGATGGGCTTGATTGGACTTTCATGCAGTGCACAATGGTGCATATTATGATCTGGGAACCCAAGCTTATCTGGATCAAAGCTTTATGTCCCACTCTTTAACTAGTTACCGACCGCCCACCGTCGTTATACGTCGGCACTTTAAAGATGGATATCTCGTTAACGGCAGCAGCTGCTGCCACAACCGAGATATCCATCTCTTCAGTGGGCGGTCCTGTCAACGATAACGGTGGTCTCCACGGCGGACTCGCCGCGAGATCGCCGTTTTCGGTGGCGGGAGATTTGCCCCTCTCCCGCCTCTCTCCCGCGCCCTCCGCCGCTTACCGTAGCCGTCGGTAGCGGCGGAGGCGTTCGGGTCCGCTCGGCTGCTGTGTGGGGATGCAAGTAAGGCCAACATGTCCCAATAGCTCTGCTGGGCGGAAGTGACGTCAAAACGTCAGTCCCGCCCAGCGTCTTAAAGAAACATTATTTTTTTGTCATTTGAAAAAATTGACAGTTTTAATTATTATTTTTTTGGATTTAAGCCTAAATATGAGATGTGACGTCTTTTTGACCCCAGATCTCATATTTAAGAGGACCTGTCATGCTTTTTTCTATTACAAGGGATGTTTACATTCCTTGTAATAGGAATAAAAGTGATATTTTTTTTATTTTTTTATTTCAGTGTTAAAAATTGTAAAATAAATAAACATAAATACGAAAAAAAACAAAAAACATTTTAAAGCGCCCCGCTCCGACGTACTCGTGCGCACGAGTAGCGCCCGCATATGAAAACGGTGTTCAAACCACACAAGTGAGGTATCGCCGCGATCGTTAGAGCGAGAGCAATAATTCTAGCCCTTGGAGAAATTGGAGAAATTACCCCCTTACAGATAGCTAAAAGGATCAATAGTTTCAGTGGGAACTTATCTGAGAAGAAGAAATTTTCTCATTGCATAGTGGTGATTGGGTTGCAGAGACTGGACAGCAAGTGCAGAAATCACTCTTCAGTTGTCCTGCAAAGCCTAATAAGGTATAGAAGTCACAAAAAACACCCAAACAATATTAGTTCTATGTGCAATTATGTAGTCTCTGTATTCGGGAAAATGTTCTTCTATTCTCCCCAAAACAGTGAACAAGGTGTTAAGGTAGAAAGATGACAAAACATTTCGTTTTTTAAAAATGTTTTTAATTATTTATATATACAGCTAAGGAGCATTTTTTGGACAGTCGATGGTCATTTCTGATACAGAAGATAAAGTTTGCCGATCCAGTTCTATTTGACCTGAGGGACAAAATGCTAATCACACAGGAAGAGTTCCAGAATCTGATTAGCAAATCCTCATCTAGAGAGAAGATGTGTGAACTCTTTGGCATTATCAGTTTCTGGGACCATAAGAAGAAAGACCTGTTATACGATGCTCTTTGGAAGTATAACGACCAGGAAATGTCTATGCTGGAAGGCCGGTACCAAAAAATGTGGGATCCTGAATCAATGCAATCTGAATGTAAGTCAAAGCTTTACCGCATGAAATTTTTTTGATCGTGTCCAAAATATATTAAGTATAACCGTAGAGTGAATGTAAAATTTTGACAAGCTGTGCTAGGCACACCTTAGAAAAATATACACATGGACTGTTTTATTACGGTAAATCATCTTAATTAGAACTGTAATGCCACCTACACACGATTGGAATTTCCGACAACAAATGTTCGATGTGAGCTTTTGGTCGGATATTCCGACCATGTGAAGGCTCCATCGGACATTTGTTGTTGGAATTTCCGACAACAAATGTTTCAGAGCAGGTAGTCTAGGGGTTGATGGGGAATTTGGCAGCGGGTCACTCCCTCTGCTTGAGCCACGTGCATTGAAGGAAAGGAGTGGCGTCACTATCTGGAGAGTGAAGATCACACCAGCCCCTGCTGCTTGCCGCTAGGTGCCGGAGAAAGAGGAGGTGCCGAGGTGGGTGGGGACAGCAGCGCTGAACTAGGCGCAGGCCTTGCCCCCGGCCTCACTGTCTGAGAGTAAATTGTCACTGGTTGCAAGACACCAGGCAGCCCTGGCCCTAGAAACCAGTTCCAAAAATGTATTACTAGTTAGTAGGGAGTGACCGTGTCCTCTATTTCATTCCGGGACACTGTATTGTCCTGGAATGAAGATGCCCGGGACTGACATGTCAATTGCGGGACAGTCTCCGGCAATCTGGGACATGTGGGCACCCTATTTGGGCCCCTTCCCCTGTACCTGTAAAGAAATATGTTAGATAAATACTTTTACCCCTATCTTTCACACATTCTATGACATCTAGCTTTGACCATTCTTCAAGGAAGATTTCAGGGAAATTAAGAGTAGGCAAAATCTCATGAGAAGACACTCTAGTCCTTCACAAGCGTGTCTTTTCATGTGATTTTGGCTGCTCTCTATTTGCCAGAATACCAGTGGAAGGGTCTGACATCACTCCTGCCTGGGTACCGCAGGTGAAAGATGGGAGTAATGTAAGTAAGTCTTACTTTCTTTTTTCTTTACGAGTACATTTTGGAACTACTTACCTTTAGTAAAGGGTATAGGAGGAGCTTACGTTGTTTTGCTAGTAATGTCGGTGAGCAGTGATTTTGTTGTGACTGTGACATTATGGCGGACACATCGGACACTTTTGACACATTTATGGGACCATTGTCATTTTCACAGCGATCAGTGCTATAAAATGCACTGGTTACTGTGAAAATGACACTGGCAGTGAAAGGGTTAACCATTAGGTGGCGCTGTAAGGGTTAAGTGTTCCCTGCCTTGTGTTTCTAACTGTAGGTGGGATGGGCTGTGTGCTACATGACACTAATCTCCGCTCCAAGTACACAGAGCCGAGATCAATGTCATTGTCACTAGGCAAAGCAAGGAGATGCTTGTTTACACAAGCATCTCCCCACTCTATACCTCCGTGAGATCTGCGCGGCAATCGAGTCCACAGGACTTGCGGTCCGACTCACGGGGAAGGCGGCAGGGTCACACGGCAGGTATTTAAACGGCCACATAAACGATAATGCCTGTTCGTGCCATTCTGCCGATGTATATATGGCATGGGCGGTCCTTAAGCAGTTAAACTGTTTCTAAAGGCAGACTTTTTTTATGATTCTATGCATTAAAAAAACCTTCTGGGTGTAGCCTCCCCCAACTGCCCCCCACCACCCCTATACTTACCCAAGACCCATCTCGATTAAGTGCATAAGAACAGCATCTGTCCCAAAGCCTCTCTCTACTCATTGGCTCACACAGCAGTGGGAGACATTGGCTCATACTGCTGTCAATCACAGCCAGTAAGCCAATGAGAAGAGAGTGGGGAAAGGTGTTAAGACATTCTTTGTGTGTGAATGGACAGGAGCATTTCTTAGAAGCAAGCCAGTTTGAGCGCCCCCATAGCAAGAGGCTTGCTATGGGGACACTCGGATAGAGGGAAAGAGCCAGGACCGCTGACAGGGTCCCAAAAAGAAGATTGAGGCTGCTATATGCAAAACCATTGCACAGAGCAGGTAAGTATAAGATGTTTTTTTTTTTTTTTTTTTTTTTTAAACAGCCTTTACAATCACTTTAATTTCACAGAAGAAGCATTCCCCCATCAGCAGTAACACATCAGCTTAGCTTACTCCTATTAGTGAATCAGTACCGCATTTCCCCATCTGTAAAATGCGAAAAAAGTAAGCGCAGGGTGCCAAAACTATGTGTTCATGAGACATAGCAAACTACTATATCCTTGTCATAGGTGTGTGCACCCCAAAGCTCAAACACACACATCTTTCTCTGCAGCCTCAGCTGCACTGGACAGTGAATGAATGGGAAGTGCTCTGTGCTGAGTGGCTTAGAGAGCGTTTGGAAGAAGACTGTGACAAGATGGCAGTAGTATTAAAAGAGGGGGGTTGGTTGGGGCTTTACATGAAGCACAGCTAAGAAAAATAGGTATGCAACCACACGATGGCAATAGTGGTGGTTTGATTTTTTTTTTAAATCGTGGAGACGGAGTGGCCTGGGCCACGGGTGGGCGGGGCCCTGAGTTACACTGACGCTCTGGCCCTGCCCCTTGCTATGCGTGCAGTGCGCAGTGTTCAGTGACCAATCACCAGTGTACCTGATCGGAGGAGTGGGACAGGAGAAGTGAGAGATCAGAGTGAGACCGTGGAGTGCTTGACTTGCAGGTCTGGTCAGTATTTTAAAAAGTTCAGCCTGCACCCACCTCCCTCTGCACCCACCTCATCCTGCACCCACCACATCATACAACCACCTCATCCGGCACCCACCTCATCCTGCACCCACCACATCATACAACCACCTCATCCGGCACCCACCTCATCCTGCACACAGCTCCCTCTGCACCCAGCACCCACCTCACCCCTCAATACTAGTGCAGTTTGGCCACACCTTCAATTTTCAGAGGTTATGATGTGTAGTAACCTCTTACAACTAATCAGTGAGTAATATTGATTTGCAGTAACCTATAGAATCCAAGTAGTGAGCAGTAATGATGTTCTGTAACCTCTAGCAACTAATCTGTGAGCTGTAATGATGGGTTTTAATCTCTGGCAGCCAATCACAATCGCTGCCTCATCTGCTACAAAAAACTCATTTTGAGTCTAGCTGGGGGGGGGGGGGGGCAATAAAATCTTTGCCCAGGGCCCAAAAAAGGGTTAAAGACGGCCCTGTATGTCATCCTTCCATTTTGCTTATAAATGTCCTTATTTCTTCTGAGAAATCCTGAGAAATCCTCACTTCCTGTTTTTCTGTCTGTAGCTCCACACAGTAATGCAAGGCTTTCTCCCTGGTGTGGAGAAAGCCTCTTGAGGGTGTGAGCAGGCAAGTCAGGACACTGTCTACTTTGCAGAGAAAGGAGCTGTGTGTTAGTGGGCGTCCTGACCCTCCTGCTCGCCCCCTCCCCCCTCAAGAGGCTTTCTCTACACCAGGAAGAAAGTGTCACATTACTGTGTGGAGTTACAGACAGAAGAACAGGAAGTGAGGATTTCTCAGAAGAAATAAGGACATTTAAAAGCAAAATGGAAGGATGAGGTAAGTGAATGAGGACTGCACTATGGTAAAGCAAGCTATTTAGGGAGAATTTTTTTTCTTACCTTTACAACCTCTTTAAGTGAACCTGTTACTTTGCTCAGCTTACACAAAGCACAGGTCCACTTTAAGTTTTGATTAAATCTGTCCAGACACAATTATCAATGTTCCTGGAGATAGCAGACAGCAATATATCTGTTGGGACCCTCTGCAGTCCTTGCCAAACACTGATGGATACTCAACACTTTTGAAAATCTCTCTTTATGATCATAAGTAGGGATGAGCCGAACACCCCCGCGTTCGGTTCTCACCAGAACCGTCGAACGGTCCGATCGTTCGCACAAACATTTAGAACCCCATTGAAGTCTATGGGACTCGAACGTTCGAATTCAAAAACGGTCGTTCTAAAGACCAATTTTCAAGTTGTTGTAAAAATTGTTGTAAAAGGTCTTTCAGAACCCAGGTCTTGCCCCAGGGAACATGTATCAATGGAAAAAGTCTTAAAAACGGTCGTTTCGTCTCACTCGAATTTGCCGCGAACGATCGTTTTTGTTCGAAATTCGATGAACGATTGAACGGACGATGTTCGAGTCGAACATACGTTCGTTTTGAGCGCGAAGCTCATCCCTAATCATAAGTGATTAGTCATTCCCATCTAGCAGTTCAGAAATGGCCACAAACGACACAAATGATGCTCAAAATTTAAGGCAAACAATGAATGGTTACATTTTGTATGTGTATAAGAATGCTGGTGAAATCTGACAATTTAAAACTTATTTTTATTCTGTTATATTATCATCTCTGCACGTGGTCCATCGTCCTATGCCATTGCTGCTGATCTCAAACTTTCAGCTACTAGGATATCAGTTCACAAACGAAACAAGCTCATATTCCTGAAAAACATGGGTAAGTCTCTCATTCGAACCATAGATTGTTACCATAATGACATGACTAAGGGATGTGCAGATTACTGGGGCTCTCATTTCCTACAAAGCTAGCAACCACCCGTATTCCTTAAACCCAATGATTGACTAGACGACACATTCTTTTTGGAGTCGAATGGCCATAAGCAGCCTTTTCAATTACAACAAAATTAAATACAAAAAACTCTCAACATACAACGTAATGCATATAATACATTTTTTACATAACCATTAAACCAAATAAAAACTCAGCCTAAACCTGCCCAGTCTCGACCAACTAATTGTATCTGTACACCCCATAAATGCCCCATGCCACATATTATGCCAGCTCAATTACCAGTTACTTCCTTCCAGATACAACCAGCTACAAACCATTGTTACCATTGTATTGTTAGTAATTGAAGGGACACATATACCTCCAGATGGGCCCAACCCCCCTAAACCTCCATTATTTCTAAAGAAGAAAATGACCAAATCTCTAATGTTAATAGGCAAGGGAAACCATAATCCAGTAATACCCGCCCCACCAGGTGTGCACCATCCTACCTCGTGCGGACCTAGAAAATGACAAAGGGGAGCCCCAAAAAGATACAAACCAAAAAAAAGGAGGGTGGGTTGGAAAATCCTTCCTTTCTCTGTGGCAAAAAATCTCAGACTGAGCACTGGTGGAAAGAAACGCCCCTCCACCTTCCTGAACAACGCCCCCACCTCGGGACTCCCCAATCCTGGTAAGTGCCATAATATCTCCCCCTACCCCCAGCTCTTCCTCTGCCTCACTGCCCACCCCAGTCATGCTGGTCCTCCTCCCAGTTGCACTTTCTGCTCCGGGGCTATTACTTTCCTGCTGGTGTATAACTTACTTGCCCAACATGAGGAAGGAAGTATTGGGTTGGAAGTATTGGGTTGATGGCAAATTAACCACCCTTGATATTGGCACCTTTTCAGAGCAATTTACTTAATAATCTGCTACTGCACATTAGACTTGGTGAAATTCCTTGACTTAAAGTGGATGTAAACCCGATTCATGAAATGTGAGCTGGGCACATATATCTGCAGTATTTTGTTATCTCTCCAATGAACTAAGTCCTGTAGCTCTCTCCTGAACCATTCTTCTGTTATCAGCCAGATAACTCCTGACAAATTCTCTGACACTTTAGAAAAAAACAGCCTGAATCTTCTATTGGGGGAGGTCGTTAAAATAGATTAGCAGAGAGTTGACCATGTTACAAAACAGCTCTGAGAGTCTCTGCCAATGATGAGAGGGGGGGTGTGTCTTTCCTCCAATCAGCAATGTTAGCTATCTTGGCTGTATGCCCAGACATCACACTCTGTTAACCAGGAAGAGAACATCTTCTAACACGATCTGAACTTTCTAAACAGTACTGTATATAAATGTGAAGACAGCCGATCTACATGTAAAACTTATGTGTGGATATTTGGAGACATCTCTGTGTATTATCTGAGGCTGTTCACTTCACTGGGTGTATGGAGGGTTTACATCCACTTTAACTGCATCAAAACCAGAATAAAGAATGTGCACAGATTTGCAGGAGCAGAGTGGACAGTACTTTATGATAGCTAGGGATGACTGGTAATCCCAAAATCCTATTTACAGTGATTATTGCAAATTTACTTATGATAGAGGTTCACCAGAAGACCTGGTCCCTCCTTGAACCAGGAAACATTCCTGCGAGACCTGCAGCGTGCCTGCCTGTCTCCATCTGGGTCCAGTGGGAATTCTGCATTTATGACTTAAAAACATAATAACAATATAAAATTGTACATGGATATATAATGACAATTATGTTACAGAAGGTGGAACCAATTCACTGCGTAAGCCCTCGTGTCCAAAAAATGTGGGATCCCCATTGTATGTAGACAGTGACTATAAAACTGTTGTAAGGGGAGTCTATGTACTAATTGAACAGCATTCAATAGTAGAGATGGGGGGGGGGGATACTGTGCACTCTGCCACATACAAAAAATGATCTAGAGAATTTAGGAAACCTATTTACCACTATAAACGAATCAAACTGAGATCATCACTGCAAAATCATCAGCTTGGGATTTTCTGCTATTTACTCTATTAACCTAACCACTTAAGACCCGGACCTTTAGGCAGGTAAAGGACCTGGCCAGTTTTTGCGATTCGGCACTGCGCCGCTTTAACTGATAATTGCGCGGTCGTGCGACGTGGCTCCCAAACAAAATTGGCGTCCTTTTTTCCCCACAAATAGAGCTTTCTTTTGGTGGTATTTGATCACCTCTGCGGTTTTTATTTTTTGCGCTATAAACAAAAATAGATCGACAATTTTGAAAAGAATGCAATATTTTTTACTTTTTGCTGTAATAAATATCCCCCAAAATATATATAAAAATGTTCTCAGTTTAAGCCGATACGTATTCTTCTATCTATTTCTGGTAAAAAAAATCACAATAAGCGTTTATCGGTTGGTTTGCGCAAAATGTATAACGTTTACAAAATAGGGGATAGTTTTATTGCATTTTTATAATTTTTTTTTTTTTTTAGTACTAATGGCGGCGATCAGTGATTTATTTTGTGACTGCGACATTATGGCGGACACATCGGACAATTTTGACACATTTTTTGGGACCATTGTCATTTTCACAGCAAAAAAATGCATTAAAAATGCACCAATTACTGTGAATTGAATGACAATTGCAGTTTAGGACTTAACCACTAGGGGGTGCTGAAGGGGGTTAAGTGTGACCTCATATGTGTTTCTAACTGTAGAGGGGCGGGGCTGGATGTGTGACATCATTGATTGTGTTTCCGTATATCAGGGAACACACGATCAATGACAGCGCCACAGTGAAGAACTGGGAAGTTGTGTTTACACTCACCTCTCCCCGTTCTTCAGCTCCGGGGACCGATCACGGGTCTCCAGCGGCAATCAGGCCCGCGGGTCCCGCAGTCACAGAGCTGGGCACTTAAAGAGGACGTACAGGTACGTGCCTGTGACCAGCCGTGCCATTCTGCCAAGGTATGTCTGCAGGAGGCGGTCCTTAAGTGGTTAAAACTATTGCGGTTTTCATTTTAATTCAAACTTAAGTTATAACATAAATTGAAAAAAGATGATGCGGGTGCTGAAGTAATTCATTATAAAAATTTATATATACAATTATAAAAATGATAATTGCTATAATTTATTTTTCTTTGTTACTCGTAATTGCTAAACATGATACCTAATTTTAGATAAGATTGTTAATATCATTATTGGTTGTATGTCCAGTCGCGGAAGACAATGAAATCCTCTCACATCATATGGAGTGCCGTCTGTGTGGAAAGGTGAGCCAAAATCATCTGTCTATTCTAGTAAGGTTGGCCATACATTATACAATTTTCTTGTACAACCTTTCTTTACACGACATAGTTGAATGTAAATCTAAAAGAAATTGAATAAGAAAATGTAATAATGTATGGCCAGCTTTTTAGAACAAATCCCACCAATTATCCTATCTATCAATTCTATCTTATCTATCTTCAGCTATAATATCTATCTTATCTCTCTTATCTATTGTATCTCTTCAGCTATAATGTCTATTAATCTTGTCTATCTATCATATCTCACAGCTATAATATCTATCTGTCTGTCTGTCTGTCTGTCTGTCTGTCTGTCTGTCTGTCTGTCTGTCTATCTGTCTATCTGTCTATCTATCTATCTATCTATCTATCTATCTATCTATCTATCTATCTATCTATCTATCTATCTATCTATCTATCTATCTATCTATCGGTCTTCCTCATATCTATATTCATTGTTCTTTATGGCTCTAGTTCCAGGATTCTGGTTCCGTATTAAATCCAGATGTAATTGGAAATATGTTCGGGTAAGGCAACAATACCCAGATCTCATCCCTACAAGTGTGTCACCAAAGTGTGTATTGCTTTACACGTTTATGTATGTGTTCCATGGGAAAGATTTTAGAGCATTATTTTTTTTCATTCTTATTTTAACTTTTCTGCAAAAATATTTAAAAATGTCTTATGCCACGTACACGCGATCGGAATTTCCGATGAAAAAAGTCGGACAGAATTTTTTCATCTGATATTCCGATCGTGTGTGGGCCCCATCTGACTTGTTTCCGTTGGAGTATAGAAATAGAACATGTTTTATTTTTTTCCCGATGGAAATTACGATCATTTGTGTGGAACTCCGACAGTGAAAAGAACCACACATGCTCAGAATCAAGTCGACGCATGCCCGGAAGCATTGAACTTAATTTTTCTTGGCTTATCGTAGTGTTTTACGTCACCGTGTTTTGAATGTTCGGAATTTGGTCTGACAGTGTGTATGTAAGACAGCTTGAACGGAATTCCGACAAAAAATTCCATCGTATTTTATCCCATCGGAAATTCCGATCGTGTGTACAGGGCATTAGTCTTTTGTCAAACTGACTGATGTGTGGAAGAGTCTGACTTTATTATCCGCCCGCTCCTCAAAATCATCAGTAAACAGGACCATTCCATTCCTACGCTGACGACACTCAACTTTACTTTTGCATCAGCAACAAAAAAAGAACAAACATCACGGACTAGAACAATGCCTCACATTGATAGATAATTGGATGACGGAGAGCCACCTTAAACTTAATGGATCCAAAACAGAACTTCTTCTGCTTCACGCAAACCGAAAGACAAAATCTAGGACCACATGGACGCCACCCCCCGTTCTGGGACAAACCATCGCCCCAAGCACCGAAGTCAAAAGTCTAGAAGTCACCTTTGACTCTGACATGACCATGGATGCACAAATAGGATCAATAGTCAGCGGTTCTCAACATGTTCTCCCACCTCACCCCCTTCATCCCGGAAGAGGACACATCAGTAGGAGTTGGAACAATTATCAACTCCAATCTCGACTACGCAAACTCCCTCTACCTCAGACTCCCCAAATACCAAGTCATCCAGAACACGGCAGCAGGACTGATAACAGGGGAAAAAAACTGGGAATCAATCACCCAGAGGACCCTTCATTGGCTAGCTGTAAAGGATCGGGTCACACTTAAAGCGGAGGTTCACCCTATATATAAGCCCTCCCATGTGATCCAGCATATTGGCGTCAGCGCCAGTATGCTGTTTTTTTTTTTTTTTAAATCCATCACTTACTGTATTATGGTGTATTTTAATTTCTATCCCCCGCGGTGGACGGCTCTAGTATAGCGCGTCACATCTTACGAAAATACCCGATAAGGACTCGGGTAATCTCGGCGAAAATGCGGCGCCTGCGCACAGACCTAGGAGCTGACTGCGCAGGCGCCGTATTTCTCCGAGTCCTATTTCGGCGTTTTTTGGAGGGCGTGACGCGTCATAGCCGTAGGACTCGGAGAAATACGGCGCCTGCGCAGTCAGCTCCTAGGTCTGTGCGCAGGCGCCGCATTTTCGCCGAGATTACCCGAGTCCTTAACGGGTATTTTCGTAAGATGTGACGCGCTATACTGGCGCCGTCCACCACGGAGGTAAGAGATTAAAATACACCATAATACAGTAAGTGATGGATTTAAAAAAAAAAAACAGCATGCTGACGCCAGTATGCTGGATCACATGGGAGGGCTTATAATTAGGGTGAACCACCTCTTTAAGGCCGTCTGCCTCACTCACAAATGTACACAAGGAATCGCCCCCCAATATTTATGCGAGAAAATAAAATACCACAACCCCAATTACGTTCTTCGATCAACCAACCAAAATCTACTCCAAATCCCCAAGTCCTGTGAAAAAGTCTAAGGGAGAATGAAGATTCACAGTCCAAGGACCCCGGCTGTGGAACGCTTTACCAACTAACATCCAAATGGAAGAAAATCATCGGGCCTTCAAAAAAAAACTCAAGACCCACCTCTTCTGAAGGATAAGGAAGGAAATGGATACCAAGAGCCTTGAGGCGATTCAGTTCGCATTTGTAGCGTTATACAAGTTATTTACTCACTTACTCATTATCACCGCCTAAGCGACGGTAGTGCTGTAACAGGTGTAAAAGCTAGTTTAGATTTGGATGAGTTTTAGAAGATATCTCCCCAATGTGCAGTGACGGTCTGTACATTGACTTGTAGGTCAGTGCACACCTCTGGGACAGGGCTGTCTTAATGAGAGGGCACACCTGGGCACTGCCCAGTGGCCCCCAGCTGCATTGTGGCCCTGCACTTTCCCCAAAGCAGCTGGTCCTTGAGCCCACGTTGCCCTGAAATTCGGGGGCCCCAGGATGGCACTGAGAGTGATAGATGCAAAGGGGAGGCAGTCTGCCTCCTACCTACTTAATGTCTGTTTACCTTCACTGTCATCATTGTAGGGGCCCCCGAGCATTACTTTGCCCAGGGGTCCATGGAGTTATTAAGGTGGCCCTGCTCTGGGAAAAACAGTAAGTTAATTGCACAAGCAAGAAATGAGATTACAGGTAGAGTTTTGCATGCATGCAGTTTTTAAGATCCCCTTATGCCGCGTACACACGATCACTTTCTTTCTCGTACATCACGGGACACAGAGCGGCATATTCATTACTATGTGGGTTATATGGAGTACCTTCAGGTGTGGACACTGGCAATCTTCAAACAGGAAGTCCCCTCCCTATATAACCCCCTCCCCTAGAGGGAGTCCCTCAGTTTTTTCGCCAGTGTCTTAGGTGTTGGTCACGGAATAGCTTTGCTCCACATCCTTTGGGATTAAGGGCGGGCTAACCGGATCTGTCCAAGGAGCCTCAGTGCCAAAGTGGACAGTACCCGGGCCCCAAACCGTGGGGTTTTGCCTATAATGCTCCTCTTTGGAGGGCTGGACCCTGGGCCCAGGACTTGGAGTTTGCAAAAAACCATAAGGTTCCTGTTTTGCCAGGGTGCTATATAGGTCCAGGACAGTGGGTACCTTCATAGGACCCCAGGGCCTGAAGGTCTACTACGCTACCCACGGAGATGGGAGAAGACTGGATCAGTTTGCTGGTCAAACATCCTGCAGCATGGAGCAGGTAAGGGGGAGCCTGCGGGACTTGGTTCGACAGCAGGCTCCCCGGGGTAACCTAAAAGGGGGGATAGCCTGAGTATGCTCTGCATGGGCAACCGTGATCACTATGTCTAAGAGACAGGATGACACCCTTTCTCCCCCCATCACTAGGCCCCCCTGTCTAAAGGTGTTGCTAGCTAACCTGCTGTTTCTTCCTAGAGGCTAGTAAGGATCCTTAGGGGCCTTGAGAGAGTCCTACCTGGCCGGGAGTTTTGAATCTGCCGCCGTTTCTGCGCCATGGATCTCCAGCAGCGCGGCTCCTCCATGTTCTTCCTGTTTCCGGGTACGCGCGCGCGCGCGCGTGCACGCGCGCGTCTTATTGACGTTTTTTTCGCGCCAGACAGGAGGGCGGGGGGGGGCGGGCCTGCGGCGTCATACAGGGGCGCGCCCTTCTGCTGTTATAGACAGCAGGCCTTGTCAGGGCTCAGTCTGTGGCTGATTTTTTCAAGGAGAGGACGCAGGGCGGCAGAACAGTGACTCCCGGTGGCGGAAGAGGGGTAGTACATATGGACTTTGTCCCAATGTCTTTATTGTTAAGCCAAGAAATCCCCCTTATTTGACAGCAGGTTGGAGGCTGGCAAACTTAAATTAGGGTCATTGTATATGGTCAAAGAAAATATATAAGGTATAATATATAATTATTTAAAAAAAAAAAAAAAAAAAAAAGAAAGACCAACATACGGGCCCATCAGTTTGTGGGGACACTAGTGATCTACTCTCCCCTAAACTCTGGAATTGTACTCCTGGCCACTACAGTCTGTTGTGTGGGCGGAGTCCCTCGATTTTGTATTATGGCTTCCAAGGGTTCGGGGTCAAAGGGTACAAAGAAGACCAAAAAACAAAAGGGTTCCCTTTCTGATTCTGATATGCCGATTCTTTCCCCGCAGCTTATTAATTTAAGAAGCGCCTTGGATGAGCCATTAGGGGGATCTGGTGCGGAGGCTGGCCCAGATCAGCCCAGCCCTGTGTTTATCACAGAGGAGATGCTAGCCGTATCCCTAGGGGGGCTAGAAGAGAGAATAGCAGCATTGATCGCTAGAGCTATTCCTGGTAAGAAACGGGTTAGGTCCCCATCACCAGGGGGTGTATCCTCAGATGCTGAGATTCTCTCTCCGGAGGAATTAGAATCACAGGAGGATCAACTGGACCTGAACCAAGAGGGTTCAGGGATGGAGGGGTCTACCTCTGAGGAACCATTTTCAGACTCCCAGACAGAGAGACTGTGGGTACAGTCTTTGACGGACATGGTCCGCTCGGCATTTAGTTTGCCATTGCCAGAACCTCAGGTTCCTCCGGTATCCTCTCTGGGCTCTTTGAGAGCCCCGTTAAGCAACGCAGTTTTTCCGGTCCATCCTCTCTTGGAGGAATTGATCTTTCGGGATTGGGTACGGCCGGACAGGGTTTTTCTGCCACCGAAAAGATTTGCGGTCATTTATCCCATGGAGGAAAAATTCTCCAAGAGATGGAGGCTCCCAGTAGTGGATGCAGCCATCTCATGTGTGAATAAATCACTAACTTGCCCGGTGGAAAACGTACATATGTTTAAAGATCCGGTGGATAAAAGATTAGAAACACTTTTAAAAGCATCCTTTGCTACGGCAGGAGCAGTGGTGCAGCCAGCGGTAGCTGCAATTGGAGTTTGTCAGGCATTAAAAGACCAGACAAAAGAGATGTTAAAAGACATGCCTACCCAACAAGCAGAAGAGTTTGCTGACATTCCCAGAGTTCTGTGTTTTGCGGTAGATGCTATAAAAGATTCCATCCAGCAGGCTTCTCGGTTATCACTATGTTTGGTACACATGAGAAGGCTCTTATGGTTGAAGAACTGGGCGGCAGAACCCCCATGCAAAAAGCTTCTGGCAGGATTTCCCTTCCATGGAGGACGACTCTTCGGAGAGGATCTAGATAAATATATTCAGACTATTTCAAATGGCAAGAGTACCCTTTTACCGGTCAAAAAGACATTCCGGGCTCCTACATTTAGAAGGCAGCTTTTTCCTGTCTCGGGGCCCTCTAATTCCAGGCAGTATCGACGGCCGCCTGCACGATCCAACGGTAACAGTAGGCAGGGACAAACCCCTGGGGGTAAGAAGCCGTGGTATCGCAAGCCGTCAAAGACAGCCCCTAAGTCTGCCTTATGAAGGGGCGCCCCCACTCTCACGGGTGGGGGGAAGGCTTCGTCTCTTCTCAGAAGTTTGGGAAGCCAAGATCCCCGACAATTGGGTCCGGGCATCTGTAACCACAGGTTACAGACTGGAGTTTCTAAGGTATCCTCCGCCTCATTTTCAAGAATCAAGGCTACCAAGGGATCCAGCAAGGAAGGCCTCAATGCTGGCAGCTTTGGATCACCTGCTTGGCCAGGACGTAATTATAGAAGTGCCAGCCCAAGAGCAAGGCCTAGGTTTCTATTCCAATCTCTGTGTCATACCAAAGCCCAACGGCGATGTCAGGCCAATTTTGGACCTAAAGAGGTTAAACGGTTATCTAAGGGTGCGTTCCTTCCGGATGGAATCCATCCGGTCAGCAGCCGCCGCGCTTCAGAAGGACGATTTTCTGGCCTCCATAGACATAAAAGATGCTTACCTTCATGTACCAATCTTTCAGTCGCATCAAAGGTTTTTTCGCTTCGCGGTCGGGCAGCGACACTTCCAATTTAAGAATCCAAGGAGTCACAGTCCTAGCATACTTGGACGACCTTTTAATTATAGATCACTCACGGACGGGTCTGCAGAAGGCAGTAAACCTCACGGTTCGGTACCTCGAAGAATTCGGCTGGGTCCTAAACCAGGGAAAGTCAGCATTCCAGCCTACAAAGCAGTTGGAATACCTCGGCATGAGGTTAGACACGGAACGTCAAAAGGTGTTCCTGCCCCTTGTAAAGATCAGGGCGATCAAGGGGTTGGTTCAGTTGGTTATAAACAAGAAAAGACCAACTATTCGCCTGTGTATGCGATTACTAGGCAAGCTAGTGGCCACATTCGAGGCAGTACCATACGCTCAGATCCACACTCGCGTCCTACAGGCAGCCATTCTAGCAGCCTGGGGCAAGAGGGCACATGCCTTAGAGTCCCCTTTGACGCTATCATCAAGGGTCCGACAAAGCCTGGCCTGGTGGTTGAACCCTCAGAACCTTCTAAAGGGAAGATCCTTCAGCCCTGTTGTCTGGAAGGTAGTTACCACAGACGCCAGCCTGGCAGGCTGGGGGGCGGTCTTCGAGGGGTTCTCCCGCCAGGGAACTTGGGTGAAAGCAGAGAGGCAGCTCCCCATCAATATCTTGGAAATCAGAGCTGCTCGCCTAGCCCTGTTGGCGTGGACCTCCAGATTAAAGGGGTTCCCGGTGAGAATCCAGTCAGACAATGCCACGGCGGTGGCATACATAAACCACCAAGGGGGAACCAGGAGCCAGGCCGCTCAAAGGGAAGTGAACTTGATTTTTCAATGGGCAGAGGTTCATGTACCCTGCATTTCAGCGATATTCATTCCCGGAGTGGACAACCTGCAGGCAGACTTCTTAAGTCGCCAGAGTCTGTTGCCAGGGGAGTGGTCTCTGCATCCCCAGGTCTTTCAGACAATCTGCCAGAGGTGGGGAACGCCAGACGTAGATATAATGGCATCCAGGTTCAACAAGAAACTAGACAGGTTCGTGTCGCGAGCGAGGGATCCTATGGCCTGCGGAACCGATGCGTTGGTTTGCCCTTGGCATCAATTCAAACTTCTATATGCATTCCCTCCACTACAGTTACTCCCCCGCCTGTTGCGCAAGATCAGAGTGGAGCACAAGCCAGCTTGGCCCCGGAGGGCTTGGTACTCACTAGTCCTGAATATGGCAGTGGGAGACCCTTGGACTCTTCCTCTACAACCAGACCTACTCTCACAAGGTCCGATCCTCCACCCTACATTACAGCGTCTAAATTTGACGGCCTGGAGGCTGAATCCCTGATTCTCAGGGGTAGGGGTCTGTCTAGGCAGGTAATCCCTACCCTGATTAAGGCTAGAAAGCCGGTCTCCAGGGTAATTTATTACAGGATGTGGAGGAACTATATAGGCTGGTGTGAATCCAAAAGATGGAATTGCCGCAAATATACTATTGATAGGGTGTTAAGTTTTCT
The DNA here is from genome assembly GCA_029574335.1 of Rana kukunoris. Taxonomy (NCBI): domain Eukaryota; kingdom Metazoa; phylum Chordata; class Amphibia; order Anura; family Ranidae; genus Rana; species Rana kukunoris. The sequence continues at coordinate 9,632,803 of CM056054.1, read as the reverse complement.
CCAGCTAGGAGTGGATAAAGGCCTGGCACTAAGCACAATCAAAGGACAGATCTCAGCTCTGTCAGTGTGGTTTCAGAGGCCGCTGGCCACCCACTCGCTGGTAAAGACCTTCTTACAGGGGGTCTTGCGTATTAATCCTCCTGTCAAGTCACCAGTTTGTCCTTGGGACCTAAATCTTGTCCTGTCCACTCTACAGAAACAGCCTTTTGAGCCTTTGGCTGAGATTCCTTTACTCTTACTGACAAGAAAATTGGTTTTCTTGGTCGCCATAGTTTCGGCCAGGAGAGTGTCAGAATTAGCAGCCTTATCATGTAAGGAACCATATCTTGTTCTGCATAAGGACAGGGCAGTTCTCCGGCCCCATCCTTCCTTTCTACCAAAGGTTATATCCAAATTTCACTTAAACCAGGATTTGGTACTTCCATCCTTCTTTCCAAAACCTACATCTAGAAAGGAGGGGTTGCTGCATACCTTGGATATTGTCCGGGCCATGAAGGCCTATCTTAAAGCTACAGAAAAGATCCGGAAAACAGATGTGTTATTCGTTCTACCAGATGGCCCCAAGAAGGGGCAGGCAGCTGCAAAATCCACCATCTCAAGATGGATTAGACAATTAATCATTCAAGCCTACGGGTTGAAGAGGTTGCCTCCTCCGTTGTCGGTAAAGGCCCATTCTACCAGGGCCATGGGCGCCTCTTGGGCAGCACACCATCAGATCTCTATGGCTCAGATATGCAAGGCGGCAACGTGGTCATCAGTCCACACGTTTACAAGGTTTTATCAACTAGACGTGAGAAGGAATGCGGATTCTGCCTTTGGACAGGCAGTACTACAGGCTGCAGTTTGAAATCCTCGGGATCAGAAACACCCTTGGTTATAAAAAAAAAAAAAAAAAAAAAAAAAGGTTTTTTCTTGACTAAGTTGGAATTATTATTATGATTTGAGTTTATCTCTAAATTGAATCCTTCTTTGGAAGATGTCTCCCTCCCCTCATTAAAGCATTGCTTTCGGACATCCCACATAGTAATGAATATGCCGCTCTGTGTCCCGTGATGTACGAGAAAGAAAAAGGGATTTTTAAATACAGCTTACCTGTAAAATCCTTTTCTTGGAGTACATCACGGGACACAGAGCTCCCACCCCTCTTTTGGGTGACCATTTTGGGAGGCATACTGCTTGCTACAAAACTGAGGGACTCCCTCTAGGGGAGGGGGTTATATAGGGAGGGGACTTCCTGTTTGAAGATTGCCAGTGTCCACACCTGAAGGTACTCCATATAACCCACATAGTAATGAATATGCCGCTCTGTGTCCCGTGATGTACTCCAAGAAAAGGATTTTACAGGTAAGCTGTATTTAAAAATCCCTTTTTTTGCGATGAAAAAAAAACAAAGTTTTTTAAAACGTCATTTAAATTGATCGTGTGTGGGCAAAACGTCGTTTTTTGTCTTCAAAAAAACGCCCAAAAAAAAATTCCAACATGCTTGAATTTTTTGTGTCGTTTTTTCAAAACGTCGTTTTTTGTTTGACGTTTTTAAAGCCGCGCATGCTCAGAGGCAAGTTACGAGACGGAGCTTCAATGGAACAGAGTGCCGTCGAACGTGGTGTACGTCACCACGCTTTGCTAGAGCTTTGTAGAAAAACGATGGTGTGTACGCAACATCGTTTTGGAAAATGAAGTTTGAAAAACGTTGTTTTTTTTCATGAGATAAAACGTCGGTTTTTTTCTTCGCAAAAAGTGATCGTGTGTACGCGGCATTAGACTGCTATAGAGCCAGAAAAGGACAATGTAATTTTTATTTTTTACCATTTTAGAAAACCATAGCTCATAGATATTTCAATAAAAACATGTAATTTAATTTTTTTTTTTTTTTACAAAACATGACCTGACAAAATTTATAAGTTTTGTTTATTCAATATATTTGAAAAATATAAATTGTGCTGTGATTTTTAGGTTAGAGCTGAAATCTGCCGGCCTCTTCTGTTGCCAGAAGACGGGAATTAAATTCCAGGTCACCGGTCCTTTGGTTATCATCTATTCTCTGGAATCCTGGAGTGATTATTTGGAAGAAAGAACTGGGAGTAAACATGAGATTATCGGACCTCTATTTAACATAAAAATCTATGAGCAGTCAACAGCCAATGCGGTATCAGCAGTGTACTTGCCACATTATTTATGCCTAAGAAGTAAGTCAAGTGTTTTTAATCTCTAACTCATTTAACAAAAAAAGAAAAAACATAAATAAATACATGTACATTCATAGATGTTAGAATTTCTCTTTAAGAGCCGGTTCACACCACATGCAGTCCAGTGCGTTTTTTTTCTGCATCAAAAACGCATGGAAAGTAGGTTATATGGTTTCTAATGGCATAGTTCACACCAGTGCTTGCAGTTCCAGAAAAAAAGTAGAACATGCTGCATTTTACCTGCACTGGACTGTACTGGAACACTGTAAAATGCATCAAAAATGCACTGGAATGCACTTAAATGATCCAAAAACGCACTGGAACACACTTGTCCTTATCTAAGGTTAATAAAAAAGAGGGGTAAAAAAAAGCACTGGACTGCATCAAAAACATACCAAAAAAGCACCTGGAACGCATCAAAAAACGTGTCAAAAACGTGCATGCAAAAAAGCACCTGGAACGCATCCAAATTGCGTTTCTATGTTGTGAACTGGCCCGCGGGGGCTTGCTCCCGCAGTGATTCTACACAGAGGTAGACAATCAGCAGGTCGCACAAACTCAATGTCCGCCAGCACCTGCTGATCATTCAGTACACAGGCAGAACTGCAGCCTGCCTATGTTAACAAGGCAGATTGCTTTTCCAGCCAGTAAGGAAGGCATAGATCCTGTTTTCCTGCCCCCCCCCCCCCCCCCCCTAGTAAAAACACCTCCTACACTACAATGGCTGGGCACACATTAACCCTTTAATCGCCCCTGATGTTAACCACTTCCCAGTCACTGTCATTAGTACAGTGACATACTTTTAGCACTGATCACTCTATTTGTGTCACTAGTCCCCATAAAAGTGTCAGTGTCCAATTTGTCTGCCGCAATGTCTGTGATCACCACCATTACTAGTAAAAACAAAGAACAAAAAAAATGCCTTAAAACTATCCCCTATTATGTAGACGCTATTTGCCAGATTCTTGTAGGGCGGCGTATCCTCGAGCGGGGCGTAGCGTATCCTATTTACGCTACGCCGCCGCAACTTTGGACGCAAGTGCAGTATTCTCAAAGCACTTGCGTCCAAAGTTACGGCAGCGTGGCTTAAATGGGCCGGCGTAAGCTCGGGTAATTCAAATTAGGCTTGGAGTCGGCGTGTTGCATGAAAATGACGCCACAAATACTCATTGGTTTCGACGTGAACGTAACTTACGCAAAGCCCTTTTCGCGAACGTTTTACGCAAACGTGTGATCATGTGTGTGCAGCCGGCAGCACACTCGCGACCCTGTCACAAGCTCCATAACCGCAGGGCCCGCGGACCTGAACGCCGCCAGTGTCCTACGATCGGGTCACAGTGCTGAAGGAACGGGGAGATGTCAGTGTAAACACAACATCTCCCCGTTCTGCCTAGTGACACTGAACAACGATCAGTGACAGGTCACAGCAAGCCACACCCCCTAACAGTAAAAATCACTCCCTAGGTCACACTTAATCCCTACCTAGTGGTTAACCCCTTCACTGCCAGTGGCATTTTCACAGTAATCAGTGCATTTTTTATAGCACTGATAGCTGTAAAAATGACAATGGTCCCAAAAATGTGTCAAAAGTTCAGAGGGTAAGATTGGGACCGTATTTCTCTGCTGATAGTTCTCTCTCCTATGGGGTCCCTCAGGGTTCGGCATTATCGCCCATCCTGTTTAATATCTACATGAGACCATTGTTGTACATCATACGCCGCCATAACCTTCTCTTCCATGTCTACGCAGACGACACCCAGATATACTTCCGCCTTCCCAGGACCAACGAGAGGCAAGTTGATCTTGCCTCTTGTTTGGAGGAGATTAGAACCTGGATGGGAGCCAATTACCTTAAGCTTAATGGCTCCAAAACTGAAACTATGATCTTCAGTAACCATGACTACCCTAGTAAAATGCCCGACTGGCCAGACTCCTTCAAACCGAGTCCAGTACCGGTCTCTAAGGTCAGGGACCCGGGGGTTATCCTTGATTCTAAGTTGGCATTGCGTAGCCAGGTGAATCAAGTGGTAAGTGTATGTCACTTCCACTTGAGACTCCTGAGATCTACGTTTTGCTTTATTGAGGACTCTGATAAAATCGACTTGATTATTGCAATGCCCTGTATATGGGTGTGTCTAAGAATATCTTGCACAAGCTTCAGCTGATGCAGAATGCGGCTGCCAGGCTACTCACGGGCGTGGGCCGGTACGATCACATCACTCCATCCTTACAAGCCTTACACTGGCTGCCCGTGGCACAACGGGCTCAGTTTAAGACGGGGTGTCTTGTGCATAAGGCCATCCATGGTTTTGGGCCAGGCTATCTTAGAGAAAAATTCATCAGACATGTGCCTACTAGATCGCTGCGGTCTGAGAATTTGGCTTTGTTGAATATTCCGAAATTTGCTAAAAACAAATGTGGTGGGAGGACCCTGGAAGTTCAAGGAGCTCAGTTTTGGAACTCCTTGCCCCTTCCTATAAGACTGGAAAATGATCTCCTAAAGTTTAGGAGATTGTTAAAAACATGGCTATATATACAGGCTTATGGGTTGCCTTAAATACTAAGGCCCAGATTCAGGTACATCTGCGCATTATTGGACCGGCGTAGCGCACCGCCTTTACGTTAGACTTGCGCAATTTTGCCGCTTAATCACCCTATTCTCGTAGCTTTTGCGCAGGAAATTGCGCATGCGTAACGTTTTTTTCAGAGGCGTAAGGAGGAGTAATACAAATTGGGAAGGACGTGGGCGTGTTACATTGAAATGAGCCGTGACCCCATGCAAATGAAGGGCCGGCCGGCTCGCGCATGCGCGCTTGAAGGAGACCATGTCAGCTCCGCTGTGCGCATGCTCACAACTCGGGAGCGGCGCAATCAGTGAAATTGGAAATGGACTAGGGCAACGTTGTGAACTACGCAAACAGCATAAATAGACACACACAAACGCACTTCCTTTGCAAAAGTACATCCCTTTGTCCCTTCCCATTTAACCAAGTGCTTTTGTCCTGTTGTTCGTTGCGGTGTGTTTTGTAGTTGTCAGATTAGTGTTCTGTGTGATCAAGTGTTTGTTAGTAGATTTTTGAAAATGTTTTTTGATAAGTGTTTGAGAGACTGTTTGTTTGATTGATATATTTGTGTTTGTATTTTTTCTAGCTGTTTTTTTGTTTTGTTTTTTTGTGACTGTTTATTGCTGAGTAGTTTTCTCTCTGTGTGGGTTTTTGCTTGATTGGTTGTGCTTGTTTGTGTGAGTGAATTTTGTTGACTGGGAGTGAGTTTTTTTGGAAGGATGACAGAGAGAAACCGAAAGCTGAATTTTACAGTTGTGGAAAAACAAATTCTTGCCCGGGCCATTAGCGACTATGGGCGTTACCTCCACGGCCCACAGAGTGCCAACACCACCCCGGCCAGGAGGAGGGAGATTTTGGATAGGATCACTGAGCAGGTCAATTCAGCGGGGCAGGGGGAGACACGGACCCGGTCTGGGATTGACAAAAAAATCAATGACCTCCGGGGTCTGGTCAAACAGAAGCTGGCCAGAATGCATGCCCATGCCAGGGGCACAGGAGGGGGCCCACCATGCCGTATTAGGCTGACAGCGGAGGAGCGTGCGGTGGCCCTGACCTTTCATCAGCATGAAGTTGAGGGCCTGCCCGGCTTTGACTCAAGTCCGGAGCCCGTGGTGCCAGGTAAGTTTTTTTTTTTTTAATATCAGGTGTGTAGCATGTGTGGGGGAGGGGGTGAAAGGGAATATGTGGCAAGTGTGTGGATCCTCCAACCTGTGAATGTTTTGTGTCATCCACAGATGTGCAGAAGGGTGCAGGGCCATCTGGCCTGACCGCACCAACCCCAGGACAGCAGCCTAATGAGGCCCCCCCAACAAGGCCGGAGTCCGCGGAGGAGGTTCAAGGGGAGCAGGAGAATCATGAGGAGGAGGAGAATCATGAGGAGGAGGAGTCCATATCAGGCACTGGACTTTTGGTTTTTGAGGACTCTTCCCCTCTGGCTGGCAGCAGGCAGGCCTCCCTAAGGGGGAGCCCCCCCTCCTCCCCCAACATGGCTCCCCTCACAAGGGCCTCCCCTTCTCCCCGGCCACAAGCATCAGCTGGAGGCAGGATTTCATCCCAGACCACCAGGGGGTTGGCCGATCTCCTGCCCGCCACTCTGAGAAGGGACCAGTTCCTCCAGACCCGCCATCTGGGACAGGTCAGCCAGACATTGGTGCGGATGGAGGAGAGCCTGTCCTCCATCAAGGATACGCTGGGGAACCTGGACTCCCACTCCCGGGCTTTCACAACCTGCCTAAACGAACTGCAGACGACATCAGCAGGCGTTGGGCAGGATGTGAGGGCCCTTACCCTGGCTATCCAGGCCAAAACAGCAACACTTGGTGCTGCCCTGGACAGAATAGCCGTGGCCTTGGAGGGCAGGCCGCCAGGTGGGCAGAGATCAGGGGCTGCTCCTCCTTCCCCGGTTTTACCCCTCCCCCTTGAGTCTCCCCTGAGAAGCCAGGGCCGTGGCCGGGGGCGCCCCAGGCATGGCTCACGCAAAGGGCATTAATTTGTTTTTCCCCTTTTTTTTTTTGCTGGAAATTTTTTGCTTTTGCAGGTAATTTTTTTTTTTTTTTTTAGGTTGTGAATGCTGTGTGAATGTGGGGGTGACATTCCTGCCGGAAAAGGGGTGTCACCCTCAATTTTGGTGGAGAAGGGTTCCCCAGGACCAGGGAGAAGTGATTCCCAGGTCCGTGTGAATGGTGTATGAATGTACAGTGACATAATTGGAGCCTTAGCGTGGCGTTGCTGCTCACAAGTCCTGCATGGTGGACTGGTGCCAATCCAATTTGATGAGGATGTGGGTTGTGTGTGCTAGGGACCACAGTGTTGTGCATGCATGCATTCTCATTGTGCCATGATTAATGTGTATGTTTAACGTGCAAAGATGCCCAATGTGAGCTGTCTCCTGGCTGCTCTACCCTCAGAAGACGGGGTAGCCTCGGTTAGGGGGGGATTGTCTGGTTCAGGGGTCAGGTCATCACGTAGGCCAATCTGCAGGCCCTTTCTTTCTGCGAAGTTGTGCAGCATGCAACATGCACCGATGATCTGGCACACGAAGTTTGGGGAATACAAGAGGGTACCCCCAGACTTATCCAGGCATCGGAAACGTGACTTTAGTAGGCCAAAGGTGCGCTCCACCACTGCTCGTGTTTGGGCATGTGCTTGATTGTATCTTTCCTCTCCTGGGGTTTGGGGGTTCCGGATAGGAGTCATGAGATGGGGTCCCAGTGGATATGCAGAGTCACCTGTAAGGGAAAAGACAGGAGGATGTTAGTCATGCATGTGCCCCTTGTGAGGTGTGCATCATGGGAGGGGATAGTCATGCCTGCCACCCATGTCACTCACCAACCAGCCAGGTGTCCCCATACACGTTCTGATCGAATTCCATTCGGATGTGGCATTGATTGTATATGTAGCTGTCATGGCTGGACCCTGGGTGTTTGGCACGGACGTGCCATATGAGGCCTTGGGCATCGACTATCACCTGTACGTTGATGGAATGCCAATGCTTCCGATTGCGGTACATGTGCTCTGTCTCATGGGGGGGCTGGAGTGCCACATGTGTGCAATCAATGGCCCCCACAGTGCGTGGGAATCTGGCAATTCTGTAGAAATCTGTCATTGTCTTCAGCCGCAGCTCCTCAGTGGTGGGTTTGATGATTTGGTTGGCCATGCGTCTCAGGATTGCAGGGACAACCTGGTGCACACATCTGCTCATGGAGGATTGTGACATCCCAGCCACCACTCCACTTGTACGCTGAAAAGAGCCACTGGCAAGGACATGGAGTGTTGCCATGACCTTGACCAGTGTCTGCACTGCATGTGAGCGGTGTGTTGGGCTGGTGATGTCCTCCTGCAGGGTTGTGGTTAATTCCAGGATGACATGAGGGGTGAATCTGAAGATGCGAAACACCTCAGAATCACTCATGCCAAACAGGTCTATGCGGGTGCGGTATACCCTCTCCCGTGCCATCCTCCGTGCCATCCTCCGTGCCCTCATCCTTCTTTGTTCATCTAAAGTCAGTAGTATAGCTATGTGCGACGATGCCCCTGGCATGTTGGCATACAGATTGTTGTGCAACACGTGTGACTGCTGAGCTCCTCACTAACAGTGTTGCTTTATCTAACAAGTAGACTTTTTTTCTCTTTTTAGACCAGCTTTTATATGCTCTAATTTTAGACAGGACATTTTGCTGTTGCGCACACTGCGTCGCCTGCGCTGCCCCAACGTTGTTTTGTGGATCCCCGTAAGTCCCTCATTAGCATATTTGACTAGCAAATCAATGGTGTGTCTAGCGCACTTTTGCGCGGACGGATGCGCCAGTCTAACGAAATTACGCGGAAGTAGATTTTTTGCGTATCTCATTCTGGGGATGCCGCGCAACGAAACGCACGCGCACATTTCGACTTACGCACGCGCATCTCCTGTTGCGCAGGCGTAATCGCTCTGTGAATCTGGGCCTAAGTATTCTAATAGCTCAAAATGTTATATATTTAGTTTTGTATGTTTTATATTTTTTTATTCGCTGATTGTTATTGTTTTATTGTTACTGGTTTGGTCGATGCAGTTTTTGCCCCTTTTCTGTTCTGTTTTTATCCCGCCAGCGCATCGAGGCACGTGTGTAAGACTGCGCTGTTGTTTTACAAGCATTTTAATAAACAAAAATAAATAAATAAAAGTGTCCGATGTGTCCGCCATAATGTCGCAGTCACGATAAAAATCGCCGCCATTAGTAGTAAAAAATGAATTATTAAAGCGGTATTTCACCCTAAATATAAGATCTCCCATGTGATCCAGCATACTGGCGTCAGCGCCAGTATACTGGGTTTTTTTTTTTTAATCGCACACTTACTGTATTATGCCGGAATTTCTTTTTTTTCCCCCGTGGTGGACGGCGCCAGTATAGCGCGTCACATCTTCCGAAAATACCCGATATGGACTCGGGTAATCTCGGCGAAAATGCGGCGCCTGCGCACAGACCTAGGAGCTGACTGCGCAGGCGCCGTATTTCTCCGAGTCCTACGGCTATGGCGCGTCACGCCCTCCGAAATAGGACTCGGAGAAATACGGCGCCTGCGCAGTCAGCTCCTAGGTCTGTGCGCAGGCGCCGTATTTTTGCCGAGATTACCCGAGTCCATATCGGGTATTTTAGGAAGATGTGACAAGCAATATTAGAGCCGGCCACCGCGGGGGAAAAAAATGAAATTCCGGCATAATACAGTAAGTGTGCGATTAAAAAAAAAAAAACCAGCATACTGGCGCTGACGCCAGTATGCTGGATCACATGGGAGATCTTATATTTAGGGTGAACCTCCGCTTTAATAAAAATGCCATAAAACTATCCCCTATGTAAACGGTATAACTTCTGCGCAAACCAATCAATAAACGCTTATTGCAATTTTTTTTTACCATTTTTGTTTAATGTATTTTTTGGGGATATTTATTATAGCGAAAAGTAAAAAAATATAGATTTTTTGTTCAAAACTGATGCTCTATTTTTGTTTATAATGCAAAATAATAAAAACCGCAGAAGTGATCAAATACCACCAAAATAAATCTCTATTTGTGGGGAAAAAAGGACGCCAATTTTGTTTGGAAGACATATTGCATGACCGCGTGATTGTCAGTTAAAGCGACGCTGTGCCGAATCGGCAGGGAAATGATCCGGGGCTTAAGTGGTTAAGGAGTTAGATAAACTTTATTTGTTCACTTTGAATACTTCAATACAGTATCGTGTGCAGATTAAATAAATAAAAAGGATTTTGTTTTTCACGTGATTGGATAACCAAAGTGAATTTTTACCCCATATATACTCAAACCTTCTAGTATTTCAGCCTTCAAAATGGAAACTTCCCTTCTTCATTTGGATGTGAAATCTGACTGTTGACTTGGCAGTATCTACCAGACTTCCGGTGATTTCTGACTTGGAAAAATCAAAAGAATAAAGCAAAATAAGGAACACAAAAATCTTATATAATTCAGCCACCAAAATTATAATTAAATTAAGAGAAAGTATTCTGATTCTCACAAAAGCCCATTTGTGAGTGGTTTTCTTGAAGCATAAAAAAAAAAATCTAGAATAATTGGGCCAGATTCAGAAAGCATTTACGCCAGCGTATCTAGAGATATGCTGTGTAAATACTAAGAATAGCCGGCGTATCTTTTTTTGCTATTCAGAAAAGAAGATACGCCGGCTTTCTCCTAAGATACGAGCGGCGTAATTCGCTTACACCGTCGTATCTTAAGTTGCATATTTACGCTGGCCACTAGGTGGCGCTTCACGTAAATTATGCAAATTAGCTACTTACGCAGAATCACGAGCGTACTTGAGATGGCGCGTCGTAGTTTAGGTCGTTTGCGTTAGCGTTATAGCAGCGCAAGGTTACCCCTGCTATAGCAGGCGCAGCCAATGTTAAGTATGGACGTCGGGACCGCGTCGAAACGAACATCGGTTATGTCGTTTGCGTAAATCGTTCGGGAATGGGTCTCGACGTTAGTTGTGGTCACGTCGTTTACATTGAGAAAAAAGCGATGTAATTTTGCGCATGCGCACTGGGAACGTCCACGAACGGCGCATGCGCCGTCCAAAAAAAAACGTAAATTACGTGGGGGTCATGATTCATTTACATGAATCACGGCCCTACTTCAGAAATTTTAATTGCGCGGCCTTAAGCCGTGCACTTTACGCTACGCCACTGCATATTATGGAGCAAGTGCTTTCTGAATAAGGCACTTGCCCATAATATTTCCGGCGGCGTGGGGTAAAGAGGAAACACTACGCCGCCAGAAAGATACATTTTTGTATCTGAATCTGGCCCATTGTCTTTATCATGTTTGCTACATACCATTGTATTTGTCTTGGAATATACTATAACTTGCTCTTTATCTCACAGGTTTCACTGGGGACCCATCAAGTTTTAAATGTGCCCACTTTATAGATGGGAACTTGACCTTGAAAAGCCCTTCACGAGTGGAACCGTTTTATATAGTTCTGGAGAATCCCACCTTCTCCTGTCTGGGCCCTCTGCTGTCACTTGTGAAAAAAAAGATCCCGATTCATGGAATTGTACTCGTCTACTTCAGAATAGTTTGTCCAGGAGAACCCGAATATCAAGAATATAAAATTCACCTACATCTACTGCCACTTATTGCACACATCGGACAGGTTAAACATTTTTTTACTTTTTAATGGCATATAAATATTTTTAAAATATTCTCCTGAAAAACAACCCCGTGCACTGATATCCACATTCTTCTTGTCTCCACCAGTAATTGGTGGGTACCCAAGATGGAAGAAAGGCACAGAGCGACCAAGGAAAGTGCCACTGTTATTATTTGGTTCAGTTGTAACAATAAAACGTGAAGAACAGCAGCAAGGTTTTAGATACATAATCTTAAAATAATATAATGTCAAAGTCTCATTATCACAAGTAACAGCAGTGCGAGGGCTCACAGCAATATTAGCAGCACCATGAAATGGACTTGGCACTAGAGTTGTCACCGAACAAGGCTTTCATGACCGGAAAACAGTTTTTGAGTAGTGGTGTGGCTGTAGGCAGGGTAATGGTACAAGCGGCATTGAAAGTTGATAAGAGTTTTAGGTTGCATCTGTAGAGTGCTTGAGATAGTGTAGCCAGCACTATCGCTTTCCCCAGCTTGTACGTTTTCCCTGACTTGTGCGCTTTCCCCGACTTAGTTGGGGTAGGCGGTACACTTTGGTGGGTGTGGGTCAGAAACGCCCCATGACCTTTGACCTCTGGGAACCTGCTTTTTGACCTTTTACCTCTGGGAGAGGTCCCTGCTCCAATTTCTGAGTCCTAGCCTTATTCTTCAAGGGAAAACCCTAACCATAACTGACCTTTGACTTATGAACTTTAAAGCCCTGTACATGCGATTGGTTCATCTGATGAAAACGGAGCGATGGACCGTTTTCATCGAACGAACCAATCATGTGTGGGCCCCATTGGTGAAAAAAAATAGAACCTGTTTTAAATTTTTCTTATGGTTAAAAAACCGATGGAAAAAAAACGATCGTCTGTGGGGAAATCCATTGGTCAAAAATCCATGCATGCTTAGAATCAAGTCGACGCATGCTCGGAAGTATTGAACTTCATTTTCCTCAGCACGTCGTAGTGTTTTATGTCACTGCATTGGACAGATTTTTAACCGATGGTGTGTAGGCAAGACTGATGAAAGTCAGCTTCATCGGATATCCGACGAAAAAATCCATCGGATTAGATTCCATCAGATATCCGATCATGTGTACGAGGCTTTACCCTAAGTGCATCTCCACTTAGTGATTCTCCCCTCCCTAAAACCCCTACCTTTCCCAGACCCCTCCTTGACAGAAACCTCTCCCTAGGGCTAATTACAATGGGGGTTGATTTACTAAAGGCAAATCCACTCTGCACCACAAGGGCACTTGGAAGTGCAGTCACTGTAGATCTGAGGGGAAGATCTGCAATGAGGGGAATCTCTGCTGATTTTATCATCCAATCATGTGCAAGCAAACTTTTTTTTTTCTTGCATGTCCCCGTCAGATCTACAGAGACTGCACTTCCAAGTGCACATTGGATTTGTCCTTAGTAAATGACCACCAGTGTCCCTATCCAGTTTATATTCTTTCCCTACCCTATCCACTTTGCAAATGTGTGCCAACTGCAGTGGGAAAGTGCTACTTATTATTTTCCTCTTTAAAGAGGTTATCCAGTGTTACAACATCCAACTGGACACCTGCCCTCTCTGGTACTACCTACAGAAGCTTCAAGAGGAACAAAGTTCCTCTCGTACTCCATTCTCTCTGAACAGTGGCCAGCAACACAGTGCCACCTGCAGAGGGGAGATTAAACTACATCTTCATACACACACTTGTTCTTTTCTCTGTCAGTTCCCTGGGAAAATGCCCAGTGCTTCAAAAGGGGACAAAAAGGGGGACATATAAATCTATATATACTGAGATTTTAAATGAAGCGCACAAGGGGGGGTAGTGCGCCATAAGTGTCAAATTGTGCAACATTGTATATAACAAGTTAATGCTAAAGGCATTTATAAACACCCCGAGCAATTGAGTGTAATACATTGCATACATATAAACAAGATGTGAAACATGATTGCCATAACAGGGAAACAAATATACACAGTTCATAAGTATGATGGAGTAAACCTTGTGATGTACACACAATCTTTTTTCATGACAAGAAAAATTCTATTTTTTAAATTGGTCACTAAAAACGATCGTGTGTGGGCTTCAGAGCATTTTTCTCGACGTGAAAAATGGGCATTAAAAATTTAGAACCTGCTCCAATTTTTTTGTGTCGTTTTTCACGTTGTCGTTTTTCACGTTGTGAAAAACAGTCGTGTGTAGGCTTTAACGACGGGGAAAAAACATGCATGCTCAGAAGCAGGTTATGAGAAGGCAAATTTGCATAATCAGCCCAAAGGGTGTCGCCAATGGAATGGAACTTTCTAGTGCCATCGTACGTGTTGTACGTCACCACGCTTTGCTCAAGCATTTTTTTTCACGGCCATGTGTATGCAAAGCCGGCTTGACAAGAATCACATGTTGTTTTTCTCCATGACATGAAACATGGTCGTGTGTAAGTGGCTTAAGTAATAAAAAGTGGTCTAAATCAAAAAGCCAATGTTATGGAAGAGTTTGCATGTAAATTATGTAGAAAAGATGGTCAAATCCACATACTAACATCCCATTGGATATTGAACTCAGGTGGTCCTGAAGAGTCACCATATCAGTGCTTCAATAGGGGAGCATGTGACCTTTTTTTTCCTGAAATGCAGTGCCCAGGCCTGAGTGGCCAATTACTGGGCAAGCAAAGTAGAGGGGTCTGCCACTAACCCTTTGTATGTTCTAACATAAAGTTTGCAAGAGGATTTGGCCTTTTGGCTCCAATGGGAGAACAGAGCTGCTCAGGAATGCAGGGAAGGTATCTGTAGGTTGGGGGTTGTTCTTCACGAAAAGCTGACCTGAACCCTGAATGTTTATTATATTTTCTGTTACTCTTTAAGTTGCTCCTGTGTATTGCTATTCTTTCTTAGCATAGAAAAATTACAACCTGATTAATCTGCACCAATTTAATTCTGCTTCAGAGACTTGACAAGGAAAAGACAACGTTAAAATTTAAGAGAATTGCAAAGCCTCCTCAAACCAATGACACCGTATACACAAAAACCAAATATCTCATTACCAGTCGCCCACAAGACTATGTGCGTCCCAAGGTAATCTTTACAGTTACATATATGTTAACACATATTTATTTTTACAGTCAAAATTAATAGTTTTAGGGTGGTTTGTTGACCACTGTTAGAAGTGATCACATTTTTGTAGTTCATCAAATGGTTCCCAACTTATATGACAAGCTTGACAAATTTGCCATTTCTTGAATTTCAGGTGTTGATTTTAGGCAATTCTGTAAAAGCTACCGAGTCCTTGGATCAATTTTATGGGAAACAATAATAATTACTAGATCTGCCCAACTGCTTTCACCATTACAAAGACAAGTGATGGCGTTGTGTTGCTAAAATATGGTTTCTTTATAATGAATTAGAACAAATAACTGACATATCTGTATGATAATGACTTGGTGGCCTTAAAGCGGAGTTCCACCCAGGAAAACAACATTTGCCCATATTGCTTAAAAAAATTAAATAAAAAAAACCCTGAAAAAAATAAATAAATACTCACCCGAAATACCTGTTGCTATGCGGAAGTCCGTAATCTGCCTCTTCCACACCGCGGTGTCTTTTCTTCTGCTTCTTCTCCTTGTGAATGGGGCGCGCTGCTTTCTGGGAACTGTGTGTGTTCTCAGAGAGCAGCCGCCCATTCACAGACCAGCGTGAGACTCACGCAGGCGCAGTAGGAAATGGGCAGTGAAGCCGTAAGACTTCACTGCCTGTTTCCCATAGTGTGAATGGCGGCGCAGGACCCGGAGCGCGGGCAAGTAGGACAAGGTAAGTGTCCTTATTTAAAGTCAGCAGCTACACTGTTAGTAGCAGCTGACTTAAAAAAAAAAAAATTGCGGCTGGAACACCCCTTTAACCTCCTTGGCAGTACGATTATGTCAGGTTTTAGGTGCTGAAAGCGGTACAATTGTTTTGCATGGTAATTTGGCGTTTTATATTGTAGGCCTGTAAAGGAATAACTCACTTAAATCTGTCCAAACAGGAGTCTAGTAGGCATCCCGGGTATGATAAAGTTTGAAACACAAAATCATAAATTATAATATAATAAATAACTATAAATAATTATAACAAATAACAATGTTATTATAATAAAAATTATTCAATAATGTTATCAAATCAAAATCACTGAAATTTGCTCAGTTGGAGATTTGTCGCTGTCATTACTTTTAGGCCGCGTACACATGATCGAATTTATCTGCTGAAACCGGTCCGATGGACCGTTTCAGCAGACAAATTAGATCGTGTGTACGGGCGAGCAGACAGATTTTTCCAGCAGACAAATTTTAAAGCATGCTTTAAAATCTGTCCGCTGGAAACCCGTCTGTCCGACATGTCTGCTGGTTAGTACACTAACCAGCGGACATATCTGTCCGCACATGTGTCGAATGGATTCGACGCATGCGTGGAAGTATTTTACTTCCTGGTTCAGTGATGTGGCGGCGTCAACGTCACCGCCACGTCACCGCGCTGTCTGCCGGCGGGGATTTTGGTTTGATCGTGTGTACACGATCAACCAACATATCCCAGGAGACAAATCCGATCAAAACGTTCTGTCAGACCGATTTGATCGGATTTGTTTAGTCGTAAAACGGCCTCAGTGTTTAATGACGAATTTCCCCATAAATCGCTATCGCTCTATTCTGCAAGTGATTCTAATTTATTATAGCTGTTTTCTAGCTGCTCTAAAACCACTTTTGATGTAAAGGGACACTTTTTGGTTGCTATGGACAATCTCCAGTTTCCAGGCAGAACATTTTTTATCATATAAAAGTGCATGTAGGACACTGGTCAGAACACTAGGGACAAAGGGGGTGTGTATTTATTTCATACAGTACTGTAATCTATAAGGCCGCGTACACATGATCGGTTTGGTCCGATGAAACGGGCTCGAAAAAAAAAAAAAAAAATGTTGTGAGCTGGCGCCATCTGGTGGTGAGCCGTTGGTATTACAAGTTATTACCACCAGATGTGAGCTGCTGCCATCTGGTGGTGGCTGTTACAAGTTAAGCATTACAAGTTTAACAGCAATTCTAATGTCATTTTTCACTATTTTCACTGCCATCTTCTTCCCTCTAATTAGAACCCCCAAACATTATATATATTTTTTATTCTAACACCCTGGAGAATAAAATGGCGATCGTTGCAATACTTTCTGTCATGCCGTATTTTTTTTTTGTGAAAAAATTACACTTTTTTTAATAAAAAAATAAGACAACAGTAAAGTTATCCCCATTTTTTTTAATATTAAGAAAGATAATGTTACGCCAAGTAAATTCATACCCAACATGTCAGGCTTCAAAATTGCGTCCGCTCGTGGAATGCCGACAAACTTTTACCCTTTAAAATCTTCATAGGCGACGTTTAAAAAAATCTACAGGTTGCATGTTTTGAGTTACAGAGGAGGTCTAGGGCTAGAATTTTTGCTCTCGCTCTACCAATCGCGGCGATACCTCACATGTGTGGTTTGAACACCGTTAACATATGCGGGCGTTGGTCGCGTATGTGTTCGCTTCTGCGCGCAAGCTCGGCGGGATGGGGTGCGTTTTCTGGCTCCTAACTTTTTTAACTGGCTCCTAGATTCCAAGCAAATTTGTCAATCCTGCCTTAACCTCCCTGGCGGTGTTCCCGAGTCTGACACGGGGTTAGATTTCTGTGCTACGATCGGTAACCCCGAGTCAGACTCGGGCTCGCCTCGCAGCATCCACAGAGACAGTTTACTTACCTTCTCCGTGGATCCAGCGATGCATCCCCGCTGTGTGAGCGAGCGGGTGCTCGCTCGATTCACACAGCGTCCCCGCGCGCCGCCGATCTCCGTTCCCTGCGACGTTACGACGCACGGGGACGGAGAACGGCGCCAAATTCAAAAATGTAAACAAACACTATACATACAGTACACTGCAATCTTATAGATTACAGTACTGTATGTAAAAAATACACACCCCCCATGTCCCTAGTGGTCTGCCCTGTACACTACATGTCCTTTTATATAATAAAAAACTTTTCTTTCTCCCTGCAAACTGTAGATTGCCCATAGCAACCAAAAGTGTCCCTTTATGGCAAAAATTGTTTTAGAGCAGCTAAAAAACAGCGATAATAAATCAGAATCACTTGCAGAATTTAGCGATAGCGATTTATGGGGAAATTCGTCATAAAAAAAAAAAATGACAGCAAAAATTCTGCAACTGAGCAAATTTCAGTGATTTTGATTTGATTACATTATTAAATAATTTTTACTATAATTATATTATTATTTGTTATAATTTTTTATAATTATTTATTATATTATAATTTTTTATATAAAAAAAAAAATCATACCCGGGATGCCTATTAGACTCGTGTTTGGACAAATTTAAGTGAGTTATTCCTAAGAATTACAAGCCTACAATATAAAACGCCAAATTCCCTTGCAAATAATGGTACCGCTTTCAGCACCTAAAATCTGAAAGAATCATACCACCAGGGAGGTTAAGGCCAGTTTCATCGGTCCAAACCGATCGTGTGTACGGCCCATCGGACCGTCGTCCGTCGGACCAAAGTTTTAAAACTTGCTTTAAAATCTGTCCGATGGACACCTGGCCATCGATCCAAACCGATGATTAGTACGCAAAAGCATCAGTCCAAAAACTTGCGCATGCTCAGAATCAAGTCGACGCATGTTTGGAAGCATTGCACTTCGTTTTTTCAGCACATTGTTATGTTCTACGTCACCGCGTTCTGACCCGATCGGATTTTGGACTGATGGTGTGTACGCACATCAGACCATCAGGCCACTTCAGCGGTGAACCGATGAAAACGGTCCGTCGGACCATTCTCATCGGTTTGAACCGATCGTGTGTACAGGGCCTAAAAATACAGTATACTGTATGTGTATTGTGTATTTATTTTTTTAAATTTGGCACCGATCTCCGCCCCTGTGAGTCGTAACTTCACAGGGAACAGAGCTCGGTGGCACATGGGGACTGTGTGAATCAAGCGAGGAGGACACCGCTCACACAGCGGGGAGGCATCACAGGATCCAGGGACAAGGTAAGTAAACTCTGCCTGTGGATACTGCGATGCGATCCATAGTCTGGCTCGGGGATACCGCTGATGGTACAGGATTTCCACCCTGAGCCAGACTCGGGAATACCACCAGGGAGGTTAAGAAAGGGATACGTGATAAAATGAGCTGACTTGTTGGTCAACCTACTGGTGCCAAACCAAATGTAAGTCTTGAGCTGGCTGTTTATTCTAAATGAATACATACAAATTATACCTCTTCTAGAAGTCCACATAAAAGTGTCAAGGAAGCCCAAACATGACCTTATCAAATAACTCTACAATCACAAGTGTGTTTTTTTTTGTTTTAATGGCTATAGCATCAATAACTCTCAAAGTCGTATTAAAGGGTCACTAAAGGAAAACATTTTTTTTTGCTGAAATGACTGTTTACAGGGTATAGAGACATAAAAGTTAACTGATTCCTTTTAAAAATGATTAAAAATAGATAAAAATCAATCATATAATGTGCCTGCAGGTTAGTTTCACTTTTAAACTGGTTTCGTGTTTCTGTGAAGAAGAGAGACACAGAACAAAAACAAACAAATCCACGGCAGTGTTTTGTTTTTAAAATGAATCTGATTGGTTCTGAGGAGTTTTAGACACACAGTAATGAAAGCTTGGACCACAGTGAAAAGCTGCCATGAGATTTTTCATAAGGAGCCAGACAAGCAGGAAGTGTGGAGATCAGAGCAGAATTACAGCAACTTCAAAGCAAAAACGAACGAGGACATGAAACCAGGACTGCAGTAAGGTAAAGGAAGCTATTTAGCTAAAAAAAAATCCCTTTAGTGATCCTTTAAACTGTATCTGAGAGCCACAAACTGAAAATGTTATTTCATTCATTTGTAACATCTAAAGGAAACTCCTTATCCAACCATGCTTTATTTTGTTGAGAAAACACCCCCTAGCATTGCTGGCTGTGGCCATCTTGAGTAAGGGCAAATAATCCATTAACATTTACTTGCTTCTAATCCTTCCATTTTGCTTTTAAATATCCTTATTTCTTCTGAGAAATCCTCACTTCCTGTTCTTCTGTCTGTAACTCCACACAGAAATGCGAGGCTTTCTCCCTGGTGTGGAGAAAGCCTCTTGAGGGGGGAGAGCAGGAGGGTCAGGATGCCCACAAACACACAGCTCTTTTCTCTATCTGCAAAGTAGAGAGCGTCCTGACCCTCCTGCTCACCCCCTTCCCCCTCAAGAGGCTTTCTCCACACCGGGGAGAAAGCATCACATTACTGTGTGGAGTTACAGACAGAAGAACAGGAAGTGAGGATTTCTCAGAAGAAATAAGGACATTTAAAAGCAAAATGGAAGGATGAGGTAAGTGAAGGAGGACTGCACTGAGGTAACCTAAAGGAGCCTACTCTGAGTACCCGGTGCTATGTCACCAGAAATGCTGAGCACACAAGTTTACTTTCATATTAGATTTATGTATGTCATTGTATATTTATTAGACCAATTTTATGACCAAAACCCAAACGAATGATAATTTATTGATGAAATTCTCCAGACTCTTAAGTTCCAGTCTAGTTATCACTCTGAGCCTTTCGAGTTCACGGAGATCAGTGTAAGAGGAAATGATGTCAACATTTTTCTGGAGGTAAAAGAAGAAAGCACCACAGAAACAGTCTGGGACACTATCTTAACAAGAGGTACCATTTTGTTCTAGCGTATTGCATAATTTACTTAACAGGCTGTGAGTTTACAATTCCAAAAGGAATAAAATCAAGTTTAGAGCTGTTACTTTGTACTGACTTTCTACACCTTAAACCCTGCATAGGCAAGCCAAGCTAGGACAAAGGCAGGGCAGAAGGGACACGTGCCTTAGGTGCAATGTTGATATGTGAATTGGGGGAGGGGCTTGCACTGGCAGCTTCGGCCACTCTGTTCTCTGGCACCTCACTGACAGGAGGGAATGCCGCATCACTTCTGTCAGAAGGAACAAGATCCAATAGCTGCTGAAGGGAGGAGTCTGCAGCCTGGTGTGGGTGGAAGAGAGCAGACCTCAATCTCAGCAAGGTTCCTCTCTTCCTATGTTATGTAATATACCACATGACCAGAGCCAGGAAGGAGGAAAAGCTGCTCTCAACCCTGTGGGCAATGTACTGAGAAGTTGAACTGAGTACACAGAGGGTAGAGGGGCAACTCAGCCCTAGACCCCCCCTTTCTTCTTAAGAACACCCCCCCCCCCCCCGAAAGAACCCCATTAACACCTCCTTCTCTTAGAGCCCTTAACCCTTCTTCTCCCTTATAACACTCCCAAGTCGCTTTAGTTCCATACACCCCGCAGAGCCCACCTCACAGCTCCCCTCTCCTCCTCCTTCATCCCACTCACATAGATACCAAATTAGTCCCCCTCATACTGACTGCAACGATGCAGGGACATTTTTTCCTTTTATTGACCCCAGAATTGTAGGGACATTTTTTCATTGCAGTAACACCACCGACTTTAAGGGGTTGTAAAGCTTTGTGTTTTTTTCATGTTAATGCATCCTATAGCCGCCGACTGTATCATTCAGCCCTGCCCCCTCGGCGTGCCGCGGCATTGATTTTATTGATCAACCAATGGATGAGCCGAGAAGCCTGTGCGTTCACGGCACGGGACTTTCGAGGGCTCAGGTAAGTAAATGGGGGCTTGGGGGGGCAATCCTTGGAAGTTTTTTTAACCTTAAAGCATAGAATGCATTAAAGTGGATGTCAACCCGCTCTCATCCTTTCTAAACTACTGCCATAGTGCTGATCAATAAGGATATAGATGCCTCCTGCATGTATCCTTACCTGTCAAATGTCTCCCCTCTGTCTGTTTTAAGAACTGAAAAACTGCAGATTCTGTGGGTGGAGTTGTGATGTCAGTAGACTCCCCGCCCACCTCTACACTCCCCTGACATTAAATTCTGCTATGATCACTAACATCCAGTCAAAATCCAGAAAAGTAACCACATGAATTCAGAAAAGGAGTGTGGGGTGGGAATTAAAAAATAATGCCTGTCTCCAGGCTAGTGCATGAGATATGTAAATAACCTGTCACTCACAGCAAGGGGGCGGAACGGAGTAAGGTTTTTCTCTGTAAGTCCGTTTTATTTCACTGAACAATAAAAGAGGATTGCGCAGAGCTGGATTAACTCTGTGTGGCAAAACTGGTCACAGATGATATGAAATCTTATACTGTACATTGTGACATAAAAAAAAAAAAATCGGGTTTACATCCACTTTAAGGTGAAAAAACATGAACTTTTACAACCCCTTTAAAGTGGATGTAAACCCAATTCATGAAATTTGAGCTGGCCACATCTGTCTGTAGTGTTCTCTTATCTCTCTCCAAGGAGCTAAGTCCCGTAGTTGTCTCTCCCTCCGTAGCTCTGTTATCAGCTTGATAAATTCTCGCACATTCTCCAAGACGGGAGATAGAACTGTGGGTCGGAGGAGGTTGCTATGAACAGCCAGCTAAACAATTCACAGAGACACTCTGCATGTGTGGGGAGGGGGTGTGTGCCTTTCCTCCAATCGGCTTTCTCAGTGTCTCACAGTGCCTAGCAATGATCGCCTCCTACAGACGAACAAGGAAGAGAAAAATCAAACAGGACGTGCACTTTCTAAACAGTTGGTAAAGGCGAAGACAGCAGATATACCTGTGAAGCCTCGTACACACGACCGAGAATCTCGTCGTAAAAGACACATCGTTTTCCTCAACGAGTTCCTTGTCAGGCTTGTCAAGAATCTTGTCAAGCTTTCCTTGCGTACACACTGTCAAGACAAAATCTCATCGTTCTCAAACGCGGTGACGTACAACACGTACGACGGCACTATAATGGGGAACTTCCATTCCACTGGCGCCACCCTTGGGGCTGCTTTTGCTAATCTCATGTTACCGCGTGTTAAGTAAAAGATTGGTGAGAGACGATTCGCGCTTTTCAGTCTGCTTTACAGCGTGACGAATGTGATATCTCCATTACGAACGCTACTTTACTGAAGGTGCGCTCCCGTCTCATACTTTATTCTGAGCATGCGCGGGTTTCTAAGCATACACACAAAAGCGTTTCACGTCGTAAACCAGCCCGACGAGGAACACGACAAGGAAATTGAGACTCCCGACGAGAAAAAAGAGAACTTGTTCTCTTTTTTTTCTCGTCGAGTTCCACGACCGTTTTTCTCGGCAAAAAAGCTCTGCCACCAAGTTTTCTTGGTGGATTCTGGCGGTTGTGTGTTTACAAGGCCTAGCGCGTATGTAGGGAGATTTTTTTTCATCTCTGTGTATCATTTGAGGCTGTTCATCTCACCGGGTACATCCACTTTAAGCCCAACTTCAGGTTTCATTTCACTTTAAATAGTTCCTTCTGGCCAAGCTGGCCACATTTCTTACTAATGGAAATATTTTTTTTGGGCCAGCTTGGCCCAAAAGAACTATTTAAAGTAAAATAAAACCTAGATTTAGGCTTTAAACTCAGCTGTGTTCGACATTTTTGCATATGAGCTGAAACAAATTTATATTAAATACATCTTAAATAATCGTGCTAATCTTTCATCTAATCCACTGTCATCTTTATTGTTTTTAGGGGACATAAAAGATTTTTCAAGATTAGTAGATCAGCTGAGGGACGGTAAGTGAACTTCAACTGGTGCCCAACCATCTTTATTGTGGATTTAAAAATAACATGATATCTGAAATGTGAACACACACTGAGAAAGATTTTTTTCTCACTATTTCAAATGTGGGGTTCTTGTACTTTTCCACCCATGTTAACCACTTCAGCCCCGGAAGAATTGACACTCTTCCTGACCAGGCCATTTTTTGCAAAACAGCACTGCGTCGATTTAACTGACAATTGCACAGCCGTGCGACATTGTAATCAAACAAAATTGATGTCCCTTTTTCCCCCCACAAATAGAGCTTTCTTATGGTGGTATTTGATCACATCTTTGGTTTTTATTTTTTGCGCTATAAACAAAAAAGGAGAGACAATTTGAAAAAAAAAAAACAATATTTTTTACTTTTTGCTATAATAAATATCCCAATTTAAAAAAAAAATAAAAAATTCCCTCAGTTTAGGTCGATACATATTCTTCTACATATGTTTGGTAAAAAAAAATCACAGTAAGCATTTATTGATTGGTTTGCACAAAAGTTATAGCACCTACAAAGTAGGTTATTGATTTATGGCTTTTTTTTTTTTTACTAGTAATGGCGGCAATCTGCCATTTTTATTGGGACTGCAACATTGCGGTAGATAAATCGAACACTATTGACACTTTTTTTAAAACCATTGACATTTATACAGTGATCAGAGCTATAAATAGCCTATGATTACTGTGTAAATGTCACTGGCAGGGAAGGGGTTAACACTAGGGCACAATCAAGGGGTTAAAAGAGTTCCCTCAGTGTGTTCTAATTGTGGGGGATGGGACTGACTGCGGAGGAGACCAATCAGTGTTCCTATATACTTGGAACACAAGATCTGTCTTCTATCCCCTGACAGGACGTTGATTTGTGTGTTTAGACACACAGAACCATATTCCTGCCTTGTCACAAGCAATAGTGGATGTCCAGCAGACATAGCGGCTGCTGGGCACGTGCATCGGCTCCTCAGTGACGTGGCCCCTATTAACTACTTCATTACCGGTCCATTGTAATATGAAGTCCACAAGGGGATGTCCCATCCTGGGTGGACGTCATATGACGTCCTGGGCTTTGTGCGGTGATATATGAATGATGGGTGCAGCTAGAGGCATCATTCAGATATCATTCTTTCGTGCCGGTGATTCTGGGCACAATAAGAATGATCATAGCGGCAGTTCAGCTGCTTGACCGTTCATATAGGCCACCATCCAGTGCTCTCCCATGCCATTGGGGGCCGGAGAAAGAATTGTCCGGCACTGGATGGGAAGCATAGAGATGACTGGTGACCAGATGGTCACCTGTTATCTCTATGAACGTGGGAGGGCCCAGGCGCGATGTGATGACATCACACCTGCGTACCCGGAAGTAAACAAAGCCGCGACTGCGGCTAGTAAGCATGAGGTCGGTGATTATTTTTTCACGATCTCATGCTTTGCAGCCTGGGTCTTATTGACGCCACATCTCTCCATAAAGAGGACCTGTCACACACCATTCATATTAACCAGGCATGTTTACATTCCTTGTAATAGGAATAAAAGTGAAACGAAAAAAAAAAGTGTAAAAAATAAAAATAATAATAATAATAATAAAAAAATTAAAACGCCCCTGTCCCCGGTAGCTCTCTCTCAGAAGCGAACGCACCCATAAATCCCGCCCACATATGTAAACGCCGTTCAAACACATATGTGAGATATCGCCGCATGTGCTAGAGTGCCAGCAACAATTCTAGCACTAGACCTCCTCTGTAATTTTAAACTGGTAACCTGTAAAAATTTCCAAAGCGTCACCTATAAAGATTGTTAAGTACCGAAGTTTGGCGCCATTCCATGAGTGTGCGCAATTTTAAAGCGTGCCATGTTAGATATCTATTTACTCGGCGAAACATCATCTTTCATATTTTACAATAAATTTGGGGCTAACTTTATTATTTTTTTTTTTTTTTTTTTTTTTTTTTGTTTCAAAAGTTTTATTGTTATTATACTCAAAATACAATGTATTAGCATCAAGTAAATTGAAGTTCAGGTGCAGAATCGCGGGCGCAGCCGCAGTATTTTAACAACAGTGAATAGAAATAACATTACAAGGTTAACAATCTGGCACAACCGTATAAGTTTTAAAAAGGAGCAAAGTCTAAACAAGTGTACCATGTAGAGGCAGTAATATATAACATTCTAACCTTTCAGGGTAAGAAAGAGGGTATGAATAGCCGGGGCCGAAGAAGGGGGATAGTGCATATAACAAAAGGGTATGTCAGATTATTTGTGAGGGTAGATTGGGGAAATAAAGAAATGTGTCCGGCAATGAAAACGGGGTTGAGTAATCCTGGGGGGGCGGTAGGTGTGTAGGGCAGCTAGGGGGATTAGTGATGGTCAATTCTATATATAAGATGTGACAGTCCAGAGGGGTTCTCGTTTAGAAGCAGAACACGGTTAGTGGGATGAGGAATGGTAGGGAAGGGGTTGGTCTGGTAAGGGATCTGGGGGGGACGGGTGTGGGGGAGAAGGTGGGGGGACATCTGGGGTATTAGGACAGTGCCTCACCACAGCTCTCGGGTATTGTCTAAGGGATGATTGTTTTATATTGATCTGTCGTGATGAAGTGGAGCCAACAAGACCAGATTTCCGTGTATTTGTGTGGTGTGTCGTGGGCCTGGTGTATCAGCTTTTCCATCTCTGCCATCTTGTGTATGCGACCGAACCATTCTGACAGGGTGGGGGGTTCAGTAGATTTCCATTTTGCAGGGATACAGAGTTTAGCTGCGTTAACGAGGTGCATCGCCAAAGATCGTCTATATGTTTTCGAGGTAGTGCTGGAGTGGTGAAGCAGAAATTGCGCCGGTGAAAAGTCGAGGTCATGAGTGGTGATGTGTAGAATCAAGCGATGAACCTCCTTCCAAAAAGATTGTAGTTTGGGACAGGACCACCAGACGTGTAATAGTGATCCGTCCTCTACTTCACATCTCCAGCACTTTGGGGAGACAGAGGGAAAAATGTTGTGAAGTCTTAGGGGGGTTCTATACCAGCGTGAGAATACTTTAAAGGAGTTTTCCTGTACGTGGACATTCACCGTTCCCTTGTGTATACACGAATAGATGTTTTCCCATTCCCTGTCATTGAGGTCAATGGAAAGTTCAGCCTCCCATTTTTGGCTGGCCCAATTAAGTTTTGGTCTCTGGTGCACAAATAGCATTGCGTATATGGAGGAGATCAAGTGTGTGAGAGGGGGGTCATGTAGACAGAGTTCTTCGAAGGGGGTTAGTGAACGGGACCAGGTGGTTATCAGGTCGGATCGGATGAAAAAGTTTCTTAGTTGGACGTATGTCCAGAAGGGAAATGTGCCATTCAACATAGTCGCTGCAAGTGTTTCATAAGGGATAAGTTGGCCAGCGTTGAAAAAATTTTCAGCGCGGATATGACGGTGGGGCCATGTATCTCGCAAGAAAGTAGGGGAGAGCCCCGGGCGAAAGTCAGGGTTTTGGCTAAGTGGGGTCATCGGTCCCCAGACAGAAGAGATGTGGTGTTTAGCACAGGAGACTCGAAAGGAGTTCAGAGTGGGTTGGATGATGGGATGCGTACGACAGGGTGTGGGAATATGCGCCGCTTTGATCCAGGGAGCTTGGGAGAGTGGCGTAGAAAGGAAAGAGTGTTCCAGGCGTACCCATGCCTTTGTGTCGAAGTGCACGTTCCAGTCTACCACCCTAGCTAGGTGGCAGGCCTGGTGGTATTTGTGAAGGTCCGGCAGGCCAATGCCGCCCTTGAGTTTAGGTATAGTGAGTTTGGCATAGCTAAGACGTGGTCGGAGTCCACCCCAAATGAAGTCAGAGCAGGCTCTTCGTAGTGTGGAGAAGAAGGCGTTGGGAACCTTAATCGGGATTGTTTGCAACAGGTATAAAATTCGGGGTAGTATATTCATCTTGATTGCGGCCGCTTTGCCGAACCAAGAGAAGGGCCGCACAGACCAGTGTTTAAGGTCTTTTATTATGAGTTGTAGTAATGGGATGTAGTTGGTACAGTATAGGTTGTCTAGGGAGGAAGGGAGTTGGATACCAAGGTATGTGATCGAGTGGGCATTCCATTTGAATGGAAATTTTGTTTGGCATTGCGTGCAGATATCAGGGGGGAGAGTAACATTAAGGGCAGTGGATTTGGAGAAGTTTATTTGTAAATTAGCTAGGCGATTAAAGGTATGGAGATCCGCGAGAAGATTCGGGATGGACGTGAGAGGTTCCGATAGGAAGAGAAGGACATCGTCGGCGAAGGCTGCTACCTTGTAGTTTTGGTGGTTGATGTCAATTCCCTTGATGTCTGGGTTGTCTCTGAGGCGTCTTAGCATCGGCTCAAGAGTGAGGATGAAAACTAATGGGGAGAGGGGGCATCCTTGTCGGGTCCCGTTTGAGATGGAGAAGGCGCTCGATAGGTGGCCATTGACCCGGACCCTGGCAGTGGGGTTCGTGTATAGTGTAAGGATAAAATGAAGCATGCGCGGGGGAAGGCCAAGGAAACGCAGGGTTTCTGACATGTAGTCCCAGGCCACTCTATCGAACGCCTTCTCTGCGTCAAGTGAGAGGAAAAAGCCTTGTTTGTGGTGTGATGTGAGCCAATGGTGAACAGAAATGGCCTTGAGGGTGTTGTCCCTTGCTTCTCTGCCGGGGACAAAACCCACCTGGTCCAAGTTAACAATTCGGGGCAGAAAGGGGAGAAGTCTATTGGCAAGTATTTTTGCATACCATTTGATGTCTACATTCAACAGGGAGATAGGTCTGTAGTTTGAGACCTCAGATGTGTCTTTCCCCGGTTTAGGTATGACCGCAACATGCGCCATGAGCATGTCTCTAGGGGGAGTGATAGGATCACTGAATGAATTGAAGGTCGAAATGAAAAGGGGAGTTAGGAGGTCTGCATAGGTCTTATAGTATCCAACCGTCAATCCGTCCGGGCCGGGGCTCTTTCCAGGTTTCATTTGTTTTAGTGCCATTTTTGCCTCCTCTACAGTTAGTGGGGCATCTAGTTTCTGAGACTTATCAGGAGGGATGGGTGCAGGGCAGTATCTGGATAAAAAGTCTTTGATTGCTTGTTGTCTGGAGGGAGATTGAGAGTCAGGGGTGGATCCAGTGGGAGTTATGTTGTAGAGCTTAGTGTAGTACTGAACAAACTGTTCAGCTATGTCAGGGGTGGAGTTTAGTTTGCGACCTGTTGAGTCGGTCAGGGAGTGAATTGTCGTGGAGGCTTTTTTGGCTTGTAAGGCTCTAGCCAGTAGTTTACCTGCCTTATTACCATATTCATAAAAAGTCTTTTGGGAAAGTATGAATTTACGTTTAAGTTCTGTTCCTAGAAGGTCTAGTAATTCCTGCCGTAATTGTGTGAGGGTCTGGAGGGTGACGAGGGCTTGGGAGAGTTTGTGTGATTTTTCTAGGCGTTGAATCCGGGTAGTAAGGTCTAGGAGATGTTTTTGTTTTTCTCTGTGACGCTTAGCTGCAGCGGCTATTAGCTTTCCCCGTACAACACATTTGTGTGCTTCCCAGTTTATAAGCGGGGAGGTGTCAGTGGGCTTATTTTCTGAAAAAAATTGTTGGATAGTGGTCTCGGTGTCTCGGGTGATGGTCGGGTCTGTGAGTAGAGAGTGGTCTAATGTCCATAGTCGTGAGTGAGAGCGTTTTTCCGGGAAAACTAAGGAGATGGAGACGGGGTGGTGGTCTGAGAGGAACATGGGATCGATGGAGGAGCAGTGAAGGAGGGGGAGGTCATGTTGGGATAGAAAGAGATAGTCAATCCTGGAATATCTGTTGTGGGGTGCAGAAAAGTGGGTGAAGTCTTTACCGTCAGGGTGGAGGGTACGCCAGGTGTCATGTAATGAGAGAGTCTGGAGTTGGGCCTTAATAGATCTGAGAGCTGCGTATGTGAGGGAGGAAGTCCCTGTAGAAGTGTCTTGGAGTGGATGGAGAGGGACGTTAAAGTCTCCCCCAAAGATGAGCATACCTTTCTGGAAGGCAATCAGGGAGGTCGTGACTTTCCGAAAAAAGGCAACCTGATGGGAATTAGGGGCGTAGATGTTGGCTAACGTCACTGTGCGGCCATATAATGTCCCTTTAATAAAAATATACCGGCCTTCTGTGTCTGCCAGCGTGTCAGTGTGTTGAAAGGGGCAGTGTCTGGCCACAAGGATCGAGACTCCCTTCGATTTAGATGCAGAGTTAGTAGCATGGAATGCGGATGGGTAACGATAGTTGTGAAGTTTGGGAGTGGCGTCAGTGCGGAAGTGTGTTTCTTGAAGGAAGGCCAGGTCAACTTTGTTGCGGTGTAACGTGTGGAGGAGCTGGGAACGGCGTTCAGGGGTGTTTAGACCACGAATGTTGAGTGAAGTTAGCTTGACAAGGGTCTTATTAGTGGTTGTGGGGGTGTTCATCATTGCAGGTGGAGTAGATGCAGTAAACCGTATTGTGGGGCTGATCCGAGAGCTGTGGTGAGAATAGGGGTATTGAGGTAATAAAGGGATTGGGATAATAGGATGATATGTAACCTAATTAAAAGTAAGGTGGGGGCGAGCTGCCCTTGGGTGGAGGGAGTGTGCTTGACTGACAGCAGGGGGGGGGGGTGGGGTGTCAGGTAGGTTCCGGAGACAGGTGGAAACCTGCCACCTATCTGAAGTTATATGTACTCGCGGGTGCGGTACGTCCGGAAACTGTCAGTGGCGTGGTAGGGATAGTAGGAATGACAGTGAATGAGTTTGCGGAGGACCACTGTGTGGGAGGAGGTTTGTCCTGTGAGGATGGAATCAGGAGGATCGACAGACATTTGGCCGTTTAGGGGTTGATGATAGCGTAGTAAAGGGACCAGGAAGGTTTAGTGTATGATGATGAGGTGAAAGGTTTCGACATTTCAGAGAACAAAGGAAATCAGGGTGGGGAGTATGATCTTAGTAATTAGCACGGTGGGATCTCGGGGTTGGGGGTATGTTGCTGGTAAGGGACAGAAGGTTAGTGAGGTATACTGACAAACAAAACCTTTGCAAATCTAAAACATATTGTAACTGTCTTCAAACCGGTGTAACATTAGAAACGACTTATAAACAACCCAGGAGTAGAGCGAGAGCAGTTGTGATGCCCAAGAGAGAGGGAAAGAGGGGGAAGGGACTATGTGTCGCCAAAGGAAAAGCAATAAGTGGGGAGGAGAAGGAAGAGTGAGGAAGAAAAGAAGGGGGAAATCTAGGGTTAGGTATAGGAGGGTGTAGGGTGTATGATAGCCTAAAGGCAGCAGGGTTTGTGGTGTGTGAATGTGTCAGGAGTTCCTTGCTCTCAAGTGGGTACGTATAGAATGTGGAGGTTTCCAGGTGTAGGGACCCTGCTGAAGGGGATAGAGAGAATGGGGTTGGGGAAGACAGGAAAAGTACGGTGGATAGGTGCGGGCTGTCAGTTATAAGTTGGGCCACATGGGGGCGCCTGGAGTATGTGAGATTTTGCAGTAAATCAAGATGAGGAGTATAGGAGAGTAAGAGGACCGAGAGAGTAGGGATAGATGTGTGAAGTAGAGGGGTGTGGAGGCAGGAAAGAGGAACAGTTATCAAACAATATTTAAGGCAAATCAGCATTATGGCATCATATGAATCCCGAGCTCACCTATAGAGGCACTGATGAGGGGGGGTTCCACAAACTCGGCAGGAGCGTATCATGTCCCTAGTGAGAAGAGTGGTAGACCCGCGATACACAAGTATACCAAAACAAAGTCTAAATCGCTGCATAGGGAAAAAGAGAAAGAGAAGAAGAAAGAAAAAAAAAAAAAAAAAAAAAAAAAAAAGGGAAAAATGAAGGAAAAAATAATAAAAATAATTTTAAAAAAAAGAGAAAAAAAAATATATAAACCCCCCCCCCCCCCCCCCCCCAGGGGGTGCCATCAGAACATTGCAAGTCTCCAGCCGTTCTTGAGAGGGATGGCATGTTCCTCTTTCGCTGCAGAAGGGTCAGGATATGAGCAGGTTTTAAATGTCAGAGAAGGGCATGCAGAGGATACCTGATGTAGACTCAGTGGTAGCGTCGTATCTCATCCGATAGGTCCGGGGGATAGAAGCGGAATGAGAGGCACAACAGCATAGTCCCTGCGAGGGGTTTACCGTCTATTCCTGGGAGTAAGCCGGTAAGAAGAGTTCAGTGGTCGCGACGTGCTCTGCGGTGTGGTGGGGCTGCCTGAATGTTGGGAGGCGGGTGGTCAGGCATCCGGACCGGGCTTGGTCTGACGGTAGAGGGTGAACGTCTCCGCCGAAAACGTGAAGCTTGGGCCTCCATTGGCTCTTCTCTATCTAGGTGGCGGAGCAGATCACCGACATCAAAGTCCGCGTACCAGTGTGGGAGATCCACAAAGGGGATATCTAAAGTTTTGCAGAACTCGTCCAGTTCCTCCGGGACGCGCAGCAGGGCAGATCGGCCATTATGGGAGGCAGAAAGCGCGAACGGGAACTTCCAACGGTATTGAATCCCTCTAGTGCGCAACACATCCAGCAGAGGGCGGAGGTCTCTGCGATTGCGGAGGGTGATGGCTGACAGGTCCTGATAAATTTGGATAGTATGGCCGTCATGCATCAATTGAGCCTTCGTACGGGCCTTACGGAGGACCTCCTCTTTAGTGTGGAAGTCTATCAGGCAGCAGACTACGTCCCTGGGGGGATCTGTGTCCTTACCACGGGGTCTCAGGGCTCGGTGGATCCGTTCCATGGGGATCTGCGTCTGAGGGGGTTTGTCAAGGACACCATTGAGGAGCTCCGTGACGGCCGGGAGAATGTGGTCCGGGTCCACCGTTTCAGGTAGGCCTCTAATTCGCAAGTTACGGCGGCGTCCTCTGTTGTCCAAGTCTTCGAGATGTCTTTGGATGTCACGGAGTTGCATGGTGTGGACATCCAGCTTGCGGTCGACTCTCTTGAGGGCCGTGTTGTGCCGGGCCGTGGTATTTTCCACCTCATGGATGCGGCCTGTAATGGCGCGAATCTCTTGCGTGAGGTCAGAGATGGCCGTGAACAGTGTGGATTTAATATCCGCCGCCACATTGTGAAGGTCCGTTAGGCTCGGCTGCTGGGGAGTTTGCGGCACCTGGGTTCCCGGTGGAGGTAGTGGGAGGAAGGCGGGGGAGAGAACGATCCCTGGAGCTGCTGGTGAGGGGATGGAGGAAGGGGACGAGGCCGCCATGTTAGATCTCTGGGAGCGGAAGATGTCCGGGATAGTCTGGGTTGGGCGACTGTCCGTATCTCGCGGAGAGCGAGATCTGGTTGCCGAAGAGCTTCTGGATGAAGTTCCCATACTTTACGGGCGAATGTGAGGTGAGTGTCCCGTGGTAGGAGCAGAAATTTGGCCGTTGTCTGTCGGAGCTCAGGAGCTATGCAGCCATCTTCTTCCAAGGCAAACCCGGCTAACTTTATTATTATTATTTTTTTTAATTCATTAAACCATTTTTTTCCCAAATATAGGCATTTTAAAAAGTTTAGGGTGTCTGCTAAAAAAACATATATAATGTTTGGGGGTTCTGAGTAATTTTCTAGCAAAAGAATGATGATTTGTTCATGTAAGAGAGAAGTGCCAGAATAGGCCCGGTATGGAAGTGGTTAAAGCAGCTGCCATACAGCTACGGCGATTCGCACAGGGGAGCCATTCTGCCTCCGGCATGTGGTTAAATAAAAAAAAAAAATGTTATCTGTTTTATCATTGTGCGATCATCTTTTGGTTTTCCCTCATGTCCTGGTTGTGAAGTAGCCAGGTCTACATCCAGAGGCTGTTCTCTAGTTGCAGTAGTGCATTTTTTTGTGGGGGTGGCAAACAATCCGCCGACACCCCACCCCGGTCACTCACCAGCCCTGCCCTTACCCCATCTTCACCCTGCCTCTCCTCCTCCTCGGCTTCCTGGCGGCTTCTCCTGCATCTCTTCCCTCCTCGGTAGCCAATAGGATTACTTATCCTCTCGGCCAATTGGGTGATGGGTCTCAGGACCCGCTTCCTGATTGGCCGGGAGGAAAATCAGGAAAACAATAGCGAATATTAATTCACTATTGTCACACAACTGGGTGGGCTTAGGGCTCAAAGCTTCACTTTGCAAAGAATACCCAATCACATGCAAGGAAAATACAAAAAAACTAAAAATGTTCTCTTGCACATGATTGGATGATAGAAATCAACAGAGCTTCCCCTCAGATGTAGAACTGCATTTGCAGTGCACAGTATATTTGCCTTTAGTAAATCAACCTCCCCTTGTATGTACCATAGATTGTAATCTCCTCGAGGGCAGGGACTGATGTGAATGTGCAATAAATAAAGTAAAGCGCTGCGTAAATGAATAAGTACCTGTAATAAAAAAATAAATAATGTATGATATTCATAATGGTTTCAGGTGCATCCTCTCCACTAGTGCATTTTGTGGATAAACACCGAAAGGCTCTTATCGAAAGACTGTCCCACGTAGACCCGGTTCTGGACGATCTGCTGCACCAGAAGCTTCTGACCCTGGAGCAATATGACAATATACGTCAGAGGGAACCCCCCCAAGAGAAGATGAGACGGCTCTATCAATATACAACCTCCTGGGGTAACCCAGACAAGGAGAAGCTTTTCCAGGCTATTCTAACGTGCAACAAACCTCTTATCAGTGATCTTGAGGCACTATAAATTGCCATTTAGAAAGGTTTGCCATAGTTGAGGCGTGCCTGCCTGCCCTAATCGCATATGCTGTGCCCCATTACTATTTTTTAATGCATGTGAATTCAATTTGCCCCCTTTATTTTGTTTGTTATTAACCCTACCCTACCCAGTTTTCTACAAAGTGGGGGGATTAAAGTCAAGCCAAATAGCCCATGCTTGACCTGTACACCTAGATTACGGCTATTGTATGAAATGTTGCAGTTCATTCAGTGGCAAAAGGCAAATCGATTGCTAAAGACCTAAACATTGCAGGAAAGGAGGGGCCACCTAGGCGACCCGAGCGGAAGTAGGAGCTGGGTACCTGTCAAAACTAGGTACCTGCACCCCCCCCAAAAAAAATGATGTGCCAAACGTGGCACGTCATGGGGGGTCAGGATTACTTAAAGCGGAAGCTTCACTTTTGGGTCGAACTCCACTTTAATTTGCAAGGGAAGTTGCACTTTTCCCCAGAGCTTAGTAAATGTGGTGGAATTTCACTTTGCAGCAAATACTCATTAGGCTCTGCCCGCCCATTGCCCATTGGAGTTGATTTACTAAATACTTGTATAATACTAGTTGTATTAAGGGAATGTCCCTCAGAGCTTAGTGAGTGTGGTGAATATTCACTTTGCCAAGAACCCCCCCCCCAAAAGAAAAGAAACATTTTGCTTGCATATGATTGGATGATGGAAGTCAACAGAGCTCCACCCTATTTACTACTGTATGCTCTGGGGTTAATTTCCTTGCAAGGGGAACAGCCTATTTGCCTTTAGTAAATCAACCACAGTGACTCCATTCGATACACAAAGTTTTTATTTTTTTATTTTTTCAAAGAGTAGGGAAGGATTAGGACCCCTGTGACTTTCTTCATTTTATACCATTTATGTATTTATTTTTTTCTTTATGCAATTTCAATTTAACTTAGATTGAATGTTCTGCTGTTTTTTTTTTTCATTTTTTTTTGTTAACCACTTAAGCCCCGGACCATTTCGCTGGCCAGAGACCAGAGCACTTTTTGTGATTCGGCACTGCATCGCTTTAACTGACAATTGCGCGGTCGTGCGACGTGGCTTCCAAACAAAACTGGCGTCCTTTTTTCCCCACAAATAGAGCTTTCTTTTGGTGGTATTTGATCACCTCTGCGTTCTAATTTTTTTTGTGCTATTAAACAAAAATAGAGCACCAATTTTGAAAAAAAAAAACTATATTTTTTACTTTTTGCTATAATAAATATCCCCAAAAAATTATATAAAAAATACTTTTTTTCCCCTCAGTTTAGGCTGATACGTATTTTTCTACATATTTTTGGTTACAAATCATAATAAGCGTATATTGATTGTTTTGCGCAAAAGTTATAGCGTCTACAAAATAGGGGATAGTTTTATGGCATTTTTATTATTATTTTTTTACTAGTAATGGCGGCGATTTGCGATTTTTATCGTGACTGTGACTTTATGGCAGAAAACATCGGACACTTTTGACACATTTTTGGAACCATTGTAATTTTTACAGTGAACAGTGCTAGGAGAGGGTTATGTATTGTGGAAAAAAAAACAGTGCTATAATAATGCACTGATTACTGTGAATATTACACTGGCAGTGAAGGGGTTAACCACTAGGTGGCACTAAAGGGGTTAAGCGCGACTGTGTGTGACACGACAGTGATCACAGCTTTCGATTACAGGAAGCTGTGATCAGTGTCCTGTCACTAGGAAGACTGGAGAAATGCTTGTTTACATCAGCACTTTTGCGCAGCCGTGCCATTCTGCCGATGTATATCGTCGTGCAGCGGTCGGTAAGCAGTTAAATAAGACACCACTGTATTATTGATATATAATTTTTTTGCATATCATGATCTTCCTCCTTGGTGATTCCGGTAATTATTACCTACACATGATAATAGTGAAGGGAAGGAATATTTCTAATTGAACACGCATCAAACACCTGATTTGCAAATGCATAGAAAATATTTTCTAAACTATAAAAATAAAGCTGCATTGAATGTCGGTTTGTTTAATAAGTTCCCATCAAAATACGTTTCTAGAACACCACAGTGAAATAAACCGCATGGCAACTCAGGCTACAATAATTCATGATGTAATTTTCTACTGGTGCTATGAGTTCTACAATGAATTTAAAATGCAGTTATTTGTAAAGTTATATTTTTGTCTTGTGTCCCTGAAGAAGGAGCATAAAAGACTCCGAAACATGTTGGCATTTGGTTTATATACAATTTATCATGTGTACATTGATTGGTGCTATTTTTTGCCTTGTGGCTATTGATCACTCCATTCTATGTAACATTGTTTAATGTATTATTTTTTTATCAGAATTTTTAACTCTTGATACTAATAAATACTTTGAATTCATACTATGTTCAGTTGGCATCTGTACACTCCTTGAGCCTTATAAGTCGTGTTTGTTTCTGGGGGAGTTTCTCCTCAACGTTGTAGGGGGTAAGGGAATAGTAGCTGAAGCTAAACCCAAAACTGCCAACTCAAATTGGTTTGAGGGGACTATATCAGTACTAATAAAATGTGGTTGACAAAATAGTATGAAAAAGTTTATTGATATAAAAACATTTAGTCCATAAAATTGCAAAACAAACAATTAATTGTACACATCAATGATTGGTCAAGGTCGACTAGTTTTGCGGGAATTGAAATACCGCTTCATCAGGACAGCCAATCTATAGAATGATGCAAAGAACATTATACAGTAAACAAAAATAAATAGATACAAGGATTTAGCAATAAAGTATAAATTCCAAAGGAAATTATAACATTAATAATAATAGCTTACCCTATGAGTCAATTAATAGTGTGCAGAGGCCGGGCAGCTACGGAGGTTCCCCCCACGACGGACAAGGGAATAATTGGCGTGGAAATCTGTGTATGAACAAAGAAACATATATGTATATATACATATACATATAATTGTGGTATAACCCCCAAGAATACATGAGCTGGTGGGAAAGGGGGAGGTGGAAAGAAGAGGGGGGGGGAATTGAGGGGGAAAGGGAAAGAGGGGGGGAATAGGGGAAAGACAAATGGGTGAGGGAAGGGGAAGGGAACAGAGAGGAGACAGTGTGAGGAAGGTGAAACAGGAGGTAGGGAGAGGGAAGGGAAGAAAGGAACGAGGAAGAGAAAAAGGAAGAGGGGGAAGGAAAGGAGGGGAGGGGGAAGGAAGGGGAACGCCAGAGAGTGGTATCAAAAGAGGAAGAGAAAAAGGAAGAGACGGGAGGAAAGGGGGGGGGGGGAGGGGAGGAAAGGGGAACGCCAGAGAGTGGTATCAAAACATACCACTCTCTGGAGTTCCCCTTCCCTCCCCTACCCCCCTCCTCCCATCTCTTCATTTTTCTCTTCCTCGTTCCTTTCTTCCCTTCCCTCTCCCTACCTCCAGTTTTCACCTTCCTCACACCGTCTCCTCTCTGTTCCCTCCCCCCCCCCCTTCCCTCCCCTCGCCTATTTGTCCTTCCCCTATTCCCCCCCTATTTCCCTCTCCATTTTCCTCCCCCCCTCTTCCTTCCACCTCCCCCTTTCCCACCAGCTCATGTATCCTTGGGGGTTATACCACAATTATATGTATATATACATATGTACATATATGTATGTTTGTTCATACCCAGATTTCCACGCCAATTATCCCCTTGTCCGTCGTGGGGGGAACCTCCGTAGCTGCCCGGCCTCCGCGCACTATTAATTAACTCATAGGGTAAGCTATTATTATTAATGTTATCATTTCCTTTGGAATTTATACTTTATTGCTGATTTCTTTTATCTATTTATTTTTGTTTACTATATAATGTTCTTTGCATCATTCTATAGATTGGCTGTCCTGATGAAGCGGTATTTCAATTCCCGCAAAACTAGTCGACCTTGACCAATCATTGATGTGTACAATTAATTGTTTTGCAATTTTATGGACTAAATGTTTTTATATCAATAAACTTTTTTATACTATTTTGTCAACCACATTTTATTAGTACTGATATAGTCCCTTCAAATCAATTTGAGCTGGCAGTTTTGGGTTTAGCTTCAGCTACTATTCCCTTACCCCCACTCTCCCCTTTTTCTACTATAACTGGGATGATGGTACATTTTTATTACTTATTATTTATTTCTATATGAGGCTACACTCTCCCTTTTGCTCCTCAACGTTGTACTAGGAATGTGGCCTAAGCAAGCAGGTTTTCAAACCTCTTCTCATTAAAATATGCAAATACAGTATGTCCATAACTGGAATTCATCTTTACAGTGGAATTCTGGGCAAAATAAAAACTTACATATATGATGCAATCTGTCAATAGCACTTACACATCAAGAGTCCTTCCCTTAACAAGTTTTATGTTTTATTACCTGTTATTTTTCACTTTCCTTTAAATAGGAAGTAAACCCTGATGGTTTTTACTTCCTCTTCATTTCCCTGCAAAGTAGCCCATTATGTATCACTTACCTGAAACCGAAGCCTGCAATGTCCCCTTTCTCCCCACTAGCAGCGAGCGTCCAGCTTCACCCCTCTTCCTTCCGGGGCCGCAGGCTCCGGCTCTGTGACTGGCCCGAGTCACTCGACATGCAGGAGCCGCCAGTCACAGCTTGACCCCCTCTAGAAATGGCACAGCATAGCTTGGCTTGCATACACACGGTCACACAAAGGTTCTCTGAACTTTCGACCGTCAAGAGCGCTGTGACGTACAAGACATACGACAAGCCGAGATCAATGAAGTTCAATAGACAGTTCGGCTCTTCTGCTTGATTCTGAGCATGCGGGTTTTTTTGCGCGTCGGAATTGCATACAGACGAACAGAATTTCGGAAAAATACAGAACCTGCTCTCAATCTTTTGCTGGCGGAAATTCCGATGCAGCATACACGCGGTCGGAATTTCCGGCCAAAAGCTCACATTGGACTTTTGCTGGTGGAATTTTCGAGCGTGTGTACGCGGCATGACACCACCCCCCAAAAAAGAAAGCATTGTAAAAATAAATAAAAAAATAACACAAAATATATAAATTGTAAAAAAAAAATTGTAAAAAAAAATTCAAATAAAAAACTATTGACACCGCCCACTCCTCATCAGTGCCACCTCTTTTTTCAACGTGTAGTCGTTTTAAAAAAAAACAAAAACTTTTTTTAATAAAATTAGCAGCTGACAATATCAGCTTCATGCAGAATGGTGATAAACAAATACTAATTCTATACTTTTTTTTTCCAGCCTAACAATGTAACTGTGTAGCCAGACTTTCTCTACAATTTAAAAGTCATCTAGACACAAGGTTTAGGGAGGTGTCTTGTAGGACTTTTATTTTCTTTATGGAGATTGGATAATCCAGCAGACTAGTAGTGCACACTGCACAGACACGTGAGAAAACTGCTTAGCTGGAACAGGGGCGGAGTCATGCTACTCCTCCTACCTCCATCAGCCTATGAAAATCCACCTATGGCTTGATTGACAATAGAATGTGATGTCATATTGAAGGATGTGGCTTTAGCTGAGACCTCACTTCCACCCACGCAGGTATCATACCTGGTCTTCCTTCTAAGTATTTTTATAAGATATTTTGTACTCTTCACACTTGTGAGCCCCCTTCTCTTCTTACTTCCTCTATACTACTTACTCTAGGGGTATCTTTATTCTATAATTACTCTGTATTGTGAGTATTTCTGTGGCTGCTTCATTACATACTCAACACTCAACATGGACTTTCAACTTTCACTTCCTCCTTCTATGCTTGGGTTTAAAGTCTGACAGTGAACTATTATATTTTACCTGTTATATCATTTTTTATGTATCATTATTTTTTTTGTTTTATTTTTCTTTTTTTTACAGGGTTTTCAGTGATTGTGTAACCATTAAAGGACAATCCCAATTCTTGTGAAAAGGTGAGCTTTTTTGTTGTATTTTGTTTTTACCTGGAATAGCCTTCTGTTTAAACTACTATAATTGAGATGGTTTCGTGTTTCTCTTGTGTTACTCTATTTCATATTATTAAGCAGATGTTAAAAATCAGTTGTCATTGTTTACAATTTCTTTTTATTACATTTTATATACATTTTACCAATATATTTAAAAATACATATATCTCCATACACTCATATATCTTATCTTATAGTTTTAAATATTCCCTGTTCTGGCCACTTAGGATCTTGAGGAATATTCGTGGGGTCTAATTCCCTTTTATGCTTTTCCTTTATTTCCCCAGGATTTCGTTGTTATTCCCTCTCACCCTCAGGCCTCGTACACACGACCGGTTTCCTCGGCAGAATCCAGCAAGAAACTTGTTGGGAGACGTGTTTTGCCGAGGAAACCGGTCGTGTGTACATTTTTCGACGAGGAAACTGTCGAGAAACTCGACGAGCCAAAAAGAGAGCATGTTCTCTTTTTCCTCGACGGGAATGGAGAAAATTGGCTCGTTGAGTTCGTCGACAGCCGGACAAGGAACTCAACGAGGAAAACGACAGTTTCGCCCGACGAGTTCCTCGGTCGTGTGTACACGGCCTCACATTCATTCACCACATATTTCAAACAACAAATACATTTTTTTTTTAACATTTACATTTTTTTATTTTTTTTTACTTAAGTTTTACCCTCCCTCCCGATTCTCCCTCCCTCCTTCCTTAATAATATGTTTTCCTATTCAAAAATATTTTATTAAGCCTTTTGATGAGAGTCGAAAGTCTTCCCATTTTTTGCCATATTTTAGGCATTTGTTTTTTCCTCTTCCCTAATCTGTTTTTCCATGTAGTGTATTTCGTTCATTTCACAGGCCCATTCTGTTATAGTGGGACTGATTGTTTTCTGCCATTTACAGTCTATTATATATCTGGCTGCTGTTATCATATGGTGAAAGATATCTGTTTTTATTGTTTTTATAGACAGTATTACACTATTTATTTTTAGTTGCATCTCAGATCCATTCGGCCGTCCATGCTTATTTGACCCATCGCCGTATGGTGTTTTGGGTTCACTTCATCCTGTAAGAGTACCCAATCCATTTCCTTGTTTTGATGGGGATGACGCTCCGGAGGGGAAACCTTCTATGCTGATATCACAGGGGATCACATTTCACCTTTTGATGTTTGTTTATCACCATGGACAATTTTCATGTTGTTTATTGGTCTCTTGTATTTTATTTCATCGAAGAGGAGTGTGTCCACACACTATCTTTAATGTTCTGAGTTTAATGTTTGGAGTCTGCATTATTGCACATTGTGGAATCTATTTCACTGTACCTTAGAACTCTTGTTATATTGAGAGTTCCTTATTGGCGCTGCACTTTTGTTCCTATACATTGATATATCTCCAGTATCTTACCCCAGAAATCTCTCAGTCCCTGACATCCATACCAGATATGGATCTTTGTTCCATTATCCACAAGGCATCTCCAGCAGGTCAGTTGTCATTGTAAGAGCGTGAAAGTTTCTAGAATTAACCTTCTGACACCCGAGTAACATACATGTGGGGTGGCAAGGAGGATGGGCTTTTATGCCCACATGCCGTATATACTGTAGGTGTATGTGGGTGGCAGAGCTTTCTGTGCTAAGAGCATGCTCACTGTCAATCATAGCACTAGGTCTCTACTAATGAACGGGAGTGTGGGGGGGTACCGGCTCCCAATCATCTGACTGCTGGGAAAGCCAATCACAGTGGTCACATGATTGGATGATCCTTCTCCCCTGGGTGTAAAAATTGTGGTAAAAGACACCTAGGGATGGGCGGGAAGAGTTTATTATAAAGTGGACCAAAATTGTATAAAATGTTAAAATATAAAATAGGCAAAAAAACTGCAGTATTTACACACACACACACACACACACACACACACACACACACACACACACACACACACTATTTATTTGTACAGTACCTTTCATGATGCAAAATGTCAGTAAAATGCCCAACATATCTTGCGTTTTAAATTCCATGGCATATACTTTGATAAATACAGTATACCAATATATGACCATTTACAGGCATTCAGAAGTTAAGAGGGTTGTAAATGTAAAAAAATTCCCTAAATATCTTCCTTTACCTTAGTGCAGTCCTCCTTCACTTACCTCATCCTTCCATTTTGCTTTTAAATGTCCTTATTTCATCTGAGAAATCCTCACTTCCTGTTCTTCTGTCTGTAACTCCACACAGTAATGCGAGGCTTTCTCCCTGGTGTGGAGTGTCGTGCTCGCCCTCTCCCTTGGACTACAGGAGAGTCAGGACTCTACGTTGCAGATAGAAAAAAGAGCTGTGTGTTAGTGGGCTTCCTGACTCTCCTGTAGTCCAAGGGAGGGAGCGAGCACGACACTCCACACCAGGGAGAAAGCCTTGCATTACTGTGTGGAGTTACAGACAGAAGAACAGGAAGTGAGGATTTCTCAGGAGAAATAAGGACATTTAAAAGCAAAATGGAAGGATGAGGCAAGTGAAGGAGGACTGCACTAAGGTAAAGGAAGATATTTAGGGAATTTATTTTTACCTTTACAACCCCTTTAATGATGCCCGACGGCCAACCTATTCTTTGCCTAAAGGCTGCAGTATTAATTCTCTGTTGGTAAATTGATGTTCACTTTCTCATAACAATGTGCATAGACAACATCAGCTTCCTGCGGGCATGTCAAATAATGATGCAGAAATACTAATTATATGCAGCGGTAATAAATAATTACCACTTACAGTAAATAAAATGAATATCTTTAATCAAACAGTTGCCAAAAATGTCTGTATTAGGTACAAATGGCAGCGTTCCAAAAAACAATAATACATCTTCTTTTTTTTTTTTTTTTTTATAATTGTTTATTTATTTTTGCTATAAAAAGTAGTAGTGTCCTAAAAGTTCAATAACACATATTCTTATTTTTTTTTTAAATTAACTGTTTATTAATTACATTTTTTGTTAAAAAATGTCATTGTCCTTGTGTTTATATTCAAATA
This sequence comes from Rana kukunoris, assembly GCA_029574335.1. Classification (NCBI taxonomy): domain Eukaryota; kingdom Metazoa; phylum Chordata; class Amphibia; order Anura; family Ranidae; genus Rana; species Rana kukunoris. The sequence goes on along the minus strand of CM056054.1, from coordinate 9,590,143 downwards.
TATATATATATATATATATATATATATATATATATATAGTACAGACCAAAAGTTTGGACACACCTTTTCATTCAAAGAGTTTTCTTTATTTTCATGACTATGAAAATTGTAGAGTCACACTGAAGGCATCAAAACTATGAAGTAACACATGTGGAATTATATACATAACAAAAAAGTGTGAAACAACTGAAAATATGTCATATTCTAGGTTCTTCAAAGTAGCCACCTTTTGCTTTGATTACTGCTTTGCACACTCTTGGCATTCTCTTTTCTTTTTTTCACAATCAAAGTTTATTTATGTAATAACACAAATTACAAGTTACAATGTAGAGAGGGGGTAATAACAAGAAATCCAGAATGCAAAAAAAACAAAAACAAAACATTGACAATACGTCTGACGTCTGCACTTATACAGATGATCTGGACAAAAGTCTGTAAACCTTGTTTAAATAGACTTATGATAGATACCTAGAAAGAGGGTTAGGGGGTGGGAGGAGATGGGAAGGGGGGGGGGGGGAGAAGTGAGGTGGCGGAATTTGGGTATAATAATTGAGATGTCCTGGTTTCAATAATTTCATAGATAGAAAGATAATTATCCTGTCATAAGTGTAAAACACATCCAAATCCTGGTAATGCGACCATCGCTATACATAAAACAGGCTATTGTGACATAAGAGATTGTGTTAGCCAAATAATACAATATGGTTATTGCAGTTTATGGAAAATCATAACAGATTTCACTTCATTAACAATTGGTAGCCATTAGAGTATTTAAATATCACCCAGGGTTGCCAAGTTTAGTAGAAAGTCATTGAGTTTTCTCTCTTCATGGCCACTAACTCATCCATTGTGTATATGTATTGTACTCTGTCTAGCCATTCTCTAACACAGGGGTCTCCAAACTTTTCAAACAAAGGGCCAGTTTATTGTCCTTCAGACTTTAGGAGGGCCGGATTGTGACCAGTGGCGGTAGAAAATGCCCCAGGTCAAGCATCAGTGAGAATAAATATGGCCTCCAAGTTGGTGGTCAGGAGGAGGAATAGTGCCCTTATTGGTAGGAGAAATAGTATCCCATCATTGGAAGAAATCGTGCCACCTTGTGGGTGTCCATTGGAGGAATAGTGCCCCACATCAGTGGGAGCAATAGTGCCCCAAGGGCCGGATAAAGGCTAGCAAAGGGCCAAATCTGGCCCTCGGGCCGCAGTTTGGAGACCCCTGCTCTAACAGATGGACATTTAGTTGACTTCCAGTATGAGGGAATTAATGTTTTCACTGCTGTCAATAGGTGTCTGGTGAGTGATCTTTTATAATTACTAATTGGCAGAAGGTTTACATGAAGAAGGCAAGCAGCTGCGTCAAGTTCGATACTTGTGTCTGTAATCAGTTTGATCCAGTATGTGACTTGAGTCCAGTAATCAAATATCGGGGGACAAGACCACCAGATATGTGTCAGGGAACCGGTTTCTCTCTTACAGCGCCAGCAGGCGTCTGAGGTGTTTGGTGACCATTTTTTGATTGTTAAGGGGGTGATATACCAGCGTGTGAGAATCTTGTAAGATATTTCCTGGAACCTTGAGCTCAAGGAGCACTTTTGTGCAAATACATTGGCCCTCATCCACTGGTCCTCACTCAATGATATATTTAACTCTTTTTCCCATTGAACTTTGTGCCTATGTTGTGCTTGTGTATGAGGTTGGCATAGCCATGAATAGGCCAAAGCGGTCGTTTTAAGGATCTGAGAACCCGATAGGCAGATTTGCTCAAGCTGGGTAGGAGTTCTGTGGTATTCCGTTTTGTGCTTGCTGTTTATTAAAAAGTTCTGTATTTGAAGATAGAACCAGAATCCAGGGAAGGTCTCCCCCAACTCCGATTCTAACGTATGAAGGGTTTTGAATTTATTTCCTGAGAAGCAGTGAATGGCTAGGAGTTTTTGTGAGGGCAATGATGATTGAGGGAATTGAATACATAGGCCTGGAGGAAAATCCGAGTTGTCTGTTATTGGTGTTAGTGGACCTGGTATAGAGGCCAAGCCATAAGTCGAGGCTGCGCCGTGCCATACTGCCAATGTGGCGGCTACTAATGGATGGGCGATTCTACCGGTCAACTTTGAACTAGTGGACCAGGGGTAGAAGGCAATAGGTTTTGTATGTTGAGTTGTTTCTAAATGAACCCAGTCCTTAGTTGATTGGTGGCAATGCCAGCCTATGAGTCTGGTGATGTGAGCAGCCACATAATACTTCTTAAAGTCCGGGAGACCAATGCCCCCTCTATGTTTTGGAAGAGTAAGTTGAGAAAAGCTGAGTCTCGGTTTTTTCCCCGCCCATAGAAATTTCAATTGCACACTGCAGAGTTTGGCAAAGAAGGAGGAGTGCAGTTTAATTGATAAAGCATTGAAATAATAAAGTAGTCTCGGTAGAACTGTCATTTTTAGTATAGAGGCTCTCCCAAACCATGAAAACAATCTGGGAGACCATTTTTGTAAGTCTTTGGTAATTGATTTTAAGAGGGGCGTAAAATTTGCTGCATAGATACCATCAATTGTCGGTTACAATTTTATTCCTAAATATTTGAGGCTTTTTTGTTCCCACTTCAAGTTGTGGTTACTTTTCAGTAAATCATATTCATTGGTCCTAAGGGATAAATTTAGTGCTTCTGACTTGCTATGATTATTTTTGAAGTTAGAGATGTATCCAAAGGAGGAAAAAATATTTACTAGGTTGGGCATAGTTACATGGGGCCTGGAGACAAAAAAGAGGAGGTCATCCGCATAAGCGGCAATTTTAAATTCTCTATTGTGGGCCACAAAGTCTCTAATGTCTTGTGAGTTGTTAATTGTTCTGATTAGGGGTTCTAGGGAAAAAATAAACAAAATTGGAGGCAGCCTTGGCGAGTGCCGTTTGAAATTTTTACAGGGTCCGAGAAGGTGTTTACTTTGATCAAGGCTTGTGGGTTGGTGTATATCCAGTTTAGCATATTTCCCCCCAGGCCTATGTGTGTGCAGGTGGCCATCATGTAGTCCAGGGGTGTCAAACTCAATTTCATCGTGGGCCGCGTAAGTATTATGATTGCCCTCAAAAGGGCCGGTTGTATCTGTAAGATTAGATGTCCAGCGCATCCCTTCCCCTTACATTAGACGTCAAGAGCCACCCCACCATCAGAAGTTGAGTCCCCCCCTCTCCCTTACATCACAGTGCACCCCCTTTCTTTATGCTGCTGCTGGGAAGAAGTTAGATGCATTGCTTGAAAGTAGAAAGTAAGGGTCTGGAGGATGACTGGAGAGGTGCGAGGGCCGCATGAAATGGCCTGGAGGGCCGCATTCGGCCCGCGGGCCTTGTGTTGGCCCATGAAACCCTATTGAAGGCATTCTCTGTGTCGGTTGACAGGAGAAGGCCCTCGAGTCCCGATCGTTTTGCATAATGTATCATGCTCAGGGCTTTGGAGATGTTGTCTCTCGCCTCCCTGCCTGGCATAAACCCCACTTGTTTTGGACCAATCACCTGCGCAAGGAATGGCTTAAGTCTATTCACAAGGATATTGGCCAGGAGTTTGATATCTACGTTCAGTAGCGAAATTGGCCTGTAATTAGCGCACTCCGTGGGGTCCTTTTCCGGTTTGGGGATTACAGTAATGTGTGCTGTAAGCAATGAGCTAGATTCATGTTTATTTTTGGCTAAATAGTTCAAAGCTTTGAGTAAGGGAGTTGAAAGTATTTGTAGATAGGTCTTATAGTACTGAGATATAAACCCGTCCGGGCCTGGACTTTTGCCTGTCTTTAGCGAATGTACTGCATGTTGCAATTCAGTTAGTGTGATGGGATATTCCAGAAATATAACATCCTCTGCTTGAATAGAGGGGAGCTTACTATTTCTCAAAAACACTTGTATAGTGTCAGCTCTAGGGTAAGTGACATGGGCTGGTTTGTGTTGTGGGGGCAAGTTGTATAATTTTGAGTAGAATTCATGGAAAAGTTTCGCAATTTGTTTCGGATCATGTACAAGGGTGCCCTGCTTGTTCCTAATAGCATGGACTCAATGGCATTCTCTTGATGAGCTTCAAGAGGTAGTCACCTGAAATGGTCTTCCAACAGTCTTGAAAGAGTTCCCAGAGATGCTTAGCACTTGTTGGCCCTTTTGCCTTCAGTCCAGCTCACCCCAAACCATCTCGATTGGGTTCAGGTCCGGTGACTGTGAAGGCCAGGTCATCTGGCTCAGCACCCCATCACTCTCCCTCTTGGTCAAATAGCCCTTCCCCCGCCTGGAGGTGTGTTTGGGGTCATTGTCCTGTTAAAAAATAAATGATGGTCCAACTAAACGCAAACCCGATGGTATAGCATGCCGCTACAAGATGCTGTGGTAGCCATGCTGGTTCAGTATGCCTTCAATTTTGAATAAATCCCCAACAGTGTGACCAGCAAAGCACCCCCACACCATCACACCTCCTCCTCCATGCTTCACAGTGGGAACCAGGCATGTAGAGTCCATCCGTTCACCTTTTCTGCGTCGCACAAGGACACGGTGGTTGGAACCAAAGATCTCAAGTTTGGACTAATCAGACCAAAGCACAGATTTCCACTGGTCTAATGTCCATTCCTTGTGTTCTTTAGCCCAAAAAAGTCTCTTCTGCTTGTTGCCTTTCTTTAGCAGTGGTTTCCTAGCAGATATTCTACCATGAAGGCCTGATTCACACAGTCTCCTCTTATCAGTTGTTCTAGAGATGTGTCTGCTGCAAAAGGTGGCTACTTTAAAGAACCTAGAATATGACATATATTTTCAGTTGTTTCACACTTTTTTGTTATGTATATAATTCCACATGTGTTACATTTATAGTTTTGATGCAAATAAAGCAAACTCTTGGAATGAGAAGGTGTGTCCAAACTTCTGGTCTGTACTGTATATATTGTGAACTTTGGGGGTTCTTTAGCTCTGCAAGACTAGTGCTTAAACCGTGATAGTAAACAAAAGGGTTTTTATTTGCGTTCAAACCAAACAAAAACAAAGCTTTCTTCAGCGCAAGGAAAATCACCAAAACAAAAGTCCTGCTTGTCTCCAGCATAAATTTAAAAAATGTATCTTCAGCACAGCACACAAAGAAAAACAAAGTCACATACGGTTTGGTAAGTAGTCTTCCAGTCCTTCCCAGCAGTGCACAGCCTTTGCAGGCACACCTTCACTTCCACACTAGTCCACCCTCTGTCAATACTTCTTCTCTTTTCATCTCACTTCCTAGAAGTGGTTAACCCCTTGTGTGTCTGAATCCAGGAGTCAGAAGGGGAGGCTCTCTTCCCTCCCAATTGTCACTTCAGAGCCTCCGAAATCCCGGACCCCCAAATAACATTAAGAGAAGACAGAGAGGACTGTAAGCCCATCCTCTCTGAATCCATTTTAACTATCTGGAATCTCTCACCCCTTTGGGTGACCTCCTGAACCAGTGTTTCAAATGGCCCAAACCCCAAAAATTGGCGCTATGTACCGTCCATCCAGGACCCAACCCTGGCGTCCTGTACAATATATATAGATATATATCTATATATATATATATATATAGATATATATCTATATCTATAGATATAGTTATAGATATAGATATATATATGCTATCAAGTGGAGGAGAACCACACCCGGTTTGTAGTAAGTGCCAGAAAACAGGTCTTTCCACCGACCTTACATATATGAATAAAGTTCTAGAGTTGCTGCACTTAAAAATCATTTTTTATTTTTCAAGTATTTTCAAGAAAGGTTACATACCAAAAAATATTCAAAATTGTTCAAAGATTTCCGTTTTGGGCTTACATGCTCATGCCCTTCCTCAAATCAGTCAGAACACATCTAACAATTTCATCAAAGTCATGTGTTTTTAAAGATTTATGAACATCATCACATATGGAATCAATTACATGGTTAATTGCTTGATAATACAATTACATTTCTACATTCATTATTTATTACACACCATAGATACAAAAAGAGTTAATCAAGCTGATCACAATCGTATTATTCCCTCAGGAGCCATCCTAATGTCAATCTGAAAAACATATATGTATGAAAAAGAAACATTTAAAAAGATTGAAAAAATAATGATAATAATAAAAAAAATGTGTAAAAAAAATATATAAAGAAAACACAAATTCATATGAATAAATATAAATATAAATCTGTATTTAAGATTTATATTTATTTATATGAATTTATGTTTTTTTTATATATTTTTTTTACACATTTTTTATTTTTTATTATCATCATTATTTTTTCAATCTTTTTTAATTTTTACTTTTTCATACATAGGGGATAATGAGACAATAATGTCTTTAAAAACACATGAATTTGATGAAATTGTTAGATGTGTTCTGACTGATCTGAGGAAGGGTGTGAGCATGTAAGCCCGAAACGGAAATCTTTGAACAATTTAGAATATTTTTTGGTATGTAATCTTTCTCTCTTTTTTTTTTTATATATAAATTCTTTATTTTTAAGTTTTTCGTTTATTTCACAAAGATAATAGTAATAATACAGCCTTTTTTATGCAATACATCTTATTCAACCATTATAATTATGTTACTCTTGCATGCACATTCATTACACTTTACCAAAACAGATAGGGCCAGATTCACAAAGCACTTACGCCGGAGTATATCGAGATGTGCCGCCTAAGTCTAAATTTGCGCCGGAGTATCTATGCACCGTACCCACAGAACTGGATACGCACCAAAATAGGCTATTCCCGACCGGCCTAACTTGCCTACGCCTGCACATCCTAGGTGCACATTTATTCCGTCCACACCATTGATTTCCTATGCAAATATGCTAATGAGGGAGATACGGCTATCCACAAAAGTAAGTTTGTGCGGTGCAGGCTACGCCCTGTGCGCATCAGCTGCACGTCCGGTCTAAAGTTAGTCCTTATAAAAGCAGGTTTAAAATTGGACAATCCGTCTACATGTCAGCTAAAGCAACACTGTTAGGGACGAGCTGAACAGCCACACTTGCAGGACAACAATCTGTATGCCAACATGCCAGGGGCATCCTTGCTCATAGCTATACTACTGACTTTAGATGAGCGCAGAAGGAGGAGGGCACGGAGGAGGGCGCAGGAGAGGATCTTTGTCGGGTATATCGGTGGGGTGAGCCTAATGGTAATAGGCCCCCCTTTTGGCTGGAATTAGGGTGCAATTGGAGAGATACCCTGTGTTAATAGGAGGGTAGATGTTGGTTCCTCAGCTTCCACTAATTTCAGTGAAATTGAGTAAAGGTAGATTAATTAGGTCAGGAGCCTAATTTAAATATATATCTGTATGTATCAAAATAATGGAACACACCGATACGACACAAACCTACAAACAGCAACAGACAACGGAACAAAAGCACCTTGCTTCAGGGAGGGGAAAAAATGGATGTACTTTTGCAATGAAAGGGCGTATGTCTGGGCCTATTTATGCACTGGGCGTAGCTCACTAAGTACGCCGGGCCTAGTTCCTATCTCACTGATTGCTCTGGGCCGAGTAGTGAGCATGTGCAGAGAGGCTCTGACCATAGTCAGCGTCATGCACATGCCCAGTCTGGCCGGCCTCGGAATTGAAGTTGTTCCGGCGCAAATTTGGGCTCAAATACTCTGTGGATACGGCACTTGCGGCTCGAAATTGAGCCTAAAGGGGATGCGCTACGCCGGTCTATATATGTGCCAATGTACGTGAATCTGGCCCGAGGTCTTTTAAGTAAAGTTAGCCCAATTTTTTTTTTATATTGTGAAAGATAATGTTACGCCGAGTAAATTGTTACACAACACTTGTCCCGCTTCAAAATTGCGCCCGCTCGTGGAATGGCGTCAAACTTTTACCCTTAAAAATCTCCATAGGTGGTGTTTAAAAAAAATTCTACAGGTTGCATATTTTGAGTTACAGAGGAGGTCTAGGGATAGAATTATTGCTCTCGCTCTAACGATCGCAGGGATACCTCACATGGGTGGTTTGAACACCGTTTGCAGGTGCTGCTCAGGTATGCGCAAGCTCGTCGGGACGAGGCACTTTAAAAAATATATATTTTTTTTTAGTATTTATTTTACTAGATTGTATTTATTTTTAAAAGCAAATATTATATAAAAACAAGTTGTCTATTATCTGGTTTCTTCCTCATATAATTCTCTTTAACCATAGATATGAAAGATTTGTTTCTTGAACCAAGCAGCGATATACTTTCAGAAAAGATGGCACGTGCTGATTTGGATGGGACTATACCAGAGATCAGCACCCTCACAGAGGTAACACACGTCTAATTATCACTAACCAGTTGGGTTTAAGTAAAATTGTGTCATGTAAATTAACTGAAAAAGCTAATCTGCCTTGGTGCATGTGGCCCTTTGGGCTTTGCAACCATTTATACCTTGGGGCCAGTGGCAGTCGGTGGAATTTTTTTTTGGGGGGGGGGGGGTCTTCTCTTTTAGGCCAATTGGAAAACGGGTCTCACACCCGCCTCTGAATGGCTGGATTGAGGATCAGTGTTTCAACAGCAAATATTAATTTGCTGTTGTAACACACCTGGGGGGGATCGGAGTGCATCCTCTGCGACCCAAGCCCACCCAATTTTGAATTCTATTAGAGCCTCTGGCTCTAATCAGGTGCTTAACCACTTAAGACCTGGACCAAAATGCAGGTAAAGGACCTTGCCCCTTTTTGCGATTCGGCACTGCGTCGTTTTAACTGACAATTGCGCGGTCGTGCGACGTGGCTCCCAAACAACATTGGCATCCTTTTTTCCCCACAAATAGAGCTTTATTTTGGTGGTATTTGATCACCTCTGCGGTTTTTATTTGTTGCGCTATAAACAAAAATAGAGCGACAATTTTGAAAAAAATGCTAAATTTTTTACTTTTTGCTATAATAAATATCCCCCAAAATATATATAACATTTTTTTTCCCCTCAGTTTAGGCCGATACGTATTCTTCTACCTATTTTTGGTAAAAAGCAATCGCAATAAGCGTTTATCGGTTGTTTTTCGCAAAATTTATAGCGTTTACAAAATAGGGGATATATTTATTGCATTTGTATTATTCTTTTTTCTTTTTACTACTAATGGCGGCGATCAGCAATTTTTTTCGTGACTGCGACATTATGTCGGACACATCGGACACTTTTGACACATTTTTTGGGACAATTGTCATTTTCACAGCAAAAAATGCATTTAAATTGCATTGTTTACTGTGAAAATGACAGTTGCAGTTTGGGAGTTAACCACAAGGGGGCGCTGTAGGGGATATGTGTTCACTGTGTGTGTTTACACTGTAGGGGGTGTGGCTGTAGGTGTGACGTCATCAATCGCGTCCCCCTTTAACAGGGATGACGCGATCGATGCTGCCGCCACAGTGAAGCACGGGGAAGCCGTGTTTACACACGGCTCTCCCCGTTCTTCAGCTCCGGGGACCGATCGCCCCACTCCAGCGGCAATTGGGTCCGCCAGTCCCGTGGTCCCAGTCACGGAGCTTCGGACCGGGCCGGGTGACCCACGGCTGGGTACTAGAACCAACGTATATATACGTTGATGTGCCCAGCCGTGCCATTCTGCCGAGGTATATGAGCAGGAGGCGGTCCTTAAGCAGTTAAAAAAAAAAAACAACTGCTGTCATTTATGCACCCGGTGCCATGGATAGATTCATGCTATGCATGGATCTATTCATTGCATATAGGGGGTGGAGTGGAGAGAGGGCCTGTCTCCCCCCGGGCACCCTTAAAGGATGGGCTGCCACTGCTTGGGGCCCCGGCCTTCAGAAATTAAGATTCCTAATTTTGTTTATACCCAGGAATAACAACAATTATAAATGCACTTAGCTATAGTTTCCTATTATGGGCTGAAGACTGAATGGTGTCAGCCCTTAAAGGGGTTGCAGGGCCGCCATCAGGAATTTTGGGGCCCCTTACACAGCTTCAGGCATGGGCCCCCTGAAAAAGAGAAGCGGGGGGTTCCCGCAAATTGAGAAGAAGCGAGGGGGCCCTTTACAAAATGAAGCGGGGGGCCCTGGGGACCTCTAGGCCCTTTAATAAAAAAAAAGAGAAATATATATATATATATATATATTTTAAAAAGGGTGGTTGCCATCTGGGGACCTCTGGGCCCTTTAATCATTTTTATTATATATAAATAGAAATAACAAAAAAAGGGGGCTTTCCATCCGTGCCCTTTAATAAAAAATAAATAAATAATACATATATAAAAAAAAAAACAAGGGGGTTGCCTTCCAGGGCCCTGGGTACCTCTGGGCCCATTAATAAAAATAAATAAAAAAATAAATATATAAACAAAAATAAAAAAAACATTTATAAAAATAGGGGGGTTTGACAAATGGGGCCCTGGGGACCTCTGAGCCCTTTAATAAAAAATATATATATATATATATATATATTTTATGAAAAAAAAAGAAATAAAATAATATAATAACATTTTTTTTTAAAAAGGAGGGTTGTCATCCAGGGGCCCTGGGGACCTATGGGCCCTTTAATAATAATAATAATAGTAATAATAATAATAATATTATAATATATATATATATATATATATATATATATATATATATATATATATATATATATATATATATATATATATAAAAATAAAAAAATATATAATTTTATTTTATATAAAAAAAAGGGGGGTTGTCATCTGGGGCCCTGGAGATCTCCGGGCCCCTGGGGACCTCCAGACCCCTAAAAAAAATTGCCCTTTATTAAAAAAATAAATAAAAATATATTAAAAATATATATTTTTTTTTATACATTTTTTTTTTAAAAAAAGGGGGTTTGCCATCCGGGGACCTGGGGGGCTCCGGGCCCCTGGGGACTTCCAGACCTCTAAAAAATTGGCCCTTTAATAAAAAATAAAATAAAAATATATTTTTTTTTATAAAAAAATAAAAAAAGAGGGGGTTGCCATCTGGGGCCCTGGTGGCCTCCGGGCCCCTGGGGAACTCCAGGCTCTCTGTTCTGTTCACTTCCTGCTTGTCTGATTGTTACGCACCGCCGTGAAGGGAGGCTTTACTGCGGTGGTCAGTGACGTGCTCGCCCCCTCCTGGGAACTACATCTGTGCGGCAGGACGCTCTCTACGTGATAGAGACTTCAAGGAGGTGTGAATTACTGGGTGTGCCGCGATGCATACTGGGAAATGTATTTCTTACATGAACGAGCGCCGCAAACCAGGAAGTGAATGAGAGAACAGAAACTAGAATGCCAGAGGTGATATAGATGAAGGAATTTAATAGGTATTTACTTGTTTTTTTTTAACAGAATCAATACACTATTCTGTCTGTCTACCTTGCAGACATTCATTTTAGGCAAAAAAATTTTTTTCCTTTACAACTCCTTTAACAGTTGTCTTTTTCTTAACATCTTTAAAATTAGTTCTGCCCATTATTAAGGCTAATAAACAATGGATTGTTAAACAAATAACATATGGGCTAAGTACTGCCCTAGGAAAAATGTAGTAATGTAAAAATAAAAATTGAGCGATAGCGATTTGTGGGGAAATTCGTCATCATACAATAAAAGTAATGACAGCGACAATTCTGCAACTGAGCAAATTTCAGTGTTTTGTGATTTGATTACATTATTGAATACGTTTTATTATAATTACCGTATTTATCGGCGTATATCGCGCACTTTTTTGCCCTGAAAATATACCCGCTTTCCCGCGCCGAGTTTTGAATACTGCGCCGACATATACCCAGCGCAGTACACTCGGGTATATTCGGCCAGTCTCGGCTTCTTTCGCGGTCACGTCCTGGACGTACAGGACGTGAGCGCGACAGTTGCCGAGCCTGCCTGAGTGTACTGCGCTAGGTATATGCTGGCGCAGTATTCAAAACTCGGCGCGGGAAACGAGCGGGGAGGACGCCGGACCCGCCGAAGAGGACGCCGGACCCGCCGAAGAGGACGCCGGACCCGCCGAAGAGGACGCCGGACCCGCCGAAGAGGACACCGGACCCGCCGCAGAAGGACACCCAAAGCCGCAGAAGCACACCCGATGCCGCAGAAGGACGCCGGACCCGCCGAAGAGGACAACCGAAGCCGCAGAAGGACACCCGAAGCCGCAGAAGCACACCCGATGACGCAGAAGGACGCCGGACCCGCCGAAGAGGACAACCGAAGCCGCAGAAGGACACCCGAAGCCGCAGAAGCACACCCGATGACGCAGAAGGACGCCGGACCCGCCGAAGAGGACAACCGAAGCCGCAGAAGCTGTAAGTACAAAAATAACTTTTTTTTCCACAGGATTGGGGGTCACTTTAGGGGTGGGCGGTATACGCGGGAGCGCGTTATACCGCGATAAATACGGTACATTATTATTTGTTATAATTATTTATAGTTATTTATTATATTATAATTTATGATTTGGTGTTTCAAACTTTATCATATGCGGGATGTCTACTAGACTCTTGCTTGGACAGATTTAAGTGAGTTATTCCTAAGAATTGCAGGCCTACAATATAAAACGCCAAATTTCCATGCAAAATAATCGTACCAAAAGTCGGAAAGAATCATACCGCCAGGGAGGTTAAGGGGGCGTGGCAAGGGGTGTGTCCTATTCCTGCATACTTTTGCTGATAGGTGTCCCTCATTCCTATCTCAAAACGTTGGGAGGTGTGGTTCAGCTGTTCACCAAACATGAGAAATTCGTACTGTATTTAAGAACCTAAAGCTCATCTCTACAGATAATATAATGTAAAAATTGACTTTGGTAGAGTTGATTAAATATGCAATATTTCATGTTCAGTTTTATTTTGATGTAGGAAGGCAACATCATTTCTCCAAGTGTTCGTAGCGAGACATACAGGTAAGACACGAAGCACACATCCTACTAGCATTGGATATATGTCGATAAAAAAATAAATATATATATATATATATATACAGTGCGGAAAATAAGTATTTGAACACCCTGCTATTTTGCAAGTTCTCCCACTTGGAAATCATGGAGGGGTCTGAAATTGTCATCGTAGGTGCATGTCCACTGTGAGAGACATAATCCAAAAAAAATATTCCAGAAATCACAATGTATGATTTTTTTAACTATTTATTTGTATGATACAGCTGCAAATAAGTATTTGAACACCTGAGAAAATCAATGTTAATATTTGGTACAGTAGCCTTTGTTTGCAATTACAGAGGTCAAACGTTTCTTGTAGTTTTTCACCAGGTTTGCACACACTGGAGGAGGGATTTTGGCCCACTCCTCCACACAGATCTTCTCTAGATCAGTCAGGTTTCTGGGCTGTCGCTGAGAAACACGGAGTTTGAGCTCCCTCCAAAGATTCTCTATTGGGTTTAGGTCTGGAGACTGGCTAGGCCACACCAGAACCTTGATATGCTTCTTACAGAGCCACTCCTTGGTTATCCTGGCTGTGTGCTTCGGGTCATTGTCATGTTGGAAGACCCAGCCTTGACCCATCTTCAAAGCTCTAACTGAGGGAAGGAGGTTGTTGCCCAAAATCTCGCAATACATGGCCCCGGTCATCCTCTCCTTAATACAGTGCAGTCGCCCTGTCCCATGTGCAGAAAAACACCCCCAAAGCATGATGCTACCACCCCCATGCTTCACAGTAGGGATGGTGTTCTTGGGATGGTACTCATCATTCTTCTTCCTCCAAACACGGTTAGTGGAATTATGACCAAAAAGTTCTATTTTGGTCTCATCTGACCACATGACTTTCTCCCATGACTCCTCTGGATCATCCAAATGGTCATTGGCAAACTTAAGACGGGCCTTGACATGTGCTGGTTTAAGCAGGGGAACCTTGCGTGCCATGCATGATTTCAAACCATGACGTCTTAGTGTATTACCAACAGTAACCTTGGAAACGGTGGTCCCAGCTCTTTTCAGGTCATTGACCAGCTCCTCCCGTGTAGTCCTGGGCTGATTTCTCACCTTTCTTAGGATCATTGAGACCCCACACGGTGAGATTTTGCATGGAGCCCCAGTCCGAGGGAGATTGACAGTCATGTTTAGCTTCTTCCATTTTCTAATGATTGCTCCAACAGTGGACCTTTTTTCACCAAGCTGCTTGGCAATTTCCCCGTAGCCCTTTCCAGCCTTGTGGAGGTGTACAATTTTGTCTCTAGTGTCTTTGGACAGCTCTTTGGTCTTGGCCATGTTAGTAGTTGGATTCTTACTGATTGTATGGGGTGGACAGGTGTCTTTATGCAGCTAATGACCTCAAACAGGTGCATCTAATTTAGGATAATAAATGGAGTGGAGGTGGACATTTTAAAGGCAGACTAACAGGTCTTTGAGGGTCAGAATTCTTTTTTTTTTTTTTATAATTATCTTTTATTTATTTTTATAAACAAGAAAGCAACACGAAAAACACAAGAAAACGGGATATGCAGAATCCAATACAACAGCTTATTTATATATGGACATTATAATACATCTCTATCTTAAACTCTTTTACTATTCCTGGTCTATAGCAGAGGGAAATTATAATATTTTATATCAAAAGCAATTTCCATTCCCCCCAGGGGAGATATAGAAACCAAAATACTATTTCAACTTTTAACTAAATTTCAAACTTCCCCAAATGTTCCATCTCCTCCCTGATTGTCCATATATTCTCTATGTATTCGACAAATTCCCTCTTTTATCTCCATCACGTTGCCTTCCCTATTTTATCCCCTCAATCCCTCCCCCCTTATCCCCTCCTCAAGACCCCCATCTCCACCTCTTCTCCTCCTCCATCCGCGTACACCCACGGACACGGAGGGAAGAGGAGAGGAAGAAGGAGACAAAAAAAAAAACAAATACCACAGACATAACCCCATAACACAACAACCCTCCCCCCCCTCCGCTGTCCCCCCCTCGGCGAGAAATTTCATCTTTCCTTCCCTCCTCCCTTTCCCTTCTTTCCTCGACCTCTAATCTTTATTCTTACTCCCCTAGTAACTTTTTACCTTCTTCCGATTGTACAAATAATTCCCAGGGTGCCCATATTATTTTATTTTGCTCTTTCTTATCTATTGGCCTCGGTAAGAGTTTCTCCATTATTCCTATTTTCCTTACTTTTTTAAGCCACATAGATATTGGAGGTGCTTCCGGGTCTTTCCATTTTATTGCAATGCAACTTTTAGCCGCATTTATCAGATGACCTATCATTGATCCTGTATATCTTTTCAAAGAAATTTCTGTATGATGTAATAGGAAGAATGAGGGGTCATCTGGAATCTGGTGTTCTGTAAGTGATTGGGTAATTCTCCGTACTGTTTCCCAAAATTGTTGTATTTTTGGACACCCCCAAAATATATGCAACATTGTCCCTTTCTCCCCACACCCTCTCCAGCATCTCTCTGAAATTTCAGAAAAGAATATATTTAGACGCGCTGGCGTATAGTACCACCTTGTTAATATTTTATAATTTAATTCTTGTATTTTCGTACATCTTGAGGAGTTTAACGCTAAATTTATGATATTTTGGCATTGTATTGGGGAAAAGGTTTGGCCTAAATCTCTCTCCCATTTGGCGAGGCTTGGCATTCTAAAATCTTCCGGTGGTGCAGTCAACAGTGTATACATTTTCGAGACCATATGAGCCAATGGTTCCGCTCCTCCACAATACTCCTCAAACTTTGTAAGTGGGCGTCTGTACTTTTCTGCACCACCTAGAGTCTCCAAAAAATGTCGTAATTGTCGCGCTTGCCATATCGGGATTTCATATCCCCCTTGTGAAATTTCTCCTATTGTTTTCCATCCCCTTTCTCCTAGAAAGTGAGAGGCTTGAAATCTTCCATTATCTCTTAATTTCTTGAATATTTGAGACTCCATGCCTGGCTGAAATTCTGGATTTCCTATTATTGGATAGAGGGGGGAGTTTTTAGTCGAAAATTTTGAATTATAACATACTTTATTTCCAGTCCATAATGTTGGACCTATCGTAGGGTGGGTTTTAACTATAAGGGGTAATGCTGAATAACACCATATTGCCCTATTTAACGGTACTGGGCTCATTTGTTGCTCTAAAGTAATCCATAGTTTATATCCCCATGTCTGCTCCAATCGGCTATCCTTCCCAGCTGGACTGCTTGATAGTATTTTAGCATATCCGGTGCTGCTATTCCACCAGCCTTCTTGGGTAGGATCAATAGTTTCCTACCAATCCTAGGCCTTTTACTCCCCCATATAAATTTCATAAATAAAGCCCTGACTTGATTGAAGTATGCCATGGGGATCTGAATTGGTAGCGCTTGGAAAAGATAGAGGAATTTTTGGCACTACACTCATTTTTAAAATATTGGATCTCCCGAACCAAGAGTGCATCCCTCTACTCCATCCATCCAGCATTGTTCTAACTGTACTCAGTAATGGTTTAAAATTTAACTCAAAAGTATCCTTTAAGTCTGGTGGCATTTGTGTTCCCAAATAATTCAGTGCCCTGGTCGTCCATTTAAATTTAAAGCTATGTTCTAAACCGGTTTTAATCAACTCCGGGAGAGCGACTCCCATCGCCTCTGATTTACTGTAATTTATTTTAAAATTTGACATCTTCCCATAGATTTCTACTTCTTTCATTAAATTTGGTAAAGATATCTGTGGTTTGATTAAGGAAAAAAGCATATCATCTGCGTAAGCTGATACTTTATATTCCATTCCCCCTAGTTGAATACCCACTATGTCTCTATTCTGTCGGATCTTATTTAATAATGGTTCTAATGTCAATGCAAATAATAAGGGCGACAATGGGCAGCCCTGCCTGGTACCGTTTGTAATTTCTAGGGGTTCAGAATATACCCCATTTACCTTTACTAAAGCTCTGGGTCCCGCATACACCCCTGCTATCCACTGTAACATCCGCTCTCCCAGACCCATTTGTTTTACTGTTCCAAGCATAAACTCCCAATTCACTCTATCGAATGCTTTCTCTGCATCTGTATTCAGGAAAACACTCGATATCTTTTTTTTATTTGCTTGGTGTATTAAATTTAACACTTTAATAGTACTATCTCTCGCTTCTCTAGTTGGTATAAACCCAACTTGGTCTAAATGAACCAATTTTGAAAGGTAGGGCTGTATGCGGGATGCCAGAATCTTTGTCAGTATTTTAATATCTACATTTATTAATGATATTGGTCTATAACTAGAGCATAACCCTGGATCCTTCCCTTCTTTCGGTATAACCGTAATATGTGCCAATAGCGCCTCCTGAGGTAGAGATCTTGTTTGTCCGACTGTATTAAATAATTTGGTCATATAAGTCCCCAGTAGTGTACTAAAGCTTTTATAGTATTGTATTGTAAACCCATCTGGGCCCGGGGCTTTACCATGTTTTATTGTTTTCATTGTTGATTGCACTTCCTCCAGAGTAATTGGTTTTTCTAAATCTCTTCGTTCTGGAGATGTTAATCTGGACAGACCTGCTGACGATATGTATTTCTCCACAGACCCAGAGGGGTTCACCATTCCTTGAAGATTATATAAAGAGGCATAATATTTCTTGAATTCTTGCGCTATTTCTTTTGAAAGGTAGAGTTTTTGATCTACTTTTGTTTTAATAAATGGAATATATGACCGTGATTGTAGTTTTTTTAATTTTTTTGCTAGTAACTTCCCACATTTTTCACCTGAGTCATACGTCATCTTCTCTGCATATTGTAGAACTGCTTCAGCTTTATATCTAAGGAGATCTGCTACCTGTCTTCTTAAATGTGTTAATTCAATTCCTATACCCGTTTCTGTCTTCTTTTTATGTTGTATCTCCAGTCTCTGTATCCTTTCTAATATTTCTTTTATTTGTTTTTCTCTTGCTTTCTTAACTCTGGAGCCATGTTTTATTAGAACCCCTCGGATTACTGTTTTATGGGCTTCCCAAACTATTCCTGGAGCACTTTCTTCGTTATCATTTATCTGGAAATACCACATTATTTCTTTTTTTACATCTTCAATTATATCGGGATTCTGTAATAGACTCTCATTTAATCTCCACCTCCTTTCTGACGTCTGAGTTCCCTCTCCCCAAGTTATTTCCATAGTTACCGGTGCGTGGTCTGTCCATGTTATATTCCCAATTGAAATATCCTGTACTAGGTGTAACCACTGATGAGGTATCAGAAAGAGGTCTATTCTTGAATAAGTTTGATGTGGGTTTGAGTAGTACGTATAATCTTTCTCTCCTGCATGTAGGATACGCCATCCATCTACTAACTGAAATTCGTGTAATTTTTGTATAATTCGTTTTCTGGTGCCACTGGGTACCGAAGATACCCCTTCCGAGGTGTCTTCCTTTGGATCCAAGGGGATATTCAAGTCCCCGCCACAAATCAACTTACCCTCTTTAAAGTTCATCAGTTTAGTGATCACCTTCACTAAAAAACTATCTTGATGTATATTTGGTGCATAAATGGTGGCTAGTGTTACCTTCTCACCCCCTATTGCCCCTTTAAGAAAAAGGAATCTTCCTCCCGGAGGGAGGGTCAGAATTCTAGCTGATTCTAGCTGATAGACAGGTGTTCAAATACTTCTTTGCAGCTGTATCATACAAATAAATAGTTAAAAAATCATAAATTGTGATTTCTGGAATTTTTTTTTTGATTATGTCTCTCACAGTGAACATGCACCTACGATGACAATTTCAGACCCCTCCATGATTTCCAAGTGGGAGAACTTGCAAAATAGCAGGGTGTTCAAATACTTATTTTCCTCACTGTATATATATATATATACTTATTAGTGCTAAACACAATAAAGAAAATATATTCGTTGTTGCCTTATATGGGTGTATGTGAAATCTCCATTAACAGCTGTAAATAAAATTGCAATTAGATATATTTCAGGTAGAATAAAATATATTTAATGTATTGAGTCGATGGGCTAGACTTACGGTAATTAGCTACAACTTCAAAGGTTGGCCTTTTGTTCTACCTGTTTGCATCTCACATGGGCCATAAACAAAAGCCTGCTGTGACTCATCCAATCTTTCTTTTGGTGTGGGAACAGAAAGCAGCCATCATGGGCTGACCTGAAGTTAACAGGCGCTTAAACTCTATACAGTTGAACCTCGGATTACGAGGATAATCCGTTCCAGGAGAACGCTCGTAATCCAAAGTACTCGCATATCAAAGTGAGTTTTCCCATTGAAGTCAATGGAAAACGAAAATAATTGTTCCGCATCAACTTCAATGGGGTGCAATAACGAATGTGGCCAGAGGTGGGGGGGGGGGGGCGCTGAAAACATCTGAAAGGCCCGAGGACACTTCAGCTTGTTTCCTGCATCCCCGTACCTCAGGCCAAAAGAAGTACTGCAGGCCAATGTTCAGCTTTTCACAGCTCCTGTACCTCAGGCCAAATTAAATACTGCAGGCCTATTTTCGGCTCTGCTCGGCTTCTGTGCCCCATACCTCAGGCCAAATGACGTACTGCAGACCAATTTTCGGCTCTGCTCGGCTTCTGTGCCCCCTACCTCAGGCCAAATGAGGTACTGCAGGCATATTTAGCTTGAATTCTGCTTGTCTTGTGAGTCAACACTTGCAAACCTGAGAATAAAAAAAAAAAGTTGCTCGCCATTTAAAATGCTTTCAAACCAAGTTACTCTTAAACCGAGGTTCCACTGTACTTGTATCTTATACTGTATTATAAATATGGGCGTTGTGGGTAGTTTGTAAATACCATGTAAGCCAGGGGACCTACACTGTACATTGTGTTGTAAATACTGTCTAGTGTGTAATTTGTATATATTATGTAACCCTATCAATAAATGTGTATTGCGGATAGAACTATCTCTTTTGTACAAGACCTCTCAGAGCTAGATATGTGTATGTCTATACGACTACAATATATATACATAAATACAAAGATTTTTTATTTATTTTTCCATACGGCTACAATGATTCAGGTGTATGCACATAATCACAAGACTAGTCAACACGCATACACTTTAAACTATTTTTGGCTGAGAGGGATCTATATATTTATTTTGTTATTATTATTTAGTCTTGAAGTCAAACCTGGCCAGCTTTGCTGCTGTTCGAAGACGGGGATTAAATTCCAGGTGAAATCTCTGGTCACAATTGAATATGAGCTGGAATATGGCAAAGACTACATAAAACAAATCAAAGACAGCGGCTATGAACTCGTTGGTCCTCTTTTCAACATCACCGTCGAGCCTGATGTGGTGTCCACTGTGCACCTGCCACATTATTTGTATTTAGAAGGTGAGTCATTTACTGAAGGTGTACTAACTAGTTGTGCCTCAGTAAAAATTGTATGTGTATGCCATTAGGGACCACAAGGTTTTTTACAGCTTACTTGATAGGGCCATTTTCTAAGGGCATAAACACTTGGAGCCATGGTGAATTGTGGGTGCTAACAAAGGAAGAAGCTTAAAACTTGAGCCTACATGCAAAGTGCAGGGGTCAGAAGTATGCCATGGACAGATAGCAGGTCACGGATACACAAAGAACAAACATAGCACCAGCAAAAAAGGGCAGGCCCCTGGCCAGGGGGTCACAAATTATGATAGCCAGATGCAGGATCAGGAGATCCTTGAATCAATGAAGAGGGAGGAATCCAGACGCTCCATCTCGTGTAAGCTGGGGCCCCCAGTTTTTCAGGAACTCCAGAAGGAGAAGAGGCTCAGGCAGTGATAATGCAATAACTAACAAGTGATTTGTAAAGGGCATTAACACCCTAAACATACCCAAGCACAAAAAAGGGGGCACTGGTGCAACCGACAAAACAAAACAAAAAATAAATGGGCAAGGAGTGATGAATGAAGGGAGTCTTTTTACTCCTTAATGCTTTGGGTGGGAAATTCCGACTGTGTGTATGATCCATCTGACTTTTTCTGTCAGGAATTCCGACAGAAATAGATTGAGAGCAGGTTCTCAATTTTTCCGCCTGACTTTCCGACAGACATTTTCCCGTTGGAAAGTCCGACCGTGTGTATGGGGCTTTAGAAAAGTCCATAAAAGTCACTGTGGCATAAGGTTCACATTATGGCAGCACCAGCAGTTTCTCTTCCAATCGGCATCTGGAGAGGCTCCCACCAGCAAACCATGTATAAACAGAAAAAAAGGAGAGAAAAACATCACTACAGTACCTAAGTGTAGCATTTATTAAAACATATTGGTAAAATGAAAAACAATAAATATGCACAAAAGACATTAAGAGCCCATTCACACAGGAGCGACAGCCGCCTGACAAGTCGCGTCCCACCCTGTTCAATAGAACCGTTCTAATAGGAGCGATGCAAAGGTTCTTGCATGACTTTGGGGGTGACTCGCATTGACTTCTATACAGAAGTCATTTTGCAAGTCACGTCTGAAGCCTTCTTCAGGTCATCTTGCCGAGTCGCCCCCAAAGTCACGCCGCCCCTGTGTGAATGGGCTCTTAAAATATCAATAGGTCTCAAACGATGGCAACCTTCCCCAGGTGGTTAATGTTGAGCAAGCCCCTCCTATGTAATGTAAGGTGCTAGGAACCAGGCTGTTGACCAGGAAACACCAGGAAGCAGGAGCAGGCTTCCTCAATATCCACTCCACAGTGTAATTGACTCATATACTTATATACCGCTCTTTTTAAATTTACAGGTCTTGGTAGGGACAAATCTAGCATTAAATATGGGCACTTTAAAGATGAAAAGGTACATTTTAAAACCCCAACAAGCATCAATCCATCTTACATTGTGTTGAAGAATCCCACTTTCTCACGCGTCGGAGCTATGATTCGTTCAACGTCCTTTTTGACACTGAGGAGGAGATCCATTCAAATTGATGGGAAGGTTGTTCTATACTTCCGTATAATGAGTCCACACAATGAAGAATTCAAAGAATACCGGACTCATTTGTATCTGGTGCCTTGCAAGAATCCTGACCTACAGGTAATATGTCCATGTGTATTTTTACTTTACATGCCCATTTTGTTGACATCATATTGCACAATGCAGGACATGCAGTGATGGTATTGTGGGTGGGAGAGAAGACAGAAGCACTGAATGTCATTATACCATGGTTAAAAGGTATTTAGTCCTCTGTCCCAGCATTATACATAAAAAAATTATTTAAAAAAATGGCGTGGGGTTCCCCCCCAAAATCCATACCAGACGTAAAGGGCCTGGTATGGACAGGGGGAACCAATGTAATTTTTTTCTTAATTCTGTCATAGGGCTCCCCTTAACCACTTCAATACACTATGTTATATATTGTACACTGCGCTATGTTATCTGTATTATATATAATACACTGAGGGCACTATATACTCTGAACTGCAGTATATATACTATACAAACTGCACTATATACTCTGAACTGCAGTATATATACTATACGGACTGCACTATATACTCTGCTAAAAATTGGGTGTTGGTGGTGGCAGAACACTGTCAGGTCTGCAAACTACTGACTCCAATGAGCTTTTGTTATTGTGCCCATGCCTCACTGTGTCCATGCCTCACTGTGCCTCAAGTACAGTACTTCGGCGTTATCTCCTGACGCTGTGTTTATCTTCAGTCTTATTATCTCTCAGCGTTGTGCCAATCTTTAGTCTTATTATGTCCCAGCACTGTGCCCATCTTCAGTCTTATTATGTCCCAGCGCTGTGCCCATCTTCAGTCTTATTATGTCCCAGCGCTGTGCCCATCTTCAGTCTTATTATGTCCCAGCGCTGTGCCAATCTTTAGTCTTATTATGTCCCAGCACTGTGCCCATCTTCAGTCTTATTATGTCCCAGCGCTGTGCCCATATTTAGTCTTATTATCTCCCGTCGCTGTTCCCATCTTTAGCCTTATTATGTCCCGGGGCTGTGATACATTGAGTGTAAGCCGTATAGTGTAACCAAACGCCGCCTCCTTTTTTTCCTCTGACTCGGTTTTCCAGCAGTGAGTCAGCCTATCACGGAACGAGGAGGAGGAGGAGGAAGAGGAAGAA
Organism: Rana kukunoris; assembly: GCA_029574335.1. Taxonomy (NCBI): domain Eukaryota; kingdom Metazoa; phylum Chordata; class Amphibia; order Anura; family Ranidae; genus Rana; species Rana kukunoris. The sequence continues at coordinate 9,567,260 of CM056054.1, read as the reverse complement.
GAGGCCTGAGTTGACCTCATCTGGAATATGCAGTCCAGTTTTGGGCACCAGTTCTCAAAAAGGATATCGGGGGAACTGGAGAAAGTGCAGAGAAGGGCAACCAAACTGATAAGAGGCACGGAGGAGCTCACCTATGAGGAAAGATTAGAGGAACTGAATTTATTCACTCTTGAGAAGAGGAGAATAAGGGGGGATATGATCAACATGTACAAATATATAAGAGGTCCATATAGTGAACTTGGTGTTGAGTTATTCACTTTACGGTCAACACTGAGGACAAGGGGGCACTCTTTACGTCTGGAGGAAAAGAGATTTCACCTCCAAATACGGAAAGGTTTCTTCACAGTAAGAGCTGTGAAAATGTGGAACAGACTCCCTCCAGACGTGGATCTGGCCAGCTCAGTAGATTGCTTTAAGAAGGGCCTGGATTCTTTCCTAAATGTACATAATATAACTGAGTACTAAGATGTGTAGGTAAGTTGATCCGGGGAAAATCCGATTGCCTCTCAGGGGATCAGAAAGGAATTTTTTTCCCCTGCTGTAGCAAATTGGATCATGCTCTGCTGGGGTTTTTTGCCTTCCTCTGGATCAACTGTGGGTATGGAGTTGGGGGATGGGATGTACTGTGTTTTTTTATTTTGTTTATTTTTTTTTTTATGGTTGAACTGGATGAACTTGTGTCTTTTTTCAACCTGGCTAACTATGTAACTATGATACGCATTTGTATACCACGCACAGTGCAACACCATCACGTATACATAACTGCTGTTTATATTGTGAGTTATTTGAGTGATATTTTTATTAATTTAAAATACTTTGATTTTGTTTTCATTAAATACAGAAACTCGATGATATGAAGGAAAAAAGTGGATTTAATAAGATTGATAAACCTACCAGCACCATATTAATTGCTGGGGAAACTTACAACGTGAATGTTGAAGGACCAAACCACAGTGTTATACCTGAGGTAATTCTATGCAGTATACTTAGTGTACTAATTGGAATCTGGAAGCCCCTTTAAAACTAAGAGGGTCTGTAGGTACCACCCCCCATGTGAACGAGTGCTCCTACTTATTCACAAAAAAAAGTCAATGATATGTAGCACCCTCCTTGTTAGGGAATAGGATGCTGGGTAAATTTAGTCTGGCTCCTCTGTATCCAGTGGGGCAGTTGTTGATTGCTTTAGCCTGCTCAGTGTTTCACAGGCTGCTGGTATGATTATTTCCCCTGCATTCTAGGAGGTTCTGGAATCACAGTTGGAGTAAATGCAGAAGGGCAGTCTTATTTTTTTATTGGGACCCAGCCAAACCCTGAGGAGGTGGCCACCTCTGCACTAAAATTGGGGAAGGAATCAGTTGAATTACAGTGCTTCCTTGGGGTTAGTAATACAAGTAAATAAACACATACACTGTTTGACAGGACCTTTAACTGTTTGCCGTCTGCCAGACTAGGTGATGTACCCATACAATGAGCCATGATTGAGCATAGTCATCATCACTTTCTCCAATCAGGGCTCTGACAGTGCTCTGTGCCCTGATTGGGCAAAGCTTTAATTGTTTCAGCCAATCAGGGCTTCCAATGCACTGTACGGCCACACTCTGAACTATGGTCCTTCAGCGGGCCGAACAAATAGTCAAACACTCTGACAATTCAGGTGTTCATTGAAAGGGCGAGAAGCCAATGTTTGGCACAAACTCTTGCTCTGGCCAAACCGTTCGCCAAACTGTAATAACAATATTGATACTAATAAGTAATACGAATAAGAATTCATAATTATGACCCCCGTAACAAGCTTAACATTGTATATATTTTTAGTCTTTGAAGTTTAAAATGAACAATCCTATCAAAGATCTGCCGTTTGCGGAAATCAATGTGGAAGGAAGTGCGAAATCAATTTCTCTAAAGTTGGCTACAGCCGAGAAGTCTGTATGGACGGGGGCACTGACAAGAGGTATGATTATAGTAACTGACTAGAATTTTTCATCCCCTTGTGCTGGGATATTAAAATTATCTCTCAAAGAGGTCTATTTCTAAAAAAATATTCACTTTTCAAATGTCTCAACATTCATGCAAATGTAACCAACAACACCCATGTTTGTAATATGTGTGTATTTACAGTACCACATAGCGACCGCTGCACGCACTTTTACGTCGACACAATGGCACAGGCAGGCAAATGGGCGTACCTGTGTGTCCCTTTAAATTTACCGCCCGCTGCATGTCTTGTGAGTGCGCTCGCGGGTCCCAAGAACTCGATGTTCATAGGCAGCCCGCGATTGCGGTCGGCAAAGGCAGAACAGGGGGATGCCTTTTTAAACAAGGCATTCCCCTGTTCTGCCTAGTGACATGTCACTGATCTACTGTTCCCCAATTACCGGATCTGCTGTATCCCCAAAAAAATAACTAACAGAGCTTAGTGTACACAGCGATTGTCCATCCTTACTCAGGAGAGATTTAGCTTTGATGCATCTTATTCTTTTTATTAGGCATGATCCCCTTGTTCCCAGTGGCGTATCTAGGGTATGGCAGCCATGGCAAGTGCCGTGGGCACCATATGAAGGGGGAGATGTTGAGTGGCTGGGTAGCAAGGTATTTACCAGGGTCTGAGGGTCTCTTCTTCCCTCCTCCTGAGCATAGGCAGGATCTAATTTTCAGCACCTTTGCTAATGGACAATGGCAGCGCTATCCCTGCTTCGTTTAGCCACAGCCCTCCCCTGTTCTCTCAGGCTCTCCCATTCCATCTGGTCGAACTGGCAGCACACAAAGAACAAGGAGGAACATCAGTTTCTCCCTTTTCTCTGTGAAAACTGAAGCGTTAAGTGATGAAGATTACATCATTTCCAGTATTGGTTCTGCATTGACCTGGCCTTGGCGGGCAGAGGAGGGATCAGGGGTCTAATAAACCCCAGATTTCTCCACAAAGAGGATATGTCACTACCCAAGGTATCACAAGGGATGATAAATATCACAAATTTTGTTAACCTTAACAAAAACAAAACAAAACAGGATGGGTTTCAAATGTTTCGACAGGGGCGCAGTTTCAGTGCTTGCCACAGGCGCTATTTTCACTAGATACGCCTCTGCTTGTTCCTGTACATTTCAACAATGTAATAACTGATAGGAAGCTGTAAAAACTGCCTGATAATAATGTGCGTTATATTTTCAGCCGACCTGGAAGACCTGTCAGTGATGGTGAAACCTATAAATCAGACCGGTATGTTGCAACTTCCATTGTCACAGCATTTGGGGAAAATGTATTTATATAAAGATAGAAGAAAGAAGGTGGCAAAAAAAAAAGTTGCCCAACGTGTGTCTTAAGTAGTGTTGCTCACGAATATTCGCATTGCGAATATTCGCATTGCGAATATTCGCTACGAATATTGCATATTCGAGTATTCGCGAATAACTCGAATATTGCGGCGAATATTCGCTATGGCGTATTTTTTCAAATGTATTTTTAAAACAGATCACATCCTAGTGATCTCCATCGACGTCTAAAAGCATTGCTGGTATGATTAGAGAGAGACCCTGGGCCGAGTAGCTGATGCCATTCTTTTATGTTGCCGAAAATTCGCATTGCGAATTTTCGTCAACATAAAAGAATCGCATCAGCTACTCGGCCCTTCTTTTGCATCAGAGCCAATCAGAATAACTCGAATATTCGGCAAAAGGAATATTGCGCGATTATCGTCTCCGCCCTTCTTTTGCATCAGAGCCAATCAGAATAACTCGAATATTCGGCAAAAGGAATATTGCGTGATTATCGTCTCCGCCCTTCTTTTGCATCAGAGCCAGTCAGAATAACTCGAATATTCGGCAAATGGAATATCGCGCAATATTCCTTTTGCCGAATATTCGAGTTATTCTGATTGGCTCTGATGCAAAAGAAGGGCGGAGAAGATAATCGCGCAATAGGAATATTGCACGATTATCTTCTCCGCCCTTCTTTTGCCCCCTTATTCTCCTTTCTGTTAAGTAGAGTTAGTGTAGAGTTAGTGTTTAGTGCATATTAATTTAGTAATACAGGAAATGATCTCCGTTTATGAGAATTTCGCAATCATTTTCGCATTAGCGAAATTTCGCAAAATCTTTTTTGGATAAAATATCACGAATATTCGATTATTAGCGAATATTCGCGAATATTCTTCTATATATTCGCGCAATATCGCGAAATCGAATATGGCGTATTCCGCTCAACACTAGTCTTGAGGGTTTTTCTTTTTTTACTTTTTTTTTCTGATAAAAGATCTGTGTTTGTACCAAGCATGTGTTAGGATCCACTCACTGTTGACTGATTACGGAATCTATTCCAAGAATCAACTTTTCTTTCAGTAAAATACTTTCTAATATTCATTTTAAACTTTCCTCCTCTTATTTTGAGGTCATGACCCAATGTTCTGGATTTTATTAAAAAAACTGTTCTCCTGAACCTTATTCACCCCCTTGCTGTATTTAACCCCGTCAGCCCCAGAAGAATTTACCCTCTTCTTGACCAGAGCACTTTTTGCGATTCGGCACTGCGTCGCTTTAACTGACAATTGCGCAGTCGTGCGGCGTGGCTCCCAAACAAAATTGATGTCCTTTTTTCCCCACAAATAGAGCTTTCTTTTGATGGTATTTGATCATCTCTGTGTTTTTTATCTTTTGTGCTATAAACAAAAAAAGAGCGACAATTTTGAAAACAAAAAGCAATATTTTTTACTTTTTGCTATAATAAATATCCCCCAAAATATATATTTTTTTCTTCAGTTTAGGCCGATACGTATTCTTCTGCATATTTTTGGTAAAAAAAAAATCGCAATAAACGTATATTGATTGGTTTGCGCAAAAGTTATAGGCCCAGATTCACAAAGCACTTGCGCCGACGTATCTCCAGATACGCCACGTAAGTGCAAATATGCGCCGTTGTATCTGTGCGCCGGACCCACAAACTAAGATACGTCTAAAAACAGACTTCATCCCACCGACGTAACTTGCCTACGCCGCCGTAGAGTGGGCGCATATTTACGCTGGACGCATGTGGCGCTCCCATTGATTTTCTATTCAAATATGCAAATGAGGGAGATACGGCGATTCACAAAAATACATGCGCCCCGGTGCATGATTTACGCGGTTTGCGTAAGTTTTACGTCCGGCGTAAAGTTATTCCCCATAGATGAGGCACAACCCATGCAATAGTATGGACCAGGGAACACAAGCCTACGTATTGTACGTTGGACGTCTGTGAATATGGGCCGACGTGGGTCTGTCTGGGCGTAGGTTAAGTTAACGGCGTACACAGTGATCCGGCGTATCTTAGGCAGTTGTTCCGACATGGTTGTGCACGGGGATACGTCCACATATCAACGCATGCGCAGTTCATTTTAAGTACTTGTCTGGCATCCGGCCCATCATTTGCATGGGGTCACGTTTCATTAGCATGGATCACGCCCACTTCCACTTACGCCTACGAAATATACGCCACGCTGGTGCAACGTTGGGAGCATTTGCTTTGTGAATTCCATGCTTGCCTCTTTGCACTGTGTTGGCGTAGCGTAAAAGAGATACGCTGCGGCGGCATAAATGTGCGCCGATTTCTGTGAATCCGGGCCATAGTGTCTACAAAAAAAGGGGTTAGATTTGTGCAATTTTTATTATTATTGTTTTTATTAGTAGCGGGGATCTGCGATATTTATCGGGACTGCAAAATTATTTAAGACACATCAGACACTTTTGACACTATTTTGTTACCATTGTCATTTATACAGCGATTGGTGCTATAAAAATGCACTGATTACTATGTAAATGACACTGGCAGGGAAGGGGTTAACACTAGGGGGGGGGGGGCGATCAAGGGGTTAAGTGCATCCTAGGGAGTGATTCTAACTGGGGGGGTGGTCTCACGAGCACATGACAGAGATCACTGCTCCCGATGACAGGGAGCAGTAGATCTCTGTCCTCTTGCTAGATAGAAAAGGGGAAATGACTTGTTTACACTCTGTGACACGATCAGGGGCAGGTCAGTCACAGTCATGGAGCATGTGGTGGGCGTGTGCGCCCACTATGCCGCGATTTAAATGTGCAGCCGTGCCATTCTGCCAACGGCGGTCGGCAATTCATGGCCCCTTTTTTCCATATTTCCTGCAGGCTGTACATTTAAGTTACTGCAGTCTCTTCTGAAATGTTATATCACTCCTTAAAGTAGACCATTCATGAATTCATCATTCACTTTGAATGAATAAACAGGGCTTGTGCCAGTATTACCAAATCACGTAACTACTTTAAGAACTCTGTAGGTGGGTGCAGCGGCAGAAAACACTCGCAGTGCAGAGAAACCAAAATTGCATCCAGTCAGATAACGGTCCCCTGTGACCCAGGAAACCATAGAGGAACTAAGATTCTCTTGGCCCTCCTGCTTTGGTTGAGCTCCACCTGCAGTGGAGAAAGCAGACTGCATCTACCTCCAACCCACTCACTCTCTTAAGTTTCCTATGCAAGGGTTCTTCTTTTTTATTAGACCCTGTCTGTTAGCCTTGTAATGAGATAAGGGTCCAGCAATGTAGTAACTTGGCAAAACAGGCACTATGAAAAGCAAATATGGCTATCTTCTTCTTCAAGAACAATTAATACAAAAATGACCGAAACCGAGAGATTTCACATCCCATTAGATGAAAATTCTTTAACCGCTTGCCAACCAGCCGCCGCAGTTATACGGCGGCAGGTCGGCTCTCTGGGCGAGAGCCCGTAGCTCTACGTCGGCACTTTCGACGGCCACTAGGGGGCGCGTGCGCGTCGCCGCCGGCCCACACGCGCCCCACGCTCGCCCCCGAGTCCCGCGCGCGGGCACGCACGATCGCTCGTTACAGAGCGGGGAACGGGAGGTATGTGCGTAAACACAAAGCTCCCGGTCCTGTCAGCGGGGGAAATGCTGATTTTCTGTTCATACAATGTATGAACAGAAGATCAGTGATTTCCCCTAGTGAGGCCACGCCCCCCACACAGTTAGAACACACCCAGGAACATACTTAACCCCTTCCCCGTCCCCTAGTGTTAACCCCTTCACTGCCAATGGCATTTTTATAGTAATCCAATGCATTTTTATAGCATTGATCGCTAAAAAAATGCCAATGGTCCCAAAAATGTGTCAAAAGTGTCCGAAGTGTCCACCATAAGGTCGCAGTACTGAAAAAAAACGCCATTACTAGTAAAAAAAATTAAATAATAAAAATGCCATAAAACTACCCCCTATTTTGTAAACGCTATAACTTATGGACAAACCAATCAATAAACGCTAATTGCGATTTTTTTTACAAAAAATATGTAGAAGAATACGTATCGGCCTAAACTGAGGAAAAAAAGTTTTTTTTTATATATTTTTGGGGGATATTTATTACAGAAAAAAGTAAAAAATATTGCATTTTTTTCAAAATAGTCGCTCTATTTTTGTTTATAGCGCAAAAAATAAAAACCGCAGAGGTGATCAAATACCACCAAAAGAAAGCTCTATTTGTGAGGAAAAAAGGACGCCAATTTTGTTTGGTAGCCACGTCGCACGACCGCGCAATTGTCAGTTAAAGCGACGCAGTGCCGAATCACAAAAAGTGCTCTGGTCGTTGGGCAGCAATATGGTCCGGGGCTGAAGTGGTTAATTGTCTCAGATATTTGCACGCCATTAAAAAAATGTTTTTTTATACACGCAGATGAGTCTGACGAACATTTTGTGATGAAGCACAGAGCAGAACTGATACAAAGAATAATTTCTATCAACCCAGTCGTAGATGAGCTGTACAATGAAAAGATTTTAGCACATGAAGAATACGATACAGTGTGCAGCGCATCAACCTCACAGGACAAGATGAGAACCCTCTACAATTACGTGAGTCGCATGGGAAAGAAAGAAATGGATTTCTTCCATGAGGTCCTCAAGAAACACAGTCCCGGGGTCATCAAGGATCTGAAGGCTAAACGATAAAAACACATTATGTAGAATTATACGAAATTGGCCATCTTTGGGGAAGGAATTATATAATGACCTTTATAATCACCTATTACCGTATATACTCGAGTATAAGCCGACCCGAATATAAGCCAAGGCACCTAATTATACCACAAAAAACAGTGAAAACTTATTGACTGTCAATGTGCATGCCTCACTGTGTCCATGTCCATGCCTGACTGTGTCCATGCCTCACTGTGCCCATGTCCATGCCTCACTGTGTCCATGCCTCACTGTGCTCATGTCCATGCCTCACTGTTCCCATGTCCATGCCTCACTGTGTTCATGCCTCAATGTGCCCATGTCCATGCCTCACTGTGTCCATGTCCATTCCTCACTGTGTCCATGCCTCAATGTGCCCATGTCCATGCCTCACTGTGTCCATGCCTCACTGTGCCCATGCCTCACTGTGTCCATGTCCATGCCTCACTGTGTCCATGCCCCACTGTGCCCATGTCCATGCCTCACTGTGCCCATGTCCCACTGTGTCCATGCCTCACTGTGCCCATGTCCATGCCTCACTGTGTTCATGCCTCAATGTGCCCATGTCCATGCCTCACTGTGTCCATGTCCATTCCTCACTGTGTCCATGCCTCAATGTGCCCATGTCCATGCCTCACTGTGTCCATGCCTCACTGTGCCCATGCCTCACTGTGTCCATGTCCATGCCTCACTGTGTCCATGCCCCACTGTGCCCATGTCCATGCCTCACTGTGTCCATGCCTCACTGTGCCCATGCCTCACTGTGCCTCACTGTGTCCATGCCTCAATGTGCCCATGTCCATGCCTCACTGTGTCCATGCCTCACTGTGCCCATGCCTCACTGTGTCCATGTCCATGCCTCACTGTGTCCATGCCTCACTGTGCCCATGTCCCACTGTGTCCATGCCTCACTGTGCCCATGTCCATACCTCACTGTGTCCATGTCCATGCCTCACTGTGTCCATGCCCCACTGTGCCCATGTCCATGCCTCACTGTGTCCATGCCTCACTGTGCCCATGCCTCACTGTGCCTCACTGTGTCCATGCCTCACTGTGCCCATGTCCATGCCTCACTGTGCTCATGTCCATGCCTCACTGTGTCCATGCCTCACTGTGCCCATGTCCATGCCTCACTGTGTTCATGCCTCAATGTGCCCATGTCCATGCCTCACTGTGTCCATGTCCATTCCTCACTGTGTCCATGCCTCAATGTGCCCATGTCCATGCCTCACTGTGTCCATGCCTCACTGTGCCCATGCCTCACTGTGTCCATGTCCATGCCCCACTGTGCCCATGTCCATGCCTCACTGTGCCCATGTCCCACTGTGTCCATGCCTCACTGTGTCCATGTCCATGCCTCACTGTGTCCATGTCCATGCCTCACTGTGTCCATGCCTCACTGTGCCCATGCCTCACTGTGCCTCACTGTGTCCATGACTAGACTGACGTTTAACATGGGAGTTTGTGGAGGGGGGCTACAAGGCCGGCTGGTACCGGGTCCCCAAAGTCACCAGAGAAATTACTGTTTAACATGGGAGTCTACGGAAGGGGCGCCCGGCTTTGAAAAATCGGTGCTCCCCGGCCGTAGGACAACAAACTTTGCACGCTTGTAGAGTGGGGCTATATGTGTGCCAAGTTTGGGATCCAGGGGACCTACGGCCGGCCGGTACCTGGTCCCCAAAATCTGGGAGATCAGGTGCAAAAAGGTCACTCGACTATAAGCCGAGGGGGGCATTTTCAGCATAAAAAAATGTGCAGAAAAACTCGGCTTATACTCGAGTATATACGGGATCTCTAATCTTTTGTGAACATTGAGTTGTCTAGACTGCATGTTGCTTGCTTCTGTAAACCTTTTATATATTTGTTGATCAAGAAATAAATTAGGAGATGATCTTAAAGGGGTTGTAAAGCTTCGTGTTTTTTTCACCTTAATGCATCCATTTTAATGGTATTGATTACCTTGTTAGTTGGGTCAGCGCACAATAACCAAACACACTCCACATGTTATCATTAAAAACCCACCTTCATCCTTGAAATCCACTTAAAACTTTGCCTAGGCTTAGATGATGTCATCAGTCTGCTGCAGGCCAGAGAAAGCATTTCCTCAGTCTCCCCTCCCCCCAGTGATAAGACTGCAACATGATAAAATTGTAGCATGTTATAAGATGAGAGGCTGCAGCAGAGGGTGATATGTTGTCAGGCATTAGTGAACAGTGTTGAGCGGAATACGCCATATTCGATTTCGCAAATATATAGAAGAATATTCGCAAAATATTCGTTAATATCGAATATTCGTGATATTTTATCAAAAAATTTTTTTGCGAAATTTCGCTAATGCGAAATTGATTGCAAAATTCTCGTCTGTGCAAGTGCGCGAACAACACGCGAAAAACAGAGATCATTTCCTATAGGAAGCACAATGCTAAGCTCTAAGATTGCAATACACAGGTCTGATGCAAAAGAAGGGCAGAGAAAGCATTGCGAATATTCGGCAACATAAAAGGATCGCCTCAGCTACTCGGCCCAGGGTCTCTCTCTAATCATACCAGCAATGCTTTTAGACGTCGATGGAGATCACTAGGATGTGATCTGTTTTAAAAATAAATTTGAAAAAATATTCGCCGCGATATTCGATTTATTCGCGAAAACTCTAAGGCCCCATACACACGATCGGATATATCCGATGAAAACGGTCCGCGGACCATTTCCATCGGATATGTCCGAACGGGAGTTTGATCCGATGGCGTGTACACACCATCGGATCAAATTCCCCGCGGTGACGTAGTGGTGACGCGGCGGTGACGTTGACGCCGCCGCGTCACCGCCACGTCACCGCACCAGGAAGTAAAACACTTCCGCGCATGCGCCGAATCCATTCGGCAGCGGCGCGGCGGTGGTGGGAGCCGACATGTCTGCTGGTAAGTGTACTAACCAGCAGACATGTCGGGCGGACAGATTCCCACCGGATAGATTTCAAAGCTTGCTTTGAAATCTGTCGGGTGGAGAAATCTGTCCGCTAGCCCATACACACGAGCGGAGATGTCTGCTGAAACGGTCCATCGGACCGTTTTCAGCGGACATATCCCCTCGTGTGTACGCGGCCTAATATCCAATATTCGTAACGAATATTCGCAATGCGAATATTCGTGAGCAACACTATTAGTGAACACTGACATCTCAGCCCTGGCAGAAGTTGGTGGCCCTGGACGATGGCTGAAAAAAGATGGCGCTGTCTGAAGTGAAAAGCAGATGAAGATGTTGTCGGGGAGTAATGTGATCTCTGTGAGAGGTGATAAATACCCATCCAGCACTACCCCCGAAGGAGCTGCTGGTTAAGATTTGGGCCTGCCGTTACCTTACTGTTCACCATGCTTGCCCTAGGGGTCCTTATTGAAGAGTTACAAATGTCCGCACCAACACTTGGTTTCCTTTTCTTCAAACATTTTTATTAAACAAGTTCCTTTAGAGGGGTAGGGAAAATTCAGGTACCTTGCTTTGGCGGATTGTGGGTATGTTCTTGGATCCAGAGGACAAACTACTTCCACACTGGATTCAGCGACCACCAGATAGGCCTCTCTCACTGGCCTAGTTCAACAGTCTCTGCCACAGACCTAATGAACACCGTCCTCTGCCACAGGATCATGTAAACACCCACTTTGCGAAGTTCCAAAATAAATTACACAGCTCACGATGCCAGGATCTTTCAGCCAGGCCGGCCGCACTATGAGGTAAATTGGCCAGGACGCGTCCTCTAATTGAATCCTCAATTGTTCGGCTCCTTCCTGCAGAGAAGACAGCACAGGACCATCCCTGGACCAGTAGGCCCCCAGAAACTCCTGGGCCTACTCTCAGTAACAGAGCCTCGGGCCAGCAGGCCCCGAGACTAAAAAAAGTTGCTTATACATCCCTGAGGCCAGGAGGGCCATCAGGTCAGGATCAAAAGACCCTGCCAAAATGGTGTCTGTCCGTTCCCCAGAATGCACAGCGATGGAGACCACGCCCACTGCGCTGCTTCTGGGCAAGAGGCACCCAATACACCCAGCCCATTGCAATTCCAACCTTGACCCCTGGTGACAGCGACACCCACAGTCAGGTGGAAGATGCGCAACACAGCCGAGCTGGAACAGAGACCCATAATTTGGCATGAAAATCTGAGCTAAACTCCAGCTCAGATAACTAAATTTACAAAATAGCGCCTACTCAACAGGAGCAGGGCGCTACACCTGAAAGATTTACCAATCATGTACTTAAAGAGGAGGTTCACCCTAAATATACTCTCTCTCCCATGCGATTCAGCATACTGGCGTCAGCGCCAGTATGCTGTTTTTATTTTTTTTAAACCCCCCACTTACTGTGAAATCTTTAATTTTTATTTCTTTCCCCCGTGGTGGGTGGCGCCTGTATAGCGCGTCACAGCGTCCGAAAATACCCGATTTAGGACTCGGGTATTTCCGGGGCAGTGCGGCCCTGCACACAGACCTAGGAGCTGATTGCGCAGGCACCGTATTCCTCCGAGTCCTACGGCTATGGCGCGTCACGCCCTCTGAAAAAAGCCGGAATAGGACTTGGAGAAATACGGCGCCTGCGCAGTCAGCTCCTAGGTCTGTGCGCAGGCGCCGCATTGCACCGTAATGTCCTAAATCCGGTATTTTCGTAAAAGATGTGACGTGCTATACAGGCGCCGTCCACCACGGGGGAAAGATATAAAAATTAAAGATTACACAGTAAGTGGGGGATTTAGAAAAAAAAAAAACAGCATACTGGCGCTGACGCCAGTATGCTGGATCACATGGGAGAGACTATATTTAGGGTGAACCTCCGCTTTAAAGTGTTATTAAACCCACAACAGTAAAATCAGTGTGTATATGCAATAAAGCATGTTTGTTATACTCACTGTGGACCCTAAGGGGTTAATCCTCCACATTGTGTAAAAAAGATCCTGTCTTTTCTGATCCTCCCCTTCTTCCACTGACTCTAAAACAGGTCTGGGTAAGACAGAGCCTTTGGAGTCACTCTGCACATGCTCAGTTTGGTGTGTATTGCTAGAGTTTTTTTTTTTTTCTTGGGAGACTGCGTGTGATCAGCACAGGACCAATCAGCATTGTCCAGACAGCGGGTCAGGGGTCATGCAGCCTCAAAGGATAGTCATTGTACAATGAAATCTTCTTCCCCAAGCTTTAACCAGACACAGATAGAAGTCACAAGACTGTTATATACTGCTGAGGAGAAAAGACAAACACACAATATACTGTATTTATTGGCGTATAACACTCACTTTTTTACCCTGAAAATAGAGGGTAAACTGTGCCTGGGTGTTATACGCGGGGGGCTGTGGAAAGTTTTTTTCCTGAAACTTCCCTCATAAAGTTAGAGTGCGTGTTATACGCCGATAAATACGGTAATCTAATCTAACCTTTTACTTACACCTACCCACCCCTAACCCTTTACCACTTCCCGACCAGCCACCGCAGTTACACTGCAGTAGATAGGCTCCTTTGTGTGACCCGTCGTAGCTGTACGTTAGCTCACTTTCAGACTACTAGGGAGTGTGCGAGCGCCGCCAGAGCTGATGCACGTGCTTGGCGGATCTCAACGACCACCGGGCACCTGCGCTGGCTCCACACAGAGACAGAACGGAGATCTGTCAATGTTAACAGACAGATCTCCATGCTGTCAGGAGAGAGGAGACTGATCTGTTGTTCATACTAAGTATAAACAACGATCGCACTCCTCATCCAGGCAGTCCCATCCCACCCACGGTTAGAATCACTCCCTAGGACACACATTTAACCCCTTGATTGCCCCCCCCTGGTGTTAACCCCTTCCCTGCCCGTGACATTTATACAGTAATCAGTGCATTTCTTCCACTCTGATCGCGGTACAAATGTCAATTGTTCCAAAAAGTATCAATAGTGTCCGATCTGTCCATCGCAATGTCACAGTCCTGATAAAAATCGCAGATCGCCACCATCACTAGTAAAAAAATAAAATGCCATCAATCTATCCCCTATTTAGTAGACGCTGTAACTTTTGCGCAAACCAATCAATATATGCTTTTTTTTTTTTTTTACCAAAAATATGTGGAAGAATACATATCGGCCTAAACCAGGGGAAAAAAAATAATAATAAAAAAAATTGATATTTATTATAGCAAAAAGTAGAAAAAAATTGTGTTTTTTCCAAACTTGTCACTCTTCTTTTATTTATAGTGCAATTAATAAAAACCGCAGAGGTGATCAAATACCTCCAAAAGAAAGCTCTATTTAAAAAATGTATTTGGGTACAGTGTTGCATAACCGCACAATTGTTATTCAAAATGTGACAGTGCTGAAAGCTGAAAAATGGCCTGGGCACGAAGGGGGGGAGGGGGTTAAGTGCCCTGTATTGAAGTAGTTAAATACACTGGGCTAGATTCAGGTACACGTACATTTGCGCAGAGTATCCGAGATACGCTACGCTGCCGTATTTTACCTGGCTCTACGACAAATTCTGGTAGATTTTTTCCCATTACGATATGGCGGCGTAGTGTATTTCTCGCCACGGAATCGAAATACGCGATTAGGGGGCGTGAAGCATTTAAATTAGGCGCGTCCCCGCGGCGATCGAACTGCGGATGCTGCGTTCAGAAATTTCCCGCCGTGCATTGCGCGAAATAACGTCGTTATGTCATTTTTTATTTGAGTAGCGGCGTTTACGGACATTCCTATTCCCGCCCGACTTACATAAAACATAAAAAAAGTCGTCGAAAAACGTTGAAATTCGACGCGGGAACGACGGCCATACTTAACATGGGCTGTCTATTATTAGACAAGCTAAAAGCTGGTATAACATTACGCAGCGAAAAGATAACTAAAGAAGCCGTAAGAGATTGCGATTGAAGATCGTAATTTCGGGGATCGTCGGCAAAAGCTCATTAGCATACCCCGACGCGGAAAACGACGGGAAGTCCACCCAGCGGCCGCAATTTTATTGCAGCGTAGATCCGAAGGCGTACAAACACGTAAGACAGTCGGATTGAAGCCCGAAGCCGTCGTTTTATGGTTTGAGGATTCAAACTAGTGAAACGACCCGCGTAATTTGAAATTACTCCAGTCTAACGCGAGTTAGACAGGAGTAAGGGCTCTGTGAATCTGGCCCTATAACTTTTGCGCAAACCAATCAATATATGGATTTTTTTTTTACCAAAAATATGTAGAAGAATATGTATCGGCCTAAACTGGGGTAAAAAATAAAATAATTAAAAAATAAATAAAAATTTATATTTATTATAGCAAAAAGTAGAAAAAAAATTGTGTTTTTTCCAAACTTGTCACGCTTCTTTTGTTTATAGTGCAATTGATAAAAACCGCAGAGGTGATCAAATACCTCCAAAAGAAAGCTCTATTTAAAAAATGTATTTGGGTACAGTGTTGCATAACCGCACAATTGTTATTCAAAATGTGACAGTGCTGAAAGCTGAAAAATGGCCTGGGCAGGAAGGAGGGGGGGGGGTTAAAGCGGAGCTCCACCCACCCGCATTTTTTTTTTTTTTTTCAAAGTCGGCAGCTACTAACAGTGTAGCTGCTGACTTTGAATAAGGACACTCACCTGTCCTAGGCGCCCGCGCTGACGGCCCCCGCCAATGCCGATCCTCGATCCCGGCACCGCCATCCACAGTCAGGGAAACAGGCAGTGAAGCCGTGCGGCTTCACTGCCCGTTTCCTACTGCGCATGTGCGAGCAGCGCGGCGCTTTGTGAATGGTCCGGCTGCTTTCTGGGATACACACAGTTCCCAGAATGCAGCGCGGCCCATTCACAAGAAGACACCCAGAAGAGGAGGAGGAAGAAAACCACACCGCGGATCGTGAGGGCAGATTCGGGACTTCCGCATAGCAACAGCCTATTTAGGGTGAGTATTTATTTTATTTTTTTTCCATTTCATTTTTATTTATTATTTTCAGATTTTTAAAAAAATATATATATATCAGGGTGGAGCTCCGCTTTAAGTGCCCTGTATTGAAGTGGTTAAATACACTGGGCCAGATTCTCAAAAAATGGCGTATCTGGCGGCGTAGCGTATCGTATCGCATTTACACTACGCCTACGCATATTACTGGAGCAAGTGCCGTATTCTCAAAGCACTTGTTTTCGGCGGCGTAGCGTAAATGCGGCGTCGTAAGGCCGCGTAATTCAAACAGTGAAGGTGGGGGCGTGCTGTATTTAAATTAAGCGTGCCCCCGCGTCAAATGAAGTGCGCATGCGCCGGCCGGGAAAAAAGCCCAGTGTGCATGCTCCAGCTCACGTCGGAAAGCGTCGTTGAAACCGACGTCAAAACGACGTGATCGTCACTTACGCAATTCCCTATTCACGAACGACTTAGTAAAACGACGTAACTGACGGAAAAAGATGACGCTGACCCGACGCCATACTTAACATGGCAACGATGGAACTTCGTAAGGTTACCCCTCATATAGCAGAGGTAACCTTACGCGTACGGAAACAACGTAAACGACGACGGGGCGGCGTAAAAACTTTCAGGAATCGACGTATTAGGCTCATTTGCATAGGCAAATGAGAAAACGTAAAGGCCACCTAGCGGCCGGCGTTGTCATTACATCTAAGATCCGACGGTGTAATTGCTTTACACCTGTCAGATCTTTAGTGCATCTATACGTAAGTGATTCTAAGAATCACACGCATAGATACCTATTGGAAAAAACTGCGATACGACGGTGTACACCGTCGTATCTCAGCTGAGAATCTGGCCCTATGTGTGGTTTGGTAAAATATTAGATAGATGCAGATATCATACCAGTAGGCCATTTCTGTCCATGCAGCCTGGGCCATCCACATACTCAATTGTTGACATCCTTTTGTTCTGTTTTAATTGCAGGAAATGGCAGTCTCTCTCTCTCTCTCTCTCTCTCTCTCTCTCTCTCTCTCTCTCTCTCTCTCTCATCCCAGCAACACAGAGCTCAGTATTGTCATGATGTTTGTTGGAACTTCCTTGGAAATACTCTATACTTTATTAATACAAACACCCAAAAGACATTACCAGAAACTTTGGATATATGTGTTTTATTTGTATATTGTAAAATGCTATGGTACCACAATTACATTAGGCACAGCAAAAGAAAAATTAACAAGATATATATCTTTTTTTCCAAATTGGTCATCATTTAGATAATCAGAAAAATGTATTATGAATAATTTTACTATAATATGGTAACAAACACACTTTAAAGCATGTTCTGATAAACATCAAAGTTAAAGCAAAAAAGACGATAGAGTATATAAGGGCTATTTGGAAATCTAAACATATAAATCTAATACCCTTCACCTATATAGGTCTAAGTCTTTAGATTTTCTTATTTTATATTTTGTTATTTTCTATATTCTTATTTTATTGTATATTTTCTTATTTTCTTATTTAATATATTTCTATATTCCTATTTTCTATATTCTTATTTTCTATATTCTTATTTTCTATATTCTTATTTTATATTTTCTTATTTTATATTTTCTTATTTTATATTTATTTATTCCAACAACATACATTGCAATGATTTAGCAAAGTTTATTGCAGATCTGCTGCTGTTCTGTGTTTCGCAGAATATATATCCACTTCTTCAGGAGGTGATATTATAGAGTCCATACCATTTATTTCTAAATCAATAAAATCCTCGACTTTATCTAACCAACAGGGGCCAGCAACAATGTGTGAATGGAGACAGGGCACAGTGGGTGCTGCAAATCAACTTTACACCGGTGTATATGGCAGTAGAAGGGTTTTTAGTCCATCCTTTTAGCTTTCTTATCAACATCCCACATCAGTTTTGGAATGTTTGCTAGATATAGAAAATAATGGCTGATATTGTTTAATGCTATTCCACTGTAAAAAGGATGGAATGGTAATTATATATCTGTTTTGACAAGGCCAGAGATTTTCTTTATGTATACATGATACAATGCTATATACTATAAAAACTCATAATTTTTGGTTCTATGCAGCTTTCCCTGGCAATGTCAGGATCTCACAGTTTATATAAAAGCTGATTAAGTTAAATCACAACTGAACTTTCTCTTAAAGTGGTTGTAAACCCACTTTACATTTTTACCTACAGGTAAGCCTATAATAAGGCTTACCTATAGGTAAGGAGAATATCTCCTAAACCTGTACGGTTTAGGAGATATTCCCCTTGCAATGCACCGCTGATTGCAGCTGCGCATGCGCAGGGGGGATTCTCGGCTAAAGGACCGGCAGCCGCCGGACCTTGCCGAATTGAAAACTCCTGCGCGCATGCGCGGGAGTGACGACATCGCCGCTCCAGCCAATCACAGCGCTGGATCGGCGATACCCGGAAGGCACGCCAGGCAAGATGACATCTCGCTCGGCGTGGACCAGGTAAGTTCTACTTTCTGCATGCTGGCAGAGTACAGACTTTTCTAATCAAGCTGTGGTTGCTTTCTAAAAAAAATCCACTTAATAGCCTCGTACACACGCACAGTTTTCTCGGCAAGAAAACTGCTGGCAGAGCTTTCTTGCCGAGAAAAGTGTGCGTGTGTACGAGGCTTTGAGGTTTCCCGTTGGGAAATCTGGCCAGAATCTCGACGAGAAAAATAGAGATCCTGCTATTTTCCTCTATTTTCTCTGCGAGATTCTTGTCGGCCTTTTTCCCCAACGAGAAACCCGAGCGTCTGTATATTTACCTGTCGCTGTGGAAACCCGTGCATGCTCGAAAATGACTGTGACGCATGCGCGGTAGCTTCCAAGGCATAGGTAGGGTGAAGCAAGATGGCGGCCACAGCATCGAATGTGATGAGCGCATTCTCGCCGTAGTCGATGACGTCACCGCATTCATGCCATTCAAAAGAACGGCGGTTCTTTTAAATCGTACGTCTGTACACTCAGCTGCCAAGAGAACCTTGCCAGGAATCTCGTCAGGAAAAACAACGTTTTTTTTTTCCTGACGAGAATCTGGGCCGTGTGTACGAGGCTTAAGAATATATTTAGCTGATGTAAACAGAACGTTCAATTGGGCTTTAAATTAATCCTTAGAACTTCAGTGTTTTATTTGAAGTAAAGCTTCCTTATATGTGTAAAACAAAAGGAAACCATTATCAAAGGGAAGCTATTATGCTTTACGTGCAATTTTATTTCTTACTTTTTTTAAATTCTAAAGTTTTAAAGGTGATGTTTATTTATATAAGGTACACCAACTGCACAATTTTTTATTTTTATTTTTTCAAAAAGAGATTACCTAAATTATGAGTCTGTTTCCTTTAAGATCCGCTGTCTCTGACCGAAATCACAGACCAAGCTATCTGAAGAAAAGGAGAAAAGCCATCTAAGTACTTTCATGAGTACATTTCAGCTTCAGCTTCAGCTATTGGGCTCTTTAAACAGTGTTTTTTTTTTTTTTAACAGAGAAGCTAAACGAAGCCTGGAAAACACGTGAAAAGGAAATGAAGGTCTCTATGGGTTACAAAATATTCGATATATAATGCAGTTTATATATATTTAAACTTCCAGTAAACCGATTTAAGATGAAAAAGTAATAAATTAAATCTAACTGCAGGTATAATTTGGATGAAAAATAGTAAAGGCTGTTTTCATTTCCTCCCTCGCTTCACTGTTAGTCATTGAACACTTCATTTAAGCTTTGAAGGACATTTTCTTTTTTGATGGTATTCCATCCACTTGGCAGTTCTGCCGCTAGTATAGAATAATGGTCAGCGAACTCTTCATTGAATTGACTGAAAATGAATTTCCAGTAATCTGAGGCGTTGAGGGAGGGATCTGGTTGGATGGACCAATCTGGATAATATGCACTATAATCTTCGAATGGATGATATTTGCCCCCTGTGTCTGTATTTTGAAATACCTTGTTGGATTTGGGTACAACTGATGTAGTACATACATCAATGCATAAGCGTCCAGTTTTTTTCCATTTATATCCTCCTAGTCCTATGGATCTATGGATAGTAGCAAAGTGCTTATGTTTCTCACCTCCGGCCTCACAGGGGACTTTGCAGAATGGGCACTGCTTCCCACAGCCAACAGCCTTATTGAATAACACCTTTTGAGGCCTTACTGTCACCTTGGAAAGTACAGACTTTATATTCATATAGTACAGCTCTGAGCATATCTTTGCTTCTGTATTTTTGAGCAACAGTTGAATGTCAGATGAAAAATCATTAACAGCAGATGGGTTCTGGAAAATGATCATGTTTATCTCATTCTGTGGAATCACTAATTCACGTTTGAGCTCCTCACTCACACATTTCAGAAAATCTGAGACAGATGGACTTGTCAGACATTTCTCTAGTGCAAGAACTTCTCGGACTCTTCTGATCACAGTAAAGATCAGATTTTCTAGGATGGGTTTCAGGCTTTGTGAATGTGCATACTTCTTTCCAATGTAGTTCAGTATCCAGTCTCTGGTATAGGCCTCATATGACTGAATGTATCTGACATATTTCTGGAATGACATTTCCTCCAGAAGCTCCTTTAACAGAAAACTTTGAAAAAAGGTTCTGCTGCTAAATATCTTGTTGTCTGAACTGTGTAATATGTCATCCACTATTTTTTCCCCAAGATGCTGGAAGACATATTCTTTTATTGCTGGTTTTAGACATTGCTCACAAAACTCTTTGGCTTTGGACTGACATACATCTTTTTTCTGAAATGTGTTGATAAAAATGTCTAAATATTGAGGTTTTAGCTTCTCCATGCAGCGTTGTGGATCATTCTCTTCAATGAACTTGTCATGCATTGCCTGAAACTCTTGAGAAGCTCTTCCTAGAATGTGACGCTTAAGGTCCAATTCGAAGTCCAATGAGAAACAAAGGTTTTTTGTCTGTTGAGAAAGTTCTTGATTGATTATGTGTAGTAATTCCCGGCAGTAGGTGTCATTATAATCTTCCTTGGTTTCCACTTTTTCTTTGACATATGTTCCACACTTCTGTATTAGAGAGTCAGCAAAGACTTTCAACTTGTCATAAGGCTCTTTTCTTCCATAATTGAGTTTACTGATAAACCATTCGACCCATCCAGTCTCAATATATTTTTTTTGCATTGTGAAATCAGGTTTTATGTCATGTTCTAAGTGTTTTTTGTGCAGCAAGTCTTCATTTACAGCTGATCCTTTGTTGCTCATGTCATTAATCAGCTGATTTAACATAGATTTACTGACAATGCACCTTTTTAATTTGTGTATATGAAGATCCTTCAGTGTCTTCATCCACATCTCCTCAAATTCCTTTTCCAATTCTTCTTTACTGAACATCTGATTAATTTCTCGGCACCTCTCAAGTAGAACTGTGATTTTTTCCTCTATCAGTTTCTGGGAACTACTTTGGATGTTCTGAACCTTGAACTTCCCTTTTTGGATAGAAACGGCTTCATCAAACTTCACAAGAGCATTCCTTTTCAATTCCTTCTTCAGGGTTCCTATGCTCAAAACAAAGTCTTCTTTGTAACGTTCTATGAGATGAACATTTTCATATTTGTTGTCAAAATATTTTTGTAGCGATTCTGACATTTTGTCTTTTTCCTTCAACAATAGGCTGGTGAGCTCATTTGTAGTTTCTAAACAAAAGTCATCATTTAGACTCTCTGCAGTCTGATTCTTAAGGTTTCTCTCTGTACGGATCTGCCAATCATAGACAGCTTTTCGGAACTCCCATTCCCACTGTGAGTATTGTATACACAGTTTATTATAGGCATCTGCCACTAAACTGTTCCTGAAACTGAAGATGAATTTCTCATATTTGACAGCATTCCATATACTTTTTATCCATGCTATAAATTCCGGAATAGCTAAAGGCCTGTGCAATGATTCCATGGATTTCATGAATTCTAATAAACACTTTTTCAACTCAGACACATGTTCACTGTACCCAGAATTTACTGAAGCCATTGGAGGGACCCCAAGCCAAAGTCCAGGAATGTACCAGTTGTCTTTCTCCAGATTGTAATCCATCACGTCATTAAAAAATTTTATTTCACTTTTGTTTTCCATCTCTGCAGCAACTTTTGTCATTTCATCCAGCTGTTCCAGAAGTTTCAGCCTGTCTCTCATATTCATGTCATGAGCAGACACATCACTCACATTCTGATGTAGAAACTGGCAGTTGGGTTTCTTTCCTACTTCTTTCATCCTAAGAAAAGCATGGACCACAATCTGTAAAATATCCTTCATTTCTGTTGTATTTTCCATGGCCATATTAACTATGGTTATATCACTCAACCCAACCACTAGTGTGGCCAGTTCATTGTCATGTTCATAGCTTCCTTCCAACGAAGCCAACTCTAGAGCTTTCAATCCCTCAGTGTCAATGACCAGGATGAACTGACAGCCCAGCTCCTCCTGGAAGTTCTCCTTCACATTAAGAAGAGTCATGAAGGCTCCTCGTGTGCATCTTCCACTGGCCACCGGGAACTGCAGACCAAACATGGTGTTGAGAAGAGTGGATTTCCCTGTACTCTGCACTCCCAGTACAGTGATTACTCTCATTCTGCATTTTCCGCCTGTTTTGGTGTCCAGTTCAGTCAGGACATCAGTTATCCATTGTAGTGGAATATTGGAGGCATCTCCATCTACCAGCTCCAAGGGAAATCCATCCAACAATAGGTCTGCAGCAATTCCCGGCAGTTTAGTAAACGGTCTTAGGTTATAGCGTTTTTTGTTTTCTTTATCCATGGAATATTCTGCTTCATAAAACTGTCCCATCTCACGTAGGAAATGTTCAATTCCTAATGAACTGTTGGAGATTTTTTGATCTATCCTCTTGAGCTCTTTTTTGTCATTTGAGTTATTGTTACATCTTTCCTTATATGTAGCTTGTAATGTAGAAAGCTGCTTTCTAGTCATCGAATCAAGTTCAAATTTAAGCCATTTAAGGAAATGTTGTTTTTCAGTCTTGGACAAATGAGCAATTGCATTGATAAAAAGGGTTATTCCGTGTGGCAGTTCATGCTTATTTTGTTTCTCGTGTAGAGAAGATCGCTTTATTTGCAGTTCATCCTGATATTTTTGTGCATCTTTTCCTTTCTGGTCTTTCATTCTGCAAAGTTCTTTGTCTACGTTGGATAGCTCTTTCCAAAGTTCTCCTTGTAACACCATAGTGATTTTTTTGTACTCGGCCACATCTTTAATTTCATTTGTTATGTTAAGGGCCAGCTTTCTGGCTTTCTCACATTCAGGAACTCTCTCATCTACATGAATTGGAAATGTATCTGTTTTGTTTTCAAATTCTTCCATTGTCATGAATTTTGAACCACTGTCTATGAAATTAATAATGCTCTTTTGTAGCTTGTTAACAAATATTGCTTCATTTGCTGTGCCTGCATATATTATTACATTTGATGCTTTTATCTTTAATACTGAACTTAAGTCTTGAAGAGTCTTCAGTGTTTGTGTACTGACATTTTTGCTGGGACCTGGAGTAACAATTAAATAATATTGGATGTTGTTGGCAGGGCATCTTGATAAGAGTCTGAATTCCCTCTCAGAAATACTGTCAATAAAAATAAACACAGCTGATGAGACTCCAGTCAAAAACATGAACTGGTCCCAGTTGGTCTCCAGGTCTCCTCGTAGGTTGGTCACTGCGATGGGTTCTGGGAAAATATCAGACTTACCACACGGAAAATACCAGGACATTTCCACCAGTCCATCAGATATTTTCCTTTCAATGTTTCCTCCATTCATATTCTCATGTATGAAAAAGTTGTTATGTTGCTGAGCTTGATTAAGAATTTGATTCAGTATTTTAGATTTGGACAATTTGCTTTTCCCTAACCGGACAAAAGAGAAGACTGGCATAGGTGTGTTGACCACATTTTCTTCTCTAAACCCTTTAGTGTCAGCTAGTGACTGAGGTCTCCACTTCTTCACTATGTCTCTCATTGCCCCCAGCATGAGGGTGTATTGTGACCCATCACCTTTAGGGAGCAGCAGAGGCACAGCAAACTGGCACATTGCCAATTTGGATACAATCTCTTGTTGCAGAAAGCTATCTGAACAATGTAGGAGAACACACAGGACATCCAAAGGGTGAACAGAAGTTGACACATTAATTTCACTTTGAAATACGGAAGCAGTAAACAAATCATCATTATCATAATTATCTGTCTCGAGTACAATGTCTCTTGCAGTCCTATTTAAGGCCATGAGCTTCCTTAAATAATTCCAGGGAAGATCCTCTACAGTTTTCGGTGGTTTATCTTCCACATTCTCTAAGCCAACACTCAGCATATCCCTCAGAGTCAGCTTTGATGTCAGGTAAGTCTTCATTTTCATTGCCTCTACAAGCTCATGAAATGTCCCTTTTCCTCCTGTGAGAAAATACATATACAGATTTACAAACATTTTCCTCATGACCATTTGAGGTTCTTATGCACAATGTTTATCTAAATCAACTCACACCCCAGTTCTAAGCTTATTCTAGCCACCCTGTAAAAAGAAAGGTGCCTATACTTACCGTATATAATCGAGTATCAGCCGTGTTTTTCAGCACATTTTTTTGCTGAAATTGCTCCCCTCGGCTTTTACTCAAGTCACCTTTTTGCCCCTGATCTCCCGGACTTTGGGGACCCAGTATCGGCCGGCCATAGGTCCCCTGGACCGCAAAGTTTGTTGTCTGTGGGACCTACGGCCAGGGAACACCGATTTTTCAAAGGCGGGCACCCCTTCCATAGACTTCCATGTTAAACAGTCATTTCTCCGGTGAATTTGGGGACCCGGTACTGGCCGGTCGTAGTTCCCCTGGACCTGAAACTTGGCACACATATAGCCACATTTCTCCTCTACAAGTGTGCAAAGTTTGTTGTCTGGGGAACCTATGGCTGGGGAGTACCGATTGTTCAAACCGGGCACCCCTTCCATAGACTCCCATGTTAAACGTCGGTCTAGGCATGGACACAGTGAGGCATGGTGAGGCACGCAGATTGACACCTTAGGCCAGGGGTGTCCAAACTGTTTTTAAAGAGGGCCAGATTTGATGAAGTGAACATGCGTGAGGGCCGACTATTTTGCCTGACATCCTCTGAACCATTAAAATTCGGTCTAAGTGTGTTCGTCCGAGCAACACAAATACACGGCCCAACAAGAATTCTCTTGCCTTTGTGGCTGCGTGTGGTGAAGAGATGAGTTTGGGCGTGTTATTTGGATACACTGTATACATTTCTTTTGTGGCCCCAACGAATCCCAGAGTGATCAGGACTAAGGATGAGCTTGGGCGTGTTATTTGGATATACTGTATTTATCAGCAGATAACACGCACGGGCTTACCATTGCCATGAATGCAGCCTCACCATTGCCATGAATGCAGTCTTACCATTGCCATGAATGCAGCCTTACTATTGTAACCAATGCAGCCTTGCATGTGCCATAAATGCAGCCTCACATGTGCCATAAATGCAGCCTCACCATTGTCATCGGTGTAGCCTGATCGATGCCCATCTGCAGCCTCGGAGGGCAGAGGGAGGGGACGGGACGAGTGCCGACAGATTACAAACAGGAGAATCTCTTGTTTACTCTGTGGCCTCATTAATACAAAGTCCCACCTCCTATTATAGACAGAACAGTCCAATGGCATCCCAGGAGACGGGACTTCCAATACAGACGCTGCTGAGTAAACAGGAGATTCTCTTAGGCCTTGTACACACGAGGGAATTTATCCGATGGAAACGGTCCGACGGACCGTTTCCATCGGATATGTCCGCCGGACTGTTTGATCCGATGTACACACCATCGGATCAAATTCCCCGCCGGCGGACAGCGCGGTGACGTGGCGGTGACGTTGACGCCGCCACGTCACCGCACCAGGAAGTGAAACACTTCCGCGCGCATGCGTCGGATCCATTCACAGGATCCGACGCATGCGCGGGCAGATATGTCCGCTGGTTAGGCGTACTAACCAGCGGACATATCCGACGGGCAGCTCTCCGGCGGAAAAGTTTCAAAGCATGCTTTGAAACTTTTCCGCCGGAGAAAGCAGGCCAAATCTGTCCGCCGGCCCCTACACACGAGCGGATAAATTCCCTCGTGTGTACAAGGCCTGTAATCTGACGGCGCTCATCCTGCCCCCTCCAGGGCAGCACCGATAAATACAGTATATGGGCCAGATTCTCAAAAGGATTACGCCGGTGTATCTACAGATGCACCGGCGTAATTCGAATATCCCGCCGGTGTATCATTGTTTTGTTTCCACAAAACAAGATACGCCGGAATTACGCTAGGATACGACTGGCGTACGTGACTTACACTGTCGTATCTTAGATGCAATGTTACGCCAGCCGCTAGGTGGCGTTCCCGTTGATTTCAGCGTCAAATATGCAAATGAGCATAATACGCCGATTCCCGAAACGAATTTGCGCGCCGTCAACGTTGTTTACGTACGCGTAAGGTTACCCCTGCTATAAGGAGGGGTAACCTTGCATAGGTCCGGCGTAAGCCATGTTAAGTATGGACGTCGGGACAGCGTCGTGTTTTTCCGTTGTTTGCGTAAGCCTGTACGTTAATTACGTTGCCGTCGTAATCACTGTATTTGCGGCGTACTATGGAGCATGTGCAGTGGCCTACGTTTAAGGCCGGTGCATGCGCAGTTCGTTCGGCGCGGGGGCGCGCTTAATTAAAATACAGCACGCCCCCCTCCTTCCCTATTTGAATTACGCGGCCTTACGCCAACCCATTTACGCTACGTCGACGCAAATTACGGAGCAAGTGCTTTGAGAATACAGCACTTGCCCGTAAAAAATGCGTAGGCGTAGCGTAAATGGGATACGCTACGCGAAAAATACCCCGAACTACGAGAATCTGGCCCTATATCTTTTGTGGGGGCCACAAACAATATATATCCAAACCCCTAGGGGGGGGGCATATTAAATCAACAGGGGGGCCATATTTGGCCCACGGGCCAGACTTTGGGCATGCCTGCCTTAGGCTAATACTCGAGTCAATACGTTTTCCCATTTTTTGTGGTAAAACTCGAGTATATACGGTATGTATGCTGAGGGCGCCTCGTCACAGTCCAGTCACATCATCCCTTCAGCTCTGGCTTCAGTGAAGAGGAGAGATCACCGACAACAGCTGGAGAGCCTATGCGGTGACGTCATCCATAAGTTTATTATGGTGCATCTGCTATCTGTCCCTCCTCTACACTGAAGCTGGCACGCGATCGTGTGACTGGACCAGAGTGACTTTAGAATAGATAATTATAGACATCTTTCCTTTCACATGGTAGATCCATTATCAGTAAAGGATGGTCAGTAGGGTCGCTCAGGGTGAATGAAGCCTCCTCCCCTCACAGGAAACACGCTTTCTCTACAGCAGGGCTGAATTTTGCTCACTCCCCACGGGAATATGGATTGTTAGTTACTCTTCTGAGAGTCTTATTGGCTTACACACATCAGCTGTGACCCTCCTGCAAAGTTAAATGCCCTGGCTGAGTTTAGCCATCTGCAATCCTTTCAGTGTTATCTGGTAAGCAGGATCTCCATGTGGTGGTGGTGCACTTGTCCCAAGATATTCACTGTTTTTTTTTTTGTACACACATTTCTGCCACAATGATATAATTATCTATCTAACATCTAAGTGAGACAGTGTCACGCTATGATCCTCCTTTGTTTTTTTGGTTGGTTATCATACAAACGTACGAAGTCTCTGGGGCTCAGGAGTCTGTACATACCGGGATGTGGAAGTCATCGCCACTCATATAGGATCTCTGTGAACACCCATTAGGATAAAGGCCAAGGCTGGGTTTAAAGGGGTTGTAAAGGTAAATGTTTTTTCACCTTAATGCATCCTATGCCACACAGTGGAGGTAAGTATAACATGTTTGTTATTTTTTTTTTTTTATTTATTTAACTTTAGTGTCGCTTATAAGCCATCTGCTTATCTAGTTTACCATGTGGTAAGCAGGTTTTTTATTTGGTGGTGGTACACCTGCCTACGATCCATTCACTGGGTGTTGCAATATTATCGTACACCTGTGTTTGACTGTGTATTACCTTACCATTGGACTTTTCAATCAGCGCAATTTTTCTTTTCCAGATATAATAAGCTCAGGGCCACTTTTAGAAATCATGGAAATTTCTTTAAATTTCTTTTAAATTGTATTTTATTTATTAAAAATAAAATCTTACTGTATCATTACAGTTTTTTTTTTGTTATTTTTGCTTTCACAAGGAATGGACAACATTCCTTGTGATAGCATGGGCCGTGACAGGTCCTCTTTATAGGGAGATATGAGGTCTATTAGATCCCATATCTGTCCTCTAGCCTCCAAAGCAACTGATCGAACTAAGAGCAGTTTGATCAGATGTCAGTAATAGCTTCTTTACATGAGACCGAAACCAGAAGTGATAAAATCTTCATCACTTCTGACGTCACATGGTGGGAGGATAGGGTGACCACATTTCCAAACTGCCATTCAGGAATTTGACAGCGGGTTATTTGTCAGATGAATGTGCCGCTTGCCACCCATAGCCTGCCACCAGATGCAGTGCTTCTTTCACTCCCTCTGCATGAGCCACGTGCAGAGAAGGAAAGGAGTGGAGTCACTATCTGGAGAGTGAAGGTCACACCAGTCCCTGCTGCTTGCCGCTAGGTACTGGAGAAGGAGGAGGTGCCGAGGTGGGTGGGGACAGCAGCACTGCACTAGGCACAGACCTTGATCCCGGCCTCACTGTCTGAGAGTAAATTGTCACTTTATCCTTCCCCCGATCTTTGCCTCAACACTATCCTGTCTCAGAGGTCTACAGGCAATTTCTTGGACTTCATGGCTTGGTTTGTGCTCTGACATGCACTGGTAACTGTGGCACCTTCTATAGACAGGTGGGTGCCTTTGCAAATCATTTCCAATCAACTAAATTTACCACAGGTGGACTCCAATCAAGTTGTAGAAATACCTGTATCTCAAAGATGATCAGTGGAAACAGGATGTACCTGAGCTCAATTTTAAATGTCATAGCAAAGGCTGTGGATGTGAGGAGGAGTTTTACAAGCCAGTTTGAGGAACCTTTGCTAGCAGAGGGGGAAATGAGTGCTCAACTCAAATACTTGCAGGGGCTTATGAGCAGGAAAGAGGCAGTGATTCAATAAATGGGTCTATAAAAATAAGGTAAGTGTAGAGAAAACAATTTTTTTTTTTTTTTCAAACATGCTGCATTTTTTAAGGACGTTTTAAACTATGTTGTTTTTCGGGTTGTAAAAAATGATTGTGTGTGGGCTAAAACAACGTGAAAAACCTGCGCATGCTCAGAAGCAAGTTATGAGACGGAAGCTCTCGTGCTGGTAAAACTACCGTTCATAATGGAGCAAGCATATTCATCACGCTGTAACAGACAGAAAATCGCGAATCACGGAATCAGCTAAAGCAGCCCCAAGGCAAATGGAACTTCCCCTTTAGAATGCCGTCGTAAGTCACCGCGCTTTGCTGGAGCATTTTTTTTAAAACGATGGTGTGTGGGCAACGTTGTTTTAATGATGAAGTTGGGAAAATGTTTTTTCTACATGCCGAAAAAGGTAGTTTTTTTTTTTCATGCCAAAAAATGATCATTCTCCGAGCACTCAGACAAATCATGCAAGACTGAAAACTTAAGATGATCCTTCTTACCAGCTGGCTTTCTATTCTCTTCAAACATTTGTGTTTCTGACCACTTATCGAGGGAAGCCATGATGTCTGGATTTCTCTGTCTGAAATGGAATATAAAGTATAAAGTGACAATGATAAGTTACGATAGCTGTTAATGTGTATGTAAAGCCAAAACCTTATTTGTATGTTTTTGATAGCAAGGAAACAAGACCCTATGAAGTTATTTTTTGATTACTTTTAAAAAATGTGTGATTCCGACAAAAATTCATATCTCGTCTGGTATGGAATTTAAATGGGTTTAAAAGGTACAATTTTTATTCCCTAAATAGCTTCCTGTACCTTAGTGCAGTCCTCCTTCAATTACTGCATCCTTCCATTTTGCTTTTAAATGTCCTTATTTCTTCTGAGAAATCCTCACTTCCTTTTCTTCTGTCTGTAACTCCACACAGTAATGGGAGGCTTTCTCCCTGGTGTGGAGTGTCATGCTCGCCCCCTCCCTTGGACTACAGGACAGTCAGGACACCCACTAACACATCTCCTTTCTCTATCTGCAACATAGAGAGCGTCCCGACCCATAGAGAGCGTCCCGTGTGCCATGGGCAGGACATCCCCTGAAGCAGAGTGGAGACAGTTAAGGGTAAAGTGAATCTATAGAGTAATTTAATAGCTGATTCTCTGATAGATGTTGTTATGGTACATCTATGGAGGTTCGCGAAAGTGGTATCCCATTGCTCCAGAGTAAATGAAGTGTTTAAATCAGATTCCCATTGTAACATGGGATGTGACTTCTCAGGCATGTTTGTTTCATTCAAGCTTTTGTATATTCTAGAGATCAAGCCCCTATCACGAGGGGAGGAGATGCAGATTTGTTCAAATTGAGTATAAGGGGGATGAAGTGTAAGTGAGTAGTATTTCTGATAGAACTCTCTAATTTTTGTGTAGTTTTCAAATTCCCCAAGAAACAGGTCATATTTTGTTTGTAGGTTGGGGAAAGTGAGAAATTAGTTAAGGTGAGAGGGCGATTTTAAGTAGGTTAGGTTATGCGACTTCCAAACCGTTAGTAAGTTTAGACTTTGAGTTCTATCTAGGGGGGGAAAAAACTTGGATCACCTAGGAATGATGCCGGGGGGGGGGGGGGGGGGAGTGTCAGAAGATAGCTTAAAGTTTGGGACCTGTCTGAGCCATAGTTAGAGAGAGTGAGCGACAATACGGTTTAGTGTTCTTATTTTTTGTGGTGGGATGGTTTTGGACCAGAGGACTCCTTTTAGGTTGTAAGGTAGGATAGATTCCTCCTCAAACTGGAGCCACTTCAATCCTGGCCGCTTCAATCCTGGCAACAAACGCCTCAAGGACTGCCATCACAGCATCCATGGAGGTTGCAGGAACAGGGGCACTAAGGGTTAACTCTGGCAAGTCTGAGAGAAGCTTTCCGGTTCGGATGCCATATTGCTCACTGTAACTGCCACCTTTGTACTGCAAGGCAGGACCCACAGGCCACCCTCCCGGCCGCAACAGAGAGCAGGGGACCCCCCCCCCCCCCGGAGGGCTCACCACCCGACCATGCTGTAGTACTGCTGAGACAGTTACAAACACTGCATGTGCTGTGCCGTCCCTCAGGAAAGTGTGCTGGAGCCGTTAGCGCTGTTATTCTAGCCACTAGAGGCCAAGAGCTTCTCCAAGATGGCCGCCGACATGCAAAAAAAAACAGCCTGCGGGCTGCAAGAAAATGGCCGCCGCAATTGTAAGTGCGTCATAAGCACAGCCGTCACCAGCAAAATGGCGGCCGATACGGCGTTGTAGTGAAAACACACAGTTCAGCCCCAAAGTGCAATACGGCCACATTACCAGCCCCACGGGTCCCCCCCGCACACACACGGCAGTATAAAACATACAAAAATAGCACCTACAGCAGCCGTAGCCCCCAGGCAGACCCCCCACCTCATGGCCGCCACCCAGAACAGGGAAGGAGGGAGAGGAAGTGAGAGAGAAAAGCAGGGCGAACCCTCAATCGACCTTCCCAGGAATGCACCAGCCGAAACCACCTTGCCAAGGCAAGGGGTTAAAAACTACTTACCCGTCCTGCGACCACCAGCTGAAGGCATTTCAGACAGACCCAACGTCCGATTAAGGCATGGCTGTCGGCCCGGCATACTGACACGGCCATAGAGACCGGTCATATGCGTTCCCTGGAACATGTAGTTTACCGGCCATCCCTGGAGCAACGGGGCATGTCGTGGACGGCCCAGCGCGTAGCTAAAGGTCAGCACACACTCGAAGGCCGAACATGGTGGGGACTACAAGGATCGAGGATCCAGTCGGCAGTTGATTGTAGATCCCAGGATCCAAAAATGCAGGAAAAAAAAAAAATTTTAAACGGAAAAATCCCCAAAAAATCTCCAGAGCACATGGGCTCCAGAAGAGGCATGTCTACTCCTGACGCTAGGCAGAAAAAAAACTGAGCTTGCTTGAAGCAGAGAGAGGGATATACCCGGGGGCCCCGCCCCCTGGGAGGTGCTATACTGAGAAGTGTTTTAACACTTGAAGTGCTGCATTTTCTGCCCAGTCTCTCCTGAAAGGAAGGTGGTATAACCCTAAGGTCAATTGCTGCTGTGTCCTTCCATGAACGGAAGAGAAAATTCACTTTTAATTAAAGTGGTTGTAAACCCACTTTTTTCACTTTTACCTACAGGTAAGCCTATAATAAGGCTTACCTGTAGGTAAGGACAATATCTCCTAAACCTGTACGGTTTAGGAAATATTACCCCTGCAATGCGCCACCGATTGCAGAGGCGCAGGGGGGGGGGGTGTCTACGGCGAAAGGACCGGCATCCGCCGGACCTTGCCAAATTTAAATCTCCCGCGCGCATTTGCGGGAGTGACGTCAACGCCGCTCCAGCCAATCACAGCGCTGGAGCGGCGATACCCGGAAGACACGCCGAGTCAAGATGATATCTTGCTCGGCGTGGACCAGGTAAGTCCCCTTCACCTCGTTCCGAGGTAAGTATTTCATAATGAAATATGCGGTGCATATTAGCTCATTAGGTCTCTTCCTTTGCAGGAGTAAAAAAAAAAAAATTAGGCGGGTTTACAACCGCTTTAAAAAATAAAAAACAGAAAAGTTAGCCCAATTTTTTATATTATATTGAAAAAGATAATGTTACGCAGAGAAAAATGATACCCAACATGTCACGCTTCAAATTTTTCTTTTAAACTGGGTCACTTTTATTCCTATTACAAGTAATGTAAACATCCTTAAGATCTCATATTTAGACTAAAATGCAATAAAAATAAATTGTCATTTGAAAAAAATCACAACAAAAAAAAAGTGCCTTTAAGAAGCGTTTTGACGTCGCTTCTGCCCTGCTATGGAGACGGGTGGGGGCCATCTTCCCCTCACTCGTATCCATGGCAAGCTGCGTTAAGGACCTGATGTCCTCCGCCGCTGCCGACGGCTCAGGTAAGCGGCGGAGGGCACGGAAGAGTGGCGTGAGGGCCGCCCCTCTCCCAACGCGGAGACTACCATTATCGTTTATAGGACCGGCCACAGTAAAGATGAAAATCTCGGTTGTGTGATGACGTATATGTACGTGAGTCGGTCGTTAAGTGGTTAATTGAATTAAGTGGAGCTCATGATATCACCACCCTGCATCTCCACCTTGTTCAATGAGAGAATGCTTTACATTCATTAAGAAATTACAAAGTGTTCTCTGAATGGTACCTGTGCCAAGCAACTGACCTGATCCAGAAGACAACAGCAATCACTCTATTAGCCATGCCTAATACAGTGGTCTCCAGCTTCCTCCAGTTCCTGGTCTTAGGTGGTTCAACTTCCTGTCCTAAGACACCATTACCTCCTTGGAAATGCGTGTCATCATTTCCCAGGAGTCTCTGGGCATTACTGTGCCAAAAAAAAAAAATGAGGTGCCCTTTGACAACGTCATTTTGTGACGAAACTGGTCAGGGCGGAGCCACGCACTAACGTCACCGCGTTAACATGACCCCGGAAGCGCGGGCGCACGTAATTATTTTCTGTTGCGGTTTGTTTTTGTGCTTTTTAGCCGGCAAATTTAAATGTTTAATCTGCTGCACATGTTTTAATAAAACTTCCTGGAAGTATTTCACCATTGCGAGCCCTCGTTTTTTCTCCCCCTCGGTTCTGTGAACTGGACGAGGAGTCTGCATTAGTGGGAAGTACTCTGTTCCAGTGAAACTCATAAGTCCTATGTGGAAGCTCTGTAAGCAGTCGAGGTGATCTCCCTCTTCAGATGCCAGTGGATTGACATGCCTGAATTACATTTGGATCCGGTAAGAGTACATCTTTACTTACCTTTTGATGTGTCTGCAGAATTACTGTGAGATCGATTGTGAATTCCATCCAGGATGTTTTAATCTACAATCACCATTGCCTTTTGTGTAGTATTGGACAATCCTTCACATCCATTCAATCTTTTTTCATATTTGTGATACCAGCTCAAATGGACTAATTGATATTGGATTGCAGTGCAAGTTATTTAATCATATTTACTGCACTTGATCACATCAGTATTAACCCTTATGGACTTTATTTATAAGTTAGATGTATTTATTTATATTGACACGTATAATTAATTCTATTCACAATGTCATAGTGGGGCTGATTTACCAAGCCTGTGCGCCATTAATCATGGTGCACAAGCAGGAGTAAACCTGTTTTTGACATTTACAAAAGAAACACGCTGCCAGTGCAGCGTGTTTCCTCATTTACAAAACTGCCTAATGCGCCCAGGAGAGGGCGCACGGCACGCCAGTACAGAGCTGGCGTGCGGCATTTAGTAATGTAAACATCGGGGATTCGGGCGGGAGTTTATGAGGGGAGGGAGGGGGGTGATGCAGGGGAAGTGAGGTGACATGTGTTTGAACGTGTGTGGCGGGCCGAATTGAAAGCGAAAGTGACTTTTGGGACCCGATCCCCGTGAGCTTGCCAAGTATGCCAGAACATCGGAAGGTTCATTTGCATACTGGGCATGCGCAGAGGGAAAAATCGGGGCTTTCCGTGCGCCTCTTCAGTACGCCGGGAAATTCTTGGTAAATACCAAGGGGCGTAGCAGTGTTTGCACTGCCTGGAGCGACGCACGGGAAGCTCCGAGCTGTTCTCGGGCTGCGCTGACACTGAAGGGGAACTCCGCGCCAAATTTCAAATTTGAAACCGGCGCGGCTTCCCCCCCCAGGGGTACAATAGGCTCTTCGGCTTGGTCCGGAACGTGAGGGGTTAACCTATGCCAAAATCGGCGTGGGGTTCCCCCCAGATCCGTACCAAGCCCTCATCCCAGGCATGCAGTCTGGCCGGACAGGAATGGGGGTGGGGACGAGTGAGCGGCCCCCCCCCTCCTGAGCCGTACCAGACCACATGCCCTCGACATGGGGGAGTGTGTGCTTTGGGGGAGGGGGGCACTGCCCCCCCACCCCAAAGCACTCTTGTCCCCATGTCGATCGGGACAAGAGCCTCTTTCCGACAACCCTAGCCATTGGTTGTCGGGGTATGCGGGCGGGAGCCAATCAGAATCTGGGAGCCCCCTTTAATAAGGTGGCCCCCAGATTTCGGGCCCCCACCCTATGTGAATGAGTATGGGGTACATCGTACCCCTACCCATTCACCTGGTGAAAGTGGTTTTAACTTTGAGGGTCTTCTGCCGCTGCCCCCTTCGAATTTTTCTGCCTGGACGAGGGTCGTACATCCTATCCAGGACTTGGACGTGGCGGGCTTCTCGTCGCTGTTTTCTGCCGCTGCCCCCTTCACCAAAAAGCTCCTGCTTATGGAGGGAGGGCAGTGGGCTTCCGTCGTCTTCTACCGGGGTGAGGGTCGTACATCCCACCCCGGATTTCTTCGCCGGCTTCTGCCTGGCTCCTCCTGGGGCCAGGGCTTCTCTTCGCTGACACTCGCGGGCTTCTTCCATTCGATGTTGACACGGCGAGGTCCGGCGCTGAAATGCCTTCTGAGCGGCGGGCACCGACTTATATTGGCATAGGGCGTGGGCGTGGTTATGCCACCATGTGACCTTAACCCATGTGACAGTGATTCTGACTGCGAGCTACTAGGGACAGGGGCGTTTAAATTATTATTATTTATGTTTGTTATGTAAAAATTCTATAAGACCTCCCCTTCAGGTTGAAAAGCATCAGTTCAGGGGGACCAAAAAAATAAATAAAACACCTCTAATGCTTTAATCCGCCATTGCAGATTTGATTCTGGTAATGCATCTGGAGTGAACTGGGCATGCTCGAACACTTAGAAAAAGAAGCTGGTTGTTTGAGCCTGAAAATGACATGCATCTTTCTGAGCATGCTCAGAAAGCTTGTTTTTTGGCTTAGTAATTTAAGGACATCCTTAACAGGTGTAAGCAGTTACAAGTGCACACAAACTAGAGGCTGACATTTCTTCATGTGTTTCCAATTGGTTCATTAGCACACATGTTATAAAAAGCGTGGATAGTGCACGTGTCAGCTGCCCTCAGAGGGGGCAGATTTGCTGGCTGGAAGTAATGGCGGAGCGAAACAGAGATGTTTTGGAGCAAGTTTTGTTTTTTTTGATGTTTTGTCTGCTGCATAATTTTGCTAAATGTTTCTCAAGATGTTAATGACTAATGTTTTAATCCTGTGAGTCTATCCTGTTATTTCAAAAGCATGATTTATTTTCCAATGACTGTGTGAAATAAACGTTGGTCCGTTTTGATTTTAGTTTTTTATATATATATTTTTTTTGTGTGTTTATTTGTAATTTTTTGTTTTGCTTTCCTTGTTTTGTGGACCAATAAAATTACTTTCAAATTTTGAAGTTTGTTTTGTGATATTTTTTTCATGCTATGGATTTTAACCGCTGCAGCTGAAATAGTTTGGGCCTAAACCATCAAGTGTGATTTGTCTCTTTATGTCCAGACTGACTTTTTAAAGCACATGTGCAAGATGTAGGCAAAGCTGCAAACAGGGCCTGTTTGGAGGGGGGGGGGGGTGGTGTATTGGTGGACAGGCTTGAAGTGCTGTTTTACAGCGCTGTGCTTGAAACTAGCACAAGACAATCCTATTCTAATTGTGGATTGTTTGAGGGAAGCCAATTGAGTGTTCGAACCCCTGCTAGTGTTTTTAGGTTGGGCTTTGTGTCCCTTTTCTTAAAATTGGCTTCACTTCCTGTCACACCGCTGAACAGGAAGTGAGGTTAAAACCCTACCAATGGTCTTTTCTTCGGGACACAGGTCAATCTAACTAGTGTCCCCATTAAGCAAATTGCACTGCAGTGTACACCCCAAATGATTAGTTATTTTGGGGCTTAGTAAAGGCAAAGCCACTGCAATAGAAGCGTAGGCAATGAAAATCAGAAGGGAAGCACTGATGGTTTTTACTTCCAATCCCGCCAAGTTTTTATTTTTCTTCCTTGCTTGTCCACTTGTAGTGCAAAGTGGATTTGCCTTTAGTAAATGGACCCCAAAGTCCAAGATCCCTACTAATTTGGGGTGTACACAGCAAAATGCCATTTCCAAAATGGGAAACTATTTAGAGTGATCTGTGTCCCCAACAAAACATTACTCAGGTTTTTTCCCTCACTTCCTGTTTGGCTGTGTGGCAGGAAGTGAATGAATTAAGTAGAAAGTGACAACATTTGTGAGGTGTGTTTACCCTATCAGGGGTGCAGGCATCCCCAAAACAAACAAGAAAATTGTTGATTTAACATTGGGTGGTGTTTGTGGGGGTCCCTAACACACATTCATACATATTAGCAACGCTGGATCCTGGCCTATTGGCATGGTTATATTTTCTGAAGCCTCTCAATAAAAATGATCTGAAATTTGGGGTTAAACTGGAACTATAATCATCACTTTTATTATTTTGTTTTCTTTCATTTTGGATAGAGTTGGGGGGGGGGGTAGAAGCTCTGTCAGTTTATTTTGTAATATCCCTGTCTGTTTGGGGAGATTGGCTATGGGGCAGGAAGTGAAGGCCAAACAGAAAGTGATCGAAAAACTAGGCAAATTAAGGAACTCCTGTGCCCCCGCCCCCCCCCCCCCCCACAGAACTTGTGTGTGTCCCCTGAAAATTCTTGGGTGGGTCATAAAAAAACAGGGTGTGGCCTTGACAGGAAGGGTGGGTCATTTTTCTATTAGGGGGTGCCAAAATTTGGTCAGGCCTAGGGCAGCACAAAACCTAAATATCCTACTGCATATTAGGGCAGGATTCGAACCAGCAAGCCTTTTGCTGCTAGGTGAACATGCTACACACTACACCATTGTGCTGAACGAACATGATCGCAGCTGAAAGCATGAGATGTTTTTTTTTTTTTTTTCCAAATCCATGCTTTCCAGCCTGGAGGACAGATGTGGGGTCTAATTGACCCCGCCTCTCTCCATAAAGAGGACCTGTCACACACTAGTCCTATTACAAGGGATGTTTACATTCCTTGTAATAGAAAGAAAAGATGAATGAAAAATACAAAAAAAACAAAAAAGGGACAAACAAATAATATTAAGTACAAAATAAAATAACAAAGGAATTTAAATGCTCCTGTCCCTAGTAGCTCGCACTCAGAAGCGAACACGCATGCAAGTCCCACCCACATATGTAAACATCCTTCAAACCCCACATGTGAGGTATCATAGCGTGCGTTAGAGTGAGAGCAATAATTTTAGCACTAGACCTCCTCTGTAACTCAAAACTGGTAACCTGAGAAAAAAAGTCTTGTGTCGCCTATGTAGATTTTTAATAACGAAGTTTAGCGCCATTCCATGAGTGTGCGCAATATGAAAGTGTGACAAGTTAGGTATCTATTTACTCGGTGTAACATCATCTTTCACCTTATCCCTACAAATTGGGCTAGCTTTACTGCTTTCTTATTTTGTCATTCATGAAACAGGGTTTTTTATGAAAGCCAAAAAAAAAAACGTTTATAAATTTTTGGCGCAAATACCGTTGGAAATTTGTAAGAAAAAATGGCCGCCACTTTATTCCCTAGGGTGTTTGTTAATAAAATATATATAATGTTTGGGGGTCCTGAGTAATTTTCAAGGAAGAAAATATAATTGGTACATGAAGGAGAGAAGTGCCAGAATAGGCGCGGTATGGAAGTGGTTAAAGTGCAACAATAAAAAGGGAAAAATTCCTTTAAATTTCGTACCATGGGGGGGGGAAATCAGGGCCGCCATCAGGAATTATGGGGCCCCTTACACAGCTTCAGGCATGGGCCCCCTGGAGCAGAGAATGGGGGGGGTGCTGCCGCCTGAAATTGAAAAGGGGGGGCTGCCGCAATTTGATAAGTGGGGGGTTCCTTTACAAAAAAATAAATATATTAAAATATATATTAAAAAAAGGGTGGTATCCATCTGGGGGCCCTGGGGACCTCTGGGCCCTTTAATAAAAATAAACCTCTGGGCCCTTTAATGTTAAAAAAAAAAAAAAAAAGGAGGGGGGTTACCATCTGGGGCCCTGGGGGTCTCCAGGCATCTGGGCACTTCCAGACCCCCAGGCCCCTTACAGGTGTACTGCCTGTACCCCCCTGATGGCGGCCCTGGGTGTAATGTCAGCATGTGAAAAATGACATTCTGAAGGAAAAAAGCCGTTTAAAACTGACTCGCGGCTATAATGAATTGTCAGCTCCTGGAAATTGCAGGAGAATTCATTCTTAAAAAACACCAAACAAAAAGCGTGGGGGTCCCCCCAAATTCAATAACCAGACCCTTTAGGTCTGGTATGGATATTAAGGGGAACCCCGCCATCAATTTTTCAAAAAAATGACGGCGGGGTTCCCCTTAATATTCATACCAGACCTGAAGGGCCTGTAATGGAATTTGGATAGAACCTCACGTCATTTGAAAAATTATTTTAAAATTCGTACTATGGGGGGGGGGGGGGCGATGTCAGCATGTGAAAAAGTGCACTTTTCCTGTGGTTAGAAATATGTCTTTGCACAAAATGACATTCTGGAAAAAAAAAAAAAAGCCGTTTAAAACTGACTCGCGGCAATAATGAATTGTCGGCTCCCGGGAATTGCAGGAGAATTCATTCTTAAAAAACCCGAACAAAAAAAGCGTGGGGGTCCCCCCAAATTCAATAACCAGACCCTTTAGGTCTGGTATGGATATTAAGGGGAACCCCGCCATCAATTTTTTCAAAAAAATGACGTGGGGTTCCCCCCAAATATCCATAACCAGACCCTTCAGGTCGGGTGTGGAATTTAAGGGGAACTCCACCCCAAATTAAAAAAAAATGGTGTGGAGTCCCCCCTAAAATCCACACCAGACCCCTTATCCGAGCACGTTGACCTGGCCGGCCGCAGAAAAGAGGGGGGGACAGAGCGCGGCCCCCCCCCCCTCTCCTGAACCCAAACAGGCCACATGCCCTCAACATTGGGAGGGTGTTTTGGGGTACCCCCCAAAACACCTTGTCCCCATGTTGATGAGGACAAGGGTCTCTTCCCCACAACCCTTGCCCGGTGGTTGTGGGGGTCTGCGGGCGGGGGGGGGCTTATCGAAATCTGGAAGACCCCTTTAACAAAGGGGCCCTCCAGATCCCTGCCCCCCCCCCTGTGTGAAATGGTAATGGGGTACCTTGTACCTCTACCATTTCACGAGAAAAAAAAGTGTCAAGTGTAAAAAACGACAAGAGCCGGTTTTTGACAAGTCCTTTATTATCTTCTTTTCTTCTTTCCTTCTTTCCTCCGTGTTTCTTCCTCCTTCTTCTTCTTCCTCTGCTTCTGTCTTGGGTCTTCTGTTCCCGCATCTTGCCCGGCGTGTTCTTTCATCTTCTTCTCCTTCCGCTGTCCTTCTCGTCCGCATCTTCTCCTTCTTGTTCTTCGCCGGAGGCGCCGCTTCCAATTGAAATCCCCGCTGTCCACCGGACCACGCCCCCCTCTGACGCCACGGGCAAGCTCTTAGGAAAGTCCCCGTGTGGTGCCTGTGCGTCAGAGGGGGGCGTGGTCACATGTCAGAAAGCGGGCAATTCAATTGGAAGCGGCAAAGAAAAAGCCGCGCACAAGCTTCCAATTGAATTGCCTGCCCTCTGACATGTGACCACGCCCCCCTCTGACGCACTTGCAGCACACTTTTAAGAGCTTGCCCGTGGCGTCAGAGGGGGGCGTGGTCCGGTGGACAGCGGGGATTTCAATTGGAAGCGGCGCCTCCGGCGAAAAACAAGAAGGAGAAGATGCGGACGAGAAGGACAGCGGAAGGAGAAGATGGAAGAACACGCCGGGCAAGATGCGGGAATAGAAGACCCAAGACAGAAGCAGAGGAAGAAGAAGATGGAGGAAGAAACCCGAAGGAAAGAAGAAAGAAGATAATAAAGGACTTGTCAAAAACCGGCTCTTGTCTTTTTTTACACTGACACTTTTTTTTTTCTTGTGAAATGGTAGAGGTACAAGGTACCCCATTACCATTTCACACAGGGGGGGGGGTCGGGATCTGGGGGGCCCCTTTGTTAAAGGGGTCTTCCAGATTTTCGATAAGCCTCCTGCCCGCAGACCCCCACAACCACCGGGCAAGGGTTGTGGGGAAGAGACCCTTGTCCTCATCAACATGGGGACAAGGTGTTTTTGGGGGGTACCCCAAAACACCCTCCCAATGTTGAGGGCATGTGGCCTGGTGCGGTTCAGGAGAGGGGGGGGCCGCGCTCTGTCCCCCCTCTTTTCTGCGGCCGGCCAGGTCAACGTGCTCGGATAAGGGGTCTGGTGTGGATTTTAGGGGGGACTCCACGCCATTTTTTTTTAATTTGGGGTGGAGTTCCCCTTAAATTCCACACCAGACCTGAAGGGTCTGGTTATGGATATTTGGGGGGAACCCCACATCATTTTTTTTTTTACAATTGACGGCGGGGTTCCCCTTAATATCCATACCAGACCTAAAGGGTCTGGTTATAGAATTTGGGGGGACCCCCACGTTTTTTTTTTTGGTGTTTTTAATGAATGAATTCTCCTGCAATTGCCGGGAGCCGACAATTCATTATTGCCGCGAGTCAGTTTTAAATGGCTTTTTTCCTTCAGAATGT
The DNA here is from genome assembly GCA_029574335.1 of Rana kukunoris. Taxonomy (NCBI): domain Eukaryota; kingdom Metazoa; phylum Chordata; class Amphibia; order Anura; family Ranidae; genus Rana; species Rana kukunoris. Next base: position 9,525,718 of record CM056054.1, on the reverse strand, counting down.
AATTTTTCACATGCTGACATTACACCCAGGGCAGCCATCAGGGGGGGTACAGGCAGTACACCTGCAGGGCCGCCATTAGGGGGGTACAGGCATTACACCGCCCGGGGGTCCCTAGGGGCCCGGATGGGAACCACCCTAAAAAAAAAAAAAACTTTTTTTTTTTTTTTTTATGGCTCCGAAGGTCCCCAGGGGCCCGGAGGCCACTAAGGGCCCCAGATGGCAAGCCCTTTTTTTTATTAAAAATATATATATATTTAAAAAAATATATATATATTTTTTATATATTTTTCTTTTTTTTTTTTATTAAAGGGCCAATTTTTTTTCTTTTATTTTTTTAGAGGTCCGGAGGTCCACAGGGACCTGGAGATCTCTAGGGCCCCAGATGACAACCCCCCTTTTTTTCTAAAATAAATATTATTTTTTTTATTTTTTATTTCTTTTGTTTATATAATATTTACAAAACACCCTCCCAATGTTGAGGGCATGTGGCCTGGTGCGGTTCAGGAGAGGGGGGGGCCGCGCTCTGTCCCCCCTCTTTTCTATATTATTATTATTATTAAAGGGCCCAGAGGTCCCCAGGGCCCCATGTGTCAAACCCCCTTTTTTTATAATTGTTTATTTTTTTTATTTTTTTTTATATATTTTTTTTTTTATTAAAGGGCCCAGAGGTCCCCAGCTCCCATTTTTGCTTATAAAATTTTTGCTTATAAAAATGTTATAAACATTTTCCCCAGGTTTGTTATTTTTTACTTTAATTTCTTTTTTAAAGTGTATTTTGTGCGTGAAGTCGAGAGAGAGGAGCTGGACTTGCAATCGCCATCCTTCTCCATGCCCCCGGTGGCAATGGTGGGTGTGAGGGGGGCCCTCCCACTCACCCCACCCTACCTGCTACACTTGGGAGCCCGATGGGACAGAGGGACTCCCCCTATGAGGGAGTGTAGCCCACCCAGCCAGCCCTGTAGGTCCTTCGCCTCCCTTTATTTTAGGAGACCTCATGGCCAAAGTGCGTGCAAGGGTGGTGTTTTTTTTTGGGGGGGTGGGCGTACTAAGCACAGGTGTACCTTGCATAGCACACCCACCGGGAGCCGGGCTGAGACCACCAAACTCAATTCACATGTAGCCGAGACCGGGATCCGAACCCTTGGCTGCAGAGGTGAACGGCTTGTCAGCGCAGTGCCATCACGTTGAGCCACCGCAGCTCCCACCCCATGTTATTTTTTTTTAGATTTTTGGTAGTTATTTTTTAGTAAAGGGCCCAGAGCTCCCAAGGCAACCCCCTTTTTTATTATTTTATATATATATATATATATTTTTTTTAATTTATTTTTCATTAAAGGGCCCAGAGGTTTATTTTTATTAAAGGGCCCAGTGGTCCCCAGGGCCCCCGGATGGCTACCACCCTTTTTAATATATATTTTTCTATATGTATTTTTTAGTAAAGGAACCCCCCGCTTATCAAATTGCGGCAGCCCCCCCCCCCCTTCTCAATATCAGGCGGCAGCACCCCCCCCCCCTGTTCTCTGCTCCAGGGGGCCCATGCCTGAAGCTGTGTAAGGGGCCCCATAATTCCTGATGGCGGCCCTAATTGCCCCCCCCCCCCCCCCCATGGTACGAAATTTCAAGGAATTTTTCACTTTTATTGTTGCACTTTAACCACTTCCATACCGCGCCTATTCTGGCACTTCTCTCCTTCATGTAAGAATTATATTTTCTTCCTTGAAAATTACTCAGGACCCCCAAACATTATATATATTTTATTAACAAACACCCTAGTGAATAAAGTGGCGGCCATTTTTTCGGACACATTTCCAACAGTATTTGCGCCAAAATTTTTCAAACGTTTTTTTTTTTGTTTGGCTTTCATGAATGACAAAATAAGAAAGCAGTAAAGCTAGCCCAATTTTTAGGGATAAGGTAAAAGATGATGTTACACCGAGTAAATAGATACCTAACTAGTCACGCTTTCATATTGCGCACACTCATTGAATGGCGCTAAACTTCGTTATTAAAAATCTCCATAGGCAACGCTTGACTTTTTTTCTCAGGTTACCACTTTTGAGTTACAGAGGAGGTCTAGTGCTAAAATTATTGCTCTCACTCTAACGCACGCTATGATACCTCACATGTGGGGTTTGAAGGATGTTTACATATGTGGGTGGAAATTCCTTTTTTATTTTATTTTTTAACTTAATATTTTCATTTTTGCACTTGTTTGTCCCTTTTTTTGTATTATTTTTCACTTTTCTTCCTATTACAAGGAATGTAAACATCCCTTGTAATAGGACTAGTGTGTGACAGGTCCTCTTTATAGAGAAAGGCGGGGTCAATTAGACCCCACATCTGTCCTCCAGGCTGGAAAGCATGGAATTGGTAAAAAAAATAAAAAAAAATAAACATCTCATGCTTTCAGCTGCAATCATGTTCGTTCAGCACAGTAGTGTAGTGTGTAGCAGGTTCACCTAGCAGCAAAAGGGTTGCTGGTTCGAATCCCGCCCGTGACACTATCTGCCTGGAGTTTGCATGTTCTCCCTGTGCGGGTTTCCTCCCACAATCTAAAAACATGCTGTAAATCGGATCCTGTCTAAATAAGCCCTAATATGCAGTAGGATATTTAGGTTTTGTGCTTCCCTAGGCCTGACCAAATTTTGGCACCCCCTAATAGAAAAATGACCCACCCTTCCTGTCAAGGCCACACCCTGTTTTTTTATGACCCACCCAGGAATTTTCAGGGGACACACACAAGTTCTGTGGGGGGGGGGGACCTGGGGGGGCCCTTAATTTGCCTAGTTTTTCGATCACTTCCTGTTTGGCTATGGGGCAGGAAGTGAAGGCCAATCTCCCCAAACGGACAGGGATAATACAAAATAAACTGACAGAGCTTCTAACCCCCCCCCCCCCCCCAACTCTATCCAAAATGAAAGAAATCTAAAAAATAAAAGTGATGATTATTGTTCCAGTTTAACCCCAAATTTCAGATCATTTTATTGAGAGACTTAAGAAAATATAACCATGCCAATAGGCCAGGATCCAGCGTTGCTAATATGTATGAATGTGTGTTAGGGACCCCCACAAACACCACCCAATGTTAAATCAACTATTTTCTTGTTTGTTTTGGGGATGCCTGCACCCCTGATAGGGTAAAGACACCTCACAAATGTTGTCACTTTCTACTTAATTCATTCACTTCCTGCCACACAGCCAAACAGGAAGTGAGGGAAACACCTGAGTAATGTTTTGTTGGGGACACACAGATCAATATAAATAGTTTCCCATTTTGGAAATGGCATTTTGCTGTGTACACCCCAAATTAGTAGGAATCTTGGACTTTGGGGTCCATTTACTAAAGGCAAATCCACTTTGCACTACAAGTGGACAAGCAAGGAAGAAAACTCAAAACTTGGCGGGATTGGAAGTAAAAACCATCAGTGCTTCCCTTCTGATTTTCATTGCCTACGCTTCTACTGCAGAGCGGCTTTGCCTTTACTAAACCCCAAAATAACTAATCATTTGGGGTGTACACTGCAGTGCAATTTGCTTAATGGTGACACTAGTTAGATTGACCTGTGTCCCAAAGAAAAGACCATTGGTAGGGTTTTAACCTCACTTCCTGTTCAGCTGTGTGACAGGAAGTGAAGCCAATTTTAGGAAAAGGGACACAAAGCCCAACCTAAAAACACTAGCAGGGGTTCTAACACTCAATTGGCTTCCCTCAAACAACCCACAATTAGAATAGGATTGTCTTGTGCTAGTTTCAAGCACAGCGCTGTAAATCAGCACTTCAAGCCTGTCCACCAATACACCACCCCCCCCCCCCCTCCAACAGGCCATGTTTGCAGCTTTTCCTACATCTTGCACATGTGCTTTAAAAAGTCAGTCTGGACATCAGTTCTAGGAAACATTACTTACCGCTTTGTCCTTCCTTTTCTGGTGACTAAACATTTCATGCATACACACCAGGAAAGAGCTTAGAGACAAATCACACTTGATGGTTTAGGCCCAAACTAGTTCAGCTGCAGCGGTTGAAATCCATAGCAGGAAAAAAATATCACAAAACAAACTTCAAAATTTGAAAGTAATTTTATTGGTCCACAAAACAAGGAAAGCAAAACAAAAAATTACAAATAAACACACCAAAAATATATAAAAACACCTAAAAACAAAAAAGACCAACGTTTATTTCACAGTCATTGGAAAATAAATCATGCTTTTGAAATAACAGGATAGACCCACAGGATTAAAACATTAGTCATTAACATCTTGAGAAACATTTAGCAAAATTATGTAGCAGAGAAAACATCAAAAAATACAAAACTTGCTCCAAAACATCTCTGTTTCACTCCGCCATTACTTCCAGCCAGCAAATCTGCCCCCTCTGAGGGGCAGCTGACACGTGCAGTATCCACGCTTTTTATAACATGTGTGCTAATGAACCAATTGGAAACACATGAAGAAATGTCAGCCTCTAGTTTGTGTGCACTTGTAACTGCTTACACCTGTTAAGGATGTCCTTAAATTACTAAGCCAAAAAAACAGCTTTCTGAGCATGCTCAGAAAGATGCATGTCATTTTCAGGCTGAAACATCCAGCTTCTTTTTCTAAGTGTTCGAGCATGCCCAGTTCACTCGAAATGCAGTACCAGAATCAAATCTGCAATGGCGGATGAAAGCATTAGAGGTGTTTAATTTTTTTTTGGTCCCCCTGAACTGATGCTTTACAAGCTTATAGAATTTTTAGGTAACAAACATAAATAATAATAATTTAAACGCCCCTGTCCCTAGTAGCTCGCAGTCAGAAGCGAACAAGCAGCATTTTTTTTGTTTCCGGTTACCAGTTTAGATTTACAGATGAGGTCTAGTGCTAAAAGTATTCCTCTTGCTCTTACGCACGCTATGATACCTCACATGTGTGGTTTGAAGGATGTTTCCATATGTGGGCGGGCCTTAAATGTGTAAGTCCCGCCCACATATTCCCCACATGTGAGGTATCATAGCGTACGTTAGAGCGAGAGCAATACTTTTAGCACTAGACCTCCTCTGTAAATCTAAACTGGTAACCTGAAACACATAAAAAAGCGTTGCCTATGGGTATTTTCAAGTACTGAAGTTTGGCGCCATTCCATGAGTGTGTGCAATATTAAAGTGTAACATGTTGGGTATCTATTTACTCGGTGTAACATCATCTTTCACATTATGGCCATAAATTGGGCTAACTTTAGTGTTTTCCTAATTTGTAACCACTTGAGCCCCAGAGCATATTACTGGTCCCTGACGGGGCCAGTTTTTGCATTTCAACACTGCGTCATTTTGACTGACAATTGCGTGGTTGTGCGACGTGGCCCCCAAACAAATTTGGCGTCCTCATTTCCCCCCCCCCCCCCCAAAAAAATGTTTATTTTTATTTTTTTGGTGGTATTTGATCACCTCTGCGCTTTTTCTTATTTTTGCTTGAGCCAAAAATATAGCGACAATTTGGTAAATAAAAAAACATATTTTTTACTGTTTGCTATAATAAATCTCCCCCAAAATATATTCAAAAAATGTTTGCCCTCAGTTTAGGCCGATAAGTATTCTTCGACATATTTTTGGTTGCAAAAGATCACAATAAGCGTTTGATTGGTTTGGGCAAAAGTTATAAGTAGGGGTTGGTCTTATGGGTTTTTTTGGAATAATTTTTTGTTTTACTAGTAATGGTGGCTATCATTGTTTTTTCTGTCTAATGCGACATTGTGGCGGACACATTTTTGTGAGATTTGGCATTTTTCTAGCGAGCAATGGTATAGAAATGCATTGCTTACTATAAAAATGACACTGGCAGGGAAGGGGTTAACACTAGGGGCGCGGAAGGGGTTGAATATGTTACCTGGGTGTGTTCTAACTGTAAAGGGGGTGTGACTGTGTAGGGGAAATGACAGATCGCTGTTCATACATTGTAGGGACAGACGAGCAGGCATTCCCCCCCCCCTGACAGGACCGGGATAAAGGGGAACTCCACCCCAAATTAAAAAAAAATGGCGTGGGGGTCCCCCTTCAGGTGCACAACAGGCTCTTAGATTTGATCTGGAACATAAGGGGTTAAACCCACGCCAAAAACGGCGTGGGGTTCCCCCTCAGATCCAGACCAAACCCTTCTCCCAGGCACGCAGTCTGGCCAGACAGGAATGGGGGTGGGGACGAGCGAGCGCCCCCCCCTCCTGAGCCGTACCAGATCACATGCCCTCGACATGGGGGAGTGTGTGCTGTGGGGGAGGGGGGCACTGCCCCCCCACCCCAAAGCACTCTTGTCCCCATGTCGATAGGGACAAGAGCCTCTTCCCGACAACCCTGGCCGTTGGTTGTCGGGGTATGCGGGCAGGGGGCTTATCAGAATCTGAGAGCCCCCTATAATAAGGGGGCCCCCAGATTCTGGCCCCCCATCCTATGTGAATGAGTATGGGGTACATCGTACACCTACCCATTCACCGGGTGGAAAAGTGTAAACACAAATAAACCACACAGAAAAAAATAATTTATTAGTCAGCTCTGGGGGTCTTCTGCCGGGACCCCCCAGCACCAGCCCATTGGGCCCCGGGCTTTGCCGTTTTCTGCCGGGGGGACACCCACCGATGCTCTCCGCCATGTCCAGCCAGGCCCCCACCCCAAAATAAGCTCTTGTGCATCCGGGGGGGCGGCCGAAACCAGCTGAGAACAACGGGGGGCGGAGCCCCTCGGTCTTCCAGACGTTTTCTGCCGGGGGGCTCCAGCCCCGCACCGGTCTTCGCCGCCGCCTTCTGCCGGGGGGGGGACACCCACCGATGCTCTCAGCCATATTCGGGGGCTTAACCCCTCCTCGGTCTTCGCCTTCCGTCGGGGGGGTACACCTACCCCCCCGGTCTTCGCCGCCGCCTTCTGCCGGGGGGGTACACCTACCCCCCCCGGTCTTCGCCGCCGCCTTCCGCCGGGGGGGTACACCTACCCCCCCGGTCTTCGCCGCCGCCTTCCGCCGGGGAGAGAGACACCCACCGATGCTCTCCGCCATGTTCGGCCAGGCCCCCTACCCCAAATTAAGCTCTTTCACATCCAGGGGGGCGGCGGAAATGGCGGAGAACAACGGGGACGTCGCCACTCCTCGGTCTTCTAGCCGTTTTCTGCCGGGGGGGGAAACACCCACCCATGCTCTCCGCCATGCTCGACTGGGCCCCCACCCCAAAATTAAGCTCCTTTACATCCGGGGGGGGGCCGGCCGAAAACAGCGGAGAACAACGGGGGTGTCGCCCCACCTCGGGCTCCTCCGCTTCTGCCTGGCTCCTCCCGAGGCCAGGGCTTCTTTCGCCGTCTTCTGCCGGAGGGCGCCACTCTCCGGGCTTCTCGTGGCTGTCTTCCGCCGCGGGGCACCACCCGCGGGGGCCAGGCCTTCTTCCGCCACCGCCCCCTTCGATTTCTTCTGCCTGGACGAGGGTCGCACATCCCATCCAGGACTTGGACGTGGCGGGCTTCTCGTTGCTGTCTTCTGCCGCTGCCCCCTTCACCACGAAGCTCCTGCTTATGGAGGGAGGGCAGCGGGCTTCCGACGTCTTCGACCGGAGCGAGGGTCGTACATCCCACTCCGGATTTCTTTGCCAGCTTCTGCCTGGCTCCTCCTGGGGCCAGGGCTTCTCGTCGCTCTCTTCCGCCGCGGGGTGACACTCGCGGGCTTCTTCTTCCATTCGATGTTGACACGGCGAGGTCCGGCGCTGAAATGCCTTCTGAGCGGCGGGCAGGGACTTATATTGGCATAGGGCGTGGGCGTGGTTATGCCAACATGTGACCTTAACCCATGTGACAGTGATGTCACATCACATCAGATCGGAGCTTCGTGGTGAAGGGGGCCGCGGCGGAAGACAGCGGCGGCGAAGACCGGGTTGGGTTGGCGGAAGACCCCCGGAGCTGGCTAATAAATTATTTTATTCTTGTGTGGTTTATTTGTGTTAACACTTTTCCCACCAGGTGAATGGGTAGGGGTACCATGTACCCCATACTCATTCACATAGGGTGGGGGGCCAGAATCTGGGGGCCGCCTTATTAAAGTGGCTCTCAGATTCTGATTGGCTCCCGCCCGCATACCCCGACAACCAATGGCCAGGGTTGTCGGGAAGAGGCTCTTGTCCCTATCGACATGGGGACAAGAGTGCTTTGGGGTGGGGGGGCAGTGCCCCCCTCCCTCAAAGCACACACTCCCCCATGTCAAGGGCATGTGGTCTGGTACGGCTCAGGAGGGGGGGGGGCGCTCGCTCGTCCCCACCCCCATTCCTGTCCGGCCAGACTGCATGCTTGGGATGAGGGCTTGGTACGGATCTGGGGGGGAACCCCACGCCGATTTTGGCGTGGGTTAACCCCTCACATTCCGGACCAAGCCGAAGAGCCTATTGTGCCCCTGGGGGGGAAGCCGCGCCGGTTTCAAATTTGAAATTTGGCGCGGAGTTCCCCTTCAGTGTCAGCACAGCCCGAGAACACCTCGGAGCTTCCCGTGCGTCGCTTCACGCAGTGCAAACACTGCTACGCCCCTTGGTATTTACCAAGAATTTCCCGGCGTACTGAAGAGGCGCACGCAAAGCCCCGATTTCTCCCTCTGCGCATGCCCAGTATGCAAATGAACCTTCCGAGGTTCTGGCGTACTTGGCAAGCGCACGGGGACCGGGTCCCAAAAGTCACTTTCGCTTTCAATTCGGCCCGCCACACACGTTCAAACACATGTCACTACACTTCCCCTGCATCACCCCCCTCCCTCCCCTCATAAACTCCCGCCCGAATCCCCGATGTTTACATTACTAAATGCCGCACGCCAGCTCTGTACTGGGGTTCGCCATTCAATATAAGGAAAGAAAAATGGACAGCCGCACTCCAATGGATGAAAAGACTTAAAAATAGTGCCTGTTTATTCCAGTCAAAAAACTAAAACAGCAAACAGTGGGGTAACAAAAGCTGACGCGTTTCACATCGACAACCGATGCTTAGTCATAGCTAGTCATAGTGTTCGCCATTCAGGCTAGAACTTTTCCCCTGTTCGGGAGTTCTACTGCGAACCGAACAGTGGAGTGTTTGGCCCATCTCTAGTCAATAAACAAACACAGCCCATCTTACGGCCGAGCCCACATGTGTGCCCCTATAGCAAGCATCTTGCTAAGGGGGCATACAGAGAAAAGGAGGAGCCCAGAGCGCCAACGTGGGACCCCAGACAAGGAGGTTCAGGTTACTCTATGCAAAACCATTACACAGAGCAGGTAAGTATAACAGTTTTGTTATTTTTTTCAAATTTTACAATTTTACTATCACTTTACCTCAGAAGATTTGTCAACTGTCTCTGCCCCCGAAAAATAATACAGCAAAAATGTCCTCTTGCATTATTTAATTTTTTCAGCATTTTTGATATGCTACATGTGTCCTATAGAGGCAGCTTCTCTTTGGACCAAAGTTTTTACTCCGGTCACATTTTTCTTTAATACGCATTGACCGCAAGGACCGCAGTAAGTTGACATAGTTTTTATTGTAAGAACTTTTTTTTCTATAATTAGAATTCTCTAAAAGCGGGGGGTTCCGCGGGGTTATCATTTTTTTTTTGCATTCTTCTTGCGCTCTTACCTTTAGCACCCCTCCACCAGTGTGTCCCACTCCTTTAGCCGCCGTAATCTGTCTTCTCGAGGAAACAATATTTTATAAAAAAGGAGCGATAGACGTTTCCATTTTAACTGCGGGCACTGTGAAGCCCACAGTCTAGTCTTCCGGGATACAGTGAATGCTGACCTCCCAGCATTTACCGCTCTATCCCGTGCATGTGCAGTGTTGACGGCGAGCGTCGCCGTCAACACTACATGGTAGCCATAACAACGCGGGATATCGCGGGATTACACCACATCGCGTCTCCTGGGATTCTCATGACTCACTCCCAGGAGACATAGCGCTGGTTGGGGGGAAAAAGACCATACACGCCCACTCCCCGCGGGGAATGTTGATTGACAGGACACAAACGCCAGCAATACCAAGGTAAGAATGGCGATTAAAAAAAAACAAACAAACAGTGGATTATTTATTGTCTATGGCTAGTAGTTGACTTCAGCCAAAGTGAAAATTTAGGGTGAACCTCCTCCAAAACTCCCATCCCTCACAGTGAAATCCAGACCCACCCAGAGCCTACAGAGCCCTACAGCATTTCAGTACATATTTTATATTACTATTCTTTCACACTGAACCCCTGCTCTACTGTAAGTGATTGTTGTCTTTTAATGCAGTAAATGTTGTGTCCACCAGATAATAGACATGTGCGTTCGTTTTCGTTAGAATGCATTTTCGTCCGAAAATCTGTTTTTTTCGTTATCGTTTTAACAAACGATAACGAAAGTGCAAGAAACGAAAACTGAAAGATCCGACATAAAAAATGCTTTGTTTTCGTTGCGGTAAAAATTTGATATAGAGAGATTCGACATTATAGGGAAAAGATTTGACATTATAGGGAAAAGATTTGATATTATAGGGAAAAGATTTGACACTATAGGGAAAAGATTTGACATTATAGGGAAAAGATTTGACACTATAGGGAAAAGATTTGACACTATAGGGAAAAGATTTGACATTATAGGGAAAAGATTTGACATTATAGGGAAAAGATTTGACACTATAGAAACACTATAGAAATAATAGATTCGACATTACAGAGAATAGATTTCGATTTATGAGAAAATAGATTCGACATTATTACTAGTCATACAACATTAGAATTCTTGTAGGCGGAATATTCGAACGGAAATGTGCGATTCGACCTAAAGATTCGACATTCCGTCGAATATTCTTTTAACCATTCGACAGAAACCAAAAAGATTTGACGTTCCGTCGAATATTCTTTTGACCATTCGACAGAAACCAAGTATTATTGGATTTTCGGACGAAAGCTATTCCCCAACGAAAAACGAAATAAATCAAAACGATTTTCGGGAGTAACTAAATAAATGTATTTTCCAAACGAAAAAAGGAAACAAAATATTCCAGTCTGCACATACCTACCAGATAATATAACAAGAATACAAACATAAAACATGTCTAATAAAATAATATATATTATCAGAGCCTCTTATGATCCCAGTGAGTAGATCATACCCCTGGATTATCTTACCTTGGTATACTGTCGGTGTGAAGCGTTCTGTTCCTCTGCTGAGTATGAGCTCCGTCTTCACGGCTCGCTTTATATAGAACATAGCGGATGCATCACTAACTTTCACTTTTATATATTTCGTAAGATAGGCGGGTTCCATGGTCATAGATTCCTCCATGCCCCAAGGATACAGGGAAAAAACCTGATACTGAAATAAAGTAACTGAATTTCTTCTAAATAGAAGGTCACGTCATACAGTTTAATCTGAAGCCTGGACAATAAGCTAAATGCTCAGATAAATATACCTATAAATGTACAAATGAATTATAGTTCATTATTGATACGTTCTATATAATTTGATAGGACTGAGGTCCTTCCTTAGTGGTTGTTCCATTTGCAACACCAGCTGGGATAGTGCGCCTGTGTTGCAGTGGACTTTTAAAGCGGAACACCAGGTACAGACGTCTTTATATAAACTCTGTTGTAAATAATAAAAAAAAAAAGTTATCTAAAACCAGGTGTGTAAATTGTTTAGATCTCTTAAATTTACTTAAAGGGTCACTAAAAGGAATTTTTTTTTTTAGCTAAATGGCTTCTTTTACCTTACTGCAGTCCTGGTTTCATGTCCTCATTGTTCGTTTTTGCTCTGATGTTGCTGTAATTCTTCTCTGATCTCCACACTTCCTGGTTGTCTGTTTCCTGATCACCACAGTACTGGGAGCTTCTCACTGTGGTCACTAATCAAGGAGGTGTGATTACTGTGTGTCTAAAACCCCTCAGCGACAATCCAGTTTCGTTTTACAAACCATCACTGCCCTCTATTGGCTCTGTGGCTCTGTACATTAGAGAGACAGGAAACAGCATGCAAAAACGAAACTAAACTGCAGGCACATTATATGACTGATTTCTATCTATTTTTAATAATTTTAAGGAATTTTAAGGAATCAGTTAACTATTATGGGCCAGATTCTGCGTCTGAGCCCTCCTATCTATGCGCCTGATTCATAGAATCAGTTACGCATAGATTTCCATTAGATACAACTGGCATAAATTTCTTACGCCATTGTATCTTATTTTCATGTTTTAGGCTGGACGCTAGGTGGCGTTCCCGTCTAAAATATGCAAATGAGCCTATACGCCTCTCCTGTCCACCTGGCTGCACCTCCCCTCTCCTGTCCACCTGGCTGCACCCCTATCTCCTGTCCACCTGACTGCACCTCTCCTCTCCTGTCCACCTGGCTGCACCTCCCCTCTCCTGTCCACTTGACTGCACCCCACTTCCTCCAACTGGCTGCACCCCCTTTCCTGTCTACCTGGCTATATCCTCCCTCCACCTGGCTGCACCCCCTCTCCTGTCCACCTGGCTTCACCCTTCCCCCACCTGGCTGCACCCCCTCTCCTGTCCACCTGGCTTCATCCTTCCCCCACCTGGCTGCACCCCCTCTCCTGTCCACCTGGACCAGTTCTGGTGCTAGAAATTATTGAATTCATTTAGATTATCTTTTTTTTGGGGGGGGGGGGGCGCAAGTAGCTGTTCTCGCCTAGGGTGCAAAATAGTCTAGCACCGGCCCTGGGTGCAGGTAAGCGCATTACATTTGCAACCTGTATTTGCGGTATCATTAAGTTAACATTGACACCCACTGCAGATTGCAACTGCAGTGCGTTTTGAATGCGATGTGGGAAATGCACACGGTATGCTGGTTTCTTGCACTGCATGTTGGAGTGAGTGAGTGAGTAACTTGTATAGCGCAACAAATGCAAACTTAATCTCCTCAAGACGCTTTGCATCCAGTGTTGTTGTGATACTTAGAAGAGGTGCGTCTTCAGTTTTTTCCTAAAAGCCCAATGGTTTTCTTTCAAGCGGATGGTCGTGGGTAGAGCATTCAAAAGCCGGGGTCCTTGGACTGCAAATTTACGTTCTCCCTTTGTTCTTTTCCCAGGAAGGTCCCACAAAAAACGGGATCGTTGGGATGTGTGCCTTATGCCCCATACACACGATCAGGCTTTTGCCCAGCCAAATTACATTGGATTTCTATCGGAGAAAAATAGAACATATCTATATCTAAACTCCGATGGAATTCCTCAGAATAACCAATGAAAAAACTCAGATGGGGCTACACACGATCGAAAAATCTGATGTAAAAAGTCTGTCTGACTTTTTCCATCGGAAATTCCGATTGTGTGTACAAGGCATAAGGATTATATCCATAAAATCTCCTAGTCAGACCATGCACCCATAGCCTTGGATATTATGGATACACATAAAAGCTCTCATGCTAATTTACGGAGAAACCATATCTAAAAATTGTCCAACCCAAAATATATCGCTCGGAAGTTACTGCCAAACTGAAAGATTTTTTTTATGTACAATGATATTGGTGTTTATTCTGCTGCTACTTTGTGGTGCACTCACATGCGCAGGGCTGAACCTAGGCAGGGTGCACAGGGTGCTTTGCAGAGGTGGGGGGCGCCAAAGTGGCAGAGTTCTCCCCTCCCTCCTTCTCTCCTTGTTTGTGTCCGTCCAGAACTGAGCATAGGGGTGTGTCCATCCAGAACTGATGTGTCTCTGATCATCTCCTTTACCATGTCTGCAGTCTCTGACCGTCTCCTGTACAATGTCTGCAGTCTCTGACCGCCTCCTGTACTATGTCTGCAGTCTCTGACCATCTCCTGTACAATGTCTGCAGTCTCTGACCATCTCCTGTACTATGTCTGCAGTCTCTCACCGTCTCCTGTACCATGACTGCAGTTTCTGACCGTCTCCTGTACTATGTCTGCAGTCTCTGACCATGTCACGATCAGGCTCAAAGGCCAGTAGCTATAGCAGTTGCAGAACAGGTATACAGGCAGTCAATTCTGGCAGATGACACAGGCTCACCTGAGGTGTGGAGTCTAAGCGCTAACCGGTGTTCAGCAGAGCTCCTGATGGTGGAGATGGATTTTGCTGCATGTTAGCACCAGGTCACGATCCTCAGGTTTGCCCCACCAGGAGGTGAGCAAGCCAGGGTCCAGTAGTGGATAAGCAGATAAGGGTGAAACAGCAGTGTGGTCAGTAAACAAGCCAAGGAATCAGTCACGAGTGGCTACAGGTTGGGATCAAGCAGAAGAGTAGTTAAAAAACAGGCCGAGGGTCAAACACGGGTGGTTGCCAATTGGGATCAGGCAGTTGAGTAGTCCAGGAACAGGCCGGGGGTCAAACACAGGTGGTTGAAGGTACAAATGCAAGCAGAAACAACAACAGCAAGGCTCTGGCAGGGAAGGCACAATAACCTGGCAAAGAGGAAGTGTTGAGATAAGGCTTTTATAGGAAGTTTATGGGAGGAGCAAGGGGTTTAAGGTCCAAGTCAGGTCAGCATCCCAGATAGCTCACTGGGAAAAGACAATGCCAGGCACAGAAGAGGTCCCAGGTTCAAGCCCAGGTTCTGACAGACCATCTCCTGCATTATGTCTGTAGTATGTCTGGGGCTCCTACTGAGGCCCCGTACACACGGCCGAGGTTCTCGCTGAAAATCAGCGAGAACCTCGCTGGAATGCACATTCCAGCGAGGACCTCGGCCGTGTGTACGGTCTCGGCGAGCTTCCCGTCGGGAAGCCCGTCGAGCCGAAATAGAGAGCACGCTCTCTATTTCCTCGACGGCCCGCCTGGAAGAATGGCTGGTTGCCATTCCCAACGGGCGGGTCGCCGAATCCGATGGCCGGGAGAGAACCTCGACGGGCGGAACGATGTGTTCTGCCCGTCGAGGTTCTCTGCCGTGTGTACGGCACCTAACAGACTCTCTAACAGAGGGTGACCACATGTCCCGGATTGACCGGGAAAGTCCCGCATTTTGCAGGTCTGTCCCGGGCACATTCATTCCAGGACAATACAGTGTCCCGGAATGAAACTGACACAGCCACCCCCCCAGACCAATCTGATGCCCCCAAAAAAGGCCACCACATCACCGTTTACTCACTGACAGTACTTGTCCTGGCCGAGAATGCCTGGAGAAGCACAATCCCCACCCCCTGCTTGTGATTGGAGAAATCATAAATCCTACCTCTTGTGTCCAATCACTGTGCTGTGATTCGTTACAGCACAAGCTGATTTTTGGGAGGGGCGGGTGTAACAGAATGGCCCGTGACACCCAGAGACTTTTGAAGGATGGGGGTACTCCTGTGCCAGAGTCACTAATGACTCTTGGGTCTAGGGTCACCCTGTACACTTTTGGGCATAGGGTGACTGAGAAATGATAAATCATGTTTGCAGGATATCTTGGAATATTACAGTTTGGTTAATGATGTCCACAACCGGTCAATAATGACTCATTCCTCTGTGTAACAGACTTTTGAGATGCTAATTAAGTCTACCTGGCTGAATACTGTTTTGTGTCTATTGTACTAATTAAGTCTGTACAGGCCAATGTCTAACTTGGAGGTGTTAATTGAGTCTGCTCCTAAGATCTTTCATTGTGTATGCTAATGACACTGCTTTGTGTGAAGTCTATTGATGAATAGATGTGGAATGTGTCTTGTCAGCTGTAGTAATTAACTTCTGTAATTCGGTGCCCGAACGTCTGACATAGGAATGTGTATTATGCAGGTGAATAGCTGTTGTCGCCTTGTCGGAGTCGGGACGTCTGGGGGATAATTAACTCACCTGAATGTCATTATCTAGAAGGATGTGTATGAAGGTCATTGTGTAATGTGGTGCGTGGAGAGTTTCTTTGTTCCTTTGATAACTGTAACATGGCTGTACTGTATATAAGAGAGCTAACCATTAAAGAGTTCATTTATACATTTTGAAACCAGAACACAGAGCTGTGTGTGTCTCGTTATCCTGGAGAAATGGAATGGGTCGTGTCTACATGGAATGTGGAGTGTCGGATAAGCTGTTTTGGGTTGATGGAAGATCGTTACAGGGGGTTTCCCTGAATGGTAGTTTAACCACTCCCTTCCTGAAATTTCAGCTTGCGGCACTGCGTCGCTTTAACTGACAATTGCGCGGTCGTGCGACGTGGCTCCCAAACAAAATTGGCGTCCTTTTTTCCCCACAAATAGAGCTTTCTTTTGGTGGTATTTGGTCACCTCTGCGGTTTTTATTTTTTGCGCTATAAACAAAAAAGGATGACAATTTTGAAAAAAAATACAATATTTTTTACTTGTTGCTATAAAAAATAGCCCAATTAAAAAAAATAAACATTCAGTTTAGGGCGATACGTATTCTTCTACATATTTTTGGTAAAAAAAAAAAAAAAATCGCAATAAGCGACTGGTTTGCGCAAAAGTTATAGCGCCTACAAAATAAGGGACAGAATTATTATTTTTTATTATTTATTTTTTTACTAGTAATGGTGGCGATCTGCGATTTTTATTGCGACTGCGACATCATGGCGGACACATCGGATACTTTTGACACATTTTTGGCACCATTCACATTTATACTGCAATCAGTGCTATAAATATGCACTAATTACTGTATAAATGTGACTGGCAGGCAAAGGGTTAACACTAGGGGGTGAGGAAGGGGTTAATGTGTATCCTGCATTGTGTTCTAACTGTGGGGGAAGGGGGGGTGACTGGGGGGGTGACCGATCTGTGTCTCTATGTACTAGGAACACAGATCGGTCTGCTCTCTCCCTGACAGGACGCTGTCATTGTGAGAACCGACAATGAGAGATGATCTCATATGTTTACATATGAGATCATCTCTCATTCGCTGCACAGATCGCATCGCAAACAACCACTCTGATTGGCCGTTCGCGGCGATCTGTGATTGGCTGTGTCCAAGGGACACGGCCAGTACAGAAGTTCCCTGCTGCGCACTCTGGAGCGCGCGCTGGGAACACAGAAAGGGGCTGCCGTGAAAACACGGCAGCCCGGAGATTTAGAACCACCCTGCGGCCGCATATAGTCGTACGGCCGTAGGGAAGTGGTTAAAAATGTGGTCACCCTATTCCATCCCCCTCTGCGGTGCCACCAACACCCCCTGCCTCCAATCACCCTCTGCGGTGTCACCGCAGCCGCCATCACCCCCTGCCTTCAATCTCCATGCCATAGGTGTGCGCAACCTATTGCATTAGGGTGTGCACCCCAAAACCCAAGCAAACACTACCAATCGCTCACAGTGTTTATTCTGAAAGGGAAGGGGCCAGTAAATTACACATTTTCTGGCCCCTTCCCCACTCCTAAAACATCCCAGCAGCAACAGCCAATAGGAGAGGAGGGAAGCTAGCAGCGCTGCACGGGGAAAGATAGGAGCCAAGGCAGTAGAGGGAATCTGTGCTGCACAGGGTGATTAGGGTGTGCCTGGGCACACCTGGCACACCCTCTGCGCACGCCTATGCTCCATGCGCAGTTGCAAGCCGAACCGATCTGGGCTATTTTTACTGCCACATTCCCGCAACCACGGACGTTTACGAACGGGGAGAAAAAAGTGCCCGTTTTTACGAACTGTCCGTAAAAATACGGACGGTTGGCAACACTGCCCAGGTGCCTGTGACCCTAGGATCGGCCCTGGCACATGTGTATACTGGGGGTTATACTGATTCAGTTAGCGTCCCGAGAGAAGAAAAGGAGGCTGCAGCACATTACATCCAAACTAAAATAAATAGCTGAACTAAAGGCTCAACATAAACAAACAGTCTTCGGACCATTCGATTTTATCCCGACCTAATTTGTGCAGAGAGGACTTGGGGCAAACTTTGTTTTCAGATTATGATAAATACCTGAAAGAGATGTGAAAGGAGCCTTAAGTTACAAGGTAGATGACACACATAATAGGCAGATTGATTAGAAATGTACTTTTACTTTCACTGTTCTCATATAACAGGTGCAGTTTATTGCCCAGAGATATGACTGATTGGAAAGACAGGTGGAGACAAAAAAAGCTAAAGATACACCAGAACGTTGGAACAGACCGCCCGTTCGCGCAAACATTTAGAACCCCATTGAAGTCTATGGGACTCGAACGTTCGAATTCAAAAGTGCTCATTTTAAAGCCCAATTCAAGTTATTGTTGGAAAACATCTTTGAGAACCCGGGTCTTGCCCCAGGGAACATGTATCAATGGAGCAGGACTCCTGAAAAAACGACCGTTTTTAAAACTTTTTTTCCATTGATACATGTTCCCTCGGGCAAGACCCGGGTTCTCAAAGACGTTTTCACAGGCAAACTATAGACACCTAGCAGGTACAATATTTAAAGGAATTTTTCTTTTTCTTTTAATTAAAGCATCAATAAAATCACTTCTCCAGGAGCAGTGATTTTAATGATGCTTAAATAAAAAAATATGAAAAATGTCCTTTAAATATTGTACCTGCTGGGTGTCTAAACGTGTGATAACGTCTTTAAATAGCACAATCACCTGCCTGCCAGTAAATTAGGAAGAACTGATCTAGCTAAGCTATACAGTGTATAAATATATGTACAATGCCTGGGATGTATATATATCCTCTACACACTCTAACATTAACCACTTCAGTACCGTGGGTGTTTTTCAGATTTGGTGTTTACAAGACTAAAACATTTTTTTTTGCTAGAAAATTACTTAAAACCCCCAAACATTATATATATTTTTTTCTAACACCCTAGAGAATAAAATGGCGATCATTGCAATACTTTTTGTCACACCATATTTGCGCAGCGGTCCTACAAGCGCACTCTTTTTGGAAAAAATTAACATTTTTGAATTAAAAAATAAGACAGCAATAAATTTGGCCCAATTTTTTTATTTATTGTGAAAGATAATGTTACGCCGAGTAAAATCATACCCAACATGTCACGCTTACAAATTGCGCCCGCTCGCGGCATGGCGTCAAACTTTTACCCTTAAAAATCTCGATAGGCGACGTTTAAAAAATTGTACAGGTTGCATTTTTTGAGATACAGAGGAGGTCTAGGGCTAGAATTATTGCTCTCGCTCTAACGATCGCGGCGATACCTCACTTGTGTGGTTTGAACACCGTTTTCATATGCAGGCACTACTCACCTATGTGTTCGCTTCTGCGCGCGAGCTCGTCAGGACGGGGCACTTTAATTTTTTTTTCTTATTTTTTTTATATATTTTATTATTATTTACACTGGAAAAAAATGTTTTATCACTTTTATTCCTATTACAAGGAATGTAAACATCGTTTGTAATAGAAAAAAGCATGACAGGTCCTCTTACATATGAGATCTGGGGTCAAAAAGACCTCAGATTGCATATTTAGACTAAAATGCAAAAAAAAATAAAAAATTGAAACTGTCATTTTTTCAAATGACAAAAAAAAAAATGTTTCTTTAAGACGCTGGGCGGGACTGACGTTTTGATGTCACTTCCGCCCAGCAGAGCTATGGGGAGGGGTGAGGGACATATTTTCCTCACTCGCTCGCATTCCCCACACAGCAGACGAGCACACCCAATCGCCTCCACCGCTACCGACGGCTTCGGTAAGCAGTGGAGGGCGCTGGAGAGAGGGGGGGCCCTCTCCCGCCACCGATAACGGCGATCTCGCGGCGAATCCGCTGTGGAGACCGCCGTTATCTTTTACAGGACCGCTCACACTAAAGATGGATATCTCGGTTGTGGCAGCAGCCGTTACTGAGATATCCATCTTTAAAGTGCCGCCGTATAAACTCGTAAGGCGGTCTGGAAGTGGTTAAGTTAAACTGACTAGCCTGCCTGCTCTATCTAGCTATATAAAAAGACAATCTCTCTCTCTGTCTCTCTGACTGGTCTCTGTTTAGCACTGGAACACACTACACAAGGCCGCCCAGCAGGCGTCTTATATAGTGTGGGGCATGTGCTAAAGCCCTGAGCCATAATTGGCCAAAGCCACCCTGGCTTTGGCCAATTATGGTTCTCCGATTTTTTGAGACAGGGAGCTCTGTGCAATGTCTCCTGGGAGTGAGTGATGAGAATCCCAGGAAGGACATCCTGCTGGGCTTCACAGTGCCCACAATCAAGATGGAAACGTCCATCTATGGATTTTTATAAAATATCGTTTGCGGGAGAAAACAATTGGTGGCGGCGAGAAGATTGGGACACACGAGTTCCTTATTTACCAAAGTAAGAGCGGCAGAAGGATATTAATAAAAACGAAAAACCCGCGGAACCCTTGCTTTAATCAACTTTATTGTACAAAACCTTCCCTAGCTCCGTTCTGTAGATACTGGGATTATTTATTTTGGTACAAATCCATCCAGTGCTAAATGGAAGTTCTGTCTTATTATTTTATAATCTATAGCAAAATAACACATATAAACAGATATACATTACTAGAGAGATATATCACATTTTTGAAGGAACTATAACATTATTCAGTGCAGTGCTAGGAATGTCATAGTCAATGGGTCCAACAATCACCTCTAATATGTATTGGGATGTTCTGGAATCTTCTGAGAGAAGCAATGAGCCCATTATATCACCGGGGGAATGAAGATCATCAGACATTCTGTTCGCACCCTGATTACTGTGGCCATGTCTGTGAGGACATTTTTAACAGTGTTTTTACAATTAGAAAAAAAACAATGAAAAGGTTATTTTTATTAACAATAAAATGATTTGCAGATAATAAGTTGGATGAGGAATTACACGTTGTTTGTTGGTTTGTCTTCTCTGTTTAGCTATTGAACATTTTCTTTAAGCTTTGCAGAGCTTTTTCTTTTGTGATGGACTTCCAGCCATCTGGTATTTCTGCTGGTCTTGCATTGTATTCTTCTGCAAACTTCTCATTAAACACCAGAAAAATATATTTCCAGTAATCTGAAGACTCGATGCTGGGATCTGGTTGGATGGCCCAATCTGGATAAATGGTACGGTACTCTTTGTATGGGTGTGATTTGTATTTTGTGGCTGGATTTTTAAATGTTCTATTAGATACGACAGCTGTACTACATATATGCGTGACCAAAATTCCAGTAATACTATTCCTGTATCTTCCCAGTCCTTCAGGTCTGTGGATGGTAGCAAAGTGCTCCTTGTGTTCATCACCTCCGGCCTCACAGGGGACACCACAGAATGGACATCGCTTCCCACAGCCAACAACCTTCCTGAACAATACATCCTGAGGCTTCACTGTCACCCTGGAGAGTACAGACTTTATATCCATAGATTGCAGATCTGATAAGACTTCTGTTTCTGTATCTCGGAGGAAGAGCTGAATGTCCGATGAAAATTGACCAACATCAGTCGTGTTCAGGAAAGCAACCGCTTGCATCTCATTCTGGGGGATCACTAATTCTTCCTTTAGTGTCTCACATACACTTTTCAGAAAATCTGAGACTGTTGAACTTCTAAGAGAGTTTTCTTCATTAAGAGCTGCTCTTATGTTTTTATCCAATGAAGAGAGCAGAATTTGGTGTAATGGTTTTAGGATCTGTGGCTTTGCATATGTTTCAGTGTGATTCAGTATCCAGGCTTTTGTATATTCCTCATAGTGACCCATATACATGACATATTTCTGGAAGGACATTTCTTTCAGCAGCTCCTGTAGTAAAAAATCTTGAAAGAATGTTCTACTCTTGAATTTCTTGTCTGAACTTACTATGCCATCCACTATTTTCTGCCCCAGATGGTGGAAAACATGATCCATCATTGCTGGTTTTAGACATCGCTCACAGAATTCTTTGGCTTTAGTCTGACAAAAAACTTTCTCTTGAAATATGCCGATAAAGGTTACTAAATATCCAGGTTTTAATTTCTCCAAACACAGTTTTGGATTGTTCTCTTTAATGAATTTATCATGCATCTTCTGGAACTCTCTAGAAGCTTTTCCAAGAATGTGAATCTTAACATCCAGTTCAAACCATGAGGACAAATGAAGATTTTTGGACTGTTTAGAAATCTCTGTATTGATCATATTAAGTAATTCCTGGCAGTAGTTGTCACTATAGTCCTCTCCAGTTTCCACCTTCCTTCTGATATATTTGTTACAGTTATCTATAAGAGAACGAGCAAAACCATTTATTTTGTCAAAATGTTCATTTTTGTACCTAAGACCAAATTGATCTAAAACTGTATCTTTCAGTTTCTTGATCCATTTACTCTCAATGTATTTTTCATCCATCTTGAAATCAGATTGTGTGATATCTGCCAAGTCCTTCACACCCAGTAAGTGTTCATTAACAGCTGATCCTTTATTGCTCGTGTCATTCATTAGCTGCCGTAACATAGATTTGCTGACAATACATGTGTTTAATTCTCCAATCTCTAAATCTGTCAGTGTTTTCTTCCACATTTCCTGAAATTCCTTCTTTAACTCTTCATCGTTCAGCTTTTTTTTCTTCTCTCGGCACCTCTTGAGGAGATCTGTGATTTTACCTTCTATAGATTTCTGGTAATTATTTTTGATATTCTGAATTTTTAATTTTCCTTTCTGAATTGAAACAAACTCATCAAACTTCACAAGAGAATTTCTTTTCAATTCCTCCTTCAGAGATGTTGTGCTTAGAATAAAATCTTGTTTGTATCGTTCTATTAGGTGAACATTTTCATTTTTATTGTTAAAGTATTTTTCCAGCAATTCTGAGATTTTACTTTCTTTACTAATCAACAAATTGTTGAGCTCATTCTTAAATTTGCAGCAAAGTTCATAACTTAGATTCTCTGCAGTCTGATTCTTAATGTTTGTCTCTGTGCGGATCAGCCAATCATGGACAACCTTTCTGAACTCCCATTCCCACTGTGAGTATTGTATAGACAGGTTATTATAAGCTTCTGCCACCAGACTGTTCCTGAAGCTGAAGATGAATTTTTCATGTTTTACAGCGTTCCATAAACTTTCTATCCATGTTATAAATTCAGGAATAGTTAAAGGCCTGTGCAGAGATTCTTTGTTTGTCATTAGTGCTAATAAATATTTTTTTAATTCAGACACATGTTCACTGTACCCAGAATTTACAGAAGCCATTGGTGGGACCCCAAGCCAGAGCCCGGGAATGTACCAGTTGCCTTTCTCCAGATTGTAGTCCATCACATCAATAAAAGTTCTTATCTCACTTTTCTTTTCCATCTCTGCAGCTACTTTTGTCATTTCATCTAGCTGTTCTAGAAGCTTCTTTCTGTCTCTCATGTTCTTGTCATGAGCGGACACATCACTCACATTCTGATGTACAAACTGGCAGTTGGGTCTCTTCCCTACTTCTTTCATCCTAAGAAAAGCATGGACCACAATCTGTAAAATATCCTTCATTTCTGTTGTGTTTTCCATGGACATATTGATGATGGTGATATCACTCAACCCAACCACTAGTGTGGCCAGTTCATTGTCATGTTCATAACTGTCCTCCAAGGAAGCCAACTCTGGAGCTTTCAGCCCCTCAGTGTCAATGACCAGGATGAAGTCACAGCCCAGCTCCTCCTGGAAGTTCTCTTTCACATTAAGAAGAGTCATGAAGGCTCCCCGTGTACATCTTCCACTGGCCACCGGGAACTGCAGACCAAACATGGTGTTGAGAAGAGTGGATTTCCCCGTACTCTGCACTCCCAGTACAGTGATTACTCTCATTCTGCATCTTGTCCCTGTTTTGGAGTCCAGCTCATTTAAAACATCAGTTATCCACTGTAGGGGAATGTTGGAGGCATCTCCATCTATCAGCTCCAATGGGAAACCATCTAACAAGAGATCAGCAGCAATTCCCGGCAGTCTAATAAATTGTCTTTTATCTATTTTTTTTTCTTTAACCATGGAACATTCAGCTTCATAAAACTGTTCCATCACACGTAGAAAATGTTCAATTGCTAAAGAACTGTCCGAGATTTTCTGGTCTATCTGTCTGAGCTCATCCCTACTACTTAAGGTATTGGCATATTTTTCTTTGTATTCAGCTTGAAGATTAGAAAGATGATCTCTAGTAACTGAATTAAGATCAAATTTCATCCATTTCAGAAAATATTGTTTCTCAGTCTTAGATAAATCAGTGATTGCATCAATAAAGAGCATTAAACCATGGGGTAGGTGATGCTTATGTTGTTCCTCATGTAGTGAAATAAGTTTCTTTCTCAGTTCATCTTGATATTGTTGTGTGTCTTTACCACCTTGCCTTGTCATTCTGCAAAGTTCCTTTTCCACTTCAGATAACTCTCTCCAGAGATCTCCCTGTAACTTCATAGTGTTCTTTTTGTACTCAGATACATTTCTTATTTCTTTTGTAATTTTCATGGCATGTTCCCTGGCCTTCTGACATTCAGAAACTCTCTCGTCCACTTGGATGTCCAATCCATGAGTTTCTTCCTCAAGGTTTCTCATTTTCTTTTCTTTTGGCTTACTGTTTAAGAAGCAAACGATAGTACTTCGTAGTTTTTTTACAAATGCTGCCTCATTTGCCATGCCTTCATGTATTATTATATTTGATTTTTTCAACTTTAGAACTGGCATTAAGTCTTTAAGGGACTTCTGTGTCTGTGTACTCAAGGTTTTGCTGAGACCAGTAGTAACAATAAAGTAATATTGGGTGTGAGTGGTTGGGCAGGATGATAGCAATCTGAATTCCCTCTCAGAAATATCCTCAATGAATATAAACACAGCTGATGAAATTCTTGTCAGGAATGTGAACTGGTCCCAGTTGGCCTCCAGGTCTCCTCGTAGGTTGGTCACTGCGATGGGTTCTGGGAAAACATCAGACTTACCACAGGGAAAATACCAGGACATTTCCACCAGTCCATCAGATATTTTCCTCTTAATGTTTCCTCCATCCATATTGTCATGTATGAAGAAGTTATTATGTAGCTGAGCTGGATTGAGAACTTGGTTCAGGATTTTAGATTTGGATAACTTGCTTTTTCCCAATTTGACAAAAGAAAAGATTGGCATGGAAGTATTCACCACATTTTCTTCTCTGAACCCTTTACTGTCCGCTAATGACTGAGGTCTCCACTTCTTCACTATGTCCCTCATTGCCCAAAGCATGAGGGTGCAGTGTGACCCGTCACCAGCAGGGAGCAGCAAAGGGATGGCAAACTGACACATGGACAATTTGGTTACAATCTCTTGTTGGAGAAAACTGTCTGAGCAATGCAGGAGGAGACACAGGACATCCAGGGGGTGAATGGAGATACATGAATTATTACCTGAAACCATAGAAGCACTAAATAGGTTTTCATCATCATCATCACCATTCTCATACACATCAAAACCAGTAGACTGATCTTTCTCAAGAAGAATGTCTCTTGCAGTCCTGTTTGAGGCCATGAGTTTCCTTAAGTAATTCCAGGGAATATCCTCTACAGTTTTCGGTGATTCGTCATGCACGTTCTCTAAGCCAATGCTCAGGATATCCGTCAGAGTCAATTTTGAAGTCAGGTAGGGTTCCATGTTCATTTTTTCTGCTAGATGATGAAAGGTGGTCCTTTTGATGCAAAGTTCTGTAAGAAAATACATGTTTAATGTTAAATGTTTTTACTTTACCTCTCAGTCTTCTTGAATAAAATGGTAAAATCCAGTATAGTCAAAAAAGCTACAATACTATATTAGCACATGCAAGGAGAGTGAGGGTCATATTTATGTCTGAATAGGGATTGTTTAAAAAAAATATAAAATTTTTTATATTTCCCAGTGTTCCCATGGCAGTGAATAATACCTCTGATTGTTGGCTATCAGATGGCTTGCACCCGAATGTCCTCAGAGAACTCAGTCAAGTTATAGCCAGGCCATTTTACCTAATCTTTGTGGACAGCATAATGACAGGATTGGTACCAGCTGATTGGAGAAAAGCCAACATGGTACCAATATTCCATAAAAGGCAGAGCCATATTCCTGGGAATTATAGGCCAGTCAGTCTAACATCAATAGTGGGTAAATTATTGGAGGGTATGATTGGAGGGTATGATTAGGGACTATATCCAAAGTTTTACTGAGGCAAAGAATATCATTAGTGGTAATCAGCATGGGTTTATGAGAGGACATTCCTGCCAGACCGATCTTCTAACATTCTATGAGGAAGTGAGCAGCCATCTAGATATGGGGAGAGCTGTGGATGTGGTGTACCTAGACTTTGCGAAAGCATTTGATACCGTCCCCATAAACGCCTAATTTATAAGCTGAAGTCTGCAGGCTTAGACCATAGGGTTTGTGCTTGGGTAAGAAACTGGTTACAGGGACGGGTCCAAAGGAAAGTGATAAATAACATGTACTCTGACTGGTTTGGAGTGGTAAGTGGGGTATCCCAAGGCTCTGTCTTGGGACCAATTCTATTCAACATATTCATAAATGATATAGCGTATGGGATAACTAGTTCAGTTTTTGAGGATGACACAAAGATAAGCAGGGTAATAAACTCTCATCAGGACATAGACATTTTGCAGAATGAACTGAATAAAATAAAGGAGTGGGCAGACAAATGGCAAATGAGGTTTAATGTGGAGAAATGTAAAGTAATGCACTTGGGGTCAAAAAAACGTAAATGGAATATATTCACTAGGTTGGAGAATCAAGGATAGAGAAGGATCTAGGGGTGCTAATAGATGACAGATTGAGCAACAACATGCAGTGCCTAACTGGAGCTAACAAAGCAGGCAGAATATTAGCATGCATACAAAAAAGGATATACTCCAGGGACAAAACTATAATCCTGACACTTTATAGAACTCTGGTTAGGCCTCATCTGGAGTTTTCTGTCCAGTTCTGGTCACCAGTCCTCCGAAGGGATGTGCTGGAGTTGGAGAGAGTCCAAAGAAGGCCAACAAAACGAATAAGGGGACTGGAGAATCCTAAAGACTTCGGGGCAGATTCACAGAGAATTAGATTCTCGTAGCGTATCAGAAATACACTACGCCGCCGTATTTTACCTGGCTCTACGTGGAATCCAGGTAGATTTTGTCCAGTAAACGACGGCGGCGTAGTGTATTTCTCCCGTCGCAATCCATCTGCGCGAGTAGGGGGCGTGAAGCATTTAAAATAGGCGCGTTCCCGCGGCGATCGAACTGCGCATGCTCCGTTCGCAAATTTCCCGCCGTGCATTGCGCGTAAACACGTCGTCACGTCGTAGTAGCGTCGTTTACGTACATTCCTATTCCCGAACGAGTTACGTTAAAAAAAAAAAAATATTTTAAAATCGACGCGGGAACGACGGCCATACTTTACATGGGTTACGCACTGTTAGACCAGCAAAAAGCTCCTCTAACATTACGTAGCCAAAAAATGATGTAGGCGATTGCGAGGGACACTCGTACCTTCGTGGATCGCCGTAAAAAGTCATTTGCATATCCCGACGCATGAAAACGACGCAAACTCCTCCCAGCGGCCGCAAAAATATCGCAGCGTAGATCCGAAGGCTTACGAGGACGTAAGCCTCTCAGATCGAAGCCCGAAGCCGCCGTATCATGGTTTGAGGATTCAAACTAGTGATACGGCGCGCGAAATTTGAAATTACTCCTGTCTAACACCAGTTAGACAGGCGTAATTGCTCTGTGAATCTGGGCCTTCATTCGTAGCCCTGAAGGCCAACTATAACAGACAGTATGTTTTTAGTGACATAATACCTTCACCTCAAACATTTTTCTTACCTGGCTCAGGATTGTTGATTCTTAGTTTCTTGTTGCTTGGAGAAGCTGGTAAAATAAATTGAACAGATTATATTTTACCTGCAATATGATACTTTCAGGACATTTGCAAAATAGTCCTTCCCTGTCATAAAGTATACATCGAGAAACAATAAGATACCCGAAAGTGGCAAACTATGCACCAAATATTTAGGGTCCTTTCACACAGAGCGGGCTGTTTTTCGATCCGCTCTGTGTGTGTCCGTCGGCTCAACGGGGATCCCCGCTGAGCTGTCGGCGGACAGGGCAATCCCCGCACACTGTGCAGAGACCGCTCTGTCTCTCCTCCGCTCTCCCCTATGGGGAATCGGATGTGACCATATTCATCCGATCTGATCTGCCGGACAGAAGAAAAATAGGGTTTTCTTCCGTCCGAAAAACCGGAGCTTTACGGACGCGGATCTTTGCGGACATTAGCGGATGCATCATCCGCTAACGGACGCGATCCCATAGGGAACCATTACAAGTCCGTAAACGGACTTGTAAAAACGGACAAATGGAGGCGGACGTCTGAAAGGACCCTAAAGGTTCACTGAAAGTATTAATGTGGTGGTGTAAGCAGTACTAGACCAGGAGGTAGGCAACAAAAAAAAGAGGGCACAAAACTGTCAGGGGCTGTAACCTATGTGTCTAGGATATCTCGTGGGGAAGATAGATGCTAATGAACTTTGTCTGCCACTTGTTTGTAATCCCTTCATTCTGTTCAGTCTGGGAACATTTGATTGTGGGGATATATCTAGACTGGTATGTAGGATGTACCAGGCTAATTGTTAGTCCTAGGCTGGCACTTGTTAATAAGCAATAATGACACATGCTAGATTACCTTGTTCTGGTTGGTCTAGGTTCCGTTTAGGTGCTCTCTTTTCAATTGAGGTTTCTCCGGTTTCGTCTGAAGTTCCTGGAATAAAACACATCTGACTTGTACTTTCCTTTTTCTCTTCTTTATGGGTTTAGAACCTGACCCGACATCAAAATAGGTTACTGCTGTTGGCTTCAAATTATTTATTTTCTTTCCAGGTGGCTTAGCTCTCTTTGCTTTAAAGATCTTGGGAGCTTTACATATGAAAACATATACGGTAACTCAGGGCTCGACAAAATGTGGGCGCCTGGTCGCAATCGCAACAAGGAATTGTGACCTGGCGCCTGCGCCCTCCTCTAATTGAGGTCGCGGCTTTGTGGCCGCAAACCCGCGGCCTCAATTACCGGCCATCATGGGCCCACCACGGTCGCGGGCCCGCCGCGATCGCCCAGCGGCGCCCCCACCTCCCCCGGTGAAGTTTGGCGCCATTCCATGCGTGTGCGCAATTTTAAAGCGTGACATGTTAGGTATCTATTTACTCCGCGTAACTTCATCTTTCACATTATACAAAAAAATTGGGCTAACTTTACTGTTTTTTTATTTTTTTATTCATGAAACCGTTTTATTTCCCCAAAAAAAGGCGTTTGAAAAATGATTGCGCAAATACCGTGCAAAATAAAAAGTTGCTATGACCGCCATTTTATTCCCTACGGTGTCTCCAACAAAAGAACATATATAGGGCCAGATTCAGGAAGAGTTAGGTTGGAGTATCCAGTGATCCGCCAGCCTAACTGTCACTTTAAGCCGGTGTTTTTGTTTTCTGTAACCAGAAAACAAGAAACGCCGGGTTGGAGTTCCGATGCGATCGGCGTAATTGAATTTCGCCATTGCATCGTTACGTCGGGCGCGACGCAGTGACTTTACGACGTTTCCGGAAGCGATACGCGACGTAAAGATAAAGCAGCCCCCTAGTGGAGTATCCTATGTTAAGTATAGCCGTCGTCATCGCGTCGGAAAAAAAAAAAATCGCGTCGCTTGTGTAAAACATTCATGAATGGGGACGTGACGTCATTGACGTTCACTGACAGAACTTGGAGCATGCGCACTGGGATGCATTGACACTCGACGCATGCGCAGTACGTTCGCCGCAGGATCGCGCATAGTTTAAATAATACACGCCCCGTACCCGCCCAATTTGAATTCCGCCGGCTCATTTGCGATGCGCTGCCGCAACTTTAGGAGCAAGTGCTTCATGAATAACAGCACTTGCTCCTAAAATTTCGGCAGAGTAACGTAAATGAGAAGCGTTGCTCCAGAGCAAAGATGCTCTCATCTACCTGAATCTGGCCCATAGTGTTTGGGGGTTCTGAGTAATTTTCTAGCAAAAAAAAATATGATTTTTGTATGTAGGAGAGAAGTGCCAAAATAGGCCCGGTATGGAAGTGGTTGAGGGTCCTTGGACAATAGCCAACTACATCCGAATCTCTCTGGGGTGTTAGGCTTCCACAGATAACCTTTATATAGGCACTTGGCACACCCCTGACATCGCTAGAGGAGGGACTTCTCTAAAAGATAAGTGAACCACTGTTAATAACGTTCTCGTTTAGCATACTATAGGGAAAACAGAGCCATCTAGTGTCAGACCCACTAACTGCACCTGCAGATACTTCCCCCCCCCCCCCCCCAATATGTCATGTCCCTGTGCCATGTAGGAAGCCACACAATGGAAGAAGGCTTGCGTAACCCTTACATAGTGATACAGCTGTAAAGTCTAAACATAATTAACCGCAAACAGAACTTGAGGTATAATATTCTAAATACCTGGCATTGAGCTTGAAAGTTGCTGTGAAATGAATCGAGGAACAATACTCCACATTCCTGACATCAACTTGCGCTTGAATCTAGTCCATGTGCCTGTTACAAACAATAACATCTCCTTAAATCACTTTGAAAAAATAAACCATTAGGGCTAATATTGATAGCATGCCTGGTACTGTACTTAAATGTGTTGCTAACAATATACACTATATAAATGACAGTTATTAAAACTGAAGTAGAAAAATATAGCAACAATTATTTTTACAGAATAAAAAAAAAAAAATGAAACATATCCTTAAGTTACTGAGAAGAATTAGACAACGAGGCCCAATTCTTGTAGTATCAAAATATATTTAGCTGAACATGATGCAAGAGACATTCTCATATGTTAGGCAAAAACACAATAATAAACATAGACAATGTCAATCATACAGAATAGAAATGACAGCAGTCATTATATTAATAAACATTAACACAGCAAAAAACGATCACAACTATACGCACCATATAAATAGCATGCAGAACATGTACGTGTAGCACCCTTGTCTTAAACAGGGGCTACTAGTAAGTTTAGCCATGCTAGGTGGTAACTAACCTGGCTGATTTACAGTCTTGGTGATCATTTGGGATTTCTCCTAAGCCTGGTGTGGCTGTGGTTCCTCTCTTCTGTCAATAAGCGGCACTATGGGGTTATTAAGCCCCTCCTTTTTTCGTGTTTGGTATGGGGCCATAAGGTGGTGGGATTCAAAGAATCACTAAGGATCACAAATAGGGAGCTTTTTAGCCCCCTTTCTCAAAGGGAGGAACAATTTTATTTTGGTGGACTTTTTTTTTTTTTTTTGGTGGGTATCTTCTTTCCCCTCCTTCCCCCTTTTCCCCCCAACCTTCTCTCTTTTAGATGGAGCGCTGATTTAGGGGGTGAGGGGAGGGGAGAGAGGGAGGAGGGAGGTGAGGGAGGGGAAGGTAGACGGAACAAATTGAGGGTGCTCTTGAGGAGGGGGGGTAACGTATATTATATTTTGGAGATTTTTTTTGGTCTGATGTTGTTTTTTGTACAGTGTTTTTTTTTTGGTGTACATGTTCAAATTTGTTATAATAAAGAAAAAAAGGCAATTATAAAAGATATACAGCACTGTTGCCTTTGGCATTAGTGTGATGAGCTGCAGTGAGACAGAGCTATGAATATGCATATTTCTCTCAGCCAATGAGTAGGAGTTTCATGGCCACTGTGCATGCTGGTACAGAGTATATATTTGGAGGAAGTCAGGTGATCGTGGTCCTCCCACCCAGACTCTAACAGCTTCATTGGGTGAGACCTGGAGGGTAAGGCCTGGCCATGTGCTTAAGGCTCTGCATAAGAGAGAGCTTGTTTGTTTTCTGGAGACACAAGGTAGGTTCTGTCGGAGAGACTGTTGATGCCTGGTGGCATGAGGAAAATTATGAAGTTCTGAAATGAAGTACAAGAGATAACTCTTCCATAAGCCGGGGACTGTGGAGAGGCTGGGAAAGTGTCAAGAGGGACTCATTAAAGGGGTTGTAAAGGTAAAAAAATGTTTTCCTAAATAGCGTCCTTTACCTTAGTGCAGTCCTCCTTCACTTACCTCATCCTTCCATTTTTGCTTTTAAATGACCTTATTTCTTCTGAGAAATCCTCACTTCCTGTTCTTCTGTCTGTAACTCCACACAGTAATGGGAGGCTTTCTCCCTGGTGTGGAGTGTCGTGCTCGCCCCCTCCCTTGGACAACAGGAGAGTCAGGACACTCTCTACATTGCAGATAGAGAAAGGAGCTGTGTGTTAGTGGGCATCCTGACTCTCTTGTTGTCCAAGGCAGGGGGCGAGCACGACACTCCACACCAGGGTAGGCCGCCGCTGTATCACGGGAGCGTGCCCCGCAATTTTTTCACCATGCGAGCTCGCAAAACGAGCCGCACAGTGGAGGTAAGTATAACATGTTTGTTATTTAAAAAAAAAAAAACGTTTTTTAACTTTAGTGTCCCTTTAACAGTTAAAATAACTTTCAATATCGTTTTTTAATCCTAAATTGCCCCTACTGAAAACTATGTGCAAGGACACTACAATTTTCCTTTAGGTTTTGGCAGGAAATGACATGTGTTTTATGTCACTCATGACGTGAAAGGCATCCCCAAACCCACATTTTAGGGGGAATACAGAGGACAGACACATGCCTGGGGGGGAATATTAAAAGGGGAGAAGATGTTGAGAGCTGAAGACAGAAATGGAGAGATGAGAGGAGAAAAACAATAGGGTTAGGGTTAGGGCCAGGGTTAGGGTTAGGGGTTATGGTTAGGAGTTAGGAATAGGGTTAGGGTTAGGGGTTAGGGTCAGGGTTAGGGTTAGGGTTTTCCATTGAAGAATATGGCTAGGACTCAGGAATTAGAACAGGGACCTCCCCCAAAGGTCAGGAGGCAGGTTCCCAGAGGTCAAAGTTCAGAGGGCGTGACTGACCCACCCCCACCAAAGTGTACCGGGGAATGAACAAGTCGGGGAATGAACAAGTCGGGGAAAGCGCATCCTGGGGGAAGATAGGGGACAGTGATCTCTGTCATGTTCCAGTAAGCTCCCCCCTCCACAGTTAGAACACATAGGAAACATAGTTAACCCCTCAATCGCCCCCTAGTGTTAACGCCTTTCCTGCCAGTGTCATTTATACATTAATTAGTGCATTTTTAAAGCACATGACCAACAGTAACAAAGCTTTTTTTTCTGCACTACGCCTTCTAAGGCTAGGTCCTTTGGTCCAGGGCAGTTTTTATCAGGCCTTTTCTCCACTGTTTGTCATTATTTCACATTTGTGTGTGCTTTTTTCTCACTAGAAGGAAGAGTGTGAGTCCTCAGGCTTACCCTGACGTCTAGGGGTAGGATGTGTGGCCCTCAGTCTCCTTCCACCTCTGACCCTGGGAGGATCTTCGGGAGAGACCCTTGATCTAGTATTCTATGGTTGGCTTTGGCTGGCCATGAGGAGTTCGCCAAGCCTTTTGGCTAGGTGGGCCATGTTGAACCCTTTGTCCCTGTCAGGAGCCTCGTGTCTCAGGGGATCAAGAAGAGGTCCTACCGCTTCAGGGGTGGACAAAAGCTCACTCTTAAGTGCACTTTTTAGTGTGTGTTTCACATGCACGGTTTTTGTTCACTTAACGTTTTTTTCCACCACAGATATATAAAAAAAAAAAGAAATTAAAAACAACAACCTGTCAGGCCGCGTACACACGTACGAGAACCTCGTCGGGCTAAACTCATCGTTCTGCCCGACGAGGTTCTCGGCGGCCGTCGAGTTCGTCGACCAGGCTGTCGAAAAAGGCGTCGAGCCATTAGTCCCGATGGCCCATCGAGCAAATAGAGAACCTGCTCTCTATTTTGGCTCGACGCCTTGCTCGTCAGTTTGCTCGGCGAAAACGTACACACGATCGAGCTTCTCGGCAGAATATGGATCCCAGCGAGCTTCTCGCTGGATTCTGCCGAGAAGTTCGGTCGCATGTACGGGGCCTCACTGGTCATTTACAGCTGACAGCCTCCTAACAACCAGTGACACTCAGTGGGTGGAGCCTAATGGGGAAGCCGTACACATCAGGACCATTGTGATTGATAGCAGGCAGCGAGTAAATTCCATAGCCAATATTGGTTAAGGATCTGTGCACTGCCTGCTGTCACTAACAAGGGGAAGGAACCTAATGGGGAACTAGGGTCTCAGCTTCCCCATCAGCCTTCTCTCAACCCACTTCAAAGCTGTGACTGCTGCAGCCACAGGAGGAAGTGGCCACCTGTCTTCTTCTGCCTCCCAAATTCTCCTATTGGTCACTCTGTGTGGTGGTCTGCTACAATGACTGATAGGGAAGCTCAGGAGGCAGGAAAGAGTCAGGCTGTGTTCACATATGAGCACGCATTGGCTTACAGCAGGAGTCCGGTGTGTCCTCCTTCACCATTTCAGGTTGTATTTCAGCATGAATTTTTGTCTGAATTCGGACCTGAATCAGGCAGAAAGAAAGAACTCTTGTGCAAATCACATCTGAGCCACTGTGAAGATGTGTGAACCGGCTCCATAAAGAGCCGGTCACAATCTCCTGCTGTGCGAACTGGATGCGAGGAAACCCACATCCAATTCGTAAAAGTGTGAACCCAGCCTGAAGCATAGTTTGACTGCAGGAAAAGACAAGGTTCTTATATAAATACAACTGCTTGTATCTCTGGCTATACTGATAGTTTTCACATGTGGCTTCCATAGATGGTCACTGATGTTCATGTATTTTGTCTTCATATGCTGAGTTTGAAATGCCCGGGTTTGTGACAAGTACACTTTTCAAATGTTATACAGAGGATATCCTGCTCAGGACATATACATTAAAGTGCAGGAATTTTTCTTACTCACCTTCATCATTACCGTCCATTTTTCTTCTCCGATCTGATAGATGATGACCATCAAAGTGTTCTTCACAGAATTATTTCAAAGAGATCTATTATAAGAAAAATAAAAATATATCATAGATGTGTGTGGACTTTTTCTCAGCTATCTAGTCCAGTGTTTCTCAACTCCAGTCCTCAAGGCACCCCCAACAGGTCATGTTTTCAGGATTTCCCTCCGATGAAACAGTTGTAGTAATTACTAAGGCAGTGAAACTGATCAAATCACCTTTGCAAAATAATGGAAAGACTGAAAACATGACCTGTTGGGGGTGCCTTGAGGACTGGAGTTGAGAAACACTGATCTAGTCTATGAATGTCCCTTACTATTTTCATCTTCTGGTAATCTAGACAAAAATTAACTTGTTCTGTATGCTGTAATATGTGTAATTCTCAGTATCTGTTCTTATTCTGTATGTATGGAATCTGCACAGTACCTCTTCTCTTGTCCTGTATGCCGGGTGTAATTCTCAGTATCTGTTCTTATTCTGTATGTATGGAATCTGCACAGTACCTCTTCTCTTGTCCTGTATGTCGGGTGTAATTCTCGGTATCTGTTCTTATTCTGTATGTATGGACTCTGCACAGTACCACTTCTCTTGTCCTGTATGTCGGGTGTAATTCTCGGTATCTGTTCTTATTCTGTATGTATGGACTCTGCACAGTACCACTTCTCTTGTCCTGTATGTCGGGTGTAATTCTCAGTATCTGTTCTTATTCTGTATGTATGGACTCTGCACAGTACCACTTCTCCTGTCCTGTATGTCGGGTGTAATTCTCAGTATCTGTTCTTATTCTGTATGTATGGACTCTGCACAGTACCACTTCTCTTGTCCTGTATGTCGGGTGTAATTCTCAGTATCTGTTCTTATTCTGTATGTATGGACTCTGCACAGTACCACTTCTCTTATTTTATTAAGTTACTCCCGAAATTAGTTTTTATTAATTTCGTTTTTCGTTGGAAATTGCATTAGTCCGAAAATCCGAACAAATTAAGGTTGAATCTGTCATTAAATACTTATGGAGTCTGTCGAATGTTTAAAGAAGATTCAACGAAGCAGCAATACTGTACGACGCTGCAATCATACTTTTCCGGTCAAATGTTCCGCCTACAAGCTATAGAAGAATTCTAATGTTGTATGACTAAAAATAATTATATTTATTACTTATTATTACTAGTCAACCAACAATAGAATTTTTCTGTAGCCTATGGGCCGAGCATTTGACCGGAAATGTATGATTGCAGCGGCGTACGGTTTAGCTGCTCAGTCGAATCTTCTCAGAACTATTAACAGACACCATAAGCCCTCAATGACAGATTTAACGTTTTCCGATGCTTTGTCGAATTTTCGTCGTTAATGTTAAATTGTCAAGTTAGTTCTATTTTACTGCTCCTCCTCTTTGGTTACAATCAGCCAATAACATTCATCATCATCATTATTTTTATTTTACTTCCCCCACCCAATTCCAGCAGCGATCTTTTCTCTCTATAATGTCAAATCTTTTCTCTCTATAATGTCAAATCTTTTCTCTCTATAATGTCAAATCTTTTTCTCTATATATCGAATCTTTTCTCTCTATAATGTCAAATCTTTACTCTCTATAATGTCAAATCTTTTCTCTCTATATCGAATCTTTTCTCTCTATAATGTCAAATCTTTTCTCTCTATATTGTCAAATCTTTTCTCTCTATAATGTCAAATCTTTTTCTCTATATATCGAATCTTTTCTCTCTATAATGTCAAATCTTTTCTCTCTATAATGTCAAATCTTTTCTCTCTATAATGTCAAATCTTTTCTCTCTATAATGTCGAATCTTTTCTCTCTATAATGTCAAATTTTTTCTCTCTATGTCGAATCTTTTATCTCTATATTGTCAAATCTTTTCTCTCTATAATGTCAAATCTTTTCTCTCTATAATGTCAAATCTTTTTCTCTATATATCGAATCTTTTCTCTCTATAATGTCAAATTTTTTCTCTCTATGTCGAATCTTTTTTCTTTATATTGTCAAATCTTTTCTCTCTATAATGTCAAATCTTTTCTCTCTATAATGTCAAATCTCTTCTCTCTATATCGAATCTTTTCTCTCTATAATGTCAAATTTTTTCTCTCTATGTCGAATCTTTTATCTCTATATTGTCAAATCTTTTCTCTCTATAATGTCAAATCTTTTTTCTCTATGTCAAATCTTTTTTCTCTATGTCAAATCTTTTCTCTCTATAATATCAAATCTTTTCTCTCTATGTCGAATCTTTCTTCTCTATAATGACGAATCTTTTCTCTCTATAATGTCAAATCTTTTCTCTCTATGTCGAATCTTTCTTCTCTATAATGACAAATCTTTTCTCTCTATGTAGAATAATCTTGGACTAATAGGGCCAAATCCACAAAGGAATTACGCCGATGTATCTATAGATATACAGGCGTAATTCAGAAAACAAGATACGCCGGACTTACGCTAAGATACGACTTGCGTAAATTTCTTACACCGTCATATCTTAGATGCATATTTACGCTGGACGCTAGGGGCGTGTACGCGTTAAATATGCAAATGAGGTAGATACGGCGATCCACGAACGTACGCACGGCCGGCGCAGTGTTCTTACGTCGTTTGCGTAAGCGTCGGTCCGGCGTAAAGTTATCACTGCTGTACCCAGGTGTACGTAATGTTAAGTATGGACGTCGAGCCAGCGTCGATTTTTCCGTTGTTCACGTCGTTTGCGTAAACCGTTCGCGAATAGGGATTTGCGTACGTTACGTTCACGTCGTTTTCATTGATGTTTTGCGACGTGATTTCGCACATGCGCACTGGGATACGTCCAAGGCCGACGCATGCGCAGTTAAAAAAAAGCGTTGTTTCCGTCGGGTCATTCATAATTATAATTAAACACGCCCCCACTAGTTAATTTGAATTACACCCGCGTACAACGGCCCATTTACGCTACGCCGCCGTAAGTTACAGCGGCATTTCTTTGTGGATAAGGATACGCCGCTGTAACTTACAGCGGCGTAGAGTAGATGGGACACGCCGCTTTGTG
The DNA here is from genome assembly GCA_029574335.1 of Rana kukunoris. Taxonomy (NCBI): domain Eukaryota; kingdom Metazoa; phylum Chordata; class Amphibia; order Anura; family Ranidae; genus Rana; species Rana kukunoris. The sequence continues at coordinate 9,488,052 of CM056054.1, read as the reverse complement.
GATCTGGCCCATAGAGTTAAGGTTAGGCTCATTCGACCAACGGAAACAAAAATAAAGCATTTGTTTATGTCAGAGCTTTTGGTTTTCGTATTCTGTGTGTTCGTTTTCGTTTGTTAAATCGATAATGAAAATACCTGAAATTCGGACAAAAATGCATTCAGACGAAAATGAATGCACGTGTCTAATAGGAATACTTAGAATGACACCTCAAAATACATTCTTCCCCGAGTATGGGGACACCATATGTGTGAGACTTTTTCACAGCCTAGCCATATAGAAGGGCCCAAAATCCAAGGAGCACCTTCAAGCATTCTAGGAGCATAAATTAGACGTAAATGATGTATCCCATCACGTCCAGATGCCTAAATGCATTGGGGCAGATTCACACAGAAATGGATTATCGTAGCGTATCAGAAATACACTACGCCGCCGTTTTTTACCTGGCTCTACGTGGAATTCAGGTAGATTTTGTCCAGTAAACGACGGCGGCGTAGTGTATTTCTCCCGTCGCAATCCATATAGACGAGTAGGGGGCGTGAATCATTTAAATTAGGCGCGTTCCCGCGGCGATCGATCTGCGCATGCTCCGTTCGCAAATTTCCCGCCGTGCATTGCGCGAAATCACGTCGTGACGTCATTTGTTGTTTAGGTAGCGTCGTTTATGGGCGATCCTAGTCCCGAACGAGTTACGTAAACAAAAAAAAAATTAAATAAATTCGAAGCGGGAACGACGGCCATACTTAACATGGGCTACGTAACGTTAGAGCAGCAAAAAGCTGCTCTAACATTACGTACACAAAAATAGACGAAAGTGATTGCGACGACCACTCGTATCTTCGGGAATCGCCGTAAAAAAACATTTGCATATCCCGACGCATCAAAACGACGCAAACTCCTCCCAGCGGCCGCAAATAGATGGCAGCGTAGATCCGAAGGCTTACGAAGACGTAAGCCTCTCGGATCGAAGCCCGAAGCCGCCGTATCATGGTTTGAGGATTCAAACTAGTGATACGGCGCGCGAAATTTAAAATTACTCCTGTCTAACACCAGTTAGACAGGCGTAATTGCTCTATGAATCTGGCCCATTGAGTTTAGGACCAAAACAACTAATCGATTATGAAATTAATCGATTACAATTTTCATAATCGACTAATCGGCCAATAACATAATGGGGTTAAAAACTAAAATTAGCCCTTTATAGTACAAAAGAGAAAATTGCTACTGTAAATATTACTTTCTCTGTCCCACAGTAAAAAAATGAACCCCTTACAGTAGCGATTATTTGCTCTTTTTGTACTTATTTTTGTGTTTTTTTAACCCCCATTATGTTACTAAACCTCTCAGGCCCGGGGTCATACCTCTGTTTTTTGGTGCTTTTTGCAGAAACACACTACAGTTAATTTACATGTTTTTCTATACACGTTCACATCCATAATTTTTTTTTCAGCTGCTGCGTATTTGGAAAGGGCAAGGACTTTTTAACGCACAACTGTGCCATTTTTATTTTTTTTTGTTCAACATTCTTCAATGGAGAAGCTGCAGAAAAGCATGTAATGTGTTTTTGCTGCAATTTGTGTTTTGTAATCTGCCCAACAACAAATTGGCCAAAAAAAAAACACGATTTTTTTAGGCCTATTTTCAGATTAATCGAAACAATAATCGGGCAACTAATCGATTATGAAAATAATCGTTAGTTGCAGCCCTAATTGAGTTGCTGCCTGGTGATTGGCTGATTAGCAATGTGTGTTACCAATCAGTTGAATATCTAATAAAGTGGCTGGTGAGTGTGGGTTGTTCCCAATTTCTGGTGGCAAACCTGTAAATCTTTCAGGCAGAAGTTACTGAATCTCAGGGAATCCTCACAATCCCATTGTAGTGCAAAACTGAACCTCGTCCTTATCAATCAGCATTGGATTGGCATTTCCTAACTGGCAAACAGCAGCAGCTGGGAGCTGTGGGAGCAAAACTTTTAGTTCCCTGAGGGCATTGTAGGAAATCTATAATTACAATGTAACAATAACTAATCCTGAGATGAATATGTACACTGAAGTCCCAATAATGAAATCTATATGATAACAGAATTATTTCTTACCTCTGTAGAAGTGTTGCAGCTCCTCTGCTGTACAGATAGTTTCATTTCCTCTTTTTGAGTGTTGTATGCACAGCGGTTGTTTAACTTTGTTTATTTTATATATTTTTTCCTGTTCTACAGGTATTGTGAGGGCCATCCCTTTTACGTTTCTAACATCCTATAACTATACATATACTGGTGTGTGCTGGGAGCAATCCCTCCTACTAAGTGACACTGTACAAGATACAAAAAAACTCAGGGCCGCTTTACACTACAAAAACTCATATGTTCTGGGTGCATTTCTGTAGCATTACGGTTGTGTTTTTTCCCTCGTTTTTTTCTTCACCTTTTGTAGATTTCGTAGACGCAATGATGAATAGTCAGATGATTCTTGTAAAGAGCTTGTTTATTCCAGCCAGCAGAGGGCCACATGTAAAACCTATTTACTCTAGTTTCAATTCATAACTTCCTACTTTCTCTTCCCACACCCAGCTCCTCACACAGCTACCGGTAGGTAAATACAACACATACATATTCTACATCTTTCCCCTTTTAAAGTAAGGATTAGTGTTGATCAGAATATGCCATATTCGATTTCGCGTTATATCTCGAATATATAGTCGAATATTCGAGATATATTCGCTAAATACGAATATTCGTGATATTTTTTGGAAATGAAATGATTGCGAATTTTCGCTATTGCGAATGCGAATGCGAAATTTCGAGAAATGCGGAATGGAGCACTCTGATTGGCTCAGAATATTCGTGATATATTACAATACACAATAATTGCGAATATTCGAGAAATGCGGAATGGAGCACTCTGATTGGCTCAGAATATTCGTGATATATTACAATACACAATAATTGCGAATATTCGAGAAATGCGGAATGGAGCACTCTGATTGGCTCAGAATATTCGTGATATATTACAATATAAAATAATTGCGAATATTCGAGAAATGCGGAATGGAGCACTCTGATTGGCTCAGAATATTCGTGATATATTACAATACACAATAATTGTGAATATTCGAGAAATGCGGAATGGAGCACTCTGATTGGCTCAGAATATTCGTGATATATTACAATATAAAATAATTGCGAATATTCGAGAAATGCGGAATGGAGCACTCTGATTGGCTCAGAATATTCGTGATATATTACAATACAAAATAATTGCGAATATTCGAGAAATGCGGAAGGAGCACTCTGATTGGCTCAGAATATTCGTGATATTTCACAATACAAAATAATTGCGAAATTTCGAGAAATGCGGAATGGAGCACTCTGATTGGCTCAGAATATTCGTGATATATTACAATACAAAATAATCGCGCGATATCGCTATTGCCGAATAATCGCATTGCGATTTTTCGGCAATATAAAATGAGCGCTGCAGCTACTCGGCCCAAGGTCTCTAATCATACCAGCAATGCTTTTAGACGTCGATGGGGATCTCTAGGATGTGATCTGTTCTAAAAAAAAAAAATTAAAAAAATACGAATATTCGAAATAGCGAATATTCGCCGCGATATTCGTGTTATTCGCGAATACTCGAATATGCAATATTCGTAGCGAATATTCACAATGCGAAAATTCGTGAGCAACACTAGTAAGGATATACATATATCAATTAAGTGTAGTATAGAGCCAACAATGAGTGCAGCAAGGAACAATGACAAACTACAATAAAAACAAAAGATGCAAGTAAAAGTCAGGCCTCATACACACGACCGAGGAACTTGTAAATAAAAAAACATTGTTTTCTTCGACGAGTTCCTTGTTAGGCTTGTCGAGAATCTTGTCAAGCTTTCCTTGCATACACACTGTCAAGACAAAATCTCGTTGTTCTCAAACGCGGTGACGTTCAACGCGTATGATGGCACTATAAAGGGGAAGTTCGATTCCACTGGCACAACCCTTGGGGCTGCTTTTGCTAATCTCATGTTACTGCGTATTAAGTAAAAGATTGGTAAGAGACGATTCATGCTTTTCAGTCTGTTACAGCGTGACAAATGTGCTATCTCCATTACGAGCGCTACTTTTACCGAAGGTGAGCTCCCGTCTCATACTTTATTTTGAGCATGCGCGGGTTTCTAAGCATACACACCAACGTGTTCCTCGTTGTAAACCAGCACGACGAGGAAATTGAGACTCCCGACGAGGAAAAAGAAAACTTGTTTTCTTTTTTTTTCGTCGAGTTCCACATCAGTTTTCACACTTCCACCAAGAGATGTAACACACAAAGTTCCAAGACTTTCACACACACTGAGGCAAAAAAGCTCTGCCACCAAGTTTCTTGATGGATTCTGTCGAGGGAAAACGGTCGTGTGTACGAGGCCTCAGTGTGTGTGAAAGTCTTGGAACTTTGGATTGGGTTAACACACTCTTCTAGATCGAGTAACAACTTGTGTGGCTTGAGAGTCTGAAACCTCTTGCCGGTTGCCGCCATCATTTTGTTCTGGTTGTGTGTTACATCTGTTGGTGGAAGTGTCAGTTGGCATAGCAGCAGACAGCTGTGCTTGGGGCCCTGAAGTGACACGCCCATAAGGCTCCCCTAGTCATTGGTTGAGATTTGTATAACTCCTCGTGTTTGCCTGTGCTTGATTGGCTGATTGTGAAACCATCAAGCTCTATTGTTACATAAATAAAGATTGCTCCCAGGGTCAGCAAGTCTGTTGGTGGAGCTAAGGATGTGAGGATGGTGGTCATGTCTTTTTTTCTTGGAAAGATGCAGGAAACAGGGTTACACACGGTCGTTTTTTGTGATGAAATAAAACAATGTTTTAAAAAAACGTCATTTAAAATGATCGTGTGTGGGCAAAACGTCGTTTTATGTCTTCTGAAAAACGTAAAAAAAAAAAGTTCGAACATGCTTCAATTTTTTATGTCGTTTTTCAGAATGTATTTTTTGTGTCATAAATGATCGTGTGTGGGCTAAAACGATGTGTAAAACAATGTTTTTAAACCCGCGCATGCTCAGAAGCAAGTTATGACGCGAGCTTGAATGGAACAGAGTGCTGTCGTACGTGGTGTACGTAACCGCGCTTTGCAAGAGAATTTTCAGAAAACGATGATGTGTAGGCAACTTCGTTTTTTAAAATGAAGTTTTAAAAACGTCGGGTTTTTTTCATGAGAAAAAACAACGTTTTTTAACAAGACAAAAAACGACCCTGTGTACGCGGCATTAGATGCATTATAACAAAAGGCTAAACGGGTGCTTTATTAGCGCAGGAGACATGCAGTCACTATATCACTATATCTGGTCTCCCACAGTACACAGGACATGGAAATTCAATTATGTTAGTAAATCTAAACTGCTAAATACCTTTTCTAATCAGCAGGATATATCAGTCTTCTATCAGTGTAAGTTGAGTACTAGTTAAAGCTTGTGGGATGAGTTTTCATTCTGCACTGAGCTGTCCTATGAGTCTGCAAGACCCCTGACCCTCTGGACAGTGCTGATTGGCCCTGTGCTGATCACATGCACTCTCCCAAGAAAAAAAAAGTCTCTAGCAATACAGACATGCCCCACTTTTAAGTACACAATGGGACCTGAGCATGTATGTAAAAACAAAAATGTACTTAAAGTGAAACAATACCTTTTTTTACTTCTAGGGTGTAGTGGGGGGTCAGGGGCTGTAGTGGGGGATGTCAGGAGCTGTAGTTGAGGTCTCAGGGGCTGTAGTGGAGGATGTCAGGAGCTGTAGTTGAGGTCTCAGGGGCTGTAGTGGGGGTGTCAGGAGCTGTAGTTTAGGTCTCAGGGGCTGTAGTGGGGGTGACAGGGGCTGTAGTGGGGGTGTCAGAAGCACACTGGAACAGGGTGGGCTATGCTCTCGGAGCTTCAGTTCCTTCTACTGCGGCTGCAAAATGTCTGTACAGTACTTGAAAGGCACTTTACATACACTCGCAAGTATGTCCTTACTCGCGAGTGTATGTAAAATGAGTGTACTGTGATGGGCACTGATTGGCACTGTGGTGGGCACTGAGAGACTTTATTGAGGGGCCACTGACTGGCAGCTGTTGGGCACTGATTGGCACATCTGATGGGGGCTGTGCTGATAAACAATGTGCCAATTATCAGCACAGACCCCCCCCCCACTCTGACAGGGAGAGCTGCCGATCAGCTCTCCCTGTCAGCGCGAACTGAGGAATACCGTCATCCACATACATTACCAATATTTAAACAAACTTTCTTGAGAAAACTTTCCCTGTCTCTGCTCTGTAGATACTGAGATGACCTACTTTAGCTCAAATGCTGAAATCCATCAACATGAGTGCTAAAGGACAGCTCTGTTTTATTATATTATAATCTATAGTATAAAGTCCCATTATCCATAACTTTTGCCCATCCCCTTCTCCCTTCTTCATCTATAATCTAATGACGATTTGCCAGGGGTCACCATATCCTGGGCTGTTCCTGAAGCCCGTACTGCTCGCCCAACCTTTTCACGGTCGCCAAGCTGGGTTGTACCTGGAGCCCATGGCCACCCAGCTGGGCTGTTTCTGGAGCCGCCCATTCAGTTCACGGCATGGCTTGGGGGGGGGGGGAGAGACTAGAGGTCAGCTGACTGGTTAGGAATGTAAAGTGGGAGGGACTGGAGCAGACCCTATCTCCTGATTTTGGTATTGGTGTCACTGCTACGATACACCACAGAGCCTGAGACAAAGTGAGTAACACTACCTGTGATTAGAGTTGACATTAAAAGTCCCCGCTACAGTTCTCAAAAATAAAAATTATTTTACTGTTAGGGGTCCCACAACTTGGGAAATTTTATCAAGGGGTCACAGCACAAGAAAGGTTGAAAACCACTGATTTAGATGTTCATTCTTAGAGAGATATATCAAATATGTGAACATATGCATTATCCAGTGCAGTGCTAGGAATGCCATAGTCAATGGATACAACAATCATCTGTAATATAGAGAGAAGCAGCAAGTCCATTATATCATCAGGAGAATGAGGATTATTAGAAATTGTCTGTGAGGAAAATATTTAAAAAGTCCTTCCAATTAGAGAAAATGAACAGTAGAATTATTTGTATTATTAATAAATAATTTGCAGATAATAGGATGGGGAAATAGGATAGAAGGAGGAATTACACGTTGATCTTTCTTCTCTGTTTAGCTATTGAACATTTTCTTTAGGCTTTCCAAAACTTTTTCTTTGGTGATGGATCTCCAGCCATCTGGTATTTCTGCTGGTCTTGCATTGTATTCTTTAGCAAGCTTCTCATTAAATGTAACAAAAATATATTTCCAGTAATCTGATGACTCAATGCTGGGATCTGGTTGTATGGACCAGTTTGAATAGTATGTGCGATACTCCCTGTATGGGTGACATTTCTCTCCTGTCTCTAGATTAATAAAATGATCATTAGATACAACAGATGTACTACATATATTTGTACTTAAGATGTTGAAAAAAAGAGATCTGTATCTCCTCAGTCCTTGCGGTCTGTGGATCGTAGCAAAGTGCTCTTTATGTTCCTCACCTCCGGCCTCACAGGGGACACCACAGAATGGACATTGCTTCCCACAGCCAACAACCTTCCTGAACAATTCATCCTGAGGCTTCACCGTCACCCTGGAGAGTACAGACTTTATATCCATAGATTGCAGCTCGGATAAGACTTTTGTTTTTGTATCTTGGAGGAAGAGCTGAATGTCAGATGAAAACTTACCAACATCAGCCGTGTTCTGGAAAGTGACCGCTTGCATCTCATTCTGGGGGATCACCAATTCTTCCTTTAGTATCTCACATACACTTTTCAGAAAATGTAAGACTGACAGACTTCTAAGAGAGTTTTCTTTCGTAAGAGCTCCTCTTATCTTTTTGTCCAGTGAAGAGAGCAGAATTTCCTGTAATGGTTTTAGGATTCGCGGCTTTGCATATGTTTCAGTGTAACTTAGTATCCAGGCTTTCGTATATTTCTCATGGTTTCCAATATAGTCTACATATTTCTGGAAGGAGGTTTTTTCCAGGAGCTCCTTCAATAAAAAAACTTGAAAGAATGTTCTACTGCTGAATTTCTTCTTGTCTGAACTTACTATACCATCCACTATTTTCTGCCCAAGATGGCGGAAAACATGGTCCATCATTGCTGGCTTTAGACATCGCTCACAGAATTCTTTGGCTTTAGTCTGACAAATATTCTTCTCTTGAAATGTGCTGATAAATGTTTTTAAATATCCAGGCTTTATTTTCTCCACACACAGTTTCGGATCGTTCTCGCGAATAAATTTATCATGCATCTTCTGAAACTCTCTGGAAGCTTTTCTAAGAATGTGAAGTTTGATATCCACTTCAAACCATGAGGACAAATGAAGACTTTTGGGCTGTTTAGAAATCTGTGTTGTAATCATATGAAGTAATTCCAGGCAGTAGTTGTCACAATAGTCCTCTCCAGCTTCCACCTTCCATCTGATATAATTTTTACAGTTATCTATAAGAGAACGAGCAAAACCATTTATTTTGTCAAAATGCTCATTTCCGGATCTAAATGTATCTTTCAGTTTTGTAAACCAACTCTTGTCAATATATTTCTCATCCATCTTGAAATCAGTCTGAGTGATATTTGCCAAGTCCTTCACACCCAGTAAGTGTTCATTGACAGCTGATCCTTTATTGCTCATGTCCTTCATTAGCTGCTGGAACATGGATCTACTGACTATGCATGTTTTTAATTCCTTTATCTGTAGATCTGTCAGTGTCCTCTTCCACACCTCCTCAAATTCGTTCTTTAGTTCTTTATTGTTCGGCTTTTTTGCCATTTGTCGGCACTTCTTGAGGAGATCTGCAATTTTGTCTTCAATCAATTTCTGGGTATTAGTTTGCATATTCTGAATCTTGAATTTCCCTTTCTGAATTGAGACAGCTTCATCCAACTTCAAAAGAGAATTATTTTTTAGTTGGTTGTTCAGAGATGTTGTGCTCAGAATGAAGTCTTGTTTGTATCGTTCTATTAGATGAACATTTTCATTTTTATTGTTAAAGTATTTTTCCAGCGATTCCAAAACTTTACTTTCTTTACTAATCAACAAATTGTGGAGCTCATTGCTAAATTCCAAACACAGTTCATAACTTAGACTCTCTGCAGTCTGATTCCTAATCTTTGTCTCTGTACGGATCTGCCAATTATGGACAGCTTTTCGGAACTCCCATTCCCACTGTGAGTATTGTATAGACAGGTTGTTATAAGCTTCTGCCACCAGACTGTTCCTGAAGCTGAAGATGAATTTCTCATGTTTTACAGCGCTCCATAAACTTTCTATCCATGTTTTAAATTCAGGAATAGTTGAAGGCCTGTGCAGAGATTCTTTACTTGTCATTATTTCTAATAAATACTTTTTCAGTTCAGACACATGTTCACTGTACCCAGAATTTACTGGAGCCATTGGTGGGACCCCAAGCCAGAGCCCAGGAATGTACGAGTTGTCTTTTTCCAGGTTGTAGTTCATCACATCACTGAATGTTTTTATTTCACTTTTATTTTCCATCTCTGCAGCTACTTTTGTCATTTCATCCAGTTGTTCCAGAAGTTTCTTCCGGTCTCTCATGTTCTTGTCATGAGCGGACACATCGCTCACATTCTGATGTACAAACTGGCAGTTGGGTCTCTTTCCTATTTCTTTCATTCTAAGAAAAGCATGGACCACAATCTGTAAAATATCCTTCATTTCTGTTGTGTTTTCCATGGCCATATTGACTATGGTTACATCACTCAACCCAACAACCAGTGTGGCCAGTTCATTGTCATGTTCATAACTGTCCTCCAAGGAAGCCAACTCTGGAGCTTTTAATCCCTCAGTGTCAATCACCAGGATGAAGTCACAGCCCAGCTCCTCCTGGAAGTTCTCTTTCACATTAATAAGAGTCATGAAGGCTCCCCGTGTGCATCTTCCACTGGCCACCGGGAACTGCAGACCAAACATGGTGTTAAGAAGAGTGGATTTCCCCGTACTCTGCACTCCCAGCACAGTGATTACTCTCATTCTGCATTTTTTCCTGGTTTTGGTGTGCAGCTCATTTAGAACATCAGTTATCCACCGTAGGGGAATGTTGGAGGCATCTCCATCTATCAGCTCCAATGGGAAACCACCCAACAAGAGATCAGCAGCAACTCCCGGCAGTTTATTAAATTGTCTTTTTCTTTTACCTAGTTTTTTTTCTTTAATCATGGAACATTCAGCTTCATAAAACTGTCCCATCTCACGTAGGAAATGTTCAATTCCTAAAGAACTGTCAGAGATTTTCTGGTCTATCTTTTTGAGTTCTACCTTGTTACTTAAGATTGTGCTACATTTTTCTTTGTATTCAGCTTGTAGATTAGAAAGACGATCTCTGGCAATTGAATCAAGTTCAAATTTCATCCATTTCAGAAAAAAATGTTTCTCATTCTCAGACAAACAAGTGATTGCATCAATAAAGAGCTTTAAACCATGGGGAAGATCATGTTTATATTGTTCCTCATGTAGTGAAATACGTTTCTTTCTCAGGTCATCTTGATATTGTTGTGTGTCTTTACCACCTTGCTTTGTCATTCTGCAAAGTTCCTTCTCCACTTCAGATAACTGTCTCCAGAGATCTCCCTGTAACTTCATCGTGTTCTTTTTGTACTGAGATACATTTCTTATTTCTTCTGTAATTTTCCTGGCATGTTCCCTGGCCTTCTGACATTCAGGATCACTCTCATCCACTTCAATGTTCAATCCATGAGTTTCTTTGTCAAGGTCCCTCTTTTTCTTTTCTTTTGGCTTACTCTTTAAGAAATTTATAATGATACTTTGTAGCTTTTTCACAAATGCTGCCTCATTTGCCACGCCTGTATGTATTATCACATTTGATTTTTTTAACTTTAGCACTGGCATTAAGTTTTGAAGGGTCTTTCTTGTCTTTGGACTCACAGATTTGCCAGGACCGGGAGTAACAATGAAGTAATACTGGGTGTCAGTGGTTGGACAGGATGATAAAAGTCTGAATTCCCTCTCAGAAATATCCTCAATGAATATAAACACAGCTGATGAAATTCTTGTTAGAAACGTGAACTGGTCCCAGTTGGCCTCCAGATCTCCTCGTAGGTTGGTCACTGTGATGGGCTCTGGGAAAACATCAGACTTACCACAGGGAAAATACCAGGAAACTTCTACCAGTCCATCAGATATTTCCCTCTTAATGTTTCCTCCATCCATATTGTCATGTATGAAGAAGTTATTATGTAGCTGATCTGGATTAAGAATTTGGTTCAGGACTTTTGATTTTGATAATTTGCTTTTTCCAAATCTGACATAAGAGAAGATTGGCATGGAAGTATTCACCACGTTTTCTTCTCTGAACCCTTTCCTGTCCGCTAATGACTGAGGTCTCCACTTTTTCACAATGTCTCTCATTGCCCAAAGCATGAGGGTGCAGTGTGATCCATCACCAGCAGGGAGCAGCAAAGGGACGGCAAACTGACACATGGACAATTTGGTTACAATCTCTTGTTGGAGAAAACTGTCTGAGCAATGCAGGAGGAGACACAGGACATCCAGGGGGTGAATGGAGGCTGATGAATTATCAACTGAAACTAAAGAAGCATCAAATAGGTTGTCATCATCATCATCATCATCATCATCATCACCATTATCATATACATCAACACCAATAGACTGATCTTTCTCAAGAAGAATGTCTCTTGCAGTCCTATTTAAGGCCATGAGTTTCCTTAAATAATTCCAGGGAAGATCCTCTACAGTTTTCAGTGGTTTGTCATTCACATTCTCTAACCCAAAACTCAGGATGTCCCTCAGAGACAATTTTGTAGTGAGGTGAGGTTCCATGTTCATTTTTTCTGCAAACTGATGGAAGGTAGTTTTTCTGGTATGCAGTTCTGTAAGAAAATACATTTTTATTTTATTATATGTTTCTATATTAACAGTCATTCTATTTTCAAGATTTTTATCAACTGGGAGTGATTGTAGCCGTTTTAGTGCACTTGCGACAGAAACAAGTGAGTACTGTCTATTAGGGATGAGCCCGATGTTCGAGTTGAACATTGGGTGTTTGCCTGTTTTCCAGAATAGCGAACAATTTGGGATGTTCGCAGCTGCGGAACACCCTTTAAAAGTCTATGGGAGAAATCAAAAGTGCTAATTTTAAAGGCTTATATGCAAGTTATTATCATAAAAAGTGTTTGGGGACCCGGGTCCTGCCCCAGGGGACATGTATCATTGCAAAAATAGTTTTAAAAACTGATGTTTTTTTCGGGAGCAGTGATTTTAATAAACAATAAAAATTAAATATTCCTTTAAATTTCGTACTTGGGGGGTGTCTATAGTATGCCTGTAAAGTAGCGCAAGTTTCCCGTGTAATAAAATGACATTTCTAAAGGAAACAAATCATTTAAAACTACTTGCGGCTATAATGAATGGTCAGGTCCAGCAATACAGAATAAAGTAATTGAAAAAAACGGCATGGGCCCCCCTCCCCCCAGTCCATTACCAGGCCCTTTGGATCTGGTATAAATATTAAGGTGAACCCCAAACCAAAATTAAAAAAAAATGCGTGGGGGTCCCCCTAAATTCCATACCAGGCCTTTCTGGTCTGGTATGGATATTAAGGGAAACCCTGCCCCTCAAAAATCCACACCAGACCCTTATCCGAGCACGCAACCTGGCAGGCCGCAGGAAAAGAGGGGGGTTGAGAGAGTCCCCCATCCTGAACCATACCAGGCCACATGCCACCTGTGACCCCCAAAGCATATTGTCCCCATGTTGATGGGTCCAAGGGCCTCATCCCCACAACCCTTGCCCGGTGGTTGTGGGGGCCTGCGGGCAGAGGGCTTATCGAAATATGAAAGCCCCTTTTAACAATGGGACCCGCAGATGCCAGTCCCCCATGTGAATTGGTAACGGGGTACATTGTACCGCTACCATTTCACCAAAAAAACTGTCAAAAATTGTAAAAAACACAAGAGCCAGCTTGGTAAAAGTCCTTTTATTAAAAATAAAAATAAAAATTCCAGCAATGCAAATCCATTCTCGAGTTCCAGAACATGGGCCTCCATGGGCAGCTCCCGCTGGGTGTCTACTGCTGTAACAGGTGTTATATAGCTTAGGGCGGGGCCACCAGTTTACGTGTGCATGTGACCCGCCCCCTCTGACACCATGGGAAAACGCCGGGGGGTTAACCAGCGACATGTGTTGGTGTCCCCTCTGCCCTGTGACGTCACGGGAAACCCCCATGGCGTCACAGGGGGGCGGGGTCACCTGCACACGTATCTAGGTGGCTCCGCCCTCAAATATATAACAGCTGTCACTCGGTGGGAGCTGGCCATTGAGGCAGAGATAGTGCAGCGCTTTTTTTCCTTGTTCCGGAACTCGAGAATGGAATTACATCGCTGGAATTTTTATATATATTTTTTCAATAAATAAAGGACTTGTCCCAAGTTGGCTCTTGTGTTTTTTACCATTTATGACACTTTTTTTGTGAAATGGTAGGGGTACATTCCATTACCAATTCAAATAGAGGGGCTAGGATCTGGGGTTTGCCTTGTTAAAGGGGGCTTCCAGATTCCATTAAGCCCCCTCGCCTGCAGACCCCCACAACCACCGGGCAAGGGTTGTGGGGATGAAGCCCTTGTTCTCATCAACAAAGCATACTCCCCATGTTGAGGGAATGTGGCCTGGTACGGTTCAGGAGTGGGGCACTCTCTTTTCCCCCCTTTTTTCCTGTGGCCTGCTTGGTTGCATGCTCGGATAAGGGTCTGGTATGGATTTTTGGGGGGGACCCCCACAGCATTTTTTTGGTAATTTGGGCACGGGGGTTCCCCTTAAAATCCATACCAGACCTTAAGGGCCTGGTATGGAATTTGGAGGGAACCCCACGCAATTGTTTTTTTTTATTTTGGTTTGGGGTTCCCCTTAATATTCATACCAGACCCAGAGGGCCTGATAATGGACTGGGAGGGGGGGGGCATGCCATTTTTTCAATGACTTTTATCTGTATTGCGGGACCCGACAATTCATTATAGCTGCGAGTAGTTTTATATTACTTTTTTTCCTTTAGAAATTACCTTTTGCTGCAGGGACTGTTCTAAACACTGGAAAAATGTGCCACTTTACGGGCATACTATAGACACCCCCCAGGTCCCCAAACACATTTTATGACAATAACTTGCATATATAGCACTTTTGATTTTTCATGTTCGTGTCCGATAGACTTGATCCCGTGATCGAACACATTTTTTGCCTGTTCGCAAGTTCTGGTGTGAACCGAACCGGGAGTGTTCAGCTCATCCTTACTGTCTATGATACTTTTGTATTTGCACTAACATCCAAATGTTCAGGACAAGCTTTGGGTGTGTACCCCCTTCTTCAAGGTCCAAGCAGTACTAGATCACAAAGTTTTTAATATTTGCAAACAAAATGAAGGTTTGCTATTTTGAATAATACGCTGTCAGGTTAATAAAGCAGCGATATCAGAACCGATTCAATCCTACAGTTTGTAGCATACATAGGGATAAAAGGAATATTCCTGAACTTTGTTATATCTATCTCATGGTTACTTTGAAATTGTGTGAATGCATCAATGCAGAGTATGTAATCTCAGCAGAGCATGTTATCTCAGCTTGCAGAGCTTGGATTCATGGAATAAGTTTACCAAAAATTTAAATATTGCAGACTATACAGCCTCATGCTACATAACTAAGCTCCATTCCATGCTGAATAAGCTAAATTAGTAATGTATCTTAAATAGAAAACTATCTTTAGATAGATTTTTTTTTACTCCAAAGGCATTTTATTAAAATATATTTTTTTTTATTTTGTTTAAAAAAAAAAAAATTGATTTTCATCCACCCTGGTTACAGGTAGGGAAGAGAATGATAGAGGTGGCAGTGGGGAAGTTAAAGTGGTTGTAAAAACTCAAGGTTTTTTACTTTCTGTGTGCAGCAGCCACCCCTAATACCATAGGTGTGCGCAGCCTTTGGCATTAGGGTGTGCACCCCAAAGCTCAAACACACTCTACCGATCACTCACAATGTTCATTCATAAAGGGAAGAGGACGGTAAATGGCATATTTACTGGCCCCTTCCCCCACGCTTTTCTAAAACATTCACAGCAACAACTAGTGGGAGAGGAGGGAAGCCTGCAGTGCTGTAGGGGGAAGGGGGGGAGCTAGGTCAGTAGGGGGAATGTGTTCTTCACAGAGTGATTAGGGTGTGCCTGGGCACACCTGGCACACGCCTATGCCTAATACTTACCTGAGCCCCACCTCGACCCAGCATTGTGCACAAGAACCTCGTCTCTCCTGGGTCTCTCCCTCCTCATTGGCTGAGACAGCAGTGATAGCCATTGGCTTCCACTACTGTCAATGACAGCCAGTGAACTACTAAGCAGAGATCTATCTCTATGTGTGAATGGACACACAGAGCAGCAGCTCGGGAGCGAGACTGCTTGGGTGCCCCCATAGCAAGCTGTTTTATCAGCCTTCCACTCAGCATAAGGGAGGGGCCAGGAATGCCGGCGGTGGACCCAAGAAGAGCAGGTACAGGGCTGCTCTGTGCTAAACCACTGCAGAACGCAGGTAAGAATTAGAATAAAAATAACAGAGTGGAGCTGTTAGTGGCTGTCAGGAACCATGAATCAGGCTGAGACAGAAGTGCAGTAAAAATCACACAATTTAATAAAATGGCAAACGTAGTCAAAACATAGCCAGAGTTCGATAACCAGGACAGGTAGTCAGAACAACCCAGAGAAATAGGAGTCCAGAGATCAGCGAAGTCGGGTGCAGCAAACAGGATCAGAAACCAGAAGGGAAGTCTGCCAAGAAAAAGTCTTTTACAGGAAAATACAGTAGAGAGAGTCCAGATATGTTGACCATGGAAAGTTACAGAAGATCTGATCCAAGGAGTTTATATAACCCGCAGCTCTAGTTGATAAACAGGAAATGAAGACCAGGTGAGTCACTGTGGAAGGAAGAGTCTTTGGCAAATAACCAACAGCTAAGCACAGAGCTTTGAGAAGGAAGGGCTGAGCCCAGCCCTGACAATGGCAGAGCAAGATCTAATCATGATAGTTGTGTGTGCAGGGAAGGCCGTTCAGAAGGTGACTATGGTCAAGGAGCAGGGAGAAGGACCCGATCATAGTTTGGTGAGTGAGAGCAGGAGCTGGTTATAGCAAGGAGGGCTAAGTAAAGCTGGAGCTGACTGTTTTCCAGGGGGATTACCAACAATGGTGGGGTTGAGGCAGGCAGTAAGCATCAGTTGGCCATTTGCATCAGCAACAATCAGGCCGTAGCAGGCTTCAGTATTATAAGTCTCAGGTAGGTGGCAAGAAGAGTATTTTTAAAGGCTTAAATACCCTCCCGGCCACTCCCAGGATCATTAGTGTTTGTTGAAAACCAGGAAAAATCAGGAATGATCTATAAGTATATAAGAATAGTATAATAAGAATAGTCAAGAATAGTCAAAAGGCAATTTTGGGCAGAGCAGAGAGGGCTGGGACAATGTCTGGACAGAGCTGTAACAAGCAAGTGAAGTAGAAAGTTAGGACTGAACTATAAGAAGGGGAAAAGGAAATTCTGGGCTGTAGCAGTGCAGAGAGAGCAGGAATAAGGGTGGATACAGGGAATGTCTGGACAGATAAATTAACCACTTAAGGACCGCCGCACGACGATATACAACGACAAAATGGCACGGCTGGGTACAAGAGCTTACATGTACGTCCCCTTTAAGAACCCAGCTGTGGGTCACGAGTGCGCCGCCAGCGGCACGCTCGTGACCCGGTCCAAAGCTCCGTGACCATGCCCGCTGGACATGCGAACTCGATCGCCGCCGGTGTCCCGCGGGCGTGGTCACGGAGCTTTGGACCGGGTCACGAGCGTGCCGATGGTGGTACACTCGTGACCCACAGCTGGGTTCTTAAAGGGGACGTACATGTAAGCTCTTGTGCCCAGCCGTGCCATTTTGTCGTTGTATATAGTCGTGCTGCGGTCTTTAAGTGGTTAAAAACCGCAGAGGTTATCAAATACCACCAAAAGAAAGCTCTAGTTGTGGAGAAAAAAAAGGCGCCAATTTTGTTTGGGAGCCACTTCACACGACCGCGCAAGTGTCAGTTAAAACGACACAGTGCCGAATCGCAAAAAGGGCCAAGGTCTTAAACCTGCATAATGGTCCGGGTCTTAAGTGGTTAAAAAAAATAACAAGCCCAGCGCTGCGTCCTGACTCCCTGGGACACCCTGACTCTGCCTGCTTCCAAAAATCCACTCTCCAGGAGTTTTAGTTTCCTCTGCGCTGCTCTGTTTTCCACCCACCGGGAGCTTGAGCGTGGACTACAACTCCCGGAATGCAACAGCTAGCGGTCGGCCGCCATGGCCATGCCCCTGGCCCAACTTCCTAGACCAGAATTAAAAAAATGGTAGCGGGCAGCAGCTGCCGGCCATTTTGAACATAAGTCAGGGCGGCCTGGGAGGCAAATGCCACCCTGCCCTCTGGCCCAGCCCTCCCCTGGCTGCGGTGTACATGAGTCCGACACTATAACTTTCACACAAACCAATTATGACAGTTCTGAATTAAATCTTTTTAAGAACTAATTAAAGGTAACTCACCCTCCAAAAATGTAGGTACACCACCCAAGTCTGGAAACCTGGAAATCATGTTCTCAAGATGATCCATGAACTTTGCACAGGCCGGCTCTCCCTTCTGTAGAATGAGGTCTATGAGTCTCTCCGTTCTCTCTACATGTCCCTCAGTCCTGTACAGATCGATGTACTCCTGGGGGGTTAGGATGCTGAGAGATCCCACTTCATCACACAAGCCATCCACATTCTCTGCAAACACTTGTGTTAGTTTTGCTTTTAGATGCTTAATCATCTCTGACACCTTTGTGATGCAGGTCATGATGTCTGGATCCTATTACCTGAAAAAGGACATAATTTCAAGTCAGGGGCAGACTGACCATTCGGGCACTGCCCGAGGGCCCCATGCCACTAGGGTGCCCCACCAGGGTTGACAGCCTCAGTAAAACCAGGGACAGTTTGTAAAAATCAGTGTTTTTAAAAAATATCCCAAGATTATAGCTCCCCCGCCTCTCCAGCACCTTTTCAGTGTGTGTATTCTGTGTGTATTTTGTGTGTATTCTGTGTGTATGTGTATACTGTGTGTATATTGTGTGTCTGTGTATGCAGATTGTATGTGTGTGTGTGTGTATACTTTGTTGCCCCATATTCTATTGCCTGAGGGCCCCATAATCTCCTATTGCCTGGGGGCCTCATACTCTCCTATTGCCTGGGGGCCCCATAATCTCCTATTGCCTGGGGGCCCCATAATCTCCTATTGCCTGGGCGCACCATAATCTCCTTTTGCCCGGGGGGCCCCATAATCTCCTATTGCCCAGGGGCCCCATGAGTTGTCAGTCCACCCCTGTTTCATGTTTACCTTAAAGTGAAACAATTATGATTTTGAGTAAATTTTATTTTAAACCTGTTCCTTCCTGTCCACGGGACATGTACTGCAGGTGGGCGTCATGACATGTACGTCATACGTCATCCAGCCTGTTCCGAGTTATTGGCGCACATGTGCACGCCCCCCCCCCCCCCCCCCCCCCCCCCCACCGCTAACCTGCACTGTCACTAGCTACTGCAGGATTGTGTCAGCAGGTCCTGGTCAATAATTTACAGCTGAGACCTGCTGATCGGCTGTAGCCAATCACAGCACAGAGTCCTGTGATCAGCAATCTGACTGTTTCTAACAAGGCAAAACAGGGATAAAAAACAGCCAGATCTGTTAGTAAAAGCAGCACACATTACATACTGTTAGGCACACACCGTTAGCCCCTTGATGTTAACCCGAGTGTCATTAATAAAGTGTACAGTATTATATCTGATTGCTGTATTAGTGTCACTATTGCTGTCATTGTCAGTTAGTAAGTTAGTGAACCTCCCAGTGAGGGTCTGTTAGTGCTATCATAGTCCCACTATAAGTTGCTGATCACCACCATTACCAGTAGAGTTGGGTGAACGATTCCAACATTGACCTTAGGTGAACTCCCGCTGAATGCCCTGCAATGCACTGTACAGTGCACTCTAAGCCGTGATTGGGCAAAGCAGCCCATTAGTCATCAGCTGTCAATGGGCTTCCCCGCTGACAGCCGAATAAAAAACAAAAAACATTGCTGGTAATAAGAAAGTGAAAAAAAATGGCGTGGGGTCCCCCCCAAAATACATACCAGGCTCTTTTTCAAGCATGCAGTCTGGTAGGCCAGGAAAGGGGGGGGGGGGACAAGTTAATGCCAGTTCTCCTAAACCATACTAGGCCACATGCGCCCCGCCCAAAAGCACTTTGTCCCCATGTTGATGGGTGCAAGGGCCTCATCCCAACAACCCTGGCCGGTGGTTGTGGCGATCTGTGGACAGGGGGCTTATCGGAATCTGGATCCCCTTTTAGCAAGGGGGCCACAAAATCCCAGCCCCCCCCCCTTTGTGAATAAGTATGGACACAAGTCCATTAAGTCCAACCATGATCAATGAGTAGTAAGGGGTGAAGCTGCCTGGGTTCAGTTAGTGAACAGCTGCGTACATCTTGCTCGAAATTTGCAGCAAACCTCAGTAAAGCCTGTGGGTCCAATTCTTGTTATTTAATTCGGCCCATTTGTAGGGCTTATAAGCATGTTAGGTCCCTTTCACACGGGTGGACCGTTCAGGTCCTCCTGTCAGTTTATTTGGCAGACCTGAACGGGTGCTCCGTGCTTGTCTATGGAGCATCGGATGTCAGTAGTGACCATGTCCATGTCCTATCCATTTTCGTCCGATGTTTCCATAGCAAGCAGCGGCGCTGGACAAGCCCCTCCCCGCTCAGTGAGCAGAGATGGACTTGTCATCCACCGGCTCAGCGGCGATTACCGAAGAGATCTCCCGCTGAGCTGCCGAATGCCGCTGACAGGTCCGTCAATGTGTGGAAGGGGCCTTATTGTCAAACAAAAGGCAATGCGAAGCCGGGCATCGCCATGGGGATGTGAAACAATGGTTAGAATAACAAAAAGGGTTGTCATCTCTCTCCAACATCTCCAATATGGCTGCTGTGAGCCCACTTTTTATGGAAAAGATGTTTTCCTCTTCTGAAATGGCCGTGTACAGCATTATAGATGGTTCCGTATTTCTGGTTCGCTAAACTGCACAGCTTTCAACCAGAAGTTATCGAATCTCAGGCAATCCCCACAAACCCATTGTAGTGCAAAGCTGAACCTCGTCCTTCTCATTCAGCATTGGATTGGCAGCCCTAACGGGCAAATAGCAGCAGCTGGGGGCTGTGAGAGCAAAACTTCCCGTTCCCTGAGGCTGGGTTCACACTATACGACTTCCATCCTACTTTTCTCTGCGACATCAGCCCTACATCGGCCCTACATTGATCCTACATTCATCAACTTTCATGAACAGGATACTACTTTGATCCGACTTCGTGATAGTCTGACTTGTTCTTTGACCAATCAAAACAATCCCAGAGTGAGATAAATTCCTTTTACTGCTGTTGTAGGCCGGGTTCACACTGGTCCGACAAACGCTCCGACATTGGGAGCTCATGTGGCATGACGTGGGAAAATCAATGTTTCCCTATGAGAGCCGTCTTATCCCGTCCGACACAAGTCGATCCGACTTTGAAAATGCTCCCTGTGCTACTTTGGTCCGACATTCATCCTACTTCAGCCCATTGAATATCATTGAAGTCGGACCAAAGTAGAAGCCTAGTCCTTACCATCCGACTTTTGACATCCGACACATGATTACAGCACCAGTAAAAGGAATTTATCTCACTCTGGGATTGTTTTGATTGATCAAAGAACAAGTCAGACTATCACAAAGTCAATCAAAGTAGTATCCTGTTCATGAATGGATGGATGTAGGACCGATGTCGCCAGGGCCGGACTTACCATTGGGCTTGACTGGGCTCAAGCCCATGGGCCCCGCCCAATCGTGGCAATCCCCTCCTGCAATTTTGCAGCAATCCCCTCCCACAAATTTCGCGGCATCCCCCTCCCACAATTTTGCGGCAATCCCCTCCCACAATTTTGCGGCAATCCCCTCCCACAATTTTGCAGCAATCCCCTCCCACAATTTTGCGGCAATCGCAGCAACCCATTACCGCAATTTCGCGGCAATCCCCTGTTTGCTGCGATGGCGGCAACCCCCTTCACGCCAAACGCGGCAACCCCCTCCCACAATTGTGCGGCAATCGCAGCAATTTCGGCACACCCCAACCCCGCTCAACAACTTTGGCGGATGGATGTATTTTCTGCGGCCCCCAGCCCCCCACTGCAGCTGTGTAAGGAGCCCCAAAACTACTAAAGGCGGCCCTGGGAAGAGGTAAGAAGTTTGTCCAGTGGTTCCTCCCCCCACTCAACAAGTATGATCGGTCGGCGCCTTCCCCCCCTCAACAACTTCGATAGGTCTGTTGGTGGATCCAGCTCCCCCTCATCAACCATGATGGGTCGGAAAACCTCTCCGCTTCTCTGCTCCAGGGGGCCCCTTCGATTATAAAAGCCCAGGGGCCCCCACCACCCTAAGTCCTGCCCTGGATGTCGCAGAGAAAAGTAGGATGAAAGTAGTACTGCTGTTATGTAGTATAGTGTGAACCCAGCAGTAATCACATGTCGGATGTCAAAATTCGGATGGTAAGGACAAGGATCCCACTTTGGTCCGACTTCAAAGAGATTCAATGGAGTGAAGTAGGATCAAAGTCGGACCAAAGTAACACAGGGAGCATTTTCAAAGTCGGACCGAATTTGTCAGACCAGTTAAGACGGCTCCCATAGGGAAACATTGATTTTTACACTGAGCTCCCAATGTCGGAGCGTTTGTCGTACCAGTGTGAACCCGACCTCAGGGCATTGTAGAAAATCTATAATTACAATGAAACAATAACTAATCCCATTCCTGACATGAATACATAGACTGAAGTCCCAATAATGAAATCTATATGATAACGAATGATTTCTTACCTGTGTAGAAGTGTCACGAGCGGCTCAGCTGCTGTGCAGATAGTTTCATTTCTTCCTCTAAGCGTTGTATGCATGGGAGTTGTTTGACTTTCTCTCCTGCTCTACCAATATAGACAAGGAAATTCCTTTCACCTTTGTAACATCCAATAACAA
This sequence comes from Rana kukunoris, assembly GCA_029574335.1. Classification (NCBI taxonomy): domain Eukaryota; kingdom Metazoa; phylum Chordata; class Amphibia; order Anura; family Ranidae; genus Rana; species Rana kukunoris. Next base: position 9,465,851 of record CM056054.1, on the reverse strand, counting down.
TAAACATGCCACTATGTCCTTAGAGTGATCCCTCCTACTTAGTGACACAGTACACAAAAAGAAGTACTCAGGGCTACTATAGACAACAAAAAATTACACAGATGTAGTTCCCAGGAAGGGGCGAGCACGTCACTGACCACCGCAGTAAAGCCTCCCTTCACAGCAGTGAGTTACAATCAGACAAGCAGGAAGTGAACAGAACAGAGAAGAAATAGAGCAACTTCTGAGCAAAAACGAACAATGAGGAAGTGAAAAGAGGAATGTCTGCAGGTAAAGGATGCTTATTATGAAAAAACATTTTTTCCTTTACAACCCCTTTAAGGCTCAGGGAGATCTTGGAAAAGGGAAGGTAGTATGTTGATAAGGAATCATACCTTTTAAGCCAGCTCAGGGGTTGAGACAGTGTGGTATGAATCCCTCCACACCAAGGTAGATGGCGATGGTCGGAAACAGACAACGGTTTCCATAGACCCGCAAATAGCCGACCACTCAACTTGTCCGTTTTTGTGACGTAGAATTCAATATTAATCCTTTGGGGGATCTCCCATGTGGAGAACCACTGTTTCAGTTGGTCTGAGTGCAGAGGTGGCTCTAGGCTTTGTGAGGCCCTAGGCAAAACTTAGACATGTGGCCCCACTCACGCCCATAATGCATACCTCCCAACTGTCCCGGATTTCGCGCGACAGTCCCGTGATTCTGGTAAATCCTGTGGTCCCACGTTCAGGGCGTAAGTCCCGCGATTCTGCGCCACCCCCCTCTGCGATTACCGTGATTCGCCATAAATCCCGCGCGAACAACTCCGATCCGTGGCACCCCCCGCTTAACAACTCTGTTTTGTGACACCCCCCTGCTCAACAACTCCGATCTGCAGAGCCCCCCCGCTCAACCAACTCCGATCTGCAGAACCCCCCGCTCAACAACTCCAATCTGCGTAACCCCCGCTCAACAACTCCGACTCGCGTAACCCCCCCGCTCAACAACTCCGACTCGCGTAACCCCCCCGCTCAACAACTTCGAGATGAACCCGAAGCGCTCCGCTTTGGGAGAGAGACATTCCCCAAAAGGTGATGCTGATGCTCCGCGAGGCCGCTGTGAGAGCGAGGCCCTAGGCGACCACCTAATTTGCCTAATTTAAGAGTCTCCTCTGTGTCAGTGTGTTGTAGTGTGATGGTCATAAATATCTACCATCCCTATACCACCAACAGGTCTATGTTTCATGACAATATAGTGGGGGCACCTAGCTCTTTTACCCTGCCATATTATTTTTTTTAAGAAGAGAAGATAGGGACGCTAAGTAGGGGCTGGGTGTGGGAATATGCAGTGTCCTGAACATATATAAAATTTGGGGGAGAATGAGCATGTTATAGGCCGCTAGCCTGCCTACCCATGACATCTTCACTTTTGCTAAGTTAGTTCTTTATTCAATTTAGGTAGGAAAGATTTGTGATTCGCCCCAGCGATAAGGGATGCTCTTTTCAGTCCAGGTATAGGGAAAATGGCCTTGGAGTAATAAGGACCTGTGGTGGGGACAGAGCTGTATCCTGGCCTAGGCCAACAAGGCCCAGGCCTAGGGCAGCACTTTGCAGGGGGGCAGCACGAAAAGAGTCCCTGCCGGCTTGCGCTACACTGTTAGGAAAATTAGTCTAGCACCCAAAAAGCGGCAGCGCTGCTTCTGGTATGCGGGTGGGCGGCATTCCGCAACTGTGGGGGGGCGCTTCCAATTTTGACTGTTTTATTATCCTGGACCACAAACCTTCCTCACTGTGCTATATGTTTCTGCTGCACCATCTACTTAAAGTAGAACTATAGGCTACATTTTTTTTTTCATTTTGGGTAGAGTAAGGGAGGGTTCTAGCCCCTGTCAGTTTATTTTTTACCATCCCTGTCCCATTGCGAAGATTTCCCTTCACTTCCTGCTCTATGGGCAACCAGGAAGTAAGAGGAAATCTAAGTAAATTAAGGGAATCCATTGCCCCCCCCCCTCTCCAGGCCCTCAGAACTAGTGTCCTCACTCGAAAATGTCAGGGCAGGTCTTAAACAACACAGGGTGTGACCGTAACAGGAAGGGGTGGGTCATATTTAAATTAGTGGGTGCTCGAGTTTAGTCAGCACAAAACCTAAATACACCTCTGGATGGGGATACCCAACTTCAGAATGAAGGACTTTTTGTAGTTGACCTTCTAATAGGAGATTGTGCTAAATCCCGATAGCACAGCATGTGGGCGTGGGAAAGCAACATATACAGTTTCCGGTTTGGTCAACAATAGAATAATGCCGTCAGTAAATGGGCTTACGCTGTGTGGCCATCCCGCTAGGAAAAGCTGGTTAAATTTGGATGAGAGTAAATTCTTTCCGCTGAAGGTTCAATCATTAAGTTAAAGATTAGTGGAGATAGGGGACAGCCTTGGCAGGTGACATTAGTAATATTAAATGGTTTGGGTAGGGGACTGGAAGTCTATACTTGGGCAGAGGGAGCTGAATAAAGGGCAAGCAGAGCTGTGAGGATCGAACCCCGGATTCCAAACATGTTAAGGCCTTGGCGCATGTACCCCCAGTGAACCCTGTTGAATGTCTTCTCTGCATCTATAGAAAGAAGGAGAGGTGTTAGACTGTGCTTTGCATGGTAGATGATATTCAGCAGTCTCCTAGTGGCATCAGAGGGTTGTCTTCCAGTGGCGTAACAACCGCGGGGCCGCCGGTGTGTCTTCTCCGGGCACTGAGCTGAGGGGGGGGGGTGCCCCTCCACTTCAGCGGTGAACCGATGAAAACGGTCCGTCGGACCATTCTCATCGGGTTGGACCGATCGTGTGTACGCGGCCTAACTAAATACATTGGAATGTCTACTTTCTAAAAAAGGTTAATTTGGGGTGTATTTGTCCTTTCCTGGCTGGTTAGGCCGCGTACACATGATAGGTTAACCGATGAGAACGGTCTGATGGACCATTTTTATCGGACCAAACCGATCGTGTGTGGGCGCCATCGGTTAGTTATCCATCGGTTAAAAAAAAAGCCAACTTGCTTTAAATTTAACCGATGGATTCCTAACCGATAGGTCAAAACCGATCGTTAGTAGGCACCACCATCGGTTAAAAATCCACGCATGCTCAGAAGCAAGTCGACGCATGCTTGGAAGGATTGAACTTTTTTCAGCCCGTCGTTGTGTTTTATGTGACCGCGTTCTGATGCGATCGGTTTTTTAACCGATGGTGTGTAGGCGCGACGGACCATCAGTCAGCTTCATCGGTTAACCGATGAAAACCGTCCATTAGACCGTTCTCATCGGATGGACTGATCGTGTGTACGTGGCTTTAGTGTCTCAAGCAAGTACATCAAGTCTGATTGGCACTATAGATTGTAGATTCTGTCTATAACCTTCACAAAGACCAAATAATATATACTTATTTGGGTTATTTTTGCCAAAGATATGTAGCAGTATAACTTGTGGCCAAAATGTATAAAGAAAAATTACTAATTTGCAAAATCCTATAAACAAAAATAAGAACAATGCATTTTTTATTTATTTTTTTACAACATTTTCAGTGACCCCTGTCACAGCCACCTAGTGACAAATGAGAGAGGTGCATCAAGTCCAGAGTTAGTGAAAAGTCAGTGGATCCCCCTAACAATTAGCAAGGCTAGTTACCACCTAGCAACTAAATTTCTTAGCCACCCTGCCAAAGACCAGGGTGCAACACTGAATATTGGCCTGGTTAGGAAGGGGGTATAAGTGGCGGAAAGTGGTTAAAGTTCATGTGCATGTAAAGGCAGGTGTCCCAATAAGTTTGACAATATAGTGTGTGTATATATATATATTATATATATATATATATATTATATTGTGACAGGAAGTCAGGTAAATCTGTGGGTGTTGTCACAGAGGGGAGATACATTTCTGTCTTGTTTAGACAATTCACCAATTACTATTAGGTGTCGGCTGCAGAAATAGCCAGAAAGGTTTAGGGCGTTGGAAAACTTCAGCTGTTCAGAATGAGGCAATTAAGGCCTCTATAAGTCATCCAGAGGATGACTACTGATTGCTGCATCCTGAGGCTTTTTGAGTTAAGGAGAGCAGTGAGAAAGACTTCTGAAGAGGTGAGGTGGGTGTTGATTTTGATAAAAATCAAAAAGACTATTGTTTCTCTGCTGTATGACCAGCAGTGTCTGCCTAGCAGTAGGCTGTGCCAGACTCCATAGGTAGGTTCCTGTGTTGGGAAGGTAGACACCCCAAGTGGCCAGGGTTTATTTTATGTTTTGTTTATGCTGTTTGGATGCTTGCACTTGTTTCCAGCAATATTAAAGGATAAACCAAACTCTTTGTTTTCAACCGTCTTCGGCTGCCTCTCTGTATAGTTCAGTGTGTAGTGAACCCATCCAGGGGGTCACACCCCCCCCCCACTACCGATCTAACCCCTTACAATATATATATATTGTATATTGGTGTTTTCCTGGAGTTCGGTTTTAATATAAGGTATTTAAAAATACCATGTCACCCCAACCATGTAGGTCAAAATAAGTGTCTGCGCTAAGCCCACCCATGGACTACTTCCCTACTTCTCTAGTGCTCTCCTGCCATTCCTCTGTGGCCGTACTGCAAAATACCCAGAACTTTTTTGTATGGAAAAGCACATGACCACCTTCCATTATGCACTTCTTGTGCCTAATGCCCACTTGGTAGAACTGAGCAATGTTATATCATGGTGGAGGTGAGTGAGTGAATAACTTGTATAGCGCTACAAATGCAAACTGAATCGCCTCAAGGCGCTTGGTATCCATTTCCATCCTTATCCTTCAGAAAAGGTGGGTCCTAATTTTTTTCCTGAAGTCCCGAGCATTTTCTACCTTTTGGATGTTAGTTGGTAGTACATTCCACAGTCGGGGTCCTTGGACTGTGAATCTTCGTTCTCCTTTAGACTTATAGCAGGACTTGGGGATTTGAAGCAGATTTTGGTTGGTTGATCGAAGAACGCGTTTGGGGTTGTGGTATTTTATTTTCTCACATAAATATTGGGGGGGTGATTCCTTGTGTACACTTTTGAGTGATGCAGAGGGCCTTGAATGTGACCCGATCCTTTAAGGCTAGCCAATGAAGGGTCCTCAGTGACGGGGTGATAGATTCCCAGGGTTTTTTCCCTGTTATCAGTCTGGCTGCCATGTTCTGGACGACTTGTAGCCGAGAAATCTGGTATTTGGGGAGTCCGAGGTAGAGGGAGTTTGCATAGTCGAGCCTGGAGTTGATAATTGCTCCAACTACTACTGCTGTGTCTTCTTCCAGGATGAAGGGGGTGAGTCTTCGTAGCAGGCGGAGACGATAGTGACGTCACTGCTCCCTCTGAGCTATGATATCAGCCAAAAGGGTTGAGGATCGCTGGACAGATAAGTATAACGTGGATAGAGTGGGGCTTTATACACTCACTCTGCCTAGGACGAAGAAGATGACAGGGTCTCTTTAATATGAATAGAACAAATTGCATTTTTTTCTGTTTTAGGTGTAAAATGTTGAGGCATTAAAGAATCAAATCTCCAATATTTATGAAGAAGGGAGAAGCTTGAACAGTAAGGCCTCGTACACACGAGGGGATATGTCCGCTGAAAACGGTCCGATGGACCGTTTCAGCAGACATCTCCGCTCGTGTGTATGGGCTAGCGGACAGATTTGTCCACCCGACAGATTTCAAAGCATGCTTTGAAATCTATCCGGTGGGGATCTGTCCGCCCGACATGTCTGCTGGTTAGTACACTTACCAGCAGACATGTCGGCCCCCACCGCCGCCGCGCCGCTGCCGAATGGATTCGGCGCATGCGCGGAAGTGTTTTACTTCCTGGTGCGGTGACGTTGCGGTGACGCGGCGGCGTCAACGTCACCGCCACGTCACCGCGCCTTCCGGCGGCGGGGAATTTGATCCGATGGTGTGTACACGCCATCGGATCAAACTCCCGATCGGACATATCCGATGGAAATGGTCCGCGGACCGTTTTCATCGGATATATCCGATCGTGTGTACGCCGCCTTAGACTGGAAGACTAGAAGATGGCTATGCAAAGCACGGTGAGAGATTTCATTGTAGATGCGATGGAGGACCTTGAATCCACAGAACTGCGCAGATTCCAGAGGAGACTCACTGACATGAATATTGATAAGAAGTATAATACAATCCCAAGAGGTCGCCTGGAAAATGCAAACGCTGATAAGACCGTTGATATCATCCTGGCTTTCTATGGTGACTCTTACGGCTGTAAACTCACATTTGATGTTTTAAATCGTATTAATGAGAGACAAGTAGCAGAAAATCTCCGTAAAAACTTAGAAAAAAGTAAGTAAAATAATAACACAAAAAGATAAAGTACAGTAATATACATTCACCTGGTTATCACATACAGACAGGGCTGCTGTTAGAAATCACGGGCCCCCGTGCAGCCTACCTGGGAGGGCCCCCCTCAAATATATATATTAAAAAAAAACATTTTCCCAATATATATACTAAAATCATTCTTAGCGGACACACAGATAACAGAGAAGCTGTGTGAATTTGCCCCTTTTAAAATAGTTTTTAACAATTTTGAACAAAAACATTTTATCATTTTTTTAAAAATAAATAAATTATTTTATTTTACAATTTTTATAAATTATTTTTATACAATTTTCTATTTTTTTTTTATTTTTATTTTTTTTACAAGGGATTTAAACAGTACAGGTTTTTAACAGAACAAGGAAGCCAAAAGTTGTGTCTGTGTCTCCCCCTGCAACAGCTAAAAGTCGGGGGGGGGGGGTTTCAGCTGCTGACGAGAGCCGCACAGGGCATCCTGTAATTGCCCATTCTTCCCTCTGGTGTTTGGGCCCCCCTGCGTGCCTGGGCCCCCTACAGGAGGACTGGTGGTCCCTCCCTATCAGCGGCCCTGCATACAGAACACACGTGGGCCCAGACTTGACATCTCATGGGTTGGCCTCCTTTCCACTCCAGGGGATGATTTTTCAAATTTCCAGACCTGGTGACCACAGACCACCAGACAGATCTTCTGACTCAGGCCTCATACACATGACCGGTTTTCTTGGCAAAAACCAGCAAGAGAACTGATGCAGAGCTTTCTTGCCAAGATAACTAGTTGTGTGTACGAGGTTTTCAGGTGTCTCATCAGGAAATCTGGGCAGAATCTCAACGAGAAAAATAGAGAAACCCGAGAGTGTGTATACTTACCTGTCACGGTGGAAACCCGCTCGTGCTCGAAATGACTTTGACGCATGTGGGGTAGCTTCCACGGCATAGGTAGGGTGAAGCAAGATGGCGGCGGCGGCATCGAATGTGACAAGCGCATGCTCGTCGTACACAATGACATCACCGCGTTCTTGCTTTTTAAGAGAATCGCAGTTCTTTCGAAAAGGCCCGGAGCTCTACTGCGCCTGCGGCGGAGGCGATCGGGTCCGTCGCTGAGCTGACTGGGGATGCAAGTGAGGGAAAAATGTCCCTCACCCGTCCCCATAGCTCTGCTGGGCGGAAGTGACTTCAAAACGTCAGTCCCGCCCAGCGTCTTAACCACTTCCCGCCCGGCCAATAGCCGATTTACGGCCGGGAAGTGGTTATGAAATCGTGACTAGCCGTTCTCAAACGGCTTAGCACGATTTCAATGCCGCGCGCGCCCGTAGGGCTGGTCCGATAAAACTGCCCAGTTTTATCGGACCAGTCTGATCATGTATACGCGGCCTGAGAGATATCTAGGGTAGCTACAGATAAGCCTTATTATAGGCTTACCTGTAGTAAAAAGTGGTTGTAAAGGGTTTATTTACTGCAGTGTCATTTTACAGTAATCAGTGTATCTTTATAGCACTGATCGCTGTAAAAATTACAATAGTCCCAAAATGGTGTCAAAAGTGTCCGATGTGTAATAATTTTGCAGTCACAATAATAATCGCTGATCGCCACCATAACTAGTAAAATAAAATATTAATAAAAATGCCATAAAACAATCCCCTATTTTGTAGAAGCGATAACTTTTGCGCAAACCAATCAATAAATGCTTATTGCATTTTTTTTAAGAAAAATATGTAGAAGAATGCGTATCAGCCTAAACTGTGGGAAAAATATGTTTTTTTTAATATATTTTTGGGGGATATTTATTATATCAAAAAGTAACAAATATTCACATTTTTCAAAAGAAAGCTCTATTTGTGGTAAAAATAGGATGTCAAATTTGTTTGGAAGCCACGTAGCACGGCCACACAATCGTCCGTTAAAGCGACGCTTTAACCACCTAAATGATCCGTGCTTAAGCGGTAAACACACTACATATAGCTGGCTGCTAAGGAACGGGCTGGGAAGCTGGCCACCACGTCCTTAACAACCGATGAGTCATCAGCTATTAGTGGGGTTTCCCACTAAATGTAAAAAAAGAATTGCCAGTCCAAAAAATAATCAGAAAAAAAAAAAGATGTGAGGTACCCACCAAATCTATACCAGGCCCTTTGCTCCTGCCCCCCGCCCCAAAGCACCTTGTCCCTGTGTTGATGCAGACAATGGCCTCTTCCCCACAACCCTGGGCTGTGGTTGTGGGGGTCTGCAGGTGGGGAGCTTATTAGAATTTTGGAAGCCCCCTTAAATAAGCAGATTTCCATGGGGGCACTTGCCAGAGGATGAGCCTGGAGCGCTTAGCGGGGGACCTCAGAAGAGGAGGATCGGGGTGCAGGTAAGTACAACATGTTAATTGTTAAAAAGTAAAAAAAAAAGAAAATACGTTTTAATATCGCTTTAAAGACTGACTAAATTTGTTTTCTATTTTGCAGACATAATACATGATGTCTTTGAATTCGCACAAAGATTAAATATAGCAAAACACATCGTTTTGAAATTGACACTGAGTGATGTCCTGAGCATTGGTTCCGAAGATCTCCTACAGCTTAAGAATGATAAAGACCTTCCCTGGAATTTCTTACGGAAGCTCATGGCTTTAAACACAACTGCAATAAATATTTCTGAACTGGAAACACATGAAAATGAGTTGGAGTTTGAATTGAAACAATCTGCAGGGATGAACTGAGACCAAAATTTGGCCCTGGACTTTATCCAGACCGGCCCACTTTTATGTTTGCAAACAAGAACAAAAACAGTATACAAACTATACGCAATTGTGCAAAAAAACATAAGTAGCATAACAAAAGGAGTCCTCACTCACCTCTTTTATTATTTCACTTATTCTCCTCTGTATTTTCCTCATTCTTCTCACATCACTGCATGAAGTGGAGGGCGAGCTGCGCAGCCATTACTTTGACAGGCTGTCACTGAAACCGGCCCACTGAGCCATCGGCCCACCGGGAAACTCCCTGTAGTCCCTATGGCCAGTCCATGCCTGACAATCTGCATTAAGCTCGGTCCATCTTTTAGATGTCCTCTGTGTCCTTCTTCATTGTTCAGACTGTATTCTGCAACAAGCGATAGTGACCAAACTGGCCATGGGTCAGTTTGCCGTCCCTCTGCTGCTCCCTCCTGGTGACGGGTCACACTGCACCCTCATGCTTTGGGCAATGAGGGACATAGTGAAGAAGTGGAGACCTCAGTCATTAGGGGACAATAAAGGGTTCAGAGAAGAAAATGTGGTTAATGTTGCCATGCCAATCTTCTCTTTTGTCAGGCTTGGAGAAAAAAAACTATCTAAATCAAGGGTTTTAAACCAAGTTCTTAATCCAGCTGAGTTACATCACAATTTCTTCATGCATGACAGTTTGGAGGGAAGAAACATAAAAAGGAAAATATCTGATGGACTGGTAGAAGTTTCCTGGTATTTTCCTTGTGGTAAGTCTGATGTTTTCCCAGAGCCCATCACAGTGACCAACCTACGAGGAGACCTGGAGATACATTGGAAACAGTTTGAGTTCCTGACTCGAATTTCTTCTGTTGTGTTTATATTCATTGAGAGTATTTCTGAGAGGGAATGTACACTGCTATCATCCTTTCCTACCACTGACACCCAGTATTTCTTCATTGTTACTCCCGGTCCAGGCAAAGCTATGTCTACACAGACAGTCAGGGCTCTTACAAACCTAAAGACAGTGCTAAAGATGAACCAATCTGATATAATAATACATGAAGGCCAGACAAATGAGGCAGAATTTGTAAATGAAATAAAAAGAAGTATTGTTTATTTCCTAAATAATAAACCAAAAGTAAATAAAATGAGAGACTTTGAGGAAGAAACTCATGGATTGAACATCCAAGTGGATGAGAGTGATCCTGAATGTCAGAAGGCCAGGGAACATGCCAGGAAAATTACAGAAGAAATAAGAAATGTTTCTGAGTACAAAAAGAACACTATGAAGTTACAGGGAGATCTCTGGAGAGAGTTATCTGAAGTGGAAAAGGAACTTTGCAGAATGACAAAGCAAGGTGGTAAAGACACACAACAATATCAAGATGAACTGAGAAAGATACTAATTTCACTACACGAGGAACAATATAAACATGATCTGCCCCATGGTATAATGCTCTTTATTGATGCAATCACACCTTTATCTGAGATTGAGAAACAATATTTTCTGAAATGGATGAAATTTGAACTTGATTTAATTGTTAGAGATTGTCTTTCTAAAGAAAAATGTAACAATACCCTAATTAATAATAGGGAGCTCAGACAGATAGACCAGAAAATCTCTGGCAGTTCTTTAGGAATTGAACATTTCCTATGTGAGATGGGACAGTTTTATGAAGCTGAATGTTCCATGGCTAAAGAAAACAAAATAATTAAAAACCAAAGACAATTTATTAAACTGCCGGGAATTGCTGCAGATCTCTTGTTGGATGGTTTCCCATTGGAGCTGATAGATGGAGATGCCTCCAACATTCCCCTACGGTGGATAACTGATGTTCTAAATGAACTGGACACCAAAACAGGGAGAAAATGCAGAATGAGAGTAATCACTGTGCTGGGAGTGCAGAGTACGGGGAAATCCACTCTTCTCAACACCATGTTTGGTCTGCAGTTCCCGGTGGCCAGTGGAAGATGCACACGAGGAGCCTTCATGACTCTTCTTAATGTGAAAGAGAACTTCCAGGAGGAGCTGGGCTGTGACTTCATCCTGGTGATTGACACTGAGGGGCTGAAAGCTCCAGAGTTGGCTTCCTTGAAGGGAAGTTATGAACATGACAATGAACTGGCCACACTAGTGGTTGGGTTGAGTGATATCACCATCATCAATATGGCCATGGAAAATACAACAGAAATGAAGGATATTTTACAGATTGTGGTCCATGCTTTTCTTAGAATGGAAGAAATAGGAAAGAGACCCAACTGCCAGTTTGTACATCAGAATGTGAGTGATGTGTCCGCTTATGACAAGAACATGAGAGACAGGAAGAAACTTCTGGAACAACTGAATGAAATGACAAAAGTAGCTGCAGAGATGGAAAAGAAAAGTGAAATCAAAACATTCAGTGATGTAATGAACTACAACCTGGAAAAAGACAACTGGTACATTCCCGGGCTCTGGCTTGGGGTCCCACCAATGGCTCCAGTAAATTCCGTGTACAGTGAACATGTGTCTGAACTGAAAAAGTATTTATTAGAAATAATGACAAGCAAAGAATCTCTGCACAGGCCTTCAACTATTCATGAATTCATAAAATGGATAGAAAGTTTATGGAACGCTGTAAAACATGAGAAATTCCTTTTCAGTTTCAGGAACAGTCTGGTGGTAGAAGCTTATAATAAACTGTCTATACAATACTCACAGTGGGAATGGGAGTTCAGAAAAGCTGTCTATGATTGGCAGATCCGTACAGAGACAAAGATTAAGAATCAGACTGCAGAGAGTCTAAGTGATGAACTTTGCTCCCAATATAAGAATGAGCTCCACAGATTGCTGATTGATAGAGAAAGTGAAATGGAGAAATCGCTGGAAAACTACTTTGACAATAACAATGAAAATGTTCATCTAATAGAACGATACGAAAAAGATTTTATTCTGAGCACAACATCCCTGAAGGAGGAACTGAGAAGGAATTCTCTTGTGAAGTTGGATGAGGCTGTTTCAACTCAAAAAGGAAAATACAAGATTCAGAATATGCCAAAAAATTCCCAGAATTTGATTGAACATAAAATCACAGATCTCCTCAAGAAGTGCAGAGAGAAGAAAAAAAAGCTGAACGATGAAGAGTTAAAGAGAGAATTTGAGGGGATGTGGGAGAAAACACTGACAGATCTACAGATAGAGAAATTAAAAACACAAATTGTCAGTAGATCTTTGTTCCAGCAGCTAAGGAATGACATGAGCAGTAAAGGACCAGCTGTAAATGGACACTTACTGGGTGTGAAGGACTTGGCAAATATCACACAGACTGATTTCAAGATGGATGAGAAATATATGGAGAGCGGATTGTGGAAGAAATTGGCAGATACAATATTAAATACATTGGTTGTTAAGCAGAGAAAAGAAGATTTTGACCAAATAAATGGTTTTGCTCGTTCTCTTATAGATAACTGTAACCAATATATTAATAGGAAGGTGGAAACTGGAGAGGACTATTGTGACAACTACTGCCAGGAATTACTTCATATGATTACAACAGAGATTTCTAACCAGTCCAAAAATCTTCATTTGTCCTCATGGTTTGAAGTGGATATCAAACTCCACATTCTTGGAAAAGCTTCCAGAGAGTTTCAGAAGATGCATGAAAAATTTATCACAGAGAACGATCCGAAACTGTGTTTGGAGAAACTAAAGCCTGGATACTTAAAAACATTTATCGGCATATTTCAAGAGAAAGATATTTGTCAGACTAAAGCCCAAGAATTCTGTGAGCGATGTCTAAAACCAGCAATGATGGATCATGTTTTCCGCCATCTTGGGCAGAAAATAGTGGATGAGATAGTAAGTTCTGACAAGAAATTCAACAGTAGAATATTTTTTCAAGAGTTTTTACTCAGGGAGCTGCTGGAAGAAATGTCCTTCCAGAAATATGTAAAGTATATACAGTCATATGAGGAATATACAAAAGTCTGGATACTGAATAACACTGAAACATTTGCAACACCCCAAATCCTAAAACCATTACAAGAAAACCTGCTCTCTTTACTGGGCATAAAGATAAGAAGAGCTCTTACTGAAGACAACTCTGTTAAAAGATTGTCAGTCTCAGATTTTCTGAAAAGTGTATGTGAGACACTAAAGAAAGAATTAGTGATTCCCCAGAATGAGATGCAAGCGGTCACTTACCAGAACACGGCTGATGTTGGACAATTTTCATCGGACATTCAGCTCTTCCTCCGAGATACAGAAACAGAAGTCTTATCAGATCTGAAATCTATGGATATAAAGTCTGTACTCTCCAGGGTGACGGTGAAGCCTCAGGATGAATTGTTCAGGAAGGTTGTTGGCTGTGGGAAGCGATGTCCATTCTGTAAAGTCCCCTGTGAGGTCGGAGGTCATGAACATAAGGAGCACTTTGCAGTCATTCACAGACCCCATGGACTGGGAAGATGTGGGCTGCCAGTTAGGGGAAACTTATCTACTAATATATGTACAACATCTGTTGTATCTTTTGATACATTCATCAATTCAGACACAGAATACAGACCACACCCATACAGAGAGTATCGTGAAATCTATCCAGACTGGGCCATCCAACCAGATCCCAGCATTGAGTGCTCAGATTACTGGAAATATATTCTTGTGATGTTTAATGAGGTATTTGCAAAAGAATACAAGGCAAGACCAGCAATAATACCAGATGGCTGGAAGAGCATCACCCAAAAAAATGCTCTGCAAAGCTTAAAGAAAATATTCTAAATATTAATAAAAAACAAAACGAACAAATTATAATGTCTCACACAAATATATAATTGCAGATACTTTGATTATTTCTTATCAGTCTGTAGCCAGTTTTTTTGCAAATGTCAATACGTTTTTTTTTTTTCCTTCCTGTAACCACGGCAACAGTACCATGTTTATATGCTGGATTTCTAAGAATCCTCATCGACTGTCTCCTGCTATAAAGGACTTATTGCTTTCCTACAAAAGTTGAAGAGTTTGAATTCATAATAAATATGGGAATAACATAGAACAGAGAATTCATGAAAATCTTTTCATGTGTACGGCACTGAGAAGTTCATCTTTGCTGAAGATATTTTACATATAAAGGTGTGATGGATAATGAAAACGCTGGATCTCTGATCACCTAACTTATTGTACTGTGGAAAAAATTGTAATAAAACAGAACTTCAATTCAGTATCTGTGTTGGTAGATTTTATCAGCTGCACTAAAATGGACCATGTCAGTATCTACAGAACAGAAGAAGGTAAAGGTCTGCAACAAAGATCTTTATAGAGACACTGCAATCAGGTAAGGCCAGATACAGACACAATGAAATCTGTCCGGTTCAGAAGGGACCCAATGAACTTCGATCTGTTTGAGGCCCTCACTGTTCAACAAAAGTCGATTGTTATAGGTAACTGTGGTGAATGATCACGCTGGAAATTTTTCATCAATCAGTGTATTCTATCAGTCTCCAGTCTCTACTGTCAGAATAAAATGTCTCAGCAGGACGGATTCCTCTATCCACTTCCCTTGTGTACATTTTTTTTTTTTCATTCGGCCCTCTGGTCGATTGTCTATACCCAGCTTAATGCCTTGTGTAACGGCTACCCAAGTAGGGAGAGGTATCAGCCGCTGGAGACGACCCTTTCCCTGGCAAGTTGCTATGCAAGTAAGTCCGGTATAAGCTCATCCACGGGAGCCAGAGGGAGAGTCAGGTCCAGTTGTAAGACGCACAAGAATAAATATCCCATCGCATTCCCTTCCAAGAACGAGACGGTGCTACGGTTTTGAAGGGTCAAGTATATCTGCTTTAATGGTCAATTTAATGGTTTATATCTAGTTACAAACTGATGAGTACTCAAGAAACAATGAAACTCTCCGCCCCCTCCCTCCATAGGGGGGCCCCAAGGTAGCCATCCTAGCACCAGGCCAAAGAAACCACATTCCTTTATCCATAGAATTCAATCAACCCCCAGAACAATACTCAATCCCAGACAATCCCATCAGTAGCTAAACATTTCGGCACCGCAAAGCCTGACAATTTCTTCTGAGCATAATTAACATGCTATTTCAATACACAGACAGGAGATTGTTAATTGGTAATACAATACACAAAAGGGAGAAGAGACATTTGGAATTCAGCAGTGAAAGACTCATTCTACAATTGAGCCTTTTGGCTAGGACCAGAGGAATTTTTGTTCCTGGCCGGAGGGCCGGCCATTGTATTGCACAATGGCCACTTTCCACTCACCATTCCCACCTTCCTTTTCCCCCACTTTCTTTTTTATTTTACCCCCTGTTTGTCTTGTTTGTCACTTTTTTTGGTTGGAGCACTTTATGTGTGGCGAGTAGGGTGCTGGTCCTCGGGCTGGCTCTGAAAGTCTTGGGAGTAGGTGGACATGGCCTTCTGGCTTAGTTAACCTGCTCTCATGGGGTCTCCCTTCGGGGGAGCCTCACCGAGGAGGGTTCTTTCTCGGCAGTCCCTCCGAGGATGTTTGGCCATGTGGCTTCGGCTGCATGGGCCATAGTGGGGTCCTAGTGGTTTCGGCTGCTTGGACTCCAATAACTCGTTTCCCTGTCTGGAGCCTAACGCCCCGGGGGATCAGAGCTGGGTCCTTTGCGGAGGACCAATTGACGATGGCACCCATCGCAGTTTTTTGTGTTTCACTCTTTATGTGTGTGCACATTTTTTCCTGCACCGGGTGAAGTTTTTGGGTTGTGTTTTGCACGCCACAGGCTTTTCAATAAAAATTCTAGAAATTAACCTTCTGAGCTCAGAACTAACAAACCCAAAACAGGCCTCCAGATATCTCAGAATATAATGTGGATAATCCATATCTCAGGTAGTCCCAGATATCATTCATCCTATTGTAACACGTCCTTCGGTTCCTTGTTTGTCCCACTGCATGATTATTATAGATGTACAGGCAGAATACATAGTTCCGTTACACCTTGTACACAGGATAACATTTTTTATTGAACGATCATCCATTTGTTTGCATGCCATGGTTGTGAAAATTCCCGCGTACGTAGCTACAGTCCAGCGTGGAACAGGAAGTGATGTAATGTGGTCGTGACCCCTCTTCTAGCCACACCTACAGTGATACACATTCGGAGGGATATCAATCTTTATTAGGACAAATGATCCCCAAACCATGGATTTTTTTACACGTTTGAGAACATGTTTAGTTTTAGACAATCATTTCTTTTGTTGACTTTCTCTTTTTCGGGGTCGTTCTTTCATTGACAATCATGCACAGTCTTGGTTACTCATTTGCTAATTACATGAAACTTGTTCATTCTGTTCTCTAACCAGAACATTTTACAATCGTGTCCCTTTAGAATCTTTCATCTGAACTGTCGTAATTTGCTGTTGGAAGCTGTGTACTAATGAATAGATTATTAAACAATCGCTCTAAAAGCGGTTATTTTCTTCCAATTTTCTCAACATGTGTACTAGGCATAAAACCTTTCAGGCTTTTCACTTCATCTTTACATTCAAAGGATAATGTACTGTTCACACACCAAAATGTGGGGCAGGAAACTGCATTCTGTGTGCGATTCCCACACCAGGATCAAAATGCATTGGGAGTGCCATCTGCTACTGATGTTGGTGTATTTTTCTAATGACACCACAAGTGCAGATCGCAAACACACTGGGCCAGATTCATATAGAGATCCGACGGGGTATCTATTGATACACTGACGTATCTCTGAGTTCCGTCGGTCGGATCTATGCGGCTGATTCATGGAATCAGGTTCCGCATAGATCTCCCTTAGATCCAACAGGTGTAAGTGACTTACACCGTCGGATCTTAGGCTGCAATCTCCCGCTGGCCGCTAGGTGGCGCTTCCGTATGTATGTGTATGCGCGACGAATATGCAAATGAGGAGAACTGCCGATTCAGAAACGAACGCCCGGCCGTCGCTTTTATTTTACGTTGTTTTCGTTCGGCTTTTTCTGGCGGATAGTTACCCCGGCTATATGAGGGGTAAGTGCGGCATATCCTATGTTAAGTATGGCCATCGTTCCCGCGCCGAGTTTTGAATTTTTTACGTCGTTTATGTAAGTCGTTAGCGAATGCGGCCATACGTAATTTGCGTTAACGTCAAAACCAATGACGTCCTTGCGACGAAATTTGGAGCAATGCACGCTGGGAAATTTAGCCGGCAGCGCATGCGCAGTTAAAATCGGCGCGGGGACGCGCCTGATTTAATTAATACACTCCCCCTAGCCGCGGAATTTGAATTCCGCCGGGGAATTTACGAGCCGCCGGCGCCACTTTGGAGGCAAGTTCTTTGTGAATACAGCACTTGCCTCAAAAACTGGCACTGGCGGATCGTTAATAAGATAGATTACGCGGATCTAAAGATCCGCTGATCTAAGTGAATCTACCCCACTGCGTTTACCTGCACTGGATTGTATGGTATTACAGTACCATGTGATCTGGTTGCAGTGCATTTTTAAACATATTGGCCCAGATTCACAGAGCAATTACGCCTGTCTAACTGGTGTTAGACAGGAGTAATTTCAAATTTTGCGCGCCGTATCACTAGTTTGAATCCTCAAACCATAAAACGGCGGCTTCGGGCTTCGATCCGAGAGGCTTACGTCCTCGTTCGCGTCGTTTTCATGCGTCGGGATATGCAAATGACTTTTTACGGCGATCCACGAAGGTACGAGTGTCCCTCGCAATCGCCTACGTCATTTTTTGGCTACGTAATGTTAGAGGAGCTTTTTGCTGGTCTAACAGTGCGTTACCCATGTAAAGTATGGCCGTCGTTCCCGCGTCGATTTTAAAATATTTTTTTTTTTTTAACGTAACTCGTTCGGGAATAGGAATGTACGTAAACGACGCTACTACGACGTGACGACGTGTTTACACGCAATGCACGGTGGGAAATTTGGGAACGGAGCATGCGCAGTTCGATCGCCGCGGGAACGCGCCTATTTTAAATGCTTCACGCCCCCTACTCGCGCAGATGGATTGCGACGGGAGAAATACACTACGCCGCCGTCGTTTACTGGACAAAATCTACCTGGATTCCACGTAGAGCCAGGTAAAAAACGGCAGCGTAGTGTATTTCTGATACTCTACGAGAATCTAATTCTCTGTGAATCTGCCCCATTGCATCCACTACTTTTGGTGCAATCCAATGTGACTTCAACCTATTTAAATGAATGGCCTGAAAATCACATTACACTGAATTGCACAGGAACATGGACTGCTTTCTTGTATGTGAATCCGGTGTGAGTCGGCACTTACTCCAACTTTCTTGTGACTTTAAATAGTTCATTTGGTACAAATTATTTCCTTTACTAACAGATGCTCCTGATGTCAGTGGTGTATAAAGTGTGCCTAGTATCAGCTCCATACACTATACAGCGCTGTACTCTAACAGCGACTTCCAGTCTCACTCCCGGTACAAAATCGCGTCGGGCTGAGTGCTGCTCAGCCATTCACAGGAAGCTTTGTATTTTGTAAATAAATGCAAGGCTTCCTCTGATTGGCTAAGGTAAGATCTGGCCACCTCTCCACAAGACAAACTGAGGAAGCCTTGCATTCATAAAATACAAAGTTTCCTGTGAATGGCTGAGTGCTCAGCCTGACTCGATTTTGTTTAGGAAACAGGATGAGAAGTACCTTCTCACTGCCGGAAACAGAACGCTGTATACCTAGGGTGACCACGTGTCCCAGATTGCCCGGGACAGTCCCGCATTTTGCAGGTCTGCCCCGGGCACATTCATTCCAGGACAATGCAGTGTGCCGGAATGAAATTGACACAGCCACCCCCCCCCCCCGGGCCAATCTGATGCCCCCAAAAAAGGCCGCCACATCACTAGTGTTGCTCACGAATATTCGCATTGCGAATATTCATTACGAATATTGCATATTCGAGTATTCGCGAATAACTCGAATATTGCGGCAAATATTCGCTATTGCGAATATTCATATTTTTTCAAATTTATTTTTAAAACAGATCACATCCTAGTGATCTCCATCGACGTCTAAAAGCATTGCTGGTATGATTAGAGACCCTGGGCCGAGTAGCTGAGGCGATCCTTTTATGTTGCCGAATATTCGCAATGCGAATATTCGTATTACGAATATTCGCAAATATTTTCTCTGCCCTTCTTTTGCATCAGAGCCAATCAAAGTTCTCCTACCACAGTTGTCAGAGGTTAGCAACCTCCATAGCAACCAATAGGAACCTGCCTGCACGACCATTATATAAGATCACTCTGGGTTACCTTCCCTGCTGACGACTGTGTAAAGAAATGTAATTACAGTAGCCAATTTTATCTTAGAGACAAATGCAATTTACTGTAATATTCAATCAATGTTATAGCAAATTGTCAGTCCACAGAGTCCTCTGTAAAAGGACCTACTATATCAATAGTTAGCCTTTTCCAATCAGAATTTAAGAAATAGCACTAGCTGGGGTGGTGAAGAGTGTGTGACAGCAGATTTGTCCTCAACTCCCTGATAAACAACGCAAGGCTGAAAGGCAGTCAGTACGTGGACAAGCACATCTGGCCACTGGTCAATTTCATATGGTCTTTGCTTCATTCCTATGATTCCTTAGTGATTCTCATAAGTTTGTGTAAGTAGAGTTAGTGTTTAGTGCATATTAGTTTAGTAATCCAGGAAATGATCTCCGTTTTCGCGTGTTGTTCACGAATATTCTATATTAACGAATATTTCACGAATATTCTTCTATATATTCGTGAAATATCGCGAAATCGAATATGGCGTATTCCGCTCAACACTACACATCACCGCTTTACTCACTGACAGTACTTGTCCTGGCCGGGAATGCCTGGAGAAGCACAATCCCCCACCCCCTGCTTGTGATTGGAGAAATCATAAATCCCTCCTCTTGTGTCCAATCACTGTGCTGTGATTCGTTACACCACAAGCTGATTTTTGGGAAGGGAGGGTGTCCTTGAATGGTAGTTTGGAAATGTGGTCACCCTATGTATACTGCATGTAGCTGATGCTCCTTCATAGGCATGCGCACGGGGTGTGCCTGGGCACACCATAATCACCCTGTGCTGCTCAGATTTCTTCTGCTGTTTGGATGCAGAGAAAGTGACTGTGGAATCTATGTCCTCAGTCCTTTTCTTTTTCTCTACAGTGAAACATCAGGGGTCTGTTTAGACTCCTGTTATTTCACCAAAGCCCTCGAATGGGTTTTATAAAAAATAGTAAAATAAATAAATAAATAAATGATTGTAAAAAAAGATATTGTAAAAAAATAAATTGTAAAAAAATAATATAAAAATTCAATTGTAAAAAAAAGGAATAAAAAATAAACTACTTCCACCAGTCTCTGCCCTACTGACACCCTCCACTGCCCTACTGACACCATCTATTGCTATATTTATATATATATAGATTTGGGGTGCACACCCTAGTGCAATAGGCTGCGCACACCTATGTGCTCCATACAGTTTACACAGCACTGACAGGGGACGCTTCTGCTAGTGAAAGAAATAATTAATTTGGATCAGCTTTGTACACAAAAAAATATTTTAACCGCTTCAATACTGGGCACTTTTACCCCCTTCCTGCCTAGACCAATTTTCAGCTTTCATCGCTGTCGCACTGTGAATGACAATTGAGCGGTCATGCAACACTGTACCCAAATTACATTTTTATTATTCCTTTTTGCCACAAGTAGAGATTTATTATGGTGGTCACCACTGGGTTTTTTATTATTTGCTAAATAAATTAAAAAAGTCAGAAAGATTTGGGAAAATAAACATATTTTCTTTGTTTCTGTTATAAAATGTTGCAAATAAATAATCTCTGTTTATAAATTTAGGTCAAAATTTATTTTGCTATATTTTTGGGGGTGAAAATAACCCAAATCAGTGTATTTTATTTATTCTGCGTGAAACTATTAAAATTGATCAATCCTGATGTACTGACGGCCTAACTCGTTTTTTTAAGCCTGAAAACGTCAAGTTGATATCACAAGCAACATCACTAAACAGAGGAAATGATGCCCAGCCTGAGGACTGACCACATCCACCTTTGCCTGTGGACACATACACTGCTGGCCCCCTTACAGTGCCATGGGAACGTCTGCTCCTCCTTGTTGTCTTCCCAAACATGATGGGGGGAATGGGGGGAGCTTATTAACAAAATGTAATACATATGTGTAAATGTCTACATGGATGCACTTTAATCAATGGAAAGTGGTATTTGGTGCACTTCAACCACTTCAGCCCCGGAAGGATTTACCCCCTTCCTGACCAGAGCACTTTTTGTGATCCGGCACTGCGTCGCTTTAACTGACAATTGCGCGGTCGTGCGACGTGGCTTCCAAACAAAATAGCGTCCTTTTTTTCCCTCAAATAGAGATTTCTTTTGGTGGTATTTGATCATCTCTGCGGTTTTTATTTTTTGCGCTATAAACAAAAATAGAGCCACTATTTTGAAAAAAATGCAATATTTTTTACATTTTGCCATAATAAATATCCCCAAAAAATATCAACATTTTTTTTCCTCAGTTTAGGCCGATATGTAACTTCTACATATTTTTCGTAAAAAAAAAAAAAAACGCAATTAGCGTTTATTGATTGGTTTGCGCAAAATTTATAGCGTTTACAAAAAAGGGGATAGTTTTATGGCATTTTTATTAATATTTTTTTTTTACTAGTAATGGCGGCGATCAGTGTTTTTTTTCGGTACTGCGATGTTATGGCGGACACATCGAACAATTTTGACACATTTTTGGGACCATTGGCATTTTTATAGCGATCAGTGCTATAAAAATGCATTGGATTACTATAAAAATGACATTGGCAGTGAAGGGGTTATAACACTAGGGGGCAGGGAATGGGTTAAGTGTGTTCCTGGGTGTGTTCTAACTGTATGGGGGAGTGGCCTCACAAGGGGAAATCACTGATCTTCCGTTCATACATTGTATGAACAGAAGATCAGCGTTTCCCCCGCTGACAGGAACGAGAGCTGTGTGTTTACACACATACCTCCCGTTCCCCACTCTGTAACGGCGCACGCGGGCCCCTTAGCGGCCGCAAAAGATAGGACGTGGAGCTACGTGCTCTCGCCTAGCACTGCCGACCTGCCGCCGTATAACTGCGGTGGGCGGTCAGCAAGCAGTTAATTTGAGTACTCACGAAACAGACACACTCCACAGATACACTATAATATTGCAGTAACGCACAGAACTATATGGCGTTAAACTTGCAGTTACAATCAGAAATATATGGCGTTAAAATTGCAGTAACGCAATGAAACATACAGCGTTAAACTTGCAGTAACACACAGAACTATGTGGCATTAAACTTGCAGTAACGCACAGAAATATATGGCGTTAAAATTGCAGTAACGCAATGAAATATACAGTTACATTTTTTTTTTACTTTAGTTCAATTTTAATTAATGAAAAGATTTACAATTGTTTCATACACAGTGTTTTAGCAAATGAAATGCCATTTAAACACTTTCCGTCCACGCCATAGCATATTTTCTGCTACAGGGCAGCTCTCCTGCACAGGATCATAAATTTATACATAGGGCCAGATTCAGAAGCCGTCGTAAGTCCAAATGTGCGCCGTCGTATCTATGTGCTGATTCTTTAAATCAGATACGCCTGAATTTTGCCAAGATACGACCGACGTAAGTCTCCTACGCCGTCGTATCTTGGGTGCATATTTACGCTGGCCGCTAGGGGCACTTCCATTGATTTATGCGTTGAATATGTAAATGAGCAAGATACGCCGATTCACGAAGGTACGTACGCCCGACGCAGTAATCTACGCCGTTTACATAAGACGTTTTTCCGGTGTTAAGATAAACCACCAAAAAGGTGGCGCATCCCATGCAAAGGTATGGACGTCGGAACAGCCGTCGAATTTTACGTCGTTTACGTAAGGCGTAGGTGAATGGGGCTGTGCGTAAGTTGCGTTCGACGTAGCTTAGGCATTCTATCCGATGTGATTCTGAGCATGCACACTGGTATACGTCCACAGACGGCGCATGCGCCGTTCGTTCGGCCCATCATTTGCATGGGGTCACGGTTCATTACAATATAACACGCCCACGCGTGAATACAGCACTTGCCTCTCTAACTTGCGGCAGCATAGCGTAAAGAAGATACGCTACGCCCGCTCAATTAGACGCTGCTCTACCTGAATCTGGCCCTATGTATGTAATTCTGCACCTGGGCCTGCAGGGGGGGTGCCTGCACCGCCAGCAAGCCACTTCTGCTGTGATTACTCACAGCAGAAGCCGAATTTGGTAAAAACCACAGGCAAAAAACACACAGAACGAAGACCTGCCTATGTAAGCAAAGCAGATCTCCATCACAATGAGGGAAGGGATGGATTTTTTTTTCCTGCAAAGCAGTGAAAAAAATCCATCTCTTCCCTCAGACCCCTTTCATACTGGAGGAGTTTTTCAGACGCTTTAGCGCTAAAAATAGCGCATGTAAAGCACCTGAAAAATGCCTCATCTGCATTCCCAGTGTGAAAGCTTGAGAGCTTTCAAACTAGGGCGGTGTGCTTGCAGGACGTTGGAAAAAGTACCTTTGGGGTGGTTTGCAAGCGCTGTATACACCACTCCTCCACCGCCCCTGCCCATTAGGATTCATTTGATGCAACTATTGGGGTGGGAGCGGGGCGAGTTTGACCCCCTAGAAGGTTAAAAAGGGTTAAAGCACCCGTGTAGCGCATAATGGTGTCAAAGCGCGGCTATAACAGTGGTAAAGCACCATTAAAACTAGTGGTGCTTTACCGCTACTTCCCCCACCGCCCCAGTGTGAAAGGGCTCTTTGTAAAAGCACCTAACACAGTATACCTAAACACATGGTAGGCACACATTTAACTCTTTGATCACTACCTAGATGTTTAACCCCTTCCCAGCCAGTGTCATTAGTACAGTGACAGTGCCTATTTTTAGTACTGATCACCCTATTAATGTCACTGGTTCCTACAAAGTGTCAAAAGTTATCCCGCTATATGTCGCTGATCGCCGCCATTGATAGTATTTAAAAAATAATAATCCATAAATATATATCATAGTTTGTAGATGCTTTAATGTTCGTGCAAACCAATCAATATATGCTTATTGGGATTGTTTTACAAAACATATAGCAGAATACATATTGGCCTAAATAAAAAAATAAAAAAAACTATTGGATGTGTTTTATGGCAGAAAGAAATACTGTACTACTGTATATACTCGAGTATAAGCCGAGTTTTCCAGCACATTTTTTGTGCTGAAAATGCCCCCCTCGGCTTATACTCGAGTCACCTTTTTGCGCCTGATCTCCCAGATTTGGGGACCCGGTACTGGACGACCATAGGCCTGGACCCCAAACGTGGCACACGTGTAGCCCAACTCTCCCTCTACAAGTGTGCAAAGTTGGTTGTCCAGAGGACCTACGGCAGGGGAGCACCGATTTTTCTATATACTCACAGTGAGGCATACCCATGGACACAGTAAGGCATGCAGATGGACACCCTAGGCTTATACTCGAGTCAATAAGATTTCTCATTTTTTTGTGGTAAAATTTGATCCCACGGCTTATATTCGGGTCGGCTCATACTCGAGTATATACGGTATTTATTTTTTCAGAATTTTCGGGTCTTTTTTTGTTTATAGCGGAAAAAAATAGAAACCGCAGAAGTGATCAAATACTACCGGAAAAAAGCTCTTTGTGATGGAAAAAAATTACATAAAGTTTGTTAGGGCACAGTGACGCACGACTGCGCAATTGTCAGTTAAAGTAACACAGTGCCCAATCGCAAAAAATGGCCTGGCCTGGCCAGGAAGGGGGTAAACCTTCTGGAGGTCAAGTGGCTAATTACTGTGTTTACGTCTTCTTTAACCACTTAAGGACCGCCTCCTGCACATATACGTCGGCAGAATGGCACGGCTGGGCAAAAGCACGTACAGGTACGTCCTGTGCTAGTGCCCAGCCGTGGGTCACGGGCTTCCGTCCGCGACCCAGTCCGAAGCTCCGTGACCGCGGCCACAGGACCTGTGGACCCGATCGCTGCTGGAGTCCCCCAATTGGTCCCCGGAGCTAAAGAATGAGGAGAGCTGTGTGTAAACAGCGCTGTGGCGCTGTCATTGATTGTCTGTTCCCTCATATAGGGAAACACAATCAATGAGGTCACACGTCCAGCCCCGCCCCTCTACAAATAGAAACACACATTAGGTCACACATAACCCCTACAGTGCTCCCTAGTGGTTAACTCCCAAACTGCAATTGTCATTTTCACAGTAAACAATGCATTTATATAGCATTTTTTGCTATAAAATGACAATTGTCGCAAAAATGTGTCAAAATTGTCCGGAGTGTCCGCCACAATGTCGCAGTCATGAAAAAAATTGCTGATCGCCGCCATAAGTAGTAAAAAAATAATAATAAAAATGCAATAAAACTATCCCCTATTTTGTAAACACTGTAAATTTTGCGCAAACCAACCGATAAACGCTTATTCCAATTTATTTTTACCAAAAATATGTAGAAGAATACGTATCGTCCTAAACTGAGGAAAAGAATATATTTTTTTTATATATTTTTTTATATATTTATTATAGCAAAAAGTAAAAAATATTGAATTTTTTTCAAAATTGTCGCTCTATTTTTGTTTATAGCGCAAAAAATTAAAACCGCAGAGGTGATCAAATACCACCAAAAGAAAGCTCTATTTGTGGGGAAAAAAGGACGCCAATTTTGTTTGGGATCCACATCGCACGACCGCGCAATTGTCAGTTAAAGCAACGCAGTGCCGAATCGCAAAAACTGGCCAGGTCCTTTACCTGCATTTTGGTCCGGGTCATATTATTATTGTCAGTGCCCCATACAGTAATACTTGGAAGTTTAGAACCCACATTAGTGAATATAGGTGATTACACAATCATGACTCATATGTTCAGTCTGCGCTTATTTTGGCTGCATTACAACAGAGTTTCAATTCCGGTCGGGTGAGTAGGAAATAGAAACTGTCAACAGAATAATTAAACACTCCTTTGTACGCAGCTAAGGAGAAGTGAAAGTAGCTGAACAGAAGCCGTCTCCGCTCTCAGAGGAAGGTAAGTACACAATCTACTTTCCACAGCTAGAATTTAAAATGTATGGAAAGCCAATTTTTTTTTTCCGACAGAGTAGAAGGATTGAAGGTTTTACTAATTGTATCCTCACTGGGGAGACCCCCCCCCCTTCTCTAATTGCCTTGGTGACCATTGTGGGTGAGATACATGATGTCTGAGTTCAGTGAGTTGTCTCTAGAAGAAGTGAGGGGAAATCTCCAATAAGTGAACGCGTTCTGGTGACAACCGTCTAAGAGGGGATACCTCATGGGAGGGACCTTCTCTTACTTCCTGTGAGGGTTCCCTGGAACAGAATATGAAGGGATACGGATAGAAAATATTCAGTGACAGGGGTCTTAAATATAGTCCTTACTCCATCCAAAACAGAAAAAAAAAAAATTCCTTTAACCACTTCAGCCCCGGGAAGATTTACCCCCCTTCCTGACCAGAGCACTTTTGCGATTCGGCACTCCGTCGCTTGAACTGACAATAGCGCGGTCGTGCGACGTCGTAACCAAACAACATTTACATCCTTTTTTCCCCGCAAATAGTTTTCATTTGGTGGGATTTGATCGCCTCTGCGTTTTTAATTTTTTGCGCTATAAACAAAAAAAAAGCAATATTTTGTACATTTTGCTATAATAAATATCCCACTTTAAAAAAAAAAAAAAAATTCCCTCAGTTTAGGTCGATATGTATTATTTTACATATCTTTGATTGATCAGGGCTGTAGGACACGGAGTGCCTTGACGGGGCCTGCAGCTCACACAGTATTGATTAACCCTGTGAGGAGCTGCGGATCCGGATAACCTGGTGTGGAGAAACGCCAGTTCGTTCCATCCAAAGGGGATCACAACTTTCTGCTATGCCTGTTTTGATTACTCCTGAAAAGGAATAGTCACAGGCTTTCTGGTAAGCCTTTAATTCTTTTTTTTTTTAATAATTCTTTATAAGAAATTAAATTCTTTTTTTTCCCACATCAGTCTCAACCCGGGGATCGCCCCGTTGGTTCAGCTCACGGAAAATTCCGCCCTTCGCTTTCCTCCGTGGTCTTCGCATCATTTGTGGTTTTTCTTTGCCATCTTATCTGTTCTGTGTTTTTTTTTTTTCCCTTAAAGGAATTTCCTCGGTCTAAAAATGTAACAGTGTTTTTTTTTTTTTATTCTAATGGTGTTGGGTCACTGATATCTGGATTTTCCTTTTCTGCACATCGGGACTTCTTAATTGGACTTCCACCATCCCTATTCCTAATCACTTGAATTGGAAAGGGTTAAATACCCCCTACTTTATGTGGACTTTTTTTATACACAAATTTTTTTTTCTATACATAATTTTTATACTACTTCATTTTGTATATGTTACTAGTCACTTTATGATTCACATTCTTAAGCCTTCATTCACACCTAGGCGTATATACGCCTAAAGCGCGACGTTCGTGCTGCTGGGGGGGGCGAATTTACATTGATGTCTATGAGATGGTTCACATCTCACGCCGAAATGCCGTACGCCTGAAAACAAGTCCCGGACACTTTTTTTCAGGCGGCTTTCGGGCGTTCGGCATAGACATCAATGTAAAATTAAAAAAAAAAAAAAAGTTTACAAATCGCGGCAAAATACGCTGCGTATGCCGCGTTATAGTGTGAATGCAGGGTAAATGGTCTAATATTGTTTATGTAACAATTCCACTTATGCTCATTTTGATACTTTGAATTTGATTATTTAAGGTTTATTTTGTCCAGCACTACACTGTTTTGTACATATCTTTGATAAACAAACAAAAAAAAAAAATGCCTTCAAGGTGAGTACACAATTTGCTTTTTACATCTACGATTTAAAATGTATAAAGTATTTGTAAAGCCAAAAATGTTGCTGTTGGTAGAAGGGCTGAAGCCCCTGTCAGGTGTCCTCACTGGGGAGACACTTTAGTGACGGCTCTGGGGCTGCTGATGTCACATCCAAGAAGGTGACACCTAGCAACAGCCTCAGGCATGGGCGTCTGCTGAACTTTTTTTTGCATAATTTTAAGGTCATACATGCTCGGTCCCTTTTTGACAATGTCACGAAGGGGGGAAGGGGGCTTAGTCATTATCACATAAAGCGCAGGCATGCAAATGTTTGAGAAACCAGATGCAACCATCAAGCAACTAGCAACTTTGAATAACAATATCATAAAAAATGGAGTCGTCCCCCCCCCAAGGAAATGACAACCCTCAGGAGCAACAACAATAACCCCCCACATCGGTGCAGATTTCTAGAATAAAAACTTCAGCATCTGTACCAATGTACATAATAATGACCCTCAGCACTGGTGTCAGTTTTCACACTAAAAACTCCCAGCATTTGGTGTCATTTTCTGCAATAATTGCCCCCAGCATAGATGGGAGGATATCAGGTTAGACCCTTTCTAATGGCTCAGTCCCTAGGATAAGTAATGGATAATGGCCAACAGGCCCTCTTACCAAACCTGGTGAAACCGCAACAGTGATCCCTCTGGCTGGACATTCGCTTACTCTGGGTTGCCTGGGGTGACTCTAGTCAGTAGCGTAGAATGCCTGTACCCTGGCAGTGGCTCGTTCCTTTCTCCGTCTCTGTTGGTGGGGGTACAGCATGGCTCCCTCTCAGGTTGTGGGGGTACAGCGTGGCTCCCTCTCAGGTTGTGGGGATACAGCGTGGCTCCCTCTCAGGTTGTGTGGGTACAGCATGGCTCCCCCTCTGATGGTGCGGATACAGCGTGGCTCCCTCTCTGGTGGTGCGGGTACAGCGTGGCTCCCTCTCTGGTGGTGCGGGTACAGCGTGGCTCCCTCTCTGGTGGTGCGGGTACAGCGCGGCTCCCTCTCTGGTGGTGCGGGTACAGCGCGGCTCCCTCTCTGGTGGTGCGGGTACAGCGCGGCTCCCTCTCTGGTGGTGCGGGTACAGCGCGGCTCCCTCTCTGGTGGTGCGGGTACAGCGTGGCTCCCTCTCTGGTGGTGCGGGTACAGCGCGGCTCCCTCTCTGGTGGTGCGGGTACAGCGCGGCTCCCTCTCTGGTGGTGTGGGTACAGCACGGCTCCCTCTCTGGTGGTGCGGGTACAGCACGGCTCCCTCTCTGGTGGTGCGGGTACGGCACGGCTCCCTCTCTGGTGGTGCGGGTACGGCACGGCTCCCTCTCTGGTGGTGCAGGTACAGCGTGACTCCCTCTCTGGTGGTGCGGTTACAGCGCGGCTCCCTCTCTGGTGGTGCAGGTACAGCGCGGCTCCCTCTCTGGTGGTGTGGGTACGGCGCGGCTCCCTCTCTGGTGGTGCGGGTACGGCGCGGCTCCCTCTCTGGTGGTGCGGGTACAGCGTGACTCCCTCTCTGGTGGTGCAAGTACGGCACTGCTCCCTCTCTGGTGGTGCAAGTACGGCACTGCTCCCTCTCTGATGGTGCAGGTACGGCACGGCTCCCTCTCTGGTGGTGCGGGTACGGCACGGCTCCCTCTCTGGTGGTGCGGGTACGGCACGGCTCCATCTCTGGTGGTGCGGGTACAGCGTGACTCCCTCTCTGGTGGTGCGGGTACAGCGTGACTCCCTCTCTGGTGGTGCAAGTACGGCACTGCTCCCTCTCTGGTGGTGCAAGTACGGCACTGCTCCCTCTCTGGTGGTGCAAGTACGGCACTGCTCCCTCTCTGGTGGTGCGGGTACAGCGTGGCTCCCTCTCTGGTGGTGCGGGTACGGCACGGCTCCCTCTCTGGTGGTGCGGGTACGGCACGGCTCCCTCTCTGGTGGTGCGGGTACGGCACGGCTCCCTCTCTGGTGGTGCGGGTACGGCACGGCTCCCTCTCTGGTGGTGCGGGTACGGCACGGCTCCATCTCTGGTGGTGAGGGTACAGCGTGACTCCCTCTCTGGTGGTGCAAGTACGGCACTGCTCCCTCTCTGGTGGTGCAAGTACGGCACTGCTCCCTCTCTGGTGGTGCGGGTACGGCACGGCTCCATCTCTGGTGGTGCGGGTACAGCGTGACTCCCTCTCTGGTGGTGCAAGTACGGCACTGCTCCCTCTCTGGTGGTGCAAGTACGGCACTGCTCCCTCTCTGGTGGTGCAAGTACGGCACTGCTCCCTCTCTGGTGGTACGGGTACAGCGTGACTCCCTCTCTGGTGGTGTGGGTACGGCACGGCTCCCTCTCTGGTGGTGCGGGTACAGTGCGGCTCCCTCTCTGGTGGTGCGGGTACGGCATGGCTCCCTCTCTGGTGGTGCGGGTACGGCATGGCTCCCTCTCTGGTGGTGCGGGTACAGCGTGGCTCCATCTCTGGTGGTGCGGGTACAACATGACTCCCTCTCTGGTGGCACGGGTACAGCGTGGCTCTCTCTCTGGCTTCCCCCAGCATGAGCACAGTATTTTCTTTTCTCCTCTTGTAACCCCCCAGCAGAGTGCTTGCATGCTGGGGGCTGTAGAATGGTGTCTGTGGACACGTTGGGGCTGCCACTCTTAAGGGACTACATTTCCCATGATGCCCCCAGTCCCCAGAGTCTTCTGATTGCCCCTCTGGTGTGGCCAATCATGGGGAGGAAAACAGCGGGCAGGAAGCTAGAAGGACCCCCCAGCTCAACAACTCCGAGTCGTGGCCATGGAACCCCCCCGCTCAACAACTTTGATCTGCGGACCCCCCCCTCGCTCAACACCTTTGATCTGCAGAACCCCCCCGCTCAACAACTTCGTTGGGAGGTATGCTCAATTGTCTGGTGGTGTGGGTACGGCACGGCTCCCTCTCTGGTGGTGCGGGTACAGTGCGGCTCCCTCTCTGGTGGTGCAGGTACGGCACGGCTTCCTCTCTGGTGGTGCTGGTACAGCGTGGCTCCATCTCTGGTGGTGCGGGTACAGCATGACTCCCTCTCTGGTGGCGCGGGTACAGAGTGGCTCTCTGGTTGGTGCGGGTACAGCGTGGCTCTCTCTCTGGCTTCCCCCAGCATGAGCACAGTATTTTCTTTTCTCCTCTTGTAACCCCCCAGCAGAGTGCTTGCATGCTGGGGGCTGTAGAATGGTGTCTGTGGACACGTTGGGGCTGCCACTCTTAAGGGACTACATTTCCCATGATGCCCCCAGTCCCCAGAGTCTT
This sequence comes from Rana kukunoris, assembly GCA_029574335.1. Lineage (NCBI taxonomy): Eukaryota > Metazoa > Chordata > Amphibia > Anura > Ranidae > Rana > Rana kukunoris. The sequence continues at coordinate 9,434,689 of CM056054.1, read as the reverse complement.
CTGATTGCCCCTCTGGTGTGGCCAACCATGGGGAGGAAAACAGCGGGCAGGAAGCAAGAAGGACCCCCAGCTCAACAACTGTAAGTCGTAGCCATGGAACCCCCCCGCTCAACAAATTTGATCTGCGGACCCCCGCGCTCAACAACTCCCCGATCCCCCCCCCCCCCCGCTCAACACCTTTGATCTGGGGAAACCCCCTGCTCAACAACTCTGATCCGCGGCACCCCCCCCCCCCGCTCGACAACTTCGTTGGGAGGTATGCTCATTTGTCCCTCATTCTGAAGTTGAAAAGTTGGGAGGTATGTACAAGGTTATGATGTAAGCTTTAAGGGGGTTGTAAACCCTTGTGTTTTTTCACCTTAATGCATTAAGGTGAAAAAAATTCTAACACTAACCGGCCCCCCAGTCCCTCATTTTACTTTACTCACCTGAGCTTGTCCATTCCCTCTGTAAAGACGCGCTCTTCCTCTCTGCCCGGGGGTCTCGGCTCTGGATTGAATAGACTGATAGCAGCACAGCTATTGGCTCCCTGCTGTCAATCGAATCCAATGACGCGGGCGCCGGGAGTCGGACCAAGTCCAGCATTCTGTGTCTATGCAGGCAAATGCTGGACTTAGGAGCACGCCCCTAAGGTAACCCCCAGGGAGAGCACTTCTCCCAGGGGGTTTACCGATGTAAGGAGGAGCCATCAAATGTGGGAAAGGAGTCACCGCTCCAGGTGGGTCTTGTGATCAATTAGGAACCTCCCAGGAAACCAAGGTGCTGGCAATGCACTAGGCAAATGTAGAATTTTCAGAAGGGATGGACAGCCGCACTCCAAAGGAACTTCAAAAACTTGTCTTTATTTGTAAAATTAAAGGACATGCATCACAGAATACAGCCAGAAAAGGGACAGCCGACGCGTTTCACACTAATTCAGTGCTTAGTCATTAGTCAAATGTGGCGAGTGTTTGTACAATCCTGAAGTGTAATCTTTGGGGGGAGGTTGGCCACGTCAGTTTACCTGTGAGAAGGTTAAGTGCAATCTATGTGGTAAGCTTGGCCATTTACAAAGAGATTGCCCATAGGCCTTCCATAACATGGGTGAGGAATCTGTAGATGATGAACTGTTGAGAACAGAGCAGAACATCTAGAGGAAGAGGTCCTCTTGACTAGGGAGAGGGTGGACCCAGAGGACCGGGAGACTACCCCCGGACTGACAGGCAGTGTTCAGCAGGCTGAGGAGCAGCAGCCAGTTGTGCAGTCTTCATTTGTTTCAGTTCCTCTCTCTGTCATAAGAGAAGGAAAAAAAAAGATAAGTCTACCCGTAAACCTGAAAGTGAATGGGACCTTAGTGCAGAAGCCAGCTAAAAAAGTGAAAGGGGAACCAGAAGTGGGGATGGCAGTTTTCACCAACAGGTATGAAGTCTTATCAGATTCGGATACCGACTCCTATACTTTAGCAGCCCAGGAACTGGAGGAGAAATTACAAAGAATGGAAAGGGAATTTGCGGCTGGCTCAGAGAATGACCCGTCCACAAAAAGGCGTCTGCCCCCTGATCCTGTATCCACAGAATCTGATATGGAAACTGGTAGTTGGCAGAGTGACTCTGATTCTACAGTGATGGGAGTATTACCTTTAATCATCTTTACTATGATATCAGGACTAAGGAATGTAAAGGGTTTGGCCGCACCTGATAGAAAATCAGGTTGTAACTAGGATAGGCCCATGGATATATGTATATGTATAATGACTCACATGGGAGGCGGGGGGGGGGGGGTAAAACAGTTGACATGTATGGTTCGTTTTGTTACAAGTAAATATTTTGACACATTTTCCGTTTTTCGGAGATTCAAATTTTAAATCGAATTCCATGTAAATTTGAACTCTGTAAAAATATTAATGAAATCAAAAACTGTGTGTTATTAGAGAACCATTTGGAAATAACTGCTGTTTTTGTTAAGCCAAAAGGTGATTTAAAGTGGTTGTAAACCCAACCAGCGAACTTGCACCTACAGGTAAGCCTAGATTAAGGTTTACCTGTAGGTGCAAGAAAAATCTCCTAAACCTGCACGGTTTAGGAGATATTTACAGTAATTATAGGCGCCGATGTCAACACGCCATAGACAACGGCACAGGCACACTGAAAGTGCAGTTTTTCGAAATGGCATAACCTGGGTTAATGCCGTATTATCGCGCATTCGCGGGGACCTCCTGCGTGGGAGTGACATCATCAATCACAGCGCCGCAGCGGCGAAAACAGGAAGTATCTACCGAGGGACATGGTGGCAGTGGGGAATGAGGAAGACTTCGGGGGCTTCGATTTCAGGTAAGTGCCTTTCTCTTGCAGGTTTTTTTTCCCCGTTTTTCAGGGGGGGGGTTTACCTCCTCTTTTACCACTTAAGCCCCGGACCAATATGCTGCTAAATGCCCAAAGGCGTTTCTACAATTCGGCACTGTGTCGATTTAACAGATAATTGCGCGGTCGTGCTACATGGCTCCCAAACAAAATTGGCATCCTTCTTTTTTCCCCACAAATAGAGATTTCTTTTGGTGGTATTTGATCACCTCTGCGGTTTTTATTTTTTGCGCTATAAACAAAAATAGAGCACCAATTTTGAAAAAAATTCAATATTGTTTACTTTTTGCTATAATAAATATCCCCAAAAAACATATATACATTTTTTTTTTCTCAGTTTAGGCCGATACGTATTCTTCTACCTATTTTTGGTAAAAAAAAAAAATCGCAATATAAGCGTTTATCGATTGGTTTGCGCAAAATTTATAGCGTTTACAAAATAGGGCATAGTTTTATTGCATTTTTATTATTTTTTTTTTTTTACTACTAATGGCGCCGATCAGCGATTTTTTTCGTGACTGCGACATTATGGCGGACACTTCGGACAATTTTGACACATTTTTGGGACCATTGTCATTTTCGCAGCAAAAAATGCATTTAAATTGCATTGTTTATTGTGAAAATGACAGTTGCAGTTTGGGAGTTAACCACAAGGGAGCACTGTAGGGGTTATGTGTTCCCTGTGTGTTTACAACTGTAGGGGGGTGTGGCTGTAGATCTGACGTCATCGATCGAGTCTCCCTATAAAAGGGATCACTCGATCGATGCAGCCGCCACAGTGAAGCACGGGGAAGGTGTGTTTACGTATGGCTCTCCCCGTTCTTCAGCTCTGGGGAGCGATCGCGAGGGGGCGGCTAGAAACGAATAGCCGCGCCTTCGTCCCGGATCGCTCCCCGCGGGTTTCCGACCGCCCCATGTAGCGGGGGGGATCCCGATCGGACCCCCGACCCGCGCAAAGGCAGGGGCGTAAATATACGCCCATCTGCCTGTACGTGCCCTTCTGTGGACGTATATCTACATGCGGCGGTCGGGACGTGGTTAAAGAGTCATTGACATTTGATGAAGATTTTTCATTTGTTCGGTCACTTTGCAAATGTAAAATTGATAAAAAGAAACCAGTAAAATATAAATTTGAAAGCATTTTGTACTTGACATTATTTTTCTCAGCTGGTTCAAACATCTGCACAGTATTGTACATAGTAAAATGTTGAAAGTGAGATATTACTTTTATTAAAGGTCTGAGAAAAAAATTATTAAAAGCCAGCAGCTACAAATACTGCAGCTGCTGGCTTTTAATAAATGGACACTTACCTGTCCTGCTGTCTCTCGATGTCGGCAGTAGGGTTCCCGGCGTGAAGCCGAAAGGCTACACTGCCGGGTTCCCTTACCCGCAATGGCGGCGGTGGTGTAGCGTTTTGGCCTCACGCCTGGAACGCTACTGCGCATGGGCAAGGCCCCGCCCCTCTCTCCTATTAGCCCGGTGGCCGGAGGAGAAGGAGGGAGCCCAGTGGTGACGTCACTGCTGCATCACGGCCGCGGCCTGACTTCTGCAAGTGGGAAAGGATACTTGTCAAAGACAGGTATTCTGTCCCCCCTTCCCCCCTGAAAGGTGCCAATTGTGGCACCAGAAAGGGGGGGAGGAATCCGATAAGCGGAAGTTCCACTTTAGGGTGGAGCTCCGCTTTAATCAGAACACTTTTGCCATTGATTTGTCAGTCATTCCAAAAGCAAAATGCACGTGTTAAAATGTAAAAATTTAGGCTGCCGCATTAAAATAATAATAATAAAAATACATCTTTGATTCAAACGTCCTGAAATGTATCGATTTGAAAGTTTTGAATAATAATAAAGAAAAACTGGGGGGGGGGGGGGGTGATCAATATTTCTGCCAAAGTGAATGGGGCACACTATAACCACATGTAATGTAGGTGGTTGTGATGCAGTGGTGTAGGCTTTTTAGGGTTAAAACAGGTGGTGAGGAGGGGACATATCTCCTACAAGCCAAATCTCAACTCCATCATGGATCGCTTTTTAAAGGGGCGTGGTGAAGGGCTGCTGCTAAGTCCTTACATTGTATATATACAAAAATCAGCATTCATAGAAATTGTTATTATGAAGAATAATTTATGTTATGGTGACAATTCTACACTGTTATTTTTAACTACAGTGGAACTTAAGTGGAGTTTAAGAGTAACTTGGTTTGAGAGCGTTTTGATTTGCAAGCAACTTTTTTTTTCTAATTCTGACTCGGTTTGCGAGTGTTGTCTCGCAAGACGAGGAGAATTCAAGCTAAATAGGCCTGCAGTACCTCATTTGGCCTGAGGTACAGGGGTGCCTTTGGCCGCATTCAGTATTGCATCCTGTTGAAGTCAATGCGGAACACATTATTTTCGTTTCCATTGACTTCAGTGGGCAAACTCGCTTTGATATGTGAGTACTTTGGATTACGAGCATTCTCCGGGAATGGATTATGCTCGTAATCCAATGTTCAAATGTATTTTAAATTTATATCAATTTTTTTATTTGTCAGAGTTCAGCAACTACCAGCCTAAATATGGAAAATCAAGCAATAATAACAAAATATCTGGAACAGCTTTCGGAAGGAAAATGGAAAAGATTTAAGACGGCTCTTTGCAACAATAAGCCTCCAGGTGAAGCTGAAGAAATTACGATGAACAATCTGCATGGTAAAAAAAAGAAGCAAGTTTTTGAGTTAATCTTCGAGTGCTACGATGAAAAACCCAGGACAGAAAAAATCTTGGAGATTCTTAAAGATCTAAAAGAACTTAAGATAAGGCGTAATATGCAGTCAGCACTTAGAAAAGGTAACACACATTTCTACAGTATATTATATATGTATATATATATATATATATATATATATATATGTCCAACAGTATATTCTGTAAAGGGTCAGTGGCGGCTGGTGCTCCAAATTTTTGGGGGGGGTGCAAACAAAGGAAAAAAAAACAATTGCAGCCTCACTGTGCCCATCAAATGCAGCTACTGTGCCCATCAAATGCAGCCACTGTGCCCATCAACCTGGCCTGAGGTGTCACCACTGTGCCCATCAATTGTCACCACTGTGCCATGCTATCAAACGCAGCCACTGTGCCATCATTTATCGCCACTGTGTCATCAATTGTCACCACTGTGCCATGCCAGCAAACGCAGCCACTGTGCCATCAATTGTCACCACTGTGTCATCAATTGTCACCACTGTGCCCATCTATTGTCACCACTGTGCCCATCTATTGTCACCACTGTGCCATCAATCGTCACCACTGTGCCCAGCAATTGTCACCACTATGCCATGCCATCAAACGCAGCCACTGTGCCATCAATTGTCACCACTGTGCCATGCCAAACGCAACCACTGTGCCATCAATTGTTACCACTGTGCCCAGCAATTGTCAGTGGCAGTGCGAGAGCCATAGGGGCGGCGCTCCGGCGCCCTCTATACACGCATCGTCACTGATAAGGATGATCACAAATCACTTCATCACAGCCATGATTCAAATACAATGCTTACTAAAAATGTGGCTTGGTAAAGCTGGATTCAGGTCATTAACCCCCCCAGATAATCACCATGTTAGTTTAAACCAAAATCCTGATGTAATTAGGGTTGCCACCTGTACAGGATTGACCCGTACAGTACGGGATTACAGTGATCTGTCCGGTTTTCATACTGTCTCAAGCCCGGACAGACCATTCTTGCCTCATGGGGGAGCTTTATGAGCAAACTTGCCACTGTGGAGAGTCAGACAGTCACAGCAGCAATATAATTTCACATACACACTGTGGTGATGTGTGTGTTCTGTATTTTGAGCTTGGTGTCTTTCTGTCCCCCCCACCCATGCTCAGTGCCGATCCTGACCTCCCTGGGGCCCTAAGCAAAATGACATGGCACATTAAAAATGAGAAGCGGGGGGCGCTGACGACAGTGACATGTCACATTAAAGAAAGTTGAGAAGTGGGGGGAGGGGGTGTTCTGCTGTCGGAAATGACTCAGCCAGCGAGTTTAGAAGCGGGGTGAGGGGGCAAAAATGACTTCTCACCAGACGGGGCCTCTAGTAATTTGGGGGGCTTTTTGCAGCTTTGCGGGGCCCTAAGCGGCTTGCATAGTGAGCTTATAGGGAGGATCGGCCCTGCCCATGCTCCTGCAGTCTCTGTCTCTCTTATCTCTGTCCCCCCCTCTTTCCAATCACTAGTGACATGTTCCAGACAAGGGGGAGGCAGAGCAGAGAAGATCGCTGTAGCTGCTCAGGCTGCCCTGTCACTACCGTAGGACTAGGAGGTAGGAAATAACTTTTTTTTTTTTACTAAGGAAAGTTGTGTAGAGTACAAAGTTCCAGGAAGATTTTTTGTCATTAAAGCATTAAGATAAGCAGAATCGGGAGAGACAGCAAGCCAGTGTGTGTGTGTGTGGGGGGAGGGGAGTCTGCAGCCCATGGTCACAGCCCAGCCAACTCACAGTATCTCACAAACAGCACTTATCTCATCTGTATATACAAACTTCCCCCCTCCTCCTCTGTCCAGATTATGTGAAGTCATTTATAATCATTTACTTACCCCCGTGTGTATGTGGTGAGTTCACACCTCTGATTGTCCAGCCTCAGACCCTGGAGAACAGAGTGCTGGCAGCTTAAATTGTTTTCATGGAGTTGTATTGCTGTATATTTTAGAGGATGAATAGCTTTTTTTGTTATAGACATTACTATTACTTCTTAGCCCCCCACTTCCCCACCTTACACCACCCCAGACCACTTCATGCAGACATCACTCAGCTGCTTCCTACCCCCCCCCCCCCTTAGTTGAGGGGCATCATTCCATGGTCACTTTCCTTCCCTTATCTTCCCAACATTACTCCCTGGTCACCCCACAGACACTGCAAGTAATCCTCCCCATACTGCCCCCAATCATACCCTCCCCACTCCTCTCCCATACATACTGCCCCCCATCATACCCTCCCCACTCCTCTCCCATACATACTGCCCCCCATCATACCCTCCACACTCCTCTCCCATACATACTGCCCCCCATCATACCCTCCGCACTCCTCTCCTATACATACTGCCCCCAATCATACCCTCCCCACTCCTCTCCCATACATACTGCCCCCCATCATACCCTCCACACTCCTCTCCCATACATACTGCCCCCCATCATACCCTCCGCACTCCTCTCCTATACATACTGCCCCCCATCATACCCTCCGCACTCCTCTCCCATACATACTGCCCCCATCATACCCTCCCCACTCCTCTCCCATACATACTGCCCCCCATCATACCCTCCCCACTCCTCTCCCATACATACTGCCTCCATCATACCCTCCCCACTCCTCTCCTGTACATACTGCCCCCATCATACCCTCCCCACTCCTCTCCTGTACATACTGCCCCCATCATACCCTCCCCACTCCTCTCCCATACATACTGCCCCCCATCATACCCTCCCCACTCCTCTCCCATACATACTGCCCCCCATCATACCCTCCCCACTCCTCTCCCATACATACTGCCCCCATCATACCCTCCCCACTCCTCTCCCATACATACTGCCCCCCATCATACCCTCCACACTCCTCTCCCATACATACTGCCCCCATCATACCCTCCCCACTCCTCTCCCATACATACTGCCCCCCATCATACCCTCCCCACTCCTCTCCTGTACATACTGCCCCCATCATACCCTCCCCACTCCTCTCCTGTACATACTGCCCCCCATCATACCCTCCCCACTCCTCTCCTGTACATACTGCCCCCATCATACCCTCCCCACTCCTCTCCTGTACATACTGCCCCTATCATACCCTCCAGAAATTTTATTTCATCACAAAGCTATATGCATAGTGTATACGACATAAAAAATTGCCGTTCATTGCATTGTACAGAGGTAATGAATTTATCATACTATAAAATAAAAAAATTGCCATGCGCTGCTAAAGTGTTCGGGTTTGGCTTGAAGAAAAGGTGGCAACCCTATATGTAAAAACTTATTTTACTTACACTCTGTGGTCATGTGACTCTCTGAGTTCTAAGTATTCTATCTTCTAGATCAGGGGTGGCAAACACAAGGCCCGCGGGCCGAATCCGGCCCGCCAGGCCTTGTGATGTGGCCCGCGCAGCAGCCCCTGTCAGCAGGGCGGATATCTCTCATCCGATTTTTTTTTATATTGCTGGCATCCACGGCCGGGCAGAGACAATGTCTCTGCCAGACGCCATTTTCTTGAAGACCGCCGCTGTCGCTGCCGCTAGAGGTCCGCGGCCAGGCAGAGACAATGTCTCCGCCGGCCGCCATTTTTTTGAAGTCCGCCGCCGCTAGAGGTCCGCGGCCGGGCAGAGACAATGTCTCTGCCGGCCGCCATTTTATTGAAGACCGGAGAGAGTCTGCTGGTGGGGGAACTCGGATGCTGGGGGACTCCTGATGTAAAGGGGGGACGCGGCTCATGTAAGGGGGGGGACTCGGCTCATGAAAGGGGGGGAGTCGGCTCATGTAAGGGGGGGGACTCGGCTCATGTAAGGGGGGACGCCTGATGTAAAGGGGGGACGCCTGATGTAAAGGGGGATGCCTGATGTAAAGGGGGACTCGGCTGATGTAAAGGGGGGATGCCTGATGTAAAGGGGGACTCGGCTGATGTAAAGGGGGGACTCGGCTGATGTAAAGGGGGGATGCCTGATGTAAAGGGGGGATGCCTGATGTAAAGGGGGGACTCGGCTGATGTAAAGGGGGGACTCGGCTGATGTAAAGGGGGACTCGGCTGATGTAAAGGGGGGACTCGGCTGATGTAAAGGGGGAATGCCTGATGTAAAGGGGGACTCGGCTGATGTAAAGGGGGGACTCGGCTGATGTAAAGGGGGGACTCGGCTGATGTAAAGGGGGACTCGGCTGATGTAAAGGGGGACTCGGCTGATGTAAAGGGGGGACTCGGCTGATGTAAAGGGGGGACTCGGCTGATGTAAAGGGGGGACTCGGCTGATGTAAAGGGGGGACTCGGCTGATGTAAAGGGGGGACTCGGCTGATGTAAAGGGGGACTCGGCTGATGTAAAGGGGGACTCGGCTGATGTAAAGGGGGGATGCCTGATGTAAAGGGGGGATGCCTGATGTAAAGGGGGGACTCGGCTGATGTAAAGGGGGGACTCGGCTGATGTAAAGGGGGACTCGGCTGATGTAAAGGGGGGACTCGGCTGATGTAAAGGGGGGACGCCTGATGTAAAGGGGGGACTCGGCTGATGTAAAGGGGGGACTCGGCTGATGTAAAGGGGGACTCGGCTGATGTAAAGGGGGACTCGGCTGATGTAAAGGGGGGACTCGGCTGATGTAAAGGGGGGACTCGGCTGATGTAAAGGGGGGACTCGGCTGATGTAAAGGGGGACTCGGCTGATGTAAAGGGGGGACTCGGCTTGTGTGGACGCCTGATGTAAAAGGGGGACTCGGCTGGTGGGGACGCCTGATGCAAGGAGAGACTCCGGGCTTCCACTGATTCTGCATTATGGTGAGTTGAATGATTTCATTTTATATTAGAATGTAATATTAGAAATAATGTGCTTCGCACTCCTGAACCCTGCGCTGCGTCCATATGCAGCGCAAGAAAACTTGGAGACTGCTCAGACTGAACACTATGGTGGAGTGCAGATACAACCGGCCCTTTGAGGGCAACCAAACTGCTGATGCGGCCCCCGATGAATTTGAGTTTGCCACCCCTGTTCTAGATTGCAAAGTGGGAGGGTCCTTTTTCAAGTGTCTGCCTGTGTGACAAGGACATTTCTTATTGGCTCTCTAGCAGATATGAAAGTTTCAGGTTCAGTCCAAACACAGAGACAACACCACCCAAACATTTGTCTGGCGCCTCCATTCATAGTGTAGGCACCCCCGGCCGTCACAGCTTTTGGCTTCACAGCCAGGCACTCACTGCGCATGCACAAGCCACGCTGCACTTTATGAGTTGACAGGCGATCTGTCACATGTCCCTGGAGATCGCCTAAAGGGAGGGGCCACATAAGGCGAGAAGAGAAGTCGCCTTTGCGGTCCCTGGGCGAAATGAGGAAGTGGGACAGAACGTTCCACTCCTTCTGAAGCCCCAACTCCCCTCCCCCCAAAAAAGAAATTACATGTCAAATGTGGCATGTAAGGGGGTGAGGAGTGCTTAAAGCGGAATTTCCACATTTGGGTGGAACTCCACTTTGAATAGCAGGAATAAAATGATAATATATGCCACCGCAATATAAATGTAACAATTATTAATTGGATTTTTTCTGCAGCTTACCTGTAAAATCTGTTTCTTGGAGTACATCACGGGACACAGAGCAGCCATAGTAATTACTATGTGGGTTATACACCATCTATAGGTGAATGGACACTGGCAGATTAACCCTTTCATGACTACGCCTATTTTTGACATTTGGGGCCAGATTCAGAGAGGGTGGCGTAATTTTGTGCGGGCGTAGCGTATGCTCTTTACGCTACGCCTCCGCAAATTTAATGGGCAAGTGCCTTATTCAGAAAGCACTTGCTCCATAAGTTGCGGCGGCAAAGCAGAAAGTGTCAGGCGTAAGGGCGCCTAATTCAAATTATTAATGTGGGGGCGTGATTCATGTAAATGAATCATGACCCCACGCAATTTACGTATTTTCCGAACGGCGCAAGCGCCGTCTGTGGACGTATCTCAGTGCGCATGCGTCAAATCACGTCGCTAGTAGGCAATGTAAACGACGTGTACGTAACTTACGTACAGCCCCATTCCCGAACAATTTACGCAAACGATGTACAATTCGACAATGTCTCGACGTCCATACTTAACATTGGCTGCGCCTCCTATAGCAGGGGTAACTTTATGCCGGAAAAAGCCTTACGCAAACGGCGTAAACTACGACGCCCGGCCGTACATTCGGGAATCGGCGTAAATCCCTAATTTACATATTCAACGCCTAAAACGACGGAAGCGCCACCTAGCGGCCAGCGTAAAACTGCAACTAATATACGACGGTGTAACAGACTTACGCCGCTCGTATATTAGGAGAATTCCGGCGTATCTTCTTTTCTGAGTACCAAAAAAAGATACGCCGGCTATTCTTAGTATTTACGCAGCGTATCTCTTAAATTTCGAGCAAAAAATTCATATTTTTTGCTTGAAAATTTCTTGGAACCCCCAAACATTATATATACAGTATATAATATTTTCCTGGTGCCTTCATGGCAGCATACATATGGTTGGTGGCTCCGCCCTCATCCAACCCACAGGACCAATTATAACTCTTTAAAAGAGAGCGACAGCCTCCCCTCTGACATTCTTTTTTCTGTCCTCAAACCTGCAGGATCATGGATCACCTGGATTCAGCCCTTACTAAGCCACTGTGTTGGCCAGCCATTACAGGTTCATGCTCCCCTGTAGATGAAGTCCCATATCTTAGGCTGCTAAATGCGCCAAAAAGGTTTGGGAGCCCATTTTTCTGTGGATCTTTTCTGGGTCTGGAGTTCAGGTATTTTCCTCCATCCGTGACTGAAAACACTGCTCCAAGGTAAAAGACGACTGATTACAAATTTTGCAGTGCTATTTTTCACTGCTGATGATTGTGGCTTGTTGGAGACAGGTGGCTATTAAGCCTTCTACAGCTGCTTACAGGGCAAGTCTTGTTCAACTGTTTTAAAAAAAAAAAAAAAAAAATCTGCCGTTTGCTATAAGGGCAATTACATTCTAGACCACCTGTCCCTCACCTCTTTCTCTGTCTTCCAGACGCATGCTGCCGTCTTAGCCAGCAGACTCCTGGGCTATAACGAGGTATGGCAGAGTTTATGACTCTCGTAGCCAGGCATGCGATCTCCCGCAGCAGGGGGGGCCCCCCTCCTGCCGCCCCTGCTGGAGAGCATCTGCGGCGCTTCGCGCGCCCCCTCTGCATTTGATTTATCCCTTCCTTGGACACTGTTGTGTCGCAGGGATATGACATCACCGCGCGCATGCGCAGTAGCCTCCGGAGGCCAATGCGGCCATCTTGGTATACCCGGAAGTAGTCGGTATATAAATGAGGATGTTTTTCCTCATTATGTTTAAACAGCTCTCCACTGCAACACATCCTAGGTTAAGGGAAGATTACATTCTACTGCCTCCTCCTGTTTATTCCCCATATTACGGATCCAGCCCAGGGTAAATTTGGGAGTGGATCACGTTTGTGCATATTTCTGTGGAATACATATTTTCATGTGCATATAATGGGTGAGGACGTTTTCTGTACATATGGGTATGTACATGGATGTGTAGATGCAGGTGTATATGTATATACTTAGGTAGGGTATCCTTGATACCTCATGGATCTCAGCCTTGCCTGTGCATAGGCCTGGATGTGTATATGTATGTATACACAGATATATATATATGTATGGTTTTTATGTATTCAATATAAAAAAATAAAAAAAAAACATATATGAACATATGCGTTCATGGGTGTATATATGCATATTCGTAGGTACGCTATACATATAGGTATGTGTTCCAAACAAAAAAATATATATATAAAATAATAATAATAATAATAATAATAATAATAATAATATATAAAAAGAAAAGTTAAACCACGCAGGTTAGCCTTGTTGGTTTCCCTCTTTAACAGCCCTTCCCCGCAGCTCAGTATTACAAAAAGATCCTCAACATACCACTAGGTAAGTGGCTGCAACTACCAGGTAAGTTCAAAATAAAAAAGAGCACGTGACTACCTTCTATAGAGGAAAATCAGAATTTTTCTGTCCTTTCCTTCTTTTGCAGCCCGCAACCTCAGCCAAGTCGCAGAGGGGCACAGAAGAAGGGGTCCAAAGCTCATGGTGTCCCAAAGAGTGGTCACTCTGCTTCAGCCTACACACCTGACAGCTGCAGGTCTTCCCGACATTCGGCTAGAAAGTATCCCTCTCCTCATCACCCTGCCACCCCCAAAGCCTGCTGGGTCTGCGGTGATGATGCGCTTCCAAAAAAATAAAAAAAATAAATTGGTCTGCAGTTACTGCTTTCTGGGAGCAGCCAGAAATTAGGAAAAGGAGAGGGAGGAATACTGGGTCAACATTAGGAAAATAATTAAAGACGCAATCCAGGAGTCGTCTCCATCTCAAGGTCCAGCTACCTCTTCATCAAAAGATATTTTTCAGGGGTCTGCCCCCAAGATCCCAGGTCAGCAGATAAATGCAGGGGCCAGTTTGGATGACTCTCAAGATACATCCGAGAAGCAAGGACCCCACTACGATTCTGGGGCACCTGATAATTTTCTGGCCACCTTAATGCGAAATATGGTAGCAGGCCAGGTCGCCTATATCCATCCTCGTGGGCTGTACCCTCCAGCTGACACTAGTGCTCAGCCGTTTGTTTCCTTACCATCTATGGATCACTCGGCTACTGTAAGAAATGCAGCACATTCCTCAAGAGGTGCAGCGTCTCAAGAAGACATATTGGGTCACAAGATTGAGAACGGCCTCAAATCTAAATATGAGACAGCTGAGAGAGCGTGAGATTCAGCAGCCGCTTTAGCTTCAGCTGCCGAGACAACAAAGGCATGGTCTACCAATTTTGAATTAGCCTTGAGCCAGGGCCTCGAGCCAGAGGAAATTCTCAATTCTCTGGAGCAATTAAATTGGCTTCAGGATCTATGGTCGAGGCAGCAGCGAAAACACTGGAATCTTCCTCTCAGGCCTTACTGCATACAGTAACTGCCAGGAGGTATAGGAGTAGGCAAAGCCACCTCCAGGCTACCCTCATGAACATAAGCAGGGCCGGCGCAACCACTAGGCGGACTAGGCGACCGCCTTGAGCGCACTGTCACCTAGAGCGCCCGACCACTGGTTATTGCACTCCTGCACAGTGCCGCACTGTCCTCCACCAGAGCCCTGACATGTCAAGCAGCGGCGTCAGCCCCCCCCCCCCCCAGAGCGCGGCTTGTCAGGGACGGTCTCCTCCCTCCTCCTCACTCTCTAAACACACAGTACGGTATCGGACATCGCCTGCTATACCCCCTGCGATCAGCCCATCACAGCTCCTACGCTCCGCAGAGACCATGCTTCCTCCGTGAACCATGTGACAGGGGGGTGTGGCGCCGCTCCTCTCTCCTCCCGCTCTCAGTTAGTGTGCCTGGAGCGGGTGATCGGGAGGAGCAGCCCCGGGGATCGGTGTGGTCGGGAGGTAGGTGAGGGGCGGAGGAGTCTCCGGGTAGGGAGAGGGAGAGAAGGCGTCGCTGTTTGTGCAGCTGTGGCTCAGGCCGATTGATAAATGGTAGGTTTAGTGCTGTAGTCAGACCATATAAATGGAGGACGGGGGTGGGGAGCATAAAAATCACTCGACCTGTTAATCGTGGGTCACCCAGCATTGCACGGCCTGGAGGAGGGGAGATCAGCACTGCAGGGCCCATCATTAACTCATAGTGTGCCGGACCTGTCACCCCTAGTGATCCTCCTCCTTCTGATACAAAGCACATCATATAGGAGAGATACTGATCATCACTTGAAATGTGACACTTACAGAGCTCCCTGACACTGGGCCCCATTCACACCAATGTATAATGACAGCAAATCACATCATTCATCACATCACTTGTCCAGCATGCTGCCCTCTTTATTGATGATGGGGCCCCAAACAGGCAAGCCAGGGGCCCACAGAAGGACACACTCATTGGGCAGGCCAATAAAAATGAACCGATCGTCCTACCGGGCACAACATGAATAGTACACCCAATGCACATTACACCAGTATGAATGGGGCCAGGCCGGTGCTACCACTAGGCAGCCGTCTAGGGCGCACTGCTGCTTAGGGGGCGCCTGGCCATTGGTCTTACTCTCTTCTCCCTGCAGCAAGCAACTTAGTCAAAGCATCAGCAGGCAGCTGCCGCTCCATTAGCACATAATGTCAGAGGCACAGCGGTGGTGGAGGTCTGTGTCCCGACTCCAGAATGAATGGAAGAAAGCAAACATTCATTGATGGGCAATGGTAAGTCTAGATTTGATGGGCGCTGGTAGCTGTATTTAATGGGCACTGGTGAGGCTGCTTTTGATGGGCACTGGTGAGGCTGCATTTGATGGGCACTGGTGAGGCTGCATTTGATGGGCACTGGTGAGGCTGCATTTGATGGGCACTGGTGAGGCTGCTTTTTATGAGCACTGGTGAGGCTGCTTTTGATGAGCACTGGTGAGGCTGCTTTTGATTGGCACTGGTGAGGCTGCATTTTATGGGTGCTAGTGAGGCTGCATTTGATGGGCGCTGGTGAGGCTGCATTTGATGGGCGCTGGTGAGGCTGCATTTGATGGGCGCTGGTGAGGCTGCATTTGATGGGCGCTGGTGAGGCTGCATTTGATCAGTGCTTCATTTAAAAGGTGGGGTATAATACATGGACTGGGCAAAGGGGGTGGAGCCAAGGGGGGGCGGCAAAATTAAGTTTCGCCTAGGGTGTCAAAAATCCTTGCACCAGCCCTGAACATAAGGAAAGAAGGGGACGTGTCTAGCTCTCCCGGAATTCAGAAGCCCTTTTGACTTCCTGTTTACTCAAGCTGAACCAGCGCGTACTGCCATTCTGGTTTAACGGGAAACTGACTCCCCTACAATTCGCCTTGGTCGCACCAAAAAAAAAAAAAAAAAGACTTTCTAGCTCAACAGGCTCCTATGTCCTTGCTACTCACCAAGGTCCATATAGAATAAAAGATCTCAGGACTCTGATTCAGCTTACACAAAGCCCATACATGATGGATTTCAGTTCCGTGAGCCGTTTGGGGGTTCATACCTCTCAAATCTTTTCCCTTTCTGGTTATTTGAAAAAAGGAAATGCGAGTGTTTCTTTTTTTTTTCCCATCCTTCAAATGTACGCAATTCATCCCAGGTCTACAGCAAACTTGTCAACCTGGCAATCCTCGGGTGAGAATCCCTTAAAAAAAATGGGACTCATGGCAGTACGACCAGAAGTGGAGATGGTCCCTGTAAAGCCTCAAGGGTTTCCACCTGCATTTTCATCAGGTTCTCCTACCCCCTATGTTCCAAGACATTAGTGGACTTCATTTACAATTTTGATGCCTGCCTTTAGGCACACCATGCGCCCCGGATCTTAGCAGAAAGATCTAGTGTTAATCTCTTCCGAGGGGAAAAGTTGCACTTTCCACATGAGCAGGAAGATGTTCTATCTTCATTTCATTACAATAAGGTTTCCGATCTCGTATACAAGAGGTGTATGTTCACCTTAGCATGAATGCATCTGGTCAGGTAATTACCAAAAAAAAAAAAAAAAACATATATAAAAATGTTTTAGTCTTTTTGCCTATGCAAAGATTATATTCCTAAGAGACTGATGTCTCCCCTAAAGAGAAGAAAGTCCCTACCCACAGCCTAAGCTGGGAACATGACAATCGGAATCATATCGGGGTCCTCTTACATCCTCCCCTTGGACTCTGGCAGCATGGTGGGAACATTAACATCTCTACACCTCGTTACAACAGACTTTCCTAACGGAAAGGTCCGGGTCTCAGAGAATTCTACTTTTTAGAAGTAGTACCGGTCCTGTGCTATAATCAAGTCTTCTCGGTGGGTGGAGCCACTTGCAGTTGGTTCCTGCTCCTTGGTCCATCCCTGTAGCAGCAGCGGTTCTTCTGAATTTCAGCAACCTTAGGGGACTCAGTTGACCAAGACAACTGGTATTTAAATAAGGACAGTTCGGTATCCAACATACAGGAGTCAGGTACCGCTGACATATCAATATTCTGCCAGAACATTACCTCTGAAGGACGAGTCCATTCCCACACAGATGAGCATCAGGTCGACCTTAACCAGAGTCCAGTCCCAAAGGACGAACACACGCACATAGGCAGATCGTCATTCTTCAAAAGCATTCCTGATATGACTCAAGGCCAAGAGGATCTCACCAGCCTCAAGCAGTTGATGTTTTAAAAAAAAAAAAAAAAAAGGGGAAGGGAATAAATCATTTGGCTGATCACCTAGGAAGGAAAATACCAACTCCAATACGCAGCTATTGGTTCAGCTTGCCTCCCGAGAGGCCGTCCTCATGGGCTAGTCCGCTAGTTAAGATCTCTTCCTTTTGGTGCATGTTCGTTTTTACACGGAAGGCTGCCAGTTCCTTCACACAATTTCCCAATCTCAAGGGTAATACGGGCGTACGCCCTCCTACCTGGTTAAGTGCCAGCGCCTAGCAGAGAATTGGTTCACTTCCCCAACTACAAATCCTCGGTTGGTCTAGGAAATCTTGATACAGGCTGCCAGGCGAGCAGGCCCCGTTCGGTCCTTTTGCCGATTCCAATTGCGTACATTCGCATATCCGAAAGAGTTCACTCCTATCCGCTTTCGGATGTCCCTGGAGTTAATCATCAGGAATGGAGAAGGGGGGAAAAAACTAAAAGTTCAGTCACTCCCACAAGATAAATGGCACTTTTACCCAGAAAGTCTTCCTCCAGTAGCACCTTTTGACAGGAAGAAAAGCCTCTTTCAGCCCTGGAAGACATCAGATGGAACCTAAATTCACAATAAGAACATGCCTCAAGGGCAATCATTCATTTTTTTCCCCAGATAGGGTGACTATGTCTAAAGGGGGATGTGCCTCTGCTATTCAGTTTACTCGCAGTCTTTCCTTGCACATACACGAGAATCTTCTAGGTAAGACGCTACTCTCGAAGCAATTTTCTTTTTTCCATACTTCTAAGCACCGTCTCATCCGTTCAAAGGCCCTCAAAGTCCAAGCCTCCGTATTTAGGATTCCGATGTTTCAATTTAAACAAGTTGGTCATCTGGCAGTCTTGCCAGTTCAAGTCCAGAGCTCCCTCTGCGAGCCAATTTATCTAAGAATTGGTAGTCCCAAATCTTTCAGTATGTTCCAACAACTCCTGACTGGCCAAACCAGTTAGAAGAAGACTTCCTCAGGCGTCTCGGATCTGGCAGGCATGCTACCAGCTTACCTTGAAGAAAAAAAAAAAGAGGGGGAGAAAGTTGTGGACACCAAGGACAACTTCATCAAGTTGGATGGTTCATCTTATCCAGACAACATACCGGGCTAGTGGTCCTCCGCTCCAAAGTCAAAGAAGACTTGTGCGGGGAATGGCGGCTTCCTGAACTACAGGAACACTAGAATCTTCCAAGCACCCTGCCATTAGGCAACCGGTCATTCTACACCGCATTCATGACCTAGTTGGGTCTACTCTTACTCATAGTGATGTAGGGGGAAAAATCTGTTCAGCTGTTTTCTCTTGGATAGAGATTAAAATACTTTTTGCAGCAACCCTCCCTATAAGCGAGTTATTTACCATATGTATGCTGCCATGAAGGCACCAGGAAAATGGAAAATTGAATACCTACCTTTCAGTAATTTTCCTTTCCTGGTGCCTATCCATGGCAGCATACGCCCTCCCTTTCTTAGAATCCTTAATTGTTTGAGTCTAGTTACAAGAATGTCAGAGGGGAGGCTGTCGCTCTCTTTTAAAGAGTTATAATTGGTCCTGTGGGTTGGATGAGGGCGGAGCCACCAACCATATGTATGCTGCCATGGATAGGCACCAGGAAAGGAAAATTACTGAAAGGTAGGTATTCAATTTTCCATTTTATGTCACACGGTATTTGTGCAGCGGTGTTTTAAACACAACCTTTTGGGAAAAAGACACTTTCATGAATGAAAAAAATGAAAAAAAGAAAATGTAATGAATGTAAACATCCCTTATGACAGTAATAGGTGGTGACGGGTACTCTTTATGGGAGGGATCAGGGTCTAAAAGACCCCCAATCCCTCCTTTGCACTTCAAAGTATTCAGATCGTCAAAAACGGTGATTCTAAATACTGTATATTTTTTTTAAATCCGGCGCCATTGGCAGCCGAATAACTCGGAAGTGACGTTGTGACATCGCTTCCATGTTTAAAGGTTCAAAAGATGTGCAAAATGTAGGATAGTCATTAACCACTTGTCATCTGCCCACCGTCAAATGACGGCGGGCAGACGACTCCATTGTTCTGACATCACGTCATATGACGTGACGTCCCTTTAAATCCGCGGGCGGGCGCGCGCGCGTCGCCGGCGGGCGCACGCGCGCACCCGCCGCTCCGCGAGGATCCCGTGCGAGTGCCCGGCGGCAACGATCGCCGCCGGGCACACGCGATTGCTCAGTAACTGAGCGGGGACGTGGAGCTCTGTATGTAAACACAGAGCTGCACGTCCCTGTCAGGGAGAGAGGAGAGCGGTTGTGTCCCTTGTACATAGGGACACAATCGGTCACCCCCCCCCCTCCCCCTACAGTTAGAACACTCATAGGACACACATTTAACCCCTTCCCCGCCCCCTAGTGGTTAACCCCTTCACTGCCAGTCACATTTATACAGTAATCAATGCATATTTATAGCATTTTTCACTGTATAAATGTAAATGGTCCCAAAAATGTCAGAAAAGTGTCCGAAATGTCCGCCATAACGTCGCAGTCCCAATAAAAAAAATCGCAGATCGCCGCCATTAATAGTAAAAAAAAAAAAAAAAATCCATAAACTATCCCCTATTTTGTAAACGCTATAAATTTTGCGCAAACCAATTGATAAACGCTTATTGCATTTTTTTTTTACCAAAAATATGTAGAAGAATATGTATCGGCCTAAACTGAGGGAAAAAATATTTTTTTTATATATTTTTTGGGGTTATTTATTATAGCAAAAAGGAAAAAATATTGCATTTTTTTAAAAATTGACGCTCTATTTTTGTTTATAGCGCAAAAAATAAAAACCGCAGAGGTGATCAAATACCACCAAAAGAAAGCTCTATTTGTGGGAAAAAAAGGACGCCAATTTTGTTTGGGAGCCACGTCGCACGACCGCGCAATTGTCAGTTAAAGCGACGCAGTGCCGGAAGCTTATATTTTGTCTGGGCAGGAAGGGGGTGTAGGTGCACAGTAGGCAAGTGGTTAAGGTGTATCCCCCCCCCCCCAAAAAAAAAAAACAACAAAAACAAACAAACAACATTTAGAACCTTAAAAACATTATTTTGGTAAAAAAAAAAAAAGTCAATAAGCAGAGGACTACGATTTAGCAAACTCCATAAATAGTGTTATTGGCTGCTTCAGGCGTTCCTCAGCAAAACATTTTTGGAAAGCCAATTCTGTTCAGTATAAAACTTTTGAAACAATAGAGAAAGTCAGGAAGGGTCAAATAACGTTTTGTGGTTTTATATATTGTTAATGTGTTAGATATTTAAAAAAATATATATATATTTTTTTAAAGCTTCTAAAAAAAAGAGTGATAAGCTTGTGCGCAGTACGGGTTCCAAAGATGCAACACCGAATGATGATACTGTATCAAGCTCTCAACCTCCAGCAAAGAAAAGAAGACAACAAGACGGAGAAGTTCCAGGACCGTCACATAACACTAAACAGAATGCGGATAAAATGGGAGGACCAAGTCCAGCCCAGAAACAACCAAAACAAGGTAACAGATAAATAATCATATCACGTTACAAATAGGGTTGTCCTGATACCGCTACTTTTACTTGGGCAAATGCCATCTCCATCCATGTGTCCCCCTCCGTGCTGCCATCTCCATCCATGTGTCCCCCTCCGTGCTGCCATCTCCATCCATGTGTCCCCCTCCGTGCTGCCATCTCCATCCATGTGTCCCCCTCCGTGCTGCTCTCTCCATCCATGTGTCCCCCTCCGTGCTGCCATCTTCATCCATGTGTCCCCCTCCGTGCTGCCATCTCCATCCATGTGTCCCCCTCCGTGCTGCTCTCTCCATCCATGTGTCCCCCTCCGTGCTGCTCTCTCCATCCATGTGTCCCCCTCCGTGCTGCCATCTCCATCCATGTGTCCCCCTCCGTGCTGCTCTCTCTATCCATGTGTCCCCCTCCGTGCTGCCATCTCCATCCATGTGTCCCCCTCCGTGCTGCTCTCTCCATCCATGTGTCCCCCTCCGTGCTGCCATCTCCATCCATGTGTCCCCCTCCGTGCTGCCATCTCCATCCATGTGTCCTCCTCTGTGCTGCTCTCTCCATCCATGTGTCCCCCTCCGTGCTGCCATCTTCATCCATGTGTCCCCCTCCGTGCTGCCATCTTCATCCATGTGTCCCCCTCCGTGCTGCCATCTCCATCCATGTGTCCCCCTCCGTGCTGCTCTCTCCATCCATGTGTCCCCCTCCGTGCTGCCATCTCCATCCATGTGTCCCCCTCCGTGCTGCTCTCTCCATCCATGTGTCCCCCTCCGTGCTGCCATCTCCATCCATGTGTCCCCCTCCGTGCTGCTCTCTCTATCCATGTGTCCCCCTCCGTGCTGCCATCTCCATCCATGTGTCCCCCTCCATGCTGCCATCTCTATCCATGTGTCCCCCTCCATGCTGCTCTCTCCCTCTGTATTTCCGAGACTGGGGAATCTGTGTCCTTAGTCCCTTTCCCTGTCTCAGAGTGGAGATGTCAGAGGTTTGTTAAGACCCCTGATATCTCACCAAAGCCCCCCCAACAGGGCTGATGAAAAAAAAATGCAATAAATAATTAAAAAAATAAAATGTAAATAATAAAAAAAACCACACTGGCAAACCACTAGCCCCCCCCCCCCCCCCCGTAAAAACAAAAGTCACATGACATTAAAAAAAGTATCGGTATTGGGTATCGCCGAGTACTTGAAAAAAAGTATCGGTACTCTCAAAAAGGTGGTATCGGGACAACCCTAAGAAGTAACATTGTTCTGCATACTTTTCTTGATGCCACCAGTAACACTGCCTGAGTCTCACTCCTTTCATGTTTCAGGAACTTCACAAAGAAGTCCAAAAAATATGAATAAAAGGGGAGGATCCAGTCCAGCCAAAAAACAACAAAAACGAGGTAACAGTGTTTCTCAACCTTTTTTTAAAGTCAAGGCACCCTTTAAAAATGATGGAAAATGATGGACAACCTTGAAGGACACCATTCCAAAAACGTAAAAGCTTTTCTAATAGTTTTACATAATGCAGCAGCATCCAAACTCCAAGTAGGACACCTAACATTAGATGTGATTTATCCTTCCAAATCAAATACACTTTTGCAAACTGGTACTGACTAGAATGCTTCTCTTCTCCATCAGTTTTTCTCTATCACTCAGCTAATGTGACCCCAGTGCTGATAGAGAGAGGCAATGGAGGCTCAAACAAGGATGCTATGCAGGTGACTGACATCCTCCATATCAACTGATGATGCCATTGGTCGTTAGGTCATCGGCAGCTAGAAGGTTGTAATGGTGAACAATGAAACGCAATGGGAATTTCCAGAAACAAAAGTCCGATGTGAGCTTTTCGTTGGATATTCCAACCATGTGTAGGCTCCATACAACATTTTCTGTTGGAATTTCCGACAACAAATGTTTGAGAGCTGGTTCTCAATTTTTCCAACAACAAAAGTTCTACGCATGCTCAAAATCACTGAACTTCCTTTTTCTCGGCTCTTTGTAAGTCACCGCGTTCTTGACGGTCGGAATTTCCGACAACATTTGTGTGACCGTGTGTATGCAAGACAAATTTGACCCAACAGTCCGTCAGAAAAAATCCACGTTTTTTTTTTGTCAGAATGTCTGATCGTGTGTATACGGTATTAGTGTGAATAAATGAGCAGCCTTGATCCACACTTTGGCTTGTATACAATTTTTGGGCAATTTTTGTGCATTTTGCCAAGGTACCCCTGAATAAGGGTGGGCCGAACAACCCCCAGTTCAGTTCGCACCAGAACATGCGAACAGACAAAACATTTGTTCGAACACGCGAACACCATTAAAGTCTATGGGACACGAACATGTAAAATCAAAAATTGAAATTTTAAAAAGGCTTATATGCAAGTTATTGTCATAAAAAGTGTTTGGGGACCCGGGTCCTGCAAAAAAAAGTTTTAAAAACTGCAGTTTTTTTGGGAGCATTCATTTTTAATAATGCTTAAAGTGAAACAATAAAAGTGAAATATTCCTCTAAATTTCGTACCTGGGGGGTATGTATAGTATTCCTGCAAAATGTGGCATTTTTCCCATGTTTAGTACTGTCCCTGCAACAAAATGACATCTCTAAAGGAAAAAAAGTCATTTAAAACTGCTTGCGGCTATAATGAATTGGGTCCCGGCAATACAGATAAGTCATTAAAAAAAGGCATGGGTTCCCCCGCAGTCCATTAGTGGAATGCTGAGGCAAAAAAAAAAAAAAATGGCGTAGGGTTCCCCCCCAAAAATTCATACCAGACCCTTTTCCGAGCATGCAAACTGGCAGGCCACAGGAAAAGAGGGGGGACGAGAGAGCACCCCCCTCCTGAACCGTACTAGGCCACAGGGTCGCATGTCAGGAGATTGTGATCCGCTCTCTATGGAGTCTGTTCACACATCTCCACAGTGGCTCCGGTGTGCATTGCGTCTTTTGGTCTGTTTCAGGTCCGAATTAAGCCAAACACTCGGGCTGGAATCGGACCTGAAACTGTGAATGGAGACGCACCGGACTTCTGCTGTGAGCTGGAGCATGCTGCGGTGTGAACCCAGCCTAAGGCCACGTACACACGATCGGTCAAACCGATGAGAACGGTCTGATGGACCATTTTCATCAGTTAACCAATGAAGCTGACTGATGGCCAGTCGTGCCTACACCCCATCGGTTAAAAAAACGATTGTGTCAGAACGCGGTGACGTAAAACACAACGACGTGCTGAAAAAAAATGAAGTTCAACGCTTCCAAGCATGCGACGACTTGATTCTAAGCATGCGTGGATTTTTAACTGATGGTCGTGCCTACTATTGATCATTTTTTTGCTATCGGTTAGGTAGCCATTGGTTAAATTTAAAACAAGTTCCCTTTTTTTTAACCGATGGATAAATAACCGATGGGGCCCACACACGATCGGTTTGGTCCGATGAAAACGATCCATCAGACCATTCTCATCGGTTTGACCGATCGTGTGTACGCGGCCTAAGTGTTGTAAATATTTATTTTGTTCTACATTGCAAAGAATGCAACATGATGGGTGAGACTCCTCCAGCAGAAGTAGTGAGAATCCAAACAGGGAAGTTTATAGAATTCTATTTGGGGCACTGGAGGGGGTTCAATCTACCAGCATCTAAAATAATAGTTTTGGATGGACTGATCCTTTCATGTTCTGTATTTGTTCAGATTCTTACATCTATATGTCTATTCCAGGATCTTCACGGTCACGAAAATCTCTGCCCAACATCCATAAGGAGAAGAAAATAAGAGAAATCATGACAACAGATTTGGAAAAACTGGATAAGGAAGAAGTTCAAAAGATTCTTTGTACAATAGAGCCGCCTTTTGTAGGAAGCAAAATTCTGATGAAGGATATTAAAGATAAACCTGTGGAGGAAATGGTTAACCTCATCATTAGCCACCATACTAGTAGATACGCACAAGCAACAGTCAAAAAAGTTATTGACCAAATGGGCAAAAATAAATAAAGATATTAATTGTGGAAGATATCAGTAAGGTGAGTAACACAAATACGTACACTAATCATCTGTGCTGTCACTTCTCTCTGCCATAGTACAAACACGGGTCAAGGCAACAAATTGTATATCTTATGCCGCGTACACACGATCATTTTTTGTGATGAAAAAAAACCACGTTTTCTGTGAAGTAAAAAACAACGTTTTTGAAACGTCACTTTTCAAAGACGATGTTGCATACACACCATAGTTTTTTTCACAAAAAACGAGGTTACGTTCACCACACTTTTCCATTGAAGCTCACTTCATAACTAGCTTCTGGGCATGCGCGGGTTGAAAAACAACGTTTTTGCTACACACGATGACTTTTTGTGAAACAAAAAACGATGTTTTGAAAAACGACACAAAAAATTCAAGCATGTTGGAATTTTTTTTTGGTCGTTTTTTTAAAGACAAAAAACAACGTTTTGCCCACACACCATCAATTTAAATGACGTTTTAAAAAACAACGTTTTTTTTTTTCATCGCAAAAAACGACCGTGTGTACGCGGCATTAGTTTTGGGTGGGCAGAGGTTGCCGTGCGTTTCTATCAAAGACAGAAGTGTTGAAATCCAGAAAGTGTTTATCTCCACTTGTGGTCATTTATCAGATAAAGCAGCAGATCGATTCTGATAAGAGATGTGTTTATTATTTGTAGATTTGTACAGCCAATGCATTTTATGGGCTTGCAGAATGTCTGCTTCATCAGGGCTGATTTTATGGAACTTTCATTCTCGAGGCAACAAAAAGAAATATAAACCCCATCATATATAAAAAGAAAGTCTGCTTTTAGCTAACAGATTTACAGAAAATATGTTTGTGTTTATCACATTGTGCAATCGTGTTCTCTGACCATGTATGATGTGATGTAAAATAACAAAAAAAAACAACAATTTTTGTTTTTGTATTTAACCATTTAAGCCCCGGACCAAAATGCAGCTAAAGGACCCGGCCAGGTTTTGCGATTCGGCACTGCGTCGCTTTAACTGACAATTGCGCGGTCATGTGACGTGGCTCCCAAACAAAATTGGCGTCCTTTTTTTCCCACAAATAGAGATTTCTTTTGGTGGTATTTGATCGCCTCTGCGGTTTTTATTTTTTGCGCTATAAACAAAAATAGAGCGTCAATTTTGAAAAAAATGCAATATATTTTACTTTTTGCTATAATAAATATCCCCAAAAATATATATATATATAAAAACAATTTTAGGCCGCAATAAGTGTTTATCGGTTGGTTTGCACAAAATTTATAGCGTTTACAAAATAGGGTTGCCAGTAAAGGACAGAATTGCATTTAAAGCACTCTGTCTGACGCATAAGTGCATCCATGGGAAGGCCCCGCAACCCCGCCCCCCCCCTCATCCACCTTTAGAAATTTACTTCTTGGAATCCACCTGCCCTTAGTTTAGGAATGCAGGTAGGAGGGTGTGCTTAGCTAAAAAAAAAAAAAAAACTCCTTCTGAAGACATGTATGACATCATTTGCCTAGGCAAAAAAAAATGTTATGTTATATATTTGGTGTATTTTGATTTTGTTGTGGGTTATGAGGCAAATAATAATAATAATTTAATATTTACTGGCAGAAATATGAAAGTCCAGTAGGTCTCACAATTGAAGTGAATTATTGCAAATGAAAATCTTTCAGAGCAAAACAGCTGATTTCACAGGATGTGCAAAGCCTTTAATACATTAGCCATCTTTTAACTTTTACGAGCCTTGTGTCAAATCTTTGTGTTCATAGGCGTGCACACAGGGTGTGCCAGGTGTGCCTGGGGACACCCTAATCACCCTGTACTGCACAGATCCCTCCTGCTGCTTGGCTGCAGAGAAAGAGACTAGAGAATCTCTGTCCTCAGTCCCTTTCTCTGTCTCAAAAGTGAGACATCAGGGGTCTGTTTAGACCCCTGATATTTCACAAAATATTTAATTATTAATTGTAAAATAACATTAAATAAAACGAAATTGTAAAAAATATATATATATATATATATTGAAATAAACAACTGACACCAATCTCTGCCCTACTGACATCATCCACTGCTCTACTGGCACTGTCCATTGCTATATATATTATATATATATATATATATATATATATATATATATATATATATACACACACATAACACATATGTTTTTGAGCTTTGGGGGCACACCTATGCTTGTGTTGAATCAGGAACAATGATGTTTAACCACTTAAGACCCGGACACATATGCTGCTAAATGACCCAAGGTGTTTTTACAATTCGGCACTGCGTCGCTTTAACAGACAATTGCGCGGTCGTGCGACGTGGCTCCCAAACAAAATTGGCGTCCTTTTATTCCCACAAATAGAGATTTCTTTCGGTGTTATTTGATCGCCTCTGCGATTTTTATTTTTTGCGCTATAAACTAAAATAGAGCGACAATTTTGAAAAAAATCACAATTTTTTTACTTTTTGTTATAAAAAAAATCAAATAAACTAAATTTTAGTCAAACATTTAGGCCAAAATTAATTCAGCCACATGTCTTTAGTAAAAAAAAAAAATCACAATAAAAAAAATAGCTACCTAGCGGGAACAGCGACACTAATACAGCGATCAGAAAAATGATCGCTTAGTGACGCTGGCAATAGGGAGTGAAAGGGTTAACTAGGGCGGTGATCAGGGGGTTAAAACATTATATGGGGGGGTGGGGGGGCTATCCTGAACCTAACACTAACTGATTTTACACTGCCTGTCACACTGACACTAAATGCAGTGATTAGATCACTGCATTCAGTGACACTGACAGGGGGGTGGGGGGGGGGGGGCGATCACAAGGGGTTAATGTGCCTATGTGAGTGTGTGTCAGTGTTGTGTTGGTGCACACTTACTGTGGATGTCTTCTCTCATCAGCAGCGGTGGGAAACAGCGCTGCGATGAGAGGTGACATCATTTCCTCCTTCCTGTGTAAACACAGGAGGAGGAACTGACACGAAGGGGGAGCGCTCCCATTGGCTGGGAGCGATCGCGGGGGGGGCGGAAAACACGGCTCGTCGGCGATCGCTCCCAGAGCCAGGGGGACCGCCACACGCCGCGGAGGGGGTCCCGATGGGACCCCTGAACCGCACGAAGGCGAGGACGTAAATTTACGCCCTTGTGCCTGTACTAGCCATGTTGTGGCCGTAAATGTGCGTGCGGGGGTCCTTAAGTGGTTAAGGAGACAATCCCGCCATAGGAATATATCTACAGATAGCTAAACTTGGCTATTATCACATGGAAATAAACAACCCCATTGTCTCAAAGGGGAGATCGCCCCGTAAAGTAAATAAACAGTATTGACTCAGCTTTTCCTTAGACAATAGCACCACATGAAAGTAGGTCTAATCAGTTTCCCCTGGGATCAGAGGAAAAGACAGGCACCCCTAAACAGGACGCCTCAGAAATAATAACAATTTTAAATGATGCTTTCCCAGTCTTTGAGGAAGAGGGATCCATGTGTGTTATAGACCACATCGAGGCCTATGAACAGGGCCGCCATCAGGAATTTTGGGGCCCCTTACACAGCTTCAGGCATGGGCCCCCTGGAGCAGAGAACCGGGGGGGGGGTGCTGCCCCCTGAAATTGAAAAGGCGGGGGGGCTGCCGCGAATTGAGAAGCAGGGGGGGGGGCCTTTTACAAAAAAAAGAAATAACGAAAAATATATATGAAAGTGGGGGGTAGCCATCCGGGGCCCCTTGGGACCTCTGGGCCCTTTAATAAAAAGAAAAAAAGAGAGAATATATATATATATATATATATATATATATATATATATATATTATATATATATATATATATATATATATTTTTTTTTAAAGTGTGGTTGCCATCTGGGGACCTCTGGGCCCTTTAATCATTTTTGGCTGTGCTTAAATGTGCTTACCACTTAGCAGAAAATTGGCCAGAGTACGATAAAACTGAGTTTAAATCCATTTTCTTTGAGGCCCTACCTACCCACATAAAAGTGAGTTTAGCAAAAGACTACAAAAGGGGGGTGCTCACTGGAGTACTTGGTAAAAGAGAGTAACAATTTGTACTCTATCCAACAAACTGGTAAATACAAACAAAGGCCTCAACCCACAACTCAAATTGTGGATGAAATTAATCTATCTCCTCAAATATAATGCCGCGTACACACGATCACTTTTTGTGATGAAAAAAAAACGTTGTTTTATCTCACAAAACAAAACAACGTTTTTCAAACTTCATTTTAAAAAACGACGTTGCCTACACACCATCGTTTTCTGAAAATGCTCTTGCAAAGTGCGGTTACATACACCACGTTCGACGGCACTCTGTTCCATTGTTCCGTCTCACAACTTGCTTCTGAGCATGTGCGGGTTTAAAAATGTTGTTTTAAACGTCGTTTTGCCCACACACCATCATTTTAATTGACACAAAAAACGACATTTTGAAAACCGACACAAAAAATTCAAGCATGTCGTTTTTCAGAAGACATAAAAAGACATTTTGCCCACACACGATCATTTTAAACGACGTTTTTTAAACCGTCGTTTTTTTTCATCACAAAAAGTGATCGTGTGTACGCAGCATTAGGGTTTCAAACCCAGAAAATGACAGGTGCTGATATAGCCAGAGGAGATATGCCACAGAGTCTTCCCAGCGGGAGACCACACACCCCACCAATTAGAATGGGGGAACAGAGACCACCGTTTAGAAAGGGGAAGCAGAAACCACCCTCAAGAGGGAGAGCACAAAGACCACCTCAGAAGTACCACCCTAGGGAACCAAACGCAAGGTTTAAGGCCGCGTACACACGAGGAGACATGTCCGATGAAAACGGTCCGCAGACCGTTTTCATGGGACATGTCTCCGGGGATCTTTTGGTCTGATGTGTGTACACACGATCAAACCAAAATCCCCGCGGACAGACAGCGCGGTGACGTGGCGGTGACGTTGATGCCGCGACATCCGCAAACCAGGAAGTAAAATACTTCCACGCATGCGTCGAATCCATTCGACGCATGCGGGGGATTTCGGTCCGCTGGTTAGGCGTACTAACCAGCGGACATGTCCGACGGACAGGTTTCCAGCAGACAAGTTTTAAAGCATGTTTTAAAACTTTTGTCCGCTGGAAACCTGTCCGCTAGGCTGCACACGCGATCGGATATGTCCGCTGAAACTGGTCTGCGAACCAGTTTCAGCGGACATGTTTGATCGTGTGTATGCGGCCTTAGAGAAACTATAGGGTGTATCTCCAATGGGTCAAATTTAAATCTAAAGGTAGAAACCTGTACTATTACGAGTCCAATTCGCCCCGGGGACCTACACAGGTAAATAGGGAGCAACCGCAGGGTAAGACACCCCAAAATCCCCAGAAAAATAGGGAGAAATTAAGACTCGGACAACTATCCCAGAATCAGGACAGGGTTGCTGAGGGGGATATGTCTCACAAAACTGGGCCAGTAGTCCCCAGCAAGGACAGAGACTGGGTGACAGAACCCTATTCTGACCAGCATGTAGGCAATACAAAACCAAAATAAAGCAAGTTATGGATATGTTACCTGGTTTCATTGCTGTACGAAGTGTGAATAACCTTTCTTTAAGGGGCAAATACTGGGGCCAGCCAAGGGCCACAGAGCCTTTGAAGTACCTGTGTTAAAAGTAAATCAGAGGAATGCACTGGAAAGGTATAGGAGACAGAGGTTCTAACACCATATTTTTTCCCCAGGTTACAGTAGTAAGGATCCGGAAATCCCTAATAGGGATTTTGGTTGTTAGATATTAACTATTCTCCTATATTTTAGTGGTCACTTCATTCCTCTGACACAAACAGGTCGCTCCAAACGGCTTAATTTCAAGAAGTCGCAGAAGACGATAATTACAGAGGATGACCGAGTCCTAAAGACATTAATATCAGAAAGCCTAAAACGGTTTGATATTTTGGTAACAGATGAGTCACCCACATAAGGTAGTTTGATTGCCTCTAATGAAGTGTATTGACTTCCCACAGGGGGGAAGGTTTTATTTGTTTTATTCCTCCCAAGTAGAAGGTTGACTATCATATCAGACATTTTGTTGCTGACAGTAAGTGTCAAACTGAAATGTTTTAATTTGTATTATTCCAGTTATTAATGTATGGTATCCACAGCTATAAATAAATGTCCTCATGTTAACCACTTAAGCCCCGGACCAATATGCTGCTAAGTGCCCAGAGGCGTTTTTACGATTCGGCACCGCATCGCTTTAACAGACAAAATTTGCGTCCTTTACTTCCCACAAATAGAGCTTTCTTTTGATGGTATTTGATCGCCTCTGCTATTTTTATTTTTTGCGCTATAAACAAAAATAGAGCGACATTTTTGAAAAAAAAAACAATATTTTTTACTTTTTGTTATAAGAAAAATTAAATAAACTAAATTGTAGTCAAACATTTAGGCCAAAATGTATTCTGCCACATGTCTTTAGTAAAAAAAAAAATCGTAATAAAAAAAAAATAGTTACCTAGTGGCAACAGCGACACTAATACAGCGATCAGAAAAATGATCGCTTAGTGACGCTGGCAATAGGGGGTGAAAGGGTTAACTAGGGCAGTGATCAAGGGGTTAAAACTTTATTAGGGGGGGTAGGGGGCTACCCTGAACCTAACACTAACTGACTGTCACACTAACTGTCACACTGACACTAAATGCAGTGATCAGATATATCATCACTGCATTTAGTGACACTGTGACAGGGGGGGGGGGGGGGCGGGGGTGATCTGAAGGGGTTAAATGTGCCTATGTGTACTGGTGTCAGTGTAGTATTGGTGCGACTTACTGTTACTCTTCTCTCGTCTCGGCGGTTTGAAAATACCGCTGAGAGGAGAGCTGCATCACTTCCTCTGCCAGTGTTTACATTTTACTGGCAGATGAAGTGACACGGCGGGGGCTCCCGCGATTGGCTGGGAGCCATCAGGAGGGGGCGGACAGAAACGAACCGCCCCCTCGTGATCCCGGATCGTTCACGGAGGTAAGCCGCCCGCCAGCACGCAGCGGAGGGGGTCCCGATCGGACCCCCGACCCGCTAGAAGGCAGGGACGTATATATACGCCCATCTGCCTGTACGTGCCATTCTGTGGACGTAAATGTGCGTGCGGCGGGCGTTAAGTGGTTAATGAGCCCCATTTTCCTTTACAGGCCTAAGATGTCCATAAGCCGGTCTACAGAACCGAGAGTCCAACACGTGTGAATCATCCAGAGGAGTAACCGTATGGGGGAGTCAGAGACACCACTGATAGATAGTCTACATGGACGGAACCCACCAGGACGGCCAAGCACCAAGGCGGTGATCCAGTTCCCGCTAACCAACGGATAACAACCCTGAGATGCACACATCGATCACAAACCTAATTCTTTTCCTCAAGGAATTACACCCATCTACAGTTGTCTACACTCTTTAAACATTATTTTTTTCTCACAAAGTTGCTTCCTACCAGGAGAGGATACACAGGAACATTTGATCATCGCCACATTATGGAGTGAATTCCATGTATTTTGTCGGCAACATAACTGGAATTCAAAGGGGGATTTTGTCGTGGGTTATGAGGAAAATAATAATAATTTAATATTTACTGTCAGAAATATGAAAGTCCAGTAGGCCTCACAATTGAAGTGATCTATTGCAAATTAAAATCTTTCAGAGCAAAACAGATGGATTCACAGGCTGTGCAAAACCTCCAAGGCCTCGTACACACGATCGGACATATCCGATGAAAACGGTCCGCGGACCATTTCCATCGGATATGTCCGATCGGGAGTTTGATCCGATGGCGTGTACACACCATCGGATCAAATTCCCCGCCGCCGGACGGCGCGGTGATGCGGCGGTGACGTTGACGCCGCCACGTCACCGCCACGTCACCGCACCAGGAAGTTAAACTCTTCCGCGCATGCGCCGAATCCATTCGACGGCGGCGCGGCGGTGGTGGGGGACGACATGTCTGCTGGTAAGTGTACTAACCAGCAGACATGTCGGGCGGACAGATTCCACCGGATGGATTTCAAAGCATGCTTTGAAATCTGTCGGGTGGAGAAATCTGTCCGCTAGCCCATACACACGAGCGGAGCATGCTTTAAAATCTGTCTGCTGGGAACCCGTCCGTCCGACATGTCTACTGGTTAGTACGCTAACCAGCAGACATATCTGCCCGCGCATGCGTCGAATGGATTCGATGCATGCGCGGAAGTGTTTTACTTCCTGCTGCGGTGACGTGGAGGCGTCAACGTCACCGCCACGTCACCACGCTGTCTGCCGGCGGGGATTTTGGTTTTATCATGTGTATAGCGATCAAACCAAAACAGCCAGCAGACAAATCTGATCAAATCGGTCTGTCAGACCGATTTGATCAGATTTATTTGACCGTGTGTACGAGGCCTTACACAATAGCAAAAGAACTCAGTAAATTACACACCAAGATGGAAACAGTCACAGAATTTGAAACGAATGTGAAATGACAAATACATGCATCTATCTCTGATATGGACATATCATATGATACAAGTCAGAAATATTTTTAAATACACACGATATTAAAAGTAAGAATATATGTTGACATGGAATAAATAAAAAATAATATTTAGATTATCAATGACATCTTAAGTCATAGGGAAAACTATGATGATTATAGCATCTGTTGATCTTAGAAGAAAGAAATATATATATATATATATATGAATGTGAGTTTAAATAGAAGTGTTTTATAGAAGCGAATCAACATTATCAAAGATGTCAAATTGTGATTATAAAAGGATATGAATGAACCTGTACTTGTCATGTATCCACATTAATAATTATTTTGTATAGATTGATAGATATAATTTGTGCATGTTTAGAAAAAAAACAGTTTTCAAAGATATACATTTATACAGGAATACAGAAGCATATTATGTAGGAATCAAAAGTATACTAATTGTATTTTATGGAATGTAAAGTTACCAGAATGGACTATATATATATATTTTTATATATATATATATATATATATATATATATATTATATATATATGTGTGTGTATGTATATATATATATATATATATATATAGTCTCCCCAGAATAATATAAATATTTATGTAAAGAGAGAATCTCACAATAAAGGTGAGACACCTGGTGGTTGAAAGTGATATTACTTGAGGATCTCAAAGTCCAGAGAACAGTTAATCATTAAGTTGTCAACCAATAGAAACCAGACACTTTTTTACAGTCACTCCCATATCTGCAACCAACCTATGAGTTAGGGACACATACCGGTTGGACAGAACTGAGTATAAACTTTATAGTCTTATTGTCCGGATGGGTACTTAAGTGAAGGTAAATGAGATGAAGGGGATCACTCAAGGAAGAGACCCATGGAGGGATGACTCAGGACTGACTCCGAGAGGGGGGGGCACTGGCACACTAGCACTATGCATGAAGACATAGGGCCAGATTCAGATACATCCGTGTATCTTTGTGCGGGCGTAGCGTATCTCATTTACGCTACGCCACCGTAAATTTGAGAGGTAGGTGCCGTATTCACAAAGAATTTGCGCCCAAAGTTACGGCGTCGTAGCGTAAATGGGCCGGCGTAACCGCGCCTAATTCAAAATAGGCAGGTAGTTGGCGTGATCCATGTAAATGAATCGTGACTCCACGTAATTGACGCATTTTCCGAACGACACATGCGCCATCATCCGTGGACGTATCCCAGTGCGCATGCTCCAAATTGCGCGGGAAATACTCATTGGTTTCGACGTAAACGTAACTTACACAAAGCCCTATTCGCGAGCGATTTACGCAATCGACGCTGTCCCGATGTCCATACTTAACATTACGTACGCCTCATATAGCAGGGGTAACTTTATGCCGGACTTACACTTACGCAAACAACGTAAAATACGACGACCGGGCGCAAGTACGTTCGTGAATCAGCGTATCTAGCTCATTTGCATATTTGACGCGTAAATCGACGGAAGCACCACCTAGCGGCCAGCGTTAATATGCAACTAAGATAAGTTATCTTAGCTAAATTCCGGCATATCTTGTTTTCTGAATACAGAAAATAGATAAGCCGGCGCATCTTAGAAGTAATTATGTCATTTTTGATTTTATTTTGAATCTATTGTTGTTCTCCAAATTTTTGAAGTATTGCTATTATGATCTATTCTCATTAATCAATAACTGGTCCATTTTTCTCTAAAGAGTACATTTTTTCATTATATATTTCCTTTTACATAGTTCCAATTTAAGTGACAAAACAAACGTCCAATGTATTTCACATTGTTAACTACTAACTTACCTGCAGTATAGTAATGGTTGAGCGTGTGAAATAGACATTCTGTTTCATTGTTATTTACACAAGGTTATTGAAACCACATTGACACCATATCATGGCACAAATGTCAAGTGTACTGCATGCCCATTTTGGGGGTATTTTATCGATTTTCAAGTTGTTCATGTAACGCAATTGGTATTTTAATTTCATGTAAATATTCATATTTTTGTCAACCAATAAATGTAGCTATATTGTATGATCATACGTCTCTGTGAATACGTATCATATTATAGACAATGTCATATAGATTGACTTGTATTCAAAAATATCTTCATTAAAAATAATTAAAAATAAATACTGTGCGGGTAAAACTGACCTTAAAAAAGCAGAATAAAACTTTCTAAACAAAGGGCCAGTTTACTGCCCTTCAGACTTTAGGAGGGCCGGACTGTGGCCAGTGGGAGTAGAAAAGGTTCCAACATCAGTGGAAATAATAATACCCCATTGTTTATTTCATTAAGAGTAATTGCGCCCCATTTTTGGTGCAACTGGGAGGAATTGTGTCCCATTACTGATGTTATTGGACCTTGTTGTTGGTGTCATTGGAAGAGATTTTGCCCCATCGTTGGTGTCATTGGGAGGTAATGTTCATTGGTGTGAGTGCGGCGGAATTGCCCCATTGTTGGTATTAGTGGATGAAATAGTGCCAAGGGCCATATAATAAGCAAGCAAAGGGCCACATGTGGCCCACGGGCCGCAGTTTGGAGACCACTGGCCTAAATTTTGAAGATTTTAAAAATAATATATAAGATGTTTTTTTGAGCAGAAAGTAAAAAAATATTATTTATTTTTTCAAAATTCGCAAAAAAATAGAAACCACAGAGGTGAACAAATACTAACCAAAAAATCTTTGTGGGAAAAAAATTACATAACATTAATTAGGGCCCAGTGTCGCGCGACCGCGCAATTGTCAATTAAAATAACGCAGTGCCGTATCGCAAAAAATGTGCATGGCCAGGAAGGGGGGTTGACCTTCTGGAGGTCAAGTGCATAATTACTGTGTTTACATCTCCTTTAATATTATTATCAGTGCCCCATACGGTAATACATGGAAGTTTAGAACCCACGTTAGTGAATATAGGGGATTACACACTCATGACTCATTTGTTCCATTTACGCTTATTTTGGCTGCCATACAACAGAGTTTTATTTTCGGTCAGGTGAGCAGGAAATCGAAACTGTCAACAGAATAAATAAACACTCCTTGTACGCAGCTCGGGAGAAGTGAAAGTAACAGCACAATAGCCGTGCACGCTCTCAGAGGAAGGTGAGTACACAATCTGCTTTCCATAACTAGAATTTAAAATGTATGGAAAGCCAATTTTTTTTAGAAGAATTGAAGGTTTTACTAATTGTATCCTCCCTGGGGAGACCCCCCTTCTCTGTTTGTCCCGGTGACCATTGTGGATGAGATACAAAATGTCGGAGTTGTCTCCAGGAGAAGAGGTGAGAGGAAATCCTCCAATAAGTAAAGGTGTTCTGGTGACAACCGTCTAAGAGGGGATACCTAGTTTAAAGGATCTTCTCTTACTTCCTGTGGATTCCCTGGAACAGAATATGAGGGGAATCCAAGGTTGCCAACAACCAGTACATTTACTGACAGTTTGTAAAAATCTGTGATTTTTTTTACAACTGCCAGTAAATATCAGGGGCTGATAATTTCATGCTGTGTTGACTGTGTAAATCAAGAAAATTACTTTGTTATAGGTATTGTCAGTGTTTCCATATCATGTTTATACTGTTCAAATATTCACTGTGTTAGTTTTCAATAGGAGTTCTGTAATTTCTCGGGTTGCCAGTAAAAAATGTGCTCCACCAGTAAATTTTCCAAGTTTTGTCAGAAAAAATGCTGCGGGAGGTTGGCAAGTGGCAACCCTGGAAGGGCTACAGATAGAAAACTTTCAGAGATCTTAAAGCGGTGGTTCACCCTAAATATACTCTTTCCCATGTGATCCAGCATACTGGCGTCAGCGCCAGTATGCTGTTTTTTTTTTTTTCAAATACCCCACTTACTGTGTAATCCTTAGGCCTCGTACACACGATCAAATCTGTCTGCTGGAAACGGTCTGCTAGACAGATTCGATCGTGTGTACGGGCAAACAGACGGATATGGCCACCCGACAGATTTCAAAGCATGCTTTGAAATCTGTCGGCTGGGAACCCGTCCGCCCAACATGTCTGCTGGTTAGTACGCTAACCAGCAGACATGTCTTCTCGCACCGGCGCCGAATGGTTTCGACGCATGCGCGGAAGTGTTTTACTTCCTGGTGCGGTGACGTGGCGGCGTGAACGTCACCGCCACGTCACCGACACGTCAGCGCGCTGTCTGCTGGCGGGGATTTTGGTTTGCTTGTGTGTACACACGAGCAAACCAAAATGCCAGCAGACAGATCTGTTCAAATCGGTCGGTCCGACCGATTTGAACAGATAGATTTAAACGTGTGTACGAGGCCTAAATTTATTTCCCCCGCGGTGGATGGCGCCTGTATAGCCCGATTTAGGACTTGGGTATTTCCGGCGCTATGCGGCGCCTGTGCACAGACCTAGGAGCTGACTGCGCAGGCGCCATATTTCTCCGAGTCCTATGGCGCACCGAAATAGGACTCTGAGAAACATGCTGGATCACATGGGAAAGAGTATATTTAGGATGAACCACCGCTTTAACTAGTCCCTACTCCATCCAAAACTAATAATAATAAAAATAGTGTTGTTCCGATGCCACTTTTTTAAGACCGAGTACAAGTACCGATACTTTTTTTCAAGTATTCACCGATACCGAATACCGATACTTTTTTTTTTAATGTGAGAGGGTTTTTTTTTTTACAGTGCCGTAAATCAGCCCTGTTGGGGGGGGGGGGGGTTTGGTGAGATATCAGGGGTCTTAACAGACCTCTGACATCTCCCCTTTGAGACAGAGAAAGGTACTAGGGACACAGATTCCCCAGTGCCTTTCTCAGCAGCCTCAGCTGCGCTGAAAATGAATGGAGAGAAGACAGCGTCTTCTCTTCATTCATAAACTGAAACATTGTAATCACAGTTTACAATGTTTCAGTTATGTGAATGGACAGAGTCATCACTGACTCTGTCCATTCGGAACAGTAAGGACCCGGGTTTACCAGCTCTTACCGCCGCTCTCCATCCTGACAGTTCCAGGGGGACACAGAGGAGAGAAGGAAACAGCGGGGGACACGGAGGAGAGAAGGAAACAGCGGGAGACACGGAGGAGAGAAGGAAACAGCAGGGGACACGGAGGAGAGAAGGAAACAGCGGGGGGCATGGGGGAGAGAAGGAAACAGCGGGGGACACGGAGGAGAGAAGGAAACAGCGTGGGGGCACGGGGAGAGAAGGAAACAGCGGGGGACACGGAGGAGAGAAGGAAACAGCAGGGGACACGGAGGAGAGAAGGAAACAGCGGGGGGCAAGGGGGAGAGAAGGAAACAGCGGGGGACACGGAGGAGAGAAGGAAACAGAGTGGGGGCACGGGGAGAGAAGGAAACAGCGGGGGACACGGAGGAGAGAAGGAAACAGCGGGTGGAATACACAGGGGAGAGGAGGAAACAGTGGGGGATACGGAGGAGAGGAGGAAACAGCGGGGGACACACGGGAGAGAAGGAAACAGCGGGGGACACAGCAGAGAGAAGGAAACAGTGGGGGCGGGACACAGAGGAGAAGGAAAACACTGGCGGGGGACGCGGAGGGAAAAGAAAACAGCGGGGGACTGGGAGGTGAAGGAAAACACGGCAGGGGGGCACAGAGGGAGAGAGACTGCAGAAAAACGGAGGGGGGCTGGAGGAGGACACAGGATAAGTATCAGGTGAAACATCGGGAGCATTTGCCCGAGTACAAGTACTCGGGCAAATGCTTGGTATCGGTCCCCATACTGATACTAGTATCGGTATCGGGACAACCCTAAATAAAACAAATAGTGTTTGTTGTAAAGAGATCCTGTCACCAGCTTAAAAAACTGCAGGTAAAAATACAGAAGACGCAAATATTGAAAATGTTTTATTTGTGTGTTTCTTTCTTTCTTTCCATTACCAATGGATATTCATAGCTCCCAACTGTCCCTTATTTCGAGGGACTGGCCCTGATTTAGAGCCTCTTTGTCCCTCTTTTCTCCTCATTTGTCCCTCATTTTGATCTGATCTATATAGTTGTATAAAAAATCCACTTTTATCTTTAAAAAAGTGTTTCAGAGAGCTAAACTTTTCATCCAATTTCTAAATTGCTGCATTTGTAAATTTTAAAAGTCAATATAAAATAATAGGAGTGGTAATAAAAAGTCCTTTTGGATTTGATTAAACTTTTTTTGGTTAATTCTCCTTTAAGGGGGTGTGGCGGGGGCATGTCGGGGAGGTATGTAGTTATTGATTTGCAATGTGCCTACAAATTTTCTGACAAATCAGGAAGGGTAAATTTCCTGAGCACACCCCTTCCCTCTTTTCTTGTTTAATATTTTTATTGAGTTTTGCATAAGAAAACAAGTTACAAATGCAGTATTGTCTGCCGGCGGGGATTTTGGTTTGATCGTGTGTACACGATCAAACCAATACGTCCCCAGCAGACAGATTTGTTCAAATCGGTCTGCCCTAACGATTTGAACAAATCTGTCTGCTCGTGTGTATGGGGCCTAAGAGTGCCTCTGGACCACCCATCCACCCCTAATGGGTTCAAACTGTGGATGGGAGGGGGCACGTGGGAGGGAAAATAATAATATAAAATATGAGAAAGCTAAAGTCCCAAGAAGATAAATATAGTTATCGTGACAGAGAAAAAGAGCCTACATCTCCTGTGCGTTGTTACGGAAATACCTGAACTGACCCTAAAAAAAAATGGGTCATATTAATAAAGGAATCTATTAGGTAAATAATCCAAACTCTAAATTATATATGCAGACAATTATAGAAAAAAACAAGAGAGAAAAAATCCCAAATTTACTAGTTAATGAATAATAAGCAGAAAAAAAAAGGAAATTGCTAAGAAAAAAAGGAGAGGAAGAAGTGAGAAAGAAGAAGAGGAAAGAAGAAGGTAAGATAAGAGTAGGATTCTCTCCCGAAGGTGGCCCGACCCCTAGCCTCAGCCACAACAAGCGTTTGAGATTTCCATGCCTTAGCTATGGTTTGTTAGCTGAGGTTGTCAGATATACAAGTAGCTGGAATTGAGTCCGAGTGAGTTCAGGGGGCTTAAA
This sequence comes from Rana kukunoris, assembly GCA_029574335.1. Lineage (NCBI taxonomy): Eukaryota > Metazoa > Chordata > Amphibia > Anura > Ranidae > Rana > Rana kukunoris. The sequence goes on along the minus strand of CM056054.1, from coordinate 9,394,423 downwards.
GCGGAGTTCCACCCAAAAATGGAACTTCCGCTTATCCCACTTCTCACCCCCTTACATGCCACATTTGGCATGTAATTTTTTTTGGGGGGGGGGGGGAGTGGGGGCTTCAGGAGGAGTGGGACTTCCTGTCCCACTTCCGCCAAGGGGCTGGTAAGGCGATTAAGCTTAATTGCCTTATTGCAGCCCCTCCCTGTAGGCGATGGCCTAGGACACTGACAGGTCCTAGGTGATCGCCTGTCCAATAGGACGGCGCAGCACCGGGCCGAGCACGCATGCGCAGTGCCGCTCGCGCATGCGCAGTGGGTGCCCGGCTTTGAAGCCGAAAGCTGTCACGGCTGGGTGCCCACAGTAGCATTGAGGATGCCGGCCGGGGAGGGGGGAAGAGGAGCGGAGCCTCGGCCGGCACGTCGCTGGAACGCTGGAGCAGGTAAGTGTATGCTTATTAAAAGCCAGCAGCTACACTTTTTGTAGCTACTGACTTTTAATAAACATAAAATTTGGCTGGAACACCCCTTTAAGGTTTAACAGTGCTACGGCAGAGTCGGGCGATATCGAGATTTCCAGGGCAGTAGAGGCCATATTGAATATTTTGATCCAAAACGTTTCAGCTATTCGACATTCCCACCAGATGTGTAAGTGAGTACCTGGAGATGTGCAGCCACTAAAACAAGTATCTGGATAAGTAGGGAGAAATTTTGCTATTTTTGCTGGTACCAAATACCAGCCTGTTAAGACTTTGAAGTTCGTTTCCAGTGCATAGAAATTTGGGAATGAGTGCATAGTGGTCAACCAAATATTATCCCAGTCCTCTTTGCAGAATATTTTATCTTAGTCCTGTGACCATTTGGTAGTATATAAGGGTAAAGTATCTGTGAGAGGGGAATTAAGATGTTTATAAAGAAGTGAGATCAGACCTCTAGTATGAGGGTCGCTTTTGCAGATCCGTTCGAACTGTGATAATTGGTTGAGTATTGAACCCATCGCAATGATTGGCGTATAAAATTTTTTAATCTGTAGATACCGAAAAAGTTCATTACTGGGTAAGCCATGAATATCACACAGAGCAGGGAATGTAAGCAAACCAAGATAGAGGAAGTGAAGACCAATTTTTCATTAAACGTGTGACTTGTTTCAATAGTGGCAAATAATTTGCTTTAAAGGGGTTCTAAAGGTACAAGTTTTTTTACCTTCATGCATCCTATGCATGAAGGTAAAAAAACATCTAGCAGCACCGGCCCCCCCCGAGCCCCCGTTGTACTTACCTGACCGTTCGAATCTCCCGGGCGCGTCCACGTCGTCCTCTTCGGTTCCCAGCCTGGCCGTTGATTGGCTAGGCTGGGCGGATTGATAGCAGCGCAGCCATTGGCTAGCGCTGCTGTCAATCAGGGTGGATGACGCGGCGCGCTGGGGGGCGGAGCCGAGTGATACAGTCGGCGGCTATGGCCGCCGCTGTATCACGGGAGCGCGCTCGCAAAAGCTTTCCTCCATGCGAGCGCCCTCGCATGAAGAAGGAAAGCTTTTGCGAGGAGGAGCCCAGACAGCCGCCGAGGGACACCAGAAGACAGGTTTCCGGGCCACTCTGTGCAAAACGAACTGCACAGTGGAGGTAAGTATCACATGTTTGTTATTTTTTTTTTAAAAAATCCCTGCCTTTAGTGACCCTTTAAACAGGTGTAAGATTGCGTGTGTGAATTGGATACCCAAATATGGGATGTAGTTTGTGACCCAGTTGAATGGTAAGGATGCTTGAGTTCTATGTAGTTCGGTTTGCAATAAGGATATGTTAAGTGCATTGAAATTAAGGGTGGTTGATATATAGCCCTGAAATATGAGAGAATTTTTCTAAAATTTCTAGTAGGTTTGGGGCTGAGACGTGGGGATGAGCTAGAAAAATCAGTACTGCCAATGGTTCTATGAGAAGGGCAAAAATCAAAGGGGATAAGGGGCAACCCTGTCTCGTACCTCTTTTTAAATCAATTGTAGATGATCTGTAGCCCATATACTTAATATACACTTTCGGATTGTTGTATAAAGCAGAAATTCCATAATAGAAAGTTATTTCCAAAACCCCATTTTTGTAAAATATAGTTTGTATATGGCCATGATACCGAGTCAAAAGCTTTACGCATATCTAAAGATAAAAAACAAGTAGGCATTTTGGCTGCATGTGTTAGTAAAAGCGTTCTTCTGATATTGTCACACGCCTGACGTTTGGGCATAAAACCCGTTTAGTCACAGTGTATTCGTTTACCGATAATGATGTTCAGTCTATTCGCCCAAATTTTAGCTAATGATTTGATATCCAGGTTCAAAAGGGATATTGAATGATAGTTGGTCCAAGAGGTGAGGTCAGAATGGGGTTTAGGAAGCATAGCTATGATGGATGTCAAAGATTCATTTCTAAATGAATGTTCAGCTAGTAAAGAATTAAAGGCTCTGGTAAGAATAGGCGCTAACGTTGGTTGAAACTGTTTGAAATATAAAGCTGAAAAACCATCTGGGCCTGGTGTTTTACGAGGCTTCAATGCTTTAATAGCAGTTTGAACCTCAAATAAAGTAATAGGTTTCTCAAGGTAGTCAAGTTGATCAAGTTCCAGGGTCGGAAATTTAATATCAGAGAATAAATCATCAGCTTTGAGTTTGTCAAAATTCTGAGTCGGGGAGTATAGATCAGCTAATTTTGACCGAAAAAATCGCTAGTATTCTCACTGGGTTGCTAGTGAACGAATCTCGAGACGTTTTCAGTTTAATGGATGTTTGTGAGTGTTGTACTGTTTTAAGGCAATGTGCCATAGGAGTGTCTGGTTTGTTGGCTTTGAGATAGTGAAAATGCTGTCTTCTACGTACGTTTTTGTCTGCAGAATCTGTCAAGAAAAGGTCAAGGTCCAGTTTAGCTCTCTCAAATTTTGTATTTTTTTTGGGCCATTAGAAACAGATTGAAAGGCTGCATAGCAGTTATTAAAGTTATGTTCTAGTTTATTAAATAGAAGTGTGTGTTCTCTTTTAAGAGCTGCAGCTTGTTGCATCAATTTTCCACGAATTACAACTTTATGGGCTTCCCATAGTGTAAGAGCTGAAATATCTCCATTGTCATTAAATGTAAGATATTCGGTAAGAGCTGTCTCGATTTCTAAACGATGTGACGGGTGCGACAACATGGAATCGTTGATACACCAGGTCGTATCGTGTGACCTAGGTACGGGAGAGGCCAGAGTGATGGAAATTGCACAATGATCTGTCCATGAATAAGGCATAATTATAGAGGAAATTATCTCAGGTAGCATGCTGGATGGAATAAAAATATGGTCTATCCCAGAAAAATATTTGTGGGGATAAGAATAATGTTTGTAATTCCTACTAGTTGGGTTAACCTCCCGCCATGTGTCAACCAATTTGTGTGTGGACAGTAAGTTTTGTAGAGATTGTCTATGGGTATTAGAGATGTGTGTGGACGGGGACTTGTCTAAGAAAGAAAAAAATGTTGTATTAGAGTCTCCGCACAGCACAACGATTCCATCTTTATGTGTTTCCACCACCTGAAAGAGGTGTGATAGGAAGGCTTCCGGGTGCTTGTTAGGGGCATAATACGACACCAATGTGATTACAGTATCTGCAAGAAGACCAGTAAGTAGAATATATCTGCCCTCGGGATCATTAATTTGCAAAGTAATTGTAAATGGCATAGAAGCTTGGAATCCAATAAGGGTTCCGCGTTGCTTGGTTGTGGCTGAGGCTACATAAAATTGAGGATAGGAGGAAGATAAGAACTTAGGAGAAACTTTGTCAGTGAAGTGTGTTTCTTGAAGATGAAAGATCGCATTGCTTTGGTTCGTTTCTGGGGGATGTTGAAGTCTTGTACATTTAAGGATAAGATATTCATGGGGGCCATAACACGTCAGGAACAGTGTTCATAGACAAAGGGAAACAACCCAAGACTAAGGCCAGTGCCACCCCAGGAGAGATAGAATACAGAGAGATAAGAAAAAAGATGAAGAGGGAATTAAAAAATATACATATTGTAATATTGGGGGTTGTTAGCTCAAGTGGGATATGCGTTTTTAAGCGATTCACGCCAGTCCAGAACTCTCTTTAAGGGCTTGTTGGCCCACTTTTATTGAAAAGGCAAAAATAAACAAAAGTCCAAACATAAGTTTCCCACGCAGGGGGTTTTCACTGTCCACAAAAATGATATTTTCAGCCTCCTGGCTTACACATGCAAAAGAAAATACAGAGCTACCTGGCTCTCCTTAGCAGTAGCACAACTGCTCAAGCTCCAGCATGGAGCCTTCCTGACTCCTATCAGCAACCTCACTCAGGTCTCACAGTGCAGCCTGCACTCTCCAGCTCCAGTGCACACCTGCACTCTCTGGGGTCTCCCTTGCAATCCTGGTCTCCTCGGGAGGGTGTCAGGATCAGAATCATTGTCAGGTGTCCATAAGTAGGCCAGCACACACCTGACCAGTCTGTGTGCTGGAAACCTTGAAAATCTGGACTCAGGACTGGGGATTTCATCCCACCCCGATCTCTTTGAAATCCCCGGGCTCCAGATCCCAAAGTGGACTTTATTAAAATGAGAAAACTGAAACGCCAGTTTCCTCTGTAAATTACTAGTTTCCTGGAGCCCCTCAACCAGACCGGCTGAGTCACCACATCCCTGGGGTACCAGACTACTACAATATATAAACAAGTGCTACATGATAATATGCAAAAAGGGTGTAGGAACATCTCAGTGGAACAACAATTGTACCCCAAGAGGTTCCAAAATCACCATCTAACTCCCGTCTAGTAATAGTAGGGATCAGAGGGTGAGAAGAGGGCAACATAAGGTTCCTAGGTGCCAGTCAGCAACGGAAAACCTACAAACAGTACAATTACACTTTAGGTAACAGCAACTTTAAGTATAGTAAAAATAGAGGGAAAATAGAGAGAGAAAAAAAGAATGGCTTAAAAAAGTAAAAATATGCTTTCAGTTTGGTTATATAGTATGAGGGGAAGGGGAATAAATAAAAATAATTAAATAAATAAAAAACAAACAAACAAAAAAATAACTTATGAGTATAACTACTCCAAGAATGATAATATTATTAACAGTATTCATATCATGGCCTGAGTTATAAAAAATAAATAAAAATAAAAAATACCTCATGAGTATAATTACTTCAAAAAATTATAATATTATTCAAAGTATTCATATCATGGCCTGAGTTATTAAAACAAAAAAACAAAACATTTAAAGGGGTTGTAAAGGTACAAGTTTTTTTCATCCTATGCATGAAGGTAAAAAAACATCTAGCAGCACCGCCCCCCCCCAGCCCCCGTTGTACTTACCTGACCGTTCGAATCTCCCGGGCGAGTCCACGTCGTCCTCTTCGGTTCCCAGCCTGGCCGTTGATTGGCTAGGCTGGACGGATTGATAGCAGCGCAGCCATTGGCTAGCGCTGCTGTCAATCAGGGCTGATGACGCGGCGCGCTGGGGGGCGGAGCCGAGTGATACAGTTGGCGGCTATGGCCGCCGCTGTATCACGGGAGCGCGCTCACAAAAGCTTTCCTCCATGCGATGGCCCTCGCATGAAGAGAGAAAGCTTTTGCGAGGAGGAGCCCAGACAGCCGCAGAGGGACCCCAGAAGACAGCTTTCCGGGCCACTCTGTGCAAAACGAACTGCACAGTGGAGGTAAGTATCACATGTTTGTTATTTTTTTTTTTTTAAATCCCTGACTTTAGTGTCCCTTTAAATGAGACCTGTAGGTGTGTGTGATGATGTGGATATGTCACATGAAAGGAAACTGAATGCCAAAGATCCCTATCAACAGTACATGATAGTACAATTGGAAAACATAATAAGACCATATAATAAAGCATTTGTGATGTAAAAACACAATCGCACAAATTCAACATAAGTTGATATAATTATATAAATTTAATAATAAAAAATTGATCACTAGGGCATAATTACCGGCAGGCCGTAAAGTTCATGACATCAAATAATTACAATTCAGACATAAATAATATATACATATTCATAAAATTAGTACAAGCAAAGAACATGATTAGTAAGTTATATTAGAAAAAACATGATTCCTAACAAGCTGGTGATTGACGTGATGACAAAAAAATAGCTCCCCTCATCGCATAAGGAGCGTGACGATTGCCGAAAGAAGCCTTTCGGCAATTGTGACGCTCCTTATGCGACGGGGGGAACTATTTTTTTGTCATCACGTCAATCACCAGCTTGTTAGGAATCATGTTTTTTCTAATATAACTTACTAATCATGTTCTTTGCTTTCCTCCTCAGAGTCGGTCTCACCTCCACAGTGCTGTGCCTTTAAACTGTGTGGCAGAGAGGTGGTAGTGCGCTGTGTGCTGGATCGTGAGGTGTTTGGCAGCACCATTTTGGAAGAAAACGGCCTGGCCGGAGTCTCCTTATGGTTCCCAGCGTTTATTTTTAGTTCAGGGCCCCGCAGGACCATATAACCGGAGGTATACAGCAGTATCGTGAATAGTTTCAGAAGCCGCTGTAGCTTTCAGTCCTCCTCAGTGTGACTAGCTAAGGAGCGGAGCTGTAAGAAAGCACAAGTGCTCCCTTAGGCAATCCGCGCATGATAGGTTTAAAGTTATTGGACAGAGATCATTTATCCTTGGATGTGGCAGCGATCAAAATCCGCAACGAGGTCCTCGGCATACAGGTGAACTAGAGATGGTATTACTGTACACAATCGCCCTGAGAGAGAGAAACTGCTGCTCAAGACGGCGTGCTCCTCAGCATGGAGCGCAACGCTGCGTCGTCGGACCGGAAGTGACATATGGAAAGGAACCGACCAATAGGATGACGCGTTTCTCAGCATCCGCTGTTTCATCAGATCCCTCAATGATGTACAGTAATACCATCACCAGTTCACCTGTATGCCGAGTACCTCGTTGCGAATATTGATCGCTGCCATATCCATCTGGACTATTGAGTGACACCAGACCACATTGTTATATACAGTATATATTCCTCTTTTCGTCTCATCTCCTGTGAGTTGCCATTTTGCTGAGTGTGATTTATACCTCAATTAAATTTTCAGTGTTTCTACACTTAGATTGGCGCACCTTCTCTTCTTTTTTTATGATACATTTCAGAGCCTGCTTCTGCTTTATTGGTAGCTGCCGCTAGTGCTTGACCATTATTTACTTATCCTTGGACTATCTATAGGACTATTTATTTATTTAATTGTCCACTTAGTTTGTTTTAAATCATTGGTCTCCAAACTGCGGCCCGGGGGCCAGATGTGGCCCTTTGCTTGCTTTTATCAAGCCCTTGGGGAACCATGTCATCCACTGATACCAACAATGAGGTACAGTTCCCCCAACTAAAATCAATGATGGGGCACAACTCCTCCCACCAACAAAGGAGCACAATCTCACCCATTGACAACAACAATCAGGGTCCAATGACACCAATGATAGAGCACAATTCTTTCCACTGACATTAACCTCCCTGGCGGTCTTCACGTGTGTGGCACGGGGTGAGATTTTCAAGCTACGATCGGTAACCCCGTGCCACACACGCGCTTACCTCGCTGGATGCAGAAAAAGTTTACTTACCTTTTCTCTGCGATCCAGCGATGAATCCCCGCAGTGCACGGCGGGCGGATGTCCGCCTGATGCTGTGTGTTCCGCCGATTCCCTTCCCTGCGAGCGTCGCGACGTAGGGGGGGGAACGGCGCCAAATTCAAAAAAGTAAACAAACACTTTACATACAGTACACTGTAATCTTATAGATTACAGTACTGTATGTAAAAAATACACACCCCCCATGTCCCTAGTGGTCTGCCCTGTACACTACATGTCATTTTATATAATAAAAACTGTTCTTTCTCCCTGCAAACTGTAGATTGCTCATAGCAACCAAAAGTGTCCCTTTATGGCAAAAATTGTTTTAGAGCAGCTAAAAAACAGCGATAATAAATCAGAATCACTTGCAGAATTTAGCGATAGCGATTTATGGGGAAATTCGTCATAAAAAAAAAAAAAAAATGACAGCAAAAATTCTGCAACTGAGCAAATTTCAGTGATTTTGATTTGATTACATTATTGAATAATTTTTACTATAATTATATTATCATTTGTGATCATTTTTTATAATTATTTATTATATTATAATTTTTAATTAAAAAAAAAAAAAAAATCATACCCGGGATGCCTATTAGACTCTTGTTTGGATAGATTTAAGTGAGTCATTCCTAAGAATTACAAGCCTACAGTATAAAATGCCAAATTCCCTTGCAAATAATGGTACCGCTTTTAGCACCTAAAATCTTAAAGAATCATACCGCCAGGGAGGTTAAAGATGGACCTTTTCTACTCAAAATGGCCACAGTCCGGCCCCCCCAAGGGACAGTAAACTGGCCCTCCATTTAGAAAGTTTGGAGACCCCTGTCCTAGATCAGTGGTCTCAAAATTGCAGCCCTTTGCCTGCCTTTATCTGGCCCCTGTGGAACTACTCCTCCCACTGATGCAAGACACTATCCCTCCCACTGACACCAACAATAGAGTAGAATTCCTGCTACTGAAATCAAAAGCAGGGCACTATTCCTCCCACTGACAAAGGTGATTAGGCACTATTCTTCACGCTGACACCAATGATGGGGCGCTATTCCTCCCACTGACACCAATGATGGGGCGCTATTCCTCACACTGACACCAATGATGGGGGACTATTTCTCTCACTGACACCAATGATGGGGCACTATTCCTACCACTGACACCAACGATGGGGTACTATCCTCCCACTGATACCAACAATGGTGCACTATTTCTCCCCCTAAGGCCAAAGATGGGCTATTTATTCCCACTGTCGCCAAGACAATTTCTACTCCCAGTGACCAAAGTTTGGCCCCTCTTAAGTCTAAAGGACAGTAAACTGGCCCTTTGTTTAGAATGTTTGGAGACCCCTGTTTTTGATTATACCCTTATAATCCTTGCGCCATCTAACATTTTTTACTATATATATATATATATAAACACAAATGTTGGAAGCATGGAGCTCACAGTCTGAGGTCAGTTGTGATGTGTTTCTGCCTGCATGATGAAGAACAATAACCCATCTGTTCTCCCCGCACAAGCATTGCTTAATAAGAACAATGCATTAGAATATATAAATATATATATATTTGATTTGTTGGATGATATCTAGAGACAAACAAACACATCCCTAGTGAAGTTATAAAAAGAGAAAAACCAATAGAGATGGGATTTTAACGGGTGTGTCAATGTTTGTCGTCAAGCACATTCACAAGGATTTTGATAAAGTTAAGAATTTTATTACAAAGTTTCAAATAAAACCACAATCTAATAACAACATTTGGTCATAGTGTAATTGACCATGATTGATACTTAGCACTAGACATGTGCACAGCAAAAATTTTCATTTATTTCTGTTTCGTTTCTATTTCGTTTATCGTGATTCGTAACGAGTCGCAGTTTCGTAAGACGTTAGTTATCGTATTTGTACTCTTTAGTATTTTCGTTTACGTTTTTTTATGTTAGTTTATTTTTCGTTGATTAGAGATTAGTATTTTCGTAAAATTTTGTATTCTGCCTCGTTCGTATTTTTACAATGAATTTATTCGTTCATTCGTTTTTACGTTGGCTTATTTTTCGTTGTTTTGATATTCGTATTTTTTTTTTTTTGAAAATATTTTTATTGAAAATTTTAACACAATTTACAACACATTTAAACAAGACTAGACATAGACAGCTCAACATCTTACAACTCCTCATGAAAAAAAAACAGCCGTTACATCCTAGAGATAGCAAACTACACACTTTGATATTCGTATTTACATTATATTTTCCATCATGCCGCGTTTGTATTTTCGTAAGAAATAAATCTTCGTTGCTTTATGATCATTCGTATTTTCGTGTCTAATTTCATTTGATTGTAACAACGTTCTTTTGTAGATTTTATTGCATTCGTAATTCTGTTAAAATAAATTTTACGTTTATTCGACACACTACTCGTCTTAATTTTGTAAATCGTACTTTACTGCGATTGACTTGACAGATCCACAAAACCGGTGCAACCTACCCAAACACACCCTATCTGGACTCTGGATGGAATGCACTGCAGTCTAACACAGATAAAGACACAAGGTCAAGGAGCCACTAGGTAATAAGAAAGAAGCTCATTGGGGGAAGGAACAAACCTCCTCAGGGGAAGGGACAGCGCTGAGTGGCTATTGGTCACAGTACTAATGAAAGTGAATTTGCATTATTTTGTATATTCGTTGTTTTCATTTCCGTTTTCCGAAGATTCGTAATTTATTTTTCGTTAGTTTTGCTTTTCGTTTTTTATTCTTTGTTCGGCATTTCGGTTGTTTTCTTTTCGTTCTTCGAATATTAGTAAGTTTGCATTTTCGTTTATTTTTCGTAATCATGATTTTTTTTTTGGGTGTTCGGTATTTTCGTTATTTCTATGTTTTCGTTTCTTTTTTCTTTCGTTGTGTGGTTCTTTTATATTTAGTAGTTTCGTATCTTCGTAGTTTTCCATATTCGTTCATTTTGGAAATATCGTTATTCGCTATTATTTGCGCTAAACCATTCGTTCATTCGTAGGTTAACGAATGAACGAAAATAGCGAAAAATGACGGAAAACGTATTCGTAACGAAAAAAATTGCACATGTCTACTTAGCACACAGAATTCAAGCAGATGCTTTGATATGCAGAGAAGTGACACGTTTCGCAGACTCCTGCTTCTTCACAGGTGCTCAGCATGCATCTATAACATTATATGAATTAACCTAAAGGGAAAAAAACTATGACCCGGATTCATGACGAACTTACGCCGGCGTATATAAAGATACGCCGTCGTAAGTACAAATGTGCTCCATCGCATCTCTACGTCAATTCACAAAGCTAGATACGTCGAAAAGCAAGGCTTCTGCTGCCTGACATAACTTGCCTACGCCGGCGTATCGTGGGCGCAAAGTTACGCTTGACGCATTCGGCGTACCAATGTTAAATATGCAAATGAGTAAGATACGCCGATTCACGAACGTAGATGCGCCAGGCGGAAAAGATACACGGTTTGCGTGAGGCTTACGTCCGGCGTAAAGTTATCCCCCATATAGGTGGCGCAACCCATTCAAAGGTATGGACCAGGGAACAGCCGTTTGTATGTTACGTCAGTTACGTAGTACTACGTGAATAGGGCTGGGCATAGGTTACGTTCACGTCGTAAGTAGTGTATTGACGTATCTTAGGAAGCTATTTTGACGTGATTGTGAGCATGCGCACTGGGATGCGTCCAAGAGACGACGCATGCGCAGTTCGTTTTTTGAATATCAGCCCATCATTTGCATGGGGTCATGCTTCATTTTAATATATCACGCCCAGTTCCAGCCCACTTCCACCTACTTTTACTTACGTCGGCTTACGCCGACAACTATACGCTGCGCCGGCACAACGTTGAGCGCATATTCTTTGTGAATAGCATGCTTGCCTCTCAAGGTTGCGCCAGCGTAGCGTAAAGAAGATACGATACACCGGCATATATATGCGCCGATGTATGTGAATCTGGGCCATATACTGGTCTCATCAGATCCCCAGTACTACTTCGCCCATAAGTCCCGAGATCTAGAATAAAAACAACAAGATAGCCTAACAAACCAAGAGAAAAAGATGATAATAATTACTTAAAAGTATGCTGGTACTATTGATGGTGTCAAATGTACTGTCCAAATATATCCAAAAAACGTTTATTAACCACTTCCTTTCTGGGCACATAAACCCCTTCCTGACCAGGTGAAATTTCAGCTTGTGGCACTGCATCACTTTAACTGACAATTGCGCGATCGTGCGACGTGGCTCCCAAACAAAATTGGCGTCCTTTTTCCCCCACAAATAGAGCTTTCTTTTGGTGGTATTTGATCGCCTCTGCGGTTTTTATTTTTTGCGCTATAAACAAAAATAGAGCGACAATTTTGAAAAAAAAACTATATTTTTTACTTGTTGCTGTAATAAATAGCCAAATTTTTTTTAGAAAACATTTTTTTTCTCAGTCTAGGCGATACGTATTCTTCTACACATTTTAAAATGCAATAAGCGTCTGGTTTGCGCAAAAGTTATTGCGCTTACAAAATAGGGGACAGAATTATTATTATTTTTTATTATTTATTTTTTTACTACTAATGGCGGCGATCAGCATTTTTTTCGTGACTGTGATATTATGGCGGAGACATTGGACACTTTTGACACATTTTTGCCGCCATTCACATTTATACAGCGATCAGTGCAATAAATATGCACTAATTACTGTATAAATGTGACTGGCATTGAAGGGGTTAACACTAGGGGGTGAGGAAGGGGTTAATGTGTACCCTAAATTGTGTTCTAACTGTGGGGGGAGGGGGGGTGACTGGGGGAGGTGACCGATGCTGTGTCCCTATGTACAAGGGACACAGATCGGTCTCCTCTCTCCCCTGACAGGACATGGATCTCTGTGTTTACACACAGAGATCCAAGTCTTGTCCCTGCAGCCGCCGATCCCGAGTGCCTGGCGGACATCACGGCCGCCAGGCACGCGCATCGGCATGTCAGCGATGCGGCGGGCACGTGCGCGCTGCCGCCGACGGCGGCGCTCGCGCACCCCCCAGCGGCCTGGCAGAGCGCAGGCCTGTTAGAGATTCAGGACATCCCTTCGGCCGTACAAAGTTGTGCGGCCGTTGGGAAGTGGTTAAAGCGGAGGAGCACACAAAAATGTAACCACCGCTTTTCGGAACCCTCCCCCCCTCCGATGTCACATTTGCCACCTTTCAGGGGTAGGGTATAATACAGGTATTTTCACCCACTTCCGGGCATAGACTCCCACGCTAGTCACGCCCCTCTCCTCTGTTTTCTGGGAAACAAACAGGTCCCAGAAGATATCGGGACCAGTTAGGACGCGCAGCCTGACTCGCGCAATCGCAGTAGGGAACTGGGAAGTGGTTCCTGTTTCCCTCACCGAGGATGGTGGCGGGAGCAGCCGAAAGCAGAGCAATTCATCGGCTTTGGCTGTCGACAACACGGGCCCCCTGGACAGAAAAGTGTCCATTTATTAAAAGTCAGCAGCTGCAGTATTTGTAACTGCTGGCTTTTAATATTTTTATTAGGCAGACCTCCGTTTTAAGCCTCTATGCATTGTAAATGTTATCGCCTCAGATGTACATGAGTTTATGCTAATATACATCTTTCCATCTGTCTATATAAATAGTATTTAAATGTATCTAGACTCACTGCTCGCAGGGGAAGGGAACACATGCAACCTGGATGATGCACCAATGTTTATTAACAATGAGAGAGGGGACAGCCATGCCGGAACACTAACAACAAACCAGGCAAGGAGTAACAATGCACATTGTAGACACCTGACAGAGGAGGTAGCTGGAAGGAAAACCAGTATCAGGAAGGCTACTGCTCAAGACACAGTGACAGTCCCTACTCTGTCCCTCCGCCACAGGAACCTGACCCTATGCTAATCTGACTGTTCCTAACCAGCAGGATATCTGTCCCTGACCCACCCACTATGCAGAATGCATGACAACCCAAATCAAAGATGGCCGGCCAGATGAGTCAGTGCAGCAGCATCCAATCAGACAACTGCTCCCCTGATAACACCGACAGAGACCTAGGAGGAATCTGGTTTCCCCATTGTCCTCTCCTTGCACCACGGCCACCAAACAGCTCCACCCTTGCAGAAAGGCTAAACTACATCTGCCTACACATATCACATTATCAGCTGTCTCTATTACAGGCTCCTCAGCAGGATGAATGGAGCCATAGATGACAGTTTACAGCTGTGGTCACTGATTCTGCAGGAACAACTAGTCTGGTGAAGATCCACTTTTTTCAACTAAGTCAGCAGAATGAGTCCATAGAGGAGGGAGGGGTTAGGGCTGGACTATAGCATAAGACCAGTGATGGAGAACCTTGGCACCCCAGATGTTTTGGAACTACATTTCCCATGATGCTCAAGCACTCTGCAGTGTAGTTGAGCATCATGGGAAATGTAGTTCCAAAACTTCTGGGGTGCCAAGGTTCCCCATCACTGGTATAAAACAACTCAGAAGGCAGGTCAGGTCACTATGCTCTGTGAGCTGTTTCTTTGCAGTGATTCCCTCCACACACACACACATACATGAAAGCATTGAGTCCCCCTCTTCCCAGCCCTAGAACCGGCTCACATTGTGTGCATGTGTAGCCAACACCATAGCAATGAATGACACCAAGTAGCTGAGCTGCACGGCATCATGTATTTCTATGGTGCAGGTGGTCTGGCTGCCAGCACCGTAGAAATGCATGACAACTTGCAGTTTGTTCTAATGCATCCTATCTACCAATGACACTGGATTACTTGGTAGGGTTGCCACCTTCAAACCCGAACACTTTAGTGCCGCACAGCTTTTTTTTACAGTATAAACTATACATATATTTTTCTATTAAATAACATTTCTAATCATTTGAAGTTAATAACAAGAGTCCCTCTTTACATCAGAGTCCACAGAGTTTCCCCTTTTACATCTGAACTCGCAAAGTTCCCTTTCACTGTAAGGGGGGACTCTGCCGACTCTGATGTAAGGGGGAACACTGTGGCCTCTGGTGTAAGGAGAAGACTCTGATGTAAGGGGGAACACTGTGGCCTCTGGTGTAAAGGGGAACTCTGATGTAAGGGGTGCTCTGATAACCCTGATTCACCTTAGTGTACTCACTCAGAGGGAGGAGAGAGAATGGAGGAGACTTCAGTCACAGACAGGGATGGATTGTGAGCTCACTCCCCCCCTGGCAGTCAGCACCTCTCATCCAGATGTATCTGAGGCTGCTGGACTTCATATTTTCAGCCCCAACTTTCATTTTCTGAGGTGCAGTGCCAGTGATTGGAGTGTGGGAAGACACAGAGGGGTAGGGGTGGGGGGAAGAGGTGCAGGTTGAGCCCTCTCTCCTCTCCTGTCTGTGTGTGTGGGTTTGGGGGGAGGGGGATTGTTAGTGTTGGCTTTGGGCAGTGTGAAAGAATGTAACTGACAACTGCAGCCAGCAACCCTGCTGGGAAGCCATAGTCCAGTCTGAATAATGTGTCCGGGTTTCAGGCAGTCCGAAACCCGGACACATGATCCCAAACCTATTACTTGGTGGTAAATCCAGCTGCCACTGCCAGAGCCATAGCCTTATGGCAGCCAGCCTGGGCTAAACCTTAAAAAATAGAGACAGATCTGGGGACACTTTCTGAGGACAGCTTCCTGAAATGGTGGTCTGTCCCCTAAAATCCCCATGCACCTGGTCATCCTATAATCAGAGGCCATTAAAGCACACAGTGAGGGTTATTTACTAAAGGCAAATCCACTTTGCACTGCAAGTGCAAACTACAAGTACAAAGTAGGGTGACCAGACATCCCAGGATTGAGGACACTGTCCCCGGACCAAGTCTGTCCCCCGGTTTTGTCCCCGGATTGGATTTGAACAGGTGCTGTGGCAATTTTTAAAGGCAGTCAGTGTAGAATAAAATTTTAAAAATCTGAATTACACACCTCCGCTCCATCGCTCCTACTAGCATAGGGGGGTTGTATTTTTTCCATTATCTGTGCCCCTTTCTGATGATCATGTGCTGGTCGGAGTGGAAGGAATATTTCTTCAGTTTCGGGTGCCCATTCATCTCCGCTCGCATGTTCTTCTGCCTCGTCTCAAGTCCCAGCCAGTCGCCTGTCTTCTTATCTCCTTGCCTTCCCTGGTGGAGTGATCTTCCTCCGCACCCCACCCATTAGTAGCCGGGGCCCGGAGAGTAAGGCCCCTTTCACATTTATACGACTTGTCTCACGATTTTGTACTGCAAAATCGTATGACAAGTCATTCTCCATGATTTTCAATGAACACCATTCATACCGGCACGACTTTAAGTAGTCCCTGCACTACTTTGGTCCGATTTTGATGCCACTTACACAGGCATTCATTGAAATCGCGGCAAAATCGCGGCCGCGAACCGCGGCAATATATCGGTAAAATCGCGCGACTTTTGAAGTCGTACAAGTGTGAAAGGGACCTAAGAGGCTGTGAGGTGGTGACGAGAGTCGCTGATTTCCGCCATTACTAGTAAAAAAAAAATATGTCCTTGGATTTCATTTTAAAAATCTGGTCACCTTAGTGCAAAGTGCACTTGAAATTGCACTTGGAAGTGCAGTCGCTGTATATTCGAGGAGGACATGCAGGAGGGATAAAAAACAGCAATTTACAGCGACTGCACTTGTAGTGCAAAGTGTACACGCCTTTTCGTTAATAACCCCCATGCCTTGTTTCCTTGGCTGCATTACAACACATGTTTTATTTCCTGGGGGTTGAGTAGGAAATCGAAACTATCAACAGAATCATTAAGAACTCGTGTTTATAACTCAGGGAAGTGAAACTAACGGCATCAAACGCCGTGTCATCTCTCAGAGGAAGGTGAGTACACAATTTGCTTATCACATCTACAATGTAAAAATGTATAAAGTATTTGTAAAGCCAAAAATGTTGCTGTTGGTAGAAGGGCTGAAGCCCCTGTCAGGTGTCCTCACTGGGGAGAAACTTGAGAGACGGCTCTGAGTCTGCTGGGGCTGCTGATGTCACATCCAAGAAGGTGACACCTAGCAACAGCCTCAGGGCTTTTGGATGTCTACACATAGGAATGAAGTAACATGCTTAAAATACATTAAAGGAGATGTAAAGGTACAATTTATTTCACCCTAAATATCTTCCTTTACCTTAGTGCAGTCCTCCTTCACTTACCTCATCCTTCCATTTTGCTTTTAAATGTCCTTATTTCTTCTGAGAAATCCTCACTTCCTGTTCTTCTGTCTGTATCTCCACACAGTAATGCAAGGCTTTTTCCCTGGTGTGGAGTGTCGTGCTCGCCCCCTCCCTTGGACTACAGGAGAATCAGGACGCTCTCTATGTTGCAGATAGAGAAAGGAGCTGTGTGTTAGTGGGCATCCTGACTCTCCTGTAGTCCAAGGGAGGGGGCGAGCATGACACTCCACACCAGGGAGAAAGCCTCGCATTACTGTGTGGAGTTATGCCGCGTACACACGATCACTTTTTGTGATGAAAAAAAAACGTCATTTTATCTGATGAAACAAAACGACGTTTTTCAAACTTCATTTTACAAAACGACGTTGCGTACACACCATCGTTTTCCTACAAAGCTCTAGCAAAGCGCGGTGACGTACACCACGTTCCACAGCACTTTTCCATTGAAGCTCCGTCTCATAACTTGCTTCTGAGCATGCGCGGGTTTAAAAACTTTGTTTTCAACATCGTTTTGCCCACACACCATCACTTTTTATGACACAAAAAACAACGTTTTGAAAAACGACACAAAAAATTCAAGCATGTTCGAATTTTTTTTTCATCGTTTTTTTGAAGACATAAAACAACGTTTTGCCCACACACGGGGATTTTAAATGACGTTTTTGAAAACGCCGTTTTTTTTTTCATCGCAAAAAATGATCGTGTGTACGCGGCATAACAGACAGAATAACAGGAAGTGAAGATTTCTCCGAAGAAATAAGGACATTTACACACACAGCTCCCGGTTCTCACTGCGGTGATTGCATGCGTCGGCCCTATTGGCTGCTCGGCGAGATGACGTCGATCGGGGGTGTCAAACTCAATTTCGTCAAAGGCCGCATTAGCAGTGTGGTTGCCCTCAAAGAGCCAGTTGTATATGGGTCACGTTCAGAGCTGTATCCTGGCCTAGGCCAACAAGGCCCAGGCCTAGGGCAGCACTTTGCAGGGGGGGGGGGCAGCATGACAAGAGTCCCCGCCGGCTTGCGCTACACTGTTAGGAAAATGAGTCTAGCGCCCCCATAAAGCGGCCGCGCTGCTTTTGACTGTTTTGTCATCCTGGGCCACAAACCTTCCTCACTGCTATATGTTTCTGCTGCACCATCTACTTAAAGTAGAACTATAGGCAACACTTTTACCATCTCTGTCCCATTGCGAAGATTTCCCTTCACTTCCTGCTCTATGGGCAACCAGGAAGTAAGAGGAAATCTAAGTAAATTAAGGGAATCCATTGCCCCCCCCCCCCCCCAGGCCCTTAGAACTAGTATCCTCACTCGAAAATTACAGGGCGGGTCCTAAACAACACAGGGTGTGGCAGGAAGGGGTGGGTCATATTTAAATTAGGGGGTGCTCGAGTTTAGTCAGGCCTAGGGCAGCACAAAACCTAAATACACCTCTGGTCACACTATATACAGACTCAGCCTCTCCCATTTGTGTAGGGGGGAACTGTGCACTGTGAAAGTGTAATAACCACAGTGAGTCAACACAGATGCAGCCAGACACCCCTACATTTTACACACAGCTTCTCCTGTCCCATAGAAGTTTATGGACAGGAGAAAATCAGGCTTATACTACGCTACTGTGAGAGAAAGGGGTGGAGGCTGGTGGGCCACATGACAAGGCCTGGCGGCCCGCATTCAGCCCGCGGGCCTTGTGTTTGTCACCCCTGACATAGATCTTTGTGATCTCGCCCAGCAGTATAACTGCGGCGGCTGGTCGGCAAGCAGCAAAGGATCACTAAAGGAATTTTTTTTTAGCTAAAAAGCTTCCTTTACCTTACTGCAGTACTGGTTTCATGTCCTTATTGTTTGTTTTTGCTTTGAAGTTGCTGTAATCCTGCTCTGTTCTCCACACTTCCTGCTTGTCTGTTTCCTTATAACCACAGTGCTGGGAGCTTTCTCACGGTGTTCTAAGCTGTCATTACTGTGTGTCTAAAACTTCCCAGAACCAATCAGATTCATTTGAAAAAAAAACACTGCCCTGGATTTGTTTGTTTTTGTTCTGTGTTTCTATTTCTACTTCACAGAAACATGAAACCAGTTCAAAAGTGAAACTAACCTGCAGGCACATTATATGATTGATTTTTATCTATTTTTAATCATTTTGAAAAGGAATCAGTTAACTTTTATGTCTCTATACCCTGTAAACAGTCATTTCAGCAAAAAAATGTTTTCCTTTAGTGACCCTTTAATTGGTCGTTAAAAACGGCCGTGTGAAGGCTCCAGAACATTTTTCTCGACGAGAAAAATGCCTGTTAAAAATGTAAAACCTGCTCTATTTTTACGTTATGAAAAACAGTCGTGTAGGCTTTAACGAGGGAGAAAAAAACTTGCATGCCCAGAAGCAAGTTATGAGAAGGGAAATTTGCATAAGCAGCCCAAAGAGTGGCGCCATCCGAATGGAACTTCCCCTTTATAGTGCCGTCGTACATGTTGTACGTCACTGTGCTTTGCTAGAGCATTTTTTATCACGATCGTGTGTAGGCAAGGCTGGCTTAAGAGGAATCACGTCGAGAAAAACTTTGTTTTTTTTCCATGACATGAATAACGGTCATGTGTACGCGGCATTAGACCTTCATTGCGTACATCGTGTTATGGAATATACTGCCTGCGGATGTAAATTCATACTACCTGCAGAACAGGTTAGAGCTCTGTGATTATAACTCAGGAGAAACTAAACTAACAGCACAATAGCCGTTTTCGCTCTTAGAGGAAGGTGAGTACACAATTTGCTGTTTACATCTACAATTTAAAGTATATGTAAGGCCAAAACGTGTTTGTTGTTGTTTGGGATGGAGTATAGGAGGGCTGAAGCCCCTCTTGGGTTTTAAACCATGGGTCTTCAAACTACGGCCCTCCAGTTGTTAAGGAACTACAATTCCCATCATGCCTAGTCATGTCTGTGAATGTCAGTGTGTCACAATGCCTCATGGGATGTGTAGTTCTACAACAGCTGGAGGGCCATAGTTTGAGGATGCCTGTTTTAAACTGATGTTTGTGTCCCCACTGGGGAGGTTCATCTTCTTTATTTGTCGTGGTCACTGATGTCCCAAGCCCTGTACACATGATACAAAGTCCACCGGGAATCCCGATGGGAAAAACGAGATCCTGCTTGGTAACTTTCCCCGTGTACACACGAGAGGTTTTCCCCTATCGGGAAAACTGCGAGGAGAGCTTTGGCTGGGAATCCCGGCCGTGTGTATGCTCCCTCGCAGTGTTTCCCAATAGGAAAACTGCCGGGTTTAAAACCGCCGGGAATCCCGACGGGAAAATAGAGAGCAGGTTGTCTATTTTCCCGCTGGGATTCCCAGAAGTTTTCCTCTCGGGAAAACTGCGAGGAAGCATACACACGGTCGGTTTTCGCGGCCGAAAGCTCTCTTGGCAGTTTTCCTGGCAGAAAAACCGGTCGTGTATACGGGGCTTCAGACAGAAAGTGAGGGGAATACAAGATGTACCAGCAGAACATGAATAGTGGGGAAATCTTTTCCTTTTAAGAACCTTCATTCCATTTTCTAATCAGTAGTGGTAACATTTTGAAAGTGGAGTGATGAGAAGATTCAAAGGAGCAGAAATGTTCTCAAATGAATGAAACAGTGTATGTGGCTTTTGTTCAGGAAAATGCATTCATTCCAAAACCAATCCTTAAAGTATACTGTAACTGAATTAAAAAAAAAAAATATATATATATATATATATATATATATATATATATATATATACTGTATATTGAATAGAGTGTTGGATTTCACATTAGAAAACGGTTCTGGAAAGACACATTTCATTTGTGTTTCCTGCACTGCACGTGATCGTGCTCCCCACGCAGGACATGTGCAGGTGTCATTAGAAAATCCTCACTTCCTGTTCTTCTGTCTGTAACTCCACACAGTAATGCAAGGCTTTCTCCCTGGTGTGGAGAAAGCCTCTTGGGGGGGGGCGAGCAGGCAAGTCAGGACGCTCTCTACTTTGCAGATAGAGAAAGGAGCTGTGTGTTAGTGGGCATCCTGACACTCCTGCTCGCCCCCTCCCCCTCAAGAGGCTTTCTCCACACCAGGGAGAAAGCCTTGTATTACTGTGTGGAGTTACAGACAGAAGAACAGGAAGTGAGGATTTCCCAGAAGAAATAAGGATATTTAAAAGCAAAATGGAAGGATGAGGTAAGTGAAGGAGGACTGCACTAAGGTAAAGTAAAACAATTCTGTGCGGAGGTTATATGTATATATATAATATCTCTATCATCTGCACAGAAAGAGGGATATCATTTACAATTATGTTGGGCTTTTTAACCACTTGCTGTCCGCAAAATATAGCAAAATGATGGCGGCAAAGTGGTTTCAACATCCTGACTGGACATATGACGTCTTCAGGATATTGAGCCGCTGCCCCGGGGGCGCGCATCGCGGCGATCGTTGTTGCAGGGTGTCAGTCTGACACCCCGCAGCACCGATCTAGGTAAAGAGTCTCTGACGGAGACGATCTAAACAGGTAAAGCTGGTAATCGACTTTTCCTCACTTGTCAGACGCGAGTGGAGGAGAGCCGATCGGCTGCTCCTCTGACAGGGGGGATTTGTGCTGATCGATTATCAGCGCTGCCCCCCCCCCCCCGAGGATGCCCACACTGGACCACCAGGGATGCCACCAGACCACCAGGGGCGCCCACCACAGGTATGCCACCATAGACCACCAGGGATGCCAATCAGAAATGTATAATGGATGCCTAATGGAAGCCAATCAGTGCCTACAATGGATGCCAATCAGTGCCCACAATTGGCATCACTGATTGGCAGGCATTTTTGTTTGGCACTGATTGGCATCCATTAGTACAACACATTACAGTACATCAGTGCCCATCCATGCCACCTATCAGTGCCCATCCATGCCGCCTATCAGTGCCCATCCGTGTCATCCTGCATGCCCATTCATGCCGCCTATCCGTGCCCATCTATGCCGCCTAACAGTGCCCATCTGTGCCACCTATCAGTGCCCATCCGTGCTGCATATCAGTGCCACCTATCAGTGCCCATCAGTGCCGAATGTTAGTGCCCATCATCAGTGCCCATCAATGCCACCTCATCAATGCCACCTCATGGGTGCCCATCAGTGCCGCCTTATCAGTGCCCGTCAGTGCAGTACCATCAGTGCCCATCAGTGAAGGAGAAAACATACTTATGTTTTGTAACTGAAACAAAAAAAAATCTGTATTTTTTTTATTTTTTTACAAAAAATAAAAATCCCAGAGATGATCAAATACCATCAAAAGAAAGCTCTATTTGTGGGTACAAAATTATAAAAAAATCGTTTGGGTACAGTGTAGCATGACCGCGCAATTGTCATTCAAACTGCAACAGCGCTGAAAGCTGAAAATTGGTCTGGGCGGGAAGGTGTATAAGTGCCCCCCGGTGTGCAACAATTCTAGCACTAGACCTCCTCTGTAACTCTAAACTAGTCGCCTATGGAGATTTTTAAGTACCGAAGTTTGGCACCATTCCATGAGTGTGCGGATGTATATATTTGGGATTGTACCGCTTTGAAAAGTGTGTCTCCTTTAGTAAGAGAACATCTATTTTTTGAGATTTATAGTGGTCAAGGATTTTTCGACTTTTGTTTGGAGAGTTCAGCCCCTGAACATTATGTGAGGCAAGTTTAAGAGGAAAGAAGGCTGCTCCAAGACAAGGATAAAACTGACATTATATAATCTATAATACATAAACAAGCCAGGCATGTTAAGGCAATAAGATGTACAATAAAAGGGGAAAAAAAAGAAAGAAAGAGAAAATATTGAGAAAGAAAAGAAAATCTCCTAACATAAAAACTAGGGTCCAGAAGGGGAGATAACCTCCCAGAGCCTTGTAACCAGAAAAAATTAGTGTCCGGCCCTAGGGGCGCAGACAACCTGTCCCTCAAAGGCCTACTGGGCTCCAAGAGAAAGACAGAGGCACATGTATGCCAACCCTCCGCAGGGCGCCCTAAAACTGAAAATTAAGAAGCAGTCAATGAGCAACACAGCTTTGTAATCCGTAAGCTGAGAGCATTGATATGTCCCCCCCCCCTAAAAATAAAAGATAAATCATAATGTAAAAGTAAAGAAACATAACAATTGAAAACCATGCACTAGTCCTGGGGGACATGTTAGGTAATATAAGATGGAGGAACACCAGAAAAAAAAAATCCCAGAGGGGAAAGTGCTTGAACTCTAGGACCAAGGTAAAATTAAGTTGGAAAGATAGTAAGTTTCACTTAAAGGACCATTGTCCTTTATTTTATTTGCTTTCCCTTTGTTCCACAAATTGGATTGTGGACTAGTTGGAGTTGGACGCTTTGTTGAGCGGTCACTGCTTGGAGAAGTATCCATGTCTGCTTCCTGGGATATCAGCTTTAATGGAAGGAATAGCCTTTCGCCATCTTGGATTTGGAAAATTAGTAAGATCTCCCATTATCTGAGAACTTGACTGCAAATGAAAAGGACCATTTGTACTTTATGTGCGTCTTTATTAGGACTGATAAAGGTTTCAGAGCCCTCCTGCGCTGAATTGTAGATGGAGACAGGTCCGCAAATAATTGTATTGGATGGCCTTGGTATGTCATTTGTCGGGATGCTATAGCCTGCTTTATAGCCTCCTCTTTCACTGAATAAAAATGGGGCTTAATGATAATATCCCTGGGTTTTGCATCCTTCCTAGGGGGTCCTAGGGCTCTGTGGGCCCTATCTAGTTCCAGGCGGCTTAGAGGGGTGCTAGGAAGAATGGTTCAGAGTAGATCCTGGGCTGCAGTGGGGACATCTAGTACCATTTCAGGGAGTCCCCTGATCCTGATATTATATCTGCGGGACCTATTCTCAAGTTCATCAATTCTTTACATATATCTACATCCAGTTGTTCTTGCACTGTGTGGATGTGGTCCATTTTTTGATTGGAAGCAGCAATAGTTTTCTCCATTTTATATTCTATAGAGTCAATTCTGGACCCTAAATTTGAAAGTCAGCTTTTAATTCTCTTGTGATTTTGTCCGCAGTTTGTGCTAGACATTTGTCCAAGAGCTCAGAGAATATTTGAAATAATTCTGCCATTTGATAAGGCTCATCTCTATGAGGGGCTCCTGAGGTAATAGGAAAGGCTTGGTTATCTGTATTATGCCCTAGGTAGGCCGGAGAAAAGTCTGGTATAAAGCTGCTGTTGGGGGGTCTCAGGGGTAGGTGAAGAGGGAATACCTGAGGAGTACCATCCTGAAGTTCTGAAGAGAATAAGGGTGCCATAGAATGTCCAGCTTGTCTTTGGTCTGTGAGGCTGTGAACAGATACAGCTGAGGTACGGCGGCCATTATGGATTTTTCAGACGTCATTTGAATGAAAGATTATGGCCCCAAAAGCACCTAAAATAAAAATTGAAGTATATAGGGGTGTTCCCTGGTCTCCCTATGGTCTGCTGTAGTGTTTTGGGGAGTGTGAAATTGCCGTGAGTGCTGTTATGGGTGCCGCTGTGGAAGTTTGTGTCTGTTTTAATCATCAACCATGTGAGTTATTAAATGTTGTACCTTCATTAATTGTAACCATATTGCTACACTTAGAGGCGCCTCTCTGCTTTATACTCCGTGGTGACATGACACTACTTGTATATGAAGACATCGCTTGTATATCAAGTCAAAATGTAATAAAACATTTTTGCTTGTCTTGCAAAATGCTCTCAAACCAACTTACTCTCAAACCAAGGTTTTACTGTTTTTTTTTTTTTGTTTGTTTTTTCATTTATTATTTTTTTACGCCTGTTGGTACATTCTTTACATTGTTTTACAGATGAAACCGGATGGCAGATGACACACTTCTTCCTTCTGTACTCGTATTGGCTGCATTACACGGGGAATTTACCTGACACTGCTGGGTGAGCGGGAAATTCAAACTACCAGCAAAACAGGTTGGAGCTCCGAGATTATAACTCAAGAGAAGTGAAACTAACAGTACAGAAGCCGTCTCTGCTCTCAGAGGAAGGTGAGTACACAATCTGCTTTTCATATCTACAATAGGGTAACCAGACATCCCCGGTTACAGGGGACAGTCCCTGGATTGAGGACACTGTCCCCGGACCAAGTCTGTCCCCAATTTTGTCCCCGGATTGGATTTGAACAGGGGCTGGGGCAAAATATATTCCGTGCAGAATAATGAAAAAAAAAAATCTGAATTGCACACCTCCACTCCACCTAGCTAGCTTGCTTGGGGGGGGGGATGTATTTTTTCCCATTATTTATGCCCCTTCCTGATGATCACATGCTGGTCGGAACAGAGGGAATATTTCTTCAGTTTCAGGTGCATGTCCATTCCGCTCCACTTCTGTTCTTCTGCCTTGGCTCAAGTCCTGGCCAGCATCCTGCCTGTTTATCTCCTTGCCTTCCCTGGTGGAGTGATCTTCCTCCACTCCCCACCCAGTAGTAGCCGGGGCCCGGAGAGTGAGACTCAACAGGCTGTGAGGCGGGCAACGATGGGAAGAGAGTCGCTGATTACTAGTAAAAAAAAAAAAATGTCCCCGGATTTTATTTTAAAAATCTGGTCACCTTAATCTACAATTTAATGTGTATGTAAATCAAAATGTTTTTTTTTTTTTTATTTGGGTGGAGTGTAGGAGGGTTGAAACTCCTGTCAGGTTTTTTATTGCTGTCTGGAAATTCTGACAACAATTGTCTGATGGAGCGTACAGACGGTCGGATTATCCAACAAAACCCTTCCATCACACAATTGTTGTCGGAATATCTAATCATGTGTAAGAGCCTTTACTCTTACACATACTGATATGCTGCTGTAATGATAGCCTCTTGTTCTGGTGAGCATTGAATCCACTTCTTGTCAGTGATTAGTCACTTAAACACTGTTTTGGACTTACATCCAGGAGTATTGTTGGTATTGGAACAAGCTTCCTTCGGTCCTTTTTCTTACTAAACATTCTACCACTAGGGATGAGCCGAACACCCCTGGGTTCGGTTCGCACCAAAACCTGCGAACAGACCAAAAGTTTTTGTGAACTTTAGAACCCTGTTAAAGTCTATGGAACTCGAACGTTTGAAATCTAAAGTACTAACTTTAAAGGCTAATATGCAAGTTATTGTCCTAAAATGTGTTTGGGGACCCGGATCCTGCCCCAGGGGACATGTATCAAGGCAAAAAAAAGTTTAAAAAACGTCAGTTTTTTCAAGAGCAGTGATTTTAATAATGCTTAAAGTGAAACAATAAAAGTGAAATATTCCTTTAAATTTCGTACCTAGGGGGGTGTATAGTATGCCTGTAAAGTAGCGCTTGTTTCCTGTGCTTAGAACTGTCCCTGCACAAAATGTAATTTCTAAAGGGAGAAAGTCATTTAAAATCACTCACCTTAGGGTCTGGTATGGATATTAAGGGAAACCCTGCGTCAAATAAAAAAAAAATGATGTGGGGTTCCCCCCAAATATCCATTCCAGACCCTTCAGGTCTTGTATGGATTTTAATGGGAACTCCAGCCCAAGTTTTTTTTTTAAATGCCGTGGACCCCCACACATTTTTTTTTTATGAATGAATTTTCTCTGTATTGCCGGGAGCCGACAATTCATTATAGCCGGGAGTGATTTTAAATTACTTTTTTTCCTTCAGAAATGACACTTTGTGCAGAGACAGTTCTAAGCACAGGAAACAAGCGCTACTTTACAGGCATACTATACACCCCCCAGGTACGCAATTTAAAGGAATATTTCACTTTTATTGTTCTACTTAAAGGAATTATTAAAATCACTGCTGCCAAAAAAACTGCAGTTTTTTAAACTTTTTTTTGCATTGATACATGTCCCCTGGGGCAGGACCCGGGTCCCCAAACACTTTTTAGGACAATAACTTGCATATTAGCCTTTAAAATTAGCACTTTAGATTTCAAATGTCCGAGTCCTATAGACTTTAACATGGTTCTAAAGTTCACACGAACTTGCCGCGAACACCCCAAATAGTTCGCTGTTCAACGACCAGGCAATGTTCGAGTCGATCATGAGTTCTAATCAAACTCGAAGCTCATCCCTATCTACCACACTATTTTTGTCCTTGTATACAAGTTATTATATGTCACATAAAGTATAATTATCTGTACATGCGATGTTATAAGATTGGCGCTACACTACTCTTTTATATTTAGGAGTACAGTCATGAGTGGCTGCATTTCTGAGTTTAAGTAGGATATCAGGGGGGCACTAATACTGTGGCTCAACCACCTACTTTTACCGCTTCCAGCCATCTGGGTGAATGAGCCTTTTAAGTGAATGTAAACCCAACACTTCATATTCGTGATTTGTGCCTGCTGTACCTTGTACTTGTATGAGAAATGATCTTCTTTTTGTATTGTTTCTTTTTCCTATTGGCTTCATGACAGTGAGAATTCCATGGTACTGCTGGTGGGAAATTAGAACCATCACCGAGACCGCAAACAAAATCTCTGAATTTCCAGCTCAGGATACGTGACACCATCTGTACAGCAGTCAAATCACTCCAATCATCTCAATAGAGGTAAGCACCCAATCTGCTCCTCACAACTGCAATTTAATCCCAGAGAACGGAAATGTTGTATATTGCATCTTACCAGTCCACAGATGTGGTGGCTGCATTCGTTTTCAGGCAACGTTCTTCAACGTTTTTCAGCAAGTACAGAAAATATCAATTGATCCTGCCAGAAATGCCATGTCCTTGTCACCTTCTGTGCACTGAACTGATATATGTTGAATATATCAATGTTATATTCCTTCCCAGCTATCTTCTATGCAGCATTGTCTCCGCAGGAGCAGCTGGTATTTTGCCCAGGTCTTCCCAAACTTCAGTGTCGCAGCCAGGCACACAGAATTCTTGCAGCTAGATGCACACACTTCCACTCGTTTCTTCAATGACCAGTCTAAGGAGTGTAGTTTTTAGTTGTTTTTATTTTTGAAGAACTTGGATGGGGTTGGGGATAAGGTTAGGGAAGATATGGAACACTCTAGAAACAACAGCTATGCACGCTGAGGACTTGGTTTCTCTCTTGAGCAAGCTTTAAATGAAGGCCATGCTTGAAGTAAACAATAGACTTCAGCTGTTAGCATAAGAACAGTGTCCTTTCAGTAGAGTTAGAACTGGACAGGCTCTTCAGGACCAGCAGCCGGTGTGTCCCCTTTAATAGACCCAGAGCTGACTAAATACACCAGAGGGGTAGCTAGAGCAAAAAAGGTCCCCAAGATCCTATACAGTCTGTACTTACAAGGGCAAACGTACAGAATGGGACCTTCTTTCAATTTTCTTCCAAGTACTTTCCTGGAGTCCACAGACAATGGTAGACAGCTCCCCTCAGCCAGCTCCATCCTAGCACCAGGGTTTTATGCCGCGTACACACGACCATTTTTCGGGTTCTAAAAAATGATGGGCCAGATCCACAAAGCACTTAAGCCGGCGTTTCACTCGATGCGCGGCGTAGGTCTAAATATGTGCCTGCGTATCTATGCGCCGTATCCCCAAAACGATATACGCCTGAAATCTAAAAAAAATTTCGACCAACGTAATTTCGATAGACCGGCGCATCGTGCTAGGCAAATATGCAAATGAGGGAGATACGGCGATCCACAAAAGTAAGTTTGTGCGGCGCAGGCTACGCGCTGTGCGCATCAGCTGCACGTCCGGTCTAAAGTTAGTCCTTATAAAAGCAGGTTTAAATTTGGACAATCCGTCTACATGTCAGCTAAAGCAACACCGTTAGGGACGAGCTGAGCAGCCACACTTGCAGGACAACAATCTGTATGCCAACATGCCAGTGGCATCCTTGCTCATAGCTATACTACTGACTTTAGATGCGCGCAGAAGGAGGAGGGCACGGAGGATGGCACGGGAGAGGATATATCACACACGCATAGACCTCTTTGGCATGAGTGATTCTGAGGTGTATCGCATCTTCAGATTCACCCCTCATGCCATCATGGAATTAACCACAACCCTGCAGGAGGACATCACCAGCCCAACACACCGCTCACATGCAGTGCAGCCACTGGTCAAGGTCCTGGCAACACTCCATTTCCTTGCCAGTGGCTCTTTTCACCCTAATGGGTAAATATATATTTTAGATATATTTTTCTGTTTAGTATATATTTTATATTAGTTAATATAATAAATATATAATTTAAATTTTTATATCTAATATATATTTAATATTTTAAATATTATTATAATTATATTATTTATTATTATTATTATTATTATTATTATTATTATTATTATTATTATATACATGTTTATATATATATAGTAGTTAAACTTCCAGTTCCTCTCTGACATCTCTCAAAACACACAATCCAAAAAACACAACGACACGACACAAACCTACAAACAGCAACAGACAACGGAACAAAAGCACCTTGCTGTAGGAAGGGAAATAAATGGATGTACTTTTGCAAAGGAAGGGCGTATCTCACTAAGTTGACCGGGCCTAGTTCTTATCTCACTGATTACACCAGGCCGAGTTCTGAGCATGCGCAGTCTGGCCGGCCCTTCGTTTGCATGGGGTCACGGCTCATTTCAATGGAACACGCCCACGTCCTCCCTAATTTGAATTACACCGCCTTACGCCTCGGAATTTACGTTACATCGGCACAAATACTACGAGGATACGGCACTTGCGTCTCAACATTGTGCCGGTCTAACGTAAAGGAGGTGCGCTACGTCGGTCAATATATGTGCCAATGTATGTGAATCTGGCCCTATGTTTTTAAGGGTCTAGGAAAAAAAAAATTTCAACCTGATCGTTAAAACGGCCTTGTCTACACACGATCGTGGAAAAAAATGCTCTAGCAAAGCGCGGTGACGTACAACCCGTACACCGGCACTATAAAGGGGAAGTTCCATGCGGATGGCGCCACCCTTGGGGCTGCTTTAGCTGATTCCGTGTTAGTAAAAGACGATTTGCGCTTTTCTGTCTGTTACATGTGCTTACTCCATTATGAACGCTAGTTTAACCAGAACGAGCGCTCCCGTCTCATTACTTGTTCTGAGCATGCGCGGGTTTTTCACGTCATTAAAGCCCACAAACGGCCAGTTTTAACAACGTTAAAAACGTTGTGAAAAAATAGAGCATGTTTGAATTCAGATATTCTTGTAAACTGTGTAGCCGCATTTCATTTACAGGCGTTTTAATTTTTTTTATATTTCAAAAAAATGCTTCTAAATGTAAACGCGAGAAAACTGAACGATCTGTCAACTTAAATCGTTAGGGGAGGTTGTAAAACGTCCCGTGTACATTAAGCCTAATACCCTGTACACACGATCGTTTTTTCCAACAGGAAAACCATGTTTTTTATTTTCAGCAGGAAAACGGCTCAAAATTGTCTTGTATACACACGGTCACACAAATCTTGTCTGAAATTGTGACCGACAAGAACACTGTGACGTACAAGACGTATTACGAGCCGAGATCAATGAAGTTCAATAGGAAGCTCAGCTCTTCTGCTTGATTCTGAGCGTGCACAGTTTTTTTTTGCGTCGTAATTGCATACAGACAGCGATTCCTGATAGAAATTTTTCCTGTCACGAAAATTGAGATCCTGCTCCCAATATTTTCTTGGCAGGAATTCTCACAGAAAAAGTGCGATGGAGCAGACACATCGTCGGAATTCCTGACAAAAAGCTAACATTGCACTTTTCTTAGCAGGAAAACTGATCACGTGTACATTAAGCCTGTTGCCCTGTACATACGATCGGTTCATCTGATGAAAATGGACCGATGGACCGTTTTCATCGGACGAACCGATCGTGTCTGGGCCCCATCGTTTTTTATTTCCCCATCGGAGAAAAAAAATAGAACCTGTTTTAAATTTTTCTTATGGTTAAAAAAACGACGATCGTCTGTGGGGAAATCCATCGGTCAAAAATCCACGCATGCTCAGAATCAAGTCGACGCATGCTGGGAAGCATTGAACTTCATTTTTCTCAGCATGTCGTAGTGTTTTACGTCACCGGGTTGGACACAGTAAGATTTTTAACCGATGGTGTGTAGGCTAGACTGATGAAAGCCAGCGACAAAAAAATCCATCAGTCCATTTTTATCAGATGAACCGATCGTGTGAACAAGGCATTAGAGATATCATTTCCCAAACTAACACAGGAACATGACTCGGCACCGAGGCTTGCTTTGTTTCTGATCAGACAAATACTAGAATTCAGGGTAAGAAAAAAAGAATACGCCAAAAAGGGCAAAAGAAAAAAATAGACATGAAAGATGAAACTTGTTCTGTGACACATAACTGATGACTACAGACAAGGACTGGTTTTTCTTCATTCAAAAGAGCTTTGTGTAAAAGGACAATACTCCCCACATGAAGACCTTTTTAAATGGCCTGGTAGTTCTTACTGACACTACGCCCAGGTTCACACTGACTGTGGGGATTAAAGGGTCACTAAAGGAAAAACATTTTTTTGGTGAAATGACTGTTTACAGGGTATAGAGACATAAAAATTAACTGATTCCTTTTCAAAATGATTAAAAATAGATAAAAATCAATCATATAATGTGCCTGCAGGTTAGTTTCACTTTTGAACTGGCTTCATGTTTCTGTGAAGTAGGAAGAGACACACAGAACAAAAACAAACAAATCCAGGGCAGTGTTTTGTTTTTAAAATGAATCTGATTGGTTCTGGGAAGTTTTAGACACACAGTAATGACAGCTCAGACCACCATGAGAAATCTCCCAGCACTGTGGGTATAAGGAAACAGACAAGCAGGAAGTGTGGAGAACAGAGCAGGATTACAGCTACTTCAAAGCAAAAACGAACAATAAGGACATGAAACCAGGACTGCAGTAAGGTAAAGGAAGCTATTTAGCTAAAAAAAAAAAAATTCCTTTAGTGATCCTTTAACTCACACGATTTCATTCCCATATGTCAGTGCGACTTCAGGGACGATTACAGAGACATCTGTGCGGGTTTCTGCACAGATGTCAATGTAAATCGCACCCCCAAATCCCCAAAAGTAGTATAGAAACGACTTTTGAGAATCGGTGCAGCGCCTCAGATTCAGACAGTGCAATTGCCGCCAATTTTGCATGCAATTTAACATGTCAAATCGCATCAATGTGAACCAGGGCTTAAAGCTGATGTTTTTCTCTGCCTATATATTTTGCCTTCTTTCATTGCTCCCCCATCTCTCATCGACATTTTTAAATAATATTTTACCAGGTGTTTATCTAATAGTTTCTTGAAACCATTGATGCCCCCCGCTGAGACCACCATCTGTGAAAGTTGGGCCTTTTTTTTCAGCTGCTTCTGATCTCTCCTCTATGTTATCTTATCAGTACATGTACACAGGATCCCCGATCTCTCCTCTGTTATCTTATCAGTACATGTACACAGGATCCTGATCTCTCCTCTATGTTATCTTATCAGTACATGTACACAGGATCCCCAATCTCTCCTCTATGTTATCTTATC
The DNA here is from genome assembly GCA_029574335.1 of Rana kukunoris. Taxonomy (NCBI): domain Eukaryota; kingdom Metazoa; phylum Chordata; class Amphibia; order Anura; family Ranidae; genus Rana; species Rana kukunoris. The sequence continues at coordinate 9,362,165 of CM056054.1, read as the reverse complement.
AGTACATGTACACAGGATCCTGATCTCTCCTCTATGTTATCTTATCAGTACATGTACACAGGATCCCCGATCTCTCCTCTATGTTATCTTATCAGTACATGTACACAGGATCCTGATCTCTCCTCTGTGTGATCTTATCAGTACATGTACACAGGATCCCCGATCTCTCCTCTATGTTATCTTATCAGTACATGTACACAGGATCCCCGATCTCTCCTCTCTGTTATCTTATCAGTACATGTACACAGGATCCTGATCTCTCCTCTATGTTATCTTATCAGTACATGTACACAGGATCCCCGATCTCTCCTCTATGTTATCTTATCAGTACATGTACACAGGATCCCCGATCTCTCCTCTGTTATCTTATCAGTACATGTACACAGGATCCCCGATCTCTCCTCTATGTTATCTTATCAGTACATGTACACAGGATCCTGATCTCTCCTCTATGTTATCTTATCAGTACATGTACACAGGATCCCCGATCTCTCCTCTATGTTATCTTATCAGTACATGTACACAGGATCCCCGATCTCTCCTCTGTTATCTTATCAGTACATGTACACAGGATCCCCGATCTCTCCTCTGTTATCTTATCAGTACATATACACAGGATCCCTGATCTCTCCTCTGTGTTATCTTATCAGTACATGTACACAGGATCCCCGATCTCTCCCCTATATGTTATCTTATCAGTACATGTACACAGGATCCCCGATCTCTCCTCTGTTATCTTATCAGTACATGTACACAGGATCCCCGATCTCTCCTCTATGTTATCTTATCAGTACATGTACACAGGATCCCCGATCTCTCCTCTATGTGATCTTATCAGTACATGTACACAGGATCCCCGATCTCTCCTCTATGTTATCTTATCAGTACATGTACACAGGATCCCCGATCTCTCCTCTATGTGATCTTATCAGTACATGTACACAGGATCCCCGATCTCTCCTCTATGTGATCTTATCAGTACATGTACACAGGGGGCCAGATTCTCAAAGAATTATGCCGGTGTATCTACAGATACACCGGCGTAATTCGAAAATACCGCCGGCGTATCATTGTTTTGTATTCACAAAACAAGATACGCCAGAATTCTGCTAGGACCCGACTGGCGTAAGGCACTTACACCGTCGGATCCTAAATGCAATACTACGCCGGCCGGTAGGTGGCGTTCCCGTCGCTTTCTGTGTCTAATATGCAAATGAGCGTGATACGCCAATTCCCGAACAAAGTTGCACGCCATCTACGTAGTTTACGTAGTTTGCGTATGCATAAGGTTACCCCTGCTATAAGGTGGTTTAACTTTACGCACGCCATGTTAAGTATGGACGTCGGGACAGCGTTGGGTTTTTCCGTCGTTTACGTAACTCCTCGCGAATAGGCCTTTACGTTAATTACGTTGCCGTCGTAATCGCTGTATTTGCGGCGTACGACGGAGCATGCGCAGTGGCCTACGTTTAAGGCCGGCGCATGCGCAGTTCGTTCGGCACGGGGGCACGCTTAATTTAAATACAGCACGCCCCTCTCCTTCACTATTTGAATTACGCGTCCCTTACGCCGTCCCCTTTACGCTACGCTTACGGAGCAAGTGCTTTGAGAATACAGCACTTGCCCGTAAACACTGCGTAGGCATAGCGTAAATGGGATACGATACGCTACGCCGCGAATACGCAATTTTTTAAGAATCTGGCCCCAGGGTTGTTTATAGTCATTTCTAGGCAGTTGAGTTTAGAAACATTTTGTGGACAGCAAAAATATGCATTCAGGACGGATGTTCAGAGACATTTGAAATGACAAACGCCTGTAACAGCTTGTAAACTCGGTAACTTGTGTTTAGCCGCATTTCATTTACAGGCGTTTAAAATGTTTGACTATTTGAAAAAAAATATGTAAATGCGGCAAAGCTGATGTTTTTAAACGTCAGTAACGATCTGTCAACTTAAATCGTTAGGGGAGGTTGTAAAACGTCTCGTGTACATTAAGCCTAAGAGATATAATTTCCCAAACTAACACAGGAACATGACTCTGCACCAAGGCTTGCTTTGTTTCTGATCTGACAAATACTAGAATTCAGGGTAAGAAGAAAAGAATATGCCAAAAAGGGCAAAAGAAGAAAATAGACGAAACTTGTTCTGTGACACATAACTGATGACTACAGACAAGGACTGGTTTTTCTTCATTCAAAACAGCTTCATGTACTAAAAGGACAACACTCCCCACATGAACATCTTTCAAATGTCCTGGTAGTTCTTACTGACACTACGCCCAGGTTCACACTGACTGCAGGAATTAACTCACACGATTTCATTCCCGCATGTCAGTGCGACTTCGGGGACGATTACGTTAAGAGGAGTGGACCATCTTGTATACAGAGTGCCCTAGGTAACAACTACTGAACCTCCATGTTTGAAAGAACTCAAGTCCAGTGAATAAAAGTGGGCAGGCCAAGGACAGTCAAACTGGGGAGAAAAGTGCTAGATGACGCTGGACATTCTCCAGCCAGGAAATGAGAGGGGCTCTATACAATTTGCTGCAGTTTCTAGTACTTCTTGTGAAGTATATAGTTACAAAGTTACATAGTTACATCGTAGGTGAGGTTGAAAAAAGACACAAGTCCAACCTATGTATGTGATTATATGTCAGTATTACATTCTATATCCCTGTATGTTGTGGACGTTCAGGTGTTTATCTAATAGTTTGTTGAAACCACCACCGCCTGTGGAAGGGAATTCCACATCCTTGCCGCTCTTACAGTAAAGAACCCTCTACAGAGTTTAAGGTTAAATCTCTTTTCTTCTCATTTTAGTGAGTGGCCACGTGTCTTATTAAACTCCCTTCTGGGGAAACGTTTCCTCCCTATTGTGGGGGCTATATGTCTGACTATAACAAAACTGACATTTACAAATTGACAGCTCCTGGCTATTTTCTTCTGTTTGTTTAAAAATTGGTGGGAGATTCCCCCTATACCAGACCCTTATCATAGATGAGGGTCCGATATAGGGGTTAACCACATCCTGACTGGCTCACGCCAATATACGTTGGCAGAATGGCTTTGCTGGGTGAAACCCTGTATGGGTACGTTGTACCCTTTAAGAGCCGCTGGGGGCAAGTGCGTGCGTGCCAGCGGTCACGAGCATGAGAGCCAGCATGAGTAAACACACAAATCCTGAGTCCCAAGATCCTACACAGTCTGCACTCACAAGGGCCAAGTACAGAATGGGACCTTCTTCCAATTTTCTTCCAAGCACTTTCCTGTAGTCCACAGACAGATCAATGGTAGACAGCTCCCCTCAACCAGCTTACCCCATCATGTGTGGTTTATCCTAATTCTTCATCAAAAACACCCTTTTGAGGACATTATTTTTGAGTACTGCACCTTTTTATATAATATGTAAGGAGTGGGGCTGGGAAGCCAGCTGCTGCGTCCTTAACAATGAAAAAAGAAGACCCTTAGGTCTAGTATGGATTTTATGGTGAATCGCATGCCAAAATAAAAAAAAACTGTATGGGGCTCCCCCAAAATCCATACCAGACCCACTCTGCACCGCTGAATTGTTCCTCCATTGGGTGGCAGCTCTTAAATAGGTAAGGGGTATAGTCACCTGGTGATGTCACCTGGTGGCCCTACCCCCTTGTGATGTCATCGACCCAGCATGCACCGGCTGCTGACGTCACCAGGTGGCGCCGCCCCTTACCTATTTACCAGCTGGCACCTGGTGGAGCAGGCATTCGGCGATCTACCTTTGACAAATATGGAGCTTTTAAAAAAAAGTCTGTGTGTCTAGCAGTGCAGGGGGCATCATCAATGACAATGGATCAACATCAGGATGATTTTTTTTCTTTTTCTTTTTAATAAAGGACTTGTCAAAAACCCTTGTAGTGTTTTTATTTATTCTTGTCATTTTTTTGGTGAACGGGTAATGGTACAACGTACCCCATACTCATTTACCTTGGGGAGGGCCTGGATCTGGGGGCCCCTTGTTAAACAGGAATTCTAGATTCCAATAAGTCCCCTGTCCATAAACCCCAATAAGCACCGCCAGAGTTATCGGGAGGAAGACCTTGTCCCCACCAACATGGGGACAATGTTATTTGGGGCGGGGGGGAGGACCCACCCCCCATGTTGAGAGCATGCGGCCTGGTATGGTTCAGGAGGGGGGCCCGCTTGTCCCCCTCCTTTCCTGGCCTGCCAGGCTGCGTGTCTGCATAAGGGTCTGGTATTGATTTTGGGGAAGGGACCCACTCCATTTTTTTTTCAAATTTTGGCATGGTATTTCCCTTAAAATCCATACCAGACCCAAGGGTCTGGGATGGACTGGAGGGGGACCCACACCATTTTTTTATGGTCAGGTCCCATAGACTTTAATGGAATTTGTGGTATGGGGACAAACTTGTTCCCTGTTCGGGAGTTCTGGTGGGAACAAAACTGGGTGGGTGTTCGGTTCAATTCTACTGGTGGCTTCCTAACCAGAAGGTGTCACATTTAGCAGTTGTCATAATATTGCTGCTAAATATATCCCTTTATGCTGCTGGTGGTTCAACTGTCAGCTCACCCCTACAGTTCAATAAAATCAATGCTTGCTTTGTATATATTTTCTGTGTTAAACCAGATTAGGGAGTCTCCTAAGACATTCAGATGAGACAGTGAGCCCAAATCGATAAAAAGAAAACAGTGCTGTTTATTCCATACACTGCAGTGGAGAGACACAACACAGTTCTCGACAAATAAAAGTGTTTTTGACTTACAAACATTAAGTTTAACAATATATACGTAGTGCATAAGTTCTAGGCTTGTTATAGGTGTGACCATACAGTTTAGTCCAATCAGCATTCATATCTTCTTAACAGCAAGGGAACAGTTAAGTAGGTGGTTACATCATGTGACTGATAGAAAGTGAAAGAAAACATGGGTGCCTCCATAACAGAACTCAACATTATTAGGCCCCCCATAGTTCTACTAATTTCCCTTCTCTTGACCTCTATGGAGAGGTCACTACCATTTCTTCCTTACCTAGAATGATACCAGAGGGTCCACAGTAATACTTCACATTAGGGTTGAGCTGAACACCCCTGGTTCGGTTCGCAGCAGAACATGCGGACAGGCAAAAAATGTGAACACGCGAACACCGTTAAAGTCTATGGGACACGAACATGAAAAATCAAAAGTGCTAATTTTAGTTATTGTCATAAAAAGTGTTTGGGGACCCGGGACCTGCCCCAGGGGACATGTATCAATGCAAAAAAAAGTGATTTTTTTTTTCGGGAGCAGTGATTTTAAAAATGCTTAAAGTGAAAAAATAAAAGTGACATATTCCTTTAAATTTCGTACCGGGGGGGGGGGGGGGTGTATAGTATGCCTGTAAAGTAGCGCTGGTTTCCAGTGTTTAGAACTGTCCCTGCACAAAATGTAATTTTCAAAAAAAAAAAGTAATTTAAAACTACTCGCTGCTATTAATGAATTGTCGGTCCCAGCAATACAGATCAAAGTCATTGAAAAAAAACTTAAGGGCCCCCCCCCCCAAATTCCATATCAGGCGCAACCCGGCAACAGTTATCCAAAGGTATGCACCAGGGAACACAAGCCGGCGTATTGCGTTGGACGTGTGTCTGGCTGGGCGTACGTTAAGTTCACAGCGTTCCTGGTGATCCGGCGTAGCTTAGGCAGTTGTGCCGACGTGGTTGTGAGCATGCGCATAAGGGTGCAGTTTCATGTGTCCACGTCATGGCAACGTCACGGAGCATGTGCAGTTCATGATACGCCAGGTGTAAAGCACTGCACCATGCTCGGACCATCATTTGCATGGGGTCATGCCCACTTCCACTTACACTGGCCTGCGCCTTCGAAAATACGCTACGCTGGCGCATCTTGGTGAGCAATGGCTTGTTGAATACAGTGCTTACCTCTCCGCGCTGCGCCGGCGTAGCGTATTGTGTCTGCGCTATGGCGGCGTAATGTGCGCCCAACTCTCTGCAAATCTGGGCCAATGAGTGCAAAATGTGAAAGATGGTTCAATATTGCAATGTGAATGAAATAAGTGTGAATAAAGTTCTAAAACGTCCCATATAATTGCCCGGGGGACCAATCCTCCAAAATCTTGGTGAGAATATACAAATAAATAGTGATATATATATATATACATATATTTCTATATAAAATCTAATTATATGTTCTAAAAAAAAAGGTTATAACATAGAATCAGAATTTATATATATATATACACACAATGAGAGAGAAATAACTAAATGTGGTCAATAACAAATTAAAAAATACAATCAAACTTCAGTAAATATATATTTTTTTATAAAAATTTAGCAATACACAAAAAAACAATTGAGGAAATGGCAATCATGTATTTTACTGCTGTGTGATGGTGGCGGCTTGTTGTTGATGATGGGTTGCCATCACAATGGCAGACACTTCCGCAGCCGCCGCTCGTTGTGATGGCAACCCAAGTGGTTGACGGCGCTTTCTGGCGCATCATCCCCACTATTCCCGGAAGCAATTTCTTATGGGCTTTACAATGCCCACAAGCAAAATGAGAACGTCCTGAAGACCGGAATATAAATTGTTTGTTTTAAATAACTCGACGGAACGGTGGGACTTTTACACTTTTATACAACGAGAGATGAAAGCAGATATTTAAAAAAAATTAAAAATGTGATGAGAACCCCGCTTTAAGTTGCATATAAAATGTCAGTATTCATAAAAATTATTATGAAGAATAATTTATTTCATGGTGATAATTTGACGCTGTTATTTTTAAATATTTTATTTTTATGTCTATTTTTTTTTTTTTTTGCAAAGTTTGGCAACTACCAGCCTAAATATGAATATTCCAGCAATAATAGCAAAATATCTGAAAGAGCTTTCATATGGAAAATGGAAAAAATTTAAGGTGGCTCTTTGCAACACGAAACCTCCAGGTAAAGCTAAACAAATTACGATGGACAATCTGAAGAATAAATCCAAGGAGCAAGTTGTTGAGTTAATCTTCAAGTGCCACAAAGAAAAACCCGGGACACAAATAATCAAGAAGATTCTTACAGATCTAAAAGAATATAATTTATGCCGTAGGATGCAGAGAAGACTTTGTGACAGTGAGTACTGAGTAACATGCATTTCTATAGTATATTATATACATGTCCAACAGTATATTCTGTATAAGGCTGATCACAAATCACTTCATCACAGCCATGATTCCAGTTCAATGCTGATCAAAAATGTGGCTTGTTAAAGCTGGACTCCGGTCATTAACCCCCCTAGATAATCTCCATGTTAGTTTAAAGCGGAAGTAAACTCATCCATTTAACAGTTTCAAAAAACAGTGCACCTGCCAGAAATGTAACACTCCTATTGCTCTCAACCAAACTGTCAAACCATCCAATATCTGGTGTCATAACTGATCACATGTGCAGCATCATGGCAGTTGTAGATCAAACAGAGGCCAAGATCAAAGCTTCCTTGGCTGAAAACGATAGGGGTGTTTAGGCCCCATGCACACGAGACGCCGGTGCAAACTCTGCTGAACGCACATTTTTTAAGGCTGAAACCGGCATTTAGAAATGGCCGCTTTGCCGCGATTGCAGCTGCGTTTTGCCGCGTTTGCTTCTATAAGCGTTTAGTTAAGAAACATCATAAGACCCTCCCTAAGCTCAAAAAACAGTATTATTTAACCAATATAACTTTTTCATTACGACAATGGACAGGAAACTGTATGTTAAGAAATCTGATAAATCAATGTTCCAGCCCACAATAAATAATTAAGATGTGACCACACCTTACAGATAAGTACAATCAAATTGTATTAATTAAACAAAAGGCCCTTCCTTTTCAGAACACAGGGGGGTAGATTCATGTAGAGATCCGACGGTGTATCTACTGATACACCGTCGTATCTGTGAGATCCGACGCTCGGATCTATGCGGCTGATTCCTCGAATCAGGTTCCGCACAGATCTCCCTTAGAGCCGACTGGTGTAAGTGAGTTACACTGTCGGATCTTAGGCTGCAATCTCCCGCCGTCCGCTAGGTGGCGCTTCTGTTATTATACGCGACGAATATGCAAATGAGGAGAACCGCCTATTCAGAATCGAATGCCCGGCCGTCGTTTTTTTTTTACGTCGTTTGCGTTCGGCTTTTTCCGGCGGATACAGTGCCTGCCGCCGAGATTGTGTTTTCAGCACGCCAGCATCGCGCTGAATCTCGGCGACAGGCTGCCGACATCTCGCACTCGCTGGAATAGTAAAAGTACATTCCAGCGAGCGCGTCATAGAAGCGACGGGGATCCGACGCGGATTCCCGCCAATTCTACACGTGGGCGGAGTTTGTTATGAATCCTGAAGGAGAAATCCCCGCCGGATTTTTAAAGAAAAATCCGGCATGGGTTCCCCCCTCAGGAGCATAACGGGCCCTTAGGTCGGTTACGGGTTGTAAGGAGACCCCCTACGCCGAAAAAACGGCGTGGGGGTCCCCCCACAATCCATAACAGACCCGTATCCAAAGCACGCCGGCCGGCCGGTCAGGAAGGGAGTGGGGGCGAGCGAGCGCCCCCCCCTCCTGAGCCGTACCGGGCAGCATGCCCTCAACATGGGGGGGTCAGGTGCTCTGGGGTAGGGGGCGCACTGCGGCCCCCCACCTCAGAGCACCCTGTCCCCATGTTGATGAGGACAGGGCCCCTTCCCGACAACCCTGGCCGTTGGTTGTCGGGGTATGCGGGCGGGAGGCTTATCGGAATCTGGAAGCCCCCTTTAATAAGGGGGCCCCCAGATACCGGCCCCCCACCCTAAGTGAATGAGTATGGGGTACATTGTACCCCTACCCATTCACCTGCAAAACAAAAGTTTAAACACAAATAAACCACACAGGGTATTGAAATATTTTATTAGTTGGCCGCCGGGGGGGGGTGTGTATGATCGCTTTTAGAAAAGCGCCCCCCTCCGGCGGGCTTCTGTGGGGGGGTGGGTGCCGCCGTCTGGTTCTTTTCCGCCGCCGGGGGGGGCGCTTTGATAAAAGCGCCCACCACCCGGCGGGCTTCTTTCGACGTCTTCGGCGGCTGGGGGGTCTTCTCCCACTCTCCGGGGTCTTCTCCCGCTCTCCGGGGGTCTTCTCCGCTCTCCGGGGGTCTTCTCCGCTGTCCGGGGGTCTTCTTCTTCTTCAGGACTCGCCGCCGCTATCTTCGTGTGTTAGCTCAATTACTAGCGGCGGCGGTCCCCTCTTCTGCGACGTCGGCGTCTTCTTCTTCTTCTTCTTCTGCTGTCCAGATGTTGACGCGACGCTTCCTCCCGCTGTTATGCCCGGCGCGCGGCTCGCAGCGAATTATATAGGCCTGTCTTGTGACGTCGCAGTCCCATCATGCTCCGGTAGGTACCACGTGATACCTACCGGAGCATGATGGGACTGCGACGTCACAAGACAGGCCTATATAATTCGCTGCGAGCCGCGCGCCGGGCATAACAGCGGGAGGAAGCGTCGCGTCAACATCTGGACAGCAGAAGAAGAAGAAGAAGAAGAAGAAGAAGACGCCGACGTCGCAGAAGAGGGGACCGCCGCCGCTAGTAATTGAGCTAACACACGAAGATAGCGGCGGCGAGTCCTGAAGAAGAAGAAGACCCCCGGACAGCGGAGAAGACCCCCGGAGAGCGGAGAAGACCCCCGGAGAGCGGGAGAAGACCCCGGAGAGTGGGAGAAGACCCCCCAGCCGCCGAAGACGTCGAAAGAAGCCCGCCGGGTGGTGGGCGCTTTTATCAAAGCGCCCCCCCCGGCGGCGGAAAAGAACCAGACGGCGGCACCCACCCCCCCACAGAAGCCCGCCGGAGGGGGGCGCTTTTCTAAAAGCGATCATACACACCCCCCCCCCGGCGGCCAACTAATAAAATATTTCAATACACTGTGTGGTTTATTTGTGTTTAAACTTTTGTTTTGCAGGTGAATGGGTAGGGGTACAATGTACCCCATACTCATTCACTTAGGGTGGGGGGCCGGTATCTGGGGGCCCCCTTATTAAAGGGGGCTTCCAGATTCCGATAAGCCTCCCGCCCGCATACCCCGACAACCAACGGCCAGGGTTGTCGGGAAGGGGCCCTGTCCTCATCAACATGGGGACAGGGTGCTCTGAGGTGGGGGGCCGCAGTGCGCCCCCTACCCCAGAGCACCTGACCCCCCCATGTTGAGGGCATGCTGCCCGGTACGGCTCAGGAGGGGGGGCGCTCGCTCGCCCCCACTCCCTTACTGACCGGCCGGCCGGCGTGCTTTGGATACGGGTCTGTTATGGATTGTGGGGGGACCCCCACGCCGTTTTTTCGGCGTAGGGGGTCTCCTTACAACCCGTAACCGACCTAAGGGCCCGTTATGCTCCTGAGGGGGGAACCCATGCCGGATTTTTCTTTAAAAATCCGGCGGGGATTTCTCCTTCAGGATTCATAACAAACTCCGCCCACGTGTAGAATTGGCGGGAATCCGCGTCGGATCCCCGTCGCTTCTATGACGCGCTCGCTCTCCATCGCGGCAAGCCAGCTCGGCGCTGGCTCCCGCGATGGGGCTCGTAGGTGGTCAATCTCGCCGAGAAAGGGAGCGAGATTGACACAATATCCCAGTCACCTACTGTAGTTACCCCTGCTATATGAGGGGTAAGTGCGGCGTATCCTATGTTAAGTATGGCCGTCGTTCCCGCGTCGAATTTTGAATTTTTTACGTCGTTTACGTAAGTCATTCGGGAATACGGTCATACGTTAATAGCGTTAACGACGATAACAATGACGTCCTTGCGACGTCATTTAAAGCAATGCACGCTGGGAAATTTAGCCGCCAGTGCATGCGCAGTACGATCGCCGCGGGACGCGCATGATTTAAATAGTTAACCCCCCCCTAGCCGCGGAATTTGCATTCCGCCGGGGGATTTACGATCCGCCAGGGCTACTTACAAGGCAAGTGCTTTCTAAATACAGCACTTGCCTCAAAAACTGGCGCAGGCGGATCGTAAAAAAGATAGATCACGCGGATCAAAAGATTCGCTGATCTACATGAATCTACCCCAGGGAATGCATAGTTACATAGTAGGCGAGGTTGAAAAAAGACACAAGGCCATCAAGTCCAACATGTGTGTGATTCGATGTCAGTGTTACATTGAATATCCCTGTATGTTGTGGTCGTTTAGGTGCTTATCTAATAGTTTTTTTAAACTATTGATGCCCCACACTGAGACCACCACCTGTGGAATGGAATTCCACATCCTTGCCACTCTTACAGTAAAAAACCCTCTACGGAGTTTAAGGTTAAAGGGGTAATTCCCCCAAAAAACGTTTTTTAACATTGCATGAGGCTCGTTATGTCAAGGGGAATCGGGTGGTTTTTTATTAGAAACGAAGCAGTACTTACCGTTTTACAGATGCATCGTCTCCGTCGCTTCCGGGTATGATCGTCTGGTCTGGGCGTGCCTATTTGATTGACAGGCTTCCGACGGTCGCATACATCACGTCACGAGTAGCCGAAAGAAGCCGAGCGACGGTGCGGCTCTATACTGCGCCTGCGCACCGTTGTTCGGCTACTTTCGGAAAATCGTGACGCGATGTATGCGACCTCGGAAGCCTGTCAATCAAACAGGCACGCCTATAGTCGGAGCCCATACCCGGAAGCGTCGGAGACGATGCATCTGTAAAACGGTAAGTACGGCTTCATTTCTAAAAAAAAAAAACCTGATTCCCCTTGACATAACGAGCCTGAATAAATGTTAAAAAAAAGGTTTTTGGGGGAACTACCCCTTTAAACCTCTTTTCTTTTAATAAGTGGCCACGTGTCTTATTAACCACTTACAGACAGCCCGCCACATTTTTATGTTGGCTGTTTAAAGAGGAATACCGTTGTTATGGTAGCAGCTAGCTACCATAACCCCGGTATCCTCTTCTTCAGTGGGTGGTCCGCTACAAGATAAAAGTGGTCTCTGCGGTGGATACGCTGCAAGATCACATTTATCGGCGGTAGGAGAGGCCCCCCTCCTGCTGCTCTCTGGTGACCTCTGCCGATTACCAGAGCCATAAACGGCAAATCTCAGAAAGAAGCTTGGTCCTTAAAGCAGAGATTCCACCTTTTTTTTTTAAAAGCCAGCAGCTACAAATACTGCAGCTGCTGACTTTTAAAAAATGGACACTTACCTGTCCAGCGTGCCCGCGATGTCAGCAGACGAGGCTGAGCAATCGCTTGGTCCTCGGCTGCTTCCGCCGCCATCCTGGGTAAGGGAATCACGAAGTGAAATTTTGCAGCTTCACTACCCGGTTCCCTACTGCGCATGCGTGAGTATCACTGTGCGCCGTCACTGGTCCCCGCTCTCTGCTAGGAACAGTGTTTCCCAGAAGACAGCGCGTGGGTGACGTAGGGGGGCCAGACTCGCGGGAGTCAGAACCAGGAAGTGGTGCAACTACCTGTCTTAGACAGGTATCTGCACCCTCCCCCTGAAAGGTGCCAAATGTGACACCGGAGGGGGGAGGGTTCCAAAAAGCGGAAGTTCAGTTTTTGTGTGAACCTCCGCTTTAAGTGGTTAAACTCCTTTCCACAAAAAAGTTTTATCCCTATTGTGGGGTCACCAGTACAGTATTTGTTAATAGCGATGGACAGACATCTAAAGGGGGGGTTCGTGAACGCTAACAGCAGACTTTCTCAAATGTTTGCGAACCGCAAGTTTGCGGCGGGCCCCATTGACTTTAATGGCAGGCGAACATTCAGCCACGTCAACTATCGTCCCACTGTCCTCTTCCCATGGTGTCCCCCTGTCCTCTTCTCACGGCGTCCCTCTATCCTCTTCCCACGGCGTCTCTCTGTCCCCTCCCCACAGCGTCCCTCTGCCCTCCTCCCATGGCGTCCCTCTGTCCTCTTCCCATGGTGTCCCTCTGTACTCTTCCCACGACGTCCCTCTATCCCCTCCTCACGGCATCCTTCTGTCCCCTCCTTATGGTGTCCCTCTGTCCTCTTTCCACAGCGTCCCTCTGTCCTCTTCCCACAGCGTCCCTCCATGAAGATGACAGGGTGGGTGCTAAAAAGGAAGTTTAGTCAGGCCTAGGGCAGCACAAAACCTAAATATACCTCTGAATTACCCCCCTCCCAAAACAATTTGTCAACTGCGCTTTGCTCAAGCAGAGACTGGGCGTTCCTATTCAGAGATCGTGATTGACGTGTGACAAAAGCTTATCCCCCCAGTGCATAATGCGCGTCACCAGTTTCCGAAAGAAGCCGAACTGCGAATCACCTATCCACCCAATTGTCAGCCCCTAGGCTGGATCTTGCTGCCTGATCGGCAGCCATCTTACTACACTCAGCAACAAGGGCACCTCTTATCCCCACTCACCTCCCTTTTCAACAGAAACAGAACTTGATCCAGGGTTCACCCGATCGCCTCTTAAGGGGTCAGGAAGGATTTTTTTTGCCCCTGCCGCAGCATATTGTCACTGCACGGCCAGGTTTTTTTTTGCCTTCCTCTGGATCAAGCCAGGAGAGAGGATTCAGCGAATTCCTCTCTCCGCCGCCCTGAAACCCCCCCCCCCCCCGTTGTTTGGCGACCATGGCGAATTTGCAATATTCTGCAGAAACCATTTGGGGTCTGAGGCGATTCTCCGCAATACTGCCAGCCATCACAAAAAAAGCCCTAAGAATTGAGCGACTTTTGAGAATCGATCGACTGTAAAAAAAAAATTGCCATTTACCCCAGCCTAAGCACATATCATGTGCTTTGATCAACACAAGTAAAACACTGACTAGAAATCCATGATTTCATTCTACAATACGATCTAGACTGCCTCTTTATTACAGAGAGCTGGCTCACAGCCGACTGTAACACCATTCTAGGAGAACTAGTGCCAGAAAACTATCATATTATAACGGAAAACAGAATAGGGCAAAGAGGAGGAGGGCTGGTGGTGATCCACAGGAATCACCTTGCGATCAGTAAACCAGTCCTTCAAAACCCTCTTCTATTCATAGAAACCCTCACTCTGCAACTGCAAACAAATTCAAAGGAGACCGTCCACATTCTTCTCTACTATAGACCACCTGGCCCGAAAATCGCAGCTGCTACCATCATTGACGGAGTTTATCTCCACTTACACCCTCAACAGCAAACACTATTTGCTGCTCGGGATTTCAACCTCTGGGCCAACTCCGCACAAGACCCCGTTTCTGACACCTGTATTGACCACCAGGAAGGATTAGGGCTACAACAACTAGTATGTGGGCCCATATTGGACAGATCACAATGCAATTAAATTCATTATTTCCAAAATCCCCCCCTTAACAAAAACATCAAACCAGTGACAACACACTGGACTAGATGTCAGAAGAAGCTCCATTCGGAACTCTTCAAAACCACATTAAGAAAAAAAATAAAAACAATTCAACCGCATCAAACGGCCGTAGAAACACTGGATGCCATAAACATAGCCCTACTACAGTCAGCCGACTTAGTAGCGCCGAAACGTAAAACCCGCATACGGAAAAACAACTCCAGCTGGTTTAACAACCAGCTGTCGTTACTGAAGCAAGAGCGCAGAAGGGCGGAAGCCGCCTGGAAAAGAAGCACTTCAGAGGAGAATCTTTCCATCTACAAGGCAACAACAAGAAAATACAACAAAGAAATCTTCAAAGCCAAGAAAAATTATTTTTCCAAGGCTATCAACAGCGCCCTAAACCGCCTCCACAAACTCTTCAAGATGGTCACTCAGGCCATGAAACCAGGATGTCTTGAAGTCCCCAATTCGGACACCCAAGAATTTTGCAATGTATTATCAGATTACTTCATTAATAAAATCAAGGGAATCCGGGAAAGCATTCAGCAAAACAATACCCCCCTCAGCCCCCCACAACTCTTCACACAATACCCACAGTAGTTCACCACAATCAGGTAAGTTCACTCTGGAACCCATCTCTATCTATGCCACAAAAAATATCATTGGTACTTTGCGAAATGGCACAGCGCCAAATGATATCATCCCCACTAAACTGCTGATGGAATGCACCGACATCCTGACACCTCCTATCATGCAGCTTATAAACCAGTCTTTCTTTCAAATCTTTTTTTATTGAAGTTTCAACATACATAGTGGTATATCAATGCAGTGAAATGAACATTGTAAAGATAATAAGCAGTGGAGTCAACCATGTAGGAGACACATAACATAACACATAACTGGCTGGGGATGCGTGATCCCAAGAAAGAAGATATAACAGATCATGTGATAAAATGAACAACTGCAACAAACCAGTTGGTAGGAACATATGTATACCAGAAAGGGAGGAGAAGGGAAAGAAGGAGGAGGGGAGCAGGGTATCAGTCAGGAAACATCAGAGAGCGCAATCAAGAGGTGGTTAATGGGCATGCGTATTGGTGTACCAATAGTGCCAGGGGTCCCATAGGTTTAACAGGTTAGCATAAGTGGGTTTCACACGAGATAAAACAGTTTCAGAGGTAAAGTGAGTCTGTACCAATGTAACCACTTCTGTAAGTGTAGGGGGTACTGACATTTTCCATTTTCTAGCGATCAGCAGTCTTGTTGCTAGGAGGATGTGTGTCGTCACCAGTCGGAGGTCGGGTGGTATATCATCAATAGTCAGGTTTAGAATAGCTAGTTGAGGGGTCAGTATCACTGGGACACGGAGTACTTTCCGCAGCAATGATTCAACGTCAGTCCAGAGACGTCGTATGTGAGTGCAGGACCAAAAGATATATATGAGGGTACCCAAAGAATTGCACTGTCTCCATCAATCGCTTGAGGAGTGGCTATAGAACTTAGCTAATCTGTGTGGTGTCAGATACCAGCGCATCAACAGTTTCTGAGCAAGCTCCCATAGGGAGGTACAGGATGTGTACTTGTATGTAGATTTAATCGCCCTCTGCCATTGCATGTCTGAGAATGCAGTTTGGAGATCATTTTCCCAATCAGTAAGTGGTTTTGTTTTTTGAAAAGTGTTTTTGTCTTGCAGAGTGGAGTATATAATTGATGTACCTTTGGTGGTATGCCTGTCTGAGAAGAAATAGTTCCATAGACGTATGGGTAAAGAGCCTTCCAGGGAAGGGTTAGCTAGTAAGCATCTCCGCAATCTGTAGTAGGTGAAGAAGTCGGGATTCGCAACCTCAAAACGTTCTTGGATACGTAAGAACGAGTCGGTCGTCGCAACAGTGCGAAGGTCCGATGTAGAGGACATATGGTTAGTTATCCAGGTCGGAATGTGTAAGTCAGGTGAGATTAGTTGTAACGTCTCAAGGGGGACAGGTATGGGTTTGATCAGGAGGTCAGTCCATTTAGAGTGGTGGATTGTCTTCCAAGCTTTGACTGTGGCCTGAATGGTAGGGGAGTAAATGTGGAGCAGCGTAGTGTTGGCGGTCATATGAAATAGCCAACTAGCGAGGTTCGGTCCGGGTGTCATAGCATTTTCTTTTTCACTCCACAGCGTACAGGGTGGTGCGGTGAACCAATCCTTCATCTGTGCTAGAATAGTCGCTAGGTAGTAGTCCCTAACATCAATTTGACCCATTCCACCCACTAGTCTATGTTTAATAAGCCTAGTATGACTACATCTAGACTTCTTGCCTTGCCATATGAATCTCGTGACGATGGATTGCAGTGAGTTAAGGTATGGTTTAGAGAGGGGTATGGGCAGCGTCCGAAACAAAACATTCTTGGTAGTAACATCATTTTGAAAGCTGCCAAGCGGCCTACCCAGGAGAATTCGTGTTTGGAGATGCTTGCAGTTTCGCGTATCAGCATTTGCTTAAGATTCAAGTAGTTATGTGGGAATAAGCCTTTCGGAGATTTGGTAAGTGTAATGCCTAGGTAAGATATTCCAGATTCTGCCCAGGGGTATTGGTATGTATTCCTGAGGAGATTACTCGTGATTGCGTCCTGACCTAGATCTAGAATATAGGATTTATGACTATTTGCTTTATAGTAGGATACAGCACTGAACCTTTGCAATAGGAGTTGTACTGAAGCCAGGGAGGAAAGTGGGTTTGTGATCATCAAAATTACGTCGTCCGCAAATAAATTAATTTTGTGGTTCACAGCTCCCACTTGGAAGCCTGTAATCTTGGAGCTGGACCTGACGTGTTCGGCCAGTGGTTCCATTATTAAATTGAATATGAGCGGGGACAACGGGCACCCCTGTCGGGTACCATTGGAGATAGAAAATGGTTTAGATAGCATTTCAGACGTGTAGACTTGCACTGAGGGGGAGGAATACAAGGCCAATATAGCAGACAGGATGTGTCCTTGAAATCCAAATTTGAGGAGAGTTGCTTTCATATAGTCCCAATGCACTCCATCAAACGCCTTCTCTGCATCCAGGGAGAGGAGCAGAGAAGGCGTTCAGGTGGACTCAGCTGGATGAATAATATGTTTGTCTCCCTTTTCGTGAAACCAGATTGGTCCCTATGAATGAGAAGAGGCATCAGGTCTATTAGTCATTTGGCGATAAGTTTGGCATCAATTTTTGTATCTAGGTTGAGGAGAGAAATTGGTCGGAAATATTGCGGGCATGTGGGTTCCTTACCTGGCTTCGGCAGTGTGACAATTAGGGCAGACAACATTTCAGGAGGGAGAGAGGAGGACGAGGCGGCGTCATTACATACCCTAGACAGGAAAGGGGAAAGGATCATACCAAATCTTTTATAGTACTCACTAGTGAGTCCGTCGGGGCCTGGGGATTTGTTTGAGGGTAATTTAGAAATAGTGTCCATAATTTCCTGGAAGGTGAAAGGGGCATTTAGCGACTCAAGTTGATCCGCGGATAATGAGGGGAGGTTGATCTCCTCAAGGAACGAAGCTATATCGGGTGGGGAAGGTTGTGGCATCGAGGCATAATTTTTTAGATTGTAAAGATTGTTATAGTAGTGGCGGAAGGCATCAGCAATGTCTGACGGGTCAATACGTTTTTGATTTGAAGCGGGTGGTAAAGGTGGGGGATTTTGGTTTTAGAGTGATGTCCTTTAAGTCTATTGGCCATGGCTTTCCCTGCCTTATTGCCAGTGGAGTATAGTTTGGCTTTGAAGTGGGTATGGGCTTTTTCAAAAGAGTCTAACAGGTGAGATCGTAGCTCTTGCCTAAGGAGGCCTAGTTTGGTTTTGGTATCGTGGTCAGGGTTGGATTGGTTTTGTCCCTCAAGGGTTTTAATCTCAGATGTAAGGGCATCCAGACGCAGTGATTTCCTCCTCCTCTCTCTACCTCCCAATTGAACAAAAATTCCCTTTATGAACGCCTTGTGGGCATTCCAAAGAACCGAGTTATCCCCCACAGAGCCATCATTAAGGGAGAAAAATTCCTCCAAACGTTCTTGGACGTAGCCCGAGTAAATCGGGGAGTGGATGAGTGTGGCATTAGCACGCCAAATCTGCGTAGCGGAAGTGGCTAATGAGTCATTGATGGTTAGTGCGACTGGAGCGTGATCCGACCACGTAATGGTAGAAATTTCTGAGTTTGATATTTTGGGCAGTGTCCATTTGTCCACCAAGGAATAGTCAATTCGGGTATAGGAGTTGTGACGTGGTGAAAAATAAGAATAGTCCCTTTCGCTGGTGTGGTGGCAACGCCACACATCGTACAGATCATTGGTTTGTATGAAGGAGCCCATGGGTGACCGGAGTCTACTAGATCTGGACGAAGTATCCATGGAGTTGTCGGGAACTATATTGAAGTCACCGCAGATGACAAGATGACCGTGTTTGAAGCGTGTTATCTTCTTCATGAGCTTGTTTAGGAAACTAATTTGTTTCGTGTTGGGAGCGTAAACCGTTACAATTGTATACCTGGTGTTGTTTATGGAACAGTCCAGAGCTAGGTACCTGCCGCCAACATCGACCAGGCTATTATGTAGCGTAAAAGTCACTGTATTTTTGATGGCTATCAAAACTCCATTTTTCTTATCAGGGCCCGATGCCCTGAAAATGTTGGGAAAGGTCCTGTTGGTGCAGGTGGGTTCTGCAGAAAGCTTGAAATGGGTCTCTTGTACACAGAGAACGTCGCAAAGGGAGGTTTGCGCCGTCCTCCATAAAGAGGATCTTTTAGCAGGGTGGTTAAGGCCTTTGGCATTTAGAGATATGAATTTCGGCATGGTAGCTTGTGTGGTGCGGCAAAATACAGGAGTGGTAGTACTTACAGTTCATGGGCGTTAGGCTGCAGGTCAATACGGAAGTCTGTGGTATTTCTGGAAGTCGAGGATTAAGGGAGGATGTGTTCCTCAAGTGTGTTTAGGATCTCAGATGACTAGCGCTCTCCGGGGCAAGAACAAGAGGGGAGAAAAAATGGAGGGTGACAATTAATAGAAGTAAATAAAATAAAACAATAAAAGAATAAAATAAAACAATAAAAGAAATAAGTAGGGCAAATGGGAAAAATGAGGATCAGTAGTGTGGTAAGCGGACTACTGAAGTCGTACGGAGGTATTAGTCCGTGGGTAATCTGCAACGAGCAGGCACTGACCGGAGTGCTTAGGTGAGCTGTAGAATAAGAAAGCCGCTAACCACACATTCATCTGGCGGTGCTGGCGTGGGGACCGTTTGGCTCTCATCAGCGTGGGACACCTGCATTGGAGCTAGTGCGTCCGGGAGAATTTTCCACTTTCTGAGTAGTTGTATGCCCTCTTCTACAGAATGAATACTGTGTTTTACTCCATTCCTGTTAACCAGAAGTTTGGTTGGGAAACCCCATTGGTAAGGGATCTTGTGGTTATTTAGTGGCTTGGTAATGGTTTGAAGTTGACGCCTCTGTTGGCGGGTGTATTGGGAGATGTCGGCAAACAGCTGCAGTTTCGCATACGGTGGTGGAAATTGATCAAGGCGTCTCGTTGGCGCCAGGAGCATGTCCTTGGCATGGAAGAAATGGACTCTCATGAGCGTATCACAGGGGACCGTAGCTGGGAGGTGCGGAGGCTTCGGTAGGCGAAGAATACGGTCAATTATAGTCTCCATTGGGGAGAGATTAGGCAGAAGCGTGGAGATGAGTTTCCTGGCGTAAGATTGTTTCTGGAATGCCGCGAATTTTGACGTTATTACGTCTTGACCTGTCTTCGAGTTCCGCCATCTTGGCTCGCACCCATTGCTGTATATCTCTAGTGTGTTCATGGGCATCCACCAATCGTTTTTCAACATGGTTCAGTTTTGACCAAATATGAACCATGTCTGATCTGAAAGCAGAGATCATCGCTGATATATCACTTTGTAGAGAGCTATGTAAGGAGACCAGCATCTCTTTCAGCATGGTGTCAATCACTGGCTGATTAGCGGTGGGGAAAGCTGCAATAGGGGATGGTGCGGGAGCCTGCGTGAGGAGACTATCTAGTGCTGGTCTCACCTCAGGCGCTGTGTCCTCCGTGTCTAAGCGCATCTGCGCTTTCGCTGGGCTGCCCTGGGAGGAAGAGGAACCCGATCCTGCATCGTGATTCCCGGAGGTGTTCTGGGGCAGGATGGACGGGATGTCTCCGTCATACAGAGCGGCGCAGGACCTGTCACCTCGCGGCGAGCGATCGCGGGCGCCATCTAGGCTGTGTCCTCCGGGCGCCAGGGCGAAGAAGTCCGTGAGCCTCCTTGGTGTCCGGTATTCTTTTCTTTTCCGGGAGGACCCGGACTGATTCTCAAGTGCGGGGAGAGCAGGTTGGTGCATCTCAGCTGCGTGGGTCAGCGGTAATAGAGAGAATTTCTCTGGTCAGTGCTGGAGCTGTGGTCTCAGGCAGCCATTCAGCTCAGCGGTTAGCCACGCCCCTCATAAACCAGTCTTTCAAGAAAGGCATAGTGCCCTCCCTGTTGAAAGAGTGCATAATCCAACCCATCCTAAAGAAACCCACCCTAGACCCCAAGGACCCACTCCACCGCCGTCCCATAACAGGCCTAAATGCACTCTCAAAGGTAATGGAGAAAGTAGTGGTACAACAGCTGCAACAGCATCTAGATACCCACAACCTACTTGATCCATTTCAATCGGGTTTCCGTCCCGGACACGGGACAAAAACCACATTGCTCAAAATATGGGACGACGCTCTCGAGGCTGCAGACGAAAGAGAATCTTGTCTTCTAAGCGCAGCCTTCGACACTGTCGACCACAAACTGACTCGGCTGGCTGAGGTAGCCAGAGTCGCAGAAGGCGATTTATCCTTTATTAACATTTATTAACGATTTATTAACAGTGAAGTTAGGACCTTCAAGGATCGCCTCTGTCGCCGGTGCTCTTCAATATCTATCTTCGCCCTCTTTTTGAAATCATCAGCAGCCAAAAACTGCTTTATCACTCATATGCAGACAATACGCAACTGTATTTCCGCATTTGTAACAAAAAGGATCACCATCTTAATCTAGAGACATGCCTCTCTTTGATAGAGAACTGGATGACAAAGAGTTATCTTAAACTCAACGGAGCGAAAACAGAACTTCTCCTGTTTCACGCCAAGCGTATGAATCAACCTGCAACAACTTGGATACCCCCGCCCATTCTGGGCAAAATCATCACCCCTAGTGCCAAAGTCAAAAGTCTTGGGGTCATCTTCGACTCCTACATGACAATGAACGCACAAATAGGGTCAGTAGTCAGTGGATCTCACCATCTGCTGCGCCTACTACGCAGACTTACTCCTTTCATCCCCAAAGAAGACATAGCGGTCGTGGTGGGAGCAATTGTAAACTCAAGATTGGACTATGCAAATGCCCTTTACCTCGGACTCCCGAAGTACCAAATCACTCGTCTGCAAGTCGTTCTGAACACGGCCGCCAGACTTGTGACTGGGAAAAAACCCTGGGAATCAATCTCAGCTTCACTAAGAACCCTTCATTGGTTGCCAGTAAAAGACAGAATTGCTTTTAAAGCACTCTGTCTAACGCATAGATGTATCCATGGGAATGCTCCCCATTATCTATGCGAAAAAATAAAAGCTCATAATCCCAATCGCGTTCTGCGATCCACCAATCAAAATTTACTCCAGATACCGAAAGCCAACTACAAGTCCAAAGGAGAAAGAAGATTCGGGGGTCCAAGGTCCCAGACTATGGAACTCTTTACCAACCACCATTCGGTTGGAGGAGAATCACTTAGCATTCAGGAGAAAGATCAAGACTCATCTCTTTTGATATCAAAGGAGACAGGAACAACAAGGGCCCAGAGGCGATTTAGTTTGCATGTGCTGCGCTATTTAAGTTTTCATTCATTCATTTATTCATTCATGGTGCCTGCGCATCAAGGTTCTGCTTTTTTTGGAAACTGGTGATGCACATTATGCACCGGGGGGGGGGGAAGCTTTTGTCACACGTCAATCACGGTCTCTAAATAAGAACGCCCACTCCTGCGCAATTCACTACCCGGAAGCCGGGGAGAAAATAACCTATTCGACGGTATGTAAACAGAAAAAAAAAAAACAGCATACTGCACATGTCGGCAGTATGCTGGATTGAATCGTATATACTTGTTTTTAGGGTGAACCCCCGCTTTAAGCCCTGTACACACGATCGGATATCTGATGGAATCTAATCCGATGGATTTTTTCGTTGGATATCCGATGAAGCTTACTTTCATCAGTCTTGCCTACACACCATCAGTCAAAAATCTGACCGTACCAAACGCAGTGACGTACAACACTACTACGAGCTAAAAAAGAGAAAAATTAAGTTCAATGCTTCCGAGCATGTGTCGACTTGATTCTGAGCATGCATGGATTTTTGTCCGAAGGAGTTCCACTCAGACGATCGGATTTTTCTATCGTTTTTTTATCCATAGGAAAAATTTAAAACATGTTCTATTTTTTTCATCCGAAAAAAAACTATGGGGTCGGTTTGTTTTTTATTGGACAAACCGATCGTGTGTACACGACTTAAAAGTTCACACAATAAAAGAATAAAAATAAAATGGGTAGATAAAATAAAGGCAAATAAAGGCGTATCTACCCCATAATTGGAAAAATCATGTGAAGGTTGTTTATGCACAGAAAAAAAAAAAAAACATAACACATACAAAAGAGCTAACACTTATGCCGCATACACATGATCATTTTTTGCGATGAAAAAAAAACGACGTTTTCAAAAACGTCATTTAAAATGATCGTGTGTGGGGAAAACATCGTTTTATGTCTTCAAAAAAACGATGAAAAAAAAGTTTGAACATGCTTGAATTTTTTGTGTCGTCTTTCAAAACTTCATTTTTTGTGTCATGAATTCAAAAGTGATGGTGTGTGGGCAAAACGATGTTGAAAACGACGTTTTTAAACCCGCGCATGCTCAGAAGCTAAGTTATGAGACAGAGCTTCAGTGGAAAAGAGTGCCGTCGAACGTGGTGTACGTCACCGCGCTTTGCAAGAGCATTGTAGAAAAACGATGGTGTGTATGCAACGTCGTTTTGGAAAATGAAGTTTGAAAAACGTTGTTTTGTTTCGTGAGATAAAATGACGTTTTTTTTTCATCACAAAAAGTGATCGTGTGTACGCGGCATTAGAGCCGGTTCACACTGGGACGGCATAACTTCAGGGGCGATTTGGCAAGGCGTCCTGTGGACAACTCGACAGGCGACTTGCAAAATGACTTTTGTATAGAAGTCAATGCAGGTCGCCCCGAGTCGCCCCCGAACTCGTACAACAATCTTTTTCTAAGTCCGACTTGCGTGACTCCTATTAGAAGAGTTCTATTGAATAGAATGGGACGTGACTTGTCAGGCGGCTGAGACGCCTGACGAGTCGCCCCAGTGTAAACCGGCTCTTAGGACTAACAGACAAGTAGCTAACAAAAGCAAGACAAATGCATATACAGTAAAACCTTGGATTGTGAGCATAATTCATTCCAGAAACATGCTTGTAATCCAAAGCACTTGTATATCAAAGTTTCTCATAAGAAATAATGGAAGCTCAGATGATTCGTTCCACAACCATTTATTCATAGGTCTTTCAGTTTAGAGTCCATATAAAAAGATTATAGCAATGTGATTGGTTGTGTAACCATAAAATGTCCATCCACATATTGAAGACTTCACAAGGGGATCAGAAAAAAAATCCAGCAGGAGCTCCAGAGTATAAAAGAGAAGAGAGGCGCCTCTAATGCCTTGTACACACAAGTGGAATTTCCGACGGAAAAGGTCAGACAGAAGCTTTTCATCAGATATTCCGTCTGTGTGTGTGCCCCATCTGACTTTTACCATCTGAAATTCAGACAGAATAGGATAGAGAACATGTTCTCAATTTTTCAGATGAAAAACATTTCTATCGGAATTTCCATTCGTCTGGATGCAATTCTGACGGACTAAAAACCGCGCATGCTCAGAATCATGTTGACGCATGCTCGGAAGCATTGAACCTCATTTTTCTCGGCTTGTCATAGTGTTGTACGTCACCACGTTCTTGATGGTCAGAATTTGGTGTGACCGTGTGTGTGCAAGACAGCTTGAGCGGAATTCTGTTGGAAAAACCGTCAAAGTTTATTCCGACGGGAAAACCGGTCGTGTGTGAAGGGCATAATGCTGTTTTGCATACACACTGTCACACCAAATTCCGACTATCCAAAATGCAATGACGTACAACACTATCATGACCCGAGAAAAATGAAGATTAATGCTTCCGAGCATGCGTCGACTTGACTCTGAGCATGCATGTTTTTTATCTGTCTGAGTTCCATACAGACTAACAGAATTTTCCGATGTTCATGTTCTCTTTCCAAGTCCGTCGGAATTTCCGAAGGAAAAACTCGGCTGGGGCACACACACGGTCGGAATATCCAATGAAAAAGTTCTGTCTGACTTTTTCCATCAGAAATTCCGAACATGTGTACAAGGCATTAGTGTAGCAATATGGTTACATTTAATAGATACAACATTTAGCAACTGTGTTATTGGCTGATTCAGATGCCCCTTATTAAAACTTTTTTAGAAATCCCATTTGTCTCAGTTTTAAACTTTTGAAATAATGGAAAGAGGACAAATCCTTTTTTTTTTTGTTTTGTTTTGTTTTGTGGCATTATGTATTTCTAATGTGTTACATATAATTTCAATCTAGGTGTTGCTGAAAAGTAACTTGATATCCTAAAATGTTTTTGTGCATTTTTAAAAGCTTCTAAAAGAATGACTTCTAAAGATGTCCCAACAAATGATGATACTGTATCAAGCTCTGAACCCCCAGCAAAGAAAATAAGACAAGAAGACGGAGAAGTTCCAGGACCGTCACATAACACTGAACAGAATGTGCATAAAAAAAGAAGACCAAGTTCATCCCAAGAAGAGCCAAAACAAGGTAACAGATAATCATATTACATTACAAAGAAATGACATTGATCTGCATATTTTCCTGATGCCACCAGTAACTCTGCTTGAGTCTCAGGCCCCGTACACACGACCGATTTTCTCGGCAGAATCCAGCAAGAACCTCGATGGGAGACGTATTCTGCCGAGAAAACCGGCCGTGTGTATACTTTTCGCCGAGAAACTCATCGAAAAACTCGTCGAGCCAAAAAGAGAGCAGGTTCTCTATTTCCTCGTTGTTCAATGGGAAAATTTGGCTCGACTAGCTTTTTGACTGCCGAACTAGGAACTCGACGGGGAGAACGATGAGTTTTGCCCGACGAGTTTCTCGGTCGTGTGTACACAGCCTCACTCTTTTCATGTTTCAGGAATGCCACATTAAATTCAACAAAATGCGAAAAAAAAGGTAGAATCCAAACCAGCCCAGATAAAAGCAAAACAAGGTAACAGAAAAATGTCGGTATTGCATGATGATGAAATGACATTGATCTGTATATTTCCCAGTCATACAGTACAGGACACAGGTTCTTTAATCATTACAGTTGGGTTATGTGTAGCTACCTTCAGATGATTGGACATTGGCAAAAAAGAAGCTGCAGGGACATCCCTCTATATAACCCCTTCCATTCCCAATTATGCTCAGTTTTTTGTGAGTGTGCTTAGATGATGGACCTCTTACCTTTATTGAGAATCTTACCTTCTCACTATGAAGGTTTTTTCTCTCTATTTCTCTCGGATGGTGATGTCCACCAAGATGACTCTTCTTCTTTTTTTTTTAACCACATTCAGCTTCAGCCAAGCACAAGAGACCAGCTCATGGTATAATGCTCTTTTCTGTCTCTGTAGTAGGTTTGCATCATTTGTGGTTAGTCTTTTTCCATATCTTATTTATCTTTCTGTGATTTTTTTTTTTCCCCCCTTCCTTCTTTCCCCCCCCCCCCCCCTTCACCTCCCCTCCCACCCCCTCCCCTCCCATCCCCTCCCCTCCCACCTCACCTTTATTTGCTATTCTCATTCTCTTTATCAAACAATTTCCTAATCTCTCTCATTGTTCTTTACATTTCTACCCTTAAATTTTCTGCGTAACTCCATGTTTTTTTAAAGATTTTCCAGTTTTCCCATTTTTTATTTTGGCTAATTCCTTCGATGTTGTTTCTGAGATCCTCCATTTCATATGTTTCTTCTACTGCGTCGATCCATTCCCATACCATTGGGCATTCTGTTTCCTGCCACTTCCTGGGTATCAATCTCTTCGCTGAGTTCAATAAGTGTGGAACCAGGGATTCTCTATATTTTTTGATCCCTTCCCCTCCTCCATGAAAAAGAACCGTCCATGGATCTCTTTTAATTTTTATCTTCGTGATTTCCTCAACTAATCCAGCAGTCAGCTGATTGTCCGATCTTAAATTTACTTAGTTTTACTGGTGTATTATACCATCCCGATATGCATTTAAAATTCATTTCGGCCGTCCGACTATCTACTGCCGAGGTATGGGTCAGTCTTAGGATTCTATCTATTGTGCTCTTATCTCTGTGGGTCCCTAATTCCCTTTCCCAGTTTTTAATGAATGGAGGTACCTCTGGTTCTTCAAGTTGTAATAATATTTTATATAACCTTGACATAGTTCCTTTAGTTCTTTCTATAGTACATAGTTTCTCTATGTCTGTCAACTGATCTTCAGTTCTGATCGGTTGAGGTAATGTTTGGATGAAATGGTTTAGCTGTTGGTACCTCCAGTCATTCAATAACATGGGATTTTCTTCTTGTGTTAATTCCTCTAGTGCTATTAAATGCCCGTGATGCAGTACATCCCTTAATTGTGCTCTATCATTTTTAATCCAATTCCCTCCTACCTCTTCTTTCCCCGGTGAAAAATAATCATTATTCTTTAGTGCTATAAGGGGTGAATTATAATTTTTATCTATTCTTTTTTGTGTACTATCCCATATTTTAAGTGCATTCCTTGTTATTTCATGTGTATCAGTGTCAAGTGTCCTGAACAGTGGGGGATTCCATATTATTTTATCTTGTTTCACCTTTGCTATTGTATTCTCAAGACTGACCCATCTTTTTTCCTCGTTTCCCCTCGCCCATTCCACTACTCTCGACAAGATTATGGCTTCATAGTACATTTTAATATCTGGGATTGCGAGTCCCCCTTTGTTTTTGGTTTGTCTAAGGGTCTGGAGTGAGATCCTATGTTTCTTACTCCTCCATATATAATTCATTATCAACTTTCTGAGGATTTGCAACAGTTGTTTAGGCAGTTTAATGGGCAACATCTGGATCTTATATAGGATTTTTGGTAACAGGACCATTTTACAGAAATTAATTCGTCCCGACCATGAAATTGGTCTATTTTTAACTCTATTTATTTCCTTTTTAATTTCTTCCAATAGTGGGACGAAATTAATTTCATACATTTTTTTTCCGTCTTTGCTAGCTGAATCCCTAAATATTTCAACTCTTTTACCCAAGGGAATTTATATTTTACTCTTAATGTTCGAGCTTCTTGCTTGGGGACATTAACATTAAGTATTTCCGTTTTATTTATGTTTATTTTGAAATTAGACACTTCCCCATATTGTCCACAAAGCTTTAATAGGTTCGGGATTGAGATTTTAGGATTACTTAAATAGAAGAGCACGTCATCTGCAAAAGCTGATAGTTTGTGCTCTTCTTTTCCTATTTTAAGTCCTGTTATTTCTGGACATTTACGGATCCTAGACAGTAGGGGTTCAATAAATAATACAAATAGTAATGGTGAGAGGGGGCACCCCTGTCTTGTTCCGTTTTTCATAGTGAAAGGGTGCCACAGGTCACCATTTATTTTTATTCTTGCTGTTGGGGCCTGGTATAGGGTACCAATCCACTCCCGCATCCTCTGTCCGAATCCCATTCTTTCAAGGGTTTGTGACATTAATCCCCAGTCTACCCTGTCGAATGCTTTTTCAGCATCAATCGACAGGAGTAGACCGGGGTGTCCACAGCTTTTCATTTTGTGAATCAAGAGGAGCGCCCTTACCCCATTGTCTTTCCCCTCTCTTCCTTGAATGAATCCTGTCTGGTCTGGATGAATCAGTCCCGCCATCTCCTGTTTAATTCTCTCGGCCAATACCTTTGCGAATAATTTTAAATCTATGTTCAGCAGAGATATTGGCCGATAACTCGAACAAAG
Source organism: Rana kukunoris (assembly GCA_029574335.1). Classification (NCBI taxonomy): domain Eukaryota; kingdom Metazoa; phylum Chordata; class Amphibia; order Anura; family Ranidae; genus Rana; species Rana kukunoris. The sequence goes on along the minus strand of CM056054.1, from coordinate 9,333,748 downwards.
TTTGGAGTCCTTGCCTTCCTTTGGAATTATGGTTATAATTGCCTCTGCAGCTTCTTTACTTAAAAAATAATCTTTCCCTAGCCCGTTAAAATATTGGCATAATCGTGGTAGAAGGATCTCTTTGCATTGTTTATAATATAGGGTAGGTAGTAAGGCCATCTGGGCCTGGACTTTTACCTGATGACATGCCTGCCAAAGCTTTCTGTATCTCATTTTCTGTGATAGGCCTATCCATTACAAGTGTCTCTTTCGGATTTACTGATGTAAGTTCTGCTTCTCGTAGGAAATCTATAATTTTTTTTTCCTTTTCTCCTTTTTCCATTTTTTCTGTTCTACTGCATATAATTTTTCGTAATAGGCTCTAAAGGCTTCTGCTATATTTTTTGTTGTGTATACCACCTCTCCTTGTACATTTTTGATTTTTTCAATGTAGTTCTTGTTTTTTTTTTTCTGAACCATCTTTGCCAAATGTTTACTGGTTTTGTTTCCCCAAGTATATCTTTCTTTTGCTATTATATGGAATTCTCTTTTTGTTTCCTGAAAGAGTAGATCTTTGAGTTCGTTTTGTTTATTTACTAATTCTAGATATACTTCTTGTTGGTTCACCCCTCTTTTATGTTTTTGTTCTAACTTAAGTATCTCAGTTATTAAATTATTCTTCTGGAGACTCTTTTCTTTCTTTTTCCTTGCTCCTTCTGCTATCATAGTACCTCTAATTAGAGCCTTATGGGCATCCCATAGTGTTGCTTTCGATATTTCGCATGTGTCATTAATTTGGAAGTACTCCTCTAAGTCCTTTTTAATTCTAATTAAGCTGATCTCATCAACTACTAAATCCTCATTAAGTCTCCATGTTCGTGATGTTCTCTGGTTGCCCGAAATGTTTAGGGTAATACATATTGGGGCGTGGTCAGATATGGTAATAGGCTCTATCTTTGCCTCTATCACTCTTTCCAATAGGCAGTGATCAGCAAAGATATAGTCTATACGTGAGTAACATTTATGTACCGGGGAAAATAAAGTATAGTCCCGCGTCTCCGGATTCAATACTCTCCATGTGTCTAAAAGTTGGTTTCTATGGAGGCTTTTTTTAAAAAAATTTAGATTTCTTGGCTGTGTATTGTTGATTCCTTCTGTTCTACCTATTCTATCTACTATAGGGTCCATGCAGAAATTTAAATCACCTCCCATAATAATCCTCCCTTTTTTAAAGTCCTCCAGTTTACCCAATATGTCTATTAAGTATTTTATCTGATTCGTGTTGGGAGAGTATATGTTCACCAGAGTGCACTCCATATCTTCTAATTTCCCTTTTACAAAAATAAATCTTCCCTCAGGGTCTGTTAATCTTTCATATAACTGAAATCTGACCTCCTTAGATATTCCTATGGCTACCCCCCTGGCACGTTTTGTCACGGTATCTCCATAGTACCAAGTTGGATAGTCTTTTGAATGTAACTTAATGTTAGATTGTAATGTTAAATGTGTTTCCTGTATGAAAGCTATGTTCGTTTTAATCCTTTTCAGTTCCTTCAATATTTTATGTCTTTTAACGGGATTATTAAGGCCCTTTACATTAAATGATACACATTTTAATATTGGCATCTTATCCTATTCCCTTTTTTTTTTTTCCCCAGCAAATTTGGTGAGATGGGTCCCCCCTCCCTCCCTCCCCCTTCCTCCCTCTCTCCCTTCCTCCCTCCCCTCTCCCCACCCTCTATTCCCTCCCCCTACCTCCCTTTTCCCTAATGACCATCTCCAGGCCTCTGAACCTACCATCTCCCCTTGGTTCAGTTTCCCCGAGGTGGGACCTACGCGTACCCCCTATCTAAAATGATAGGGGTAAACTCTTTTCTACTTAAGGGTGTCAGGGTGGTCTCCCTCACCCATCCCTCCATACCATCCCCCTTTGCTAACTCCCCCCTTTAAGTCCATCCCAGTAGTTCTGGTATCAGAATATCCATTCTCTTACAGAAATCTCTTAATTCTTCAGGAAATCGTAATGTCGCTGATTTGCCTTCTTTTGTTGCTACAAGACATGCCGGGAATCTCCAGTTATATATAATTTTCTTGTCTACAAGCAATAGTAAGAGAGGTTTTAAGAGTCGTCGCCTAGCTAGGGTTTCTGCAGATAAGTCTGCATCTATCTGTAAAGTAGATCCTCCATAAGCCAGGGGGGGCAGGCCCCTCAATTTCTTCCATAATTCGTCCTTCTCTTCAAAGGAGAGGAATCTAACTATGACATCTCTAGGCCATTCCGTAGCTGTTTTTTTTAAGTTTTCCTATACGGTGAACTCTCTCTATCCTGATAGAATTCTCAGATGTTTTTTCCAGTACCGGATTGAAAATTGTCCACATTATTTTCTTCAGATCTTCCCCTTTTTCTTCTGGTACTGCTTTAATTCTCAGGTTTTGTCTCCTGGCCCTGTTTTCCTGGTCTTCTAACTTATAGAGTATGTTCCTTTGTTGTATCTGTAGCTGGACTACTTGTTCCCTTAATTGATCTGACTCTTGTTCTTGTTTCTCTGCTCTTTCTTCTAGTGCTTCTACCCTAGTAAGAAGATGGCCGAAATCTGTCCTAAGGCTTTGTATTTCTCCTTTTATCACGTTTTCCAACCGCAGCAGCATCTTTTCCATGTCCCCTTTTGTTGGGATTTGTTTGTCAGGTCTCTGTTCTTCCATTCTACTTGTTTCTGAATCAATCTCGCTGGTTTCCTCTTCTCTTGATTCCTCTATTGTTCCCTCTTGGGTTGAGCTATGCGATTTTGTGGCGTCTAACTTTTTATCTGTTTTGGCTTGTAGGGTCTTTGGAGAGCCTGTGTTTTTTGTGCTTCCCCCTTTGGACATGTATTGTCTTATTGAACTTGTTGTGTTCGAACTACTTGGTGTTTTTGGGGTGTCACTTTTTGTCGCTCTGCTAGACATCCTTGACATATTTCCTTTCACCTTTCTGATTCTTTTCCCCAGTTTGGCGACCAGTTATCTTTGCCTCGACTTCTATCTCTACTGTTATTATTCAGCTCTTCTTATAGTAGTTTGTTTGATTTGCTGGTATGCGCCGGTCCTAAAATTGTTTGTATTCAGGTCTTCTTGGCCCTTTGGCGTGTCTCTCTTCTTGGCGTATGGGGCCCAGGAGTTAGTGTAATTTACACAGGATATTATCTGAAGGGCTTCCTTACACTCTCTGTAGGCCTTGGCGCAACACAGCTATCCGCCCCCAGCGATTTTCAATACAGCTCTTTTTATCCTAAGGTCTTTGATCTCTTGTTACTACCTTAGTCTGTGGTTATATAGTCCTCTATGGGGCTTGATAGAACTGCCCCCTTTAAATGGAGTCCTTTTGTTTGTTAAATCTATTTCCACAGCTTTTTCCTTACCTCCACCTCGAAGATATCACTGCCATATACGGGACCCGGTATATGGTATCGCCACTCACTGACTTGGATAGGTACACGCTGGGTCTCTTTTTCTGCTACTCGGCTTGATACTTTTTAGGCCTTGTGTAATAGAGTGCCTTAAACTAGTATGTCCCCCATAACCAGATTTTCTTTTATCTTCAATACTGTGTTCAACCGTTTAATATTTCAACAGAGTGAACATTTGTCCCAATGTTAGTATATAGTATTTTGATGGTCAATATTATCATTTCCCTTTTACCCTCCACATGACATAACAAGACTTCAGTGGGGCTATAGTAGATAGAGTATCTTTCTTCGAGGTCCACCTCACGCAGGGGGCATAGGGGGGGAACAGGGGGGGGGCGTGTCTCCTAAGCCCCAATTCCCCCACTACTCTCTGTGACCCACATGCTCCAAGGTAACCAATGCGTTGCCTGAGTTGTTACAGACCCTTCTCTGTTGTTAGCTCGTTATTAACCTTTAACCTTTTTAACCCCTGTTCTATTCTCTGGTTTGAGGTTATCCTGATGAGAGTTCAGGGGGGTTTGGTCTGGCCTTCATAGGTAGCCTAATATTAACAGGCTATATTGCATAAAGTGGGGCCCTTATAAGAGCTCTTAGAGAACTAACACCAACACTTCTGACCCACAGTACTTTAAGATCCATCCCTCCAAGCCAAAAAAACAGGAGAATTGTTGCTGAGATCACATACAGTATATACAGTTTCCAGCTAGACGTAGGGGGTTTCATTGCCCTCTCCTGAGTACTTAGTCATTTTACATTTGTGCTGCATGTTAAATATTTCATACACAAACGATACTGTTGTCACTCTAGGCAGTTTGATCAATTGTTTAGGTACAGTACCTTTAAGATCTGCTTCTGTTGTCACTCTTAACCTCTAGGCAGTTAGATCGATTATTTAGGCACAGTACCTTTAAAATCTACTTCTTATACTACCTGTATCCTATGGGTAGGGGAGTCAGCTTGCGGGGATGCGCTGTGAACATGCGTTCCGTGGCGTGCTCTTATGGTGAGTGAGGGAGTAGCGGGTGTATTCCAGCACGAATCTCCGGTTTGTACTCCGCGCTCTACATCATCCAGCGCATCGGGTCAGAACAGTCTCTTCCCGGTCCGGTGTCGTTGGTGTAGCTTGCGGCTCCTCCGTGGCTCGGCTGGGCTCCCCGTCCTCCCTCTCTGTTCCGGAGACTCGGCGTCTTCCGCATCATGGCCACCCTTGCACCCAGACTGCTTTGCGTTCGCTGGTCCCGCCCTCCATTAGCGTGTCACGTCTTCACGTACACGCCATCCCCGACCGCTGGAGTGCGGCCCAATAATTGAAGATGACTCTTCTATTAAGATTCCAGCTGCACCATAGCCAATGTGGTTTCTAATGCTGCTCCTAGATTGGTTCCAAAGCTTTGGGAGCCATACACTGACCCTACTGGATGGAAGATGTTAGGTTGGTCTGCATGGGCATTGCTAGGTGCCAAAAAGACCAGGGGGTCGGTGGAGTGGCGCAGAGTGACCTACCTGACACACATACCCTGACCTACGTGAGTGTGTGTGTCAGTACACACACACACTGACATAACCTGCATACACTAACACTGACCTGACATGACCTGCATACACTGACCTGACCTGACTACACTGACATGACCTGACTACACTGACATGACATGCATACACTGACCTGACTACACTGACCTGACTACACTGACCTGACCTGACTACACTGACCTGACCTGACTACACTGACCTGACTACACTGACCTGCATGCACTGACCTGACCTGCATACACTGACCTGACCTGCATACACTGACCTGACCTGCATTTACTGACCTGACCTGCATTTACTGACCTGACCTGCATACACTGACCTGACCTGCATACACTGACCTGACCTGCATACACAGACCTGACCTGCATTTACTGACCTGACCTGCATGCACTGACCTGACCTGCATACACTGACCTGTTCTGCATACACTGACCTGTTCTGCATACACTGACCTACATACACTGACCTGTCCTACATACACTGACTTGTCCTACATACACTGACCTGACTTACATACACAATCACTGACCTACATACACTAACACTGAGTGACTTACCTCAGCCATGATAGAGATGCAGCCAGAGGCTTTGAGGAGGCTCAGGAGCCGAGGAGGAAAGGAGAGCCGATGAATGGAGCAGGGAGCTGGGATGTGGGGTGAGGCACTGGCGCGCCCAATGTGCCTGACCCTGTCATACAGATGCAGCCGGGCTCAGGAGCTGAGGAGGAGAGCCGCTGAACCAAGCAGGGATATGACAACATGGCGCAGCGGGCAGCATTGTAATTCCCGCCTTCTGAGCTTGCAGTGCCTATGATGGACATCACACGTTCCGCGGTCCCGGATTAAACCAGTGGGAGGTCCATCATAGGTGCTGCAAGCTTAGAAGGCTGGACCTGCTGTGTCTTCGGGCACACTCGGCAAAAGAATGGTCCCTGCTCGGTGGCGCTCGGGGCTACCAATTAACTTCTGCATGCCCGAGACTCGGGCTTTTCGGGTACCCATTTGGGGCTCCAGCCTCCCCAGCCCACCCCTAATGACGCCCCTGTTGGTCTGTAACATTGCTGCCAGGCACTGGATTATTCTGGGAGCACGAACCTTTGCGTGTTGTGCAGCGCGTGAAGACAGGGCACTTTAGGCCGCGTACACACGGAGGGACATGTCCGATGGAAACGGTCCGTGGACCGTTTTCATCGGACATGTCTCCTCGGGATTTTCGTCCGGCGGTTTGTAAACACCATCGGATCAAAATCCCCGCCGGCAGACAGCGCGGTGACGTGGCGGTGACGTTGACGCCTCCACGTCACCAAACCCGGAAGTAAAATGCTTCCGCGCATGCGTCAAATCCATTCGACGCATGCGCGGACAGTTCTGTCCGCTGGTTAGTGTACTAACCAGTGGACGGATCCGACGGACAGGTTTGTAGCGGACAAATTTCAAAGCATGCTTTGAAATTTGTCCGAAAGACAAACCTGTCCGCTGGCCCGTACACACGATCGGATTTGTCTGTTGAAACGGCCCCTCGGGCCAGTTTCAGCAGATAAATTTGATTGTGTGTATGCGGCCTTACAGGTCCAGGGCTATGGTCTGTCTGGACGCCCTAGCGTCCTCTCATCAGACTGTTGACTGGAGCCCTGTCCCCAAATACTCCTGCTGGGGTATGCCCATTATGGGGGCGAGGCCAGGAGGGGTTATATCCCCTGGTGTTACAGTACACCAGCCATCAATTAGTAAGTAGAGGACAGGAGCCCTTCAAACATTCAACCCATATGCCCTTATAGAATAAATCATCTGTGGGGGTGTGGGGTGGTGCCCTGAACATCCTTACAAGCATGGCAGATATTAAGTAAAAAAAGGTCAGGTGTGGTTGTTAGCTCAAGCTAAGCTCTAATAGGGGTGGTAATTTATCCACTCAGAGCCCTAGCGTCCTCTCCTCAGACTGTTGCCCCATATAAACACATTTTTTTGGCCACTTTGCTGGCCTTTCTGCCACTCCCGCTTTCTCATTCTTGTCCAGAGAAGAATGTTTTGCCACAATGTCAGATTTTATGGTCTTTTTAGTCTTATCAAAGCCATAGACAGTAGAGGTCACAGTTGTGTTTCTTCAACCTGCTCTCCTGAATCAGTCTTTGATTTTATCCTAGAGCCAGAAGCATTACCTGAGGAGGAGGTGGCAGTTGAGGATGGTCTCTTGAGGTGGCAGTTGAGGATGGTCCCCTCCACTAGTCCATTACCAGGCCCTTTGGGTTTGGTATGAATATTAAGGGGAACCTCAAACCAAAATTTACCTCGAACCCCCAAATTTCATACCAGGCACTTTAGGTCTGGTATGGATATTAAGGGAACCCTGCACCAAAATGAAAATGGCATGGGGGTCCACCCAAAAATCCATACCAGACCCTTATCCAAGCACAAAACCTGGCAGGCCACAGGAAAAAATGGGGGGACGAGAGAGCCATTCTCTTCTGAATCGTACCAGGCCACATGCCCTCAACATAGGAAGGATGTCCCCATGTTGATGGGGACAAGGGCCTCATCACCACAACCTTTGCCTGGTGGTTGTGGGGGTATGCAGGCGGGGGGCTTATTGGAACTTGGAAGCTCCCTTTAACAAAGGAGACCCCCAGATCCCGGCCCCCCTATGTGAATTGGTAACAGGGTACAATTTACCCCTATCATTTCACAAAAAATGTATCAAAAATGGTAAAAAAAAAAAACAGTAGACAGCTTGGGACAAGTCCTTTATTAAAAAAAAAAAATAAAAAAAATTCCAGCGATGTAAATCCATTCTCGAGTGGATAAAAAAAAAAAAAACCCCTGCCGACACAACCCGTCAAATGATGCTACACTGACAGCTCTTAAATAGTTGAGGGCAGGGCCACCTATGACATGTGTGGGTGACCCCGCCCCATCTGATGCAACGGGAAACCGCCATGGGGGCGGGGTCACCAGTACATGTCACTGGGTAACCCCGCCGCATTTCCCCATTGCGTCAGAGGGGCACATCACAGGTGGCAGCGCCCTCAGGTATTTAAAAGCTGTCACAGCAGGTGTAGTGTTATTTGGCGGGGGCCTCAAAATCGCGTCGGCATGTTTTTTTCCTCTGTATCCTCCGCTCGAGAATGGATTTACATCACTGGAATTTTTTTTTTTTTTTTTTATAAACGACTTGTCCCAAGCTGTCTACTGTGTTTTTTTTACAATTTTTGACACTTTTATGTGAAATTGTAAGGGTATCAATTTACATAGGGGGGGGTCGGGATCTAGAGGTCCCCTTTGTTAAAGGGGGCTTCCAGATTCCGATAAGCCGCACGCCCACATACGCCCACAACAACCGGGCAAGGGACATCCTCCCCATGTTGAGGGCATGTGGCCTGGTATGGTTCAGGAAGAGGGGGGCCCCATCTTTTCCTGCAGCCTGCCAGGTTGTATGCTTGGATAATGGTCTGGTATAGATTTTTAGGGAACCCCACGCCATTTTTTTTTTGTGGTGCGGTGTCCCCCTTAAAATCCATACCCGACCTGAAGGGTCGGGTATGGATTTTGAAGGGGACCCCTATACCATTTATTAGATTTTTTTTTATTATTTTACATTTTAAAAAATTGGCGCAGAGTTCCCCTTAATATCCATACCAGACCTGAAGGACCTGATATGGGATTAGGGGGGACCCCCAAGCAATTGTTTTTTTTACATTTTGGTTCGGGGGTTCCCCTTAATATTCATACCAGACCCAAAGGGCCTGATAATAGACTGGGGGAGGGGAAACGTATGCCATTTTTTTAAATTACTTTTGTCTGCCAGGACCCGACAATTCATTATAGCCACAAGTAGTTTTAAATTACTTTTTTTCCTTTAGAAATTTAATTTCTGTATCGTACACCGCGGGACACAGAGCTTTTAGTCATTGCATAGTGGGTTGTATGGTCACTAGTGTTGCTCAAGAATATTCGCATTGCAAATATTTTGTTACAAATATTGCATATTCGAGTATTCGCGAATAACTCGAATATCGCGGTGAATATTCGCTATTGCGAATATTCGTATTTTTTCAAATTTATTTTTAAAACAGATTACATCCTAGTGATCTCCATTGATGTCTAAATTGCTGGTTGCATTGCTGGTATGATTAGAGACCCTGGGCCGAGTAGCTGAGGCGATCCTTTTATGATGCCGAATATTCGCAATGCGAATATTCGTATTACGAATATTCGCGAATACTTTCTCTGCCCTTCTATTGCATCAGAGCCAATCAGAGTTCTCCTACCACAGTTGTCAGAGGTTAGCAACCTCCATAGAAACCAATAGGAACCTGCCTGCACGACCATTATATAAGATCACTCCCAGCAGTATTTCAGTGCAGATTCACAAGGTGGCTAGAGAGAGTGGAGTCCCATATTTCATTGTTTTTATTTTATTTTTATTTATTTTTACTGTAATTAATTTCATTCACTTTTTATAGATTTGTGTTCACATTGATATATAGCAGTTTATTTCTGTTGATCAGTGTAAAAAAAAAAAAAGAAACAATTGTGAGTCAATGGGGCTGATTTACTAATGAAGCTGCGCTGCGCCGGTACATGCCTTAATTAGTGCGCTGGATGAAGCCCTAATTAGGCGCATGAACCGGCTGCAGCAGCAGCGCAAAGCAATTGATTAGTAAAGCCGCCGCCGAATCCCTGTTAAAGTCTATGGGGGAAATCTTAATTGTGAATTTTAAAGGCTAATCTGCAAGTTTTGTCCTAAAAAGTGTTTGGGGACCTCAGTCCTGCCCCAGGGGACATGTACCAATGCTTTTTTTATTTTTTAAAACGGCCGTTTTTTCGGGAGCAGTGATTTTAATAATGCTAAAAGTGCAACAATAAAAGTGTAATTTTTCTTTAAATTTCGTACTATGGGGGGCTCTAATGTCAGCATGTGAAAAAGCGCATGTTTCCCGTGGTTAGAACTGTCTCTGCACAAAATGACATTTTTCAAAGCAAAAAAGCCGTTTAAAACTGACTCGCGGCAATAATGAATTGTCGGCTCCCGGCAGTTGCAGGAGAATTCATTCTTTAAAAAAACGAAAAAAAAAAAGCGTGGGGGTCCCCCCAAATTCAATAGCCAGACCCTTTAGGTCTGGTATGGATATTAAGGGGAACCCCGCCGTCATTTGTTTTAAAAAAATGACGTGGGGTTCCCCCCAAATATCCATAACCAGACCCTTCAGGTCTGGTGTGGAATTTAAGGGGAACTCCACAGAAGAAAAGAAGAAGAAAGAAGATAATAAAGGACTTGTCAAAAACTTGTCGTTTTTTACACTTGACACTTTTATTTTCTCGTGAAATGGTAGAGGTACAATGTACCCCATTACCATTTCACACAGGGGGGGGCGGGATCTGGGGGGCCCCTTTGTTAAAGGGGTCTTCCAGATTTCGATAAGCCCCCCGCCCGCAGACCCCCACAACCACCGGGCAAGGGTTGTGGGGAAGAGACCCTTGTCCTCATCAACATGGGGAAAAGGTGTTTTGGGGGGTACCCCAAAACACCCTCCCAATGTTGAGGGCATGTGGCCTAGTTCGGTTCAGGAGAGGGGGGGCCGCGCTCTGTCCCCCCTCTTTTCTGCGGCCGGCCAGGTCAACGTGCTCGGATAAGGGGTCTGGTGTGGATTTTAGGGGGGACTCCACGCCATTTTTTTTTTATTTGGGGTGGAGTTCCCCTTAAATTCCACACCAGACCTGAAGGGTCTGGTTATGGATATTTGGGGGGAACCCCACATCATTTTTTTTATAAATTGATGGCGGGGTTCCCCTTAATATCCATACCAGACCTAAAGGGTCTGGTTATTGAATTTGGGGGGACCCCCACGCTTTTTGTTTGGTGTTTTTTATGAATGAATTCTCCTGCAATTTCATTATAGCCGCGAGTCAGTTTTAAACAGCTTTTTACCTTCAGAATGTCACTTTTCACATGCTGACATTACACCGAGGGCCACCATCAGGGGGGTACAGGCAGTACACCTGTAAGGGGCCCGGGGGTCTGGAAGTGCCCAGATGCCTGGAGGCCCCCAGGGCCCCAGATGGTAACCCCTCTCTTTTTTTTATTTTTTTTATATATTTTTTAATATTTTTTTTTATGAAAGGGCCAATTTTATTTATTTATTTTTTTAGCAGTCCAGAGGTCCCCAGGGCCCCAGATGGTAACCCCCCTCTTTTTTTTTTATATATCTTTTTTAATATATATTTTTATTTTATTTTTTATTATTTTTATTATTTTATTATGAAAGGGCCCAGAGGGCCCCAGATGCCAACCTTTTTGCTTATAAAAATGTTTTAAACATTTTATATTTTCTTGTTTTTTTTGTAGATATAGATATATTTTTAGTAAAAGGCTCAGAGGTCCCCAGGGTTTGTTTTTTTAAAGTGTATTTTGTGCGTGAAGTCAAGAGAGAGGAGCTGGACTGCAGGAGTTGGGAGTAGGCAGACCCTCCCCCCGGAGGCAATCACCATCCTTCTCCATGCCCCTGGTGGCAATGGCGGTTGTGAGGGGGGGGCTCCCACTCACCCCGCCTTACCTACTCCACTTGGGAGCCCGACGGGACAGAGGGACTCCCCCTATGGGGGAGTGAGGGGGTCTTTTCAATTTCAGGCAGCAGCACCCCCCCCCTCCCATTCTCTGCTCCAGGGGGCCCATTCCTGAAGCTGTGTAAGGGGCCCCATAATTCCTGATGGCGGCCCTGATTTCCCCCCCCCCCATGGTACGAAATTTAAAGGAATTTTTCCCTTTTATTGTTGCACTTTAACCACTTCCATACCGCGCCTATTCTGGCACTTCTCTCCTTCATGTAACAATTATATTTTCTTCCTTGAAAATTACTCAGGACCCCCAAACATTATATATATTTTATTAACAAACACCCTAGGGAATAAAGTGGCGGCCATTTTTTCTTCCAAATTTCCAACGGTATTTGCGCCAAAAATTTATAAACGTTTTTTTTTTTTTTTTGGCTTTCAAAAAAAAAACTGCTTCATGAATGACAAAATAAGAAAGCAGTAAAGCTAGCCCAATTTTTAGGGATAAGGTGAAAGATGATGTTCCCCGAGTAAATAGATACCTAACTTGTCACGCTTTCATATTGCGCACACTCATGGAATGGCGCTAAACTTCATTATTAAAAATCTACATAGGCGACGCAAGACTTTTTTTCTCAGGTTACCAGTTTTGAGTTACAGAGGAGGTCTAGTGCTAAAATTATTGCTCTCACTCTAACGCACGCTATGATACCTCACATGTGGGGTTTGAAGGATGTTTACATATGTGGGTGGGACTGCATGCGTGTTCGCTTCTGAGTGCGAGCTACTAGGGACAGGAGCATTTAAATTACGTTTTTTTTTTTTTTTTTTACTTAATATTTTAATTTTTGCACTTGTTTGTCCCTTTTTTTGTATTATTTTTCACTTTTCTTTCTATTACAAGGAATGTAAACATCCCTTGTAATAGGACTAGTGTGTGACAGGTCCTCTTTATAGAGAGAGGCGGGGTCAATTAGACCCCACATCTGTCCTCCAGGCTGGAAAGCATGGAATTGGTAAAAAAATAACATCTCATGCTTTCAGCTGCAATCCTGTTCGTTCAGCACAGTGGTGTAGTGTGTAGCAAGTTCACCTAGCAGCAAAAGGGTTGCTGGTTCGAATCCCGCCCGTGACACTATCTGCCTGGAGTTTGCATGTTCTCCCTGTGTGGGTTTCCTCCCACAATCTAAAAACATGCTGTAAATTGTATCCTGTCTAAATAAGCCCTAATATGCAGTAGGATATTTAGGTTTTGTGCTGCCCTAGGCCTGACCAAATTTTGGCACCCCTAATAGAAAAATGACCCACCCTTCCTGTCAAGGCCACACCCTGTTTTTTTATGACCCACCCAGGAATTTTCAGGGGACACACACAAGTTCTGTGGGGGGGGGGACCTGGGGGGGCCCTTAATTTGCCTAGTTTTTCGATCACTTCCTGTTTGGCTATGGGGCAGGAAGTGAAGGCCAATCTCCCCAAACGGACAGGGATAATACAAAATAAACTGACAGAGCTTCTAACCCCCCCCCCCAACTCTATCCAAAATGAAAGAAAACAAAAAAATAAAAGTGATGATTATTGTTCCAGTTTAACCCCAAATTTCAGATCATTCTATTGAGAGGCTTAAGAAAATATAACCATGCCAATAGGCCAGGATCCAGCGTTGCTAATATGTATGAATGTGTGTTAGGGACCCCCACAAACACCACCCAATGTTAAATCAAAAATGTTCTTGTTTGTTTTGGGGATGCCTGCACCCCTGATAGGGTAAAGACACCTCACACATGTTGTCACTTTCTACTTAATTCATTCACTTCCTGCCACATAGCCAAACAGGAAGTGAGGGAAGAACCTGAGTAATGTTTTGTTGGGGACACAGATCAATCTAAATAGTTTCCCATTTTGCAAATTGCATTTTGCTGTGTACACCCCAAATTAGTATAGATCTTGGACTTTGGGGTCCATTTACTAAAGGCAAATCCACTTTGCACTACAAGTGGACAAGCAAGGAAGAAAAATAAAAACTTGGCGGGATTGGAAGTAAAAACCATCAGTGCTTCCCTTCTGATTTTCATTGCCTACGCTTCTATTGCAGAGTGGCTTTGCCTTTACTAAACCCCAAAATAACTAATCATTTGGGGTGTACACTGCAGTGCAATTTGCTTAATGGGGACACTAGTTAGTTTGACCTGTGTCCCGAAGAAAAGACCATTGGTAGGGTTTTAACCTCACTTCCTGTTCAGCTGTGTGACAGGAAGTTTAGCCAATTTTAAGAAAAGGGACACAAAGCCCAACCTAAAAACACTAGCAGGGGTTCTAACACTCAATTGGCTTCCCTCAAACAACCCACAATTAGAATAGGATTGTCTTGTGCTAGTTTCAAGCACAGTGCTGTAAAACAGCACTTCAAGCCTGTCCACCAATACACCACGTCCCCCCCCCCCCCCTCCAAACAGGCCCTGTTTGCAGCTTTGCCTACATCTTGCACATGTGCTTTAAAAAGTCAGTCTGGACATCAATTCTAGGAAACAATACTTACCGCTTTGTCTTCCTTTTCTGGTGACTAAACATTTCATGCATACACACCAGGAAAGAGCTTAGAGACAAATCACACTTGATGGTTTAGGCCCAAACTATTTCAGCTGCAGCTGTTGAAATCCATAGCATGAAAAAAATATCACAAAACAAACTTCAAAATTTGAAAGTAATTTTATTGGTCCACAAAACAAGGAAAGCAAAACAAAAAATTACAAATAAACACACAAAAAAATATAAAAAAAACCTACAAACAAAAAAGACCAACGTTTATTTCATACAGTCATTGGAAAATAAATCATGCTTTGGAAATAACAGGATAGACCCACAGGATTAAAACATTAGTCATTAACATCTTGAGAAACATTTAGCAAAATTATGCAGCAGACAAAACATCAAAACTTGCTCCAAAACATCTCTGTTCCGCTCCGCCATTACTTCCAGCCAGCAAATCTGCCCCCTCTGAGGGGCAGCTGACACATGCACTATCCACGCTTTTTATAACATGTGTGCTAATGAACCAATTGGAAACACATGAAGAAATGTCAGCCTCTAGTTTGTGTGCACTTGTAACTGGTTACACCTGTTAAGGATGTCCTTAAATTACTAAGCCAAAAAACAAGGAGGAGAGACTGGGGAGGACGCTAGATATAATGAGACAAATACAACTGAAAGCGGCTATACAGGCAATTAGACCACGGGGGGAGATAACTCGTGAACTATCTGTTTTTGAAAAAGTTTGTAATAAAGGTGAACCAGTGAGGCACAGTTTATCGTATATGTATAGCCTCTTAGTAGAATCTGAAGCCCCGCAAGACTTATTATTTATCCAGGCATGGGAAAGAGACTTGGGGACCAGATTCTCGGAGACCCAGAAAGAAAAAATGTTTAGGTTTACTCACAAGGCCTCGTTGGCAACTAGATACCAAGAGGGGGGATATAAAATTCTAACTAGATGGTACAGGACCCCGGAGGTACTAAAACGGATGTTCCCCCAGGTGTCAGATCAGTGTTGGAGATGCGGGGAAGCAAGAGGCACCATGATACACCTATTCTGGGAATGCCCGAAATTAAAGGAATATTGGGAAATGGTAGTCGAAACAGTAAATGTAATCACTAAGGAGAATCTGAGAGATAACCCAGCTGCACTGCTATTAAATGACTTCCCAATGTCAACGGTAAAATATAAAAACTCACTGCTTAGGTATCTGCTTACAGCAGCAAAGGCCTGTATTCCATCTCTGTGGAAAAGCACGACATCTCCGACGCGACAACATTGGCTCGGTAGAGTAACAGAAATCCAGTCGATGGAATACCTGACAATGGGAATGAGAGAACAGGAGGAGAAGTATAGACAAGTGTGGGAGCCATATATCAACTATAGGGAGCAGAACCCTTGAGTGCGGGGGGAGGGAGGGAGAGAGAGAGAGAGAGAGAGACAGAGAGACATATTTAGGTGTTTTTTTTTTTTTTTGCCCTGTTGCTGGTGGCGACTATGGGTATCAACCAGGGAGCGGACCTGGTAGGGGAGGGGGTAATTGTAATCATAATATTTGTTGAGTATACAGTAAATTAACAACAAGATGTAATGATAAAAGCAAATGCTATCTGTATATCCCAAAGCTGGACTCAGTGCCTTGTTTGTATATGAAATATGAAAAAATTATAAAATAAAGAATTTATAAAAAAAAGAAAGATGCATGTCATTTTCAGGCTCAAACATCCAGCTTATTTTTCTAAGTGTTCGAGCATGCCCAGTTCACTCGAGATGCATTACCAGAATCAAATCTGCAATGGCGGATGAAAGCATTAGAGGTGTTTTATATTTTTTTGGTCCCCCTGAACTGATGCTTTACAACCTGAAGGGGAGGTCTTATAGAATTTTTACGTAACAAACATAAATAATAATAATTTAAACGCCCCTGTCCCTAGTAGCTCGCAGTCAGAAGTGAACACGCAGCATTTTTTTATTCTTCCGGTTACCAGTTTAGATTTACAGATGAGGACTAGTGCTAAAAGTATTCCTCTCGCTCTTACGCACGCTATGATACCTCACATGTGTGGTTTGAAGGATGTTTCCATATGTGGGCGGGCCTTAAATGTGTAAGTCCCGCCCCCACATATTTAACCGCAGTTCAAACCCCACATGTGAGGTATCATAGCGTACGTTAGAGCGAGAGCAATACTTTTAGCACTAGACCTCCTCTGTAAATCTAAACTGGTAACCTGAAAATAAATAAAAAAAAGTGTTGCCTATGGGTATTTTCAAAGCACACACTCCCCCATGTCGAGGGCATGTGGTCTGGTACGGCTCAGGAGGGGGGGGGGCGCTCGCTCGTCCCCACCCCCATTCCTGTCCGGCCAGACTGCGTGCCTGGGATAAGGCTTGGCTACGGATCTGGGGGGGAACCTCACGCCGTTTTTGGCGTGGGTTAACCCCTCACGTTCCGGACCAAAGCCGGAGAGCCTAGTATACCCCTGGGGGGAACCCGCGCCGGTTTCAAATTTGAAATTTGGCGCAGAGATTGCCGTGCGCCGTTTCTCGCAGTGCAAACACTGCTACGCCGCTTGGTATTTACCAAGAATTTCTCGGCGTACTGACAAAGCGCACGTAAAGCCCCGAAATCTCCCTCTGCGCATGCCCAGTATGCAAATGAACCTTCCGATGTTCTGGCGTACTTTGCAAGCGCACGGGGATCGCTTCTCAAAAGTCACTTTCACTTTCAATTCGGCCCGCCACACACGTTCAAACACATGTCACCTCACTTCCCCTGCATCACCCCCCTCCCTCCACTCATAAACTCCCGCCCGAATCCCCGATGTTTACATTACTAAATGCCGTACGCCAGCTCTGTACTGGCGAGCTGGTACGCCCTCTCCTGGGCGCATTAGGCAGTTTAGTAAATGAGGAAACACGCTGCACTGGCAGCGTGTTTCTTTTGTAAATGTCAAAAACAGTTTTACTCCTGCTTGTGCACCATGAGTCATGGCGCACAGGCTTGGTAAATCAGCCCCAATGTCTCCTTTAGCCCAGGTTTACACTGACAGCGGGAAGTAAATTGTGTGGGTTCAGCTGAGCTCGCACAATTTCATTCCTGCATGTCACTGCCGACTTCGGAGGCAACTTCAGAAACATCTGTGCAGGTTGCAGTATACAAATCGCACCCCGGTGTCGCAAAAAGTAGTACAGAAACTACTTTTGGAAATTTGGACGGTGCCATTGCCATGCGATTTGAGATGTCCAATCACTGCAATGTGAACCCAGGGTTAGAAGATTTCCCCTACCTTTGTTTTGGTGGCAACTACATTTTTTTTTATTACTCAGCACTTTCTGTCTTAGTAATAATGGTCACCAAATAGAAAGAATGAATTTATCCCAGTAGGACACAGATAGAATAACTCTTCTCTACACTAAAAATAAAACTGACTATAAATACTCCTCAAGGCTGATGACACACACAGGGGTCATTTTATTATTTTATTGCAGCAATTAAACCCCCCCCCCCCCCCCCCCCCCCCCATTTTGTAAAAGCGATCCCTTGCTAACAAGTTCATAACATTTTTATAGAGATTGTTCAGCGACCAAAATTAGGCAGCATACAGTATCTGCTCAGTGACAAAAGCACTAGTGACAATTGCTCCTAATTTTTATGAAATGTTGCTGATTGCTATTCCTGACCAGTGTGTGGATTGTGCTAACTTCTATACCAATTTGAATCATA
Source organism: Rana kukunoris (assembly GCA_029574335.1). Classification (NCBI taxonomy): domain Eukaryota; kingdom Metazoa; phylum Chordata; class Amphibia; order Anura; family Ranidae; genus Rana; species Rana kukunoris. The sequence goes on along the minus strand of CM056054.1, from coordinate 9,315,988 downwards.
CCACTCCTTATAGTGCCAAAAAGTTATTTTAAAGGGGTTGTAAAGACAAAAATATTTTCCTCTTAAATTAAAGTCTGACAGTAGCTGATAAAGTAAAAAGTAATGTTTTGCATTATAACTAGTTTGATATCTGTTGAAATTGAGATGTTTTATCCACCTCCATCACTCCTGAATCGTTATTCTCACTGACTTCCTGGTTTGCGGTGCGCATTCATTCTTGCTACATCACGGCCTAATGGGAACTACAGTTCCCATTAGGCTTAGCCTCCATGTCTGTGAGGGATAAGAGAGCATCTTCACGCAGGGCTGTAGTCATAGGGAGGGGGTGAGCACATTCTGCTTTCCACCATGCAAAACAACTCAGATGCTGGTGGAAAGCAAGAAGAGGAGAGACAGGAAATGGAATTTTCAAACCTGGATTACTGTATTTTGGAGGTCAAAAGGAAAAACAAGGTAAGTGATATTTAAATGCTCTAACTTACAGCAATCAATTGATCTAATAAAAAACGAACCTTTAGTGTTCCTTTGAGTAAAAATATATGTGTATTCCCTATTTATTATGAGGGATCCTTATGGATAATACTGCTAGCACCTCCTTCCTGATTAGTATGATGTATCCTTAATATGTACTATAGTGAACAGACCAATACAAATATTATATAAAAAAAGCTATCAACAAATTGTCAATAATCAAATCAACAAAGTGCAAACAAGCATAGAACCAACAAAGGTGCAAATGTATATATGGTATCATTCAACTTATTCCATTGAGTCCATAAATCAGATAAAGTGCAAATGCAAACAAATGGATATGAATAACAAAGCACAATGAATGTCCTTCGTGATTAATCAATTCCTTTCAATGCTGTTCCCATTTTGTGGTTTTAGTGCTTCTACTTCCACCCTTATAGTGCTTATACCACCAACTAATAAAAAAATGGTCACTCACCAGATGGATATGAGTGTGCACCTTAGGTTCATTACTAGATAACCACTCTGTTACAATAGGTCAGTCAGCAACATCTCCAAGCAGTGTGACACTCTATCTTGCTCTATTGTTTCTAATAAAAAAATGGATAGCCATCATGGTGTAGTACAGTATGTCACTACTTTTATTAAAATGTTAAAAAACAACAGCTATCACACTCAATTTTTATGGTGACATTACGCCGGCACCAAGTTGATCCAGCCTTGTACAATTGCTATGCTTAGCTACAAGTGACTTTTGGATAGTGGTTGGCAGCAGTGATCAGCAGCATAATGACACGACATGCAATAGGATGTATTTCTATGATCACCAGAGCACTGGAATTAAGGAAGACCTCTCTGGCACATGGTGTGTGGTCCTTTGGTAGGTGGTGAAGCAGCATTCCACTGGAAAGAGATCCTGGCTGTGCTGAAATTGCCCAAAAAAAGTGCAGCAGAAGAAGTTGTGAGCTTCACATTGTGTGTTCCAGGGGATTGAAATACTGACACCAATTTTGGTTATTCCAGACATGACTGACACCAATGGTTGGACACTGACAGCAATGCTGGGGGTTATCATTGCAGCTACTGACAGCATTGTTCATTGTAACCACTGACATTGATGTTGGGGGTTGTTGCACTGACAGTAATTCAGTACATAGGGTTACTATTGCATAGATAATCTAAAATATTGGTTGTTTATACAGAAATTCCAAATTTGCAAGAAATTGTGAAAAATCCTTTAGAGTTATTCAAGGAGGTTGAGGCCCGGCCTGCTTTATATAACAGAAATAATCCAGATAACACTAACCAGGAAGTGAAGAAGAAATTATGGGAAGAAGTAGCAAGAAAGGTTGTCAAGGTCTATAAACAACTGGATGCCAAAGCCAAAGAGGAGACAAGTAAGTACATAAATTAACCATATTAAGCCATTGTATGCCATTAATTTTATTATTATTATTTTTTTTTTCAGAAATTAACTGTTCATTTTTTTTTCTAGTAAAACTCCTGTGCAAAAAATGGAGAAATTTGGCAGATACTTTCCGCAGAGAATATAATAGAAAAAATACCAATTATCGTTACTATAAACAGCTTAAGTTTTTGGAATGTAGAATGGAGCAAAGGCAGTAAGTAAATAGCATAATTCCCCCCCACCCCTTTCACAGGGCCAAGTATTCCACTAACCTCTAACACAGAGACACCAATGCAGATGCCACATTATTTCTTATTGCCACTGACCCATGACTGTGATTAGTTAATGCATGAATGTAGTTTATAGATTCCCTCCACTGACCCCTGACTTAGGAGCATTTTTATTTTAACTGACCACCTAGGGGCATATTTTGTGACCTCTAACCACTGCAACTGTTTTATTGCAGAGAGGAAAAAAAAAATCAAGCTGCGGCAAACAAGACCAAGAAATCTGAGCAAGTCCTTCAAACTGTATCTGAAGTATCTTCACAGGGTAATGCAGACATGGATGAGAATTCTTTCCTTGAGTCATTTATTAAAAAAATGAGGCAAATTCCATCAAAAAAACAAATATATAGTGATAGTTGAAATGCACAAAATTCTCGAGAAGTATGCAAAGCCAGTTGTTTCAAATAATGATAATACCACAACTATGTAGTCATCACCTAATTCTTCCTTTTCTGCCTGTTCACATTTTGCTTGGCAGTAATTCAAGAATTTCAGTTAATTAAGTCAATTATCTTCAAACTTTAGTTCCCAATATTCTGCTTAGAATCCTGCACATAATTCTGGGAACTATAGTAGTACGAATCCCGTCAAAAATGTAAACCGGAGACAAGCTAATTTGTTAATGAAAATCAAAACCCTTGTTTTTTTTTATATTAGACCGTGTACTTTTTTTGTTGTGTGACAATGCTTAACCACTTCCATACCAGGCACTTACGCACCTTCCTGCCCAGGCCAATTTTTAGCTTTCAGCACTGTCGCAATTTGAATGAAAATTGCGCTGTCATGCTACTCTGTACCCAAACACATTTTTTATCATTTTGTTCCCACAAATAGAGCTTTCTTTTGGTGGTATTTGATCACCTCTGCGATTTTTATCTTTTGCACAACAACTAAAAAAAGACTGACAATTTTGAAAAAAATTAAATTTTTATTTTTTTCTGTTAATTTGTTTGTAAAAAAGTAAGTTTTCTTTTTCAATTATGGGAACTGATATGGTGGCACTGATGGGCACTGATAGGCGGCACTGATAGGCGGTGCTGATATGAAGCACTGATGGGCACTCATAGGCGGCACTGATGGGCACTCATAGGCAGCACTGATGGGCACTCATGGGCGGCACTTATGGGTGGCACTGATGGGCTTTTATAGGCGGCAATGATGGGCACAAATGGTCGGCACTTATGGGTGGCACTAATGGGTACTTATGGGTGGCACAGATGGGAACTGATAGGTGGTCACCGATAGGTGGGCACTGAGAGGTGGCACTGATGGACACTGAGGGGTGGCACTGATGGACACTGAGGGGGGGCACTGATGGCATTGCTGGGCATCACTTCAGTCAGTGCCCATGTTGCCAGTCAGTGCCCATTTGTGGGCATTTATTGTGCTCTTTTTTTTATTGTTTTTTTTTTATGGGGCCATGGTGGCTTCACTGGCTTTCCAGTGTGGGCATCCGAGGGGGGGCTGCGCAATCATCACAATCAGCACAAACCCCCCCTGTCAGGAGAGCCGCCGATCGGCTCTCCTCTACTCGCGTCTGTCAGACGCGAGTAATGAAGACCCAATCAACGGCTCTTCCTGTTTACATCGTGATCAGACGTGATTGGACATGGCTGATCACATGGTAAAGAGCCTCCGCCGGAGGCTCTTTACCGAGATCGGAGATGCAGGGTGTCAGACTATAACCCCGCATCACTTATCGCCGTGCTGCGCGCCCCCACAGGCACAGCCGTGCAGCGGCTGTTATCGTGCAAAAGACGTCCAGTCAGGATTTTAGAACCACTTCCTGGACGTTATAGTAGAATTCCAGGTTTACTTCAACTTTAAATATTTTATGTGGGCCAAGCTAGACTCACATTGGCAGTGTTTGTAAAGGTTATAGAAGGTTATAGAAGATGGCCTAAAATCATCTATAAAATAAAAACCGCAGAGGTGATCAAATACCACCAAAAGAAATCTCTATTTGTGGGGAAAAAAGGACATCAATTGTGTTTGGGAGCCACGTCGCACGACCGCGCAATTGTCAGTTAAAGTGATACAGTGCCGAATCGCAAAATGTGGCCTGGTCTTTAATCAGACAAATGTTTCAGGGCTAAATAAAAGTGGTAAAAGTGGGCACTCTTGTTGTTGTCTTTATCAATCAATCACGTTCCCAGAAAAGTCCATAACTCAAAACAACATTTTAAAGATGTAACACCCTCCTAGTTAGGTGCTGGTGTAGGTACATTTAGTTATGGCTCTCCTGTAATCAGTGGAGCTGCTTGTGATTACTTTAGTCTGTTCTTTGTCTCACCGGTTGCAGAATTGACTGCTTCCCCCTGTTTTCTGGGTGGTTCTGGAAATTAGTGGGTTGGGAGAGTCAAATCAACACATTTATTCAGTCCTAGCCAATCTGAGGGGGACGTGTCCAGATGGGGGCTCGGAGGGAGAGTAAATACTGTGAGACATGGAGCAAGGGTGTATTTTTTCCACAGGAGGAGGAGAATTCCACAGCCTTAAAGTGATACTATACTGACAGACGCGAGTGGGGAAAAGCCGATAACCGTCTCTTCTTGTTTAATTTGTGATCAGTCGTGATTGGACACGGCTGATCACGTGGTAAAGAGTCTCCGTCAGAGACTCTTTACCTAGATTGGTGTTGCAGGTTGTCAGACTGACACCCTGCACCAACGATCGCCGCGATGCGCGCCCCCTGGGGGAGCGCAGCGGCTCAATATCCTGATATTGAAACCACTTTGCCTACATCATTTTGTAATAGGGCGGGTGGCAAGTGGTTAAACGTACTCTTGATTTCCTCTACTATTATTTTGCTATTTAACCATTCCAGTTTAGAGGGATGAACAGTCGATAATAGTAAGTTTGTCAAAAATTCTTCACACATTTTAAGATCTAACCTACAGCGCATCCGGAAAGTATTCAGAACGCTTCACTTTTTCCACATTTTGTTATGTTGCAGCTTCATTCCAAAATGGATTCAATTAATTATTTTCCTCAAAATTCTACAAACAATACCCCATAATCACAACATGAAAGAAGTTTGTTTGAGATCTTTGCAAAACATTTTAAATGAAATAAATCCCATGTACAGAAGTATTCCCAGCCTTTGCCATCCCATTCAATATTGAGCTCAGGTGCCTCCTGTCTCCACTGATCATCCTTGAGATGTTTCTACAACTTGATTGGAGTCCACCTGTGTGGTAAATTCAGTTGACTGGAAGTTATTTGGAAAGGCAAACCTGTTTATAGAAGGTCCCACAGGTAACAGTGCATGTCAGAGCACAAACCAAGCCATGAAGTCCAAGGAATTGTCTGTAGTTCTCAGAGACAGGATTATATCAAGGCACAGATCTGGAGAAGGGTACAGAAAAATGTCTGCAGCATTGAAGGTCCCAATGAGCACAATGGCCTCTATCATCTGTAAATGGAAGAAGTTTGGAACCACCAGGACTCTTCCGAGAGCAAGCTGCCGGCCAAACTGAGCGATCAGGGGAGGGGGGCCTTAGTCAGGGAGGTGACCAAGAAACTGACAGAGCTCCAGCGTTTCTCTGTGGAGAGGAGAACCTTCCGAGAGAACAACCATCTCTGCAGCACTCTACCAATCAGGCCTGTATAGGGGAGTGGCCAGACGGAAGTTAGTCCTCAGTAAAAGGCACATGACAGCCCACCTGGAGTTTTCCAAAAGGGACCTGAAGGACTCTCAGACCATGAGAAACAAAATTCTCTGGTCTGATTAAACAAAGATTGCACTCTTTGGACTAAATGGCAAACATCATGTCTGGAGGAAACCAGGCACTGCTCATCACCTGGCCAATACCATCCCTACAGTGAAGCATGGTGGTGGCAGCATCATTCTAGAGGGATGTTTTTTAGCAGCAGGACCTTGAAGAATAGTAAGGATCGAGGGAAAGATGAAAGCAGCAATGTACAGAGACATCCTTGATGAAAACCTACTCCAGAGCGCTCTGGACCTCAGACTGGGGTGAAGGTTCATCTTCCAACAGGACAACAACCCCAAGCACACAGCCAAGATAACAAAGGAGTGGCTACAGGACAAATCTGTGAATGTCCTTGGGTGGCCCAGCCAGAGCCCAGATTTGAACCTGATGCAACATCTCAGGTCAGATCTGAAAATGTCTGTGCACTGGCACTCCCCATCCAGCCTGATGGAGCTTGAGAGGTCCTGCAAAGAAGAATAGGAGAAACTGTCCAAAAATAGGAGTGCTGAGCTTGTAGCATCATACTCAGAAAGACTAGAGGATGTAATTGGTGCCAAAGGAGCGTCACCAAAGTATTGAGCAAAGGCTGTGATACTTCTGTACATGCGATTTGTTTTGTTTTTCATTTTAAGTACATTTTCAAAGATTTCAAACAAACGTCTTTCACGTTGTCATTACGTGGGATTGTAGAATTTTGAGAAAAATTATGAATTTAATCTATTTTGGAATAAGGCTGTCACATAACAAAAACAAGTGAAGCGCTGTGAATACTTTCCGGATGCACTATCTTTTGCATATTAAGAGGGATATTACTTTTCTGTAATATGCATAATCTTTTTGGGGGAAATAGTATAGGTAGCTGAGTCCTCCTTAAATTTAGATATAGATACAAGTAGCATGCCCAATACCCTTATCCCATCTGGCTAGCAACTTTCCAGCCTTATTGCCAAGTTTACAATATTGAACATTCCTATGTGCTGTATACAAGGCCTCAAGGGTTACTCGCCACTAGTTTCCCCACCCAACCCCTACCCCGCCATCAATTCTCCCGCTAATTACGCACTCATAAATTATCTTGTAAAATGTTTTATGCCGAAACACAGTGCCTTGCGAAAGTATTCGGCCCCCTTGAACTTTGCGACCTTTTGCCACATTTCAGGCTTCAAACATAAAGATATAAAACTGTAATTTTTGGTGAAGAATCAACAACAAGTGGGACACAATCATGAAGAGGAACGAAATTTATTGGATATTTCAAACTTTTTTTAATAAATTAAAAACAGAAAAATTGGGCGTGCAAAATTATTCAGCCCCCTTAAGTTAATACTTTGTAGCGCCACCTTTTGCTGCGATTACAGCTGTAAGTGGCTTGGGGTGTCTCTATCAGTTTTGCACATCGAGAGACTGAAATTTTTGCCCATTCCTCCTTGCAAAACAGCTGGAGCTCAGTGAGGTTGGATGGAGAGCGTTTGTGAACAGCAGTTTTCAGTTCTTTCTACAGATTCTCGATCGTATTCAGGTCTGGACTTTGACTTGGACATTCTAACACCTGGATATGTTTATTTGTGAACCATTCCATTGTAGATTTTGCTTTATGTTTTGGATCATTGTCTTGTTGGAAGACAAGTCTCGGTCCCAGTCTCAGGTCTTTTGCAGACTCCATCAGGTTTTCTTCCAGAATGATCCTGTATTTGGCTCTATCCATCTTCCCATCAATTTTAACCATCTTCCCTGTCCCTGCTGAAGAAAAGCAGGCCCAAACCATGATGCTGCCATCGCCATGTTTCACAGTGGGGATGGTGTGTTCAGGGTGATGAGCTGTGTTGCTTTTACGCCAAACATAACGTTTTGCATTGTTGCCAAAAAGTTGGATTTTGGTTTCACGTGACCAGAGCACCTTCTTCCACATGTTTGGTGTGTCTCCCAGGTGGCTTGTAGCAAACTTTAAACGACACTTTTTATGGATATCTTTAAGAAATGTCTTTTTTCTTGCCACTCTTCCATAAAGGGCAGATTTGTGCAGTATACAGGGACTGATTGTTGTCATATGGACAGAGTCTCCCACCTCAGCTGTAGGTCTCTGCAGTTCATCCAGAGTGATCATGGGCCCACTTGGCTGCATCTCTGAGCAGTCTTCTCCTTGTATGAGCTGAAAGTTTAGAGGGACGGCCAGGTCTTCGTAGATTTGCAGTGGTCTGATACTCCTTCTATTTCAATATTATCGCTTGCACAGTGCTCATTGGGATGTTTAAAGCTTGGGAAATCGTTTTGTATCCAAATCCGGCTTTAAACTTCTCCACAACAGTATCTCGGACCTGCCTGGTGTGTTCCTTGTTCTTCATGATGCTCTCTGCGCTTTAAATGGACCTCTGAGACTATCACAGTGCAGGTGCATTTATACGGAGACTTGATTACACACGGGTGGATTCTATTTATCATCATTAGTCATTTAGGTCAACATTGGATCATTCAGAGATCCTCACTGAACTTCTGGAGAGTGTTTCCTGCACTGAAAGTGAAGGGGCTGAATAATTTTGCACGCCCAATTTTTCAGTTTTTTATTTGTTAACAAAGTTTGAAATATCCAATAAATTTCATTCCACTTCATGATTGTGTCCCACTTGTTGTTGATTCTTCACAAAAAATTACAGTTTTATATCTTTATGTTTGAAGCCTGAAATGTGGCAAAAGGTTGCAAAGTTCAAGGGGGCCGAATGCTTGAAGTAGAATTCTAGGTTTACTTTAACTTTAACCACTTCAGCCCCTTCTTGACCAGAGCACTTTTTACAATTCTGCACTGGAGTCGTGCGACGTGGCTCCCAAACAAAATTGAGGTCCTTTTTCCACAAATAGAGCTTTCTTTTGGTGGTATTTGATCACCTCTGCGGTTATTATTTTTTGTGCTATAAACAAAAAAAGCGACAATTTTGAAAAAAAAAAACAATATTTTTTCTATAATAAATATCCCCATTTTTTTTCAAAAACTAATTTCTTCATTAGTTTAGGCCAATATATATTCTTCTACATATTTTTGGTGAAGAAAAAAAATCGCAATAAGCGTATATTGTTTGGTTTGAGCAAAAGTTATACCATCTACAAACTATGGGAAAGATTTATGGCACTTTTATTTTTTTTTATTTTTTTACTAGTAATGGCGGTTATCTGCGATATATTGTGGTACTGTGACATTGCGACGGACAGATCGGACACTTTTGACACTTTTTTTGGGACCATTGACAATTATACAGCGATCAGTGCTATAAAAATGCATTGATTACTGTGTAAATGTCACTGGCAGGGAAGAGGTTAACCACTAGGGGGCGATCAAAGGGTTAACTGTGTGTTCCCTAGGTTTGTTCTAACTGTATGGGGATGGGCGTGACTAGGAGAGAAGACATATCGTTTTTCCTACTTAGTAGAAACAAACCATATGTTTCCTCTTCCCTGACAGCACAGGGATTTGTGTGTTTACACAAATCCCTGTGCCCGCCGGCCGATCGTGCCCGCCAGCCATGCGCAATCAGTTCCCCCGACTTCGAGTGCCTCCAGTGGCACGCGTGCACCCTCTGGTTTTCGAAAAAGAGAAGGACGTAACCGTAGGGGGTTTCACCCAGGAGAGCCATTCTGCTGCAGTAACCAGTTAAAATTGTTTTTGTTTTTTTCTCTCTCTTTCCTTCTTCCTCCTTTCATTCCATCCTGGAACTACTATGCCCAAAATATTGAAAATTTTGGAGGGGTTGTTTTTGTTACCTATTTGTGCTACTGGTCATGGTCCCTGGGCAGTCACCCTATAGATTTTCTATGCTTTAATAATAGATACAGTTTACCCTGTACTTACTGTAATTATTGGCGTAAAACACTCACTTTTTTTACCCTAAAAATAGAGGGTAAGTGTGGCAAACGTAGCCACTTCTGGAACGCTGGATGTTACATGTCAAAAGGTTGTCTGTATTATATGCTATGTATTCTGCTGGGTCTTATGTGGGCATAGTAATTCGTATGCTGGCAGCCGTAAGCCACTAGCATTCAAGTACTTTGTTTTATGTTGCCCAATCAGTGTTCGGCAGTTTTAAACCGAACTCCCACCACACATAACCCCAGCTATCAACCGAATTTTCCCTCGTGCAGCAATGCCTGATGGGAGAATTATCCAAACTGTTAAGTTCCCCATCTGGTCCTCCCTGTATTACCCCTGCTAAATCTCTTTGGCTGTTTGGAAACCCCTTGCATGGGGAATTATATAAATATGGAAGCCTGTGAATAAAAAGTGCAGTTGACTCTCAGAGCTGTGTGTCATCCGGTTACTGGGGGAGATTTGGGACATTGCCTTACTTGTCAATGCTGACTGTGGATTTACCCTGGTTACCAGCGGAGATCGTGGAGTTTAATATTGTACTCCGCTACAGTAAGCTGTGCCTGCGTGTTATACACAGGGGCCTGTGGAAAGTTTTTTTTCCCTGAAACGTCCCTATTAAAGATAGGGTGTTATACGCCTGTGCGTGTTATATGCTGATAAATATGGTACTTATCCATGCATCTTGTAGATTATTGGGCCGTGGACACTGTAATTATTTTTTGGCTGTTATTTCATGCTACGCCAAACAAAATATATATTTTTTTTAAAAATCCGTTAATTTGGGACAAGCTGGTCCAAGCAAACTATTTCCTTTACTAACTGATGCATCCGCTGCATACTATACTGTAGTAGAATCAGCTACATACAGCACACAGTTCTGTGTTCAACAGTAGTACAAGTGACTCCCTGTCTGCTGCCAGAACTAAATTGGGTTGGTATCAATGTTCTGCACCATTCAGAAGAAACCTTGTATTTTTATCATTGAATGTGAGGCTTCCTCTGATTGATTTCGATAGGGAGACAGGTGGATGATGTCACGATTTCCACCTTGGCCAATCATAGGAAGCAGAGGTGGCTCTTTGTTTTGTGAGGCCTTAGGCAAATCTGAGACATGAGGCCCCCATTCACATCCATAATGGGAAAAATAATTCAAGCGATTAAAATTAACTGTATAAATTGCATATATTAGGAGCTATAAATTCACTGTTTATAGAATTTTCTGTAATCAATTCTTTAGGCAAATTAAGCGGCCACGAGCCCCCTGTGGGGGCGAGGCCTAAGACGACCGCCTAATTTGCCTAATTAGAAAGGAAGCTTTGAATACATTGTACAGTCGTGGCCAAAAAAAATTGAGAATGACACAAATATAAATTTTCACAAAGTCCGCTACTTCAAATTATGATGGCAATTTACATATACTTCAGAATATTATGAAGAGTGATCAGATGAATTTCAATTAATTGCAAAGTCCCTCTTTGCCATTAACCACTTAACGCCCGCCGCATGTATATGTACGTCCACAGAATGGCACATACAGGCAGATGGGCGTACAGGTGCGTCCCTGCCTTCTTGCGGATCGGGGGTCCGATCGGGACCCCCTCTGCTGCGTGCGGCGGGTGCCTTACCTGCGGGAGCGATCCGAGATGAGGGGGCGGCTGTTCGTTTTTGTCCGCCCCCTCGTGATTGCTCCCAGCCAATCCCTTGAGCCTCCGCTCTGCACTTCCTCTGCCTGTGTAATGTAAACACAGGCAGAGGAAGTGATGTCACCTCTCCTCTCAGCGGTATTTTCAATCCGACGAGAGGAGAGAAGACATCATAGTAAGTCGCACCAACACTACACTGACACCACACACATAGGCACATTAACCCCTTCAGATCACCACCCCCCCCCACACCCCCCTGTCACACTATCACTGAATGCAGTGATCATATATTTACTGATCACTGCATTTAGTGTCAGTGTGACAGGCAGTTAGTGTTAGGTCCAGGGTAGCCCCCTAATAAAGTTTTAACCCCTTGATCACCGCCCTAGTTAACCCTTTGACCCCCTATTACCAGCGTCACTAAGCGCTCGTTTTTCTGATCGCTGTATTAGTGTCGCTGTTGCCGCTAGGTATCTAGTTTTTTTTATTGCATTTTTTTTTTACTAAAGACATGTGGCTGAATAAATTTTGGCCTAAATGTTTGACTAAAATTTAGTTTATTCAATTTTTCTTATAACAAAAAGTAGAAAATATAATATAATAAGCAATCAAATACCATCAAAAGAAAACACGATTTGTGGGAAGAAAAGGACGCAAATTTTGTTTGGGAGCCACGTCACATGACCGCGCAATTGTCTGTTAAAGCGACGCAGTGCCGAATTGTAAAAACGCCTTTGGGCATTTAGCAGCATATTGGTCCGGGGCTTAAGTGGTTAAGCAAACTGCATAAAACGTGTTATCGGCTGATTTAGGCGCTCCTCAAAACATTTTTGGAAAGCCAACTCTGTTCAGTAATAAACTTTTGAAATATTAGAGAAAGTCAGGAAGGACCAAAAAATGTTCTTGGTGTTATGCCGCGTACACACGATCACTTTTTGTGATGAAACAAAACATCATTTTATCTGACGAAACAAAACAACGTTTTTCAAACTTCATTTTCAAAAACGACATTGCATACACACCATCGTTTTTCTACAAAGCTCTTGCAAAGCGCGGTTACGTAAGACACGTTCGACGGCATTCCATTGAAGCTCCCATCTCCTAACTTGCTTCTAAGCATGCGCGGGTTTAAAAACATCGTTTTGCCCACACACGGTCACTTTTTATGACACAAAAAACGACATTTTGAAAAACGACACAAAAAATTCAAGCATGTTGGAATTTTTTTTTGGTCGTTTTTTTGAAGACATAAAACTATGTTTTGCCCACACACCATCATTTTAAATGACGTTTTTTAAAACGTCGTTTTTTTTTCATCACAAAAAGTGATCGTGTGTACGCGGCATTATACATTGTTAATGTGTTAGATATTTTTTAATCTAGGTGTTGCTGAAAAATCACCAGAGATTCTAAAGTGTTTTTTATTTTTAAAGCTTCTAGGCGGCAGCATGGGTTCAAAAGGTACAATACTGAGGATGATACAAAGAAGTAGATCTGTATATTTTTCTTGATGCTCTCAGTAACCTTGCCTGAGTCTCACTCTTTATGTTCCAGGAACTTCACAAAACGTTAAAAAAAATAATAAAAAAGGAGGACCAGCCCCAAAACAAGGTAACATAGACACAAGTTTGTGTAACAGTGTATATGATGATAAAATGACATTGATCTGTGTATTTTTTAGTTGTACCGTTCAGGACACAAGCTCTTTAATCACTACAGTATAAATGGGTTATGTGGAGATACCTTCAGGTGACTGGACATTTCCAAAAAAAGAAGCTGCAGAGACTCACCACTTTATAACCCCTCTGTAACGGCTACCCAAGTAGGGAGAGGGTATCAGCCGCTGACGACGTCCTTTTCCCTGGCAAGTTGCTATGCAAGTAAGTCCAGTATAAGCCCATCCACGAGAGTCAAAGGGAGAGTCAGGTCCAGTTGTAAGAGGCACAGAATAATTCCCATCGCATTCCCTTCCATAAACGAGACAGGCTACGTTTGGAAGGGTCAAGTCACACACTTTAATGGTACATTTCTTAGTTTATATCTAGTTACAAACTGGTGAGTGCTCAAGGAACAATGAAAGTCTCCACCCCCTCCCTCCACAGGGGGGCCCCAAGTTAGACCCACTGTCACCAGGCCAAAAGAAACCACATTCCTTTCTCAATAGACTTCAATCACAGATAACCCCATCAATAGATAAGCATTTCGGCACCGCAAAGCCTGACAAGTTCTTCTGAACACAAATGACATGCTAATTCAATACACAGACAGGAGACTGTTAATTTGTAATACAATACACAAAAGAGAGAAGAGACATTTAGAATTCAACAGTGAAAGAGTCACTCTACAATTAACCTTCTAAATTCAGAACCAACAGATCCAAAACAGCCCTCCAGATATCTCAGAATATAATGTGGATAATCCATATCTCAGGTAGTCCCAGATATCATTCATCCTATTGTAACACGTCCTTCGGTTCCTTGTATGTCCCACTGCATGATTATTATAGATGTACAGGCAGAATACATAGTTCCGTTACACTGCTCCCCTTTTGTGGAACACTCCGGCAGACCCGGATTGATCCTTTTCGGGTCAACTTGGGGATGTCCGGTCTGCTGTTAGGGTAAAAGTTCCGTTTGCCTGGACAGTCCATCGGCATTGCCATTAAGTCTGCCAGGTCGGTAGCTGATGGTGAAGGTGAATAATGGAATTCAGTTCTGGAACAGTCACTTGCTTTGCTCTCTCAATGGCTCCCAAAACCTGTTGCTGATGCTCTTGGGAGAGATAAGGCACCACCTGAGCGCAGATCCCGTTTAACCTTTTGACAATTTCAGCCTGTTTGTGCATTTCAATGTTCAAGCCACGGGACATCTCATAATACATGACGTAGTGTCGTTGCATCTCCGTTTTCTCACTGGCCAACTTGTCACATTCCCATTTTAGACTGTGATATTGGGCCGGATCTACAGTACATGTCGGGGAAGGTAGTCTTACCCGGGTCTCAGCAGCAAGCGAGTTGGTTCCAGCAACGCAGGTTGGGGCACAGGTAGTCACTGTGTAGGCTTCAGCGGGGCACATCGGGGCGTACGCAGAAACAAGGGGGGCCAAATCATTCCCCAGTAGTACATCTGCTGGCAAATCCTTCATCACCCCCACATTCACATGTCCCGAACCCACCCCCCAATCCAGGTGAACCCGGGCAACGGGTAGCCGGAAGACGGTGCCTCCTGCTACTCTTACGGCTACGGTGTCTCCGGTGTGCTGGCTCTCTGGGATGAGTTTCTTCTGTAGCAGTGTCATCGTGGCCCCCGTATCGCGTAACCCGTTGGCTGCCTTTCCATTGACCCAGACAGTCTGCCTGTGTTGCTGCCTGTTGTCCTGGTTAGCTGCTTGTATCGGATCTGCCTCATGCAGAACACCCCAATGTTCTACCTCCCCAACGCCGTGGGCCGCAGGCATGGATATGTGGGGGTTCCCCCTTTCTGGCTGTCTCCATGACTGTGACTGCCTGGGTACATTTAATGAACAGTCTGACTTTTTGTGCCCTGGTTGTTTTTGAATCAGAGCGATAGTAGCCTCGGTATCTCTTAGGCCTTGTGCTACTTGTCCATTCACCCGTACCTCCTGACGGTGATGCTGACGGTTATCTGGAGAGGCCGCTTGTATTGGGTCTGCCTCATACAAAATTCCCAGACATTCCTCAGGGCCCACCTCAGTCTCTAGGCAGTGGGCCGCAGAGGGCCGTGATGGAGTGACCTCTGTGTTGGGTGTTGGGCGTCTCCAGTCGTTATTTGTAGCTCTCAAAGGACAAAAACGAGCAATATGTCCCGTGTTGCTGCAGTGATGGCACGTCACCCTAGACGAATCCCGGAGGTAGTTGTTGGGTTCCTGAGGACGTGGTGGTCCTGGTGGGACTGGAGCCCGAAATTCTGGGCGTGGGGTGCCGGTTGGAGTACGCGGTTCTACCTTATGAGCCAGCCGTGTAGTACCCTGGCTTACTTTCCTTGTTTCCGCGTACTCATCTGCTAGCCGCCCCGCCTCATTTAAGTTAGCGGGACGGCGGTCTCGTACCCAGTCCTGTATGTCTGCGGCCAGGTCTTGGAAGAAATGTTCCATTAGGAATAGCTGCAATACTTCCTCCCCGGTGTTGGCCTTGCACCCTTGGACCCAATGGGATGCCACCCTTTGTAACTGGTTGGCCCATTCCATGTGGGAGTCCACAGCCTTCTTCTTGGATTCCCGGAAGCGGCGGCGGTAGGTTTCTGGGGTTACGGCATATCGGGTTAACAGCGCCTTTTTCACTTGCTGATATTGTAAAATATCCTCTGGAGCAAGTGCCCGAAAAGCTTCATTGGCTTTGCCCGACAATTTCCCAGACAAAATAGTGACCCATTGGTCTGGTGGTACCTGGTGCAGTGAGCACTGCCTCTCAAAATCCGCCAAATATCCATCTATTTCCTCCTCACTTTCTACAAAAGCTTTAAATGCAGTGAACGGTATTTTCTTTCCTGTAGCAGCGGGTGGGGAAGTAGGAGCTGTGTGTGTAATGGGCTGTCTAGCTCTTACCAGTTCCAGTTCTTGTCCCCTCTTGGTTTGAATCTCCTCTCTTGCTTCCCGGAACAGCTGGTTTATTAGTTCCGTGGACGTTTCTGGATACAAGGATAATCTCCGCTGTACAATATTCGTAATTACATCTTCCTCGCTGACACGTGCTAGAGGCTCCGTTCCTTCCATGGATCCATCCATTTGGTCCAGCTCCAGTAAATCTGCTATCAGCTCCCTCCGTGGCCTGTTACTGGCACTCCTACCACGACTCTCCAATAAATCTTTTAGTGTGGTTCTTTTCAGCCTGGCGTACTGAGACTCCATTCAGAACTTGCTCCTTGGATAAAAGGACCATCCCACCGCTGCCACCAATGTAACGGCTACCCAAGTAGGGAGAGGGTATCAGCCGCTGACGACGTCCTTTTCCCTGGCAAGTTGCTATGCAAGTAAGTCCAGTATAAGCCCATCCACGAGATCCAGAGGGAGAGTCAGGTCCAGTTGTAAGAGGCACAGAATAATTCCCATCGCATTCCCTTCCATAAACGAGACAGGCTACGTTTGGAAGGGTCAAGTCACACACTTTAATGGTACATTTCTTAGTTTATATCTAGTTACAAACTGGTGAGTGCTCAAGGAACAATGAAAGTCTCCACCCCCTCCCTCCACAGGGGGGCCCCAAGTTAGACCCACTGTCACCAGGCCAAAAGAAACCACATTCCTTTCTCAATAGACTTCAATCACAGATAACCCCATCAATAGATAAGCATTTCGGCACCGCAAAGCCTGACAAGTTCTTCTGAACACAAATGACATGCTAATTCAATACACAGACAGGAGACTGTTAATTTGTAATACAATACACAAAAGAGAGAAGAGACATTTAGAATTCAACAGTGAAAGAGTCACTCTACAATTAACCTTCTAAATTCAGAACCAACAGATCCAAAACAGCCCTCCAGATATCTCAGAATATAATGTGGATAATCCATATCTCAGGTAGTCCCAGATATCATTCATCCTATTGTAACACGTCCTTCGGTTCCTTGTATGTCCCACTGCATGATTATTATAGATGTACAGGCAGAATACATAGTTCCGTTACACCCTCCCACTCCCAGCTAGGCTTAGTTTTTTGTGAGTATCCTTAAAGTGTAAGTTCACCCTTACAGAAAAATCTAAGGTGAACTTTTACTGGACCCCATCCTAAAAGTCCCGGAGCGCAGCAATCTCCAGTTCTGAGCCCTGCTAAAGCTGTCTTCCAGGTCCGGGGCTTAGGAACCCCCCTTGGCTTTTCACACGTCTTCTTCCCCGCTGACTGGACAGGCAATATGACTTCTGATTGGTGACGGCATCGACCAAATTCAGAATGCTCCTAAACATAGCACCCAACGGTACATTTTGGAGATTAAACTGCAGTAATTTCTAAGTCCCGGACCCATGAGGCGGCCATACCAGGGCTCAGAAAGGGGCACAGGGCACATCAGGAGATCCACAGCAGGACACATCACAGGGCATGAGACACATAGTAGGGCACACAGCAGGGCACAGGGGCACACAGTAGGGCACATTACGGGGTACACAGCAGGGCACAAGGCACATCACAGGGCATGGGGCACATAGTGGTGCAAAACACAAGGCATGTGCCACATAGAAGGGCAGGGCATGGAGCACATCACAGGGCACATCAGGTGGTACACAGCAGAGCATGGGGCACACAGTAGGAAACAAAGCAGAACACAGGGCACACAGCAAAGTACATTGCTGTTGCAGTGTCTCAGCACAGCAGTCCTCCAGACTCAGCACTTTTGGAACCCCCTACACAGGGCCGATCTGCCCTATAGGCTCACTATGCAAGCCGCTTAGGGCCCAGCAAAGCTGCGAAGGGCCCCCCAAATTACTAGAGGCCCCGCCTGGTGAGAAGTAATTTTCGGCCCCTCACTGGCTGCATGGGAAAAGAAGTAAGAAGTCAGCACCCCCCGCTTCTCACTTTAATGTAAGATGTATTTCCCGACAGCAGAACACCCCCTCCCCCTTCTCAACTTTAATCTTTAATGTGACATGTTACTGTCGGCAGCGCCTCCTTCCCGCTTCTCAGCTCCTCAACTTTAATCGTAACTGCCCTTACAAAACTTTAGCCATCGGTGTACACATGTTGCATCTGCAGCAGGAATTATACACCCTGTCACACTTACCAGGTTTAGCCTGCCAAGCATGACCTATTCAAGGGAATGGGGCCGCTCTGCAAACACCCTGCAACTGTGTGCAATGCATGCAGTTGTAGCATGCTAGTGTGGGATCCAAGGGGTTAATGTAGGTGGTGAAAAGGCGATAAAATACCTCCTCACCACCTGCTTTAGACCTTGGTCACGGTGGTGCACAAGGTTGCAGGGTGCTTGCAGAGTGTCCCCATTTACTTAAATGGGTCATGTCACTATGAGGGGGCCAGCAGCATACAGTATGTGTCCACAGACAAAGGTGGATGTGACAGTCAGAGACAAGATGGAGATGTTCCAGGACAGTCACATACTGTAACACTGAACAGACTACGGATAAAATGGCAAGCCCCAGAACAACCAAATCAAGGTAACAGATAAATAAAACAAGAAAAATTTGCGCTTACCCAAATAATAATAACAATAAAAGTGATAAATAAATCACAAAAGGCAGCAATCACGTGACCTAACACAAGTAAACATAGAAAAAGAGAAAGTTTGCGCCAACTAAAGGAACCTTACATATTAAAGGTATATTAAATTAATAAAGTCCAATAAATAAATAAAGTCCAATAAAAAGAAGAAGATCCGTTCATCACAGATAGCACCCAAGTGTAATTCAGAAATCGTGAACCGCCACCACATGGACTGGAGCTTACCAGAAATAAGCTAATTGAAAGCCTATAATTGAATCCAATGCAGGGTATCGCAGAACCAGATCACACTGCCTCTTGGGAATCCTTATATCATTTGCAGACAGCTATTCACAGGATCCTCACCAGACGATGACAGGATGCAGCGTTAAATAGTCTTCAACGAGCATGTCATGCAGGGCAGCGGTGAACCATAAACACAGAAGAAGACCGCAACATAGTGTGATACCAATGCGATTTAATAAAAATAGATAAAAAGCCACTTACACAGAAGATGTGAAATATAGCAGTAAAATTAGATGCCGGCCGGCATAAACCAGGAGCCCTTCCTCCTTACGCGAACGCGGTGACGTCACTGCATGCCTACGTACCAGACGCGTTTCGTCATAGGTTGACGTTATCAATGGGCATAAACAGATAAATATTCATATTACATTACAAAGAAGTAGATCTGTATATTTTTCTTGATGCCCTCACTAACCTTACCTGAGTCTCACTCTTTATGTTCCAGGAACTTCACAAAACATTGAAAATTATTTTTGTAAAGGAGGAGCAGCCCCAAAACAAGGTAACATAGACAAACTTTGTGTAACAGTGTATATGATGATCAAATTACATTGTGTATTTTTTAGTATTTAGTATTTTTTTGTATGCACACTGTGTATTTTTTAGTTGTACCGTTCAGGACACAGGCTCTTTAATCATTACAGTAGAAATGGGTTATGTGGAGATACCTTCAGGTGACTGGACATTTCCAAAAAAAGAAGCTGCAGAGACTTCCCACTTTATAACCCCTCCCACTCCCAGCTAGGCTTAGTTTTTTGTGAGTATCCTTAAAGTGTAAGTTCCCCTTTACAGAAAAATCTGTACGGTGAACTTACACTTCACCCCCCCCCCCCAGTCCCGGTGACCTGGAGAGCAGCGATCTTCTTTCTCAGTTCAGTTCTCAATGAAAAATGATTTCCTCTGCAGCCTGTTTATGAACGAGAGAAGTCCAGGAGAACTGAGGAGAAGATTTTCCTCTGAAAACGGCCGAGATCGGTATAGAAGGAGGTGGGCTGCCTGTAATCTCTTAAGATATTGTGAGATTATGGTGCCACTGAGTTTAAAAAGTGAAACCAAAGATAAAAAGACCATGTAATTACATGTACAGTCTAGATACAGTCTAGATTAGGGATGATCGTCTGTTCGGCCTTTCGCTGAATTTCGAACATTATGGGCCGTTTGCGCCAAATTCGAGTGGTGCGTCACGGCCCATAATTCACTGCGGCATCGCATTGCTGGCTGATGATTGGCCAAGAATGCACTATGACCCGCGTGCTTTGGCCAATCACAGCACGGAAAAACCGGGTGGCTTTGGCCAATTATGCCTATGGGGATTTAGTACAGGCCCCACACTATATAAGGCTGCCTGGAAGACGGCCTTGTTTAGTGTGTTTCGGCATGCTGAGAGATAGAGAGAGAAACATTGTCATTTCATTTGAGTTAGATAGAGCAGGCAGGCGAGTCAGTTAGCTGCAGTTACAGTGTGTAGAAGATATATATGCATCCCAGGTGTTGTATATATATTTATACACTGTATTCAGTTTAGCTAGAAACATTCCCGTTATTCTCTACCTAATATACTGACAGGCAGGCAGATGATTGTGCTAGCTGCAGTATTTTTTGTATTTAGTGTACTGTGTCCTTTGCACAGTGTGCACCTAAATCTACCTGAATACAATTGCTGGTGTTCTCATACAAATACAGGCAGGGAGCTGCAAGTATTTTCAGTTAGTGTACTGTGTCCTCTGCACAGTGTGCACCTAAAGCTAACTGAAGACAATTGCTGGTGTTCTCTTACTAATAATACTACAGGCAGGCAGTTGATTCTGCTAGCTGCAGTATAATCAGTGTATGTATATATATATATATATATATATATATATATACATACATACATCCCAGCTTTGTGCAGCTACATCTCCCTGCAGGCCATTAGTATGTCTGGAAGGACAACAAGGAGAGGCAGACAGTCACAAGCCGATAAAAGAGGCAAGCAGGCTCTGTGTCTAGAGGCAACAGTGCTGGTCGTGGACACGCTTGTCCTTTTTTCGGCAGCTGGCCATGTTGAGCCGCAACATGGCGAAGACTTGGTAGAGTGGATGACCAAGCCATCCTCATCCTCCACATCCTCTCTCACCCAGGCTCAGGGTACTTTGTCTGGCAAAGCAGCTGCCAACGCAGCCTTTTCCCTCAGCTCAATGGCATCAGTCACTCCTTCCTTAGCCCCAACATGTCCTCTTGAGGAGCCCCCCGAACTGTTTGACCACAGTGTTGGGTACATGCTGCAGGAGGATGCCCAGCGTTTTGAAGGCTCCGATGATGGTACCCAGTTAAAGGAAGGCAGTAACGTGAGCCCAGAGAGAGGGGGTGCCCAAGAAGGACAGCAATCTGGCAGTCATGGACCCCCAGCTGCAGCAAACTGCCATGTTTGCTACAGTGATGAGGAGGGAGGGGAAGGTGAGGTCACTGACTCTACATGGGTGCCTAATAGGAGAGAGGAGGAGGAGGCTCATCTCCAACGAGGCAGGATGCCCTCCAGGGGTCAGCTTAAGGGCAGCACACCGACTGCATCACACCGCAGAGCTCTGCATGTGCAGGGCGCTGCTGTCTCTGCACGTTATTCCAAAAGTTCTTTGGTGTGGGCTTTTTTTGAGACGAGTGCATCTGATCGCACCACTGCTATTTGCAATATACTGTATGTCTCAAGCGTATCTCGCGTGGCCAAAACATCACCCGCTTGGGCACCACATGCTTGACTAGACATATGGCGACCTGCCATGCAGTTCGTTGGCAAGCGTACCTAAAAGACCCATACCAAAGAACAAAGAGGACCTCTCCTTTCTCCTTATCAGCTGGGACCTCCAACCCTACTATACCTTCAGTCCTCTCTGAAGCCTGCACTGACGTCCGATTGTACCAGTCAAACTTCACTGCCCCAGCTGCTGCACCGCAGAAAGAAGTTCGCTCCCAGCCATCCACATGCCCAGCGGTTAAATGCTAGCTTGGCTAAATTGCTAGCACTTCAACTGCTGTCTTTACAGTTGGTAGACTCATGCAGCTGGGTCGGACCAGGCTATCCCCTGAGGAACGTGCTAGGCGCAGAACTCTAGGCCTGTGTCTCTACTGTGGGGGCAAAGGTCATTTTCGTGACACTTGCTCTCTTCACCCAGTGAAATGCTCAGGTTCAATACATCTGGAAGGTGGAGTATTGGACCCAGAAATGCCACCTTCACCTTCTCGTCTTCTTCTTCCTGTGTCCCTTCATTTTGGTGCTTCTTCTCATTCGGTCTCGGCATATCTGGATTCCGGAGCCGCTGGCAATCTCATGGACTGGGAAATCGCATCGTCCATGAGACTTACCCTTTTGCCCCTTACCACGCCATTGGTGGTCTCGGCGATTGATGCCGCTGTTCTCTCGGGGGGTCCTATTCGCTTCCAGACACTCCCTGTTAAGATGTCGGTAGGGACACTTCACCAGGAGTGGATATCCTTTCTTGTCTTACCTAAGGCCTCAACACCTATTGTTCTGGGACTCCCTTGGTTACGGCTTCATTCTCCACACGTTGACTGGACTACTGGACAGATGTGTCCGGAATGTGTCCTGCAATAGTCAGGCTAATGCACTTTCTAGCCAATGTGGCACTCTGGATGAGGAGCCCACCTGTGAACCTGAGCTGATCATTCACTCCAGTTTACCGTTGTCTGTCCCTAAAACGCACAGCCAGGCTAATTTGTCTGCAAGTTCTGCAGTGGCTACGCCTTGTGATGCGATTCGGGTAGTCACTACACCTGACTCTGCATCAGCTATGCCAGGCCAGCCCATGCCCAGTGAGCCTCCTATCTTTTCTTATTCAGGACCTTCTGCAACCTGTCTAAGGGGCTCAATCCATCCTTTGGATAGATTGCCTCATTCGGCCAAGTGGGGTTTTCTACCTTGTTTTCAGGGCTCTCTGCATCCTGCTGGTTTTTCTGCTATCCAGCTTGACTCCTGTGTCATGTCACCTTTTAACCATCCTGACCTCAGGTTTCCTCTGACCTCTGCCCAGTCTGGTGGCCCTGTGCTAGATGCCCAGTTCATCTTTAAGGGTCTGCTTGATTCTCCTCAGATTTCTGTTGATCCTCTCATGCCCTTGCTTATTCGTCCTCTCCCTACTTCGTTTCTGGTCTATGAGGATAATCTAAAATATGAGGTTACTCAAGTTCTGGATTCTTGTCTCTGCCGAGGCATTCTTCAGTATCTAGTACATTGGTGAGGGTTTGGTCCTGATGAGGCATCTTGGATCACTGCATCTGAGGTCCTTGCACCTCGTCTGTTGAGAAGGTTTCATCTGAGATTTCCATTTAAGCCTGGGCCCAGACAGGGGAGGGGGTCATAAGAGGGAGGGTACTGTCATGGATATGCATTAAGCTCTGGCAGTTTACCTGTCTCCATGTGGTTATTAGAGGCCTGATCCTCCTTCTGGCTGTCTCTTATCACCTTCCTCCCTGGATGGCTCCACCCTAGGCCATCCCAGGAAGCCTATATTAACTGTCGCACTGCAGGTCTGCAGTGCTGTTCAACAGTATTGTTTGCTTAGTTCCTGGCTGCAGTGTACTACGACTTCCTTCCTGTGTACTGTTTTTGGCTTGTTCCTGACTTCTCCTGTTTGCCTGTGCCCCTGACCTTTTTCCTGTCTCTCGGTTACCCCTGTTTGCCTGTTGCCCTGACCTCGGCTTACCCATCACTACCGTTGTCCTGCTTGCTGCTTCCCCTCTCTCCCTGCGGAGTGTGACCTAGGGGATCTCAGGGGTCGTGACCTGGATCCAGCTGCGCGAAGGCCATCCCCACCACTAGGGGCTCTGGTGAACACAAAGCTGGGTCTTAGACTCCGCGCCCTGGGCGATCTTGGATTCAAGCTTCCTCTGATAGCAGCAGTCGGCTATAGGGTTCACTACCCTGTGGTGCGTCCCCGACCCAAGGGGTGCACTTGTCACCTGGCCACAGGTGACCTGACAGTTGGTCTCTGCCTGCAAATGCGTCTGCCTGGCATTATGCTGGCGCTGGAGGCGCCTGTTCTGGCGACCCTCTGTCTGGATGGCGGCAGTGTTGGCCTGCACGACCACGGCCAGGCTCTTAACCTCCGCCATGATGCCTGCTGTTGTGGCCTGCAGCTCCCCAATCGCCATGGTGTTCCAATGCAGGCTGGCCTGCACGTCCAATCCCTGGTCGCCAGATGTGAAGGGACCCCCTGCTACCATGTGGTGACGCATGGCATCTAGGGTCTCGGATTGGTCACCCAAGCATGTGGCCATGGCTGTGCAATTTGCACTCCCCTCCTGCAGGCAGTCCGAGATAGTGCTGGTATGCTCAGCCTGTTGGCTGAGGCACTTCTGCATAGAGGCTGCGGTGCCTTGCACAGCCACTGTACACTCAGCCTGGGTCTTTGCTGAGGACCCAACAAAGGAAACCAGGCTGTTAGCCACGCGGTGGAGGTCACCAGCTATCTCAGCCATGTGGCGTGTCTGCCGTGCCTGCTCCCTTTCCAGCCCTTCTTGGAGGGATCCGGCTACACCCCTTGTCTTCCTCAGAGCCTTCCTGGGAGATGGGGAGGCTTGTGTCTGTCTGGACGGGGTAGCCCTTGAGGGGGTTCCCCTGATGGGGGTAGCCCTTGAGGGGGTTCCCCTGATGGGGGTAGCCCTTGAGGGGGTTCCCCTGATGCGGGTAGCCCTTGAGGGGGTTCCCCTGATGGGGGTCAAAGTCTTGGAGGGTCCGGGGAAGATGTTATCCTCCTAGAGATA
This sequence comes from Rana kukunoris, assembly GCA_029574335.1. NCBI lineage: Eukaryota > Metazoa > Chordata > Amphibia > Anura > Ranidae > Rana > Rana kukunoris. The sequence continues at coordinate 9,291,376 of CM056054.1, read as the reverse complement.
GAGGCATTCCTCAAGATGGATGTCCACCTGCTCCTCCTCAACTACCTCTAGAGCAGAGGTGTGGGCACTCCCCTCCACCAGTGAATCATGGCTTCCCAGGGGGTCAGGCTCAGGATGCCTCAGCTCCCTCCAGCGCATCTGTGGATGACACATAACATTCACATGTTGGTGGACCCACACACTTGTCACATGTCCCGTTGCACCCCCTCACATGCTACACACCGGATGGGGGATAAAACATACTTACCTCTCCTCAAGTCCTGTTCACTGGAGTCAAAACCCTCCAGCCCCTCCACCTGCTCCTGCGCCAGGCAGCTGGCGATCACCTCCTCCTCAGCAGTCAGCTTGACAGTACTGGCTGGTCCGCCTCCCCTGCCCCTGAGGTGCCTCTTCACCTTGGCCAGCTTCTCCCTGACCCGACGACGCATATCGGTAATCTTTTTTGGACCTCCCTCCAGCTCCTGGTCTCATGGTCAAGGGCATTGATCTCCAGGGCCTGGCCAGGATCGCCCTCTCATCTGCCGAGAAATTTTTCTTTCTCCTCTCCCTGTCCACCTCAGTGTCTGACATGGCTCAGATAGCAAAAGTACCTCTGCACCACGGAAGACAAGCTGGTGTACTTTTGAGCTCGACGGGTGTATGTCTGGGCGTACTTATGTTCTCGGAGTACACAGTGGGCCGGCGTATCTCATGTAGTTGCGTCGGCGTGGTTGTGCGCAGGCGCAGAGGGGTGCTGTGCATGCGTCCACGTCACGGCGCATTCGCGGGTCGAGATACACCGGACGTAAACCACTGCACCACGTACCTGTGCGGCGCACGGCCCATCATTTGCATGGGGTCACGCCCACTTCCACTTACGCTGGCCTGCGCCTTCGAAAATACGATACGCTGGCGCATCTTGGTGAGCAATGGCTTGCTAAATGCAGTGCTTGCCTCTCCGCGCTACGCCGGCGTAAATGTGCGCCCACTCTCTGTGAATCTGGCCCATAATAACTACTACAACTATATATATATACACACACACACACACAAGAGGCCAGATTCTCGTTTACTGGCGTAAATGCCAGCGGTGCTTAGTGTACCGTATTTACGCTACGCCGCAGAAACTCTGAACGCAAGTGCCGTAGCGTAAATGGCCCGGCGTAATTCAAATGTGTATGAGGTGGGCATGTTTTATGTAAAACAATCGTGACCCCACGTTTTTGACGTTTTTTTAACTGCCCATCCGTGGACGTATCCCAGTGCGCATGCTGCAAATTTTGCCGCAAATACATTGGTTTAGACGTAAACGTAACTTACACAAAGCCATATTTGCGAATGATTTACGCAAACGACATAAACAACGGAAAAATCAACGCTGTCCCGACGTCCATACTTAACATTGCGTACGCCGGACCTACGCAAAGTTACCCATCATAAAGCAGGTCTGTCTGTCTGTCTGTCTGTCTGTCTGTCTATCTGTCCGTCCATCCGCCTGTCTATCTATCTATCTATCTATCTATCTATCTATCCGTCCGTCCATCTATCTATCTATCTATCTATCTGTCTATCCGTCCGTCCATCTATCTATCTATCTATCTATCTATCTATCTATCTATCTATCTATCTATCCGTCCGTCCATCTATCTATCTATCTATCTATCTATCTATCTATCTATCTATCTATCTATCTATCTATCTATCTATCTATCTATCTAACTGTCTGTCTGTCTGTCTGTCTGTCTGTCTGATCTGTCTGTCTGATCTGTCTGTCTATCTATCTATCTATCTGTCTGTCTGTCTGTCTGTATATCTATCTATCTATCTATCCATCTATCTATCTATCTGTCTGTCTGTCTATCTATCTGTCTATCTATCTGTCTATCTCTCTCTCTCTCTCTCTCTCTCTCTCTCTCTCTCTCTATCTATCCTATTCATATACATTTTTAACCCACTAATGCTGATAAATCGGAAGAAAGAAGTCATCTTTCTCTAATCGAACCATCTTCTTTCCCAGATTCTCCACTTCTGAGCCGGAGAATCCGGGACGGATATTTTTCAATGTAACGGCCAGTGGGATCCTCAGATCTCATTTTCATGAACTGGCCGTTTGCGACAGAATGGTTGTGTGCTATGATGAAAAGCTGAGAACATGTTCTCTGCTCCTCATCTCAGCTACATAAACCAGTACCCATAAGAGATCAGCCATGATCCTTAGGATCAGGCAACGCTGTATCCTGGCCCAGGCCAACAAGGCCCAGACCTAGGGCAGCACTTTGCAGGGGTGCAGCATGGAAAGAGTCCCCTCCGGCTTATACTACACTGTTAGTGTAACGCAAGCTGCTTCTAATTTTAACTGTCCTATCATCCTGGACCACAAACCTTCCTCACTGTGCTATATATTTTCTGCTGCACCATTGGCATGATTATTACTTCTTGGTCCTCTCCATAAAATTATCAGAAATTGGTGCTTAAAGTAGAACTATAGGTAACATTTTTTTCATTTTGGATAGAGTAAGGGAGAGTTATAGCCCCTGTCAGTTTATTTTTTACCATCCCTGTCCTATTGCAGAGATTTTCCTTCACTTCCTGCCCCATAGCCAAACAGGAAGTGAGAGAAAATGTATGCAAATTAAGGGAATCCAATTCCCCCCCCCCCCCCAGGCTCTAAGAACTAGTGTCCCCACTTGAAAATTTCAGGGTGGGTCTTAAACAGAAAGGGGTGTGGCCTTGACAGGAAGGGGTGGGTCATATTTAAATGAGGGGTGCACGAGTTTAGTGCAGACCCCGACAACCAACAGCCAGGGTTGTCGGGAAGAGGCCCTTGTCCCCATCGACAAGATGTTGAGGGAATGCGGTCTGGTACGGCTCAGGAGGGGGGCGCTCGCTTGTCCCCACCCCCATTCCTGTCTGGCCAGGCGGCGTGCTCGGATAAGGGTTTGGTATGGATCTTGGGGGAACCCCACGCCGTTTTTTCGGTGTAGGTGTTCCCCTTACAATCCATACCAAACCTAAGGGCCTGGTATTCTCCTAAAGGGGAACCCACACCCTTTTTTTTATTTGGTCCAGAGTTCCCCTTCATGATCAGCGTAACAAAAACCCATGCCGGTGTTTTTTTTTAACCACTTCCATACCACTCCTATTCTGGAACTTCTCTCCATATAAAAATCATCATATTTTTTTACTCAAAAATTACTCAGAACCCCAAAAATTATATATATATTTTTTTTTAGAAGACACCCTAGGGAATAAAGTGGCGGTCATTGCAATGTTTTATCTCCAATGGTATTTGCGCAATAATTCTTAAAACACCTTTTTTTTTGGCGGGACTTACATGCATATTCGCTTCTGAGTGCGAGCTACTAGGGACAGGGGCGTTTTAATTTTTTTTTTTTACGTATTTTTTTTTCTTTTTGCACTTTTTTTTTTATCACTATTACAAGGAACCTAAACATCACTTGTAATAGGAATGTGTGTGACAGGTACTCTTTATGAAGAGAGACGGGGTCAATAAGACCCCACATCTGTCCTCCAGGCTAGAAAGCATGAGATCGGGGTAAAAAAAAACACTGAACCCATGCTTTCAGCCGCAATTGCAGCTTTGTTTATGTTTTTAAATCTCTATGCTCCTCATTTGGCGGCGGACGATTCGTTCTCAGGGCCTCCGATGGCACGGGAGAGCCAAGAGAAGACCGGATGGCGGTGGGAAGGGGGATGACCCCTCCCGCCACCTGTAAGAACGTTTAAGTGGCAGAACTGCCGCTATGATCGTTCTTATGGTGCGAACAATCGCCGCCTGTAAAAAAGGAGATCTGAATGATGCCTGTAGCTGCACCCATCATTTAGATATCCCCCACTGAAGTCCAGGATGTCATATGACTTCCTACGGTACGGAAGTGGTTAAAATTTGTCTTGGAGTCAGGGCCGGTGCTACCACTAGGCAGCCGCCTAGGACGCACTGGAGAGAGGCTGTGGCACTACCACCCAGGGTGCCCGGCCACCGGTGATCCTACTCCCTCTCAGCAACTAATTTAACAGGCAGACGCTCCACTATAGAGTCCCTCCGTACAGTGTTAGAGGCGCTGGCACAGCAGCGGTGGAGGAAGGAAAGAAAACATCCCCTGTGTGACCCTGATCATCACAGTGCCACTGGCAGTGAGTGTAACCTGTCTGTGTACCTGTGGTCACATTGTTACCGTCCACCACCAGTCTGCCTCGGATTTACCGCTCCACCTCCGCTACAGCCAGCCAGTTCTGGCTCTAAACCTCTGCCTTTCTGCCCAGTGCTGCCTGTGCTCATATGCCGCATGTCCCCCCCCCCCCCATCATGGAGGCTGCTCTCTCTCTCTGTGTTTTTCCTATTGCGACAGCAAGCGCAACATTTACAGTACCCTGTCGCCGAGAACCAGAGCGATGAGATCACGCTGAAAGTACAATAACGGCGGCAGGTACTGTATGTCCCTTAGGGTGGGAACGGGGGCCCCATTTGCATTTTAAGGCCAGGATTAGTACAAGATAAGCCAGCCAAGTGGGGTCTAGCAAAATGAACAAGTCAATTCCCATAGACTGCAATGGTATTTATGGTATAACTTTTGCCCATGTTAGGCTCTTTGTTTGCCCACCTGGATCAGGGGGTGTTTGTCCCATCTCTAATTTTGTAGCATGCTGGATGATGTGATTAATTTTGGATAGGGGTTTGCCTTATTTTCTGTTGCTGCATTTCTGGTGATCTGAGCATGCCCAGGGACTTATATTTTTTGATGTTGCTTTTTGTGTGTGAACAGCACTTGGATGTTTCTGGGCATGCTCATAGAGCGTGTTTTGTTTTTTAGGTTAGTAATTTAAGGACATCTTTAACAGGTGTACCCACTAGACATGTGCAATTTTTTTCGTTACGAATACGTTTTCCGTCATTTTTCTTTATTTTCGTTGATTCGTTAACCTACGAATGAACGAATGGTTTAGCGCAAATAATAACGAATAACCATATTTCCAAAATTAACGAATATGGAAAACTACGAAGATACGAAACTACTAAATGTAAAAGAACCACACAACGAAAGAAAAAAGAAACGAAAACATAGAAATAACGAAAATACCAAACACCAAATAAAAAATCATGATTACGAAAAATAAACGAAAATGCAAACTTACTAATATTCGAAGAACGAAAAGAAAACAACCGAAATGCCGAACAAAGAATAAAAAACGAAAAGCAAAACTAACGAAAAATAAATTACGAATCTTCGGAAAACGGAAATGAAAACAACGAATATACAAAATAATGCAAATTCACTTTCATCAGTACAGTGACCAATAGCCACTCAGCGCTGTCCCTTCCCCTGAAGAGGTTTGTTCCTTCCCCCCAATGAGCAATGTGCATTCCATCCAGAGTCCAGATAGGGTGTGTTTGGGTAGGTTGCACTGGTTTTGTGGATCTGTCAAGTCAATCGCAGTAAAGTATGATTTACAAAATTACGACGAGTAGTGTGTCGAATAAACGTAAAATGTATTTTAACAGAATTACGAATGCAATAAAATCTACAAAAGAACGTTGTTACAATCAAATGAAATTAGACACGAAAATACGAATGATCATAAAGCAACGAAGATTTATTTCTTTGATCAAGGATTTTTTGACTGGTTTATTTATTTTGGGTGGGGGCTATTTTCGCCTGAAATATTTGTGAGGTTGTCAATGTAAGTTGTTTTTAGGGTGTTCACTTTGATGTAATTGTCTGTGCTGTATTATTTTGCTAAATCTTTCTCAAGATGTTGTGACTAGTAAATGTTTTAATCCTTAATAGATGTCTGTGGGCCTTTTTAATCTTCTTCTGTTAATTTCCATTTCCTTTACTGTCTCAAACGAACCTTTGTTTATTTTTATTTTTTATATTATTTATTTATTTTTGTTTGATTTTTGTTTGTTTTTCCTTGCTCTTTTTTCAAAGTCCTGTTTTGTTGACCAATAAAATTACTTTCAAATTTTGAAGTTTGTTTTTTGTTACCTTTTCATGCTACAGATATTGACAGCTGCAGCTGAAATAGGCTGATTGGCCTAACAAAACACAATTTGATTTTGTTTCTAAGCTCCTTTCCTGGTGCCTTCATGCATGGATTGTTTGCTGCCATGGATAGTCACCAGGAAAGGAAAAATACAGAGCGGTAAGTATAATTTTTTTCCTTTTTACTGCAGTGGTTCTGAGCCTCAGTCTTCAAGTACCCCCGACAGGACATCTTTTGTGGATTTCTCTTATCAAGAATTGCAGTCCAGACTTTAAAGCACATTTGCAAGATGAAGGAAAACCTGCAAACATGGCCTGTTGGGGGGGGGGGGGGGGAGTATTGGTGGACAGGCTTGAAGTGCTGATTTACAGCACTGTCTTTAAATATAGCGCAAGGCAATCCTATTCTAATTGCGGGTGTTTGAGGGAAGCCAAGTGAGTGTTAGAACCCTGGCTTGTGTTTCTACAATTCTAGCACTAGACCTCCTCTGTAACTCTAAACTGATAACCTGTAAAAAAAAAAAAAAAACAAGCGTCGCCTATGGAGATTTTTAAGTCCCCATGTTTGGCACCATTCCATGAGTGTGCGCAATATTAAAGCGTGACAAGTTAGGTATTTATTTACTCGGCGTAACATCATCTTTCACATTATCCCTAAAAATTGGGCTAACTTTACTGTTCAATTATTGCGCAAATACCATTGGAAATAAAAAGTTTTAATGACCGCCATTTTATTCCCTAGGGTGTCTGCTAAAAAAATATATATAATGTTTGGGGGTCCTGAGTAATTTTTCAGAAACAAAATATAATTTTTACATGAGGGAGAGAAGTGCCAGAATAGGCGCGGTATGGAAGTGGTTAAAGTGAAACAATAAAAGTGAAATATTCCTTTAAATTTCAGGTCTGGTATGGATATTAAGGGAAACCCTGCTGTCAAATAAAAAAAAATGACGTGGGGTTCCCCCCAAATATCCATACCAGGCCACATGCCCTCAACATTGGGAGGATGCTTTGGGGTCCCCCCCAAAGCACCTTGTCCCCATGTTGATTGGGACAAGGGCCTCATTCCCACAACCCTGGCCGGTGATTGTGGGGGTCTGCTGGCGGGGGGCTTATCGGAATCTGGAAGACCCATTTAACAAAGGGGACCCCCAGATCCCAGCCCCCCCTGTGTGAAATGGTAATGGGGTACATTGTACCTCTACCATTTCACCAAAAAAAGTATCAAAAATTTAAAAAAAGACAATAGCCGGTTTTTGACAATTCCTTTATTAATGTCTTCTTTCTGCTTCTTCTTCTTCTCCCATCTTCTTCTTTTGTGCATTCATTCCGGTTTCTTCCTTCATCTTCTTCTTTTTCCTCTGCTTCTTTCTTGGGTATTCTAGTCCCGCATCTTGCACCGGCTTCTTCCTCCATCTTCTTCTTCCTTTGCTTCCTTCTTGGGTCTTCTCATCCGCATCTTGCACCGGCTTCTTTTTCCCTGGACGATCCAATTAAAGTTCCCGCTGTGTGACGCTCCTGTTCTTCTGCCAGTACTTTTATTACTGAGGACGTGGCGTCATCCGGAGACCCCGCCCCCTCTGACGCACATGTACCACGCGGGAACTTTCTTATGGCTTTCCCCATAGCGTCAGAGGGGGCTAAGAGGATCAATCCCCAGTATAATTCAACAGAAACTGCTCTCCATTAATGTCTGTATTTTACAATTTGTAGCTCATCGTGGTGGAGCCTTTTGAACTTTTCAGATTGGAGAACCTGTATTTGGAATATACAGACATTAATGGAGAACAGTTTCTGTTGAATTAAACTGGGGATTGATCCTGTTCAGAGAGAGGCCACAAGAGAGAGGATCCTGTTAAAGAACCCTGCACATGCCTGATGGTCATTTATGGCCGTATACATTCGGTGAGCGCATTTGATTTTTACATCGGGTGAAGCACTTCATGTATGCACGTTGCACTTTTGAAAGCACGGTGGTTGGAGAACATAGATTTGGATTACAGCACCTTACACTGCGAATCCCATATCTGCATTCATTTGAACTTTTTTAATTTAATAATAATGCTAATAAAGGGACACTAAAGTCAGGAATATTTTTTTTTTTTTTAAATAACAAACATGTTATACTTACCTCCATTGAAAGCTGTGTTCTGGGGTCCCTCGGCAGCTGTTTCGGCTCCTCCTCACAAAAGCTTTCTACCTTCATGCGAGGGAGCTCGCACAGTGGAAAGCTTTTGCGAGTGCGCTCCCGTGATACATCGACTGTATCATTTGGCCCCGCCCCTCGGCTCGCCGCATCAGCCGCTGTGATTGACAGCAGCGCCAGCCAATGGCTGCGCTGCTATCAATCCGCCCAGCCTAGCCAATCAACGGCCAGGCTGGGAACCGGACAGGATGACGTGGACGCGCCCGGCAATTTCGAACGGTCAGGTAAGTAAAACGGGGGCTCGGGGGGGGGGGGGGCGGTGCTGTCAGATGTTTTTTTACCTTAATGCATAGGATTCATTAAGGTAAAAAAACTTTTACCTTTACAACCCCTTTAATTATGGACATTAATTTACACTTGTTGCGTCCTTTTTCATTGTTTTCGCTGTATATTAGTTTTCACAATTTTTTGGAGCTGCACTTGTTGTAAATAGTATTTAGGTCATTGGCGCCGCATCCTATATTTCTATTATTCACACAGCTGTCATTGAAGATTATTTTCACACCATTGATTCTTGGGTGAAAATTGGGTGAAAACATTAATAATTAGACTATTTTGTGAAAGTTTGTTAAAGTAAATTATAGTAAATGTTTAGACTACATGCTGCAGGAGTGAGAATCCATGGTGGCGAACTTATAGAAAGGAATTTGGGCCATAGAAGACAGAGGGGACTTAATATGCCAGGGTCTACCACATACCACAATTTTCATTTTGGGTTGACTTAATCCTGTATTTGTTTGGATTTTTACATAGTACATGTCTATTTCAGGAAGCTCACAGTCAGAAAAACTTCTGCCCAGCATTACAGTGGAGGAATTCAAAAAGATCATGGTAACATGTTTGAAAGCACAAAGTGAGGATAGAAAAAATAAATTTCAGAATGCACTTTGTGAATTAAAGCCACCTGAAAACGGTGAAATTGAGTTGGAAGAACTTAAAGATAAATCTGAGGAGGACGTAGCTGACATGATCATTTCCCGTCATACCATGAAGCATGTAAAAAACACGTTCATAAAATGTCTTGAAAAAATTAAAGATAACCAAGCAAAGGAGGAATTCACTGAGAAAATCAGAGAGGTGAGTAACAAAATGCCAAAAGTCATTAAACTCCTGTGCTTTCACTCCTTTCCACCATACTACATGCCCAGATTTAATATTTTGGTTTTGGGTGGGCACTGGTTGCATTGTGAAGACACAAGCATTGACAATATAGCAAGAGTTGGACGAAAGAAAGCAGATTAATCTTGATCACAGATGTTTTTGTTCATTCTAACTAGTATTGCTCACGAATATTCGCATTGCGAATATTCGGATCGAATATTGCATATTCGAGTAATCGTGCAATATCTCGAATATCGCGGTGAATATTCGCAATTCCGAATATTCGAATTTTTCAAAATTTATTTTTAAAACAGATCACATCCTAGTGATCTCCATCTACGTCTAAAAGCATTGCTGGTATGATTAGAGACCCTGGGCCGAGTAGCTGCAGCGATCATTTTATATTGCCAAAAAATCGCAATGCGATTATTCGGCAATAGCGATATCGCACGATTGCGCATGCGCGATCGAGAAATTCGCAATATTGTTTTTAGCTAAAATAACACATATATTCGATTTCAGAGTGTTACTGTCGAAATTCCGCAATCAATTTCTCATTCGCATTTTTGCGAAATTACGATAAAATATCAAGAATATTCTGAGCCAATCAGAGTGCTCCTTCCGCATTTCTCGAAATTTCGCAATTATTTTGTATTGTGAAATATCAAGAATATTCTGAGCCAATCAGAGTGCTCCTTCCGCATTTGCCGAATATTCACAATTATTTTGTATTGTGATATATCAAGAATATTCTGAGCCAATCAGAGTGCTCCTTCCGCATTTGCCGAATATTCGCAATTATTTTGTATTGTGATATATCAAGAATATTCTGAGCCAATCAGAGTGCTCCTTCCGCATTTGCCGAATATTCACAATTATTTTGTATTGTGAAATATCAAGAATATTCTGAGCCAATCAGAGTGCTCCTTCCACATTTGCCGAATATTCGCAATTATTTTGTATTGTGATATATCAAGAATATTCTGAGCCAATCAGAGTGCTCCTTCCGCATTTCTCGAAATTTCGCAATTATTTTGTATTAAAAAATATCACGAATATTCTGAGCCAATCAGAGCGCTCCTAAAGCATGTATCGAAATTTCGCAATAAATATCGCAATCGCATTTTTGCGAAATTACGATAAAATATCAAGAATATTCTGAGCCAATCAGAGTGCTCCTTCCGCATTTCTCGAAATTTCGCATTCGCAATAGCGAAATTTCGCAATCATTTCTTTTTCCAAAAAATATCGCGAATATTCGAATTTAGCGAATATATCTCGAATATTCGACTATATATTCGAGATATATCGCGAAATCGAATATGGCATATTCTGCTCAACACTAATTCTAACGTGTCATCAGGGTGATTTTTTGATATCTGTGTTCTTGAGGGAATGTAAAGTAATTCAGATCCTGTATTTTATTAAAAGAAACGCTTAAAGGGGTTGTAAAGATTCGTCTTTTATTTTGTAAATAGGTTCCTTTAAGCCCGTGCATTGTTGGTTCACTTACCTTTTCCTTCCATTTTCCTTCTAAATGTTTTTTTCTTTGTTTGAATTTCTTACTTCCTGTTTGTCCTCAGTAAGCTATCCACCATCATCCCAGCGGTGGAAAGTCATTTAGAGCAGCTTACTGAACACTTTACTGAGAAGGAACAGGAAGTAAGAAATTCAGACAAAGAAAAACAAAGAAAAAAACATTTAGAAGGGAAATCAAAGGAAAAGGTAAGTGAACCAACAATGCACGAGCTTAACGGAACCTATTCAGAAAATAAAAAACGAACCTTTACAACCCCTTTAAAGCAGACCTCCACCCTAAATTAACATTAATTTTCCTCTGCCTTCTTCCCCTCCCTTCCTCACATTTTGCTAATACTTTTATTATCCTTTTAACTTTTTTTGTGTTTACCTTGGCAAGAATGATGCATCTTCCTCCAATTGTGCATGTGCGGCTCCAGATCCCAGCAGGGCCCTGGGGCACATCTGTGCTAATGTGGGTTTCCTATGCATGCACGAAGACGGGCTGGTGTGAGAAGCCACTATCTCAACATGTCTGCATATGCGCAGGCCAGGCAGAGGCCTTCAGCACATCTGTGCACATGGCAGAAGAACAAACATGGCAGAAATGGAGGAAGGCGAGAGCCAAAACTAAAACGGACCTAAGGTTCTCTTTAACCAGTTCCCGACCGGCTCCTGAACATACACATCAGCAGGAGGCATGGCTGGACAGAGTAACTTATACTGTATATACATCACTTTAAAAGTCCCGCCGTGCGGGCGCGCACCCCTGCTGCGAGCTCCGTGACCGTGCAGATTCGATGTCCGTCGGTGTCCCGCAATCGGGTCACAGAGCTGCAGAACGGGGAGATGTCAGTGTAAACAAGGCATCTCCCCATTCTGCCTAGTGACACTGTCACTGATCGTTTGTTCCCTCTCATAGGGAGCAGCGATCAGTGACATGTCACTCGTAGCCACGCCCCCTAAGAGTTAGAATCACTCCCTAGGTCACACTTAACTCCTTCAGCGCCCCTACAGGTTAACCCCTTCACTGCCAGAGTCATTTTTACAGTAATCAGTGCATTTTTGTAGCACTGATCATTGTAAAAATTACAATGGTCCGCCATTACTAGTAAAAAAATAATGATTAATAAAAATGCCATAAAACTATCCCCTATTTTGTGCATGTGCGCAGAAGCGAACACATACGTAATTCACGCTCTCATATGTAAACGGTGTTTAAACCACACATGTGAGTTATCGGTGCTAACGTTAGCAATCATTCTAGCACTAAATAGAATAAAAAAAAGAATAGAATAAAATAAAATGATTATAACTATCTTCTGAAAATTCCAATAGAATTAAGAAAATTGAATAGAAATAATATAACTTTTTTTCCAAATTTAAATAAAAATCTAATTCGAATGTGATTAGAAAAGAAAAGAATACAGTAGAATAGAATAGAAAATACCACAATAGTATAGAAAAAACAGAATAGAATAGAATGAATATAAACATCTTCCTATTCTAATCTATTATTTTCTATTCTATTTAAATTCAAATTGATTCTATTTGAATTTTGGGAAATATTTGGGTTATGTTCTTTCTACTCTAATCTATTCTATTGTTCTTTAATTATACTCTTTTTTTGTTTATTCTATTATTTTCTGTTCCATTATTGTATTATATATTCTATTCTTTTCAATTCAAATTCAAATTTATTATTTTCAAAATACCAATTTAGGAAGATGGTTATATTATTTCTATTCAATTCTATTGTTTTTTTTCTATACTATTCTGATATTTTCTATTCGATTCTTATGTATTTAAAGGGGTTGTAAAGACAAAAATATTTTCCTCCTAAATTAAAGTCTGTCAGTAGCTGATAAAGTAAAAAGTTATGTTTTGCATTATAACTAGTTTGATACCTGTTGAAATCGAGCCGTTTTATTCACCTCCGTCACTCCTGAATCGTTATTCTCACTGACTTCCTGGTTTGCGGTGCACATTCATTCTTGCTACATCACGGCCCAATGGGAACTACAGTTCCTATTAGGCTTAGCCTCCATGCCTGTGAGGGATAAGAGAGCATCTTCATGCAGGACTGTAGTCATAGGGAGGGGGTGAGCACACTCTGCTTTCCACCATGCAAAACAGCTCAGATGCTGGTGGAAAGCAAGAAGAGGAGAGACAAGAAATGACATTTTCAAACCTGGATTACTGTATTTTGGTGGTCAAAAGGAAAAACGAGGCAAGTGATATTTAAATGCTCTAGCTTACAGCAATCAATTGATCTAATAAAAAATTAACCTTTAGTGTTCCTTTAAATGTATTCTATTTGAAATTCAAAATTTCAGAAGATGGTTACATTCTTTCCATGTTATACTATTCGATTTGCCATTTTCGATACTCATGTCCAGCACCATGAAGGGTGCTGTATGGAATTGTTAGTGAAAAGGCTCCCTAGGTCTTTTGTTGGGGGAGGTATAATGTGGGGGGGGGGGGGGTTTTGAGGGTGGTAAACATGGAATGCTATCACATTTACGTTATTTAGGAATAAGCAAACATGGCTGTCCCAGTATCATTGTGAACTATATAAAAAAGCCTTGAAAAGATTAACATAGACACATTTTTAATGTCGGTTTAAAAACAATGGGGCAGATTCACACAGAAATGGATTAGCGTAGCGTATCAGAAATACACTACGCCGCCGTTTTTTACCTGGCTCTACGTGGAATTCAGGTAGATTTTGTCCAGTAAACGACAGCGGCGTAGTGTATTTCTCCCGTCGCAATCCATCTGCGCGAGTAGGGGGCGTGAATCATTTAAAATAGGCGCGTTCCCGCGGCGATCGATCTGCGCATGCTCCGTTCGCAAATTTCCCGCCGTGCATTGCGCGAAATCACGTCGTGACGTCATTCGTTGTTTATGTAGCGTCGTTTACGGGCGATCCTAGTCCCGAACGAGTTACGTAAACAAAAAAAAAAAAATTCGAAGCGGGAACGACGGCCATACTTAATATGGGCTACGTAACGTTAGAGCAGCAAAAAGCTGCTCTAACATTACGTACAAAAAAATAGACGAAAGCGATTGCGACGACCACTCGTATCTTCGGGAATCGCCGTAAAAAAAACATTTGCATATCCCGACGCATCAAAACGACGCGAACTCCTCCCAGCGGCCGCAAATATCGCAGCGTAGATCCGAAGGCTTACGAAGACGTAAGCCTCTCGGATCGAAGCCCGAAGCCGCCGTATCATGGTTTGAGGATTCAAACTAGTGATACGGCGCGCGAAATTTGAAATTACTCCTGTCTAACACCAGTTAGACAGGCGTAATTGCTCTATGAATCTGGGCCAATGATCATATTTATAATCACTATTATTATATATTAAAACATGATTTTAATATATAAAATGATTTCTGTTACGCTTCTACTTCTACTAACTATTATTAATTATTAAACAATAAAAATATTATGAACATATAAATTAAAAATTTCATGATATTATAAAAATATTATATATACTAATTGTTTTTAAAAATACTACTACTATTTTTTACTACTGAGGCTAATAATAATAATGCTAATAAAACTATGTTGAAGATCCAAGATGCAATTGCTGTCCGAAGCTCCAATCCTCCAGTGTTCCACCTTCAGTCTGCCGGTTGTAGGTTTAAGTAATATGTTGCTTTATCAACTTCAACTCTATGATGTTATGCCTTCCCTTATTCGTCTTTTATGTGTCTAGAATGGTTCATATCACTGTTTAAAAATTGTGGTCTGCTTACCTTGTCTTACCAGCTAGAAGAACAAAAAAAGAAAGCCAGCAAAAAGTAAGAAGACTTAAAGATCAAAGGGAGGTTAAAAAAGGTAAGTTTTGAGCACTTTCCAAACCATAGACAGGATTAACAACGAACAATCCAAAGTGAGGGCTAGGCGCTAATGAGGGCTCTTAAACATCAAATGCAATTTAAATTAAACCCTTAAAAAAAAAATGCCTATAACAGTCAATATAATCAAAAGTGAAACATATAAAAAATGAATAAATCATATATTATGACCCCTTATAAGAGTGAATAATCTAAAAAAAGTCCTTCAATTGCCAAAGTCCATGTGTGACTTCCTTTTAATGTGCTCAACACAGTCCATTCAAATGATACTTGCTGTCTCCACTCAGTGCTCCTCCATGTGTTCACACCATGTCTCCCAATCCAGTTATGACTCACCAGATCCCTAGACCCAGGATGAAGTGGGTCTAATAATGTTTTGTAGGAGTTTTAAGCATGGGTAGTTGTAAAACTGATACTCTGAGGGTATGTGGAGGGGGGATACCAGATATAGGAATAAACCACAGAATGCAGGATCACCGTGCAACCCCTGTTTAAAGCGGAGTTCCACCCAAAATTGGAACTTCTGCTTATCCCACTCCCCTCCCCCTTACATGCCACATTTGGCATGTCATTTGTAAAAAATTTTTTTGGGGGGGGGGGGGAGTGGGGGCTTCAGGAGGAGTGGGAATTCCTGTCCCACTCCCTTCTTCCGCCGAGGGGCTGGTTAGGCGATTAGCTTAATCTCCTATCTCCAGCATTTACCGATAAGATCACATAGATGAGAGATCAGGAGCAGTTGAAAAAAATGCCCAATTGCTCCTAAACCTCTGTTTACCAGCAGCAGTGTACATGAGGAATTCTAGCAGATTGTGTATGGACTCTGAGATCCAACAAATCTTATAATAGTTGATGTTTCATTCTGTGGCCCCCCATTTGTTGTGGATAAATATAACTATATGGCTGGAGCAAACTGACAGTTGAACTAACAGTTGCTTTTGGGAATATTCTATGTGCTATTGGCAAAACTTTTTTTTTTTTCATTTTGGATAGAGCAAGTGAAGGTTATAACCCATGTCAGATTTTTTTCCACCATCTGTGCCCCATTGCAGAGATTTCCATTCACTTCCCGTCCCACAGCCAGCCAGGAAGTGAGAGGAAATCCCTGAAAATTAGGGAATTCCTTGGGACCCCCAGGTCACCAGAACTAGTGTCCTCACTGGAAGATTTCCCCTCTCTTATTTGTCTGGGGACAGCCCAACATTTGGGATTTTCTTTCACTTTCACTTTCAATTAATATTTTAAACAGGACAAATAGAGAAGGGGCACCGACAGCAATAAAAACCTGACAGGTGTTCTAAACCCTCCGCACTATTCAAAACTAAAAAAAAAAAAGTTTTGTCTTTAGTTATACTTTAACTCAAAAAACATTTGGTTTTCAAAATTGCAAGAAGCAAAAGCAAAAAAAAAGCAAATAAAATATAAGAAATAATATACATCAGTTTTTGGAACACTGATGGTAACGAAGCTTCTATGGCTTTTTGGTTCTTTCATGTTGGCAAGTTATTCTTATTGCAGTCTTTAAATATTTATTTTTTTATTATTATTTTAGGACACAACCTCTATAATCTCTTTGGATAACATCACCTTCTATGTTACAGTCTCTGAAATTATTTGAATTAAAAGATGATTTTAATGAAATACAAGATGATTTTAATGAAATACAAGATGATTTTAATGAAATATAAGATTTTAAAGTAATACAAGATAAGTTTAATGAAATGGATCACAATTGTAATGAAACTCAAGATTATTTTAAATTAAATATATCATGATTGTAATGAAATACAAGATGACTTAAATTAAATATATAATGATTATATAATGATTATAATGAAATACAAGATGATTTTATTTAAATATATCACAAAGATAATTTTAATGATTTTAATTTTGATTTTGACTTTGATGTATTTGCATATCTTGTTATTGATTTTAAATCATTCATCAATAAAGTACCATTCAATTTTACCTCCAACCACCAATGTGGCCCTATTTGAAAAAACAGTTTGAGTTGAAATTTTACATTTTGATATCCTATTGTTTAGCCAATATGCTATTTGTCCATATAAATTGGTGGGCTACCTTCCTTGTGTAAATGTATTTTCAAAAATGTAAAATTAAATAAATATGTGTATATATATATATATATATATATATATATATATATATGTGTCAAAAAGGGAGAGTCTAGCCTCAGGTAAATTCAATAAAGAATAAGTAAAATGTACCAGCATCCTGTGATTGAATTGAAGACAGGGACCATGTGGTTAGAGACAAAGGCTGCTTGGGGCCAGTAAGTCTAGAAATTCACAGGTCAGGGGGTTTGTTTAGTTGGGACTTTCAAGGCACTGATAGGAGAGCGTAAATGTAGTCAAAAGTAGTTTATTCACATAAAACAATGGACCATATAAAAATATATATATAATGGGACAAGCCCCACAATTCAGAACAATTCAAGATTTGTGAAAAACAAAACCGTGTAGGTCTAAAGAGTGGAGCCAGCCCGCAACCTCGACCGGTTTCGCGGTAGGTACCGCTTCTTCAGGAGGGTCTATAAGATACATACAATTTATACAATAAGAACAAGCAAAATTTAAGAAAAGATTACATATCAGAGGTATTAAAAAATAGACGGTGAAATATCTTGGAGGTTTAAGAAATGCTCACCTAGGGCGGTCCAATAACTGGAGCAGGGGCTTACAACTTTCCCCCCGTGGCGCACAAAGGGGAAATTGATACAAGCTCTAATGGAGTAGAGAGGGATTTAAAAGTGTTAAATAAGCTAATTGGGTGGACTTGGTTTTGGGACACCAAGTGCTGGAGCGGAATAAGGTGAGTGTAAGGAGGCAAAGGGGGAGAATGAACAGGGAGAAAGGTAATGGGGGGTAAGGGGAACAAGAAAGGGGGGAGAGAAGGGAAGAAAAGAGGAAATGAAGAGGAAGGGAGGGGAGGGGGGAAAGGGGGGAAGGAGAGGGAAAGGGGAGGGAAAGAAGAGGGAAAAAAGGGGAGAGAAGGAGAGGGGAAGGAGGGAAGGGAGAAAGGGAAGAAAGGAAAGGATAAATGAGGGGGGCAGGTGGAAAAAAGGGGTGGTGAAGAAAATGAAAGGGAAAGGTAAAAAAGGTGAGGGGGAAAGGGAGAGGGGGAAAAAGGACAAAATGGGGAAAGGGGGGAGGGGAGGGACATGGACAGAAGGGGGGGAGGGGGACAAGACAATACAGAGGAAAGGGATGGGGGCAAGGAGAAGGGAGGGGGGCAGAGAGAAGGGGGGGAAGGGGAGGAAAACGAAGAAGAGTTGGAGGGGAGGTATAGGTAAAGGGGTAGGAAAAGAGGGGAGGGGGGGTTGGAAAAGGTGTGGTGGTGAGGGGTGGGTGTGAATGGAAGGAAAGGCTAATGAAGGTGGGAAGGGAAGGGGAAAAAAAAGGGGAAAGAGGGGTGCCGTTGGAAAGGGGAAGATGTGTTTGGCGATATGACCCAGGAGTCACCAGTATTAGAAGATTAGGGGTGAATTTAATAATCCTTACCACGATAGCCAAAGCTTGGCTAAATGGACTGGGGGCAAGAAGGGGCGGCAGCACTGAACGGATGGTAGAAGGATAGGGGTCCGAGGTGGTAATAGGACCAATAGTGCTCAATTGCAACAAGCTGAGAATAAAGCCAGGCAAAGGGGTATTAAGAAGAATGGTAAACTTAAGTAAAAAAGGCAATGGTTAGAGCAGAGTATCTTACCAATAATAAGTGGCCGCAGTGTGTCCCCAGGGAGAGCGTCAGTGTATCTCAAGGCAAAGCAGCCGGTGGGCTGCTTATGTGTGAATTCCCTGATCACATGGGGCGTCACATGACCGCGGCGCAGAAATTGCGTCACAAGGCTGCGACGCCGACGTGATCCTCAGTTCCAGCATCCCACGTGCCGGTGAGGGGCGGGGATGTGCGATCGTAAGACCCAATGGCAGTGCGCCAGGTCAGAGGTCGCAAACGAGAGCTCGGATAGGAGCTCTCGCTCTGGGACGGACATTCGTGCGCCAATAGCAAGGAGGGGGGCAATATAAACACACACAGGATAATGCATTCATCGCTATTGAATATAAAACAAGTACAAGATAATGTTATTAACATAACAGAAGTAAAAAAAGCAGTAATGAGTTTACAGCATAGGAGGTTAATTCCTATAATTCATCACAAGGGGAGGAAGAAGTGTTTGTTTCAAAACACAGAGGAGAAAAGGGAGAGAGAAGAAAGGAGAGGGGGAGGGAGAAGGAATGGGAAAAGGCTGAAAAAGGAAGGGGAGGCGGGTGGGAGAGGGGGGGGCGAAAGGCAGATGAATTGAAAACAAATTGAAAGAATATCAATAGGAACTCTTTTACAGTTAATTCTTTAATCCCACACCAAGGAACCTGATAAACATGTAATGTTTAAAAGGTAAATCAAATTTAACATGATAAATGGAGGGCAGGGGGGAATGGGGAGAAGGGAGAAGGGGGAGGAAGGAGGGGGAGAGAAAGGGAGAGAAAAAGGACCAAGGGGGACCAAAACATTTATAAGAAACATTTGTAAGAGTTAACCTCATTCAACCCAGGGGGTGTCGTGGCATTAAGATGCTCAATCCAGAGGCATTCACTTTGTAAAATAGATTTATCCCAATCACCACGACGTGGGTTGTGCGGGATCACCTGTAATACCAGAAACCGTACTACGGAGAGGTCATATCGATGGCAAAGCCCTATATGATGTCCGATGGTGGGGAGTTTACCATTATCTGAGTCATACAAGTGATCCCCCATTAGTTGGGGGAATTCTCTAATGGTCTTGCCGATGTAGAAGGCCCCACACCGGCAGACCATCAGATAAATCACGCCCTTGATACCACAGTTGGCAAAAGTGGAGGGGCGAAATTGTTCACCATTGGGTAAAAGGAATGACTCGCCTTCCAAAACCCATGGGCAGTGTGGACAATTACCACATTTAAAGGTTCCTTTAGGTTCAAGATGTGACGTATGCTGTGCTACATAATGGCTCTGGGTCAATCGGTCTCTAATACCACGCGAAATACCAGTTCTGGATAGGGTTTCACATGTTTGTACAGAGTACTGTCCTCAATGAGGATATGCCAATGTTTGCCTAAGATGTTACGAAGTGTGTTATTGGGCAAAAGGGATGCTTCAAATGAGTGATTTTGGGTGGGCACTAAAGGCATAGAGAAGGGTATTACCCGCAGTGGGTTTCCGATATAGATCGGTGCTGAGCGTGCCATCAGGTTGTTTGATGATAGACAGGTCCAAGAAAGGGACCTGGCTATTATGAAATTGAACCGTAAATTTGAGATTAAACTCATTCACATTAAGTAATGTAACAATTGCCGGATGTGCGGCTCCTCTGCCTGGCACAGCGTACATTCCCACATGACTGGATTCATAAGCTGCTTGAATGTTCCTCCCCGGCCAGTATGTAAAGTCCTGGTATAAGGACTGTCCATTGTGTATATTTGTAGTGCTTTCCACCTCCATTCCATTGCTGATGCCTGGTCCTTTGCTGCCCCCACAGTGCCCTCAGGAATTCCCAGAATGCTCATGTTTTTGCAGTCACGTCAGATTGTGTTCACCAAACTTTATTTTGTATTTTCATTTGCTCGAAAAACATAAAATACGTTATGCAAAATAAAGTCCTTTAAAAAAAAAAAAAAAAAAAAAAGTAATGTAACAAACTCAAGCAGAGTTTCTGCAGTCCCTGTCCAAATGATGAAGAGGTCATCAATAAACCTATACCATAAAAGAATTTTGTCCAAATATTGCGAAAGATAGTCATTGATATGGAGAGAACGTTCCCAGCCGCCTAAATATAAATTAGCATAGGCTGGGGTGCACAAAGTCCCCATAGCGACCCCTTGGGTCTGTAGGAATAATTCATCATTGAACGTGAAATAGTTTTTAGTTCATATAAAAAATAATAACTGTAAAACAAATTTTACCAGGGGCCAGGAGGTGTTCTCTTGTTGGTAGAGGAAGGAGCCAGCCATTCTGACGCCTTGCTCGTGGGGGATTCTAGAGTAAAGGGCCCTTAACATCCAGGGCCACGAGCAAGGCGTCAGGAGGGACTTGGGTCCCCTCTAGATGTCTCAATAGATCGGAGGTGTCTTTGATATAGGACAGAAGGCTGGTGACGTGGGGCATTAGGAAGGCATCAACGAATTTGCTGGCATTGTCGGTGAGTGAGCCCATGCCGGACACGATGGGTCGGCCAGGTGGATTATGTAAATTTTTATGGGTTTTAGGGAGAGCATAGAAGGTGGGAAGGCGGGGAAATTTAGGAATGAGAAAATGAAGGGTGTCTTTGTCAATGAGTCCAAGGAAATAGGCTTCAGTGCATCATGCCTTAAGTCATAGGCGTGCGCACAGGGTGTGCCAGGTGTGCCTGGGCACACCCTAATCACCTTGTGTGGTACAGATTGCCTCGAAATATATTGCTTTGAATGTGCACTAATGCACAGAAAAATACAGCATTAAAAACGGCACATAACACACTGAAATATACAATGTTAAATGTGCACTAATGCACAGAAATATGCTGCATTAAACGTGCAGTAACACACTGGAATATACTACATTAAACATGCAGTAATGCACAGAAATATGCTGCATTAAATGTGCAGTAACACACTGGAATATACTGCATTAAACATGCAGTAATGCACAGAAATATACTGCATTAAACATGCAGTAATGCACAGAAATATGCTGCATTAAACATGCAGTAATGCACAGAAATATACTGCATTAAACATGCAGTAATGCACAGAAATATACTGCATTAAACATGCAGTAATGCACAGAAATATGCTGCATTAAACATGCAGTAATGCACAGAAATATACTGCATTAAACATGCAGTAATGCACAGAAATATGCTGCATTAAACATGCAGTAATGCACAGAAATATGCTGCATTAAACATGCAGTAATGCACAGAAATATACTGCATTAAACATGCAGTAATGCACAGAAATATGCTGCATTAAATGTGCAGTAACACACTGGAATATACTGCATTAAACATGCAGTAATGCACAGAAATATACTGCATTAAATGTGCAGTAACACACTGGAATATACTGCATTAAACATGCAGTAATGCACAGAAATATACTGCATTAAACATGCAGTAATGCACAGAAATATGCTGCATTAAACGTGCAGTAACACACTGGAATATACTGCGTTAAACATGCAGTAATGCACAGAAATATACTGCATTAAACATGCAGTAATGCACAGAAATATACTGCATTAAACAATGCAGTAATGCACAGAAATATACTGCGGTAAACATGCAGTAATGCACAGAAATATATAAAAAAAAAAACTACTGTCCACAGCCCTACTGACACCGTCCACCGCTCTGCTGACACCATCAGTATGCTGTATATACACATGCAAATATGTTTGAGCTTTGGGGTGCACACCCTAATGCAATAGGCTGCGCACACCTATGCCTTAAGTTCTGCAGAAAATGTAGAGATCAAAATTTAAGAAATTCTAGTGTACCATGGGGGTTATTTAAGATAGATAGACACATCTTTTGGTAAAAGTCGTGTGTCATCAAAACTATGTTACCGCCCTTATCGGACTGTTTTATAACAAGGTCTGAGCACTTCTGCAGGGATTTTAAGGCCTTAGTTTGGGTAGAGGTCAAAATCGGAGTGACACTGTGCCAATCTTGGCACTTGAGGTCAAGAATGGTTGCTTGGACAAAGGCCCAGATGGATGGGCATGTCATCAGGTCAGGGAAACGACGAGAGGGAAGACGGAAAGGTTTTAATTAATTGGCGAGTGGCATAAATATATATATATATATACTGTATATAAAACAGTATTTTTTTTTAAATATATTTAGTATAAATCAATTCTGTTGTATCGGTTTTTAAAGTTTTGCTACGAGAATGGGTCAGCATAAGCACATTTGTCTTCTTATCTTGATTAGTCCAAGTACAGTAATGTGTTTAACCACTTGACCACTGGGCACTTAAACCCCCTTCCTAACCAGACCAATTTTCAGCTTTCGGTGCTCTCACAATTTGAATGACATTACTCAGTCATACAACATTGTACCCATTTGAAATTTTTGTCCTTTTTTTCACACAAATAGAGCTTTCTTTTGGTGGTATTTGATCACCTCTGGGTTTTTTATTTTTTGCGCTATAAAAGAAAAACTACTGACAATTCTGTAAAAAAAACTAAAAAAATCTTGTTTCTGTCATATTAGCGGGTTATTTCTCACACACAACATATGCATACCACAAATTACACCCCAAAACACATTCTGCTATTCCTCCCGAGTATGGCGATACCACATGTGTGAGACTTTTACACAGCGTGGCCACATGCAGAGGCCCAACATGCAGGGAACGCCATCAGGCGTTCTGGAGCACCCAGACCAATTCTGACATTTCTCTCCTACATGGAAAAATCATCATTTATTTGCTAGAAAATTACATAGAACCCCAAAACATTATATATGCTTTTTTAGCAAAGACCCTAGAGAATACAATGGCGGCCGTTACAACTTTTTATCTCGCATGGTATTTTCGTAGACATTTTTTGAACGCGTGTTTTTAAAAAAACAAAACAGTTTGTGCTAAAAAAAAAAAAAACAGTAAAGTTAGCCCAATTTTTTTTCATAATATGAAATATAAAGTTACGCCAAGTAAATAGATACCCAACATGTCACACTTCAAAATTGCGCACAATGATGGAATGGCGCCAAACTTCGCTACTTAAAAATCCACATAGGCGACACTTTAATTATTTTTATTGGTTAAATGTTTTTAGTTACAGAGGAGGTCTAGGGCCAAAATTATTGCTCTCGCTCTAACGTTCGCAGAAATACCTCACATGTGTAGCTTGAACACCGTTTTCATATGTGGGCGGGACTTACGTGTGCGTTCGCTTCTGCATGTGAGCACACAGGGACAGGGGTGCTTTAAAAAATGGGTATTGCAGAGTATTTGGGTATTGCAGAGTATTTGGGTATTGCAAAGTATTGGGGTATTGCAGAGTATCGCGCAGGGAATTGCAAAGTATTGGGGTATTGCAGAGTATTGGGGTATTGCAGAGTATCACGCAGGGTATTGGGGTATTGCAGAGTATCGCGCAGGGTATTGCCAAGTATTGGGGTATTGCAGTGTATCGCGCAGGGTATTGGGGTATTGCAGAGTATCGCGCAGGGTATTGCAGAGTATTGGGGTATTGCAGAGTATCGTGCAGGGTATTGGGGTATTGCAGGGTATTGGGGTACTGCAGAGTATTGGGGTACTGCAGAGTATTGGGGTACTGCAGAGTATCGCGCAGGGTATTGCAGAGTATTGTGGTATTGCAGAGTATCGCGCAGGGTATTGGGGTACTGCAGGGTATTGGGGTACTGCAGAGTATCGCGCAGGGTATTGCACAGTATTGGGGTACTGCAGAGTACTGGGGTACTGCAGAGTACTGGGGTACTGCAGGGTACTGGGGTATTGCAGAGTATTGGGGTACTGCAGAGTATTGGGGTACTGCAGAGTACTGGGGTTCTGCAGGGTACTGGGGTACTACAGGGTACTGGGGTACTGCAGAGTACTGGGGTACTGCAGAGTACTGGGGTACTGGGGTATTGCAGAGTACTAGGGTAGTGGGGTATTGCAGGGTACTGGGGTATTGCAGGGTACTGGGGTATTGCATGGTACTGGGGTACTGCAGAGTACTGGGGTACTGGGGTATTGCAGGTTACTGGGGTATTGCAGAGTACTGGGGTACTGCAGGGTACTGGGGTATTGCAGAGTACTAGGGTACTGGGGTATTGCAGGGTACTGGGGTAATGCAGGGTACTGGGGTAATGCAGGGTACTGGGGTATTGCAGGGTACTGGGGTAATGCAGGGTACTGGGGTAATGCAGGGTACTGGGGTATTGGGGTACTGGGGTAATGCAGGGTACTGGAATATTGCAGGGTACTGGGGTAATGCAGGGTACTGGGGTAATGCAGGGTACTGGAGTATTGGGGTACTGGGGTAATGCAGGGTACTGGAATATTGCAGGGTACTGGGGTAATGCAGGGTACTGGGGTAATGCAGGGTACTGGGGGATTGCAGAGCTGGGATGGATGGAGGGACGGCTGGATCTGTGACTGCATTTGTCACTGATCCAGCCACAGCGCTGCTGCTGACACCCCACTCCTTCCTCCCCTCTCCTCTCACACTGTACCGAACGGTACAGCGAGGAGACCCAGGAGAGGGAGGAACCGGCGTCATCAAATGACGCCGGTTTGTTTACAAGTGATCGGGCCGTCATTTGACGGCGCGATCACGTGGTAAACGGCCGCTATCAGCGGCAATTTACCGTGATCAGTGATGCGCCGGGTCTTCTAGACCCGGCGAGCATGGACACTTCCGCGAGCGCGTCCCAGGGGACGTGCAATCGTGAAAGTGCAGGAGGACGTCCCAGGGACGTCGTGTCAAAATAACTCCACCGCGCCGTAGCAGTAAAATGCCTATGTCGCGGTGGGAAAGAGGTTAATATGTTAAAATGGTTGTAAAGGCTATATTTACATATACAGTATATATTTTTTATTATAAACATGTTATGTTTAGCTGCTCTGTGCGGGGATGGACTGGCCATTGGGACTACAGGGAGTTTCCCGGTGGTTAGATGGCTCAGTGGGCCGGCTTTAGTGACAGCAGATCGCTGCCCCCCCTCCGCTCCTCTGTCTCTCTCTTCCCGCAGCACTCACCTCCTCTCCCTCCCCACAGCACTCACCTGGGGGGAATAGAGAAGCAGGGAGAGGACCAGAGGAGCAGGGGGGACGACAGAGGAGCATGGGGGAGGGGACAGACAGCTGACTCAACAGCTATGGCCTGGGAATTTCTCACTTCTGCCTAATCTTGTCCCATAAGGGGGGCACCAAACTGATTCTTTGCCCCGGGTGAAATAATGTCTAGCTTCCCCACTGGTACTGCCTATAAGAGTACCAGTACCAGCCGTTCTACTCTAATAAAGTAGAACGGCTAGTGGCTAGTGAAGGGGGAGAGGGGGCTTGGGTGGCTGGGGGGGCGGGAGTTGTCTGGCCGCCATAGGAGAGACATGTCAATGTGGGCCAGTCTGGATGAAGTCCAGGGCCAAATTTTTGTCCCAGTCCAGCCCTGGCTCTGTGCAATGATATTGCACAGAGCGGCCATGAACCCTCTATTTCTGGGGTCCTTTTCCAGCATTCTGGGCTCCTCTTCTTTTTTACCTTAATGCAGGTATGCATTAAAGCGGAAATTCATACAAAAGGGAAAGTTCTGCATGCTTGCCTCCCCACCTTCTCTGCCACATTTGCCACTTTGTTTTTTTTGGGGGGGTTTAGGCACCTGGTTTTACAGCTACCCGCTCCCACTGTCACCCGGATCATCTGGGGGAGATCCAAGCCAAAGTTCACCCCTCCTTCTTGTAGTCTTATAATAAAGGTATAGTGTATAGTCCTCTCCAATTAGATAGTTGATGTTTAGATATTAGTATAATGACTATAAATGTTGTTTCGCAGCAACACAGGGTACTGCAGAGAACGCAAATTTAATTCAACTGACTTCCAATACAGAATAAAGTCCAAATTCCACAGATGATACAAAGTCCAACAGAGTATATTATTCAAATCTCTACCTGTGCCTCCATACTCATACAGAGAGAATACTGGGAATACATTCTCTGAGTGACAAGACTGACTCACAGATTATATTTACTATCCACTGAATAGCTGAGCAATTTGATTGGTCGTCTTTGATCTGAAAGACAGGAACTACATCCTGTCTTCCAGAGTGCCAGGCAATTGTCACTCCCAGCAGGAGTCACTAATCAGTATTAGGGAGCCCAACATCCTTGCATACCAATTAGCTCTCTTTTAATAAGTAATTAGATTACATGTGGCCTAAGTAATGGTTTGATGTGTAAAATCGACTCCATCCTGTCTCTCTATCTATTGACAACTGACAAGTGTCTTTTAACTTGTAACCTGTAGTCCAGATTGAACTACCCAAACTGAGGCCTGATATGATATCAGTACCCAGATCCCTCTTTGAAACTTTCTTAAAATTAAGCCCTTGTGTAGCATCCTAAAATAAGTTTATATGTGTTTGAACGACCGTTTTAAACCATAATCCCATTGATTTTGGGCAACTCTCTGGAATGTTAAATGATGTAAAATTCAACAATAATGGTACTGATAAGTATAAAACATCGCTATACACTAAAGTTTGAGCTCGCTCAAGGAAAAGTCAATCTTGACAACTGACAAGTGTCTTTTAACTTGTAACATGTAAATTACAGGTTTGATGTGTAAACTAGACTTCCTATCTCTTTGCCCAGTTGACAATGGATAAGTGTCTTTTGATGTGCAACATGTAATTACAGGTTACTGAAATTTGGCCTGGTCGATTTTGGACATATATATATATATATATAACACCCAACATATTACTACATATACTACAACATATGAAGACTGCAGGGCAATTCATAGAGCGCAGTTTGCCCATGCGCAGTGGGAAGCCGGCACCAGGGACCCAAAGATCAATTAAGGACAGCTCTGAATCCCTGGACAGGTCAGTATCCTTATATTAAAAGTCACACTGAAGCTCCTCTTTAAGACAGAAAAAAATCTTTTAGCTTTAGAACCACTTTCATTTTCTATGATCATCAGCTCCATCTACTGGCCATAATGCAGTATTTTCCTGAAATACCTCAATCAGAAAAGTAACTGCATTATAGCCACTAGGTAGAGAGGATGATCATAGGTAATAAACATATTAGACAGATTATGGGAACTATATTTTATTGAGATATTCCCTTAACCTGCGCAAATAATCCTATACGATAAACAAATATCAATTTAAATTCAGAGCTGCTCGTTGTGAGGTTAAAGAAACCTTATAATGCTGAATAATATTTAATCGCGCTCTCCAAAAATATGGAGTGTTATAAGATTTTTTTTTAGCTGTTGCTATTAGGTACTTCAGATGAAGTGCTATAACCATAAACTACCACTAGGTGTCTCCAACCGGATGCTAGTATATACCAAAATATATAAAGTGCTATACAATAATCAAAATGATTTAGAACAAAGGGAAATAACTGCAATACGTGTTATACTGGAATCCAGTTGGAGACATCTGGTGGCAGTTTATGGTCATTGCACTTAATTCACTTTATCGGATCTCCGCCGGAAAAATAATATTAAAAGCCAGCAGCTACAAATACTGCAGCTGCTGACTTTTAATATTAGGACACTTACCTGTCCTGGAGTCCGGCGACATCGGCACCAGAGGACGAGCGATTGCTTCCTCACATACACGGCAGTCGCGCATCTAGCTGCAGGAATTCAATTTTTATGGAAATTAAGAGTAAAGCAGATACAGATCTCCAGGATCGGACTAACAAATGTTTCTAGTGAAAGACAACTGGTGTTTTCTATTAAAGGGCTAAATGGGCCATTGACATGCATCACAGTTGAACTTAGGAATGTGTCTGCAAAGTTAAACTAAATGAAATCCTCTCTTATATTTGCTTGGGGATAGAGTGCAGAGGGATTAGAAGTCTTGTCAGTTATTGGGGATGTCTGTGTCCCTGATAGGGTGAAGACACCTCCCAAATTTTGCCAAACAGGAAGTGAGGGTAAAACCCTACCAATGTCTTTCCTTGGGGACACACAGGTCAATCTAACTAGCTTCCCCATTATGTAAATTGCACCATATTATTAGGCATCTTGGACTTTGGGGTTTATTTACTAAAGGCAAATCCACTTTGCACTACAAGTGCAGTTGCTGGAGATCCAAGAGGGACATGCAAGGAAAATAAAAAAAACACCATCTTTGCTTCTACATGATTGGATGATAAAATCATCAGTGCTTCCCCTCAGATTTTCAGCGAGTACACTTGTACTGCAGAGTGGATTTGCCTTTACTAAACCCAAAACTACCTAATGATTTGGGGTGTACACAACAACGTGCTGGAGTGCAATTTGCTTAATGGGGACAATAGTTAGATTGATCTGCGTGTCCCCAAGAAAAGACCATTGGTAGAGTTTTACCCTCACTTCCTGTTTGGCTGTGTGACAGGAAGTGAAGCCAATTTTAAGAAAAAAGGACACAAAGCCCAACCAAAAAAAAAGACAAGTAGGGGTTCTAACACTCTCTTGATTCCCCTAAAATGCCCACAATTAGAATAGGATTGTCTTGAGCTAGATTTTACTGCAGTGCTCTAAAGCAGTGCTTCTCAAGTACCCCCAGCAGGCCATGTTTGCAGGTTTTCCTTCATCTTGCACAGGTGCTTTCAATCACAGTCAATGGCTTGGTATTTTGGACAGCAATTTTAGATCAGATAAATTCATAAACCATGTCCTGTCGGGGGTACCTGAGGACTGAGAACCACTGCAGTAAAGGAAAATTGATTACTTACCGTTGTGTATTTTTCCTTTGTTGGTGACTATCCATGGCAGCACACAATCCATGTATATGCTATCATGAAGGCACCAAGAAAGGAACTTTTAGACAAATCACACCTGTTTTGTTTTGAAATGCCAATCAGCCTAGTTAAGCTGCAGCTGGGAAATCTGTTGCATGAAAAGTAACAAAAAACACAAAAAACATCAAAATTTGCAACAAATTTTATTGGTCAAAACAGGACTTTGAAAAGAGCAAGGAAAGCAAAAAAAAAAAAAACATGTAGGTTAATTTGAGACACTAACAGAATATGGTTTTTGAGGTCTGACCATTTTGCATTGGAAATCAATAGGAGTTAAGAGGACTGCACCCACAAATGGACATCTATTAAGGATTTAGACATTAGTCACAACATCTTGGGAAAGATTTTGCAAAATAATGCATCACAGACAATTAAATCAAAGTGAACACCCTACAAGCAACACACATTGACAACATCAAAAATATTTCAGGGGGAAAATATCCCCCACCCAAAAAAATACAAGTAAGGATGTCCTTAAATTACTCACCCAAAAAACACACTCTAGGAGCATGTCCAGAAACATCTAAGTGCTGTTCACACACAAAAAGCACCAAAAAAAAGTCCCTGAGCATGCCCAGACCAACCCAATTGCAGCTAGCACTAAATAAGCCACCTCCCTGTCCAAAATGAAGCACATCATCCAGCATGCTACGAAATTAGAGATGGGACAAACGGTCCAGAGGGGAAAAACAGAGCCTAACATGACAAAGGTTAGACAACAAACACCATTGCAGTCTATGGGAACTGACTTGTTAATTTTGCTAGTCCCGACTTGGATGCCTTATCTTTTAGGTATTGGCCTTAAAATGGGTATGGGGGCCCAGGTCCAACCCTAAGAGACATATATCAATGTCACCAATTTCAGACAACCCCAAAACGAAACAAGGAGAAATGCCTTTAAATATGGAAAATTGTTTAAGGGCCAGTTCACACCACATGCAGTCCAGTGCATTTTTTGTTATGCATCAAAACACATGGAAAGTGGTTTATATGGTTTTCAATGGCATAGTTCACACCATTGCTTGCAATTCCAGTGCATTCCAGTTTCATAACAAATAAAGTAGAACAGTCTGCATTTTTCCTGCACTGGACTGTACTGGAACGCTGTAAAACGCAACAAAAACACAACATAAATGCACAGGATCGCATCAAAAACACACATGCAGAAAAGCATCTGGAACACATCTGGGCTATGTTTCTATGTAGTGAACTAGCCTATAGGAAAGCTAGTAACTTGGGGGAGTTACTCTGTCAGTAAAGTGGTGCATCTGTAGCATGTATCCAAAATGCTGCTTCAAAGATGCACGGCTTTAGAGAAAATGTACAAATCAACATTGCAGATTCTAGATTTAAACACAAACTGAAACATAGTCCACCCCCCCCCCCCATTTGGGTCTGAAAAGGCTTAAAATTAGAACTTATGTGAAAAATACCACCTCCTCCCACTCACTAACAAACCCCTAGCTAAACAAAGCAAGCCAGCCCATGAAAGAGGGGTAGATGCTTGGGGGCAGGAGGGGCTCGGACACCCCAAAAGTCAACCACCTTGTTCCCATATTCAGGGGGACAAGGGCCTCTTCCACACAACCCTAGGCTGGGTTGTGGGGGGACTGCAGACAGGGGGCTTTCTAAAATGTGCAAAGCCCCTTTAAACTAGTGGGTACAATTTGCTTTGTGGTTGGTATTGGGCTGAGCCCAACATGCCCCAAAGCCAGCCAGCTATGTTGAGTGTATGTGGCCTTGTATTGTTCAGGAGGGGGTTGGTTGATCGCTCTTCTCGCCCCTTTCCTAGCTGGCCCTGTTGTTTGCTCAGAAAAAGGATGTGGTTTGCGTTGTCGAAGGCAGCTCACAGCCTTTGGAGAATAGAGTGGAGTGTGGAGTTCCCATTTAAAAGCAAAAGTTAGCCCAAGGAAATCATATGCATATGCGTCGGAATTCCATTCAAGCTGTCTTGCATACACACGGTCAGACCAAATTTCGACCGTCCAAAACGTGGTGACGTAGAACACTACGAGGAGCCAGGAAAAAATTAAGTTCAATGCTTCCGAACATGCGTCGACCTGTTTCTGAGCATGCATGTTTTTTTTCTCCATCGAAGTTCTACACAGTTCTCAATTTCTTTCAGAAAAAATATAAAACATGTTCTATTTCTAAACTCCGATGGAAAAAAGGCAGATGGGGCCCACACATGGTCGGAATATTCCAATGGAAAAATTCCATCTGACTTTTTTCATCGGAAATTCCGATCGTGTGTACAAGGCATTAGTCTTCTCTTAGCCTGTCATAGAGAAGCTTCAGTCATTCCCATTATTGTCTATAGGTCAGGGTGAAGGAGTGGACAGGGCATTATGGGGGAGGGGGTGCCAATGCCAATGTCCTCCCACTTGACATGCACCAAAAAATAAACCCATTTGTGGTGATTTTAAATATACTGTAGGAGGTCAGATTCCGATTTATCACCAACATCAATAAAATCATGGTTGGGATTTTAGCACACCTGAGGTGGTGATTAGAGTGTTCCCATTTTGATTCTAAAGGTTTATGGAATAAGATTAACTTTTTGTTTTTTAGTATTGTTATTCTATACCCTTTTTTTTTTTAACAGACCTTACCTTGAGATCAACTGAGTTAAGACAGAGGATATTGATGCCACCTTCCTGTGAAAGCTCCAAACCATCACCAAACCACCATCATTCCCTTCCCATGCCATGAAGACTTCGGGAAACATGGGTGGAATGGTGGCTATGTGAATAGCAAATTTGCTTTGTATCTCTGGGCCAGATTCTCAAAAGAGATACGACGGTGTATTTCAAGAAACACAGTCGTATCTCTGTTTTTTTGCCCGGGTATCTATGCGTGTGATTCCTAGAATCACTTACGCATAGATACGGCGTAGATCCGACAGGTGTAAAACACTTACACCATCGGATCTTAGATGTAATTCCTTTTCTGGCCGCTAGGTGGCCTTTACGTTGATTTCTCATTTGCCTATGCGAATGAGCCTAATACGCCCGATTCCCGAACGTTATTACGCCGCCTTGTCGTCGTTTACATCGTTTCCGTAAGCGTAAACCTACTCCTGCTATATGAGGGGTCGGCTTACGAAGTTTCGTCGTTGCCATGTTAAGTATGGCGTTGGGTCAGCGTCGTCTTTTTCTGTCGTTTACGTAGTTTTACTAAGTCGTTCGCGAATAGGGCATTGCGTAAGTGACGTTCACGTCGGTTTCAACGACATTTTCCGACGTGAGTTGGAGCATGCGCACCGTTTCTTTTTCCCGTCCGGCGCATGCGCAGTTCGTTCGGCGCGGGAGCGCGTTTAATTTTAATACAAGCTGCCCCCTTCGATTTACGCGGGGATACGCCGGGCCATTTACACTACGCCGACGCAAGTTACGGAGCAAGTGCTTTGAGAATACGGCACTTGCTCTAGTAAGTTGCGGTGGCGTAGTGTAAATGGCTTACACAATGTACAAGAATCTGGCCCTCTGTGTTTAAATTTAAGTAGGGAGACCTTTTCTTGGGTTTGTATGTTCTTGATTTGTCCAGGTTCTCCGGGTTCCTTCCCACAAAACAGAAAATTGATCAATCAGTTGTTTTCTTTTCTATGTTGGTTTTAGTATGTGTTGGGAACATAGACATACAAACCTGTGAGCTCCAT
Organism: Rana kukunoris; assembly: GCA_029574335.1. Taxonomy (NCBI): domain Eukaryota; kingdom Metazoa; phylum Chordata; class Amphibia; order Anura; family Ranidae; genus Rana; species Rana kukunoris. The sequence goes on along the minus strand of CM056054.1, from coordinate 9,258,522 downwards.
CTGGAGACAGAGACTGCCATCATTTATACTCTGTAAGATTCTGTATAATCTGCTAATGTTGTAAAATATTGAAAAAAATTATTAAGTATTTCCCCAGAATGTATATTGCTGTTATATTATGTGTCTGTTTTTCCTTCAATAAAGCACTCCTGAGATTGTTATTTAAAACAAAGTATTTCCCCAGAATGTATTTCTTTATCAGAAATCTCTGTTCCATCTTTTAATATTTAATTGAAATTAATAAAATGTATAATGTTTTTTGACCAACAGAGATTCATGGAGTTGCTCCTTGCAGTAAAATGTGCTCAGAGAAATTTTGCCAACTTGGGGACAAGGTGCTTTGGGGTGGGGGGGCACAGAGCCCCCCCCCCCATGGCTTGCTGTGGTTCAGGAGGGGGGGGCTCGTTCACTCCCCCTTTCCTTACCTGCCAGGCTGCATGCCCGGATAAGGGTCAGGTATAGATTTTGGGGGGCCTACACGTTTTTATTTATTTATAGGGTTTGCCTTTATTTCAAATCAGACCCAAAGGGCCTGGTATAGACTGGGGGGGGGGGGGGGAACACACCACATGCCGTTTAAAAAAAAATGATATTTCCGGCATTGTTTTCTTTACCTTCATCTGCCAGTGTTGGAGGGAGTGCAACCAAAGGGGAACAATAATACACATTTGGTGGGAATGCCCAAAAATAAAAGAGTATTGGCATAGTATCCCAGATTACATTGAGGAAATAACCAGGGAAAGGATCCTTCAAAACGCCTGGAACATGTTGTTTCATGGAACAATCAAAACCAAAAAACAATATAAAGAAACTTTGGTCCCTCCCCTGCTCCATACTGCAAAGGCTCTGATCCCCAAAAAATGGCTTCAGGTAGAGAAGCCATCCATAAAAGAATGGATACAGAGAGTGGACCATGCATGTGAGATGGAGTACTTGTGCAGCAGGGAGCAGGGCATGGAGGAAAGATATAGATTAACCTGGAAGAAATGGAGTGAGTTTGGGTGAACAGAGAAGTACGCAGTAGCTATGATAGAAACGGATGGGCCCGAAATAAGCTAAGATGGCGAAAATATCAGATCTTGGGGCGGGGGAAAGGTTAAATAAATATAGGATGTTTGTAAGTGTAGCAGGCTAGTTACTTCCAAGTACTGGTGCTTTGTTAGAGGGGGATTAGAGAATTAGGTAGCACTGATACAGTTAATCTATTAAAAATGGGTCTCTGTCTCAGCTTGGCTGTGCTGTGGGCTTATTCTGTTGTTCCTGGGGTGCTGTTCCCACCCAGGACGAGAGGTGGCAGCAGTGGTGCTTTTCCTCAGCAGCCTATCAGGGGGGTTTCTCCTCACTGTGCATGCTGGGGGAGGGTATTTATGAGACAGACGCCATTGGCAGGGCCCCATGGGACTGGTGCAGATTTGAAGGGGAACACACTACGCTGACAAAATGGCATGGGGGTCCCCCCAAAATCCATACCAGACCCGTATCCGAGCATCAGCCTGGCTGGTCACGAAAGAGGGTGGGGACGAGCGAGCGCCCCCCTCCTTTACCGTGCCAGGCCAACATGGTGAGGTAGGTGCTCTAGGGCAGGGGGCGCCCTGCGGGGGGGCCAGTATCTGGGGGCCCCCTTGTTAAAGGGGGCTCCCAGATTCCGATAAGCCCCCCGCCCGCAGAGCCCGACAACCAACGGCCAGGGTTGTCGGGAAGAGGCCCTGTCCTCATCAACATGGGGGCAGGGTGCTTTGGGGTGGGGGGGCTGCAGGGCACGCCCCTGCCCCAGAAAACCTACCTCCCCATGTTGAGGGCATGCGGCCTGGCACGGTAAAGGAGGGGAGGGGCTCGCTCATCCCCACCCCCTTTTCTGACCGGCCAGGCTGCTGCTCGGATACAGGCCTGGTATGGATTTTGGGGGGACCCCCACGCCGTTTTTTCGGCATAGGGGTTCCCCTCTAAATCCGCACCAGACCCATGGGCCTGGTTTGCTCTTGGAGGGGGTACCCATGCCGTTTTTTTTTGTTAAAATTTGGCGTGGAGTTCCCCCTCAAGATTCATATCAAACAGAGTGCCCAATATTGGCAGGGATCCAAGTCGGATCCCCACTCATTGAAAGTCGGACTTCAAGTCGGATCAAAGTAGTATCCTGTTCATGGAAGTCGGATGGATGTAAGACCAATATAGGATAAATGTAGGACCAATGTCGCAGAGCAAAGTAGAATGAAAGTCATGTAGTATAGTGTGAATCCCAACCTAAGTTTCTTTCCTGGTGCCTTCATGATAGCATATGCATGGATACTCACCAGGAAAGGAAAAATACAAAGAGGTAAGTATTAAATTTTTTTCCTTTTACTACAGTGGTTCTCAACCTCAGTCCTCAAGTACCCCCGACAGGACATGTTTTGTGGATTTATCTTATCTAGAATTGCTGTCCAAACTACTAAGCCATTGACTGTCTTTTAAAGCACATGTGCAAGATGAAGGAAAACCTGCAAACATGACCTGTTGGGGATGATGGTGTATTGGTGGACAGGCTTGAAGTGTTGATTTACAGCACTGTGCTAAAATCTAGCTCAAGGCAATTCTATTCGAATTGTGGGTGTTTGAGAGAAACCAAGTGAATGTTAGAACCCCGGCTTGTGTTTTTAGGTTGGGCTTTGTGTTCCGTTTCTTAAAATTGGCTTCACTTCCTGTCACACAGCTGAACAGGAATGATTAGTTAGTTTGGGGTTTAGTAAAGGCAAAGCCACTCTGCAGTACAAGTGTAGTCGCTGAAAATCTGAGGGGAAGCACTGGTGATTTTAACCTCCCTGGCGGTATGATTCTTTTAGATTTTAGGTGCTGAAAGCGGTACCATTATTTGCAAGGGAATTTGGCGTTTTATACTGTAGGCCTGTAATTCTTCGGAATAACTCACTTAAATCTATCCAAACAAGAGTCTAATAGGCATCCCAGGTATGATTTTTTATTTATTTTTAATTAAAAATTATAATATAATAAATAATTATAAAAAATTATAACAAATAATAATATAATTATAGTAAAAAATATTCAATAATGTAATCAAACCAAAATCACTGAAATTTGCTCAGTTGCAGAATTTTTGCTGTCATTATTATTTTTTTTTTTTTATGACGAATTTCCCCACAAATCGCTATCGCTAAATTCTGCAAGTGATTACAATTTATTATCGCTGTTTTCTAGCTGATCTAAAACAATTTTTGCCATAAAGGGACACTTTTGGTTGCTATGGTCAATCTACAGTTTCCAGGCAGAAAGAACAGTTTTTATTATATAAAAGAACATGCAGGGCACAGGACAGACCACTAGGGACATGGGGGGTGTGTATTTTTTACATACCGTACTGTAATCTATAAGATTACAGTATACTGCAGGGGTCTCCAAACTTTCTAAACAAAGGGCCGGTTTACTGTCCTTCAGACTTCAGGAGGGCCAGATCGTGGCCAGCGAGAGTGGACATTTTTCTGGCATCAGTAGGAGTAAACATCACCACATTTGGTATTAGGTTAGAGGAATAGTGCCCAATCGTTGGTATCATAAAGAGGAATAGTGCTCTATTATTAGCATCAGTGGGAGAAATAGTATTTCATTGTTGGTGTTCGATGGCAGACTAGTGTCCTGTATCAATGGGGGGATTAGTGCCCCAAGGGCCAGATAAAAGCAAGCAAAGGGCCGCAGTTTGGAGACCCCTGGTATACTGTATGTAAAGTGTTTGACGCTGTGTGAATTGAGTGAGCACCCGCTCGCTCACACAGCGTGGATGCATCGCTGGATCCAGGAAGAAGGTAAGACAGCGTGCGCTGCAGGCTCTGCATGTCTACCCCGAGCGTGACTCGGGGGTACCGATCTCAGCAAGAAAAAAACACCCCGAGTCACGCTCGGGGATACCGCCAGGGAGGTTAACATCCAATCATGTAGAAGCAAAGAATTTATTTTTTAATAAGGGAATTTCCCCCAATGGGGTTTTTGGGCAGCTCAATTAATGGGTTAAGAGACCATGTTTGTAGGAAAGGACATGTTATTATAAAAACAACAGGTGCAAAGAATTCAAAAAGTTAAGATACAAGTTGCAATATTACAAAATCTTAAAGCGGAGGTTCACCCAAAAATCAACTTTCTGCAGTTACTGACATCTGCAGTATGCTGGTCTTTTTTTTCTTTTTTGTACTTATCGTTTTAGCAGTATTTCTTCTATGGCTCCGAGCAGGGAACCCTGCGGAGAATGGGCGTTCCCAAAAGCAAGCAAGTTGATTGACGGCCTTCGATAGCGTGTCACGGGTTCCGAAAATAGCCAAAGTGACACTCTGCAATTTACGGAAGCCGTGACGCGCTATCGAAGGCCGTCAATCAACTTGCTTGCTTTTGGGAACGCCCATTCCCCGCAGGATTCCCTGCTCGGAGCCATAGAAGAAATACTGCTAAAACGATAAGTACCAAAAAAAAAAGACCAGCATACTGCAGATGTCAGCAGTATGCTGGATCTAACTGCAGAAAGTTTATTTTTGGGTGAACCTCCGCTTTAAAATTTACAAACATATGGTAGCAAAACACAACAAATTGTCATACAGCTTAGCATATATTAATACAAGCATGAAGTAATTTTTAACGCGTTTCAACCCTTAAACGGGTCTTCTTTAGAGGTATTGTTGTTGCAGATCGATATGTATGGGTATAGGTCAATGTAAAGCAAACTCTTCCATCAAAGAGAAGAAACCCAGGGAAATCCCAGGTGGTTATCCTGGCCCCTCCACATTCCGATACAAAAGTACCCACCAAAGCAGAGCATTTGCATGTGACTTACAAGCAATCACCAGGTGAGAATGGAGTGCCTGAAAGCTGGCAGGCAGGGGAGAGGGACAGGTATCTGCAGCAAAAACATTTTACAATTTAGAGAGTGTTATAATTACATATTGACGCCTGTGTTTGTGCAATACGCAATTTGATCTCTTAGTGAGCTGACATATGATCCCTATAGGAAAACATAGCACACCAATCAGTTATTTCATATATTCTAAAAAAGGATTGGTGAAAGAGAATTACTAAAGACTCTTTGATTAATTAATTAATCTCCTGACAAACTCAGGGAAGGCTTGTACTGTCCTACTGCAACAGGGAAGGAAAAAACAGGATGCTTTTCAGTAAAGGGAAAAGGAAAGAACAGGCATGTTGATTGGTTCACATAAAAAAGTACACACCCTCACATGATAAAACACACACCCAGTTCCCTCCCATCCAGCTATTGACCCACCCCACATACGCCCTCATCCACGCCCACTAAAAGCACATGTCTAGGTCTTTGTTTAAAGTTCATAAACAGGGTCTCCCACACAAATCTGTAAGAAACATTCCTTTTGCCAATGGGATGGGCTACAAGTGGGAGGAACAGCCTAAGAGAAGGGGGAAGTTCATGTTTGGAAGAAATTCTCTGAGTAAAGGAGTTAATCAGTCCGTCGTTATTTGCCATATAAGGTGGAACAGTTCACTACAGCTTCCCTTGGCCACATGATCAACATTCCATCAATACAGGATGTGGGGGATGGTTTTTTGGCTTTCTCTTGCAAACTTCCTTCACAGATGGGGGGGAAGTGTCACAATTAGAAATGAGTGACTTTAAAATACAGTCCTGTATACTCAAATTCCAGCGAGTAACACATATCTTATGTAACATCATCAAGGAAAATAAAGCACTAATGTGATTTCATAGGCCGCGTACACACGAGGGGATATGTCCGCTGAAAACGGTCCGATGGACCGTTTCAGCAGACATCTCCGCTCGTGTGTATGGGCTAGCGGACAGATTTCTCCACCCGACAGATTTCAAAGCAAGCTTTGAAATCTATCCGGTGGGAATCTGTCCGCCCGACATGTCTGCTGGTTAGTACACTTACCAGCAGACATGTCGGCTCCCACCGCCGCCGCGCCGCTGCCGAATGGATTCGGCGCATGCGCGGAAGTGTTTTACTTCCTGGTGCGGTGACGTGGCGGTGACGCGGCGGCGTCAACGTCACCGCCGCGTCATCGCCACGTCACCGCGCCGTCCGGCGGCGGGGAATTTGATCCGATGGTGTGTACACGCCATCGGATCAAACTCCCGATCGGACATATCCGATGGAAATGGTCCGCGGACCGTTTTCATCGGATATGTCCGATCGTGTGTATGGGGCCATACATGTGTATATAAAAACAGTATACAAAGAATACATATAAAATAATATATAAACACTTAAAGGATTATAATGGAGAAACACATTAGTGGTTCTAATAAAAGAGTGTGTTTCAACTTATCAAATATAGAATTTTAAAATAATTCCATCACATTGGGTACATAGGTAGTGGGCTATGGAATAAGTATTCGTTTAAAGCCACTCTGCAGTACAAGTGTAGTCGCTGAAAATCTGAGGGGAAGCACCAATGATTTTAACATCCAATCATGTAGAAGCAAAGAATAATTTTTTTGTTCTTTTCTTCCTTGCTTGTCCATCTCCATCTCCAGCATTGTAGTGCAAAGTGGATATCCCTTTGGTAAATGGACCCCAAAGTCCAAGATCCCTAATAATTTGGGGTGTACACAGCAAAATGCAAGAGTGCACTTTACATAACGGAAAAACTATTTAGATTGATCTGTGTGTCCCCAAGAAAAGACATTAGTAAGGTTTTACCCTCACTTCCTGTTTGGCTATGTGACAGGAAGTGAAGTTGAAGTAGAAAGTGACAACATTTGGGAGGTGGCTTCACCCTATCAGGGGTGCGGACAACCCTAAAAAATGAGCAGACTTTTAAACCCTCTGCACTCTAGCCCCAAGTAAAAAGAAGAAGGGATTTTATTTAGTTTAAATTTGCAAAGACACATTCCTCAGATCAACTGTGATGCATGTAAATGGCCCATTTAGCCCTTGTTTAATGAAAAACACCAGTTGCCTTTCACTAGAAACATTTGATAGTCTAATCCTGTAAATCTGCATCTGCTTTACTATCACTTTCCCTAAAAATTGGGGTCCTTCAGGTAGATGCGCAACCGTGTATTGGATATGCGCATATGTGTTTCTCGGAAAGCGGGGGCCGGGACACAGGAGATCACGCCCCTACAGGAAGTTGCTTGTACTGCTACTAAGATCTCTGAGGAAGGGATGATACTTATTTGCAAATGAAGAAAATTGTTTATGTAACATTGGGTGGTGTCTTTGGGGGTCCCTAACACACATTCATACATTTTTTACTTTTTGCTATAATAAATACCCCCAAAAAAAGATATACATTTTTTTTTCTCAGTTTAGGCCGATACGTATTCTTCTACATATTTTTGGTAAAAAATAAAAAAAAAGCGCAATAAGCGTTTATCAATTGGTTTGCGCAAAATTACGTTTACAAAATAGGAAATAGTTTTATGTCATTTTTATTAATATATTTTTTTTTTACTACTAATGGCGGTGATCAGCGATTTTTTTCGTGACTGCGACATTATGGCGGACACATTGGCGGACACATTGGACACTTTTGACACATTTTTGGGACCATTGTAATTTTCACAGCAAAAATTGCTTTAAAAATGCACAGATTACTGTGAAAATAACAATTGCAGTTTAGGAGTTAACCACTAGGGGGCGTTGTAGGGGTTAAGTGTGACCTCATATGCGTTTCTAACTCTAGGGGGCCGGGGCTGAACATGTGACGTCACTGATCGCCTTTCCCTATATCAGGAAACAGACGATCAGTGACATTGCCACTGTGAAGAACGGGGAAGGCTCCCCGTTCTTCAGCTCCTGTGACCGATCGCGGGACACCGGCGGCAATCAGGTCCACGGGGCCTGCAGCCTGCAGTGTAGGAGGCGGTCCTTAAGTGGTTAAAGTAGAACTATAATAAACATTTTTTTTTTCATTTTGGATAGAGTAAGAGAGGGAGGGTTATAGCCCCTGTCAGTTTATTTTGTACCATCCCTGTCCAATTGCGGAGATTTCCCTTTACTTCCTGCCCCATAGCCAAACAGTGAGAGAAAAATGTAAAAAAAAAAAAAATGTAAATTAAGGTAATCAATCCCCCCCAGGGCCCTCAGAACTAGTGTGTACCCCCCCTGAAAATTCCTGGGCGGGTCATAAAATAACAGGGTGTGGCCTTGACAGGAAGGGTGGGTCATTTTTCTATTAGGGGTGCAGAAATTTGGTCAGGCCTAGGGCAGCACAAAACCTAAATATCCTACTGCATATTAGGGCTTATTTAGACAGGATCCAATTTACAGCAGGCACAGGGAGAACATGCAAACTCCAGGCAGATGGTGTCACGAGCGGGATTCGAACCAGCGACCCTTTTGCTGCTAGGTGAAAGTGCTATACACTACACCACTGTGCTGAACGAACATGTATCTAGAGATGTAGGTTCTTGTGTCCACTTGTAAAAATACAAGTGGGTCATGGCTAGGGATGAGCCAAACCCCCCCTCCCCTCCCCCCCGGTAGGGATGACCTTTATGTTCGACTCAAACATTTGCTGTTTGGCAAACAATTAGTGGTTTTCGCAGCAAATTCGAAAAGCCGCGGAAACACCCTTTAACACTTTCCCTACCGAGTCATTGTAAAATGATGTCGGCGGGAACCCTCCCTCCCTCAGAGTGGATGTCATATGATGTCCTTGCATTCCTGGGCGGCTAGGGGGCGTCGCATTGCTCGGGACCTGGTGCGTGTGCCCGGTGGCCGCCATGTCCGCCGGGCACCCGCGATTGCCCGCAATCACAGCAGGACCATGGATCTGTGTGTGTAATGATGGGGTGTAAACACACAGATCCATGTCCTGTCAGCGGTGAGGAGACCGATCTGTGTTCCCAGTACAGAGGAACACACACCAGTCTCTTCCGCTTGTGAGAACATATTTAACCCCTTCAGCACCCCCTAGTGTTAACCCCTTCCCTGCCAGTCACATTTACACAGTAATCAGTGCAGTTTTATAGTACTAATTGCTGTATAAATGTGAATGGTCCCAAAAATGTGTCAAAAGTGTCCGATGTGTCCGCTGCAATGTCACGGTCACAATAAAAATCGCAGATCGCCGCCATTACTAGAATCTTTTTTTAAATAAATAAAAATTACATAATTCTATTCCCTATTTTGTAGATGCTAGAACTTTTGCGCAAACCGATCAAATATGCTTATTGCGATTTTTTTTACCAAAAATATGTAGAAGAATACGTATAGGCCTAAACTGAGAAAAAAAAAATGATGATATTTATTAAATCAAAAAGTTAAAAATATTGTGTTTTTTTCAAAATTGTCGCTCTTCTTTTGTTTATAGCGCAAACAATGAAAACCGCAGAGGTGATCAAATACCACCAAAAGAAAGCTCTATTTGTGGGAAAAAAAATTGTTTGCGAGCCACGTCGCACGACCGCGCAATTGTCATTCAAATTGCGACAGCACTGAAAACTAAAAATTGGTCTGGCCAGGAAGGGGGTGAAAATGCCCGGTATGGAAGTGGTTAAAAGTCTATGGAGAGAATGATAGAATGTTACTGTCATTTTAAAGGTTAATATGCAAGGTATTTTTTGGTGACCCGGGTCCTGCCCCAGGGGACATGTATCAATGCAAAAAAAAGGTTTGAAAAACTGCATTTTTTCCAGGCACAGTGTAATGCTTAACCACTTCCATACCGTAGAACAGGGGTGGCAAACACAAGGCCCGCGGGCCAAATCCGGCCCGCCAGGCCTTGTCATGTGGCCCGCGCAGCCGTCCCCATCAGCAGGGGGATCTCTCTCCTGTCAGTAATGAGCGAGGGGCCGAGCTGCGGACAGATAGGCCTGAGAGCCCGGAAGTCGGGAAATTAGTTAATCCCCATCCACCTCCTCCTTGACCTCTCCCCCCCCCGACCCCGCCTCCCCCCAAGAGGCGAGAATCGGAGGGCGCGGCATCTCCTGTGCCTCCAGAGCATGGGTTGCTCTAACTTCCTCTCCAGTGAAATGAGTCCCGGGGAACAGGCTGATTGGGGACCCAGAGGACGGGCAGGCTGCCAGGGAGCTGCTGGAAGGATCAAAGTAGACACGCTGCCATGGAAGGTAGGGCTAGCAGTCTCTCTTGTCATCTCTCAGCCTCCCCCTCCTCCCCCTTTCCCTCAGCTCCACTGTCTTTGTGATCCCAATGTCTCAGTAAATCCAAATCACCATTGCTGCAGAAAAAACCCACAATTGTACAAATATATAAATAAACTATTTTTTTATAATTATTAATAAAATGTTCATTCATAGTTATGTTTTTGGATGTTTTTTATTGATTGTTATATGGAATTTGTTTGTTTACTTATATATTTGCACAATTGTGTGTTATTGCAGCACTGGTGATTTGGATTCACTACCCAGTAGGGCCATCTTAGAATTATTGTATTTGTTGAATTGTTTTAATAACATTTTCTGTACTTTTTTTTGCACAATGAGGTTTTTTGCAGCACCGGTGATTGAGACTCACTACCCAGTAGGGTTATTTTATAATATTTCAGTTAATGGAAGCTACATATGTCATGTTCACACTATAATACTTGTTGCAGCACCGTGCACTTGGGATCAATACCCAGTAGGGTTTTTTTTTTTTTTTAACCTTTTTGATTTTTTCTATATATATATTTTCAGGCTGTCCGGTCATGTTATTTCTGTGTGAGTGTATGCAGGGAAGAGGAGGGAGCACCAACAACAGATGGGACACAGGAATCTATATTTGATGTCACCACTCCAGGCTTTTCCAGTCATTGACGAGCACGCTCTCCTCTCCCCTGCAGCCACCGCTGGCTCACACAGGCCCAGACTGAAGCTAGCTGAAAATAGGTACATCTGCGAGTCGGGGGGAGCAAATTACCTTGGGCGCTGACAACCCACGCTACGCCAATGGTGTAAGCGCAGATACAACCGGCCCTTTGAGGGCAACGAAATTGCTGATGTGGCCCCCGATAAATTTGAGTTTGCCACCCCTGCCGTAGAATGTCATATGATGTCCTGGACTTCAGTGGGGTAAATCTGAATGATGGGTGCAGCTACAGGCATCATTCAGATATCCTTTTTTACAGGCGGCGATTGTTCGCACAAGACCTTTCCCTGTTCTGCCTTGTGACAGGACACTGATCGTCTGCTCCCTGTCATCGGGAGCAGTGGTCAATGTCGTGTCACAGTAAGTCCCACCACCACACAGTTAGAATCACTCACTAGGACACACTTAACCCCTTCCTCGCCCCCTAGTGGTTAACCCCTTCACTGCCAGTATAATTTACACAGTAATCAGTGCATTTTTATAGCCATTACTACGCAATAAAAAAAAATATTAATAAAAATGACATAAAACTATCCCCTATTTTGTAGACACTATGGGCCAGATTCAGATAGAAGATACGCCGGGGGATCTCGAGATACGCCGCGTAACTTCTAAGATGCGTCGGCGTATCTTTTTTCTGTATTCAGAAAACAAGATACGCCGGAATTTAGCTAAGATACGAGCGGCGGAAGTCTCTTACACCGTCGTATCTTAGTTGCATATTTACGCTGGCCGCTAGGTGGCGCTTCCGTCGATTTACGCATTGAATATGCAAATGACCTAGATACGCCGATTCACGAACGTACTTGCGCCTGGTCGTCGTATTTTACATCGTCTGCGTAAGCGTATGCCCGGCGTAAGGTTACCCCTGCTAAATGAGGCGTACGCAATGTTAAGTATGGACGTCGGGACAGCGTCAAATTTTCCGTCGTTTACGTCGTTTGCGTAAATCGTTCGCGAATAGGGCTTTGTGTAAGTTACGTTCACGTTGAAACCAATGAGTATTTGCGGCATAATTTGGAGCATGCGCACTGGGATATGTCTACGGACGACGCATGCGCAGTTCGAAAAAAGCATCAAATACGTGGGGTCACGATTAATTTCCATAAAACCCGCCTCATCCACATTTTAATTAAACACACTTACGCCGGCCCATTTATGCTATACCGCCGTAACTTAGGACGCAAGTGCTTTGTGAATACGGCACTTGCCTCTCTAAGTTGCGGCGGCGTAGCGTAAACAAGATACGCTACGCCCGCACAAAGTTACGGCTGGCTTTCTGAATCTGGCCCTTTAACTTTTGTGCAAACCAATCGATAAACGCTTATTGTGATTTTGTTTACCAAACATATGTAGAAGAATACTGAATACTGAATTTATTTACTCTTGAGAAGAGGAGAATAAGGGGGGGGGGGGGGTATGATCAACATTTACAAATATATAAGAGGTCCATATAGTGAACTTGGTGTTGAGTTATTCACTTTATGGTCAACACTGAGGACAAGGGGGCACTCTTTACGTCTGGAGGAAAAGAGATTTCACCTCCAAATACGGAAAGGTTTCTTCACAGTAAGAGATGTGAAAATGTGGAACAGACTCCCTCCAGAGGTGGTTCTGGCCAACTCAGTAGATTGCTTTAAGAGAGGCCTGGATTCTTTCCTAAATGCACATAATATAACTGAGTACTAAGATTTGTAGGTAAAGTTGATCCGGGGTAAATCCAATTGCCTCTCCGGGGGATCAGGAAGGAATTTTTTCCCCTCCTGTAGCAAATTGGATCATCGCTCTGCTGTTTTTTTTTGCCTTCCTCTGGATCAACTGTGGGTATGGAGTTGGGTGTATGGGATTGTACTGTGTTTTATTTTGTTTGTTTATTTACTTTTATTTTTTATGGTTGAACTGGATGGACTTGTGTCTTTTTCCAACCTGACTAACTATGTAACTATGTAACTATGTAACTATAATACGTATCGGCCTAAACTGAGAAAAAAAAATGTTTATATTTTTGGGGATATTTATTATAACAAAATGTAAAAAATATATTTTTTTTTTCAAAATGTACGCTATTTTTTTGTTTATAGCGCAAAAAATAAAAACCGCAGAGGTGATCAAATACCACCAAAAGAAATCTCTATTTGTGGGGGAAAAAAAGGACGTACATTTTGTTTGGGAGCCACGTGGCACGACCGCGCAATTGGTGAAATGAGAAAAGGAAGTAACTGGCACTTCTGTGAAAGCGGGAAAATATATATGTAAAGCTCAATATAAGGAAGTAAACCTGTTTTCAGTTCTCGGAAAGTGAAACTACTAACACAGAATCCAGTGCAGCCGAGCCACATCACATCTCACACAAAGCAAGGTAAGCTGTTTGATGAAATATATACTTTGATTATATTTTTTTTACCTTTTGTATCTCTTTTGTATCTGGCCAGTGGATTTATAGGGGCAAAAAGGGGGACTTTCGGTAAGCCAGCTCCCAAACTTTAAAGAGGTAAGATGGGTTGGGGGGGCACAGAGCAGCCATAGAATCAGTGTATCAGAAGCTGCTGTAGAGAAAACATAAGGGAAATCTGAAAAACTGAACAGGGAGAGATTAAGGTCAGTGAGGAGAAAGTACTTTACTTCTTATTTTTAACTCTTTAAACATCCCGGTTGCTGCATTTTGTTCTTATTATTGGGGCTCTAATGTCTTTCGTTTTAGTTTGTGGTTGATTTGGGGGCAACGGTAACTTTCAGCTGCTGTTCTGTCACCAGCAAACTTTTTTCTTTTTTTTTTTCTGCAAGGTTTCCCTCTTTTTTCAGCGGGTTTGTATTGTTGTTTTAATTTCTTTTTAAGACCTATTGGTTTTTATTTTACGTTGAAAGGGCCCTTTTTAGGTTTGAGTTCCTCAAAACACTTGTTGCATGATTCTGACATCCGTTTGCAAAGCAGCACCATTGCTGTGCTGTTCATAGTCAACAGTCCCGGAGCAAAGGGATCCTTAAGTGCAGGGGCCACATGACTGGGGGGGACGCTGGGAAAGATGCACTAGAAAGTTGGGTGCAGGAAAAGTGAAGGGATAGCTGGGGCCACAGTGCGGTTCTAGTTAGCTCGTCCTGTGTCTATTTAGGAGGGGTGGGGGCGGAGTCTGCCATTTGGGCGCAAAACGAAGACGAGGTAACCAAGGGCGTAGGAACCCTTACAAATCTGGGGGGGACAGCATTTTTTACTCGCCAGGTATATTCGTATCTCAAGCCAATAAATCAAACTATTAAAGCAATCCAGAGAGGGTAATGTGAACGTAACTTACACAAAGCCCTATTCGCGAACGATTTACGCAAACGACGTAAACGACGGAAAATTTGACGCTGTCCCGACGTCCATACTTAACATTGCGTACGCCTCATTTAGCAGGGGTAACTTTACGCCGGGCATACGCTTACGCAGACGATGTAAAATACGACGACCAGGCGCAAGTACGTTCGTGAATCGGCGTATCTAGGTCATTTGCATATTCAATGCGTAAATCGACGGAAGCGCCACCTAGCGGCCAGCGTAAATATGCAACTAAGATACGACGGTGTAAGAGACTTCCGCCGCTCGTATCTTAGCTAAATTCCGGCGTATCTTGTTTTCTGAATACAGAAAAAAGATACGCCGACGCATCTTAGAAGTTACATGGCATCAGTAAAAATCAAACGGTATAGCATTGGTAAGAACCAACCCACATGACATCAGTAAAAATGAACCCACATGGCATCAGTAAAAATTAACCCACATGGCATCAGTAAAAATTAACCCACGTGGCATCAGTAAAAATTAACCCACATGGCATTAGTAAAAATCAACCCACATGGCATCAGTAAAAATCAACCCACATGGCATCAGTAAAAATCAACTCACATGGCATCAGTAAAAATCACTTCACATGTCATCAGTAAAAATCAACCCACATGGCATCAGTAAAAATCAACCGGTATAGCATTGGTAAGAACCAACCCACATGACATCAGTAAAAATTAACCCACATGGCATCAGTAAAAATCACTTCACATGGCATCAGTAAAAATTAACCCACATGGCATCAGTAAAAATTAACCCACGTGGCATCAGTAAAAATCAACTCACATGGCATCAGTAAAAATTAACCCACGTGGCATTAGTAAAAATTAACCCAGGTGGCATTAGTAAAAATTAACCCACATGGCATTAGTAAAAATTAACCCACGTGGCATTAGTAAAAATTAACCCACATGGCATTAGTAAAAATTAACCCACATGGCATTAGTAAAAAATCAACCCACGTGGCATTAGTAAGAATTAACCCACGTGGCATTAGTAAAAATTAACCCACATGGCATTAGTAAAAATTAACCCACATGGCATCAGTAAAAATCAACCCACATGGCATCAGTAAAAATCAACTCACATGGCATTAGTAAAAAATCAACCCACATGGCATCAGTACAAATTTGATGGGCACAGTGACTGCGTGTGATGAGCACAGTGGCGACAATTGATGGGCACAGTGGCTGCGTTTGATTGCACAGTGGCTGCATTTGATGGGCACAGTGGCGGCAATTGATGGTGGCCCAGTGGCTGCATGTGATGAGCACAGTGGCGACAAATGATGGGCATAGTGGCTGCGTTTGATGGCACAGTGGCTGCATTTGATGGGCACAGGGGCTGCATGTGATGGGCACAGGGGCTGCGTTTGGTGGCACAGTGGCTATGTTTGATGGGCACAGTGGCTGCATGTGATGGCACAGTGGCTGCATGTGATGGGCACAGTGGCTGCATGTGATGGCACATTGGCTGCATTTGGTGACACAGTGAGGCTGCAATTAATGTGTTTTTTTTAGTCAGAGAACGCAAGCTGAAAATAACAAATATTTTTTTAAACTGCTATTTTTTATTAAAAAAATGATGGGCACAGTGGCTGCATGTGATGGTACAGTGGCTGCGTTTGGTGGCACAGTGGCTACGTGTGATGAGCACAGTGGCGACAATTGATGGGCACAGTGGCTGTGTGTGATTGGCACAGTGGATGCGTTTGATGGGCACAGTGGATGCGTTTGGACACGGTGGCGACAATTGATGGGCACAGTGGCTGCGTTTGATGGGCACAGTGGCTGCAATTAATGTTATTTTTTCTTTAGTCAGAGAAAGCAAGCTCAAAATAACAAATATTTTTTTAAACTGCTATTTTTAATTTAAAAAATTATGGTCACCTCAGGCTGAGATGACCATATTTTTTTTAATTAAAAATAGCAGTTTAAAAGATTGTTTGTTATTTAGAGCTTGCTTTCTCTGACTAAAGAAAAAAAAACCCATTGAGGTCCTCAGCTCAGTCCAACACCCCCTCCCCCTCTGCCCTCCCCCAATACACAATACTATCTTACTTTATTTTTCTTACTTTTTCAGTCTCTGAGTCTGACTTGTCTCTGTCTCTGTCAGTTTTTACTGTAGGCAGGCCAGGCCCAGGCGCAGCAGCAGGCTCCTTGTGACTTGTCTCTCTGGCGCCGACAGTCACTCTCGCTCCCTCCTCCCTCTCTCACGTCTCACCTCCGGCCACCGGCGTGACGTCACGCGGCGCACGGCACGTCGGTGGACTGAACTAAATCAATACTTCATGGGGGGGGGCGAGGAGACGCACAGGAGGAATGGGAGCCAGCCAGGAGCGCACAGTGAGTCGGCGCCAGCGGCGGGCACACAGTTTAGTGACTGCGCTGCGCTGTCACATCTGGGGGGGATTTTGCCATACCTGTCCCCCCCGCATTATTTCCTGGGGGGGATGCGTCCCCCCCGTCCCCCCCCCGGTTCCTACGCCCATGGAGGTAACACACAAGCATAGTTATTTTGGTATCTGGTTTCTGAAGGTCAGAATGGTGGATGGTGTGTAGTGTTGCTCACGAATATTCGCATTGCGAATATTCGGATCGAATATTGTATATTTGAGTAATCGCGCAATATCTCGGATATTGCGGTGAATATTCGCAATTCCGAATATTCGGATTTTTCTAAATTTATTTTTAAAACAGATCACATCCTAGTGATCTCCATCGACGTCTAAAAGCATTGCTGGTATGATTAGAGAGAGACCCTGGGCCGAGTAGCTGATGCGATTATTTTATGTTGCCGAAAATTCGCATTGCGAATTTTCAGCAACATAAAATAATCGCATCAGCTACTCGGCCCTTCTTTTGCATCAGAGCCAATCAGAATAACTCGAATATTCGGCAAAAGGAATATTGCGCGATATTCCTTTTGCCGAATATTCAAGTTATTCTGATTGGCTCTGATGCAAAAGAAGGGCGGAGAAGATAATCGCGCAATATTCCTTTTGCAGAATATTCGAGTTATTCTGATTGGCTCTGATGCGCCCTTCTTTTGCATCAGAGCCAATCAGAATAACTCGAATATTCGGCAAACGGAATATTGCGCGATTATCTTCTCCGCCCTTCTTTTGCCCCCTTATTCTCCTTTCTTTTAAGTAGAGTTAGTGTAGAGTTAGTGTTTAGTGCATATTAGTTTAGTAATACAGGAAATGATCTCCGTTTATGAGAATTTCGCAATTTTTTTGGATAAAATATCACAAATATTCGATATAAGCGAATATTCGCAAATATTCTTCTAAATATTTGCGCAATATCGCGAAATCGAATATGGCGTATTCCGCTCAACACTAATGGTGTGTATTTATGTGTATATATATATATATATATTACTGTGGTACAGGTTGGGGCTCATCTCGGCATGTGTACCTATATGGGCTATCGGTCACTGAGCTGAATGGTGCGAGAAGGTGGTAATCATTTGTCCCTGAGCTGGTGGGATCACAGCTAGGGGCTAGTATGCTGTGGTGATGGTGGACAGCCAATGAGATAGTATTACCTTCTTTCAGGAACCTCATGCCCTGTACACACGATCGAATATCTGATGAAAACGGACCGATGGATTTCCGATGAAGCTGACTTTCATCAGTCTTGCCTACACACCATCGGTTAAAAATCCAATCGTGTCCAACGCGGTGACGTAAAACACAACGACGTGCTGAGAAAAATGAAGTTCAATGCTTCCGAGCATGCGCCGACTTGATTCTGAGCATGCGTGGATTTTTGACCGATGGATTTCCCCACAGACGATCGTTTTTGTTTCTATCGTTTTTTTAACCATAAAAAAAATTAAAACAGGTTCTATTTTTTTTTTCACCGATGGGAAAAAAACGATGGGGCCCACACACGATGGGTTAGTCCGATGAAAACTGTCCATTGGCCCGTTTTCATCAGACGAACCGATCGTGTGTACAGGGCATAAGACGTAGCAGTCAGTTAAAATGTTTGGGTTATATATTTCTACAGTAGGTGACCACGAGATTGTATGTCCAGCGCGATCCCATCGTGCTGGTGCTCGGCACTGTGAGGCTGTACTTCTCGTGCTCGCCGCCCTCCCACGAGATGCAGTGTCAGTAGGAAAAAAATTATAAAAATGAGCGACAGAGCTCGGCGCTGGTTTGCACGACGGGGCTCGAAGAGGGTCAATATCGCCGATGCAGAGCCAGTTTTATGCACATAGTCACCTACTGTATATGTTGTGTGCGCAAAAGTAAAAACGTTTGCGAGTGTTGTCTCACAAAACATGCAGGATTCAAGTCTCTGCGGTGTGCAGTACTGCATTAGGCCAGAGGTGTGGGGGCGTCGGTGTCACTTGGAGCCGTTTGAAAATACTCGGAAACACTCAGAAATACTCCATACTTCCAGAGCCTTTCCGAGGGTATCCCAGTGCATCTGAGCGGTCTCCGAGTATTTTCGAGTCTTTCTGCCCCCCCCCCCACCTCTGGCCACATGCCGTATTGCATGCAATAGAAGTCAATGTGGAACAAATTATCTTTGCATGAATCGCTCGCCTATTTTAAAAGATTGTACACAAAGCCATAGTTCTCACTATCTCACAGTATAAAAACATACAACAAATTTAAAATGTGACTCGTGGCCCTTCTCCACCTCCGATCCAGCGCTACTGTAGGAGAGGCCGAGATCTCCCAATGACGTCAGCCAAGGAGGTCACATGGCAGCTCAGCCTCTCCTGCAGTAGCCCTGGATTGGAGGTGTAGAGCGGCCGCAAGTCACGTGACTGGCCTGAATATCGCGCTAAAATTGTATTTAAATGCGTCGTTTTAAAAAAAAAACACATATACAGTGTGGTGTGCCTAACTATAATAAAGGAACTGGCAGTGACCATTTCTAATATTTTATTTCTAATAATAGTGGTGGGGGGCAGAGACAGAGACACAGACTTTGAGCTGACAGGCAGGGAGGAGGGGTTGGAGGAGGAGAGAGGAGAGCAGAGAGGAGAGCAGCGGATGACAGAGGGACGTACACTGACCTCGGTGGTCATGGCTCAGCAGCCCTGATTACCGAGGTCAGTACAGAGAGGGGGACACAGGAACAGGCAGGATCAACCAGGTTATTACAGTTTAGAGGGACAGATTAGACAGCACAAGCACTATGCTGTTTAATCTGCTATAAGGGAAGAGGATCTAATTTTTTTTTTTTTAGGTAACAAACACTTTAATATTTAACTATGGAAGAGATGTTTCTACAACAAAAACTTTAATTATCAACCTATTTTTTTACCAAGAACTGAGGTTATGCCTCGTCGTCCAACAATCAGCACCAAAAATCCAGCATCACACTTCTCTGGTGTGTTATGTTGTTTGCTATTCATTTTAAATGAGTGAAGAAAACATGTGGTGTGTTACAGTGTGTTGCAATTTTTTAATAGGCACATACTGTATTAACTTCTTAAGGACCGCCTACTGTACATTTACGTCAGCGGAATGGCATGGCTGGGCACATCAACGTATATATACGTTGGTTCTAGTACCCAGCCGTTGGTTCTAGTACCCAGCCGAACTCGCGGACCCGATCGCCACTGGAGTGCGGCGATCGGTCCCCGGAGCTGAAGAACGGGGAGAGCCGTTTGTAAACACGGCTTCCCTGTGCTTCACTGTGGCCGCAGCATCGATTGCGTCATCCCTGTTATAGGGGGACGTGATCGATGACGTCACACCTACAGCCACACCCCCCTACAGTTGTAAACACACACAGGGAACACACAAATCCTACAGCGCCCCCTTGTGGTTAACTCCCAAACTGCAACTGTCATTTTCACAATAAACAATGCAATTTAAATGCATTTTTCGCTGTGAAAATGACAATAGTCCCAAAAATGTGTCAAAATTGTCCGATGTGTCCGCCATAATGTCGCAGTCATGAAAAAAATCGCTGATCGGCGCCATTAGTAGTAAAAAAAATAAAATAATAAAAAGGCAATAAAACTATACCCTATTTTGTAAACGCTATAAATTTTGCGCAAACCAATTGATAAGCGCTTATTGCGATTTTTTTTACAAAAAATAGGTAGAAGAATACATATCGGCCTAAACTGAGGAAAAAAAAAATGTTATATATGTTATTGGGGGATATTTATTATAGCAAAAAGTAAAAAATATTGCATTTTTTTCAAAATTGTCGCTCTATTTTTGTTTATAGAGCAAAAAATAAAAAGCCGCAGAGGTGATCAAATACCACCAAAAGAAAGCTCTATTTGTGGGGAAAAAAGGACGTCAATTTTGTTTGGGAGCAACGTCGCACGACCGTGCAATTGTCTGTTAAAGTGACGCAGTGCCGAATAGTAAAAACGACTTTGGGCATTTAGCAGCATATTGGTCTGGGGCTTAAATGAATAAAGGGTCACTAAAGGAAAAAAAATGTTTTTGCTGAAATGACTGTTTATAAGGTATAGAGACATAATAGTTAACTGATTCCTTTTACAAATGATTAAAATTAGATAAAAATCAATCATATAATGTGCCTGCAGTTAAAGCGGAGTTCCACCCAGGAAAACCACATTTGCCCATCTAGCTTAAAAAAATTTAATAAAAAAAAACCTGAAAAAAAAAAAAATACTCACCCGAAATACCTGTTGCTATGCGGAAGTCCGTAATCTGCCTCTTCCACACCGCGGTGTCTTTTCTTCTGCTTCTTCTCCTTGTGAATGGGGCGCGCTGCTTTCTGGGAACTGTGTGTGTTCTCAGAGAGCAGCGCGCCCATTCACAAGCCAGCGTGAGACTCACGCAGGCGCAGTAGGAAATGGGCAGTGAAGCCCTAAGGGGGGGACATCAGTGCGGGCAAGGTAAGTGTCCTTATTTAAAGTCAGCAGCTACACTGTTAGTAGCTGCTGACTTAAAAAAAAAAAAATTGCGGCTGGAACACCCCTTTAAGTTTCACTTTTAAACTGGTTTCATGTTTCTGTGAAGTACAGAAACACACAGAACAAAAACAAACAAATCCAGGGCAGTGTTTTGTTTTTATCTGATTGGTTCTGAGGACACACAGTAATGACAGCTTGGACCACAGTGAAAAGCTGCCATTAGATTTTCCATAAGGAGCCAGACTAGCATGAAGTGTGGAGATCAGAGCAGAATTACAGCAACTTCAAAGCAAAAAAAAAAAAAATGAACAATGAGGACATGAAACCAGGACTGCAGTAAGTTAAAGGAAGCTATTTAGCTTAAAAAAAAATTCTTTAGTGATCCTTTAAGCTCCCCTGCCTATTGAAATCAATGGGCAGTGCTGCCAAACCGTCGGCAAAGCGCCACTGCAGCGGCACTTTGCCGGCGGTTTTAACCCTTTTTTGGCCGCTAGCGGGGGGTTAAAAATCGCCCTGCTAGCGGCTGAATAGTGCAGCAAAAATGACAGCAAAGCGCCGCTAAAAATATTGGTGTTTTACTGCCGACGCCCCACCGCCCCAGTGTGAAAGCAGCCTTAAGCCCCTCCTGGGAAACTAATAAAAAATAATTGTCTGGGATCTATTAGTGAAATTAAAACAATTTGAAAGTTATAGTTGAGTTAACCTGTTGCTGATGTTATTTATCCTCATTTTCATGTATTAGGGCACAGTGTACAGGATCACCTGCAAGGATGAGTAAGCAGCCCAGCTGTCTCAAAATATTGGTCAAGCATCTGAACAGCCTGGCACCAGAACAATTGAAAAAATTCAAGGATACACTTTGTACAATGGATGCACCTCGGGGAACAAAGAAGATCGAAGTCAGTCAGCTGAAAAATAAATCAACTAAGGAAATAGTTGATATAATTCTTCAATGTTATACAATACCAAAAGGACCACCCCACATTGTAAAAATTTTTAGGGAAATAAACCTTAATCAAAAGGCAAAGGATCTCCAGGAAGAACTGAATCAAGGTAGGTACATATTAATTCGTAGTCCAGAACTTACAAATGTTCCATACATAGGACCAGTTAAAAAAAAGTAGGATTTTTAAATAACAGCTTACCTGTCAAATCCTTTTCTTTGAGTACACCGCGGGACACAGAGCCTTCAGTCATTACATAGTGGGTTGTATGGTCACTAGAGGTGATTGGACACTGGCACAACCTATGAGAACAAGTTTCCCTCCATATAACCCCTCCCATACAGGAAGTACCTCAATTTTGTAGCAAAGCAGTAAGTATCCCATAGAAGGGGGGACCTCTGTGTCCCGTGGTGTACTCCAAGAAATGGATTCTACAGGTAAGCTGTTATTTAAAAATCCTACTTTGTTTATCGTACATCACGGGACACAGAGCCTTAATCATTACATAGTGGGACGTCCCAGAGCAATGCTCAATATGAAGTGTGAGAGACCCAAATCAATCAGGCAAGAAGACAAGAAGCCCTAGACCGCTGCCTGCAGCACACTATGCCCGAAGGCAGAATCCTCATGCGTTTTTACATCTATTTGATAGTATTTTGTAAATGTATTGACTCAGGACCAAGTTGCAGCTTTACCGATCTGAGCCGTTGAAGCCTGGTGATGCAATGCCTGTCAGGACCTGGGCTCTTCCCACAGAGCTATTTGGGATGCTGGACAGTTCCCTGCCTGATCTGCTGGTTAAACCTATCTGATCCTATCTGATCCATTAGACTACTCTGCTTGGTGTCTTGATTGCTATTGAACCTTGAACCCCTTGCTCCTCCCATGTACCTTGTCTCAGCACTTCCTCTTTGTCAGGTTATTGTGCCTTCCCAGCCAGTGCCTTGCTATTTGTCTTCCCTGCTGCCATCTTTATTTGCTACCACTCGTGATTAACCCTTGGCTTGTTCCTTGACTACTCTATTGCCTGATCCCAACCTGTAACCACTTGTGATTAGAGTTGAGCGGACACCTGGATGTTCGGGTTCGATGGGTTTGGCCGAACTTTGGAAAAAAGTCCGGGTTCGGGACCCAAACTTGACCAGAACTTGACCAGAACTTGACCCCGAACCCAAACCCTATTGTAAGTCAATGGGGACCCGAATTTTTGACTACTAAAATGTCTCTAAAAAATGAATGGAAAGGGCTAGAGGGCTGCAAATGGCAGAAATATGTTGGTAAGAGCATGGCAAGTACACTACAAACAAATGTGGATAGGGAAATAACTTAAAATAACCCTAAGGGAAGGGGGGCATCCTTGCCCTGGGTGCTAGATGACCTTGTCTCAGCACTCTGATGGGGACGCCTGATCTATGGCGGCACTCTAATGAGGACATTTGATGTAAAGGGGGACTCTGATAGGGACACATGATGTAAGAGGACACTCGTACTCGGTTGGGATGTTATGGGGACTTTGATGGGGAACCTGATCTATGGGGACACCCTAATGGGGACACATGATGTAAGAGGGCACACTGATGGGGGATAAATACTGTTAAATTGCTATGGAAATTATACATTTCATTTTCGATAGACATACAACGACTACAATCTTTCTGAGTCATAGCACAAACTTGAGATTCAGACCAAAACCATAAAAGCTTAATTGAGCAAAAGTAAAGTGTATGCCATATAGAGGTGGGGGGTTGCATTGAGGAGGGAGGGGGTGTCAGGAGGATGGTTGGGGAGGGGGGCACCAAAATTCACCTTCGCCTGAGTAGACAAAAATTCTTGCACTGACCCTGGGTGAAAATGTGTATTACTGGATTTTGAACATTATAGGCAATTATGTCTTATGTTTTACATACTGTGGCGATAATTGCAAAAGGGACCAGCCTGAGGTGATCTAGCAGGACTTACAGTGATACTAAAGTCTCAGATCCTCTTCTTCTCTGGTCCCTCGCTGGTCCCTCGCTGGTCCCTCGCTGGCTCTCCTGGCCCCTCCCTCCTGCTGAGTGCCTCCACAGCAAGCAGCTTCATATGGGGGCACCTGAGTCAAGCCACTGCTCTGTGTGTCCATTCAGACACAGAGTGGCGGCTTGGACCCTCATTGGCTCACTGACTTTGATTGACAGCAGCAGGAGCCAATGGCGCCACACTTCTATCTCAGCCAATGAGGAGGAAGAGTCCCGAGCAGCCTAGACTCTCATGCAACATCGCTGGATCGAGATTGAGATGGCTCAGATAAGTATTAGGGGGGCTGGGCTGCTGCACATAGTTTTTTTTTTTTTTTATCTTAAAGCGGTTATAAAGGTAAAAAAAAATCCCTAAATATCTTCCTTTACCTTTGTGCAGTCCCCCTTCACTTACCTCATCCTTCCATTTTGCTTTTAAATGTCCTTATTTCTTTTGAGAAATCCTCACTTCCTGTTCTTCTGTCTGTAACTCCACACAGTAATGCAAGGTGTGGAGAAAGCCTCTTGAGGGGGGAGGGGGCAAGCAGGAGTGTCAGGACGCCCACTAACACACAGCCTTTTTTAATTTCTGGAAATGTGTCCCCTTTCCTTTGAACCGCTAAATAAAAATCTGAATACAGCATCGCAGGAACCAGAATGTTACCACCAAATCACCAAAAATATTATTTTACTGAAAGACTAGTAGTAATGTATCAATCTACAGTAAGTGAATTTAAACATGTTTGAAAAAACATAGGTCTATACAAAATATAAAAAAGTAAAAAAAAAAAAAAAAGGAAAAATCGAATGTAGCACTACTCCTGAAGGAGCTGCTGGTTAATTACTGGGATTGGCACACCAGTTACCCTGGTGATGTCTAGGGGTGAAATACCAGTGATGGAGCAATGAGCGAATGTCCAGACAGTCAATAAAGTTTCCTTCAATGCCTTTTTATTTTTCAGCCAACAAGGCAAACATCATCTTCAGTTAAAGGAAAGGAAAGCTGATGAAGGAAGGATAAGAGAACCTTGTGGTATCAGGCCTGGATGTGAACAGGGCAGGCCTGCCCTTGACAATAGCAATAGTTGAACTTGTCTCCACTCCGGAGTGGGGTGTATAAAGTACCCACGGTCAGGTTCCCCACACTAACCTGGCAGCCGAGGCATCACTTCGGATCGCTGGGAGGAACAGGTCTCTCTATCTCAGACCTGGCTCTAGGGCCCTTGCAACTGGCCAATTTCTTCAGTAAGTTGGATGGGTGAACGGAACGAATCCTCCCAGTAAATTTCCTTAAGCATAGGTCACCGGGTGACAGCAAAGTGTACCTGTCAGCATCCCGGTCACCAGATCCCCGATTGGTTTGCTCAAGCCCTGTTGGACAACCTGCCTCCGGGTCCTCCTCAAGCTGATCCCCCAATCGTACGGCACCCAGCCTGGGATCTCCTCAAAAGAACTGGGAACCCAGTAGAGTACCTGGGGTCCCCTGTGACCTCCGGTTGAGGTCCAGCATAGCCTGTGAGTTTAGCCAGGTGGGCCACGCTGGCTGGGTCCATGGATGCGCGCACCCTGAAGGTGGATGCCGCACCTGGAACCGGGACCACGCAGAACTGACTTGAGCACATGACGCCTGTCACAGATATATCCCTCCCTAGCATGCCCCACAAGGGAAAACTCCTCCAATTGGCTGCTGGGGAAAGCTTGCTCTGTCAGAAACCCCTATGTTGTCAACTGCTCACCAGGGATGACGACACATCCCTAGAGTGCAGACTGGCCCAGAGAACACCTCTGAAATGACAGGGGTCACCATCTTAACAATTGTGTGAATGGGAGCAAGGTAACTCTCCCACTCCTGCTAAATTTAAACTAGCGCCCACACTTAAAGTAAAGTGGGCGCTACACAAACATAAACCCAGAAAAGAAATCAATGAAATATTCTATAAGCAGACTTGATAGACTACTTGGTGTTTTTCTGCCATCATTCACCTGTGTGTCAACCACCCGCTGTGAAACTCAGACTCCACTCCA
This sequence comes from Rana kukunoris, assembly GCA_029574335.1. NCBI lineage: Eukaryota > Metazoa > Chordata > Amphibia > Anura > Ranidae > Rana > Rana kukunoris. The sequence goes on along the minus strand of CM056054.1, from coordinate 9,232,580 downwards.
TGTCACCTGCGCGGGGTGTGGGTTACCATTTTATGAACTCTACCAAATGCTTAGTCTTCTCCAGGGGTCCCCCCCAAGGAGCTCAAGATTTGTCTTCCTGACTCTCCTAGGCAATGGCTCATTGAATTGCACTCTTAGTGACAGCTAATGATCCAACAGGCAACGTAGCAACATACCATATCATCGGGCAAATGCATAGTTCAATAATAGCCAGAGGTCAGGGAAGGAGGTGTTCAGCCAGAGTTGGTGCACAGACAAACAGATAATATTGGATATATTCTAGTTTATTCCTCCATGTGGATCTTTGCTGATCATTTTATTGATACACGTTCATCCTGTAACACGTGCTATATTCATTTATCTTTCCAGACGCAACAACCAAAAAGACAGAAGAAACTCCTAACAGTGCCACCCCAGGTAAGAGAAATTTGTTGAGGAAGAAAGCTTATCTTTGTCACATTAATATCATTATTGGAAGTAAATTGATGTTTTAGAATGATAGGTCCATTATTTGTCATTTAGTCGATGCAAAAAATCAAACTCCACCTCTAAATCTTTTATCAGAAAAATGGAATGGAATGGATGTGGGTTCCTAGAGGCAAGAAATCTAAGGAATGCTTAGTCCAAGAATCCCCACATAGAGGCTGATATTTGTCTCCATGACTTTTAAGTCATGTCCTTTGGGTTTTTGCCCTGTTGGTTACAGCTAATGGCAGCCAAGTAACCAGCCAAATCTTAAGGACAATGTGTAGTCCATTAACAAGCACACTTTAGGGCAGGCGGTGGTCAGACAGATTCCGTACATGGCCAAACAAGAAAAAAAAAATTACATTCTAGTTTATAATTCATAAGGAAAAGGCAGGTTGATTGAGTTATTTATGTACTTTAACCCCCTTTCCACCTGCCCGGATATTCTGAATGGCCAGGGGATGGGGAGATTGGTGATCATGTAACCACTGTGTTTGACTGTCACAGTGATCACATGATCGTGAGCTGGTCCTGACAGTTACCTATTGTTGGTGGGGATCGAGAACTGTCTTTTACAGCTCAGTCTCTCTGCTGGGAGTCCTCAGCACAGAAACATCGGCTGCCCAGTGACGCATGTGTAAAGACCACCGTTTTGCCACCTCACATATGTGATATGTGGATGGCAACAGGTAAATCATGTGATTGTGTTATAAAAGGTGGTATTTTCATTTACTGTATTTTTCCAGTGACCAAAATTGGTAAAAAGATGAAAACACCTGGGCTGCTGCAAGTAAGACAGATCTGCTGGTGAATAGAACTGATTACTGATTTATTTTTTTGTCATTTTTGTAACGGAACCCCAAATGGGACAGGGGTTAACACAGTTTAAAATATTCCATTCCGAACCCAAGACAGCTTATCGACAATCCAGAATCCGGCAAACACGACCCATACAGATTTCCCCAGAAACAAGACACACAGCTCTGTTTGAGGTTCAAAACTAATAGACTCTTTAATGAGGAAATCAGGCTCTTTATATACAGTCAGCAACCAAATATGAACAATGACTGAGCTCCACCCACAACATTATACAATGGTCCTAACGAGCCCCCCCTTAATACACATCTTTAAGTCAGACATTCTGACTCCAACACTGACATAATCTACATGAGCTAATTAACTAATCATTTAGTTAAGATAATCATTTCAAGATAGACACCGGCTATACAATACACATTCCTTTAGTAGACATAATTTACATGAGCCAATTAGCTACAGCTGACAAGTCAGACATCTGACCTTTAGACTGTGCTAACTCACAACACACATCTATCATCAATAGAACTTTCACACAATACAGTGTCAATTAGCATAACACAATGAAAGGTTCTTAGGAGCCATACTAAGACTCAAGTACATTACAGTAGCAGACTTAATTACCACAGCAAGCTTTATAGTACACATCAGCCAACACACAATATATATACAATATATAGAATGGGCTAGATTCAGGTAGATGTGCCTATCTTTGTGCGGGCATAGCGTATCCCATTTGCGCTACGCCTCCGTAACTTTTACAGGCAAGTGCTGTATTCACAAAGCACTTGCTTCGTAAGTTGCGGCGGCGTAGCATAAATGGGCTGGCGTATCTGCGCGTAATTCAAATTGGGCAGGTAGGGGGCGTGTTGTAAGTAAACTAATCGTGACCCGACGTAAACGTCACGCCGAACGAACTGTGCATGCGCCGGCCGTGAACGTATGCCAGTGCGCATGCTCCAAATCACGTCGCAAATAGTCAATGAAAGCGGCGTGAACGTAACTTACGCCCAGTCCCATTCTGAATCGGCTTAGGCAAACAACGTAAACGACGTACAATACGACGCTGTCCATACTTAACATTGGCTGCGCCTGCTATAGCAGGGGCAACTTTACGCCGGACTTACGCTTACGCAAACAACGTAAAAAAATACGCTACGTTCGTGAATCGGCGTATCTGCCTCATTTGCATATTCAACGTGTAAATCAACGGAAAAGCCACCCAGCGGCCAGCGAAAATATGCAACTAAGATACGACAGCGTAAGAGCCTTACGCCGGTCGGATCTGACACAAATCTATGCGTAACTGATTCTAAGAATCAGGCGCATAGATAGGACACCGCTCATTAAGAGTTACAACGGCGTATCAGGAGATATGCCGGCGTAACTCTTTACTGAATCTAGCCCAATATCTATACCGCATTAAATGTGACTAGCACAGACCATAGTGGGGTTCTTATTCACCCTGTGCCCCTATTAGAGATACATTGGGGGTTATTTACGAAAGGCAAATCCACTTTGCACTACAAGTGCAAACTACAAGTGCAAAGTTCACTTGAAATTGCACTGAAAGTGCACTTGGAAGTGCAGCCGCTGTAAATCTGATGGGTAGATCTTAAATGAGAGGAAGCTCTGCTGATTTTATTATCCAATCATGTGCAAGCTAAAATGCTGTTTTTTAATTTTCCTTTCATGAAACTCTCAGATCTACAGCGACTGCACTTCCAAGTGCAATTTCAAGTGCACTTTGCACTTGTAGTTTGCACTTGTAGTGCAAAGTGGATTTGCGTTTACTAAATAACCCCTAAGGTGATCTACACATGAGAGGCATTGGTGAAGCTAAAACAGGAGTATCTCATACTTTCTAAGCGTTTTTGGATTCCACGGGCACTTCTGTTACAGTATTTAATATAGGTAAGTTGATTGTATGACACGTTACAGTGTGAAAATATGGGTTCCTTGCATCACCAGCAAGAAATATGGGCTTGTCCATGTGTACAATCTTACACTAGTAGAAGTTTATTTAAAATGTTTTAAGAGGTCTTTTGATTTTCTAATCATTAGTGGGGTAAAATTGACATTAGTTTCCAACCACAGTGGCAAGTTTGTAGGAGCAGGATGGTACATTTTTCCCCAACGAATGGATTTCTCACACTGTATGTGGTTTAATTTTGGTTAAACCCATTCATTCCACGAATCAAAATGTTAAAAGCAAATTAAATTTTGAAGTGCTTTTGGATGATATTCATCAAGTCTTTGAATGCACCGAGAAATTTGGTAGGAATTTTCCCTAACAGGGATTCAAGCCTTTCACTCAGGGCCGTTTGAAGGAATTTGGGGGCCCCAAGCAAAATGGACATGGAGACCCCCCCGCCCATAGTACCACGCGGCAGGAGATTTAGTTTCCCAGCCGGACTGAAAGGAAGTAAGCACTTCTTGAGATGTTCCCCTATCGGATAGGGTCTGGCCTCGAAATCTCTGAGCCCGAACAGCTGTTTGTCAGCTGTAAACGGAGTATACGCAATGAACACTACGCTCGCTCACGACCCGATGCCTGGGGCTGGTTATACACGCCCACTCCGCTCGCTCTATACAGCAAGGGCCAGTGGTAATACCCGCTCCCTCCGCTCACTGGCCAGTGCTTTTCTCAAAGGGGCGGATGTCATATTGAGCAGTGTTTTGCTGTGTAGTGTTTTTAGCCCTTGTGAATCTGCTCTTATGGACACGTATTTACTAGGGATGAGCCAAACACCCCACCCCCCTGTTCGGTTCGCACCAGAACTTGCGAACACACCAAATGTTCATGTGAACTTTAGAACCCTGTTAAATTCTATGGGACTCGAACGTTTGAAATCTTAAGTGCTAATTTTAAAGGCTAATATGCAAGTTATTGTCCTGAAAAGTGTTTGGGGACCCGGGTCCTTTGCAAGGGGACATGTATCAATGCAAAAAAAAGTTTTAAAAACGGCCATTTTTTCAGGAGCAGTGAATTTAATAATGCTTAAAGTGAAACAATAAAAGTGAAATATTCCTTTAAATTTCTTATCTAGAGGGGGTGTATAGTATGCATGTGAAATATTGCATGTTTCCTGTACATAGAACTGTCCCTGCACAAAGTGTCATTTCTGAAAGACAAAAAGTCTTTCAAAACTGGACTTGCGGCTATAATGAATTGTCGGCTCTGGCAATTCAGAGAGAATTCATTCATAAAAAAAATAAAAAGAAAGCGTGGGAGTCCCCCCAAATTCCATTACCAGGCCCTTTAGGTCTGGTATGGATATTAAGAGGAACCCCACCGTCAATTTAAAAAAAAAATAACGTGGGGTTCCCCCCAAATATGCATTCCAGACCCTTCAGGTCTGGTGTGGATTTTAAGGGGAACTCCACCCCAAATGTAAAAAAAAATCCGAGCACGTTAACCTGGCCGGCCGCAGAAAAGAGGGGGGACAGAGTGCAGCCCCCCTCTCCTGAACCGTACCATGCCACATGCCCTCAACATGGGGAGGATGGGGACAAGGGCCTCATCCCCACAACCCTGGCCGGTGGTTGTGGGGGTCTGTGGGCGGGGGGCTTATCAGAATCTGGAAGACCCCTTTAACAAAGGGGACCCCCAGATCCAGGCCCCCCTATGTGAATTTGTAATGGGGTACATTGTACCCCTACCATTTCACAAAGGAAGTGTAAATAGTTTGAAAAAAACACACACACATTGTAGAAAAAAGTCCTTTATTAATAAAAAAATGTATTAAAAAAATCCAGTGGTGGTAATCCATTCGGTCCCAGCTCCCTGCTCCATTTCTTATATAGGGGAGGTGGGGCCACCCGTCACAAGACCCCGCCCCCTCTGACACAAGACTGGGCTTTCCCAGTGACATAGCAGAGGGTGGGTCAGAGGGGGCGGGGTCATGTGACGGGTGGCCCCGCCTCCCCTTTATAAGAAATGTCAAAGCCCTGGCCGCGTCATTCCGCTGGGCTGTGTCCAGTGGAGAGAGGAGGTCGGCGATGCTGCGCTTTGGATGGATGGATCTTCTCATCGCTGGACCGGAGAGGAGATCACCCAACGCTGGATACAGACAACGTTGGAGCAGGGAGCCAGGACCGAGTGGATTACCACCACTGGATTTTTTTCCTTTTTTTTTATTAATAAAGGACTTTTTTCTACAGTGTCTGTGTGTGTTTTTTTTCAAATTATTTACACTTCCATTACCAATTTACATGGGGGGGCCAGGATCTGGGGGTCCCCTTTGTTAAAGGGGTCTTCCAGATTCTGATAAGCGCCCCGCCTGCAGACCGCCACAACCACCGGCCAGGGTTGTGGGGATGAGGCCCTTGTCCCCATCAACATGGGGACATCCTCCCTACGTTGAGGGCATGTGGCCTGGTGCGGTTCAGGAGGGGGGGGGCGCACTCTGTCCCCCCTCTTTTCGGCCAGGTTAACGTGCTCGGATAAGGGTCTGGTGTAGATTTTTGGGGAAACTCCACGCCATTTTTTTTTTTAATTTGGGGTGGAGGTCCCCTTAAAATCCAGAAGGGTCTGGAATGAATATTTGGAGGGAACCCCACATAATTTTTTTTTAAATTGACGGCGGGGTTCCCCTTAATATCCATACCAGACCTAAAGGGCCTGATAATAAAATTTGGGGGGACGCCCACGCTTTTTTTTTTTTATGAATGAATTCTCTCTAAATTGCCGACAATTCATTATAGCCGCGAGTCCAGTTTTAAAAGACTTTCAGAAATGACACTTTGTGCAGGGACAGTTCTATGTACAGGAAACATGCGATATTTCACATGCTGACTTTACACCCCCCCCAGGTACGAAATTTAAAGGAATATTTCACTTTTATTGTTTCACTTTTAGCATTATTAAAATCACTGCTCCCGAAAAAACGTCCGCTCTTTAAAACTTTTTTTGCATTGATACATGTCCCCTGGGGCAGGACCCGGGTCCCCAAACACTTTTTAGGACAATAACTTGTATATTAGCTTTTAAAATTAGCACTTTAGATTTCTCCCATAGACTTTAACAGGGTGTTCTGCGGCTTTTCAAATTTGCCGCGAACACCCCTAATTGTTTGTTGTTCGCCTAACAGGCAATGTTCGAGTCGAACATGAGTTCGACTCGAACTTGAAGCTCATCCCTAGTATTTACATATTTGGTGTGATTTCTTTATACACGTTTTTTCACCTAATAAGTTTGATGTCATTATATTGATTCATTTTTGTGTTTTCACAATATTGAGTTAAATTTTTTAGCGCTGCTTCGTATATTTATCACAATTCTTGCATCTATTGTCACAGACTGCTTAAGCGGCTGCTCATTTGAAATATATGGCCCGGATTCACAGACATCGGCGCATATTTATGCCGCGGTATCGTATCTTTTTTACGCTACGCCGGCGCAGAGCGGAGAGGCAAGCATGGAATTCACAAAGCAAATGCTCCCAACTCTGCGCTGGCGTAGTGTATATTTCGTAGGCGTAAGTGGAAGTAGGTGGAAGTGGGCTGGAAGTGGGCGTGATCCATGTTATGAAGCATGACCCCATGCAAATAATGGGCCGGGCGCCAGACAATTACTTAAAATGAACTGCGCATGTGTCGAGATGTAGACATATCCCCGTGCATATGCGCACAACCACGTCGGAACAACTGCCTAAGATACGCCGTGAACGTAACCTACGCACAGTCAGACCCACGTCGGCCCATATTCACAGAAGTCCAACGTACAATATGTAGACTTGTGTTCCCTGGTCCATACCTTTGCATGGGTTGCGCCTCCCTTATGGGAAATAACTTTAGGCCGAACGTAAAACTTACGCAAACCGCGTATATCATGCACCGAGCGCAAGTACGTTTGTGAATCGGCGTATCCCCCTCATTGGCATATTTGAATAGAAAATCAATGGGAGCACCACATGCGCCCAATCTACGCCGGCGTAGGCAAGTTACGTCGGTGGGATGAAGTCAGTTTTTAGGCGTATCTTAGTTTGTGGGTCCGGCGCACAGATACGGCGGCGCATATTTGTACTTACATGGCGTATCTGGAGATACGTCGGCGTAAGTGCTTTGTGAATTCGGGACTATATGTTTTAGCGTGGATATTTTATATGATCATAACATTTTAAAATGAAGCTTACACTAATCTAACTATATGACGCGTATATGTTTCTACACACAAGATATTAACATTTCTATAGAAAAAGCTGATATATTCCAGTTTACTATTAAAAAAAAAACTTTGTTAAGCTCTTTTTATATTGTATTTATCTCTGCAGCGGGTAAGAAAACAGAAACAAAGAAACCTACTGGCGATACTGCAGGTAAGAGGAATTTGGTGATCAATACTGTTAATTAGAATTGTTATCATTTTTGGTAGTAATTTTTTTTCCACAAAATGACCTCTGTTCATTTATTACTAATCTACAGAACTCCGTTAAAGAGATTTCCCTTGTCTCCTGTACTGTTGACAACGGTTTCACAAGGAGAGGGACAGATCTGCAACAGAGACACAGACTGGAATAAAAATTAAATGCCTCGTACACACGACTGGGATTCCCAACGGGAAAACTGTGATGAGAGCTTTTGGCCGAGAACCCCATCCGTGTGTATGCTCCATCGCACAGGAAAACTGCTGGCAAAAAAAAGAGAACCAGCTCTCTTTTTTCCCACCGGGATTCTCGACAGGCTTTTCCCCATCAGAAAACGGCCATTTTTGGCCGTTTTTCCTGTGGGGAAAATGTCTGATGAAGCATACACATGGTCGGGATTCCTGGGGAAAAGCTCTCAGAGTTTTCCCGACGGGACAACCGATTGTCTGTATGGGGGAAAAGTAAAGAGCAGGCTCTCGGTTTTCCCCATTGGGATTTCCGACGGACCTTTTCCCGTCGGGATTCCCGGTCGTGTGTACGAGGCATTACAGGCATTCTAGCCTTCCACTAAACTATTGGAGAAAATCATTTTTATTTCTGTCTGTGTTGCTGTTGAATTTCCTTCACTTGTTGTCTTGCAAAACGTTCTCAATTGGACAGGCAGTAACAGAAATCTCTCTAACAGTAAAAACTCAAAAAGGCTTCTAACTCTAACCCAATATTTTTTACGCCCCCATGTTAAAATCAAGCTCTAACCCCTGAAACTCCCAATATAATAAATGGATAAGGTCTCCGGTTTCACTGGATCTCAAAGTCTCCATAAGTAGGTTTGGGCCCCCCAATGTTTGAAGAATAAGTCCAGTTGTCACCAAGGATAGCCAGGATTTTGCATTGTGACATTAGGTAATGGCTCTTGGATTTTTGGATGAATGGGGGAGTCTCCAGCCTGTCCACCCCGAGCAGCAACTTGTACATTTTTGAAATTATGCCCTTTGAGCTCTCTGTATTACAAAGCTGCTCTAGTGGGGTAAGCTCCTCCCCTGATCTCAGAGGTTGGGGTAGATGCTTAACAAAGTGGCAAAGCTGGCGATACCGCCACTCATCCATTTTCATAAATTTTTCCTTCGTTTTTAAACATTTATTCAAAATATACTTGGTGTCACCTGTCGGTTTAAGCCATGCGAATTGTGATTGTGGGGACACTGGTGGAGCAAGTGAATCGTGGATGAGTTGTTTCCTTTGGACTTTCTTTTTTCACATATATTTTTCACTTTTAGCCCTTGTGAGTAGGCTCTTATGGACACTTATTTACATATTTGGTGTGATTTCTTTATACATGTTTTTTCACCTAATAATTTTGACGTCATTATATTGATTCATTTTTGTGTTTTCACAATATTGAGTTACATTTTTTAGCGTTGCTTCATATATTTATCACAATTCTTGCATCTAGTGTCACAGATTGCTTAAGCGGCTGCTCATTTGTAATATATGAAAGAAAACAAGAAAAACAGAAAACTGCGCTAAACCAAAAATTAAATTAAAATGTACAAAACTAAAAAGCAGCGGCAATCGTGTGAAAACACAAAGTAATACAAAATGGCAAAGCCGCGCTCATCAAAACAAAAAATTAATAAAAATATGAATGAGGACTGCTGAGCAGTAATCTCCTGTGTTAAAGCCAATGATATAACCTAGAACATTAACCAATGGCATAGAGTAGTATAAAGAAGCTCTCCTAGAAATGAAACCACAAAAAGATGTACATAAATGGTTTGTATCCCAATGGTGGAATAGCATAAACGTTCATATAGTCCTTGTAATTGAATTAAACTTGAAGAACCCAGTATCAGGAGGCAAAACAGCAATAAATCATAATGGTTCACTCCACCACAGTGACGAGATGTTAACATCAAAGTGATCCCTTCACCAGAATAAGGGGGGGCTGCTTACCAGAGGGCAAGCTCAATGAAGCAATTGGCTATAACCCAGCCGCGGCCTTTAAAATCTTGTATGGTTCCTGGATACAGCTTCCAGCAGATATCAAGGTTAGCGGTGCTCACGGATGGCGAAATATGGGTGAAGAGAGAAGGATGGACCAATAGTGTGATTCCGTTTACCAAAAAGGTTTATTAAAACATAAAATGATACTCACAATTTAACAAAGCATCACAGGCATAAAAACAAATCGCCGGCCGGCAAACAAAGCGGAGCCCTTCCTCCGTGCGTGGTGACGTCACTGCGTGTCTTCCCAGACGCGTTTCGTCATCAAAGGGACGTTCTCAATGGGTTCAACCGCTAACCTTGATATCTGCTGGAAGCTGTATCCAGGAACCATACAAGATTTTAAAGGCCGCGGCTGGGTTATAGCCAATTGCTTCATTGAGCTTGCCCTCTGGTAAGCAGCCCCCCCTTATTCTGGTGAAGGGATCACTTTGATGTTAACATCTCGTCACTGTGGTGGAGTGAACCATTATGATTTATTGCTGTTTTGCCTCCTGATACTGGGTTCTTCAAGTTTAATTCAATTACAAGGACTATATGAACGTTTATGCTATTCCACCATTGGGATACAAACCATTTATGTACATCTTTTTGTGGTTTCATTTCTAGGAGAGCTTCTTTATACTACTCTATGCCATTGGTTAATGTTCTAGGTTATATCATTGGCTTTAACACAGGAGATTACTGCTCAGCAGTCCTCATTCATATTTTTATTAATTTTTTGTTTTGATGAGCGCGGCTTTGCCATTTTGCATTTGTAATATATGGGCCAGATTCAGGTAGATGGGCGAATCTTTGCTCTGGAGTAACGCTTCTCATTTACATTACTGTGCCGAAATTTTAGCAGCAAGTGCTGTTATTCATGAAGCACTTGCTCCTAAAGTTGCGGCAGCGTATCGAAAATGAGCCGGCGGAATTCAAATTGGGCGGGTACGGGGCATGTATTATTTAAACTAAGCGCAATCCCGCGGCGAACGTACTGCGCATGCGTCGAGTGTCAATGCATCCCAGTGCGCATGCTCCAAATTCAGTCAGTGAACGTCAATGACGTCACATCCCCATTCATGAACTTTTTACGCAAGCGATGCGATTTTTTTTTTCGACGCGATGACGACGGCTATACTTAACATAGGATACTCCACTAGGGGGCTGCTTTATCTTTACGCCACGTATCTCTTACGGAAACGTCGGAAAGTCACTGCGTCGCGCCCGAAAAAGATCGTGAATTGCCGATTCCCGCTGATTAACATATTTTTTCAGCGTTAATCAGCGGGAACGCCCCCGGCGCCATTTTTACATTGAAGTAACGATGCGATGGCGAAAATCAATTACGCTGCTCGCATCGGAACTCCAACCCGGCGTTTCTTGTTTTCTGCTTACAGAAAACAAAAACGCCGGCTTAAAGTGACAGTTAGGCTGGCGGATCACTGGATACTCCAGCCTAACTCTACCTGAATCTGGCCCTATATGTTTTAGAGCGGATATCTTATATGATCTTTATTAAAAAAAATGTAACCTACACTAATCTATCTATATAATGCATATATGTTTCCACACACAAGATAGTAACATTTCTATAGAATACACTGATATATTCCAGTTTACTACTTAAAAGAATGTATCTTTGTTAAGCTCTCTTTTTAAACTCACTTATTTTATTACTGTGCTCTAAATAGAGTCATATTGTATTTATCTCTGCAGCGGGTAAGAAAACAGCAACAGAGAAAACTACTGGTGCTGCTGCAGGTAAGATAAATTTGGTGATCAATACATTTAATTAGAATTGTTATCACTATTGGCAGTAATTTGAACTATATATCAGGTAAAAAATGTTTTCCAATTTTTGGATAAAGTTGGGGGGGTTAACCTGTTCTTTTATTACTGATCTCCAGAACTCTGTTAAAGAGATTTCCTTTGTCTCCTGTCCTGTTGACAACGGTTTCACAAGACAGGAGGAAGGGGACAGATCTGCAACAGAGACACAGACTGGAATAAAACTCTAACAGGGATTCAAGCCTTTCACTCAGGGCCGTTTGAAGGAATTTGGGGGCCCCAAGCAAAATGGACATGGAGGCCCCCCCGCCCACCGTACCACACGGCAGGAGATTTTGTTTCCTGTTCCCAGCCGGACTGAAAGGAAGTAAGCACTTCTTGAGATGTTCCCCTATCGGATAGGGTCCGGCCTCGAAATCTCTGAGCCCGAACAGCTGTTTGTCAGCTGTAAACGGAGTATACGCAATGAACACTACGCTCGCACCAGACCCGATGCCTGGGGCTGGTTATACACGCCCACTCCGCTCGCTCTATACAGCAAGGGCCAGTGGTAATACCCGCTCCCTCCGCTCACTGGCCAGTGCTTTTCTCAAAGGGGCGGATGTCATATTGAGCAGTGTTTTGCTGTGTAGTGTTTTTAGCCCTTGTGAATCTGCTCTTATGGACACGTATTTACTAGGGATGAGCCAAACACCCCCCCCCCTTGTTCGGTTCACACCAGAACTTGCGAACACACCAAATGTTTATGTGAACTTTAGAACCCTGTTAAATTCTATGGGACTCGAACGTTTGAAATCTTAAGTGATAATTTTAAAGGCTAATATGCAAGTTATTGTCCTGAAAAGTGTTTGGGGACCCGGGTCCTGTGCCAGGGGACATGTATCAATGCAAAAAAAAGTTTTAAAAATGGACATTTTTTCAGGAGCAGTGAAATTTAATAATGCTTAAAGTGAAACAATAAAAGTGAAATATTCCTTTAAATTTCTTATCTAGAGGGGGTGTATAGTATGCATGTGAAATATTGCATGTTTCCTGTACATAGAACTGTCCCTGCACAAAGTGTCATTTCTGAAAGACAAAAAGTCTTTCAAAACCGGACTTGCGGCTATAATGAATTGTCGGCTCTGGCAATTCAGAGAGAATTCATTCATAAAAAAAATAAAAAGAAAGCGTGAGAGTCCCCCCAAATTCCATTACCAGGCCCTTTAGGTCTGGTATGGATATTAAGAGGAACCCCACCGTCAATTTAAAAAAAAATAACGTGGGGTTCCCCCCAAATATGCATTCCAGACCCTTCAGGTCTGGTGTGGATTTTAAGGGGAACTCCACCCCAAATGTAAAAAAAAATCCGAGCACGTTAACCTGGCCGGCCGCAGAAAAGAGGGGGGACAGAGTGCGGCCCCCCTCTCCTGAACCGTACCATGCCACATGCCCTCAACATGGGGAGGATGTCCCCATGTTTATGGGGACAAGGGCCTCATCCCCACAACCCTGGCCGGTGGTTGTGGGGGTCTGTGGGCGGGGGGCTTATCAGAATCTGGAAGACCCCTTTAACAAAGGGGACCCCCAGATCCAGGCCCCCCTATGTGAATTTGTAATGGGGTACATTGTACCCCTACCATTTCACAAAGGAAGTGTAAATAGTTTGAAAAAAACACACTTAAGCAAACCACGTATATCATGCGCTGGGCGCAAGTACGTTCGTGAATTGGCGTATCCCCCTCATTTGCATATTTGAATAGAAAATTAATGGGAAAGCCACATGCGTCCAGCGTAAATATGCGCCCACTCTACGCCGGCGTAGGCAAGTTACGTCGGTGGGATGAAGTCTGTTTTTAGTTTGTGGGTCCGGCACACAGATACGACGGAGCATATCTGTACTTACGCCGCGTATCTGGAGATACGTCGGCGTAAGTGCTTTGTGAATTCGGGACATATGTTTTAGCGTGGATATTTTATATGATCATAACATTTTAAAATGAAGCTTACACTAATCTAACTATATGACGCGTATATGTTTCTACACACAAGATATTAACATTTCTATAGAAAAAGCTGATATATTCCAGTTTACTATTAAAAAAAAAACTTTGTTAAGCTCTTTTTATATTGTATTTATCTCTGCAGCGGGTAAGAAAACAGCAACAAAGAAACCTACTGGCGATACTGCAGGTAAGAGGAATTTGGTGATCAATACTGTTAATTAGAATTTTTATCACTATTGGTAGTAATTTAGATTAAATTAATTTTTTTCCACAAAATGACCTCTGTTCATTTATTACTGATCTACAGAACTCTGTTAAAGAGATTTCCCTTGTCTCCTGTACTGTTGACAACAGTTTCACAAGGAGAGGGACAGATCTGCAACAGAGACACAGACTGGAATAAAAATTAAATTACACACGACTGGGATTCCCAACGGGAAAACTGTGATGAGAGCTTTTGGCCGAGAACCCCATCCGTGTGTATGCTCCATCGCACAGGAAAACTGCTGGCAAAAAAAAAGAGAACCAGCTCTCTTTTTTCCCACCGGGATTCTCAACAGGCTTTTCCCCATCAGAAAACGGCCATTTTTGGCCGTTTTTCCTGTGGGGAAAATGTCTGATGAAGCATACACATGGTCGGGATTCCTGGGGAAAAGCTCTCAGAGTTTTCCCGACGGCACAACCGATTGTCTGTATGGGGGAAAAGTAAAGAGCAGGCTCTCGGTTTTCCCCATTGGGATTTCCGACGGACCTTTTCCCGTTGGGATTCCCGTTCGTGTGTACGAGGCATTACAGGCATTCTAGCCTTCCACTGAACTATTGGAGAAAATCATTTTTATTTCTGTCTGTGTTGCTGTTGAATTTCCTTCACTTGTTGTCTTGCAAAACGTTCTCAATTGGACAGGCAGTAACAGAAATCTCTCTAACAGTAAAAACAGTAAAAACAGTAAAAACCAAGGATAGCCAGGATTTTGCATTGTGACATTAGGTAATGGCTCTTGGATTTTTGGATGAATGGGGGAGTCTCCAGCCTGTCCACCCCGAGCAGCAACTTGTACATTTTTGAAATTATGCCCTTTGAGCTCTCTGTATTACAAAGCTGCTCTAGTGGGGTAAGCTCCTCCCCTGATCTCAGAGGTTGGGGTAGATGCTTAACAAAGTGGCAAAGCTGGCGATACCGCCACTCATCCATTTTCATAAATTTTTCCTTCGTTTTTAACTCCTGTAGCGACATGATCTTCCCTTTTTTAATAATATCCCTTAGTCGTGCTCTGTCTTTTCTAATCCAGTTCCCTTCCACACTTTTTTTTCCAGGTGCAAAATATTAGTTTTCTTTTAAAGCGGGAGTTCATCCCCAAATCAACTTTCTGACATTAGTTCCAGCATACTGCTAACATCTGCAGTATGCTGTTTTTTTTTTGGTGGTGAATTGTACTCCTTATCAATTTTTTTTTTAAATCGATCCCAAATTCTAAGGGCATTCAGTGTTAGAGCGTGCGTGTTGGTGTTTAGTGTTCTATACTGCAGAGGGTTCCATATTGTGCTTCCTAATTGTGTCTTGGCTAGTGCATTTTCAATTTGAATCTAGTGTTACTCACGAATATTCGCATTGTGAATATTTGTTACGAATATTGCATATTCGAGTATTCGCAAATAAATCGAATATCGCGGCGAATATTCGCTATTGCGAATATTCGTATTTTTTCAAATTTATTTTTAAAACAGATCACATCCTAGTGATCTCCATTGACGTCTAAAAGCATTGCTGGTATGATTAGAGACCCTGGGCCGAGTAGCTGAGGCGATCCTTTTATGTTGCCGAATATTCGCAATGCGAATATTCGTATTACGAATATTCGCGAATACTTTCTCTGCCCTTCTTTTGCATCAGACCTGTGTACTGCGATCTTAGAGCTTAGCATTGTGCTTCCTATAGGAAATTATCTCCGTTTTCGCGTGTTGTTCGCGCGCATGCGCATGCACAGACGAGAATTTCGCAATCAATTTCGCATTCGCATTAGCGAAATTTCGCATTGGCATTAGCGAAATTTCGGCAAAAAATTTTTTTGACAAAATATCACGAATATTTGATATTAACGAATATTTCGCGAATATTCTTCTATATATTCGTGAAATATCGCGAAATCAAATATGGCGTATTCCGCTCAACACTGTAATTGAATCCATCTTTTTTCCTGTTTCTCTTTGGCCCACTCTACTACCCGCGACAATACCGTGGCATTATAGTATTTTCGAATATCAGGGACGGCCAGTCCTCCTTGTTTCTTATTCTGTTTTAACACTAAGGCCTCGTACACACGATCAAATCTGTCTGCTGGAAACAGTCTGCTAGACTGTTTCAGCAGACAGATTCGATCGTGTGTATGGGCAAACAGACGGATTTGGCCACCCGACAGATTTCAAAGCATGCTTTGAAATCTGTCGGCTGGCAACCCGTCCGCCCGACATGTCTGCTGGTTAGTACACTTACATGCGCGGAAGTGTTTTACTTCCTGGTGCGGTGACGTGGCAGCGTCAACGTCACCGCCACGTCAACGACACGTCAGCGCGCTGTCTGCTGGCGGGGATTTTGGTTTGCTCGTGTGTACACGCGAGCAAACCAAAATCACAGCAGACAGATTTGTACAAATCGGTCAGACAGACCGTTTTGAACAAATCAATTGCCTCGTGTGTACGAGGCCTAAGAGAGAAATCCTGTGCTTTTTATTCTTCCAGATGTAGTTCATTAATAGGGTATTTAGGAGTCTAAGGCCTCGTACACACGAGAAGACAGATTTGTTCAAATCTGTCCGTCCGACAGATTTGAACAAATCTGTCTTCTGGGATTTTGGTTTGCTCGCGTGTACACACGAGCAAACCAAAATCCCCGCCAGCAGACAGCGCGCTGACGTGTCGGTCACGTGGCGGTGACGTTGACGCCGCCACGTCACCGCACCAGGAAGTAAAACACTTCCGCGCATGCGCCGAATCCATTCTGCGGCGGCGCGGCGGCGGTGCGGGACGACATGTCTGCTGGTAAGTGTACTAACCAGCAGACATGTCTGCTGGTAAGTGTACTAACCAGCAGACATGTCGGGCGGACGGGTTCCACCCGACAGATTTCAAAGCATTGCTTTGAAATCTGTCGGGTAGACAAATCCGTCTGTTTGCCCGTACACACGATCGAATCTGTCTGCTGAAACGGCCATCAGACGGTTTTCAGCAGACAGATTTGATCGTGTGTACGCGGCCTAAGATATGGCTGTGGCAATGTTACTGGAATCATTTGGAATTTATACAATATTTTTGGGACGAGTACCATCTTCCAGATATTAATCCTTCCCATCCAACAGATGGGTCTATATTTTTTTATTTTTTTTATTTCCCTTTAATTTAGTCTAATAAAGGGATATAATTTATTCTGTATATTTTTTTTGTGAATTAGCTAGTTTTATACCCAGGTACCTTAATTCTTTCTGCCAGGGGAAATTAAACTCCTCCTTCAGGAGGCGTTCTTCTACTTTGTTAATATTCACCTTTAAAATCTCTTAGTTAAAAGTCTTAAGCCCCATACACACGATCGGACATATCCGATGAAAACGGTCCACGGACCATTTCCATCGGATATGTCCGATCGGGAGTTTGATCCGATGGCGTGTACACACCATCGGATCAAATTCCCCGCCGCCGGACGGCGCGGTGACGCGGCGGTGACGTTGACGCCGCCGCGTCACCGCCACGTCACCGCACCAGGAAGTAAAACACTTCCGCGCATGCGCCGAATCCATTCGGCAGCGGCGCGGCGGCGGTGGGGGACGACATGTCTGCTGGTAAGTGTACTAACCAGCAGACATGTCGGGCGGACAGATCCCCACCGGATAGATTTCAAAGCTTGCTTTGAAATCTGTCGGGTGGACAAATCTGTCCGCTAGCCCATACACACGAGCGGAGATGTCTGCTGAAACGGTCCATCGGACCGTTTTCAGCGGACATATCCCCTCGTGTGTACGCGGCCTTAGTTACATTAATTTTGAAATCTGATATTTCTTTTGCTTATGGTTTTATCCTTTGTTCTGTAATAGTACTAGACAAGCTGATCTCATAGGATTATTAAAATAGTTTAAATAATAATCATTTTGACAAACGGATGATATTGCACGCTATTGCACGCTATTGCATAGTATGCAAGGCATGTATTGCATTGGCATGAAAGCCCCAGGTTAGGGGTCCTGTGTTTGGCCCATGCATAACATCTGACACTCCACTGGGCAACCAAGTGAGGGGCTGAATAGTCAAGCGATGCCCTAGTTCAATGTCTAGTATAAAAGGGCCACACAGTGCCTTGAAAAAGAATTCATATGCCTTGAAATTTAACATGTTTTGTCAGGTTACAACCAAAAATGCAAATGTATTTTATTTGGATTGTATGCAGATATACCAACACAAAGGGGTTGATTTACTAAAGACAAATAGACTGTGCACCTTGGAAAGTGCAATTGCACTCTGCAAATGCAGTTGCACCAGAGCTTAGTAAACTAGGTGAAGCTTCACTTTGCAAAGAATACCCAATCATGTGCAAGGAAAATTAAAAAACAGCATTTTTGCTTGCACATGATTGGTTGATGAAAGTCAGCAGAGCTTCTACTCATTTACTAAGCTCTGGAGCAACTGCACATTCCAAAGTGCACAGTCTTTTTGCCGTTAGTAAATCAGCCCCAAAGTGGCACATAATTGTGAAGTGAAAGGAAAATTATAAATGGTTTTCGACATTTTTTTACAAATAAATATGTTAAAAGTGTGGGGAGGGGCATTTGTATTCAGCCCCCTTTACTCTGATACCCCTAACTTAAGTCTAGTGGAACCAATTGCCTTCAGAAGTCACCTAATTAGTAAATAGAGGCCACCTGCGTGTAATTTAATCTCAGTATAAATACAGCTGTTCTGTGAAGCCCACAGAGGTTTGTTAAAGAACCTCAGTGAACAAACAGCATCGTAAAGGCCAAGGAACACACCATACAGGTCAGGGATAAATTTGTGGAGAAGTTTAAATCAGATTTAGGTTATAAAAATCTCCCAAGCTTTAAACATCTCACGGAGCTCTGTTCAATCCATCATTGGAAAATGGAAAGAGTATGGCACAACTGCAAACCTACCAAGACATGGCCGTCCACCTAAACTGACCGGGCCGGGCAAGGAGAACATTCATCAGAGAAGCAGCCAAGAGGCCCATGGTAGCTCTGAAGGAGCTGCAGAGATCCACAGGACAATCTGTCCACAGGACAACTATTAGCGGTGCTCTCCACAAATCTGCCCTTTATGGAAGAGTGACAAGAAGAAAGACATTGGAGAAATAAAGTCATAAGAAGTCATGTTTGCAGTTTGTGAGAAGCCAGGTGCTCTGGTCAGATGAGATCAAAATTCAACTTTTTGGGCTGAAAGCAAAATCCTGTGTGGCAAAAAACTGTCACTCGTAAGATTCTCTGCAGTTTTCTTGCCGAGAAACCCGAGAGTGTGTATACTTACCTGGTCGCCGTGGAAACCTGCGCATGCTCGAAATGACTTTGACGCATTTGCAGTAGCTTCATAGGCATAGGTAGAGTGCAGCAAGATGGCGGCAATGGCATCAAATGTGACACGCGCATTTTCGTCGTACGTGATGTCATCACCGCGTTCTTTCCTTTCAAGAGAGCGGCAAGAGATTCTTGCCAAGAATCTCGTAGGGAAAAATGAAGTTTTTTTCATGACGAGATTCTTGCCCGTGTGTACAGGGCTTGAGAGGAAATCCCTGCAAATTAAGGGAATTCCTTGGGGACCCCCAGGTCACTAGACCTAGAGTCCCTATTGGATGATTTCCCCTCTATTTTTCCAGGGACAACCCAATTAGGGATTTTCTTTTACTTTCACTTTCAATGATAATGGTATACAGGACAAATAGAGAGGGTGAATCACCATAATGGGGGCACAGACAGCAATAAAAACTGTCAGGGGTTCTAATCCCTTTCTACTCTATTTAAAACAAGAAAAAAAAAGTTTTGCCTTTAGCTATACTTTAAAGGGTAATGAAATTTTTTTTTGCCGTTGAGTGGGGAGACTGTATCATGCCCACATACAGAAAATGGACAAAGGTCCCTCAAGTGGGATTTTTAGGGCAAAGACACAGATAGATAGTGCTACAAATTTTTAAATGTATTTTACTGACTTATATTTGAATAGAAAAAAAGAAATGGAACATGTAGACATCATAAAAACTTTGCAGTTTAACATAACGGTATGGGTATAGAAACAGGAATAACCATTTTCCAACTGTCCAGAAGGTATAGGACAGGAGAAAACAAACTCATTTAAAAAAATAAATAAATCAGGGGTGGATGGTTATATTGAAAAACTTTTCCTGTAAACATAAGCCATCTTAATAAAAAAAAAAAAAACCTAGGTAAAAACAGATGGGGTAAGAATGCTGCTGCTGCAATGATAATCCAGCCAGTAATGACACCAAAGCCCACATCATTGCAAATACAATGGGCCCATGGAGGGAAAGATAGGCAACCCACATATGACAAAGGGCTTCAAATAGACCAATCTCCAAGGTATATTTGGGGTGTTAGTGCCTGCCCTTCAGATAATGTATCATCCGGGTATTCAGACACCTCAAATGAAAAAGGGGGTTTGGGTCATCTCATGTAGTGAGATCCATGCATACGACTGTCATGTCATGTTTGGTGAGATACTCCCCATAGGAAATCATGTCCAAAGGGATGCAGGCCCAGCAGCTTTCCTCATTAGAGCCCTGCAGGTGCCACAGCTCATTGATAACCACTCCCATTAGACTCACTTCCCCACGTGGACACAGATAAATACACAGGGATTTTCTCGTAACAAAAGGGTAGGAATCTGTTACCAAGGTTTTTAAAATCCTTGTAATGTACACAGATCACCCAGAGAGGAATGTTTTTTTCTGAACAAAAGTGCAGTTACGCTTTAATGTCAAGCAATCACCTATATCTATATTTAAGTTTTCATGTTAGTATAAAATAAGACTTGTTTTCTCATTTACAATACAAGTGGAGAAGAGTTAAAATTTCTATTTCCCCGTAACAAAAACAGTTGAGTATTGCCCATGATATGTTTTATTTTCACTAACATACACATTTTCAGGATAAGCTTTTGGGATATATCCCCTTTGTAACGGAATAACCTGTGACAACCAGAGACTTTGGAAGGATGAGAGGTACTCCTGTGCGAGCGGCACTAATAACTCTTGGGTCTAAGTTCACCCTGTCTTCTTTTGGGCATAGGGTGGCTAATAAATCATAATTCATGTATTGCAGAAGATGGGACTTTACGGATAGTTCACATTTCAGGATATACTGGAATATTACAAGTGGTTTATGTTGACCTGACTAGGTCAATATGACAGTGCCTCATTCCCCTGTGTAACAGGCTGTTGAAATGCTAAGTGAGGCTCTGTGTTTACGCTTAAAGATATTAAAGATCACACGTCTCTCTTCAGATGTATTGAATTAGCATGTCAATTATGTTTAGTAAAGGAATGTATTGATGTCCAGGTGTAAAGACCTTTTTGCCGGAGACAGAATGTCTGTCTAAAGATGTGGATTGAGGTCAACTCATTGTGTGAGGGTGTTTTGGTGAAATGTCATTATCTAAAGGAATGTGTTTCATCAAGATCGGTGCCGAAATGTCTGGATACTAATTAGTAATTAGCCATAGTGTGTAATGAGGGGGGTGGAGATTTAATTGTTCCTGTAACATCTTGTACTGTATAAGAAAGCTAAGTGTACCATTAAAGTTCATACATTTGACTCAGAACACAGAGCTGTCAGTCTCGTGAATCTCGTGATTCTGGGGAATGGATCGTGTATGCAGGATTGTCGGAGTGTGTCGGATAAGCTGTCGTGGGTGGATGGAAGGTCGTTACACCCTTCTTCAAGGTCCAAGCAGTACTAATACACAAAGTTTTAACAGAACATCAAGTTTTAAAAGACAATTTCTAAGAAAAAAACAAACAAAACACACACAAACAAATATACACAGCAATGGTAATTCAACTTGGATAGTTGGTGAGATAAATTCCTGTCCTGGTTCACCAACGTAAGATCCTTGGTTGCATTACTGGAGGTACAGCTGTAAGATCCTGTAATATTGAAGGTCTGTTTTGTGACACTTTTTAATGTACCTCCAGTAATGTTGTGTACCTCATCCAATGCAATAAATGCAAACAACGAGCTTACATTGATCAAGAAGGACAGAAATGTGGTGGGTGGTAAGGCAAAGTGGATGTAATGCAAGGTAGATTTATTGGGTGCCAGATACTTCTAGAATGGAAAGAGATTTTTATTTCTCTTAACAGAACCTTAGGAGAGAGGGTTTAGGGCCAGGACAACCATTAGGTAGTTGCAATGTTAATTGGCAGACTCTGAAACTTCAACAGGAGGACAGCCACCCTGGGAAAGGCATCCAGCAAGACACCACATCTGCAGATGTAGGAATGTTGTCTCCTATGGCAACAGTCTTTAACGGTTTCTAACACAAAAGGTAACAGTTCCTTTTACTTCAACTACAATCACTTCTTGTAGTTCTTCAGTCCCCTTAGCTCCCAGTCTCTCTCACTAGACTAGATGATTCACGGCCACTGGATCCCTTGAGCTCCTCCAATCTGTAGTATCTTCCTCAAGCATCACCCCCGCTTTTCTGCTGGGTCCCTGGCTTGGCACTCAAGATACTTCTCAAGCTTCACCCCACTGGCTGCTCAGTCCCTGGCTTGACACACAAGACTTCACTGAAAGCATTTCCTCTGCTGGCTGGGTCCCTGGCTTGTTACCTGCTGAAGTTTCCGACTTCTTCACCCCGGTTGGTGAAAATTCTGCTCCAGTACTTGCTTCAGCTACTCACTGTGGTCCCCGGTAATAAGGTGGATGGTCCGTTAGTGGCGACAGCATCCCCTCTACCTCAGACCACGACAGGTTCAACGGCCACCGGAATGGTCACTTCTGGTTGAGCTGCAATCCCAACCCTGCCCTGCTCTCTTGCTTCTGCATAGGCCCTCTGAAAGCCTAGCAGCCAGATGTGCCTGGGATAGGCCCAAACTCCGACCTAGCAGCCCTGCCATACAACATACTTCCACCCAGACAGCCGTCTAGGTGGCACAGAACACAGATCACCTGACTCCACCCAAATATATAGGTTCTCCCAGCAGGCCAAGGGATTTAAGAAAACCCCTGCCCATTGGCTGGGATACCCCATATACCCATAATCTGACCTTGCATTGCTCCTCTCGTATCAGTTGTCACCAAGTCCCCGGCCACCTAGCGGCAAAAAAGAGAAGTGCAGCAATTACAGACTTAGCTTGAAATCAATTAATCCCTAACCATGGGCCAAAATAGCTATACATGGCAGGTCAATGTAGGAGCAACCCTGCCTAAACACCAGGGTGCTACATAAAAATCAATCAACTGCTGTACTTTTAAGGCTCTAATGAGGAAAGTGGCAGGGTGCAAATCCCTTAAATACTGCAGCTGCTGACTTTTAATAATTGTGGTCCAGTGATGCGGGTGAACGAATCCCTGCTCATCTCACCCTCCTTTCCACCTGCATTGTCACTGTGGGCGCCTGGCTGGGGCTTCACAGATGGGCACGCAGTGTGCATGCGCAAGCTCTGCTGTACGCTGTGTCTGGCGGGGCAATCATCTGGGACCTGTGGCGTGTCCCAGATGGTTGCCAAGAGGGAGGGGGGAGAGGTGAACTTACTTCCGGCACCAGGTTGATCCGTGAGGAAATGGGAGCTGGAACCCTCTAAAAAGAGGGTTTGCGTTCCCCCCAAAAAAATGACATAGCAAATGTGGCATGTCAGGGGGTCACCTTCCCTTAAAGTCCAATTTTTGGGTGGAACTCTGCTTTAGACGTGATTTCCCTTTGGGAGTATCTCACCAAATATTATTTATTGTTGCAGAGAATGCCCAAGCTCTGACTTGTATCTTAGTGCAGACCCCTGGGAAAATCAGTTAGCCAATCACACAAGCAGGAAATTTTAATTCCGGAGGGTGTTCCATACACCATCTGTGTACAGAATGCCTCCAGGCAACCATATTGCATGAAATTTACAGAAAGTATTAGTGCTGCAGATTAAAAATAAAAGGTAACATTCAATTACAATATGACTTGTGTAGCAATTGTATATGCTTTATTATTTTGTATTTGCTATTTATTCACACGAAAATGGATTTACCCTTTAAGCAAAAGAGCAGGGAAAGCAGTGATATCACTGACCAAATATGCCCCCCTGCCCCTTAAATAGCATATGACAGTAAAGGCGGGGGATTAAGTATTTCCTCCAACTTGAAGGTAGCACTGCACCATCTCTTTAGTCTGGCAGGAGCCAATTGAGTAATAATTGTCTCCTCCTGTTATGGGTTCCAAGCAACCATCTTGGGGGAGACATTCATCCTTTTGAGTACCAATGTCTGATACTGCTGCACTGCTGTTTTGTCAGAGCCAGGATACATCCCTGGGCACCCTTTAGATATTCTTGTTCCAGGTCAATGAATGCTGTTGACTTTTTGCTATGTAATCTACCCATCATTCTCTTCATGGCATTCTCAGACCTGCTTCTAGTATTCAAACAACTGATCAGCACATGACCTATAAAGTCTACAATATCCAGTGGTCAGTGGGAGGAACTGTAATGCGGATGCTACCTCTGCATTGATTTGATTTTAACGTTTTTTTGGGACTAAATGTACAAAGGCTTTTAAATAACAGGGTAAAGCAATTGAGAATTGAAACTTGATGTGTATTTGTATTTTTTTATGTAGCGCTACCCCCTCAGGAGCCACTGATTGATTTGGTATTGGCGTATTAAGTTACCTCTATGTAGTGTCTAGGGGTGAATGTAGTGAGCAGAGCAGTAAGCGAATGTTCAATCTGTAGCTGAAGTTTTCTGAATGCTTTATTTTCCTGGTCCAACACGACCAACACATCAACTCGAGGTAGACAGGAAAGGTTGATGAAAGTAGAATAACTTTGCAGTATCAGGCTTTGGATAAAGAAAGCAGTCCTGCCTTCTGTAGTTGTATCAATGCGTCGCCACTCTAGCTAGAGTGGGTGAAGTGCCCCTGGACAAACCTCTGCCACAGGTTTGGCAGCCAGAGCGCCACTTAAGGTTGCTGGGAGGAACAAGTCTCTGCCACAGGCCTAGTACTTGGTAGTTCTGAATGGTTGAGCAAATCCTCCCAGTAAATCACGTTAGGGTCACCGGTTGACAGTGTGAGTGTACGTCCGGTCACCTGATCCCCGATGGTTCGTTCAAGCCCTTTTGGATAACTTGCCTCCGGGTTCTCCTCAAGCCGATTCCCCACAGAACAGCATACAGCTTGGGGACTAGAGTCAGGAACTCCACGTAGCATGCGACTCCGGCCTGGTAGGCAGACTCAGATTCTCTTATTTCTAAAATCATCCTATGACCACTAGGGGCATAGAATGAACAGAAGACTGATATCTTAGACTACCTGAGATAGGATTATTATGTATGTATTATCCACATTATATTTTGAGATATCTGTAGGACTATTTTAAGGTTGCTGATTCTGAACTCAAAGGGTTAATTGCATCTGCTCCAAGACCTTGTATTGTCCATTGTGTGAGGCTGTTGTGGATTGGAACAGAGTGTCAGCCTGGCTCCTAGACCTCTCATTATGTATGCTAATGTCGCCACCACCAGCCAGCTCTCTATTCTAAATGCTAATTGAATCTATGGTGTGTGTGAGAAGAGGCTCTGTGTTTACGTTTAAGAGATTGTGTATTAATGGTCAGGTGTCTAACTTTGAGTCTGCTTCTGAAAGACCACTCATTGTGTGAATTCTAATGATAATAGATGTAACTTGTCAAGCTGTAGTAATTACCTCCACTAATTGCGGAGACGGGATGTCTGGGAGATGATTAATGATTAGCTCAACTGGATGTCATACCTAAAAGAATGTGATTGAAGCCCCCCATGGTGTGAAGTTGGGGGTGGAGAGTTTGATTGTTCCTGTGATTACTGAAACATGCCCTGTACTGTATATAAGATTGTGTTTTGGTCCTATTAAAGAATCCATACTTAGCACACAGACACGTCTTATCTTGTTGTGTGTTTAAAGGCAGCTAGAATATCTGATATCTATGTCCAGACCCATAGGAAGCGGTATATGACAGACTCACTCGGTCTGAGTGCGGGACATTCCGTGACAGCCGGGGTCTGTAATGTGCGCACACCCTAAAGGTGGGTGCCGCACCCCGAACCAGGAACCCGCAAAGAACCAAGAACAACGGCTTCCGCCACTGAAATACCCCTCCCATGCATGCCCTGCGAGGGAAAACCCCTCTAATTGGCTGCTGGGAAGAAGCGGCTCCGCCTGGACCCCCTCTGGCGCCACCTGCCGCCCAGAGATGAAACTGCATCAAGAATGAGAGCAACATAACTCTCCCATTTCCCCACTAACTTTAGCGTAGCGCCCTTTCTGAAAGTAAGGGGGCACTACATTTATTTATTAAAATTTTACCTGGGCACATAGGCTTCAATAGCTTTTGGTCATTAATTAAAGCCTAGGTTAGCACATCATAGTAGTTTTCATGCTGAATTGTTTAGAGCAGGGGTTCTCAACCTGGAGGTCCTAATCCTGAGCTGTTGCTGAAGCCTGCACCACTCTCCTAGCCTTTTTGCAGCCGCCCAGCAGGGCTGTCCGTGGAGCCTGCGGCCGCACACTCAGCCTCCTCACAGTGAGTAACACTACCTGTGATTATAGTTGCCATTAAACAACAAGAAAGATGGCTAGAGAGAGTGATGGGAAATAAATTTAAAGCGGAGCTCCACCCACCCGCATTTATTTTTTTATTTTTTTCAAAGTCGGCAGCTACTAACAGTGTAGCTGCTGACTTTGAATAAGGACACTTACCTGTCCTAGGCGCCGCCGATGACGATCCTCGATCCCGGCACCGCCATCCACAGTCAGGGAAACAGGCAGTGAAGCCGTGCGGCTTCACTGCCCGTTTCCTACTGCGCATGTGTGAGCGACGCGCCGCTTTGTGAATGGTCCGTCTGCTTTCTGGGATACACACAGTTCCCAGAATGCAGCGCGGCCCATTCACAAGAAGACACCGAGAGGAGGAGGAAGAAAACAGCACCGCGGATCGTGAGGTCAGATTCGGGACTTCCGCATAGCAACAGCCTATTTAGGGTGAGTATTTTTTTTTTTTCCATTTCATTTCTATTTATTTTTTTCAGATTTTTAAAAAAAAATATATATATCAGGGTGGAGCTCCACTTTAAATTAGGATAGAGAGAGTGATGGGAAAAAAATGTAAATTAGGATAGAGAGATAAAAGGGAAAGAAAGGAGAACAAAGAGAACAAATGGTACATCCTAAAATGTAGCATAATTTAATACCGTATGAGTGGAAGGGACTCAGGGAGCACTAAATGTCCTTGGGTTAGAGGCACAAATTACTTGTCTTGCCTTGGGTGCTGACAACCCACGCTAACAAAATAATTTTACTGTTGGGATCCCCACAGCTTGGGAATTTTTATCAAGGGGTCATGGCACTACAAGGTTGAGAACCACTGGTTTAGAGCAATGGTTCTCAACCTTAGTCCTCAAGTACCCACAACAGGCCATGTTTCAGGGTTCCCTTTGTCTTGCACAGGTGCTTTAAATCAAAGTCAATGACTTGATATTTTGGACAGCTATCTAAGAGAAATTCCCCAAAAATTGGCCTATTGGGGGTACTTGAGGACGGAGGTTGAGAACCACTGGTTTAGAGACCATGTCTGGACCAGGAGCGTTTTCTATTCATAGTTGGTTTGTGGGAATATTAGAGTGTAAACCTCTTTAGGATAGAGATTGACTTGAATGCTTATATATAACATGTTCCAATATGATATAAAAATTGTCACAATTCAACTTGTTGATGTTGATGAACAGAAAGAAAATCACTTTACCATACAATAGATATTTCTTCCTGTATTGTTTCAGTATGTAACCCTCCTAAGACCTCAAAAGCAAAGACATCTACATCCACTGGAGGGAAAATAAATGACTCAAAGCCAACAGCCAAAACAAATGTTGGTGTTGTGACAAATGATAAACCCACAAAGAAGACAACAAGTAAAAAACAAGCCAGCGATGCCAATCCAGGAACTTCACAAAACAATGGGGAAACTTCAACCAAAAAAAAACCTCCTAAACGAAAACTGGACCAATCAGAAGAACAAGGTAATCTAGCATTTGTCAACATTGCTCATTAACAAGTGCTAAACTAGGACTATTGCGGCGTACACACGGCAGAGGTTCTCGGCAAAAACCAGCGAGAACCTCGCTGGGAGCCGCATTCTGCCGAGATTCTTCCTTCAGACTTTAGGGGGGCCGGACTGTAGCCAGTGGGAGTAAACAATGTCCAATCTTCGGAATAAGGGGGAGAAATAGTTGATGTCATTGGGAGGAATAGTCGAACATATTCGCCAGCACACCAAGGATCGTCCAATTAAGTGCAAAAAAGTTTTATTGCAAAAAAAAATCACATCACAAAAGTGCAATTTTTCGGAGTCACACAGGACCCCTTTGTACTACAGCCACCAATCAAATCATGTGAAAAATAGAAAAAAGGTTACCACCCCCTCCCCGTGACGTCCTGCCAAAATACTTTAACCACTTAAGCCCCAGACCAAAATGCAGCTAAAGGACCTGGCCTCTTTTTGCAAATTGGCACTGCGTCGCTTTAACTGACAATTGCGCAGTTGTGCGACGTGGCTCCCAAACAAAATTGGCGTCCATTTTTTCCCTCAAATAGAGCTTTCTTTTGGTGGTATTTGATCACCTCTGCGGTTTTTATTTTTTGCGCTATAATCAAACATAGAGCGACAATTTTGAAAAAAATGCAATATTTTTTACTTTTTGCTGTAATAAATATCCCCCAAAAATATATAAAAACATTTTTTTTCCTCAGTTTAGGCCGATACGTATTCTCCTATCTATGTTTGGTAAAAAAAAATCGCAATAAGCGTTTATCGGTTGGTTTGCGCAAAATTTATAGCGTTTACAAAATAGGGGATAGTTTTATTGCATTTTTATAAAAAACATTTTTTTACTACTAATGGCGGTGATCAGCGATTTTTTTCGTGACTGCGACATTATGGCGGACCCTTCGGACAATTTTAACACATTTTTGGTACAATTGTTATTTTCACAGCAAAAAATGCATTTAAATTGCATTGTTTATTGTGAAAATGACAGTTGCAGTTTGGGAGTTAACCACAAGGGGGCGCTGTAGGATTTGTGTGTTCCCTGTGTGTGTTTACAACTGTAGGGGGGTGTGGCTGTAGGTGTAACATCATCGATCGTGTCCCCCCTATAAAAGGGATGACGCGATCGATGCTGCCGCCACATTGAAGCACGGGGAAGCCGTGTTTACGGACCGGGTCACGGCTGGGTACTAGTACAGGACGTACCTGTACGTTGATGTGCCCAGTCGTGCCATTCTGTTGATGTATATGTGCAGGAGGCGGTCCTTAAGTGGTTAAAATAAAACAGCCTAGTAAATGCACCATGTACCGCACATCTATCATTGATGTGCAGGTACTATCCTTGATGCTCTGGCCTGTTATGTGCAGTCTGGAGTATATTACTGCCGTTGACTTGTCGGTATGGTTCTCCTATCAAGATGGTTCCTGTAAGGACTGCGCAGGCACAATCCTTGCCGACAGAAATCTCCGAACCTCGTGCAGGATCCAGGCTCATTCGGATCCGGAGAGCTGACAGGGCGGTCCCTGCACAGTGTGCGGGGACCGCCCTGTCATCCGCCAGCTCAGCAGAGATCAACGGAGCAAGCGGAGGTGCATGGGGCAGATCATTACTGATCCGCCCCGTGTGAAAGAACCCTTACTCAGAGGAACAAACAGGGATTTCTTCAGAATAACAAAAGGTAGGAAACTGCAACAAAGTTTTTAAAAAAAATAAATAAAATCGCAAGGTACATAGAACACCCAGGGAATGATATTTTCTTTTTCAACAAAAGTGGAGTTAATCTTTAATAGAACAAGCTAAATTTAGAAGCTGATTGGCTACCATGCACAGCTGCACCAGATTTTTTACTCTGTTTTAGTAAATAAACCCCATGGACTTAAAGTGGATGTAAAGCCGCTCTCATCCTTTCTAAACTCCTGCCATAGGGCTGATCTATAAGGATATAGATGCCTCCTGCATGTATCCTCACCTGTCAGATGTCTCCCCTCTGTCTGTTATAAGAACTGAAAAACTACAGATTCTGTGGGTGGATCTGTTGTCTGGAGCTCGGTGGGTGGAGTCGCGATGTCAGTAGACTCCCCGCCCACCTCTACACTGCCCTTGTCAACATGCATTTTCTCCTGTGTATTCCTTACACTAACTCCTGCTATGATCACTAACATCCAGTCAAAATCCAGAAAAGTAACCACACGACTTCAGAAAAGGAGTGGGGGTGGGAATTAAAAATTAAGTGCATGAGATATGTAAATAACCTGTCATTCACAACAAGGGGGAAGAGCGGACAAAGGTTTTCTCCTGTTTGTCCGTTTATCTCACTGAACAATAAAAGAGGATTGCTCAGAGCTGGATTAACTCTTTGTGGCAAGACTGGGCACAGATGATAGGAAATCTTTTACTCTACATTGCGACTGCAAAAAAAAATAAAAAATTCAGGTTTACATCCACTTTAAGCTCTAGTAAATTTACTGTATATTATTATATGTATATACAGTATATATATATATATATATATATATATATATATATATATATATATATATATAAATCTCAATTGCCTCGTTCTTTTTAAGTTGTGGGGAGGGGGGCTACTTTACTTTAACAATAATTGTCCCCATCTACAGACTATCCCTTTATACAAGCTGTTGCCTAACTTTTCTAAAATTTTCTGGCAGTGCCTGAAGATTAGTACTAACCCATCTTTCTGTATTTTCAACAAGATGCTAAATAGAATCTACTATTATATGAGGTTAAAAAAGGCAACCAGCATGGGGTACAAAAGGGTATAGGGTGCTCACTGGTGACAAGACCACCATAAACTGTACTGATATTCTTTGCTGTAATAATGTTTTAGAGCCAGGCTTGTAATCTTGTTTCCTTTGCATTTATTACAGATCAGATTGATGGACAGCCAGCCAAGGTGAGGTTGTCTTAACCAATATTAGATCTCTTCAATAGGTCAGTGATCCAAGAACAATATGATAACTGATTTGTTACTGCTGGCTCAATATTCCTTAGCAGTAGGAATTAAAGAGGAAGTAAACTGATGGGTTTTACTTCCGCTTTTGCTACCTGAAAAGCCTGTAAATGAAAAGCATATTGGGCTAGTACTAGCCCATTATGTGACACTTACCTTCAAAATAATCCAGAGATGTCCCCTGTGCAGGCTGCGTCCATCTTCTGTCTCCTCCTCCTTCTGGTCTGCGAACTCTGGCTTTGTGATTCGCTTTGTGATTCGCTGCAGCCACGTGATGTCACTCCCGCACATGCGCACGAGAGCCGCAATTCACAGCACAGGCATGCGCAGTGAAGATTTTCGGCAGACTAATAATCTCCAAACGGCGCACATTTAGGAGATATTTCCACTACCTATAGGTAAGCCTTATTCTAGGCTTACGTATAGCTAGAAGTCCTACAAGTGGGTTTACAGCCACTTTAAGGTCACTCTGCACACTGCCTCCTATAAAATTAAATCCACTGCATTGCATAGGCAGCTTTGTGAAACATTCCACTCCTTTTTATCTCTTACTGGGGGCTTAGTTGTAAGGCAAGGTTGTTTAGAAAGGAAACGTGGAGTGAGGTGGAGTGTCTCTAGAAGCTGCCCTATGCAATAGAGTTTATTGAATTTTGGTGTGTGGAGTGACCTTGCTTGAATTTTTAAATGGAGGGAGATAATGGAGCCCTCAGCATTGGCAGAGAGGCTGCAGGGAAAATGTAACAGGGAGAAAACAGGAGTTGAAAGAGTGTGGAGAGGACAAATGAAAGAGTAAGGCCTCGTACACATGACCGGGAATCTCGTTGTAAAAGAAACATTGTTTTCCTCGATGAAAATCTTGACAAGCTTTCTTTGTCAAGACAAAATCTCGTCGTTCTCAAACGCGGTGACGTACAACACGCACGCCGGCACTATAAAGGGGAAGTTCCACTCCACTGGCACAACCCTTGGGGCTGCTTTTGCTAATCTCATGTTACTGCGTGTTAGTAAAAGTTTGGTGAGAGACGATTCACGCTTTTCAGTCTGTTACAGCGTGACGAATGTCTTATCTCCCTTACAAACGCTACTTTTACCGAGGGTGCGCTCCCGTCTCTTACTTTATTCTGAGCATGCGCGAGTTTCTAAGCATACACATGAATGTGTTTCTCATCATAAACCAGCCCGAAGAGAAACACGACGAGGAAATTGAGACTCTGGACGAGAAAAAAGAGAACTTGCTCTCTTTTTTTCTTGTCGAGTTCCTCGACAGTATTCTCGATGGTGTCACGATCCCTATCGTGCCAAACAGACGGCGAGGCGTGGCCATGCTCCAAGTGGCTTTGGATGGGCTTGAACCCAGGACCTCATCCTTGCTGGTTCAATGCTTTACCTCTGAGCCACTTCTCAATTGGGGATTTCTGGTTGCTTCCCAGCTATGGTAGTGCTGAATGTACTCTTCACCATTAGTTGGATCTCATTACATTCTACACCTGATTATCTTGCTTCAGCTGACGTAGCTTACCCAATTAGCCAGCGTATAAAGCCCTGCCTCACTTTGAGAGCGGGGTCAGTTCATTGTTATTGATCTCCCTGTCTGAGCCAAAGGTTCCTGTATAGAGCTACAGCTCCTAGACTGACCCCGGCTTCTGACCTTCTGCTTTGTACTTTGGATTGCTGCTATCTCCTTTCCTTTGACCCCGGCCTGTATCTTCGGACTTCCTCTACCGTCTCCAGCCGGGAACCATCAGCTTGTGCCCCGGACTTGTCTTTGGTTCCTGTTTGTTGGACACCTGCTGTCACCTTGATAGCTGCTGATCCTTTCTATACACCAGTAGCTTGCATCTGCTTGGGACTTCCAGATATCTTCTACATCATCTGCTACTACTACTCAGCAGAACCGCAAGTACCATATACTACCCGCTTTACCTATAGTCTGTGTTTGTAGATTGGCAGTAATACCTTGCATGTTTAAGATAACAGTCACTTCCAATCTACCTTGTCTGTATCTGAGATACTTACCTGTTCCCCCTCAGTTAGTTGCTTATGATCGAATAAGCATCTACAGTCTTTCAATTGGTTGTCCACAAGAGGTTGTGATGAATTAACCCCAAACTTTCTGTTTATTCTGAGAGAGAACTGGTGGTTGTACCTGAGAGACCTCTGTAGTTTTAAAACCAATTGCATAGCAGGGATGTTACAGATGGAAAACATACACACAACCGTTTTCCTTGGCCAAAAAGCTCTGCCACCAATTTTCTTGATGGATTTTGTCGAGGAAAACGATCGTGTGTACGAGGCCTAAGGGAAGAAAAGACAGCAGGAGGAAGATGGAGAAAAGTATGAGCTTGAATTGGTGATGGGTCAAAGCCATGGATTTGTTATTTTGGAGTGCAACAGTAAGGTCACGCAATAAGGGTGTGGCAAAAAGCTTGGAAAGGATCACAAAAATATCTGACCAGCACGATTGTACTATGAGGGACATTCCCACCATATGTGAAGATATGTGTAGGTATTGCAGAAGACATTTGGCAGTCCAGGCGGGACCAGGAACCGCCTAAGTAATTTATATAGTAACTGTAATATCTGCTGCACCAAACATTAGATCATGTCTGAAGTTTGAGTGGCCCATATATGGATCATATGTAGTATGTTTCCACCTCTATATATCTGTTATATAATAAAATGCCTCTCTACAGTCTAATAGACCAGAGTTGGATCTGGTCAATGATATGTTCTTTACTGTATATGGCAAAGTAGTGCTTCTACCAGTACTTTCTCTAAATAGTATAGACAATATACTCTAATTAGTAGCCTCGTCAGTTTACTGGCATACGTGCGTAAGAGCTTGGGCTCCTGTGCAGTATGATGTAAATAACATTCCTGTATCCCAGCCATAAGGTTATATCCTGTAGGTTTTCTTTGCAGGCATAAAATAAGCTTCAGCAGCACATCATACCTATACATCATGCACATGGGTCATACAGAGGAACATGCAGTGTAGCTCAACTAGAACAGTGTGGAATTAATATGTGTTTCAGTCCTTAATTGGACAAGGGGTCATGTTAAAATATCTCATGATTATATCAAAGCATTGAGGTGCCATAGACATAAATACATGCAATGTGTATGTAACGCCCTGCTCCTATGTCAAATTTAGAGGGTGTCTGAGCCGATAGTTTGGCTCAGACTTTGTTAATTAGGGCTAAATCAGTCTCTGTTCCGGCTATGCCTGTGCTGGAAGGATTTCCTTTTGTTTGCCTGTAGGTGGGGATACCACCACGGACCAATGTTGGAACTAAGGCAAGCCATGGTGTATTGGGTGTCTTTCCTCAGGATCAGCCCAGTGGGAGTGGTCTCCACCCTGGGCATGCTGGGGAAGGATATTTCAGGGGCAGACGCCATTTTTTGAGGTCCTTTCGCCTCGTGGCCCTCCTGGCACGAGGTATGTGTTGTGTGATTTATTTATTTTTGGCCTCGGGAACATGCTGGCCCGAGGCTGCATTTCTGTCTGGTAGGCCCAGTTGTCCTGACTGGGGCCTGCGCTTTGGAGGTGATCCTGTGCTGTCTGTCCTGCGGGAGGAAGCCACTCAATGGAGGAAGCCAGGGGAGGACCTGTCCTGGAAAGGACCAAGCGGAAGGCTTGTACTTTGGGAGAGGCCTGGTAACTTATTGAAGGATGCACCGTAGCCTACAATACCTGAAGGTTTTTCTCTTCAGGTTTACCAAAACCATGTAGTGCAAGGGCCGGCCTGATTGGATACAAATTGAAACTCTTAAGGTTTGACCTCATATTAGATGGTTTTGGTAAACCTTAAGAGAAAACCCTGCAGGAAAACTGATAGTGTGTATGGGGCTTTACAGTGTGCCGGGTTGGCTTAAAGGCTCTAGAACTGTAAGGGTGGATCTCCGGGTATCAAATTCTGTGGCAGAGGATTCCGGAATCCCTCATCTGAACTTGCAACCAGTCTGTGGAAGAGCCTAAGGTTATTCTTGTCCGTCCATCATTCCGACTGCTAGGCCAGGTGAGAGGGGCCTATCCGGGTGAGCAATAGCCACTCGAGAGAAAGTGGTGAATGTGACTTTGAAGTTTTAGCAATTCCCCAGTGATCTGCCTTGTGCGCCTGATCCTTCCCCTGATCCTTCATCCCTCTACTTCTACAAGTTGTTTGAAAATAAAAGCAAAAGAAAAGGAGCTATAACTTGTGGACATTGAACTTTTTACAGACTCTCAACCCCTAGACGACGAATGTGCAAGGCCC
Organism: Rana kukunoris; assembly: GCA_029574335.1. Lineage (NCBI taxonomy): Eukaryota > Metazoa > Chordata > Amphibia > Anura > Ranidae > Rana > Rana kukunoris. Next base: position 9,197,646 of record CM056054.1, on the reverse strand, counting down.
AAAACTAACCAGCAGCTCCTGCGGGGGTAGTGCTACATGTATATGTCCAGTTGGCATACTCCCCTTATTTATGTGTCTTTCCTTGTCGCTGCTTTCTGACAAAAGCGTTTCCTGGAAAAAGTGTTTTGCATTTTTGCAAGGCTTCTCTTTGATTACGTTGCTCAAGGACTCTCCTTTTTCACATTACCTGCCAGTTACTGAGAGAGCTCCATAGTTCACTGACAAGGGTAAGGTGCTGTGAGTTCTGCTGTTAGTCAGCCAACCCCTGGTAAGTTTGCTATCAGTGGCTTGGTTCAGTGTGTAACAAAACAGCTGAGCCATGTTCTAAAAGGGACATCAGAGTCCTTCCTTGTGTAGCACTACCCCCGAAGGAGCTGCTGTTTTTTTTTGGGTGGCATGTTACCTTGTGGCTACTCCACCGTCTAGGGGTGATTGGTGAATGTAGCAGTAACGGAATGTCCACGACAGGTGTCTCTTCTGTGCTCTTTATTACCCAGCCGGGTAAAAACAATAAAACTTGTGGTGAAGAGTAGAGATTCAGCAGAAGGAGAAATAGCAGATTCAGGCGTAACAATAGGGAAACAGTCCTGCTCCCACGTGTAGCATTTCTTTAGCCACTCCAACCTGAGTGGGCTTAGTGTACCTGGAAAGGCCTCTCTCACTGATCTGGCAGCCAGAGTATCACTCGGAACTTAGGGAAAAGTCTCTGCTACAGACCATCCTTTGAATTATCAAGGAGATAATCCTCCTTGATAAACTTTGTGCCTGGATCTCATTCAGGTAGTTGCAATTAGGTTACCGACTGATAGGTGACCAACATCCAGCCTCTTAGTACCCAGTTTCCTTGATCCCCGGTGGATGGTTGAGACCCTATTGGATTGCCAGCCTCTCTTGGCTCTTCTCAGGCGGACTCCCCACCGAACAGCTTCCTCTCAAAGGAACAACGCTTGGGATCTTCTCAGAATAAAAAGGTTCCATGGAGTCCATGTTTTTACATATCTCTCGCTTCTGCCTGGTTGTACAGACTAAAACTTCCATTCTGTTTACTTATTCCACCTTCCTGAGCCATAGTCCCATTGACGGTGATCAGGTCTGTTCCCATGTAAGAGAAATGCAGGTCTTGGCCACGTTCAGGAGGTAGCACAGAATGGAGTTTATGTCTTGCCTGGTGTTTTAAAGTCATGTAAAAGAAACAGTTGGCTCCTCCGGTATCTTACGGTCATTAAATGTTTGGGTAATCCTTCAGACCTCTCTCCCAATAGTCCTCTACTCTGGAGCATGACCAGAAGACATCTTATAATTTTTTTTCCTGTATTTTTGTACAGATTGAGGATTCAAATATGGAATGAATTGTGTTAACTCGCTTTTCCTCTGTAAACATTATAAGCAGATCCAATTCCCATTTTGAAGGAAAGGCAACTGGAAATTTTCAGGTGTTACTTATAGAGTATATATCTTTGAGATAGTGCGAGATAGTGGTCCTCTCTCCAGAGAAGTCTTAGAAGGGGAGTAAATTACGCTCAAAGACATCTGGGGAGTGTAAAGTATGTAAAAAAAAATCTCTGGATGTTATAAAATGAGACCTAGTATGACCCCCTGATCCATCAGTCCATCAAATGTCTCCCCTAAGGCCAAATTGTGGGTTCCCCGAAATGGGGAATGATGGAGATTTTAATGTTGAGAGCTTAGCCCTAGAGAAAAGCCCTGAACATTGCCGCAAAGTAGGTCCTGTCAAGGGATGTGTCTTTGTTGAAGATGGAAGGTCTCTGAAAAACACCAAGGTGCCCTTTGTAGTGGTACACTGCTTTGTGCCTGTTCCAATTTTGGCCATATTTTTATGTCTTTGTGCCTACACCAATCTATCAGGCGGCCCACCTGTATTTATACAGGTTGGAAACAGCCAGTCCTTCATGTTTGTGGAGAGTCAACATGGACCTTCTGATCCTCAGATGCTTGTTTGCCCAGATGAATCCAGTAACTATTAGTTATAGCCTGGAACAAATATAGAAACTTTGGTAGTATGTTCATTTTGATAATATAAAACCCCTTATGCCATCTTTCCAGGAGGGCCCGCACCTCCTGAAAGAGTGGTAGAAAATGTAACTCAGATATTTGCCAGAGGTCTGCTGGGATCAAGGTCCCAAGATACTTCAGAGCCTGATCCTTCCCATGGGATTTAACCTGCTCTGCATTCCTCAGGAATCTTCCCTGGAAGGACAGTGATGTCATGCCCAGTAATGGAAAAGATGGAAGTAGTACAAGTACAATTTATTTTTTATTTATTTTTCTTAACAGGTACCTTACTATCAGGCACATGCTAACAGGTGGCAAGTTTAGCAGCAGGAGGGGTTACAGCAGTATAAGCTAACCCTGCATTGTACTTCAAGGTCCACTTTAAATGCACACGGTTACTTCTAGTGTTTCTGGGTGTTACTTGTAGTACTGGATTATGACTAGGTTCCTCAGCAGTGAAATGAAACATTGACCCATTAATGCCTGATTTTCCATTATTGGAATGGTAGTGATGTGGGAGTTACTTATATCCTACTGCAGAGTTAGTCACTGCTGCATATACTGGTGTGATGGGAGCTTGTCAAAAAATTATGTACATTTTTGGAAACATTTTTGAAGAACCATCCAAAGACAGGTAAATACATGTTTTACTGCACAACATCCTATACTAGTAGTTTTTTTACACACACACATATATATATATATATATATATATATATATATATATATATATATATATATATATATATATATATATATATTTAATCTTCTCTACTAGTTATGCTATTGTGCTGTAAAAAGAAAATACCAAAATTATTATTTTTGCATTAGTTATGGGTTTGAGATTTTGTTCCATTTTTGGAGCAATAGGCAAAACCACTACCGCTAGGACTAATATATTTTTTAAGCTTTCCAAAAAAAAAGTGCACATTCAATTATCAAACTGATGGCAAAGGCAATATTGTCTGCAGATGGGAGGATAACAGTGTTGTCACTGTTGCGTTATCTGGTGCTGGTATCAATCCCTGTGTCTCGTCAATCGTTATTCCCAGAAACTGAAAAAGAAGATCCAAATGCAGCAATCAAACAAGATCAAAGTGTATAACCATTTCATAGGAGGCGTAGACAGAGCTGCTGATGAAAGTATCGGCATCAATCCTTGGAAAAAAATGGTATTCACTGAATAATAGGTGTCACCGCCTCCTGAGATAAGAAACAAAGATTTTATACATTATGTGCAATGTAGCAGTGGTTTTGCCTAGTGTTCCATAACTCAACAATGGAATATAATTATCTCAAATTATCTTCAAATTCTTGTTCCTTGGATTTTTCTAGGTGTATGAATTTCATGCACAAATTCAAAAAATTACAACCTCCATGATGGGCACAGATGAGGTGGCACTGATGGGCACCGATGAGACGGCGCTGATGGACACTGATAGGTGGCTCTGGTATGCGGCACTGATGGTCACTCATAGGCGGCACTGATGGGCACTCATAGGCGGCACTGGGCACTCATAGGCAGCACTGATGAGCACTCATGGATGGCACTTATGGGTGGCACAGATGGGCACTTATAGGTGGGCACTGGGCATGAATGGGCAGTGAGGGGTGGCACTGATGGACACTGAGGGGTGGCACTGATGGCATTGCTGGGCATCACTTGTTGATCCCATATTGTGCCAGTGAGTGCCCATGTTGCCAGTCAGTGCCCATTTGTGGGCACTGATTGGCATCTATTCTAATATTTTATATATATATATTATTGCCTCTTCCCTGGTGGTCCAGTGTGGGCTTCCCTGGTGGTCCAGAGTGGGCATCCAGGGGGGGGGGGGGGGGCTGCACTGATAAACAATCAGCGCAAACCCCCCTGTCAGGATAGCCACCGATTGGCTCTCCTGTACTCGCGTCTGTCAGACGCAAGTGAGAAAGAGCCGATCAACAGCTCTTCCTGTTTACATCGTGATCAGCCATGATTGGACACGGCTGATCACGTGGTAAAGAGCCTCCGCTGGAGGCTCTTTACTGAGATCGGAGATGCAGGGTGTCAGACTGACACCCCGCATCACCGATGGGAGCGCGCCGGCATGTTGTCCTGCTGGATGTCAATAGACGTCCAGTCAGGATTTCAGAACCACTTCCCGGACGTCAATTGACTATTGATTGGGCGGGAAGTGGTTACTATTGATGATTATGGCTTACAGCTAGGGAAAACTCAAAATTCAGTATCTCAGAAAATTAGAATATTACATAAGACCAATAGAATTTTTTTTTTAATACAGAAATGTTGGCTTACTGAAAAGTATGTTTATGTACAGTATGTACTCAATACTTGGTCGGGGCTCCTTTTGCATGAATTACTGCATCAATTCGGCATGGCATAGAGGTAGGGTTGCCATCTCATCGCTTTAAACATGATCACATATTAATTACACAAGTTCTGTGGCTGATTAAGGTGGTAATTAAACTCTCTAAGTGCCTTATCTGCATTCAGTTAGCCTAAGTGTAAGTCATATGTGTTTGGGATTAAAGGGATCAGGTGGCAACCCTACATGGAGGTGATCAGCCTGTGGCACTTTTGAGGTGTTATTGAATCCCAGGTTGCTTTGATAGCGACCTTCAGTCTGCATTCTTGGGTCTGGTGTCTTTCTTTAAGCAGTGCAATGATTACATAGGCCTGATTTTTTCATATCATAACATATTTATAATGAAAGCACAAAAACGCAAAGCATTCAGCTACATAACATTCTAGGACAGAAAGGAGAGCAGCTCAGTAAGAAGTCTGTGTCCGAGTCAGTTTGAAAGCAAAATATTAAGGTTTTCTAGAGTGAATGTTATTCTTATTAAGAAAAAAAATGTATTATAACCAGGGAGGGATATATTACTTTCCCCACATTTCCCTTTACCCCAACAATACAGTAAGTAAAAGAAAAATGTCAACATAATAATCCTGTACATTTTTCTCACAGGTGTCCAAAGATCTGGGAGGATCTAGCTGTCGAGATCTACTTCTTTCCATTCTTAAAAACATGAAAGTTTCAAGTTTCAAAGCATTTAAACATTATTTAAGTGATGAAAAATGTCTTGAGTCTCACAAGAAAATTCCATGTGCAGACCTGGAGGATGCAGACCGCGTCGATGTGGCAGATCTTCTGGTCAGACGTTATACAGAGAAAGAAGCCCCAAATGTAACCTTTAAAATTTTGGAAAAAATTGGGGAAGCAGATCTTGCAAAAGAGCTCAGGTAATACAAACTGCAAAAATAGAGACGTACATAAAAAGTTTGAGAGGTGGGAAACTTTAAACATGAAAAGGAGGAATGCATAGTAACATTGCTGTTTAACGGCTCAATAGTAGGTACACAGGACAAGAAGTGTAGTGACAGCGCCGTATGAGGGTTCAATACAAGTGTAGAACTTCCCACACAAAGGGCTGCTGATAGCTGGTTTCCCCATTCCTGCACAGCCAGGTGACAAGCATTTTACACTCTTATCCAGACACAAGGAACAGTCTTTGAGCTTGGTTTTTGTTTTAGTGGAGTGTATAACTTGGATGGGGAATAGGAATAATGGAATTCACAGCTTCACTGAAACAATTACCAGAGACAACTTTCTCCCTATGTACAATATCTTGAACTGTCTCCTCTTTCCCGGATACTGACAGTCTCTGAAGATGAAATGAAAAGGCCCCTAAGGACTAGGAACTCTGTCTTAGAAAGTAGCACATTGTGTAGTAGGAAGTATCTCCTACTCCACTGTAGACACTGATCCCAGCTCTACTGACTGCAAAACTACCAGCCCATCTGGCTGTTTCTTCACCAGCCCACCTATCTGCTGTAAAGATCTTCCAGGGCAAGGGACAGGAAGGGTTAATCACAACACTGTCCTCTAGAAAGGCTTGGGACATGTGGCACTCTCTCCCCCTTGTGAATCCCTGGGTGTGCTGATGTACTCACACTGTCCTCCTTGCTCTTTGCTGCTCCTTAGGCAAGATACCTCTCAAAGTACACTTATGTCAAGATCCTCCCTAGCCAGCCTGAGCTCCAGCTTGGAGAGAGAGCCCCCCCAGACTTAGGGGTCCCCTCTTGGGCCATCAACAGTCTCCTCAGCAATCCATCTTCCACCCAACCCCCATGCTGGCATAGATCATCCATATTTAACCACTTCCCGCCCGGTCAATAGCATATTGACGTCCGGGAAGTGGTTATGAAATCCTGACTGGACGTCTATTGACGTCCTCAGGATTTCATGCCGGCGGTCGTGCGTGCGGGAACGCGGCGATCGGTGATGCGGGGTGTCAGTCTGACACCCTGCAACTCCGATCTCGGTAACGAGTCTCCGGCAGAGCCTCTTTACCACGTGATCAGCCGTGTCCAATCACGGCTGATCACGATGTAAACAGTAATGCCGCGTACACACGGTCGTTTTTTGCGATGAAAAAAAACGACGTTTTATGTGAAGTAAAAAACGACGTTTTTGAAACGTCACTTTTCAAAGACAATTTTGCATACACACCATCGTTCTTTTCACAAAAAGCAAGGTTACGTTCACCACTCTTTCCCATTGAAGCTCGCTTCATAACTAGCTTCTGGGCATGCGCGGGTTGAAAAACGTCGTTTTGAACGACGTTTTTGCTACATACGGTGACTTTTTGTGAAACAAAAAACGACGTTTTGAAAAACGACATAAAAAATTCAAGCATGTTGGAATTTTTTTTTGGTCGTTTTTTTGAAGACAAAAAACAACGTTTTGCCCACACACCATCAATTTAAATGACGTTTTAAAAAACGTCGTTTTTTTTCATCGCAAAAAACGACTGTGTGTACGCGGCAGAAGATCCGTTGATGGCTCTTCCTCACTCGCGTCTGACAGACACGAGTACAGGAGAGCCGATCGGCGGCTCTCCTGACAGGGGGGGTTTTGCGCTGATTGTTTATCAGCGCAGCCCCCCCTCGGATCCACACACTAGACCACCAGGGAAGTTCAAAAAATAAATAAAAAAAGGGCAATTAATTTTTTTTTTAAATAAAAGTCAGTAAAAAAATAAAAATAAAAAAGGGGCAGTAAAAAAAAATGCCAATCAGTGCCCACAAATGGACACTGGCAACATTGATCCATCAGTGCCACCCCACAGTGTCCATCAGTGCCAATCCATGCCCCACCTATCAGTGCCAATCCATGCCCCACCTATCAGTGCCCATCTGTGCCGCCCATGAGTGCCCATCTGTGCCGCCCATGAGTGCCCATCTGTGCCGCCCATGAGTGCCCATCTGTGCCGCCCATGAGTGCCCATCTGTGCCGCCCATGAGTGCCCATCTGTGCCACCCATGAGTGCCAATTAGTGCCGCATACCAGCGTCGCCTATCAGTGCCCATCAGTGCTACCTTATCGGTGCCCATCAGTGACGCCATATCAGTGCCTGTAATTGAAAGAGAAAACTTACTCATTTACAAAAAAAAAATAAACTATTTTTTTTTTTCAAATTTTTAGTCTATTTTTAGTTGTTGCGCAAAAAAAAAAATTGCAGAGGTGATCAAATATCAACAAAAGAAAGCTCTGTTTGTGGGGAAAAAGGACGCCAATTTTGTTTGGGTGCAGTGAAGCACGACCGCGCAATTGTCATTCAAATTGCGACAGTGCTGAAAGCTGAAAATTGGCTTGGGCGGTGCGGTGTGGTGTGTAAGTGCCTGGTATGGAAGTGGTTAAAGGCTGACTCAGCCACCTTGCCAAGCCCCAGGGGTGTATTTAGGTTTTGTGCTGCCCTAGGCCTGACTAAACTCATGCAAACCCGTAATTTAAATATTTGGATTACCTTAATTTGCATAGATTCCCTCTCACTTCCTGTTTGGCTATGGGGCAGGAAGTGAAGGAAAATCTCTGCAATGGGACAGGGATGGTAAAAAATAAACTGACAGGGGCTGTAACCCTCCCTTACTTTATCCAAAATGAAAAAAAAAAGTGTTTCCTATAGTTCTACTTTAAGCACAAATTTCTGATAATTTTATGGAGAGGACTAAGAAGATATAACCATGCCAATGGTGCAGCAGAAAACATATAGCACAGTGAGGAAGGTTTGTGGTCCAGGATGATAGGACAGTCAAAATTAGAAGCAGTGCCACACCCCTCCCCACAGTTGCGGAATTCCGTCCGCCCGCATACCGGAAGCAGTGTGGCCGCTTTATGGGGGTGCTAGACTAATTTGCCTCTCAGCCCCGTCCACCCCATAAGACTGGCAGTACACTAACAGTGTAGCACAAGCCGGGGACTCTTTCCATGCTGCCCCCCTGCAGAGTGCTGCCTTAGGTCTTGGCCTTGTTGGCCTAGGCCAGGATACAGCGCTGCCAAGCCCTCTGCCTGGGGATTGGCCAAGTTCTCCTAAGTATGTAGCTCAACCCTCATGGACTCCGCCCACTAACTAAGAGAAGTTTAACCAGGCGAGGCACCAGAGATATGCCTCTGTGAGTCATACGGCCTAACCTGCAGAAACCTTGACCCAGATTCAGACTAAATTTACCATTAGTCACGATAATAAATTTACCTGCACTAACTTGATAGCACACTAGAGGGTGCTACTCAGGAATAGTAGATGTACAGACAAGATAGAGGTGCAGTGACGGTGCTGTGTGAGGGGTCAGTCCAGGAATAGTAGATATACAGGATATGATGGAGGTATAGTGACAGCGCTGAGTGAGGGGCAATGCTGTATCTTGGCCTAGGCCAACAAGGGAGCAGGGAGGCAGCATTAAAAGAGTCCCCGTGGCTTGCGCTACACTTGTAGTGTAGCGCCAGTCTTATGGGGCGGACTGGGCTGGGAGGCAAATTGGTCTGGTTCCCCCATAAAGTGGCCACACTGCTGACAGTATGATAATACCGACAGGGCAGCCATTAGAGGGAGACAGCCCATACACATGTATGGGGGTATGGGACCACAACCAATGAGTTGTTGTGTGGGCTGGCTACGTTCCGCACCTGGGGGGGGGGGGGTGGTGTGACGCTTTTAGTTTTGACTCTACTATCATAACAGTGGACCTCTCACCTGAGTTCTCAGCTACTGAGCGACAGATGCCATGTCGGGAAGCTGAAACTGTCTGGAGAAGAAAGTCCGCTGACAGGCGTGGGCCAGTAGGGTGAAGGGGGAGGAGCTCTCCACTGTGTGAGGAGACCCCCATGACGGGAGAGGTGACGCGTGAAGGGAGCCAGTCAGACTGTAAGTACCCAGGCTAAGAGGAAAACCACACCAGTTGAGTGGAAATTGAAGGACAAATACCTAATCTGCTTCTAATCTGGGTAGTAGGGATGGTGCAGATGCACTGGAGACTGAGATGGACAGCTACACTTGGGAGGTAGGTAGGAAGATTTTCCTGCAAACCTTTGGGTGATCACAATCTAAATGTATATACTAGAAACCCCTGAGGGCTTTTGAGCTTGCAATGATGCATATAGCAGTTAAATATTAGAAAATCTTCTTTATTATTTGCCTTTGGCAGAGGAGTTGCTATATATTATAGTGACTAACCATAGATATTGGCTACTAGTAATCTATATAGAAGATAGGTGTTAATGTTTATACAATAGCTGACTAGATGATATAGCATGGGGTACCCAGGGTATAAGAAGTGTGACACTATTTGGGTGAAAATTGCATGACACTTAGCTGCCAAAGGGCTTTTATCCACTTAAGCCCCGGACCATTTGGCTGGCCAAAGACCAGAGCATTTTTTGCGATTCGGCACTGCGTCGCTTTAACTGACAATTGCGCGGCTGTGAGACGTGGCTCCCTAACAAAATTGACGTCCTTTTTTCCCCACAAATAGAGCTTTCTTTTGGTGGTATTTGATCACCTCTGCGATTTTTTTTTTTTTTTTTTTTTTTTTTGCGCTATTAACAAAAATAGAGCGACAATTTTGAAAAAAATTCCATATTTTTTACTTTTTGCTATAATAAATATCCCCCAAAAAGCTATAAAAATAACTATTTTTTTCCTCCATTTAGGCCGATACGTATTCTTCTACATATTTTTGTTAAAAGAAATTTGCAATAATTGTTTATTGAGTGGTTTGTGCAAAAGTTATAGGGCCAGATTCAGAAAGATCCACGGATCTTTCTGCTGGCGTAACATATCCCCGATACGTTACGCCGCTGTAAATATTTGTGCAAGTTTTTTATTCAGAAAGAACTTGCGCCCTTATTTACGGCGGCATAACGTATGTGTTGCGGCTTAAGGCCGCGCAATTCAAATGAATGAAGTGGGGCGTGATTCATGTAAATGAATCATGACCCCACGTAATTGACGTTTTTTTTGGACGGCGCGTGGACGTTCCCAGTGCGCATGCGCGAAATCACGACGCTTTTTCTCAATGTAAACAACGTGAACATAACTAACGTCGAGCCCCATTCCCGAACGATTTACGAAAACGACGTAACCGACGTACAATTCGACGCTGTCCCGACGTCCATGCTTAACATTGGCTACGCCTCCTATAGCAGGGGTAACCTTACGCCGCTCTAACGCTTACGCAAACGACGTAAACTACGACGCGCCGCCTCAAGTACGTTCTGGAATCGGCCTAAATTGCTAATTTGCATAAATTAAGCGAAAACCTCCATAAGCGCCACCTAGCGGCCAGCGTAAATATGCAACTAAGATATGACGGTGTAAGCGACTTACGCCGCTCGTATCTTAGAAGAAAGCCGGCGTATCTTCTTTTCTGAATAGCAAAAAAAGATACGCCGGCTATTCTTAGTATTTACGCAGCGTATCTATAGATACGCTGACATAAATACTTTTCTGAATCCGGCCCATAGCGTCTACAAAATAGGGGATAGTTTTATGGCATTTTTATATATTTTTTTTACTAGTAATGGCGGTGATCAGCGTTTTTTCTTTTTTTTTTATCATGACTGCGACCTTATGGCAGACACATTGGACAATTTTACACTTTTGACACATTTTTGGGACTATTGTCCTTTTTACAGCGAACAGTGCTATAAATATGTACTGATTACTGTAACAATTACACTGGCAGTGAGGGAGTTAACCACTAGGTGGTGTTGAAGGGGTTAGGTGTGTCCTAGGGAGTAATTCTTACAGCTAGGGGGCGTGGCTACACGTGACACTGATCGATGTTCCCGATGAGAGGGAACAGACGACCAGTGACATGTCACTAGGCAGAACGGGGAGATGCTTTGTTTACACTGGCCTCTCCTGGTCCTGCAGCTCTGTGAGCCGATTGCGGGACATCGAATCCGCGGGTCTCACAGGCACGGTCACGAAGCGCTCGCCTGCACGGCGGGAATTTCCAAGTGACGTAAATATACATTACTTTGCCCAGCCGTGCCATTCTGCCTACGTAAATGTACAGGAGACGGTCAGGAACCGGTTAATCTAGGTATGGTGCAGACACAAGGGACACTGACATGGTCACCTATACCTGGTAGGTAGGTATCAGGACTGTCCTGCAATTATTTTGAATCTTAATTTCAATTCTGTTGATTTCTGATGAGAAAAATAAACAGATATCCATCTTTATTTGTTCCTGCCCCCAATCCTTCCTCAATGCCTAGACCGCATACCTTCATTGCTGTGCTATGTCTTCTGCTGCACCATAGGCATGGTTATATCTTTTTAGTCCTCTCCATAAAATTATCAGAAATTTGTGCCTAAAGTAGAACTATAGGCAAAAAATAAAACTTAAGGGAGGGTTATAGCCCCATCCTTTATTTTTTTGCCATCCCTGTCCCATTGCGGAGACTTCCCTTCTTTTCCTGTTCCATAGCCAAACAGGAAGTAAGAGGAAGTCCCTGCAGATTTTTTTCCATTCTCCCCCCTCTCCCCAAGGCCCTCAGAACTCGTGTCCCCAATGGAAAATGTTAGGGTGGGTCTTAAACGGGGGGGGGGGGGTGATCTTGACATGAAGGGGTGGGTCAGATTTAAATTAGGGGCTGCACGCGTTTAGTCAGACCTAGGGCAGCAAAAAAACTAAATACACCATTGGTGAGGGGTCAGTACAGGAATAGTAGATATACAGGACGGGATGGAGGTGTAGTGACGGCGCTGTGTGAGGGGTCAGTACAGGAATAGTAGATATACAGGACGGGATGGAGGGGTAGTGACGGCGCTGGGTGAGGGGTCAGTACAGGAATAGTAGATATACAGGACGGGGTGGAGGGGTAGTGACGGCGCTGTGTGAGGGGTCAGTACAGGAATAGTAGATATACAGGACGGGGTGGAGGGGTAGTGACGGCGCTGTGTGAGGGGTCAGTACAGGAATAGTAGATATACAGGACGAGATGGAGGGGTAGTGACGGGGCTGTGTGAGAGGTCAGTACAGGAATAGTAGATGTACAGGACGGGATGGAGGTGTAGTGACGGCTCTGTGTGAGGGGTCAGTACAAGAATAGTAGATATACAGGACAGGATGGAGGTGTAGTGACGGTGCTGTGTGAGGGGTAAGTACAGGAATAGTAGATATACAGGACGGGATGGAGGTGTAGTGACGGCTCTGTGTGAGGGGTCAGTCCAGGAATAGTAGATATACAGGACAGGATGGAGGTGTAGTGACGGTGCTGTGTGAGGGGTAAGTACAGGAATAGTAGATATACAGGACGGGATGGAGGTGTAGTGACGGTGCTGTGAGGGCTCAGTACATGAATAGTAGATATACAGGACAGGATGGAGGTGTAGTGACGGCGATGTGTGGGGGGGTCAGTACAGGAATAGTAGATATACAGGATGGGATGGAAGTGTAGTGACGGTGCTGTGTGAGGGGTCAGTACAGGAATAGTAGATATACAGGACGGGATGGAGGTGTAGTGATGGTGCTGTGTGAGGGGTCAGTACAAGAATAGTAGATATACAGGACGGGATGGAGGGGTAGTGACGGCACTGTGTGAGGGGTCAGTACAGGAATAGTAGATATACAGGACGGGATGGAAGTGTAGGGAGGGGTCAGTACAGGAATAGTAGATATACAGGATGGGATGGAGGTGTAGTGACGGTGCTGTGTGAGAGGTCAGTACAGGAATAGTAGATATACAGGACGGGATGGAGGTGTAGTAACGGTGCTGTGTGAGAGGTCAGTACAGGAATAGTAGATATACAGGACGGGATGGAGGGGTAGTGATGGTGCTGTGTGAGGGGTCAGTACAAGAATAGTAGATATACAGGACGGGATGGAGGGGTAGTGACGGCACTGTGTGAGGGGTCAGTACAGGAATAGTAGATATACAGGACGGGATGGAAGTGTAGTGAGGGGTCAGTACAGGAATAGTAGATATACAGGATGGGATGGAGGTGTAGTGACGGTGCTGTGTGAGGGGTCAGTACAGGAATAGTAGATATACAGGACGGGATGGAGGTGTAGTAACGGTGCTGTGTGAGGGGTCAGTACAGGAATAGTAGATATACAGAACGGGATGGAGGTGTAGTGATGGCGATGTGTGAGAGGTCAGTACAGGAATAGTAGATATACAGGACGGGATGGAGGGGTAGTGATGGTGCTGTGTGAGGGGTCAGTACAAGAATAGTAGATATACAGGACGGGATGGAGGGGTAGAGACGGCACTGTTGGAGGGGTCAGTACAGGAATAGTAGATATACAGGACGGGATGGAAGTGTAGTGAGGGGTCAGTACAGGAATAGTAGATATACAGGAAGGGATGGAGGTGTAGTGACGGTGCTGTGTCAGGGGTCAGTACAGGAATAGTAGATATACAGGATGGGATGGAGGTGTAGCGACGGGGCTGTGTGAGGGGTCAGTACAGGAATAGTAGATATACAGGACGGGATGGAGGTGTAGTGACGGGGCTGTGTGAGGGGTCAGTACTGGAATAGTAGATATACAGGACGGGATGGAGGTGTAGTGACGGTGCTGTGTGAGGGGTCAGTACAGGAATAGTAGATATACAGGACGGGATGGAGGGGTAGTGACGGTGCTGTGCGAGGGGTCAGTACAGGAATAGTAGATATACAGGACGGGATGGAGGTGTAGTGACGGGGCTGTGTGAGGGGTCAGTACAGGAATAGTAGATATAGAGAATTTTGTTGGGTATGGGAATCAGTTTTTATTTTCTGATATAGTAAATATTGTTCTTTCCTTTAACAGGTCCAAGATTGGTGGTAAGTGACTTGGACAACAATACATGGATGAACTCCACCTTACTGGGATTGGGAACATCCTACAGAAGAGTTGTTGCAGTGACGGCTACTTACTCGGGATCTCCATTGCAGCGTTATTGTAGAAACACCTATTTTGTATTACCCAGGACCAAAAATTTCAAGATGGATAAACCCCAACCACTGTCCTCCAGCATTTTCTATTATCATCAACTGACAATCTTAGGCGGCGTACACACGATCGGATATATCCGATGAAAACGGTCCGCGGACCATTTCCATCGGATATGTCCGATCGGGAGTTTGATCCGATGGCGTGTACACACCATCGGATCAAATTCCCCGCCGCCGGACGGCGCGGTGACGCGGCGGTGACGTTGACGCCGCCGCGTCACCGCCACGTCACCGCACCAGGAAGTAAAACACTTCCGCGCATGCGCCGAATCCATTCGGCAGCGGCGCGGCGGCGGTGGGACCCGACATGTCTGCTGGTAAGTGTACTAACCAGCAGACATGTCGGGCGGACAGATTCCCACCCGATAGATTTCAAAGCTTGCTTTGAAATCTGTCGGGTGGAGAAATCTGTCCGCTAGCCCATACACACGAGCGGAGATGTCTGCTGAAACGGTCCATCGGACCGTTTTCAGCGGACATATCCCCTCGTGTGTACGCGGCCTAAAGCCTAATTTTCCATTTGTTTACCCTCCTGACTATTTTCTTGTCATTTAGCCATCTTTGACTCAAAATGAGGCTTGGCACTCATGTCGGCCATCTTTGGGGACACACTGAGAATTATCTGATCAGATATTAGGGTGTCACTTCATCTGCTGTAATGGTATACATTTGGCGTGGTGAATTGCAGTGAGGTAATGCCCCCAATGACATCAGTTATGATGAAACGTGTTGGGAGGAGCTAATGCAAGTGACGTCGGTATGCTTGTTTGGAATCTTTGTGTTACCTGGGAATGTTTTCAAAGCGCTGTTTTTTTGACCTGCATGTAAGTAGTTTTGCCTTCTACTTCTAATAAAAGTTTTTTTAATGGATTCACACTATGTGGGCATATTTATTTAGATTTTATGTGGAATCATGCAATATCATCACTGCCCTATACTGTATATCTGAACTTGGACTGTTTTATTGGTACACAGGTACACAGGTAATAGTCGGGACAATTCCCCCCACCTTTGCATTCAAGGTAGGGTAGACTGTCCAAACCTTGGCGCGGCTCTGTGGCTCACGCATGCGTTTGCAAATGCGTGCGGACAAAACCCCTGTTTTTAACGCACACTGTTAGACAGGTTAATTGGTTGTCTGCGAGTTGGTCGGTAAGTAAGCTTGGTTATTCCCTGGGCATTCCCCAGGTTTTTTTGTTATAGACTGTCCAATCAGCAGGGAGAGCTGTTGGAGTTATTCGCCCCTCACTCCTCACAGCAAACACACTTGCACAGCCCATAATATCCAAGGCAGACGCAAACAATAGAACAATAGAATACAGCAACACCCCAAACGACCCAGCAAAGAGTACACAACAAAATGAGACTATATATATATATATATATATATATATATATTACACACAACATTCCAGTATGGTTGTACAGTGAGTCCGATTGGTACAGATCAGATTGGGGTTTTCAATCACCCTATGTCCCTAATACAGAGAGAGACTAGGGATAAGGGATAAGGGACTAGGGATAAGCCCGATGTTCGAGTCGAACGGATGTTCGCCTGTGTTCGCCTGTTCGCCGAATATCGAACAATTTGCAGTGTTTGCAGAAATTTCGAAAGCGGCGGAACACCCTTTAAATGAGAGAAATCAAAAGTGCTAATTTTAAAGGCTTATATGCATGGTAGTGCCATAAAAAGTGTTTGGGGACCCAGGTCCTGCCCCAGGGGACATGTATCAATTTTTTCAGGAGCAGTGATTTTAAAAATGCTTAAAGTGAAACAATAGTAAAATATTCCTTTAAATTTCGTACCAGGGGGTGTCTATAGTATGCCTGTGAAGTGGCACATTTTTCCTGTGTTTAGAAATGTCATTTTGCTGAAGTCCATTACCAAGCCCTTTGGGTCTGGTATGAATATTAAGGGAAACCCTGAACCAAAATAAAAAAAAAATTGCGCAGCGGGGAACTTGTGTACTGGCCATGTCCCTTGGACACAGCCAATCACAGATCGCCGCGAACGGCCAATCAGAGTGGCCGTTTGCGATGTGATCAGTGCAGCGAATGAGAGATGATCTCATATGTAAACATATGAGATCATTTCTCATTGCCGGCTCTCACAATGACAGCGTCCTGTCATAGAGAGAGGAGACCGATCTGTGTCTCTTGTACATAGGGACACAGATCGGTCACCCCCCTCCCCCCACAGTTAGAACACTATACAGGATACACACTTAACCCCTTCCTCACCCCCTAGTGTTAACCCCTTCCCTGCCAGTCACATTTATACAGTAATTAGTGCATATTTATAGCACTGATTGCGGTATAAATGTGAATGGTGCCAAAAATGTGTCAAAAGTGTCCGATGTGTCCGCCATGATGTCGCAGTCGTAATAAAAATCGCGGATCGCCGCCATTACTAGTAGAAAAAAAATAATAATAATTCTGTCCCTTATTTTGTAGGCGCTATAACTTTTGCGCAAACCAGTCGCTTATTGCGATTTTTTTATTTTTTTTACCAAAAATATGTAGAAGAATACGTATTGGCCTAGACTGATTTTTTTTTTTATTTGGCTATTTTTTATAGCAACAAGTAAAAAATATTGTATTTTTTTTCAAAATTGTCGTCCTTTTTTGTTTATAGCGCAAAAAATAAAAACCGCAGAGGTGACCAAATACCACCAAAAGAAAGCTGTATTTGTGGGGAAAAAAGGACGCCAATTTTGTTTGGGAGCCACGTCGCACGACCGCGCAATTGTCAGTTAAAGCGACGCAGTGACGCAAGCTGAAATTTCACCTGGTCAGGAAGGGGGTATACATGCCCAGTAAGGAAGTGGTTAAATGACGTTTTTGAAAACGCCATTTTTTTTTCATCACAAAAAGTGATCGTGTGTACGCGGCAATAGACTTTAACCGTGTTCGCATGTTCAAACAATTTTTTTGACTGTTCGCAAGTTCTTGTGCGAACCGAACCAGGGGGTGTCCGGCTCATCCTTATTAGAGATGACTTTGGCCCCATACACACGAGCGGACAGATTTGTTCAAATTTGTCCGTCCGACAGATTTGAACAAATCTGTCTGCTGGGATTTTGGTTTGCTCGCGTGTACACACGAGCAAACCAAAATCCCCGCCAGCAGAGAGCGCGCTGACGTGTCGGTGACGTTGATGCCGCCACGTCACCGCACCAGGAAGTAAAACACTTCCGCGCATGCGCCGAATCCATTCGGCGGCGGAGCGGGACGACATGTCTGCTGGTAAGTGTACTAACCAGCAGACATGTCGGGCGGACAGATTCCCACCGGATAGATTTCAAAGCATGCTTTGAAATCTGTCGGGTGAACAAATCTGTCCGCTAGCCCATACACACGAGCGGAAATGTCTGCTGAAACGGTCCATCGGACCGTTTTCAGCAGACAAATTCGATCGTGTGTACGAGGCCTTAGACATAGGAGGTGCATGGGGAGCTGAAACAAAAGTTTCCCAAACTCGCCAAGGGATTCTGAGTTCAACTGGCCCTCCCATCACATTAGGCATACACAGTCCAATTTTTGGCCTCATTCTCTGGGCCATTACCTTATCATCTTACAAAAAAATAGAGACTATCATTTTTTAAATGTACCCCTACTTTTTTTTTTTTTTTTTGATCCAACTTAAATGTACACCTACTTTAGTTACTTCTTTGGATCATCATGCGGCCCACCTGGCAGCTTCCCCCTCCATACATTTCCTAGGGTTTGGCTGACAGATTGGGGAAATATAGGTAAAGAAAAAAGTAGGAAAGGGAAGATAACTGGCGCAGAACACAAACATGCACAATAAAAACCTAATGGATAATAATGATATCCATGGGCACATGAAAAAAAAATCAGTGGGATAAACAAGCTGTGAAAAAGCAAATGGTGGCAGCCATCCTCAGAGAAAAGATAAAAAAAACAAGCTCATCTGGTGCATGGGGAAGCTCCTCCAATTCATCTCACGGACATCGCTCTATGCACGGGGACCACAGAAGTTGCTGGTGCTGTGTGGTAGCTGGATAGCATCCATAGAAGCTAGGAAAACCACGTGAACCGCATGCGGCTGTGATGTCACTGGAGATAGAGAGACAGCCAGGATACACACCGGAGGATGGGCACACTTGGATAGACAGGCTACCTGTATTCCGCCCCCGCTCTAATCTGATCAGCAGACAGATCTCCTGCTGATCAAAATAAAGTCTGTCCCATATGAAAGGGTCCTAATTCATTTTTTTTTTCATATCCTTTATTTTTGTTTTTATATCCAAGGGAACAAAAGAGAAATATTCAAAAAGAACACAACAATATCCAAGTAAAGATAAGTACAAAGAACCTAGTCACCTTCATATTGCCTCGCAGGGCTAGATGACACCAACATGAGCCAAGACACGAAGAAATTATGAACAGTACAAGTAACAATAAACATTTCGACTCATATATTTCTCTCTTCCCCTGTACTAATAAACCGGTCCGCTTAGTCTGTCCTGTTCATGGCTCTGGGCCCTGCCTTGACTCCTATTCTTCACTCCATTTCCTAAATCTCTTTACTCCCCCTTCTTTATATACCCCACCCATCCCTCCACCCCCCCCCCCCCCCCCCAAAAAAAAGAAAAAAAAAAAAAAGGGCCTAGTTATATATATAAATAAATAAAGTAATAAATAAGGTTCCCTCCTCTTCTGTGTGACCCATGATGGAGGCAACATTTCATCTTATTGCTACAGTTCATAGTGACACATCTCGCCCGGGGGGACCCCTCACCCTTCTCTTTCTTCGTTGAACAATCTTTTCCCTTCTTCAGAGAGAACAAATAAATTCCACCCTGACCATGTCTCGATATACTGTTCCCTTTTATTTCGAGCTGAGAGAACCAAATCTTCTATAGCTCCTATCTCCCGGACTCTATTAAGCCAACTCACTATGGAGGGTGTTCTAGTATCTCTCCAATTTAAGGTAATTCCACTTTTAGCAGCATTAATCAGGTGACTTAGTACTGATTTTTTATAAATTGACACTGGGATCTGTGAACAATGGAGCAAGAAGAACGCTGGATCGTCTGGTATATGGAACTCTGTACGTTTTTGGGAGATTCGCTGAATCTCCGACCAATATTGTCTTATTTTTCCACAGGACCAGAATATATGCAGCAGAGTTCCTTGCTCCAGTCCACATCTCCAACAACTTTCTGAATTTTCTATAGAGAATTTATGCATCTTTACTGGGGTGTAGTACCATTGAATAAGAATTTTGTAATTGAGTTCCTGGATTCGCGTACAGACCGAGGAGTTCAGTGCTAAAAAAGTTATGCGTTTACGTTGAATTGGCGTAAAAGTCCTCCCCAGGTCTCTTTCCCATTTACTAATTCCTGGCATCACAAAATCCCTCTGAGGGGAATTTAGCAAACCGTACATCTTAGAGACCACTCGTGGTAATGGTCCCTCCTCATCGCAATAAACCTCAAATTTTGTTAACTGACGCCGGAAATCAAGCGGTTGTCCCAGTGACTTCAGGAAGTGGTTTACCTGAAACGCTTGCCATAAACCTAGTTCAAAGGTTCCCCCTGGTCTCATTAGTGACTCAATAGATGGCCATATTTCTGTTTGCAAAAAACTTGAAACCTGCACGTTGCCCTTCCTTTTTAAGTTATTGAATGTTCCTCCTTTTAATCCTGGCACAAAACCAGGGTTTCCTACAATCGGGAATAAGGGAGAATAACCTGTTGAAAACTGTGGATTTCGGCAGACTTTAGCCGCCGTTGACAATGTTGGGCCAATTATGGGATGTTTCCTCAGCGTACTTGGTAGTGAATTGTAGCACCACGGGGCTCTACGTAATGGTACCGGGCTGATCTGTTGCTCCATATCCACCCATCGTTTGTAGTTCCTATGCCTACACCAGTCTACCAATCTCGTCAGGTGAGCTGCTTGATAATATTTCGCGATATCTGGAACTGCCATCCCCCCAAAGCACTTGGGTAACATAATCAATTCTTTTTTAATTCTTGGTCTTTTCCCTGCCCATATGAATTTCATCAAAAGGGTACTCATTTGTCGTAAGAAATCTGCTGGAATGGCTATCGGCAGGGCTTGGAATAAAAATAAAATTTTCGGTAAAATACTCATTTTAACTATGTTGTTTCGACCAAACCACAAATGAAATCCATGTTGCCACTTATCCAGCAGGATTCTTACAGAGTTATAAAGTGGTATGAAATTAATTTTAAAAACATCCTTTAAATTTGAAGGAATTAGTGTACCCAAGTACTTCAGCGCAGTCTTCCACTTAAATCTAAAGTTTGATTGTATTATCTTACAATTCTGGGGTGGCATTGCCACACTCATTGCTTCGGATTTAGCGTGATTTATTTTTAGATTCGACAGCTCACCGAATCTTTTAATCTCTTTCACCAGATTGGGCAGTGACACATGTGGGTTAGGCATAGAAAATAACAAATCATCAGCGTAAGCTGATACTTTATGTATCTGTTCCCCTATTTGTACTCCCAATATATCCGGGTTTTGACGAACTCTATTTAATAGAGGTTCCAAGTAAAGTGCAAACAATAAGGGTGAGAGGGGGCATCCCTGCCGCGTGCCATTTGTAATCTTGAAGGGTTTGGAGAATACTCCGTTAACTCTTACTGCGGCATGTGGGACTGTATAGACGCTCCTGATCCAGCCGATCATTCGTTCTCCCAGACCCACATGGCGCAGCACTGAAAAGAGAAAACACCAGCTTACTCTGTCAAATGCTTTCTCTGCATCAGTATTTAAAAATACGCAAGGAATGTCTCTATCATTTACATAGTGAACCAGGTTAAGGACTTTTATAGTATTATCTCTTGCCTCTCGTGACGGGATAAAACCCACTTGATCCCTATCTATGAACTCAGGGAGCCATTCTTGGAGCCGTTTAGCCAATATTTTCGTAAAAAGTTTTAAATCGATGTTTAATAATGAGATCGGCCTGTAACTACCGCATTCCGCCGGATCCTTGCCCTCTTTTGGAATAACTGTAATGTGGGCTAACAGCGCATCCGGCGGGAATGCCGCAGTCTGCCCCATTGCATTAAAAACTTTTACTATCTGATTCCCTAGTATTTCAACATATTCTTTATAATATCTTAATGTGTATCCATCAGGGCCTGGAGCTTTCCCAGCCTTCATAGTTTTTAATGCTTCATTTAATTCCTCTATCGAAATAGGGGTTTCTAGACTATTTCGAACTAGGGATGATACCCTTGTTAGGTCTGCCAAGGAAAGGTATTCCTCTATTTTTGACGGGTCTTCCGATGTTTGTCCCAGATTGTATAGGGTGGAATAGTATTTACCAAATTCCTCTGCTATTTCTTTTGGCTTTCGTTTTAGTTGTCCCTCCTCTCCCTTAATTTGCGGGATATAGGTTGAAAGATTTTTTTCCTTCAGCTTTCCGCCCAGCACCTTACTACATTTGTCTCCTAGTTCATAGTTTATTTTCCTCCCCCGTTGAATTATTGCTTTAGCTTTATAACGTAAGATTTCTGTAATCTGCCTTCTCAGCTGTCCCAACTCTCTTCCTATATGAGGTTCTTGTGTCCTTTTATGTTGGAGTTCCAGTGCCAAAATTTCCTCCAGTAGTTTTTTAACCTGTTGTTCTCGTTTTTTTTTTAAGAAGGATCCATGTTTAATCAGGATTCCCCTGATTACGGTCTTATGCGCCTCCCACACCATTCCCGGGTCGCTCCCAGGTGTGTCGTTCACCTGAAAGTAGGCCCTAATCTCTCGAGCCACATCTTCCCTAACTTCAGGGTTCTGTAATAAATTCTCGTTTAAACGCCACTTTTTTTCCTGAGCGAGAATAGTGTTGGTCAGTGAGAGGCGCAGGCTGACCGGAGCATGATCTGACCATGTTATGCTTCCAATGGATACTTCCGTCACAGAAGATATTAGATAGTGGGGGATCAGAAACAGGTCTATGCGAGAGTATACCTGATGTGGGTTGGAGAAGAAGGTGTAATCCCTTTCCTCTCCATGTACTGTCCTCCATGCGTCGACTAAATGGGCATCATGCAATTTCCGCAATGCGCCTCTTCTAACCCCCTCTGGAATTGATGAAGTACCTGTTGAGGTATCAATTTTTGGATTCAGGGAGATATTAAAATCCCCCCCCAGAATTAGCCTACCCTCCGCAAAATCCAACAACTCCTTAAGAGCTTTCCCCAAAAATACATCTTGATGTACACTTGGGGAGTACATTGTGGCCAGCGTCACTTTAATTCCTCCAATACTACCTTTAAGAAAGAGGAATCTACCTTTTGGGTCTAAACATTTATTCTCTAATATCCAAGGGATTCTGTTAGAAATCAAAATTGATACCCCTTTGGATTTTGCTTCCTGATTTCCTGCGTGGTATACGCATGGGAAGAATCTATTCTGAAGGAGTGGGAGTCCCCCCGTCCTGAAATGCGTCTCCTGTATATAAGCTATATCTGTCCCCGAACGCCGTAGATCATTCAGCAATATCCTTCTTTTTTCTGGGATATTTAGTCCCTTAGCGTTCAGTGAGGTTATTTTTATTCCCTCCATCATGCGACACAAAGAAGAGAAAAAAAAAAAAAAAAAAAACCCTACTATCCCTTACCCTACCCTATCCCTCCCGCCTCCCCGAGTTCTACTCGCCTCCCCTTCCCACCTAAGTACCCCAAAGGGAAGTCACCCACCTTTAACCCCCCTCCCCTATGGTTCAGTGGGTGTAATCCTAATTTAGGGGCCGGGTCTGACAAGTCTGAGGTTCCATTCTGTCCACCTCCCCCCACCCTCCGACTATTTTACCTTCCGCCTCAAATATTATTACTTCATAACGTTCTGAGCCGTCCATCTGTTCTTCTTATTCTCCTAGACCCTATTTTGGCCTAATTTCTCCAGGCAATAAAATCATAAATGGGGATATCCTGAGAAACAGGGAAATTTAAACCAATATCCTCCCATGTATCCATAGACATATATATACCTGTCCATTCCTTTCCTTTCTTCCTTCCCCTTCCTCTCCCTTCCCCTTCTCCTCCTTCCCCTCTGTAAATATGCTACCTCCTCTTCCCTCCTCCCTCTACCCCCTCTTTATTTATCACTTCCCCGGCCCCACCCCTCTATACATCCATATATGCCCGTCCCACATTCCGCCTACTGGTAAGGTTCTTACATTACATTTATTTTTATTCTCCTCTCAACTCCCTTTCCTCTTCTCTTCCTCTACCAACCAGTGGTCTATATACAGTTTATATACAGTCTATATAGTTTATATATGTAGTCTGTGCCCCTTCCACATACATTTTACAGTCCTGCCTATTTACCCTCCGCATTCCCTTAATAACCACTGGGAGAATCTGTATCTTCATTTCTAGGAGCTTTCAGATCCGGGTCCCCTTATTGCCCCTATTAGCGCCCTACCCCCCCCTTGTCCCCACCACGTGTCCCCTCCCCCTCCCCCCCATCCCCCCACTCTCTGGCCCCTATTTGTTAATCAAACCTTTTTACTCTTGCATCACTCTTTAATGTGATTCTTTAAAAGGGGAGAAAAAAAAAAAGCAGAAAAAAAAAAAAAGGGGGGAGAGGGGGGGACACCCCTCCCCCTCCGTGCATTTATTATCTTACTGCTTCTCCAATCTCTTCTACTACTTCTTATTCCTTTCCTATTGGGAGTTGGGCAGTGAGTATTACCTTGTGCTATTGTGAATATTCCGTGCTTTTTTTTTACCCCCCCACTGTGTCGCAATTAAATCAATTTCCAAACATAAAACCACTAGATAAATAAATAGTTAAGTAAAAAACAAAACACTCTTAAAAAAAAATAAAAAAATAAAAATTCCTAAAAAAAAAATAAGAGAGAGAAAAAAAAAAAATATATATATACACACATTTACACACATTTACAATTCAATATTACAGTATCCTAAAATATTGTGTCATCCATTGTGAAAACTTATTCATAATTGTGAGATCCCATCTCATAGGTGGGATTGATCGTGAACACACAAGTACGTGCAGACGTGAAAAAAAAAAAAAGGGAAACCGTGAGTTATACGGGGCTTGTTATCGGGCGGGGGGATCCTGAAGGGGAAGAAGGGAGGGACAAAGTAGCTCGACTAATCGGGGGGGGGAGCATGAGGGGATAGACCCTAGGCTACTCCTAAGGCTACCCCCACCACAGCGTGGTCTAGGATGGTATAATAGTCCCACACGAGAGGGGGGGGGTAGGGTAAATGATCCTGTCCAGCTTAAGATAAAAATAAGAAAAAGCAGTAGAGAGACAAATAAAAAAAAAAAAAAACAGGGATCTTACTTCCCCTCCTCCCCCCTTCCTAAAAAAAAAAAAAAAAAAAGGGAAGAGGCAGTCAAGGAGGGGGTCCCCTTGTCCCTGCTGCTCTATTATCTCTGGAGATCCATTGAGTCCTGTCCTATTTTTTAGGGGGGGCCGGTGCTTTTTGCGCCTCTCGGTACGCTGTTCTTTTTCCTGAATTTGGTAATTGCTGCAACCAGTCCGGTACCTCCAGTGTCTCTATCTCCATAAATTTAAACAGGCCAGAGAGACCCGTGTATTGCTGTAAGTGAAATGATTGTGCATTTCTCTTGATTATTACCGATATCGGGTACCCCCATCGATATGTCCCACCTGCTTCTTTTACCTTATCCAATAACGGACGCAACATTGCTCTCCGCTGCAAAGTCGCACGGGAGAGATCCGGTAGTATTTGTATCCGAGATCCCTGGAATGTGATTTCTCCTGCTTCCCAGGCCCTCCTGCTTATGAGCTCCTTCTGTTTAAAGCGATGGAAGCAGCAAATCACATCCCTGGGTCTGCTCAGATTCACTGATGGAGGGCCTAAGGCTCTATGTAACCTCTCAAATTCAAGGGGTTGAGAGGAAGATGAATCGACTAGTTGGTAACATATTTCTTCAATAGTCCTCTGTAGTGCCTCTTTCTCTACCGTTTCAGGTATCCCCCTGAACCTTAAATTCTTACGCCTATTGCGATCTTCGATCTCCTCCATTTTAAGTTGCATACAGTCTACATGTAAAGTCTGCAACCTCAGAAGTTGCTCCAGGCTTTTAACCCGCTCCTCCACCCTTACCCCAAAAACTTCAACATGATTTAACTTATCTGACACTTGCTGCACTTCTTCCCGAACAGATTCCCAGTCTCTGCGGTGCATCTCCTCCATCCGTGTCACTAAAGCCTCCATATCAGTCCGTGTGGGTAACGCTTGTATGTCAGCGCGGGTAGGGAGACTCTGAAGCAGGATTCTTAATATTCCTAGCTCCGACTCTTGTCCGCTGTCATTTCCTTCTATATGTAATAGCTTCAGCGCTCTCTGATCTGCCGGCATCTCCCCCTCTCTTCCCCCTCCTGCTTCGGGGGCCAGCATTCCTCGTATCTCTGCGAGACTGCCTCTCACCACCGGATCACGTGATTCTCTGCGCGTCACCTCCTCCCGAGACTCAGTCTCTCTATTCCACGATACTACCGCTCTGGTCTGGGGGGGGAAGTACTGCTGGATCTCGGGCTGGAGTCGGGCTTTGGAGTTTCTCACCTCCCTCTTCATCCCCGGAAGGCCGGTCGTGTCACCGCAGGCCGAAAAAAACGTTTAGCAGGTAATTTAAGGTTTGCTTGGTTTGGCTCCTCGATCCTCGATCTACGGGCGGGCACTCTACATCCTTCACTAGTTAGTCGGTGGGTGTGTGGGAGAGGAGCTCTGGAACAAGTGTGTCTCTACTCCTCCATCGTCAGACCACACCCCGGATGTGTCGACGGAAAGGGTCCTAATTCATATCTACATCATTGAAGCCCTCCACCAACAAGACATGGGGGTGCAATATGGTGACCCACAACCTTGGAGTCCAATGTGATTACCAATGGTTTTTATTATATGTTCCAATGGGTATGTTGTATGAACTGTTTGAATTCTTATTTGTAACAGCATAAAATGGTACATAAACAGTTAAAAGTTTTTACCAGTATAGCCAAAGTTTTAGATAATATCATTGATCTGACGTGTGTTCAAAGTCCCAATTCAATGTTGTAAATATTCTTTGATATATTCCAGAGGGGATATTGACACCAGATCTAATTTGATCATAGTTGACAGTGATCCTGCTAAATAATTCTCTTTCTTCCTTATTCATCATCACATGCCACCCAGCCCAGTCCTCCTCTGATTTTCTTGTTCAATATTTGTATTGACAAATGCAAGTAAAACATAAAAAAAAACACAATAGGTCACAAAATGCAAGTGGAAATGATTTATTCATACATTTCCAATAAAACATCGGTGTCAAGCACAAGGCCTGTGGGCTGAATCTGGCCCTCCAGGCCATTTTATGTGGCCCTTGCACCTCTCCTGCAGCTGCAGGAGAGCTCCAGTCCTCCTCTGGTGCTCCTCCAGACCCTTACTTTCTGCTTTCAAGCAATGCATCCAGCTTCTTACCAGCATAAACAAAGGTAAAGGGGGTGCACTGTGATGTAAGGGAGAGGGGGGGACTCAACTTCTGATGGTGGGGTGGCTCTTGACATCTAATGTAAGGGGAGGGGATGCGCTGGACATATAATCTTACAGATACCAATCGTAATGCTGATGCGGCCAGCGATGAAATTGAGTTGGACACCCCTGCAATAGAGAGGTCTTCAAAAAGTTTCTGCACGTTCTTATATTTAATATTTATATTTATTAGAGTAAAAAAAAAGTGCGGAAACTCTTTAACCACTTCCCGACGGCCGTACGAATATTTGCGGCCGTCGGGCTGTCCTGAATCTCTGACAGGGCGCATATATGCGCCCTGTGCTTTTAATGGCCACTAGAGGGCGCGCGAGCGCCGCCGGCGGCGCGCGCGTGGCCGCCGGCGGCGCGCGCGTGCCCGCTGCATTCCTGAGATGCCGATGCGCATGCCCGGCGGCCGCGATGTCCGCCAGGCACTCGCAATCGGCGGTTACAGGGACAAGACATGGATCTCTGTGTGTAAACACAGAGATCCATGTCCTGTCAGGGAGTGAGGTGACCAATCTGTGTCTCTTGTACATAGGGACACAGCATCGGTCACCTCCCCCAGTCACCCCCCCTCCCCCCAAACAGTTAGAACACACCCAGAATACATTTAACCCCTTCCATGCCCCCCTAGTGTTAACCCCTTCACTGCCAGTCACATTTATACAGTAATTGGTGCATTTTTATAGCACTGATCTCAGTATAAATGTGAATGGCGCCAAAAATGTGTCAAAAGTGTCCGATGTGTCCACCATAACGTCGCAGTCCCAATAAAAATCGTAGATCGCCGCCATTACTAGTAAAAAAAAAATGATAAAAATTAATAATAATTCTGTCCCCTATTTTGTATGCGCTATAACTTTTGTGCAAACCAGTCGCTTATTGCGATTTTTTTTTTTTTTTTTACCAAAAATATGTAGAATAATGCGTATCGGCCTAAACTGAGAATATTTTTTATTTTATTTTTTTAAAAATGGGCTATTTATTATAGTAACGAGTAAAAAATATTGACTTTTTTTCAAAATTGTCGCTCTTTTTTTGTTTATAGCGCAAAAAATAAAAACTGCAGAGATGAGCAAATACCACCAAAAGAAAGCTCTATTTGTGGGAAAAAAAGGACGCCAATTTTGTTTGGGAGCCACGTCGCACGACCGCGCAATTGTCAGTTAAAGCGACGCAGTGCCAGAAGCTGAAATTTCACCTGGTCAGGAAGGGTTATAAGTGCCCAGTAAGGAAGTGGTTAAAGATCCCTCGTACAAGGCATTTTACCTTGGGTCACAAAAGTATAAGAACACAGTAATCGGTTTCATTATTGCAAAGGTGAATGGCAGTAGCAAGGAGTCACCAAAAACATTTGTAATATACTCAAGTCAAGAAAGGAGTGCAGTGCTGATATTTCATCAGAAAGGATGCGATAAGAGGCACAATTGTATTCTGTAGTCCCCAGGTATAAACCAATGAGGTGGTAACAAGAAGAGGGGAAGAGGGGAAGAAGAATAAAGGAGAGGAGAGGGGTTAACCAGGGCACAATTAGTTATCCAGTTTATGGCCAAGGATGTTACGGCTCTAGAAGGGAAGAGTCAAAGCCTGATGGGAGAAAATGGTCCATCCATGGTGCCAGACCTTGAGATGTTTGGGGATTTTGTCCAGTATTGTGGCCTCAATTTTACTATGTATAATAGATTGTGTGAATCTGTTTTTAGTCTCCAAAGTACAAAGTGACAGGTGTTTCCAGGCCCTAGCAATCATTGTTTAAATGCAGTCAAGACCTGTATATTAAAAAATATATAGTGTAGCGCTAATAGTAAACAATGTAAGGGAGTACTAGAAAGTATTCAAACCAGCAAAAAATAGATGATAATGAGTGAATCAACAAGTGAATCAACACTGGTGAATAGAACACCACGTATGCAATGGAGGTCCAATCCAGCCTTAGGCTTCAAAATGTAATGTAAAAATGTGAGTCCACATAACAGGAACAGTGAAGTAAAATTCTTCCCATTAAGATGACACCAAACAAGAGGATGATAAATTGCCTGTAGTCACTCTTACATTTTCAAACACAGGTGTATAAGGTACTCTTGCCGGATAGGGTGGACACACATGTTGTACGACAGTGAGTCATACGAGCTTGTGATCCTAGATGGTCTGGATCAATGCTGAGTGAATCCTGGTGATCCTAGATGGTCTGGATCAATGCTGAGTGAATCCTGGTGATCGTAGATGGTCTGGATTCGTGCTGTAAGGGAAGGTGGTCTGGTGGGTCGAGATGTAGGGTCTCCACTTATCCACCAACGAACACCACAGAGGTAGCAAGTCAAAGTGGTTTGCGCCAAGGTGACTCCTCATAAACTCTTCTGCTGCCACTTCCAGCAACGTCTTCTCTCTACTTCCTAAAGTAAAGTTTCCCAATTATAGTTCCATGTAACACTAGTGTTCCTCCTGAACTTGCTGGGTGTTCCTTCAGCAGTCAATTGACCCTCATCTACATTGACCTTCAGTGCAGGGGGCAATATTCCACCAAACACCGATGTAGGGACTCACTTCTACACTAGCCACTAATGTTATAGGACACCTCAATTTTTACTGTTTTTTTTTTATAAGTTGTTTATTTCACCTCCTTTACGTTAGACCGTCGCAATTTAGAGGCGCAAGTACCGTATCCTAGTAGTATTTGCGAAGAAATTTGCGCCGGGGCAACGTAATTTCCGAGGTGTAAGGCGAAGTAGTTTAAATTGGGAAGGATGTGGGCGTGTTCCATTTAAATGAGCCGTGACTCCATGCAAATGAAGGGCCGGCCGGATTGCGCATGCGCACATGAAGCAGACCATGGTCAGCACCTCTCTGTGCATGCTCACAACTCGGCACGGCGCAATCAGTGAAATTGGAACTAGGCCCGGTCAACTTAGTGAACTACGCAGATAGGTTAAATAGACAGACAAACGCACTTCCTTTGCAAAAGTACATCCCTTTGTATCCCTTCCTATACAGCAAGGTGCTTTTGTTCTGTTGTCTGTTCGCGTTTGTCGGTTTGTGACTTGTGTTTGATATATTTGTTGACTGCTTAGTATAGTGTTTTTGATAGTGTTTTGGATAGTGGTTTTCAGAGTGTTGTTTGGTGACTGTTTTTGATACTTTTTGGGTGTCTGCTTTTTGCTGGGTTTTTTTTGGTGTCTGATTTTTGGTGACTGATTTTTGGTGATTGTTTTGGTTCCAGTTTGTGAGAATATGAGTGAAAGGAAGCTGTAACGGTCACCACCGCTTACGACCTTCCATCCAACCACGACAAGCTTATCCGACACACCAACAACCAGGCAGACATGATCCATTCCATTTCCCAGAATAAATGAGACTGCGCTCCGTTCTCTAGTTTCCAAAATGTATGAATGAATTTATTGGTTTCCTTAGCTTGCTTATATCCAGTACAGCATAATACAGTTAATCACAGGACAATGCAATCTCCACCCCCCTTCACACCATTGGGGGCTTCAATCACACTCTAAAAGGCATTCAGGTAAGCTAACCATGTAGACCGGTCGGCACCGCATCTTCAATAGAGTTCAATTAACCTTTAATAATAACACAGACATCTAGTTGAATAAGTTTATCTAGGCAGCTTTATCACACAATGGCAGAGTCTTGTGAGAGTGGGTGCAATCCACACCTTCAACGGAATGTCTTTCACATGAATAGCCAACACCTTAAGATATTTCAATAGCATATTATACAAAGGTATGACTCACCTTTCAAAAGCATGTGTGCCCAGATTGACTAGCTAACAGCTTTTGATATTTAAAGACATCCTGCAAACATGAATTATTATTAATGTCCCATCTTCTGTAATATATGAATTATGATTCTTTGTCACCCTATGGCCCTAGTGGGCATAAGGTGACCCTAGACATAGGAATATCTCAGTCTGTCACGGTGCATTCCGTTACATCTCTCCCCTTTCGGTGGGAGACGGACACAGGTGGTAACCCCAAACGGGTTGACTCCGAAGTTCGTCAGTAGTTCCCGTCCTCCAATGCTGGTATCCATACTGTACCCCAAATAAATGGCTCCAAACTGAGCATTACTCACCCCGCCAACCTCTGCCTCTCTCAGAGAACACGCCTGCCGCTGGGGAGAAGGCAGGGTAGCTGGGCTCAGTCCATCATGCTGTTGGGGGTCTGGGCCAACTGCCCCCCCTTCCTGGGGTATACCAGTGGAGACTGAAGTCCCATCCACTGGTGCTTGGTGAAAACCCCCCGGTGCTTGCAAAGCAAAGCAGACATCCTCCTGTCCCAGTCCTGTACCATTTTCTGGGGTTGTGCCAGTGGAGACTGAAGTCCCATCCACTACCCCAGGAACCCCCTCTTCTGTTAGTGAGAAGCAGAGCCCTATGACACTCTGATCTGTTGCCAGCTCTTCCGCTGGGTTGCTGTGAGTGGAGACCATAGTCCCATCCACTACCACAGGATCCCCCTCTTCTGTTAGTGAGGAGCAGAGGCCTATGACACTCTGTTCTGTTGCCAGCTCTTCCGCTGTGTTGCTGTGAGTGGAGACCACAGTCCCATCCACTACCACAGGGTCCCCCTCTTCTGCTAGTTGGGAGCAGAGGCTTGGGGTACCCTGCTCTGTTGCCAGTGATTCAGCTGGGGGTAAAAGCTTTACCACCTCAGCTTATGGCTGGAGAGGGGGGCCAACCGCCCCGGCTCCCTGGAACTCCACACCATCTGCTTCGGCTTTAGGGATGAAAATCTCCATATTTTCCACTGCCGATTCATCAGCCAGGAGTTCACAGTTGTCATCTGAACTTTCCTCATAGTCCCAGGCAATGGGAGCCCCACCCTGCTGCTGAGCCGAGTCTAGCAGCTGTCTGTAGGCGACCTCCAGCTCCCATTCCCGAATGGCCAGAAATTCCAAATCTTCCTGTGACCAGTGGCCTCCCGAGATATTTAATTTTTCCTCTCTGTGCTCCATTATGTCCTCCAAGCGCCACTCCCGATCATCCCCAATGTCGGGATCACTGGACATCCTCCAATACAACAATCCCAGGCCATCATAGTCATAGCCTTCTGTGGGGCTGTCATCCGCTGACCACGGGCACTCTTGGGCTACATACCACCGGAGGGCTCTGTAGCTCTCATCCAGCTGCATCTCTGCCCGGATCAGCCTGCTTAACTCGGCTATCCACTCCTGCTTCGGTTGTTCCCCCAACAACAGCATTCGTACGTCATACTGCGGCCAGTACCTTGCATAGATGGAGGGCAGGACCTTTCCTTGGTGTTGCTGCTCCAGAGCTAACGCTTCCTTCCAGTGTTGGCACAGAATCACATCCGACCATCCCAACAGGACCTCCTCTGATACTGGTCCTCTATGCTGTATCCGCATCTCTTGTAACCTCCTTTGGAATTCCTCTTCCATGGAGACTGGTATCTGCACCTCTCCTCTCTCTTCAGCTGCTGCAGCACTTCTTCGCCGTCGCAAGGTGGCATCCACAGCCGCTATAACCCGGTCTATGATCTCCGGTGGAGGATTAGGACCATATTGTGCCAATCCATGTTTAACAGCCCGATCAAAAAATTCTTCCTCGGGTGTCCTGTCTGTTACGCTGGGCCTCTTAGCTGTATTCATTTTGACAAGTTCTGCGATAATGTCCCTTTTCTTACGGTTGCTGGCCAGTCTGCCCCGGCTCTCGAGTAAGTCCATGAGGGAAGAGAGCTTCATCCGTTCATACAGCGTCTCCATTGTCATGTGTCCTTGTAGCCGTTCTTCTGAAGATGGAATCACCCCACTGCTGTGCCACCAATGTAACGGTCACCACCGCTTACGACCTTCCATCCAACCACGACAAGCTTATCCGACACACCAACAACCAGGCAGACATGATCCATTCCATTTCCCAGAATAAACGAGACTGCGCTCCGTTCTCTAGTTTCCAAAATGTATGAATGAATTTATTGGTTTCCTTAGCTTGCTTATATCCAGTACAGCATAATACAGTTAATCACAGGACAATGCAATCTCCACCCCCCTTCACACCATGGGGGGCTTCAATCACACTCTAAAAGGCATTCAGGTAAGCTAACCATGTAGACCGGTCGGCACCGAATCTTCAATAGAGTTCAATTAACCTTTAATAATAACACAGACATCTAGTTGAATAAGTTTATCTAGGCAGCTTTATCACACAATGGCAGAGTCTTGTGAGAGTGGGTGCAATCCACACCTTCAACGGAATGTCTTTCACATGAATAGCCAACACCTTAAGATATTTCAATAGCATATTATACAAAGGTATGACTCACTCTGGTCTTGTAGACCTAAATTAACACCTTTCAAAAGCATGTGTGCCCAGATTGACTAGCTAACAGCTTTTGATATTTAAAGACATCCTGCCAACATGAATTATTATTAATGTCCCATCTTCTGTAATATATGAATTATGATTCTTTGTCACCCTATGGCCCTAGTGGACATAAGGTGACCCTAGACATAGGAATATCTCAGTCTGTCACGGTGCATTCCGTTACAGAAGCGAAAGCTAAATTTTTCTTTAAGGGAGAAGGCAATTCTTGCCAGGGCCATTACGAATATGGCCGGTTCCTGCACGGCCCGGAGAGTGCCAACACCACCCCGGCCAGGAAGGCACAGATATTGCAGGAAATTACCGACCAGGACACGCCAGGGGATCGCCAAGAAGATCAATGATCTCCGGCGTGTGGTCCGTGGGAAGCTGGCCAAGATTTCAGCCCATGCCAGGGGCACTGGAGGGGGCCCACCATGCCCTGTTAGGCTGACTGAGGAGGAGCGTGCGGTGGGCCAGACCTTCAACAGCCAGCAAGTGGAGGGGCTGCCTGTCTTTGATTTCAATGAGGAGGCCGTCAGGACAGGTACGTTTTTTTTTTCTATCTGGTGTGTAGCATGTGGAGGGGGGGAAGGGAATATGTGGCAAGTGTGGGGATCCTCCAACCTGTGAATGTTTTGTGTCATCCACAGATGTGCAGGAGGGTGCTGGGTCATCTGGCCTGACCGCACCATCCCCGGGACAAGAGTCTGAGGAAGACCCCCAGACAAGGCTGGAGTCCTCTGAGGAGGTTGAGGAGGAAGAGGAGTTTGAGTTGGAGGAGGAGGACATGTCAGGGATTGACTTGTTATTTGTGGAGGAGGCTTCCCCTATGGCTGGCAGCAGCCATGCCTCCATCTGGGGGAAGCCCCTCCCACTCCTCCCCCAACAGGGCTCCCCTCCCAAGGGGCTCCCCTTCTCCCCAGCCACAAGCCTCATCTGGGGGCAGGAAGGCGACCCAGAAGACCAGGGGGTGGCCGAGGTTCTGCCTGCCAACCTGAGAAGGGACCAGGCCCTTCAGACCCGCCATCTGGGACAGGTCAGCTAGAGTTTGGTGCGGATGGAGGAGAGCCTGTCCTCCATAAAGGATACGCTTGGGGACATGGCCTGCAATTCCCTGGCTCTGATCAATTGCCGAAATGAACAGCAGGCTACCACAGCAGGCATTGGTCAGGATGTGCGGGCCCTTAGTCAGGATGTGCAGGCCCTCACCCAGGCTATCCAGGCCAATACGGCAACAATAAATACTGGCCTGACTAGAATTGCCGTGGCCATGGAGGGCAGGCCGCCAGGTGGGCAGAGACCAGGGCATGCTCCTCCTTCCCCGGATTACCCCCCCCCCAAGAGTCGGCCTCGAGGAGCCGGGGCCGTGGCCGGGGCTGCCTCAGGCGTGGGCCACGCCAGTGTCGGCAATTTCTTTTTTTTTTTTTTTGCTGGTCATTTTTTTTGTATATTTTTTGGGTTGTGAATGATTTTGGAATGTGGGGGTGACATTCCTGCCGGAAAAGGGTGTCACCCTCATTTGTGGTGGAGAAGGGTTTCCCAGGACCAGGGAGAAGTGATCCCCAGGTCCGTGTGAATGGTGTATGAATGTACAGTGACATAATTGGAGCCGTGGCGTGGCGTTGCTGCTCACAAGTCCAGCATGGTGGGCTTGTGCTAATCCAATTAGATGAGGATGTGATGTGTCTGTGCTAGGGACCACAGTGGTGTTCATGCATGCATTCTCATTGTGCCATGATTAATGTGTGTGTTTAACGTGCAAAGATGCCTAATGTGAGCTGTCTCCTGGCTGCTCTTCCCTCAGAAGACGGGGTAGCCTTGGTCATCACGTAGGTCAATCTCCAGGCCCTTTCTCACTGCGAAGTTGTGCAGCATGCAACATGCACCGATGATCTGACATACAAAGTTTGGGGAATACAACAGGGTACCCCCAGACTTATCCAGCCATCGGAAACGTGACTTCAGGAGGCCAAAGGTGCGTTCCACCACTGCACGGTTATGTGCTTCATTGTATCTTTCCTCTCCTGGGGTTTGGGGGTTCCGGATAGGAGTCATAAGATGGGGTCTTAGTGCATATGCATGTGCCTCTTGTAATGTGTGCATCATGGGGGGGGCAGTCATGCCTGACTCCCATGTCACTCACCAACCAGCCAGCTGTCCCCATACACATTCTGTTCAAATTCCATTGGGATGGGGCTATGATTGTATATGTAGCTGTCATGGCTGGATCCGGGTGTTTGGCACGGACGTGCCATATGAGACATTTGGCATCGACTATCACCTGTACGTTGATGGAGTGCCAGTGCTTCCGATTGCGGTATATGTGCTCTGTCTCACGGGGGGGTTGGAGTGTCACATGTGTGCAATTAATGGCCCCCACGGTGCGTGGGAATCTGGCAATTCTGTAGAAATCTGTCATTGCCTTCTGCCGCATGTCCTCCTGGGTGGGTCTGATGATTTGGTTGGCCATGCGTCTGAGAATTGCAGGGATAACCTGGTGCACACATCTTTTAATGGAGGATTGTGACATCCCAGCCACCACTCCCCTTGTTCTTTGAAAAGAGCCACTGCAAGGAAATGGAGTGTTGCCAGGACCTTGACCAGTGGCTGCACTGCATGTGAGCGGTGTGTTGGGCTGGTGATGTCCTCCTGCAAGGTTGTGGTTAATTCCATGATGGCAGCAGGGGTGAATCTGAAGATGCGATACACCTCAGAATCACTCATGCCAAAGATGTCTATGCGTGTGCGGTATATCCTCTCCCGTGCCCTCCTCCGTGCCCTCCTCCTGCACTCATCTAAAGTCAGTAGTATAGCTATGAGCAAGGATGCCTCTGGCATGTTGGCATACAGATTGTTGTCCTGCAAGTGTGGCTGCTCAGCTCGTCCCTAATGGTGTTGCTTTAGCTGACATGTAGACGGATTGTCTAATTTTAAGCAAGCTTTTATATGGCCTAATATTAGACAAGACGTGCAGCTGATGCGCACAGTGCGTAGCCTGCGCTGCACAAACGTACTTTTGTGGATCGCAGTAACTCCCTCATTTGCATATTTGCCTAGCAAATCAATGGTGTGTCTAGCGCATTTTTTGCGCACACAATGCGCCGGTCTATCGAAATTACGCCGATCGAAAAAGTCTGGATTTATGGCGTTTATCGTTTTGGGGATACAGCACATAGATACGCAGGCGCATATTTTCAATTACGCTGGCGCATCTCCTGATACTCCAGCGTAATGGCTTTGTGAATCTGGCCCATTGTGTCTATTAATAGGCAAACATAGATAACACAGAATATTTTAAAAAAATACTAAATATATTAAATATAAATAAAATAACAAGATCATAAAATCATTTGCCCATTTTCTGGTTACAGAGTTGCTAGACGGAAATGGTGCTGGTCACCAACATGTTTCATTGTTAAGCTTCATCAGGGTGCCGCATCCATCTAACTCTTCATCCAATATGTGGGGCTTTAGGAAAACTGCGCCGCCTGAACACCAACCGACACTCATCATTGATCGGAGACCATACAATCAATGGGAGCCAGACCCATCGAATTGCTATGGAGCTGTTGGGACTTGCTGAAGCTTATGGGATTTGTGGGGTCAGAATTGTTAAAATAACCAAAAATCCCACACAGATAATCACCAAAAAGGTAAGTATAGGGCTTTAGGCATATGAAGGAGTGGAGCCAATGACATTGCAAGAGTGTGCGCTGTTTAACCACTTAAGACCCGGACCAAAATGCAGGTAAAGGACCTGGCCAGTTTTTGCGATTCGGCACTGCGTCGCTTTAACTGACAATTGTGCGGTCGTGCGACGTGGCTTCCAAACAAAATTGGCGTCCTTTTTTTCCCACAAATAGAGCTTTCTTTTGGTGGTATTTGATTACCTCTGCGGTTTTTATTTTTTGCTCTATAAACAAAAATAGAGTGACAATTTTGAAAAAAATTCAATATTTTTTCTTTTTTTTTATAATAAATATGCCCCAAAAAATATATAAATTATTTAATTTTTTTCCACAATTTAGGCCGATACGTATTCTTCTACTTATTTTTGGTAAAAAAATATCGCAATAAGCGATTATCGATTGGTTTGCGCAAAATTTATAGTGTTTACAAAATAGCGGATAGTTTTATTGCATTTTTATTAATATTTTTTTTTTTTACTACTAATGGCGCAGATCAGAGATTTTTTTCATGATCGCGACATTATGGCGGACACATTGGACAATTTAAAAAAAAATTTGGGACAATTGTTATTTTCACAGTAAAAAATGCTATATACATGCACGGATTACTGTGAAAATGACAATAGTAGTTTGAGAATTAACCACTAGGAGGGCGCTGAAGGGGTTATGTATGACCTCATATGTGTTTCTAATTATAGGGGGCGGGGCTGAACGTGTGATGTCATTGATTGTGCTTCAATTTGCCGACCGCAGTATAATGATGGCGGCTGGTCGGCAAGTGGTTAAGATGAAAAACCTTGAGGGTTTACAACTCCTTTAAAGCGGAGTTCCACCCTTAAAATCACTTTTTTTCATTACATCCAGCATACTGGCGTCAGCGCCAGTATGCTGTTTTTTTTTTTTTTTTTTAATGCACGTACTTGCTTTATATCAAATCATTGAATTCCAGGCGCACCGCGGAATGTCGCCGCTATAAGGCGTCACGCCTTCCGGAAACAGCCGATTAGCATTCGGCTTTTCTAGGCGCCTGCGCACAGACCCAGGAGCTGACTGCGCAGTCGCCGAAAATAGCCGGTCCTAGTTCGGGTTTTTTTGGAGGGCGTGACGCGGCTATATACGGTGCCTGCGCAGTCAGCTCCTGGGTCTGTGCGCAGGCACCGAGAAAAGCCGAATGCTAATCGGCTGTTTCCGGAAGGCGTGACGCCTTATAGCGGCGACATTTCGCGGTGCGCCTGGAATTCAATGATTTGATATAAAGTAAGTACGTGCATTAAAAAAAATAAAAAAACAGCATACTGGCGCTGACGCCAGTATGCTGGATGTAATGAAAAAAAGTGATTTTAAGGGTGGAACTCCGCTTTAAGATTGCTTTTTCCCATAAAATGGTGGCAAACTTCTGTAACCAAAAATTTTCCTTAGGTGACCCTTTTAAAAGTCCCTTCAGGCTATCAATTTAGAGTTAACCATTAATAATGGGTCTAGAATTTTTTCTTTCACTCCATTGTACAGTATGTGGCGATAAGTAACATGTGTCACAAAATTGACGTCGCACGTAGGCATCCCTAATGTGTGCATTTAAATTTGTATGTTTGTGCTAGTAATTTAATGTAGAGTACCATTTTAAGTTCAGAATTGCTTTCACAGTCAATATGTTGCAGAAAAAAGCTTACATAGAAAAAAAGGGAGGAACTTCTAGGTAGATGCTAACCACAAAGAACATTTATGCAGGTATTACTTGGCGTATAAAGCTTTCACAATATAAACCACAATAAACCACAATGCTGGCGATGCGCTTGGAACATCATGTCCTCGGAGATAGACGCCCTGGGTAAGAACATGTGAGTTTGTAGGTCAGTTGGGGCGCAGCTGAAGACATGGGTGATTTTAGCTATAGACTATGCTTTTAAGGGCACCTGTCAGGGAAGACAGACTTTCCATGCAAGCGCCCGGCATGCACGCATGCGTACTAGCACTTTAAGACACACACCTGTCACTAATAATGGAGTCAGGCAGGCTATTTAAGCAAGGCTCCTACAGAGGTTCCTTGCTGTTTGGTCTGCAGCTTCCGTGTCATTTCCTGTTTCCTGTGTGACCTCTGACTCTGATCCAGCTTGTTGTTACCTGTGAATACCTGCTGCATGTTCTGATCCCGGCTTCCCTTAGACTCTGCTGATTCTGTCTGATGATCTTCCGGTACTACTTGGCTTGTGACCTGACCTCTCTTCTGCCTAACGTCTTTGCCTGATCTGCCTGATTATTACTGACCCGGCCTGTCTGACCCTGCATCCCGCTCATCCAGCCTGCTACAGGTCCCAGCCCTGCAAGCCTGCATCTGGTACTGCTCCGTGGTTCATCCCAGCCTGCCACCAGTCAAGCATCGTGTCAGCTCATTTACCTGCTGATCACCGCTACTACAGGGACTACTGAACTGTTTACAGGCACTCATACCCCACCGTGCTCCTGTGGCTACTGTTTCACTGCCAGTAGTCCGCGAGCCGGAGTTGTACGAGAGGCCTTCCTCTGCACGTCAGGCTCACATCCTAGGTACGTAACAGTACCAAACAGCCATGTCTGAGCCTGCAAGAGGATCCTCTCCAGTGGATGAAATATGTCAGCACCTCGCTGCCCTTACAAAAGCGGTTAAATCGCTGCAGGAGGGATATGTGCGTCTGGAAGAGCAGGTACAGTCCCTGTCCACATCTACCAACCACCGAGAGCTGCTGCGTTTAGACGCAATCTCTTCACCCTTCTATCCCGTCATCCTGGGCCTACCCTGGCTACAGGCCCACAACCCACAGATAGACTGGGAATCCGGAAGTGTCAAGTTCCAGTCACCATATTGCCAGAGACACTGTTTGGAAACTTCACCACCCTCACCTGCTACCCTGCTGTGTATGGACACAGACCCTGAATTATGTCAAGTAGTTCCGGATTCTTACCACGAATACCTGGACGTTTTCAGCAAACGAGGAACAGACACCCTTCCCCCACACAGACCTTATGACTGCCCCATTGAGCTCCTTCCCGGGGGCCGAGATTCCATTTGGGCGCATCTTTCCTTTATCTGAACGGGAATCAGGGGTCTTGAAGGACTATATTGATGAGAACCTGCAGAAAGGATTCATCCTTCCCTCTACCTCACCGGCCGGTGCCGGTATATTTTTTGTAGAAAAGAAGGATCATTCCCTGAGACCATGTGTGGACTATCGTGACCTAAATAAAATAACAGTGAAGAATCTCTATCCCCTTCCTTTAGTCCCTCAACTGTTCCAAAGACTCAAATCAGCAAGCATCTTTACTAAGCTGGATTTAAGAGGGGCCTATAACCTGGTTCGCATACGAGAAGGGGATGAATGGAAAACTGCCTTCCGTAGCAGATTTGGGCACTTTGAATATCTAGTTATGCCCTTTGGCCTTTGTAACGCCCCTGCCACCTTCCAATACTTTATTAACGATATTTTCAAAGACTTTCTGGATATTTTCGTGGTTGTCTACCTTGACGACATCTTGATATTCTCTGTATCATTAGAGGTGCACAGAGGGCATGTTAAAAGCGTATTGTGCCGGCTCCGCAAATATGGACTTTATGCTAAAGCCGAAAAATGCGTCTTTGAGAAACAGAGCATCCAGTTCTTAGGTCTGATCATTTCGACCGACGGGATCAAGATGGACCCACAGAAAGTCTCAGCGATACTAGATTGGCCAGCCCCCACAGACAAGAAGGGAATACAACGCTTTGTGGGCTTTGCCAACTTTTATCGCAAATTTATCAAGAACTTTTCCGCTATCATTCACCCTATTACACAGCTGACCAAACAAGGTATGCGTTTATGTTGGACTCCTGAGGCTCAAGCCGCTTTTGAAACGTTGAAGAAACGGTTTACCATTGCTCCTGTCCTAAGTCACCCAGACTCTAACTTGCCCTATATTGTGGAGGTGGATGCTTCCGAAAGTGCAGTTGGTGCCATTCTATCCCAACGTCAAGGCCTCAAAGAGGTAACCCATCCAGTAGCATTCTTTTCACGCAAACTCACGTCAGCTGAAAGAAACTACGATGTAGGGGATCGGGAACTGTTGGCGATCAAAGCCGCGTTGGAGGAATGGAGATACTTGCTGGAAGGAGCGGCCCATCCAATTCTGATCTACAGGGATCATAAGAATCTCGAGTATCTGCGGTCCGCTAAACGCCTCAAACCACGCCAAGCTCGCTGGGCTCTCTTTTTACTCGAGATTCTCATTTCATATTACATACAGGCCCGGATCAAAGAATACTAAGCCCGATGCGTTGTCACGCATGTTTGAAGATCCAAGAGACATCCTAATACCAGATACTATTTTACCGGCTGGAAACTTCCTGCTATTACACACTGACCTTTTGTCTCAGTTACAGCAAGCTTCTGCAGAAACACCCAGTCCTCCAGGGGTCACACTACAAGCAAAGAATGGACTATTATGGAGGGGTAAGCAGATTTTTGTACCTAAAGAGGTTCGAGCAATGATCTTGGGGGTTTGTCATGACCACCCTTTGGCAGGCCATTTTGGGGTTCATAAGACTGTTGAACTTGTACAGCGCTCATTTTGGTGGCCAGGGTTGGAGAAAGACTGCAGATCCTATGTAAATTCATGCACCACCTGCATCCGGAGTAAAAGGTCCCGTAACAAGGCTTGGGGATTGCTCAGACCTCTGCCTATACCTGACAGACAGTGGCAGATGATTGCTATGGATTTTATAGTTGATCTTCCACCATCTGTAGAATGCACCGCTATCTTTTTGGTAGTAGATCGCTTTTCAAAGATGGCTCATTTCATTCCCCTAAAGAGTACACCATCGGCTGCAGAAACTGCTCGGGTGTTCATAAAAGAAATTGTCAGACTTCATGGAGTCCCTGCAAATATCGTGTCTGATCGCGGCGTCCAGTTCACATCCAGATTTTGGAAGGCCTTGTGCGAGACCCTACAGATTGAACTCTCATTCTCTTCCGCTTACCACCCACAAACTAATGGGCAGACGCCTATAATAATGCCAACCATTCTGCCACCAAGCAATCCCCGTTCTTTGCTAATTATGGATTCCATCCCACCTTCTTACCTAATCTTGTCACAGAATCTTCCGTTCCAGCTGTCCAGGATACTCTGGACTTTTTCTCTCGAAATAATATGTTGTTGCAGGAAACCATCGCGAAAGCCCAGGAGGACAGCAAGAAGTCATTTGACAAGAAAAGAAGAGGGGAACTAATCGTGCAACAGGAGATCAAGTATGGCTTTCAACGATGAATTTGAAGATGCTATGTCCTTCTAAAAAGCTGGCACCAAGGTTCTTAGGACCATTTCCGGTAAGGAGAAAAATGAATGGCGTTTCTTTTGAATTAACCTTACCTGAATCTTTTAAGATCCACCCAGTGTTTCATGTTTCCTTGCTGATGCCTGTTGTGCCAGATCCATTTCCAGAACATAGACCTGGTCCTCCCACACCTATTATTATTGATGGGGATGAGGAATTTGAGGTCGAGGCTGTTTTAGACTGCAGGAAAAGAAGGGGTCAGATGCAATATTTAATTAAGTGGAAGGGTTATGGTCCAGAGGAGAATTCCTGGGAACCCGCACAAAATGTACATGCCACAGACTTGATCCGTGCCTTCTTCCGCAGGAACCCACAGAAGAGGAACCAGTTGGGCACCCGGAGGTTGCCCGTAGGGAGGGGGCAATGTCAGGGAAGACAGACTTTCCATGCAAGCTCCCGGCATGCACGCATGCGTACTAGCACTTTAAGACACACACCTGTCACTAATAATGGAGTCAGGCAGGCTATTTAAGCAAGGCTCCTACAGAGGTTCCTTGCTGTTTGGTCTGCAGCTTCCGTGTCATTTCCTGTTTCCTGTGTGACCTCTGACTCTGATCCAGCTTGTTGTTACCTGTGAATACCTGCTGCATGTTCTGATCCCGGCTTCCCTTAGACTCTGATCCTGCCTGCTGATTCTGTCTGATGATCTTCCGGTACTACTTGGCTTGTGACCTGACCTCTCTTCTGCCTAACGTCTTTGCCTGATCTGCCTGATTATTACCGACCTGGCCTGTCTGACCCTGCATCCCGCTCATCCAGCCTGCTACAGCTCCCAGCCCTGCAAGCCTGCATCTGGTACTGCTCCGTGGTTCATCCCAGCCTGCCACCAGTCAAGCATCGTGTCAGCTCATCTACCTGCTGATCACCGCTACTACAGGGACTACTGAACTGTTTACAGGCACTCATACCCCACCGTGCTCCTGTGGCTACTGTTTCACTGCCAGTAGTCCGCGAGCCGGAGTTGTACGAGAGGCCTTCCTCTGCACGTCAGGCTCACATCCCAGGTACGTAACAGCACCCAAGACCCCTCCTGGTTGCATTGGCAAAATCTCTGTCAAAGTATACCACGTCCACCGCCACCCCTCTGTCCAAGTATACCACGTCCACCGCCACCCCTCTGTCCAAGTATACCACGTCCACCGCCACCCCTCTGTCCAAGTATACCACGTCCACCGCCACCCCTCTGTCCAAGTATACCACGTCCACCGCCACCCCTCTGTCCAAGTATACCACATCCACCGCCACCCCTCTGTCCAAGTATACCACATCCACCGCCACCCCTCTGTCCAAGTATACCACGTCCACAGCCACCCCTCTATCCAAGTATACCACGTCCACAGCCACCCCTCTATCCAAGTATACTATGTCCACAGCCACCCCTCTATCCAAGTATACTATGTTCACAGCCACCTCTTTCATAAAAATAAATCAGGTTTGTCTGACAACTTCTGTCTCTCATGAATTCATACTGTGTGTTGCTTAAAATATATTTGTCCAACAAGAACTCATCTATGTGGTCTTTTATTAAACTCTCCAGTATCTTCCCCACTATAGAAAGTAAAACTTTCTGTACATTGTCGTTTCAATTTGTGTGGCATATGAGATTTTCCATAGTGTGTTATAAACTTCTCTTCTTCTACTTACTTACATGTCAAAAAGACAGGTTTCGACATCCAATCCCAGAAGCTTCAACATTGATAGAACAAGATATGTCACCCCTTGAGCTCTGAGGGGGTAAACACAAGAATTCCTATCACTCCAAGGACTTTCTACTCTTAAAATTACAACTGAGAAGTTGAGCACTCTCTCAGAACCACCTTGTCACACTTTCTGTAATTTATAGAATACTTCAGTAGAAATTCAATAGTCTAACACATGGGTGTGCAAACTTTTTTCAAAGAGGGCGAGAGCGGATGAAGTGAACATGCGTGAGGGCCGACCATTTTGCCTGACATTCTTTGAACCATTAAAATTTGGTCTAATTGTGTTTTCCCGAGCGCTAATACACTGCCCAACAAGAATTCTCTTGCCTTTGTGGCTGTGTGTGGTGAAGAGATGAGTTTGGGTGTGTTATTTGAATATACCATTTTTAACGGCGTATAACACGCACCTTCACTTTAGGAGGGACGTTTCAGGAACAAAAAAGCTAAATAAAGAACTGTGAAGCAAAATAAGGGTCATTGCCCTTGAATGCAGCCTAATCAGTGCCCATCTGCAGCCTCGCCATTGCCATGAATGCAGCCTGATCGATGCCCATCTGCAGCCTGGGGGGGGGGGGACGAGTGCCAACAGATTACATACAGGAGAATCTCCTGTTTACACAGCAGCCTCTTTAACTGCTTCCCGACCGCCCACCGTCATATTACTGCGGGACAGTGGCTCTGTCTCGCGGGAGCACGTAGCTCTACGTCCTCTCTTTTTCACCCACTAGGGGGCACACCCCTGAGTCCCGCGCGTGTGCCCGGCGGGTACAATCGCCGCCGGGCACCCGCGATTGCTCGTTACAAAGCGGGGAACAGGAGGTATGTGTGTAAACACATACCTCTCGTTCCTGTCAGTGGGGGAAACGCTGATTTTCTGTTCATACAATGTATGAACAGAAGATCAGTGATTTCCCCTAGTGAGTCCACCCCCCCCCCATACAGTTAGAACACAAATAGGAACACACTTAACCCCTTCCCTGCCCCCTAGTGTTAACCCCTTCACT
This sequence comes from Rana kukunoris, assembly GCA_029574335.1. Lineage (NCBI taxonomy): Eukaryota > Metazoa > Chordata > Amphibia > Anura > Ranidae > Rana > Rana kukunoris. The sequence continues at coordinate 9,152,756 of CM056054.1, read as the reverse complement.
GCCCAATGGCATTTTTATAGTAATCCAATGCCTTTTTATAGCATTGATCGCTATAAAAATGCCAATGGTCCCAAAAATGTGTCAAAAGTGTCCGATGTGTCCGCCGTAATATCGCAGTACCGAAAAAAAACGGTGATCACCGCCATTACTAGTAAAAAAAAAAAAATTAATAAAAATGCCATAAAACTACCCCCTTTTTTGTAAACGCTATCAATTTTGCGCTAACCAATCAATAAACGCTAATTGCGATTTTTTTTTTTACGAAAAATAGGTAGAAGAATACGTATCGGTCTAAACTGAGGAAAAAAAATGTTTTTTTATATCTTTTTTGGGGATATTTATTATAGCAAAATGTAAAAAATATTGCATTTTTTTCAAAATAGTCGCTCTATTTTTGTTTATAGCGCAAAAAATAAAAACTGCAGAAATGATCAAATAAAAGAAAACTCTATTTGTGGGAAAAAAAGGATGCCAATTTTGTTTGGGAGCCACGTCGCACGACCGCGCAATTGTCAGTTAAAGCGACGCAGTGCCGAATCACAAAAAGTGCTCTGGTCTTTGGACAGCAATATGGTCCGGGGCTAAAGTGGTTAATACAATGTCCCACCTTCTATGATAGACAGAGGAGTCGTCTAATGGCAGCCCAGGCGACGGGACTTCCTATTACAGGTGCCGCCGAGTAAACAGGAGATACTCCTGTATGTATTTTGACAGCAATCGTTGCCCCCCTCCCTGTCCCCTCCGAGGCAGTGCCGTTAAATACAGTATACATCCAAATTACCAGGGGGGGGCACATTAAACTGGAACGGGGGCCGCAATTGGCCCCCCGGCTGGACTTTGGACATGCCTGGTCTAACACTTACTTTAAGGCCTCGTACACACACGAGGGGATATGTCCGCTGAAAACGGTCCGATGGACCGTTTCAGCAGACATCTCCACTCGTGTGTATGGGCTAGCGGACAGATTTCTCCACCCGACAGATTTCAAAGCATGCTTTGAAATCTATCCAGTGGGAATCTGCCCGCCCGACATGTCTGCTGGTTAGTACACTTACCAGCAGACATGTCGTCCCCCACCGCCGCCGCGCCGCCGCCGAATGGATTCGGCGCATGCGCGGAAGTGTTTAACTTCCTGGTGCGGTGACGTGGCGGTGACGTTGCGGCGTCAACGTCACCGCCGCGTCACCGCTACGTCACCGCTACGTCACCGCGCCGTCCGGCGGCGGGGAATTTGATCCGATGGTGTGTACACGCCATCGGATCAAACTCCCGATCGGACATATCCGATGGAAATGGTCCGCGGACCGTTTTCATCGGATATGTCCGATCGTGTGTACGAGGCCTTAGACTGGGTTCACAGTAGTGTAATTTGTGTGTGGGTTCCCCGCGTCCAATTTGCAATAGCAGGAGATTGTGACCAGCTCTCTATGGATCCGGTTCACACATCTCCGGAGCGGCTCTGATGCGAATTTGCATAGGGGTCCTGTGCGTCTTTTGGTCTGTTTCAGGTTCGAATTCAGCCCAAAATTCATACTGAAATCGGACCTGAAACGGTGAACGGGAACGCACCGGACCTCTGCTGTGAGCCCCATCAGCATTACATGTGAACCGAGCCTAACAGCTTGGAATAGAGACTTACATACACACGATCAGAAAATCGGACGAAAAATACCACTTTCAAAGCGATCGTACATTAATCTGATTGTTGGTACACAGCTTTCGTCCAAAATGATCCAATGGCACAACACGAAAATGTTTCTTGAACAATACCAGATCGTACGATTTTCATTTAATCAGTAGAGTTTTTGTCTGAAAATACAATACAAATACAATACATCACATCACTTCCGAATTTTTATTCTGTTGTATACCAAATTTCGTACTCAAGTAACCTCTTAATTTTTTATGAGACTAGCATGCAAAAGAAAAAAAAAAATGACAATCATTCGACCAGTAATCTCGTATATTCCAGGCTTTAGGACATGAGATCACCCCAGAAGAATGTCAAAAAGCATTTTCATTAACACAACAATCTCTATCCAGGACAGGAAAGCCCTATAAAAGCCATTGGGAGACCTGGTGCTAGGAACACTAGTTTAAATAAAAATAGAGATGGCTTGGCTTGGTTGGGCATGTAGGTAATTGTCTTTTGGGATAATGGGTAACAGCAAAACCTTAAAAGTTAAAGCCATGGAACTGCATGTACCAGCATGCCTGCTGGTCTTTGACAATAGAGGGGACAGATCTGCAAAAAGTAAGTAAAGTAAAGGGAAACGCCACCATTACTATTCCTTCCCCCAAAGCAAGTGTACCCAAATGCCAAAACTAAACTGTAAAAAAGACTCTGCTCATGAATCTGGAGGCAGAATGCCACAATAGTCGGATCCTGTGCCATCAAACTAAACAGCTATGTGTGAGAAGGTAACGGAAATTAAACCACACATTAAATTTGCTTCCTATGTGAAACTTCTATATTACTGTTCATAGTCACAGTACCACATTCGTAATTGTATAACAAGGAGGCTGGAGTTTTAAGGCACCCAATACACATACTTTAATGTAGCACTGTCCCAGTAGGGCTTGCTGTGTGTTCACTAGGAATGAGCCTAACACCCCCCCCTTCCCCGGTTCGGTTCCCATCCAGAACATGCGAACGGACCGAAAGTTTGCGCGAACATTCGAACACCAGTAAAGTCTATGGGACTCGAACGTGAGAAATCAAAAGTGCAAATTTTAAAGACTAATATGCAAGTTATTGTCCTAAAAAGGGTTTGGGGACCCGAGTCCTGCATGTATCAATGCAAAAAAAAAAGTTTTAAAAACAGCCGTTTTTCAGGAGCAGTGATTTTATTGATGCTTGAAGTGAAAAATAAAAGTTAAATATTCCTTTAAATATCATACCTGGGGTGTCTATAGTATGCCTGTGAAATGGTGCATGTTTCCCGTGTTTAGAACTGTCCCTTCAAAAAATAACATTTCTAAAGGAATATAAGACATTTAAAACTACTTGCGGCTTTAATGTAATGTCTGGTCCCGGCAATATGGATGAAAATCATTGAGAAAAACGTCATGGGTACCCCCCTCAGCCCATTACCAGGCCCTATATACTCTGAACAGCGTGGGGCCCCCAGGCCCTATATACTCTGAACAGCGTCGGGCCCCCAGGCCCTATATACTCTGAACAGTCAGTAGGGGCTTGGTACTTGGTAAAGTGGATGTGTCCTGGGACCCGGTTTCCACATCCCCAGGACACATCCACTTTACCATGTACCAAGCCCCTACTGGCTTTTATTCTGTGAGGCAACAGTTGAAACATTACAATCGTTTTTTACTTTTACCAATACCCACGTCACTATTAACAGTGCCTTGCAGCACTGCGTTTACTGGGACTTTTGATCCCTGTTTTGTACCTCATACAGTTGACAGGTCCATTTCCACATCCACCCCCCTGGCCGCCAAGGGAGACATTCTCCTCTGTGGCCATGGCATCTGAGCTGACAGGATACCCGCTCCTAGAACTTCTCCTGGCGAAGCGACTTATGTCGCGAAACTAGTAGAGACCCCTTGTATCGCGACCCCTACATCCACTGGGATTTCGGTGACACGTATGGCTGTCACGATATTTGTATTGTTTTTTATTGTTTTTGCTGTGTGATGTTTTTATATTTTTTTGATACTATGTTAATAAATCTATCCAATTTTGGATACATTTACTCTCTTCGAGTCTATCTACTTACCTTGTACCGGAATAGTCCTTTTGCCCGTTTCTCTCTTTTTTGGGTTCTCTTGGGTTTTGGGGTCCCTTGAGCCCTACCTCTGTTCAATTAAGTCTAGGATGATGGTACTACTATTAACCCTATAATGTATATTCTATTAAAGAGGCTAACAGTTCATTCTTATTGAAGCTTGTATGGTGTCATATGCTTCTTTTGACGCTGCTGTCGGGGGTTCGGCGATATGGTCAGGGGGGCGCTTATGGCAAAATCTGACATTGAATCTGCTTTTCGCTTGCTTCCAGTACATCCGGACAGTTTAAGTCTGTTGGGGTGCTGCTGACAATAGGAGTTTTATGTGGATCGATGCCTGCCCATGGGCTGCTATATTTCCTGTGACATGTTTGAAATGTTCAGCTCTTTTTTAGAGTGGGTGGTTAGAGATGTGTCTGGCCTGGATTCCATCATCCATTATTTGGATGATTTTCTTTGCGTAGGGCTGCCTTCCTCTAGTGTGTGTGCGATTCTCCTGTCCATGTTGCAGCACAATGCAGGAAGGTTCGGTGTTCAGTTGGCGGCAGATAAGACCAAAGGCCTGACTACAGATATCAGTTTCTTAGGGTTAGTGATTGACTCTGGGGCCATGGAGTGCCGCCTGCTGGTGGATAAGTTAGTGGCGCTCAAGATGGAGATTTGTGGGATCTTGGGTTAGCTCAAGGTAGCTTCAGACATTGTAGTCTTTGTTGGGTACGTTTAATTTTGCCTGACGCATTATTCAGATGGGTAGGGATTTCTGCTGACGGTGCAGGCCCTGACCTGTTTTTTCTGGCTTAATAGAAAACATCGGGGGGATTTGAAGGTTTGGCACACATTTTTGGAATAATATAACGGTAATTTTACCTAGAGCTAGTCACAGACACAGCAGGGTCTACAGGATATGGAGCTTTCTTTCAGAGTAAATGGAGTGCGGAACCTTGGCCAAAGTCCTGGGCGGAAGTGGAGCTTCTGCGTAACCTGCTGTTCCTGGAACTTTTTCCGGTAGTACTGGCTATGGATATATAGGGCGAGTCTTGTCGGAACTTGAAGATAAGTTTGAACTGTGACAACATGGGTGTGGTACAAGTTAGCAACCGCATCTAAGCGTCATCACAGCCTTTAATACGGCTGCTGTGTTATTAGGTTCCTTCGTTGCTTGCAGTTGAACATTTTTCTATATGCTGTTCATCTTCCGGGCATCGACAACAATTTGGCTGATTCCTTGTCTCGGTTTCAGTGGGACAGGTTCAGAGAGCTGGCTCCGTCTGCAGAGAATGAAGGGGTTCCTTGCCTGGGTTGGCTATGGCAGATTGCCTTGGAGTCACAGCAGGATGGATCAAGCGATCAGTGAGTCCATGTGGGCAGCTTATGCCAAGGTATGGCGGGAGTGATTGGGTTTGGTGCAGCAAGCCGGGACGCAAATGGAAGGTACGGAGGTCAGGCTGTTGGTTTTGTATTTTGTTTTAGGAAACATGGAACACTGGGGGTTAGTGTCTGCCATTGAGCGGAAGCTGGCTGGTTTGGCCTTTTTCTTCAAACTACGAGACATGGCGGATTTAACAAAACATTTTTGGTTGTGGCAGGCAGTTAATGGGTATCGAAAGCTACACAACCACAAGGATGCTAGGCGGCCCATATCCTTCTTGAATCTTCACACCATTTGTGCACAATTGTGGTCCTTGTGTACCGCGGTGTAACGGAATGACCCGTGACAACCAGAGACTTTGGAAGAATGAGAGGTACTCCTGTGTCAGCGTCACTAATAACTCTTGGGTCTAAGTTCACCCTGTGCCCTGTTGGGCATAGGGTGGCTAATAAATCATAATTCATGTATTACATGGGATGGGACATTACTGATAGTTCATATTGCAGGATGTCTTGAGATATTACAAGTTGTTGGCTTATTCAATGTGGGGACACATGCTTTTAAGAGGTGTTAATTGCATCTACTCCTAGACATTTCATTGTGTGATAACACAGTTTAAAGCCTATTGATGCCCAGGTATGAATACCTTTCTGTCGGAGACAGACCGTCTGTCTAAAGATGTGGATTGAAGGGAACTCATTGTGTGATAGTGTTTTGTTTGAATTCTATTGATAAAGGAATGTGACCCCTCAGGTGTAGTAATTAGATTATTTTAATTATAGACCGGTGCCAAAGTGTCTCTCTAAAATCTGTATGGAAGCCCCCAGTGTGTGATGATGGGGGTGGAGATTTCATTGTCCCTTTGATTACTGTCACATGCTTGTAACTGCATAAAAAGCTAAGAAGAGACCACTAAAGTGTTCATACATTTTGGAACAAGTACAGAGCTGTCAGTCTTGTCTTGATTCTGGGGGAATGGGTCGTGTATGCAGGATTGTCAGAGTGTCGGCTAAGCTGTCTTGTCTTGGGTGGATGTAAGGTCGTAAACGGTGGTGACCGTTACACTCGGGTTACAAGGTCTACCTATTTAAGGCAGCGTTTTCCTTAGCTTTTTTGGGGTATTTCATATTGGGGAGTTAGTAAGCCCATCTAGGAGGGTTGCGGGTGGGTTTATGGCACAGGACGTGTGTTTCAGGGAGGACAGGATGTTGTTACGACTAAGCAGGTCAAAGACGGACAAAGGGGGTAAGGGAGTGAGTGTGCAGCTGTTTACACTTTCGAGTTCCCAGGTTTGCCCTGTGGGGGCGGTGAGGGAGTTCTTGGAGGTTCGTCCTGCCAGGGGAGGGCTATTCTTGTTACACAGGGATGGGTCTTATTCAGTTTACATGAGTTTTTTGTAAAAGCCTTCCGACGGCGGGTTTGGACTACATGCAATACGCCCCACCCTCCTTCCATATCGGGCGGCCATGAAGGCTGCCCGGTGTGGGTTGTACAAGGCGGCGGTAAAAAGGATTGGCAGATGGGGATCCAAGATAATCCAGACTTATATTCACCCGCAACTGTTGGTGGATTAGATATGGTGGATGAAAAGGGTTTTAGTGGGGCTGTCAATTTTTCTCCTTTCCTTCATTTGTGGTGTGTGTTATGTGTTAAGTGTTGGTGCTAGGGATAAGCCGAACACTCCCTGGTTTGGTTCGCAGCAGAACATGCAAACAGGCAAAAAAATAGTTAAAGTCTATGGGATCGCGAACGTGAAAAATTAAAAGTGCTTATTTTAAAGGCTAATGTGCAAGTTATTGTCATAAAAAGTGTTTGGGGACCCGGGTCCTGCCCCAGGGGACATGTATCAATGCAAAATAATGTTTTAACAAAGGCAGTTTTTTCAGGAACAGTGTTTTTAACCACATTCATACAGGGCATTTTCACCCCCTTCACTTCCCAATTTTTTTCCTCAGTTTAGACCGATACGCATTCTTATACATATTTTTGGTAAAACAAAATGCAATAAACGTATATTGATTGGTTTGCGCAAAAGTTATAGCGTCTACAAAATAGGGGATACATTTATGGCAATTTTATTTTAATTTTTTTACTAGTAATGGTGGCGATCTGCGATTGTTATTGTGACCGGGACATTGCTGCGGACATATCGGACACTTTTGACACGTTTTTGGGACCATTGTCATTTATATAGCGATTAGTGCTATAAAAATGCACTGATTACTGTGTAGATGTGACTGGCAGGGAACGGTTTAACCTTAGGGGTTGCTGAAGGGTGTAATATGTTCCCTATTGAGTGATTCTAACTGTAGGGGAGGGGGACTGACAAGGGGAGGAGAACGATCTGTGTTCCTCTGTACTGGGAACACACATCAGTCTCCTCACCTCTAACAGGAGGTGGATCTGTGTGTTTACACACACAGATCCACACTCCTGCCGTGATCGCAGGGAATCGCGGGTGCCCAGGGGACATCGAGGCCGCCGGGCACCCGCAGCGGGTCACAAGTGGTACGGCGTGCGTGCTGCCGACTGCGCGCCCCCTAGATGGCGGGGAAGAAAGGATGTCATATGACCTCAGTAGCGCTGTGCTGAGAGCGCATGTCCTGAGCACCCCCTTCACAGTTACCGGCGTCTAAGCAAAAGCTTGCGATCGCTGCAAGCGATCAAGAATTTTTGGATCGTGTGTGCCAGGAGACAAAACGCAGGATTCCCTCACAGCATTCTGAGATAAACAGACCCTTAGTCTGGATAAACAGGATTTCATTTGTATCTCAGGGAGATCCCACCAAAATCTAATACAAAAAATATTTCAACCCAGAAAGATTGAAAACAAGAGGGACTATATGACCACACTGACAATTGTAGTTTATCAAAAATATAAATATTTTATTTTATGAAGTAATCAAAATCTTGCACACAAGCCCGCTGATTTCATACGCCTCTGCTCCAAAAATTGGCAAAAAATATGTTAAAAATCATCTTTTTGTGTGTGTGTGTGTGGGGGGGGGGTTGTGTCACTGAATAGCGGTTTGGAAATGTGGTCACCCTAATTAGAGACCTACCACAGCATGATGCTGAATTACCGACCAATACATTACCGTTATGACACAAGAACAAAACTGGGTGCATTGTGTCCTAATCACAATATTATAAAAAAGCATGCTATTTTTTTCCCTTTCTCCCCTCCCCCTCCCCTCTCCCCTTTGTCCCTTATTCCTCCTATCTTTTTGGGTTTACACCCTAAACCACTTCGTATATCCAACAGAGCTCTACCTCACCAAAACACCGATATTTAGCCAACTTAGGTTTCATGGTTGTTAAAAGTACTTAATTACTCAAAGTTGGCTATTACTAGTGTTGCTCACGAATATTCGCATTGCGAATATTCGCTACGAATATTGCATATTCGAGTATTCACGAATAATGCGAATATCGCTGCGAATATTCGCTATTTCGAATATTCGTATTTTTTCAATTTTTTTTAGAACAGATCACATCCTAGAGATCCCCATCGACGTGTAAAAGCATTGCTGGTATGATTAGAGACCTTGGGCCGAGTAGCTGCAGCGCTCCTTTTATATTGGCGATTATTCGGCAATAGCGATATCGCGCGATTATTTTATATTGTAATATATCACGAATATTCTGAGCCAATCAGAGTGCTCCATTCCACATTTCTCGAATATTCGCAATTATTGTGTATTGTAATATATCACGAATATTCTGAGCCAATCAGAGTGCTCCATTCCGCATTTCTCGAATATTCGCATTCGCAATCGCAATTCGCAATTCGCATTCGCATTCGCGATAGCGAAAATTTGCAATGATTTCATTTCCAAAATATATCACGGATATTCGTATTTAGCGAATATATCTCGAATATTCGCCTATATATTCGTGATATATCGCGAAATCGAATATGGCATATTCTGCTCAACACTAGCTATTACCTCACAAACTAGCAAAACTCCAATTCTATCTGCGAAACTCACCCAAACCTATATTAGAACCAGACAGAAGAAGAACTGTTACTGTTATTTAGCAAACTAACCACAACCAAACTTCATGTCTCACTCATTGTTCACTCTGTCGACTTAAGCTGGAACTTCTTTGTAACTATTATTAGATCCTGCGCTCTTTTTTCTGGTCAAGATTCTCGTTTGCCTGTTTCCAGATGAGAAACCCGAGAGTGTGTCCTGTCACCGTGGAAACCCACGCATGCTCGAAATGACTTTGACGGTAGCTTCCATGGCATAGGTAGGGTGCAGCAAGATGGCGGAGACGGCATTGAATGTGACGAGCGCATGCTCGTCGTATGCGATGACATCATCATGTTCTTTCCTTCCGAGAGAACCGCGGTTCTTACCTTGTGGAACTTTTTTCCAGCTTCCTCCACATGTCAGGCAGTGGGCGTCAGTTGTTGTCATCAGTCCCAGGATCACGAGAGACTTCTTCCAGCTCCTCCCCTGTTCAGATCAGCTGATCATTCCGTTCCACCCCTGGGCTTTGGCTGCTGGCCGCGGAGATGCTGGATGTTTTAACGGGGGCGGGCTGCAGGAGAATATTTACTTTAGACTCCAGCTCCAGGAGAGGTGGCCTGGCGGCCTCTGCCCACCTTGTTTCATATGTCCAGTATGTACCAGGCTGGGTGGATCCCTCCCCGCATGTCTCTCTCGCCCGCCCGCCCTGCTCCTCCAATTGCTGCACATCACCAAGGGAGGGAGGCGGGGTGGGCAGAGAGCTGACACCCACAGCTGCTTTAGGACATCGGCATGGTCACCCTGGTTCTGGGGTAGGGGAGATCTGACTGCACATTCTCCCCACCCAGCGACTCTGCAGCTAGCCATCTGGAGCTGCCTCTCGCTATACTCCGCACGCACCAGCCACCACTCTTAGGAATCCGATCCTCTGGAGCCTGGAGGGGACCTAGCAGCTGTGGTTGCGCTCCTGGCAGCAATGCGCTCTAGGCGGCTGCCTAGTTCGCCTAGTGGGAGCGTCGGCCCTGCTGGCCGTACACATGGAAACTTTTAGTCAAGGTTCTGTCCCACTTACATTTTTCCTGTGTTGTATTGACCTGCATGGGGTTATTATTGTTCTGTAACATGTTGACATGTAGTGGTTATTTAACCACCTAAAAAATTGGAGAGAGGAATCCGCGCTTAGGACCTATAGTTTAGCTGCTGCCTCCCTAGGGATCTCCGAAGAGACCAGTCAGATATTAAATTGTGATAGGGGAAATGGCGCTGCTTGATGGATCTGTGGTGCTTGACCTGTGGGTGGTGCTATATTAATTGTGATATAGTGCTTAAAGTATACCAGTGTTGGGTAACTTATAGACAGGGGTTAATCCATATGTAAGGATTCCCTGAACCCACGTGATGCGGGAGCAAATAGGTTACCACTTTGATGTTAATTATTGCTATTAACCATATGTGTATCAAATATAGTGAGTATCCCCCATCCAATGGTGTCCACAATGGGTAAGTGGTTGTGACCAAACACCAATATTGGTGGTTAGTCCTGTGTTCGATTCTATAAGTACTACAAGTGTAAAAGAAGTGACTATTAAGGTGATCCTATAAACTCAAAGTAAAAAATATATCTCAAGGAAAATTATATATATAAAGAAATAAATTCACTCAAAAGAGAGGGCCAGCCTGCCCATTAATTCTATGGTTGTAATCCAAGTCAAAACACAAAGGTGTATAAACTCGACATAACACCACAATCTTAGTGTTAATTTAGACCATCAGTGAGGTAGACACAGAAAAAATGAATAAAATAAAAATGTGATGTGTAGGATTTCAATTGGCCAAACTGCGATGTATCAACAGGATGCTGTGCAGGCCAGGTGTAAGAAATCCTATTAATAAACTACGTGAGAGCTCAAAGAGTGAGCCTGGGTGTACAAAGTCAAAATAAATGGTGGGTCACCACGTGAGGGTTAACACCCCCTAGTAAGCGCTGGGTAGGTCTAAGTTGAAGAAGAAAAAACAGCATCGATGTATAAATATAGAAATCAAAAGTACAAAGATGATATGGATGAGAAATACAAAAAGTTCCGGTATGCACTAATTAAGTTGCGTTTGCAGATGATTAATGAATAATACTGCAGAGAATTTGTATTGGTGACTTAAGTGCTGTTTCCTTTTGCAAGGTGCCGTTCCGTGACTTTTGTGCTCCCCCTCCTGGGACCCCACTCACCAGATGTTGTCACCCTCCAGGGGCAATTAGGCAGGTGGTGGTGGTACCTTTAATATTCCTGGTATGTAACGATCTGTATATTCCCGGCCGTTATTCCAAGGTATATAGAGAGGGTCTGGAAAGGTTCCAATGCGGTGCTCACGGTGTCACTCAAGAAAAAATAAAAAATATCCACATAGCGTGATATGTATAAAACTCGCAGAGCTTTTATTGTATAAAAAGGGAAATGGACATTTCCACCATAAAAGCCCAGAGGCACCTGAGCTGGTGCATAAAATAGCAGAAAAAAATATATATTGAAGTAAAACAAACAAAATTTAAAAAACAAAGTTCAAAACAGGTGTAGTACGCTGTCCACCAGACCTGTATGGTGGCGGGGCTGCCAGCTCCGTTGGAAGTTTAAGAGCTTGTGTCCCTGCGTTGAGCAGCTTGCCGTCCCATACGGTGGTGTTTGAAACAGCTGTTGACCTGAACGTGCGTACAAGCTTGCGTATTGGTCACCTGACCCGTTTCGTCATGTGACTTTCTCAAAGGTGACGTAAGCTGTGTACGCGCGATCTTCATTTTTATATGCAGCGGCAGGTGCATTCCTCTCCCATTGATGACTATGGTTGATTGTGGGCTTAACTTGGGTCCCAAGACTTTCCTCCCCTTCATTAACCCATATCATTGCCAGATTAAGGGTGGGGAAGAATGTGGATATGCCGCTGCATATGGACAAGAGTAAAGTTTACATATAAGATATAGACAAATGAATGAATTATCATATATAAGTAACACACGTAATACCTATGATCATTGGTTAGTGTATATGAGGTTGATTGCTATTGTAGGATGTTTTCTAATTGTAACTCCTTATGACAAGAAAAGAAAAAGAGAGAAGCGCAACTTCAAATGGCAGAAGTACGTGTTTGTTGTTCTGAAGGTACAATATTATCCTATATAGGTATGGAAACTATACAATATATTTATGTAGAAAAGCCATGGCAGTGGCAGAAGTACGTGTTTGTTGTTCTAAAAGTATTATATTATCCTATGTAGGTATGAAAACTATAAAATATATGTATGTAGAAAAGCCATACACATGAATAAGGTGAGGCCACATGTTGTACAGCAATATTTAACATATAAGAATTGAAGTTGGTATCTACCTGGGTTGGTAGCGGTATAGGCAAATGTCATTTATTTTATACAGAGCAAATGTCATATGCTAAGGAAGGTATGTTGTTACCTACCAAAAAATGTATAAAAAATGTATAAAACAATTGTATATATATGCCAGAGAGGCTGTTTATATATGTCCGTATCTGGTAAGGCTTAGTTATTCGTTTATTTGATAGAGACCTGATAGGAAGGGAAACCAGGGGCGGTTTCTAGGGTAAAGTCAAATTTCAAAAACCGTCCACAGACGGGCTTAATTTTGTTGGTAAAAATACATTGGTGGAGTGGGGTGCTATAAGATATCAAAGTTCCACCCCCTAATAATGGTCAGAAAGGGGATGTCGGGGTTAGTTGGTGTCTAGACCATAATGTATAAGTTGTCTTGTTTTTATTTTTTATTTTTTATCATTTCAATAGTTACTCTGGGGGATTACTCCAAGGGGATGTTTCAGCATTAATATATCTATAGTTCTAAATGCTCGGGTGTCCCATTACAAACCAGTTGGTTGATTTTTGGGGTCATAACCTTTTAATATGATTCCTCATTTTTCAATTTTGATGGTGTGTCTGAGAAGAAAATTTATGTTAGGGGTGATGCATAGTCAAGAGCTTATTGGCTATGCTTCATCCGATTCTTTCATGAGCCTACTTAATAGTTAGGAATCCCTCTAGGTTCAAACACACTATGAGCCAGGGGATTTTTCCGATGGTAGTTTACACAAGATTATGGAAATTCATCTGTATTAAGGCATATTCGAAGGACTGGAGTACACTTCATTGTGTCATAGGTATTGTCAGCACTGATACAATTTATCATAGTAAAGGAGGTAATGGCTTAAAAATTGGAAAGAAAACAATTCAAATCAATATCCAGGTTGAGCCCCCCTGGCGCTAGGGACCCCATCTTATGTATCCAACGGGTTTCATTTTGTGAGACCTGAATTTGTTTATTGCCTCCTCTCCAGTGATCTTTAATAATGTCTATGCCAAAAAAGGTGATGCAGGACGGATCTTTATGATGTTTTTCAGCAAAGTGTCTCGAGAGGCTGTGTTTAGTAAACCCCTTCCGTATGTTTTTGATATGTTCCCGTATCCTAACTTTTAGGGGTCTGGTGGTACGGCCCACGTATTGTAAATGACATGGGCACTCTATAACGTATGTCACATGGGTGCTATTACACGTAATGAGTTCTTTTATTTGAAACTGTTTGTTGTGTACGTATGATTTAAAGGATGTGGTCCTTCGGGGTTGCGGTCTGTTCGTTCTGCATGGCAAACATCTTTGGCATCTGAAAAACCCCTTGAGGTCAGGGAAAATGTTTATTTGCTTCGGGGGGTCCAGTACATTGTGGACCAGATGCGTTCTCAGTGTGGGGGCTCTTCGATAAATGAACTTCGGTCTTGATGGTAATATCGTAACTAATGTTCTGTCCTCCCTAAGGATGGGCCAGTATTTTTTGATAATCTTTTCTACTTGTTGGTACTGATTATTGTATTCTGTGATAAAGGTAATGTCTGTGGAAGGTACTTTATGGGAGTTCTTACTTTGTAGTAATTCTCTTCTGTTCATATTGCGAATGTTGTTTTTCAGTTTGGTCAGGACTTCTTGTTGGTAGCCCTTCTCCAAAAATCTTTTTATTAATACTTCCGCTTGGATATCAAAATCCTCCACCCGATGACAGTTTCTCCTGACCCGCATTAGTTGTCCCTTGGGTATGTTCCCTAGCCATTTCGGGTGATGGCAGCTGGAGGTAGGGATATACCCATTTCGATCTGTCTTCTTGAAAAACGTCTTTGTGCATAGTTCGCCATTGTCTTTAAAGATTTGTAGGTCGAGATAATCAATGCTATGCGTATCCCACTTTCCTGTAAAGGTAATGCCGTACACATTGGTGTTGAGTTGCTTCATAAAATTATCAAGGGATGCTCCTGTGCCGTCCCATAGGATAATCAGGTCATCTATATAGCGTCTGTAAAATCTCAACTGAGGGATGTTCAGACCATATATATATTCCTCCTCCCACATGTCCATAAAGAGGTTTGCTACACTGGGGGCATACCGTGCCCCCATAGCCACTCCCTTTTTCTGGACATAGAACTCCTTCTTATACCAGAAATGGTTATTGGCCATGGCCATGTTGAGACCCTCCAAAATAAATGTTATTTGTTCCTGTTTCATCTGTGTGTGATGATGTAGTGCCATCTCCACTCCCTTTAATCCGTCCGCTTGCCTAATGCTGGTATACAGCGAGTCCACATCTATCGTTGCCAGTAGCAAATGCTCGGTGTGCTCAATGTCCTGTAATTCTACCATCAGTTGGGTACTATCTTTCAAATGGGATTTTCCTTTCGTGACCAATGGTCTGAGGAATTTGTCTAGGTATTCTCCTAATCTAGAGAAAATGGAATTTATGCCACTTACTATAGGCCTTCCTGGCGGGTTCTCCAATCTCTTATGGATTTTGGGCACCTGGTAGATGACTGGAGTTTTGGTAGATTTGGATATGAGGTATGTAGCCTCCTTAGCATTCAAAATTCCTAGTCGAGTGCCCTTCCTAACATATTTGGTTAGCTGTTTTTTGTAGGAAGATATGGGGTTCTTTTTTAATTTGGTATATGTATCAGGTACTTGTAGCAATCTTTCCATTTCAGCTTCATAATCTGTTTTTTTAAGTATAACTAACCCTCCCCCCTTATCTGCCGGTCTTATGACCACTCCCTTTTTGTCCCCAATTTGTTTGATGGTTTTCCAAATATTTTTATTCCCTCGGTTTTGTTTCATTTCTAAACCGTCAATGTCCTTCTCCACCATTTTTCTGAAGGCACTGAGGCATTGGTTTCCTGGTGTTTTAGGATTGTATAATGAATTATTTTTCAATGTGGTATGTGTATACACTGATGTCTCTGGTGGTCGTTCATCCTTATTTAAGGCAAAGTGTTTTTTCAGATTCAGTTTCCTCATAAACTTTTGCAAGTCTATGTACATATCAAATTTATTGAGAGATTTTTCGGGTGCATATTTTAAGCCGAGATCAAGCGCTTTCCATTCCTCATCGGTGAAGTTGGCATCACTAAGATTATATATGCCTTCTCCTAGTACTCTCTTGGCCTTTTTCTTCTTCCCCCCTCTCTTCCCTCTGGTCCTTCTCCTCTCTGTTGGTGCCAGTCTGTCAAATTCTCTTCTCTCTCCCATTCCTGGGATCTTCCTGGCCTTCCATGTGGATCTCGGTTCCGATAGGTGGGGAGATCTTGGGATTCCTGTTGTCTCTCCCTGTCTCGTGGAGTAGTTGTCCATCCAGTGGCTCCTACTTGGTTTCTGGTGTGGCCTCCCCATCTGGGATTCCTGTAAGTAATGGTTGGTTGTCGTCTGCCTGGAGGTCTGTTGTTGTAGCCCCCCCTGGGAAAACCCCCCCGTTCTCTCCAATTCCTTTGATTTGGATAGTTCCTCCACCCTGTGTTTGCAGTGGCAGGAGATCTGAATCTATTTGGGGTATTAGGGGGTAGATTTCTCCCTGGATGTATTTGCCGGCCTCGGTCTTCCGCTTCCCGGCGGTTTCTAGGTTGTTGGTATTCATGGGGTGGCATTCTTCGATCTGGATCTGGGGATGCTTCAAATCTCAATCTGGGTCTGCCCTGATGCTCCTCATTTCCCAATTCATCCAGGTCTTCACTTGAACTGTCATCCAAGGTGTTATCATCTAATTCCGGAAGGCAATCTTCCTCCGCCTGCCATTTGTAAACTTTGTTATTTTTATAGTCCAGAACATCTCGTTTGAACTTCTTTTGTTTTTTCAATTGTACTTCTGTATCATATTTCTTTATGCTGGTTTGCAGTTCTAGTTCGTTCTCCTTATATTCAGTTTTATTTGAGAAAGGCAACAGTGCATTTTGTAACTCAGTGATATGTGTCTCGATTCCTCTTAGTTTGAATTGTCTTCTTTTAATTATGACCTGTAGTAAATCGCTTTCACATTTATTGAAAAATTGGTACCATTTTTCTGTGAGGGCTGGTTCAGTAAGGTGATCATTGGGGTTGATATCCCATCTGAGGCGCCTGGGTGTCATCTTTTCCCTGACATATGTCTCCAACGTGGCTATATCCCACCAGACCCTTAACTGTTTTTCTAAGGAATGCTTTAGCTGTCTTAGAAGGCTTTCCATGTCTTGTTTAATGGTAACTTGTTCCTGACTGAAGATGTCTCCCACATCTATATTCCTATTGGACATGTATCCAAAGATATCCATAGCTGCAGATATAAATACAACTGGTGTACTGAAGGTAAAAAATTGGAGAGAGGAATCCGCGCTTAGGACCTATAGTTTAGCTGCTGCCTCCCTAGGGATCTCCGAAGAGACCAGTCAGACTCTTGTCCATATGCAGCGGCATATCCACATTCTTCCCCACCCTTAATCTGGCAATGATATGGGTTAATGAAGGGGAGGAAAGTCTTGGGACCCAAGTTAAGCCCACAATCAACCATAGTCATCAATGGGAGAGGAATGCACCTGCCGCAGCATATAAAAATGAAGATCGCGCGTACACAGCTTACGTCACCTTTGAGAAAGTCACATGACGAAACGCGTCAGGTGACCAATACGCAAGCTTGTACGCACGTTCAGGTCAACAGCTGTTTCAAACACCACCGTATGGGACGGCGAGCTGCTCAACGCAGGGACACAAGCTCTTAAACTTCCAACGGAGCTGGCAGCCCCGCCACCATACAGGTCTGGTGGACAGCGTACTACACCTGTTTTGAACTTTGTTTTTTAAATTTTGTTTGTTTTACTTCAATATATATATTTTTCTGCTATTTTATGCACCAGCTCAGGTGCCTCTGGGCTTTTATGGTGGAAATGTCCATTTCCCTTTTTATACAATAAAAGCTCTGCGAGTTTTATACATATCACGCTATGTGGATATTTTTTATTTTTTCTTGAGTGACACCGTGAGCACCGCATTGGAACCTTTCCAGACCCTCTCTATATACCTTGGAATAACGGCCGGGAATATACAGATCGTTACATACCAGGAATATTAAAGGTACCACCACCACCTGCCTAATTGCCCCTGGAGGGTGACAACATCTGGTGAGTGGGGTCCCAGGAGGGGGAGCACAAAAGTCACGGAACGGCACCTTGCAAAAGGAAACAGCACTTAAGTCACCAATACAAATTCTCTGCAGTATTATTCATTAATCATCTGCAAACGCAACTTAATTAGTGCATACCGGAACTTTTTGTATTTCTCATCCATATCATCTTTGTACTTTTGATTTCTATATTTATACATCGATGCTGTTTTTTTCTTCTTCAACTTAGACCTACCCAGCGCTTACTAGGGGGTGTTAACCCTCACGTGGTGACCCACCATTTATTTTGACTTTGTACACCCAGGCTCACTCTTTGAGCTCTCACGTAGTTTATTAATAGGATTTCTTACACCTGGCCTGCACAGCATCCTGTTGATACATCGCAGTTTGGCCAATTGAAATCCTACACATCACATTTTTATTTTATTCATTTTTTCTGTGTCTACCTCACTGATGGTCTAAATTAACACTAAGATTGTGGTGTTATGTCGAGTTTATACACCTTTGTGTTTTGACTTGGATTACAACCATAGAATTAATGGGCAGGCTGGCCCTCTCTTTTGAGTGAATTTATTTCTTTATATATATAATTTTCCTTGAGATATATTTTTTACTTTGAGTTTATAGGATCACCTTAATAGTCACTTCTTTTACACTTGTAGTACTTATAGAATCGAACACAGGACTAACCACCAATATTGGTGTTTGGTCACAACCACTTACCCATTGTGGACACCATTGGATGGGGGATACTCACTATATTTGATACACATATGGTTAATAGCAATAATTAACATCAAAGTGGTAACCTATTTGCTCCCGCATCACGTGGGTTCAGGGAATCCTTACATATGGATTAACCCCTGTCTATAAGTTACCCAACACTGGTATACTTTAAGCACTATATCACAATTAATATAGCACCACCCACAGGTCAAGCACCACAGATCCATCAAGCAGCGCCATTTCCCCTATCACAATTTAATATTTAACCACCTAAGCCCCAGACCATATTGCTGGTCAATGACCAGGCCCCTTTTTGCGATTTGGCACTGCATCGTTTTAACTGACAGTTGCGACGTGGCTCCCAAACAAAATTGGCGTCCTTTTTTCCCCACAAATAGAGCTTTCTTTTGGTGGTATTTGATCACCTCTGCGGTTTTTCGTTTTTGCGCTATAAACAAAAATAGAGTGACAATTTTGAAAAAAAAAAAAGAATATTTTTTACTTTTTGCTATAATAAATATCCCCAAAAAATATATATAAAAAAATATGTTTTTCCTCAGTTTAGGCCGATACGTATTCTTCTACCTATTTTTCATTAAAAAAAACTGCAATAAGCCGCTTCTCCTCTCCCTCCTGTGGCTGTCAGCTGCTTTATTGAAAAGTCACACTATATTGTGATATCGGTGCTTGTAACTGCCCGAACTTCCACAGTGATCACCCTCCGACTGTCCTTCGCATTTCCATTTCTCTCTGTGCTCCTCCTGCTCACCTCTGTTCTCCACCGGCCCCCTCTGTACTTCTCCAGCTCTCCTCTGTGCTCCTCTGCCCTCCCCCTCTGTGCTCCTCCGGCCCCCCTGTGCTCCTCCGGCTCCCCTGTCTGCTCCTCCGGCCCCCCTCTGTGCTCCACCAGCCCCCTCTGTGCTCCACCGGCCCCTCTGTACTCCTCCCACTCCCCCCTGGGCTCCTCCTGCTCCCCCCTCTATGCTCTTCCGGCCCCCCGCCTGCTCTTCCGGCTCCCCTCTGTGCTCCTCCAGCTCCCCCCTCTGTGCTCCTCCGGCTCCCCCCTCTGTGCTCCATTCCTGTCTGGTAACCTCTGAGCTCCTCGGACCCCCCTCTGTGCTCCTCCAGCTCCCCTCTGTGCTCCTCCTGCTCCCCTCTGTGCTCCTCCTGCTCCCCCCTCTTTGCTCCCCCAGCTCCCCCCTCTGTGCTCTTCCAGCTCCCCCCTCTGTGCTCCTCCGGGTCCCCTCTGTTCTCCTCCGGCTCCCCCCTCTGTGCTCCATTCCTCTCTGGCACCCTCTGAGCTCCTCGGACCCCCCTCTGTGCTCCTCCAGCTCCCCTCTGTGCTCCTCCTGCTCCCCCTCTGTGCTCTTCCAGCTCCCCCCTCTGTGCTCCTCTGGCTCCCCTCTGTTCTCCACCGGCCCCCTCTGTGCTTCTCCAGGTCTCCTCTGTGCTCTTCCGGCTCCCCTGCCTGCTCCTCTGGTTCCCCTCTGTGCTCTTCCTGCTCCCATGCCGGCTCCTCTGTCTCCGCTCTTTGCTCTTCTGGCTCCCCTGCCTCCTCCTCCAGTTCCCCCCTCTGAGCTCATCCGGCTCTCCTGCCGGCTCCTCTGTCCCCCCCCCCCTCTAAACTCCATTCCTCTCTGGCCCTCTCTGTGCTCCTCGGACCCACTTCTGTGCTCCTCTCTGTACTTCTCCAGCTCCCCTCTGTGCTCCTCCTGCTCCCCCAGCTCCCCCCTCTGTGCTCTTCCAGCTCCCCCCTCTGTGCTCCTCCGGGTCCCCTCTGTGCTCCTCCGGCTCCCCCCTCTGTGCTCCATTCCTCTCTGGCACCCTCTGAGCTCCTCGGACCCCCCTCTGTGCTCCTCCAGCTCCCCTCTGTGCTCCTCCTGCTCCCCCTCTGTGCTCTTCCAGCTCCCCCCTCTGTGCTCCTCTGGCTCCCCTCTGTTCTCCACCGGCCCCCTCTGTGCTTCTCCAGGTCTCCTCTGTGCTCTTCCGGCTCCCCTGCCTGCTCCTCTGGCTCCCCTCTGTGCTCTTCCTGCTCCCATGCCGGCTCCTCTGTCTCCGCTCTTTGCTCTTCTGGCTCCCCTGCCTCCTCCTCCAGCTCCCCCCTCTGAGCTCATCCGGCTCTCCTGCCGGCTCCTCTGTCTCCCCCCCCCTCTAAACTCCATTCCTCTCTGGCCCTCTCTGTGCTCCTCGGACCCACTTCTGTGCTCCTCTCTGTACTTCTCCAGCTCCCCTCTGTGCTCCTCCGGCTCCCCTTTGTGCTCCTCCATCAGTGTCAGTAAAAGGCTTGCTGCTAAGTACTGTTACGGGTTCCCACACCACAAAAAAAAGTGCAGCACTAACCTACTAATCAATAACTTAACAATAACAATCAATAAACTTTAATATTACCACAATACCTGTCTCTGTGATACACAACTTCACATCTAATACACATCAAACTAAAAACAAGACATAACAAATAAAACTTAGCAGGGATGGTGGAAACCCCTCTACAGATAATTGCAATACAAATTTACTTCAAGTGTAACAACTTTTTAGTTGGGAGGTTCACGTCATTACAGCACTTTGGAATTTTTTTTTTTTAGATTGTTACACTCAATTTTATATGTTTTAGTTACTATTACAATGTGAATTCTTGCACTTGAAGTTAATTTTCCACCACCCCAAACTCACTCACCCATGTCTTTATGGACCTTGCTTTGTGCACTGGTGCGCAGTCATGTTGGAACAGGAAGGGGCCGTCCCCAACCTGTTCCCACAAAGTTGGGAGCAAGAAATTGTCCAAAATGTCTTGTTAAGCTGACACCTTATAAGTTCCCTTCACTGGAACTAAGAGGCCAAACCCAACCCCTGAAAAACAACCCCCCGCCATAATCCCCCCTCCACCAAATGATTTGTGCCAGTGCACCAAGCAAGGTCCATAAAGACACGGAGGAGCGAGTTTGGGGTGGAGGAAGTTGACTGGCCTGCACAGAGTCCTGACCTCAACCTTTTAGAACACCTTCAGGATGAATTACAGCAGAGACTGCGAGCCAGGCCTTCTCGTCCAACATCAGTGCCTGACCTCACAAATGAGCTTTTCGAAAAATGGTCAAACATTCCCATAGACACCCTCCTAAATCTTGTGGACGGACTTCCCAGAAGAGTTGAAGCTGTTATAGCGGCAAAGGGCGGGGCCAACTCAATATTGAACCCTGCAGATTAAGACTGGGATGTCGTTAATGTTTATGTCACGGTCATCACTGAGGAGAAGGGGGCGCTCTTTACATCTAGAGAAAAGAGATTTCATCTCCAAATAAGTTTTCTTCACAGTTAGAGCTGTGAAAATGTAGAAAAGACTCCCTCCAGAGGTGGTTCTGGCCAGATCAGTAGATTGCTTTAGGAAAGGTCTGGATTCTTTCTTAAAGGACTTGTAAAGGAAAAAATAGTTTTGCCTAAAATTAATGTCTGCAAGGTAGACAGACAGAATAGTGTAATGCAAGAACTACATTTCCCAGTATGAATTGCGGCACGCCCAGTAATTCACACCTCCTTGAAGTCTCTAAGGCCTCGTACACACGATCGGACATATCCGATGAAAACGGTCCGCGGACCATTTCCATCGGATATGTCCGATCGGGAGTTTGATCCGATGGCGTGTACACACCATCGGATCAAATTCCCCGCCGCCGGACGGCGCGGTGACGCGGCGGTGACGTTGACGCCGCCAAGTCACCGCCACGTCACCGCACCAGGAAGTTAAACACTTCCGCGCATGCGCCGAATCCATTCGGCGGCGGCGCGGCGGTGGAGCGGGACGACATGTCTGCTGGTAAGTGTACTAACCAGCAGACATGTCTGGCGGACAGATTCCACCGGATGGATTTCAAAGCATGCTTTGAAATCTGTCGGGTGGAGAAATCTGTCCGCTAGCCCATACACACGACCATCCATCGGACCGTTTTCAGCAGACATATCCCCTCGTGTGTACGAGGCCTAACACGTAGAGAGCGTCCTGCCGCACAGATGTAGTTCCCAGGAGGGGGCGGGGCACGTCACTGACCACCGCAGTAAAGCCTCCCTTCACGGTGGTGAGTAACAATCAGACAAGCAGGAAGTGAACAGAATAGAGAAGAAATAGAGCAACATCTGAGCAAAAACGAACAATGAGGAAGTGAAAAAAAGGAATGTCTGCAGGTAAAGGATGCTCAGGGCTCTTTCACGCGGAGCGGATCCGTAATGGACCCGCTCCGTTAGCCCATTTGCTCAGCGGGGATCCTCCGTAAAATCCCCGCTGTGCAGGGACCGCCCTGTCTCTTCTCCGCTCTCCCCTATGGGGAATCGGATGCATACGGGCCGTGTGTCTGTATGCATCCGATCTGCCAGACGGAAGAAAAATAGGGTTTTCTTCTGTCTGAAAAACCGGATCCAGACGCAGGCGGGTGATTACGGACGTTAGCGGATACTCATCCGCTAACGGCCATGATCCCATAGGGCACCATTCTAAGTCCGTAAACGGACTTAGAAAAAGTGGACCGTTCGTCCGCTGGTGTGAAAGGGCCCTTATTATGAAAAAAATGTTTTTCCTTTACAACCCCTTTAACCACTTCGGGTCCGCGCCATTGACAGAACACGTCAACAGCGCGAACCTGAGGCGCCGGGGTCACGTCTTTGGCGCGTGGTGGGGAAAAACAGTCCCGACGCATCACCGAGGATTCGATGTGTGTACCCGGCGGCCGCGATGTCTGTCAGGTACACGCGATCGTCGGTGACAGAGCAGGGACGTGGAGCTCTGTGAGTGTAAACACAGAGATCCACGTCCTGTCAGGGAGAGGTGACAGATGCTGTTTCTCTTGTACATAGGGAGACAGCATCGATCACCTCCCCCAGTCACCCCCCTCCCCCCACACAGTTAGAACACACCCAGGCAATACATTTAACCCCTTCCTCACCCCCTAGTGTTAACCCCTTCAATGCCAGTCACATTTATACAGTAATTAGTGCATATTTATAGCACTGGTCGCTGTATAAATGTGAATGGCGCCAAAAATGTGTCAAAAGTGTCCTATGTGTCCGCCGCAATATCGCAGTCCCAATAAAAATCGCAGATCGCCGCCATTACTAGTAAAAAAAAAATATTAAAAAAAAATCATAATTATGTCCCCTATTTTGTAGGTGCTATAACTTTTGCGCAAAGCAGTCACTTATTGTGATTTTTTTTTTATTTTTTTTTACAAAAATACGTAGAAGAATACGTATCGGCCTTAACTGAGAAAAAAAAAAATATAAAAAAAAAAAAAAAAATTGGGATATTTATTAAAGCAACAAGTAAAAAATATATATATATTTTTAAATTGTCGCTCTTTTTTTGTTTATAACGCAAAAAATAAAAACTACACGGGCGATCAAATACCACCAAAAGAAAGCTCTATTTGTGGGGGAAAAAAGGGCTCCAATTTTGTTTGGGTGCGACGTCGCACGACCGGGCAATTGTCAGTTAAAGCGACGCAGTGCCGGAAGCTGAAATTTCGCCTGGGCACGAAGGGGGTTTATGTGCCCAGTAAGCAAGTGGTTAAATGTACAGAATATAACGTTGATCCGGGGAAAATCCGATTGCCTCTCGGGAGATCAGGAAGGAATTTATTTCCCCCTCCTGTAGCAAATTGGATCATCGCTCTGCTGGGGTTTTTTGCCTTCCTCTGGATCAACTGTGGGTATGGAGTTGGGTATATGGGATTGTACTGTGTTTTATTTTGTTTGTTTATTTTTATTTTTTTATGGTTGAACTGGATGGACTTGTGTCTTTTTTCCTTGTCAAAATATTTTATTGAATAGTACAGAAGTAGTGTACAAAATGCATAAAGTAAATACAATATCATACAGTCAGGGGTGAGAAGCTCAGTGTTAATTAATTGAGAATGTAAGAATAACTATTAAATAATATTGAAACAAGATCGATTAAAACTTTAGAAGGTATTTACAGTTCTTCATAAGGTGTCAAGCCTGGAGATATTGTAATAGTAAAATTCTTATTTGCTGTCTTGAGTAATTCAGATTATCATACAATTAAAAAACAGGAGCTTCAAATCATAAAGAAAAATGTCATTTATTAACAGAAAATAAAAAATAAGTAAAATAAATAAAGAAAAAGTAAAGAAAATGGAAGGAGAGAAGAATGGAATGGAAGGGGTCCGCGAGGTCAGGCCGAGAGCCCCCACCACAACCAGAGAGAGATGTATTTGTTCCTATTGTTCTAGTCACCATGGCAAGAGTAGCGTATTATCAAAAGATGATGGTATAGCATATGCGATCCAGGGTTTCCACATTTTCAAAAATTGAGGGATCATGTCCGTATCTATAGCTAGCATCTTGGCATGGGTCATAGTGTTGTTCATTTTAGTCACCACGTCATTCATGTACCCCTAACTTCGAAAATCTCCATGCTTTTGCCAAAGTCTGTTTAGCTCCTGTGAAAAGCTGCAATAGCAATTTAAATTGAGAATGCGAAATACCTTCTGGTTTCAAGTTGAGAAGTGCCGTGGCAGGATCTAAAGAAATATTCTTTCTAATTAGTATTGATGCAATCTTGAATATCCCTATCCAAAATATCTGAGCTTTCAGGCACGACCACCAAATATGGAAATGTGTACCTATGTCAGAACAACCCCTGAAACATTGTGCCGAGTAATTCTTTGCGTATTTAACTATTCTAGCAGGTACCAAGTACCATCTCGTTAATACTTTATAGTTTAGACTTGTATCCTTTTTCAACCTGACTAACTATGTGTGTAAAGGCAGGTGTCCCAATACTTTTGACAATATAATGTGTGTGTGTGTGTGTGTGAGTGTGTGTTTTTGAGGTTTTGACTGCGCATGCCTGTGATCTGAGATATAAGCAGATGGTGAACACAGAAATAGGAAGCAAACTGACGACTACAATCTTTCCTCTCTCATTTCTGACAACTCACAATGGCACGTAGTAACAAGGAATGTATCCTCTCCATTCTTAAAGAATTGAGGGAAAAAAGCTTCAAAGAATTTAAAATGCACTTGAACGATGAAAATATAGTAAACAAAAAAATCCCATTTGCGGAGTTGGAGGAAGCAGACCGCTTCGATGTCCCATGTCTTATGGTCAAGTACTTCACAGAAGAAAATGCTCTGGAAATCACCTATAAAGTGCTGGAAGTCATCGGGGAAAAAGATCTCGCAACAAAACTCAAGTAAGTCACATTTCAATTACAGAGAGCAGCTTAATAAATACGAGAGATGACAACTTATTCATGATTTAGGGTGTAAATAATTAAGTTAAAGCGGAGCTCCACCCAGGATAACAACATTTTACAATGTTGTTTGAAAAAAAAAAAAAAATAACCTGAAAAAAAAAAAAAAAATACTCACCCGAAATAGCTGTTGCTATGCGGAAGTCCGTAATCTGCCTCTTCCTGAACCGCGGTGCCTTTTCTTCTTGTCCTTCTGCTTGTGAATGGGGAGCGCTGCTTCCTGGGAACTGTGTGTGTTCTCATAGAGCAGCCGCCCATTCACAAGCCAGCGTGAGACTCACACAGGCGCAGTAGGAAACGGGCAGTGAAGCCGTACGGCTTCACTGCCTGTTTCCCATAGTGTGAATGGCGACGCGGGACCCGAAGCGATCGTGGGACCGGCATCGGGGGGGGCCGTCAGCGCGGGCAAGTAGGACAGGTAAGTGTCCTTATTTAAAGTCGGCAGGTACACTGTTAGTAGCTGCTGACTTTAAAAAAAAAAAAATCCGCGGCTGGAGCTCCGCTTTAAAGTGACAGTTCTGTTGGATAGAGTCTGTCCTTCCGAATATAGAACTTTTATATTGTCCCTATTAGTGATTATTAGTGATGAACTCAACATACAAGAGTGGGGTTTTAGCAGGGTTCAGCAAAAATGTGTAAAGTTTGGGGGCTGAAGTTTTATTTCTTTATTTTTTATTATTAATATATGATAAACTTTTTTTTTTCTGTTAAAAAAAATATATTATAAACAATTCTCTACATATTCGATACATTGTTTTTCCACATTGTATTATTCAATGTTGATAGAGGCGTATTTATATATCTTTATACTCACTGCAATCTCTAAATGTTATAATTCAAACTTGCTACTTGTCATCTGACGTTTATTCTTATACCATTGTAAAGCTATTTACTTTATAATTATCCAATAAAAATATTGAAATGAAGTTTGGGGGCTGAAGCCAAACCCCTTTGAAGTCAATGGGGGCCAAATATTAAAAAAAAAAAAACAGTTCTGTACATTTCCTGCAATGTTAATTTTGGCAGAAAATGTTGATTTAGTTTGAAGCCCTGTACACACGATCGAATTTCTGATGGAATCGAATCCGATGGATTTTTTCGTCAGATATCCGATGAAGCTGACTTTCATTAGTCTTGCCTACACCCCATCAGTAAAAAATCTGACTCTGTCCAACGCAGTGATGAAAAAAACACAACGACGTGCTGAGAAAAATGTATTTCAATGCTTCCGAGCATGCGCCGACTTGATTCTGAGCATGCCTGCATTTTTGACCGATGGACTTCCACACTGACGATCGGATTTTTATATATTTTTTTATCCATAGGACAAATTTAAAACATGTTCTATTTTTTTCACCGATGGGAAACAAACCGATGGGGCCCACACACGTTCGGTTTGTCCGATAAAAACAGTCCATCGGTCAGTTTTCATCAGACGAACCGATCGTGTGTACGCAGCATTAGTCTTAGGACTAAAATGGCATTTTAGTTTTAGTCCCATTTTAGTCTTCTGCAATTGTTTTAGTTTTAGTCGTCTAATGGGTGAAATTAAATTGTAACGCATTAGTGAACATTTCTCTACAATTTCCGAACTCATTATATAGTGCTGGAGTGATAAATCTCATATGTTATTATTTATGGTATTGAGGTCTGAACATGCACTACAGACCAGTGTTAGTTATGAAGTCAAATTTCAATTTAGTTTTAGTCTTTTGACTCTTTTAGTTTTAGATGTATTTTAAGCCCTGTACACACGATCGGATATCTGATTAAGCCCTGGTTCACACTGGGCTGCGGGAGTTCCGCTGAACTCGCACGATTTCACTCCCGCTGGCAGTCCCGATTTCAGCCGCGATTTAAGAGACATCTGTGCGGGTTTCGTCACAGATGTCAATGTAAATAGCGTCCTGAAATCGCAAAAAAGTAGTACAGGAACTACTTTTTGAAATCGGTGCAGCGCCGCAGATGCGGCGTCGCACCAATTAGGACGGTGTCATTGCCAGGAATTGCCGGCAAATGCCGCCGATTTGAGATGCGATTTCACATGTGAAATCGCATCTCAAATTGAACTAAATCGTACCCAGTGTGAACCTGGGCGGAATCTAATCCGATGGATTTTTTCGGCAGATATCCGATGAAGCTGACTTTCATCAGTCTTGCCTACACACCATCGGTCAAAAATCTGACCGTGTCCAACACAGTGATGTAAAACACAACGACGTGCTGAGAAAAATTAATTTCAATGCTTCCGAGCATGCGCCGACTTGATTCTGAGCAGGCGTGGATTTTTGACCGATGGACTTCCACGCAGACGATCGTTTTTTTCTATCGGTTTTCTATCCATAGGACAAATTTTAAACATGTTCTATTTTTTTTCACCGATGGGAAAACAAACCGATGGGGGCCCACACACGATCGGTTCGTCTGATAAAAACGGTCCATTGGTCCATTTTCATTAGGCAAACTGATCGTGTGTACAGGGCATAAATGCTGCATACACACAGTCAGACTTTTGACCGGGCAAAACTCATTCGGAATTTCCGATGGAAAAATATAGGGAACCTTCTCTCTATCTAAGTCTGTAGGAAATTCCGACTGGAAAAAAGGAAAATTTATTTGAAATACTTACCGTAATTTTCCTTTCCTGATGGACTCCATGGCAGCCTACGTGTGGGTTAATCCCGCCTCTCATACCTCATAGGACCCCTCTCCCATAAAGCTTTGCTTCTCACCATAGACTGTGTTCCGTCATATAGCCTACTCCAGCAAAGGGAGGGAACTCCTGCTGCCATGGAGTCCATCAGGAAAGGAAAATTACGGTAAGTATTTCATATAAATTTTCCTTTTTCCTGACAGACTCCATGGCAGCCTACGTGTGGGAAATAACTAGCCATACACACCCGGGTGGGCAATTGCTGGTTAAAGAAAACAAATTTAATTGACATTGTCAACAGATAAAACATGTAAACCAAAATTAACCGACGATAAAGAAGCCGGTTCTACGCAGTAGTGCGTCATAAACGTATTTAACGACGACCAAGAGGCCGCTCTGCAGATCACTTCTGGGGACACGTGCCGGGCCGCCGCCCATGACGTGGCTACGCCGGAGTAGAGTGTGCGGTTACCGCTTCTGGAGGAGCCAGAGCTTTCGCCTTGTAAGCCGCCTGGATGGCTTGGACAATCCATGCTGCGATGGTTCTAGAGGAAGCACGCATTCCCTTGTCCGGATTGGCGAAAAGAAGCTGTGGCTTCCAGATACTGCTTCAACACTTTTCCGACGTCCAAGGGATGAGCATCCGAGTCCTCTGAACTCCGAAAGGTTGGAAGGACTATCTCCTGGTTCTCATGAAAGACCGATGACACTTTCGGTTTTGAACCTAGCATAGGAATCAAAACGACACGATCTGGGAAGAACGTAAGGAAAGGTTCTTTACATCAGTGGCGGCTGGTGCTCCATTATTTTGGGGGGGCGCAATCAAAGCCCCAACCAACCCCATAACCCCCCCCCCCCCCGGTCACTCGCCCACAATAGGTCCTACGGATAGATATAGAGACAGACAAATAGAAAGACAGACAGACAGAGTGTGTGGAAATAGAGACAGATGGATAAATATACAGACAGATAAATAGACAGATGGAGAAATAGATAAACATTGGGTAGGAGGGGGGGGGGGGGGCAGACAGATAGAAAGATAGATAGATAGATAGATAGATAGATAGATAGATAGATAGATAGATAGATAGATAGATAGATAGATAGATATGCAGATAGATAGATAGATAGATAGATATGCAGATAGATAGATAGATACATAGATAGATTGATATACAGATACATAGATAGATAGATAGATAGATAGATAGATAGAAAGAAAGATAGATAGATAGATAGATAGATAGATAGATAGATAGATAGATAGATAGATAGATAGATAGATAGATAGATAGATAGATAGATAGATATACAGATAGATAGATAGATATGCAGATACATAGATAGATATGCAGATAGATAGATAGATACATAGATAGATTGATATACAGATACATAGATAGATTGATATACAGATACATAGATAGATTGATATACAGATACATAGATAGATTGATATACAGATACATAGATAGATTGATATACAGATAGATAGATAGATAGATAGATAGATAGATAGATAGATAGATAGATAGATAGATAGATAGATAGATAGATAGATAGATAGATAGATAGATAGATAGATAGATAGATAGATAGATATAGATAGATAGATAGATAGATAGATAGATAGATAGATAGATAGATAGATAGATAGATAGATAGATAGATAGATAGATAGATAGATAGATAGATAGATAGATAGATAGATATACAGATAGATAGATAGATAGATAGATAGATAGATAGATAGATAGATAGATAGATAGATAGATAGATAGATAGATAGATAGATAGATAGATAGATAGATAGATAGATAGATATGCAGATACATAGATAGATATGCAGATACATAGATAGATAGATACATAGATAGATAGATAGATAGATAGATAGATAGATAGATAGATAGATAGATAGATAGATAGATAGATAGATAGATAGATAGATAGATAGATAGATAGATAGACAGATAGACAGATAGATAGATTGATATACAGATAGATTGATATACAAATAGATAGATATACAGATAGATAGATAGATAGATACATAGATAGATAGATACATAGATAGATAGATAGATACATAGATAGATAGATAGATACATAGATAGATAGATAGATAGATAGATAGATAGATAGATAGATAGATAGATAGATAGATAGATAGATAGATAGATAGATAGATAGACAGATACATAGATAGATTGATATACAGATACATAGATAGATAGATAGATAGATAGATAGATAGATAGATAGATAGATAGATAGATAGATAGATAGATAGATAGATAGATAGATAGATATACAGATACATAGATAGATAGATAGATTGATATACAGATACATAGATAGATTGATATACAGATACATAGATAGATTGATATACAGATACATAGATAGATAGATAGATAGATAGATAGATAGATAGATAGATAGATAGATAGATAGATAGATAGATAGATAGATAGATAGATACATAGATAGATTGATATACAGATACATAGATAGATTGATATATAGATAGATAGATACATAGATAGATTGATTGATATACAGATACATAGATAGATAGATAGATAGATACATAGATAGATAGATACATAGATAGATAGATACATAGATAGATTGATTGATATACAGATACATAGATAGATTGATATACAGATAGATAGATAGATAGATAGATAGATAGATAGATAGATAGATAGATAGATAGATAGATAGATAGATAGATAGATAGATATACAGATAGATAGATAGATAGATAGATAGATAGATAGATAGATAGATAGATAGATAGATAGATAGATAGATAGATAGATAGATAGATATGCAGATACATAGATAGATATGCAGATACATAGATAGATAGATACATAGATAGATAGATAGATAGATAGATAGATAGATAGATAGATAGATAGATAGATAGATAGATAGATAGATAGATAGACAGATAGACAGATAGATAGATTGATATACAAATAGATAGATATACAGATAGATAGATAGATAGATAGATAGATAGATACATAGATAGATAGATATACAGATAGATAGATAGATAGATAGATAGATAGATAGATAGATAGATAGATACATAGATAGATAGATAGATACATAGATAGATAGATAGATAGATAGATAGATAGATAGATACATAGATAGATAGATAGATAGATAGATAGATAGATAGATAGATAGATAGATAGATAGATAGATAGATAGATAGATAGATAGATAGATAGATAGATATGCAGATACATAGATAGATAGATACATAGATAGATAGATACATAGATAGATAGATAGATAGATAGATAGATAGATAGATAGATAGATAGATAGATAGATAGATAGATAGATACATAGATACATAGATACATAGATAGATTGATTGATATACAGATACATAGATAGATTGATATACAGATACATAGATAGATAGATAGATAGATAGATAGATAGATAGATAGATAGATAGATAGATAGATAGATAGATAGATAGATAGATAGATAGATAGATAGATAGATAGATAAATAGATTGATATACAGATAGATAAATAGATAGATAGATAGATAGATAGATAGATAGATAGATAGATAGATAGATAGATAGATAGATAGATAGATAGATAGATAGATATGCAGATACATAGATAGATATGCAGATACATAGATAGATAGATACATAGATAGATAGATACATAGATAGATAGATAGATAGATAGATAGATAGATAGATAGATAGATAGATAGATAGATAGATAGATAGATAGATAGATAGATAGATAGATAGATAGATAGATACATAGATAGATAGATACATAGATAGATAGATAGATAGATACATAGATAGATAGATACATAGATATACAGATACATAGATAGATTGATATACAGATACATAGATAGATTGATATACAGATAGATAGATAGATAGATAGATAGATAGATAGATAGATAGATAGATAGATAGATAGATAGATAGATAGATATACAGATAGATAGATTGATATACAGATAGATAGATTGATATACAGATAGATAGATATACAGAGAGATAGATAGATAGAAACATAGATAGATAGATACATAGATACATAGATACATAGATAGATACATAGGGCCAGATTCAGGTAGATGAGAGTATCTTTCCTCTGGAGTAACGCTTCTCATTTACGTTACTCTGAAGACCCTTTCAGCGCAAGTCCTGTAATTCACATAGCAGTTGCGCGTAAACTTGCGCCAGAGTAACGATAATGCGCTGGCGTAACCCGACGCAAGTGGAAGTGGGTGTGATCATATGTAAATGATGGGCGGAGCCCGGCGCAGAGGCTTACGTTCAGCGCATCATCCACGGAGCATGCGCAGTGAGTGCGGCTCCACTCGCCCCCTTGTGCGCATGCTCACAACTTCCGTCGGCACCACTTCCTGGGAAACGTCAGCGCAATGCGTTCCGCTGGGCGCTTAAAAGCGCTGGCGGAAACGCCATTCCGGCGCAAAAGTAGTTCCGTTTCCCCCCACCCCAGGGAAGATACTTTTGCTCTGTGATGGCTGCTCCCGCTACCCCCAGAGAGAGGAGGAACCTCAACTTTAATACCCAGGAGGTCTCTGTCATTATCTCGGCTATGGAGACGGAGAATGAATTTCTCCATGGCAAAAAAAGCCGGAAGACCAGCCGGGAGAGGAAGCAGGGCATCCTGGAGTCGATTGCTGCCAGGGTCAATGTCCTGGGCTACTCCACCCGGACTGCTGGGGACATACAAAAGAAAATAAATGACCTGCGGCGCAAGGTGAGGGACAAGGTGGCCTCCATCAGGAGGTATGAGAGGGGCACAGGTGGTGGTCCCCCATGTCCTGTCACCCTGACCGCAGAGGAGGAGGTGGTCGCTCGGTGCCTGGAGAGGGAGCAGGTGGAGGGGGTCGCAGGCTATGACTCCGTGGAGGAAGGCACAAGGACAGGTAAGTGTTTTATAATCCCCTATTTGTTGTTTTGCATTTGGGGGGGGGGGGGACATGTGCCAAGTGTGTGGGACCACCAACATGTGTCTGCTTTGTGTCATCCACAGATGACGGAGCTGGGCCATCATCTGTCAGCGTGCATTCCACCCCATCCCCCCCACGCCATCGTGTGCCCGAGCCACTGGGTGGTGAAGAGGTTGTGGAGGAGGAGAGTGGCCACACCACACCTGCCGAGGTGGTTGTGGAAGAACCTGCTGTGGCAGAGCAGGACTTTTCTTTGGTTTTGTCTGTCTCCTCCCCTTCTCCTGGCCCGTCTGTCGTCCCCTCCCCCATCCTTGGAAGCCCCTCAAGGGCGACTCCTTCCACCCGAGGACATACATCTTCTGGCCCCAGGAAGGCGACCCAGAAGACCAGGGGGGTGTCTGATGGTGTCCAGGACCAGTTGGCAAGGGATCACGCCAGACAGACAGAACAAATGGGGGCCATAGCGGACCACTTGCAGAAAGTGTCGGACAGCCTGGGCTCCGTTGCCAACCTCAGCAACGCAGTGCAGGATGTCAGCTCTAATTGCGCTGCAGTGGTCACCACTTTGGGGGAGGTGCAGGGGGATATCCAGCACCTCACTGCAGCCGTCCAGGCCAACACTGCTGCCATCCATGGGAACAGTGCTGCCATCCGGGAGCAGGGGAGGCTGAGTCGGCGGGCCCAGCATTACCAGATGACCCGTCAGCTCCGGATGCAGGCCCAGACCAACAGTTATCTTGGACGGATAGCCAGGGCCTTGGAGGGCACGCAGGCCACACCTGCCAGGAGTGGCCCACCTGGGGATCAGCCACCTCCAGATGCCCCCCCACCCCCACCCACTCCATCCAGGCAGCTGCGGAGCCAGAGAGGGGCCCCCAGAAGAAGCCCCCGGCATCCCCGATGAGGCCTTTTTTTTGTGGCTGGTTTTATATTATTATTTTTCACATACTCAGGTCATGAGTTTATTTTTTATTTTTCTCAGGTTATGAGATTATTTTTCTTTTATTGATCAGGATATGATCTTTCTAATTTATTTTTGTACTGCACACGGTCAGGAGTGCAGGGGACAGTGTGAATGGTGTGTGAATGTGAGAGGGTGGCACTCCTGAAAGTAAGGGGTGTCACCCTCGGCCGTGGTGGTGAAGTGAACCCCACGGCTGAATGAATGATGTGTGAAAGGTGTGTGAATGGACAGTGACATCATTGGGGCCTTGACGCTGGCGTTACTGCTCCCAACTCCTACATGCTGGACTTGGGCTAATCCAATGCGATGTGCATGTGGTGTGTGTGATCTAGGGACATCAGTGGTGTACACGCGTGCATTGTCTGTGTAATTAATGTTTTGGTTTAGTGTCCAAAGATGCCTACGGCGAGGACCCTCCTGACTGCTCTTCCATCAGCAGACTGGGTGTCCTCTGGCAGGTGGGGGCTGTGTGGGTCGGGGGTCAGGTCATCACGTATGTCAATATGCAGGCCTTTTTTCATAGCAAAGTTATGTAGTATGCAACATGCACCGATGATCTGACACACAAAGGTAGGGGAATACAATAGGGCCCCCCCAGACTTATCCAGGCAGCGGAAACGGGACTTCAGGAGCCCAAATGTTTGCTCCACCACTGCACGGGTTTTGATGTGTGCTTCATTGTATTTTCTCTCTCCTCTGGTTTGGGGGTTCCGGAAAGGAGTCATTAGATGGGGTCCCAGTGCATATGCAGAGTCACCTGTAAGGGAAAAGACAGGAGAATGTTAGTCATGCATGTGCGATTTCTGTTGTGCATGACGGGAGGGGATAGTCATGCCTGACTCCCATGTCACTCACCAACCAGCCAGCTGTCCCCATACATGTTCTGGTTAAATTCTGCTGGGATGGGACTCTGACGGTATATGAAACTGTCATGGCTGGACCCGGGGTGTTTGGCACGGACGTGCCATATGAGGCGTTGGGCATCGGCTATCACCTGTACGTTGATGGAATGCCAATGCTTCCGATTGCGGTATATGTGCTCTGTGGCACTGGGGGGCTGTAGGGCCACATGTGTGCAATCAATGGCCCCCACAGTGCGTGGGAATCTGGCAATGTTGTAGAAATCTGTCATTGCCTTCAGCCGCAGCTCCTCAGTGGTGGGTCTGATGAACTGGTTGGACATGCGTCTGAGGATTGCAGGGACAACCTGGTGCACACATCTGCTTATGGAGGACTGTGACATCCCAGCCACCACTCCACTTGTACGCTGGAATGATCCACTTGCAAGGAAATGGAGTGTTGCCAGGACCTTCACCAGTGGCTGCACTGCTTGTGATCGGTGTGTTGGGCTGGTGATGTCATCCTGCAGGGTTGTGGTTAGTTCAAGTATTGCAACAGGGCTGAATCTGAAGAGGCGATACACCTCCTCATCCCCCATGCCAAAGAGGTTCATACGTGTGCGGTATATCCTCTCACGTGGCCGCCTTCTTGGTTCCAGGGGACCCATCAGTAGTTCTAGGACCACGAGTGCCCCTGGCATGTTGGCACACAGAGGTGTTGTCCTTGCAAGTGGGGGTGCTCAGCTAGCTCCTATCGTCGGTAACGCTGCTGTAGCTGCTCTCCTGCTGACCTGTGACCGTCTGGAGTAAAGATAAAGCAGCCTTTTGTAGAAATAACTTTGCGCCGGACGGATCAGATACGCGCGGCGCATGTAGCCAGCGTATGGTGCTAATCCGTTCGTGAATTGGGAAAAATCCCTCATTTGCATATTTGCAGGGGAAATCAATAGGCGCGACTGATGCGCCCAGCGAAATTAAGCGCTGACGATACTCTGGCGTCGGAACGTTCCGCCGGTCGCAAATGACCCATTACTGGGCGCATCTAGTTTGGTGGGTACGGGCACATAGAAACGACGGCGCATCATCACAGTTACGCGGCGCATATCGAAATACTCCAGCGCAAGTGTTCCTGAATCTGGCCCATAGATAGATACATAGATAGATAGATAGATAGATAGATACATAGATAGATAGATAGATAGATAGATAGATACATAGATAGATTGATATACAGATACATAGATTGATAGATAGATAGATAGATAGATAGATAGATAGATAGATAGATAGATAGATAGATAGATAGATAGATAGATAGATAGATAGATAGATACATAGACAGATACATAGACAGATAGATAGATAGATAGATAGATATACAGATACATAGATAGATAGATAGATAGATACTATATGTAATATCTCTCTGTATAGATAGATAGATAGATAGATAGATAGATAGATAGATAGATAGATAGATAGATAGATAGATAGATAGATATACAGATACATAGACAGATATATACAGATACATAGATAGATAGATAGATAGATAGATAGATAGATAGATAGATAGATAGATAGATAGATAGATAGATAGATAGATAGATACATAGATAGATATACAGATACATAGACAGATATATACAGATACATAGATAGATAGATAGATAGATAGATAGATAGATAGATATGCAGATAGATAGATAAACATTAGGTCTAAGGGGAAGAATGAGAGATAGATAAGACAGACAGGTGAGAGAGAGAGATTTAGTGATGAATGGGAGAGAAGCATTTACTACGATCAGCAGTCCCCCCCCCCCCCCCCCCTTCTGCTCTCCTCTCGAGTCCAGCTGCACAGCTTCAAGTCTGTATGCTCGGAGCAGCACTGACTGTGAAGGGAGGGGGGGTCCTGCTTCACTTTTCCCCCAGCTATTCACTCGTAATCTGCCTGCCTGGCAGGAGAGGTCTTCTCACCTGCCAGGCACATGTCTCTGTCTTCACCAGCAGATTACGAGTGAATAGCTGGGGGAAATGTGAAGCAGGACCCCCCCCCCCCCTTCCTTCACAGTCAGTGCTGCTCCGAGCATACAGACCTGAAGATGTGTGCAGTGCTGCTCGGCGGGACCCTAGAGAGGGGAGCGAGAATCCTGCTTTCAACTGGGGGGGGGGGGGTGCTGGTGGTGACGGGGCTGGCTGGCAGTGGCAATACTAGCGCGGAGAGATGCCGCGGGGCACGGTGGTGGTTCGGCTGGTGCTGGTGGTGGCAGGCATGGAAGGATTGAGCTGGGAGGGGGGGGTGAATTTAGCTGGGGGAATGTGGCTGCTTACCTTCAATGGCGCGCCGCTCCTCTGACCTCACAAGCGCTACAGAAACCGGAAGTGATTAAAATGGCACTTCCCACTGACATCTACTCCGGTCCCCGCTGGCCAATCCCATTACAGCACTAGGGCATTTTAACAAATCACCGGACAGTGGGAGTGTGTGCGGGCGCACAGCTTGCGCCCTGCACACGCCCTAAACACGGGCAAATCAGCTTCCCAGCCTGCAGTCAGCTGATTGCAGGCTGGGAAGCTTCCCATAGACCGCCGCATGTCCGGCGCCTGGAAACTCTTAAAGTGACATTTCCAAAAAAAAAAATATTTTTTTTTTTTTTTTTTTTTTTTTACAGCTTGGGGGGGCGGCGCCCGAACGCCCCCTATGGACGGGCCGCCACTGCTTTACATCCTAATGACCCAATTTCGGACACTCTCTTCGCTGATGTTATAGCAACAAGAAAGACCACTTTAAAGGGAAAGATCCTTAACTGATAATTGATTTGAGTTTTGAAGGTCTGAGAAAAAGTCCAGGACTAATGGTAGGTCCCATTTGGAAAATCTTGGCTTTCTTAAAGGCCTCAGCCTTATGGCTCCTCTAAAAAATTGTCTGACCAGAGAGTGAGTAGCCCAGGATACACCTGTGAATGCGGAGATAGCTGAAACTTGGACTCTTAATGAGCTGACAGATAAAGGAAGATCAAGACCTGTTTGGAGAAAGCCTAGAATATCCTTGATACTGGGGTTAGCAGGAGAACCACCCATGGAAGAGGTGTAGTCTGAGAACTTTGACCAAATTCTTTGGTAGATTTTATTGGTGCTTGGCCTTCTGGCGTTTAACAAAGTAGCGATGGCTCTGCTTGGACATCCTAATGTTTACAACCTTTTCCTTTCAAGAACCATGCCAT
Source organism: Rana kukunoris (assembly GCA_029574335.1). Classification (NCBI taxonomy): domain Eukaryota; kingdom Metazoa; phylum Chordata; class Amphibia; order Anura; family Ranidae; genus Rana; species Rana kukunoris. Next base: position 9,114,519 of record CM056054.1, on the reverse strand, counting down.
CAAGTGCAAGTGGGCTGGACATGGATGAGGGATCGACCCTTGCAACAGGAGATCCGGTCTGGATGGAAGTTGAACTGGATCCCGGAAGCTCAATTGGGACAGTAACGGGAACCACGGCCTGTTGGGCCAAAATGGAATTATTGCCACTACCTCGGCTTCTTCCCACCTGAGTCTCGCTAGGAATCGGAGGATGACTGGGACTGGAGGGAAGGCATAAGCTCTGCTGAACCTCCACTGATCCGTTAGGGCGTCTTCCCCGAAAGCCTGGGGACAGCGGTATCTGGTGTAATACTTCTCCAGTTTGAAGTTGCGTGGGGACGCAAATAGATCCACTTCCGGTGAAAAATCCAGTGACAGGATCCAACTGAAAACATCGTTGTGGAGAGACCACTCGTTGTTGTCGAGAGATGTTCTCGAGAGGAAATCTGCCTGTAGATTCTGAACTCCAGGGAGATATACAGCTGACAAATTCGACAGGTGTGTCTGTGCCCAAGACATGATTGCATTTACCTCCTTCAGTAGAGACAGACTGCGAGTGCCACCCTGTCTCTTGATGTATGACACTGCCGATGTGTTGTCCATCCTTAGGAGGACTGAGGACCCTTTTATTAGGTGAAGGAAGGCATGTAGAGCACAAAGGGCTGCCCGAAGCTCCAGGACATTGGAGACGACTTTCTGGGACGGGAAGTCCCACTTCCCTTGGGCTACCTCCTTCAGGCAGAGAGCCCCCCAACCTGTGTTGCTGGCATCCAATGTGATTGTGATCCAAGAAACAGGGGCTAGAGAATGGCAATTGAGGAGGTTTTTCCGAAGTAGCCACCAGGGAAGACTCTCTCTCATGTGTGATGTTATCCAAATCATTTGGACTTGTGACTTCGAGTCCCACTGCTGGAGAAAACCCTTCTGGAAGGGTCGCATCTTCCATTGTGCCCATCTCACCATAGGGACTGTGGAGACCATGGTACCTATTATGTTGAGGCATTGCGAGGCTTTGAGAAAAGGTGTTTCTAGAGCACAACGAATCCTGTCCCGGACTACAGGGATTTTCACTAGGGGCAGCGAGATGGTACTCAGAGCTGTGTCGAATTGGGCACCGAGAAAGATTAGAGATTGTGTCGGTTCTAGATGACTCTTCTCTTTGTTTAGTAGCCAACCAAACTCGGTCAGAATGGATATGACCAGGTCTTTGTGGATTAACAGCTGCTCCTTGCTTTGTGAAAGTAGTAGCAGGTCGTCTAAGTAGTGATGCAGACGAATGCCTCTGATTCTGATCAGAGCCACGACTGCCAGCAGGAGTTTCGAGAATACTCTTGGCGATGTTGTGAGCCCAAATGGAAGACAAGTAAACTGGAGATGGACATTGCCTACTGCAAACCGAAGATACCTTTGGAATTCCACTGCTATAGGGACGTGAAAGTAGGCATCTTTCAGGTCTATGGACACCAGCCAGTCGCCTGGCTGAACTGCTTGACGGTTCGTGAGGAGCGACTCCATCTTGAATTTCTCTTTCTTGATAAAGGTGTTTAGATGTGTCAGATCTATCACTGGTCTCCAGGAACCTGACTTTTTTAGGACCAGAAAAAGAGGTGAATACATCCCTTGGAATCTCTCGGCTGTTGGGACGTGTATAGCAGCACCTTGAGCCACAAGTGAGCTTGTGTATGACAAGAGGACTTGTCTTTTCTCTTCTGAGCAAGGCATGATTGTGGGAATGAACTGCAGAATAGGCGGGGCAGTAAATGTCCAAGAATGACCTATAGATACGGTCTTGACGGACCAAAAATCCTTTATCGAGGCTGCCCAGATGTGCTGGAATTGAAGGAGGCGAGCCCCGACTTTTTCCCTATAATGTCAAATCTTTTCCCTATAATGTCGAATCTTTTCTCTATGGTGTCGAATCTCTTCTCTATAATGTCGAATCTTTTCTCTATGATGTCGAATCTTTTCTCTATAATGTCGAATCTTTTCCCTATAATGTCGAATCTTTTCTCTATAATGTCGAATCTTTTCCCTATAATGTCGAATCTTTTCCCTATAATGTCGAATCTTTTCTCTATGATGTCGAATCTTTTCCCTATAATGTCGAATCTTTTCTCTATAATGTCAAATCTTTTCCCTATAATGTCGAATCTTTTCCCTATAATGTCGAATCTTTTCTCTATGATGTCGAATCTTTTCCCTATAATGTCGAATCTTTTCTCTATGATGTCGAATCTTTTCTCTATAATGTCGAATCTTTTCCCTATAATGTCGAATTTTTTCCCTGTAATGTCAAATCTTTTCTCTATAATGTCGAATCTTTTCCCTATAATGTCGAATCTCTCTATAAACAAATTTTTACCGCAATGAAAACGAAAATAAAGCATTTTTTATGTCGGATCTTTCGGGTTTTCGTTTCTTGCGCTTTTAACAAACGATAACGGGAAAAAACTGATTTTCGGACGAAAATGCATTCTAACGAAAACGAATGCACATGTCTATTGTAAACCAGCATCATTGTCTCTTGGGTTCAATAACAATTCTGACCCAGATGAAGGATTTTCACCTTATCTGTGCTGCATATGGGGATAGCAGAGATCTGATTGGCAGCAGCGGGAGACAATGGCTCCTGCTGCTATCAATCTATCCATTGAGGACCTGAGACAGCAGCTGGAGCTGGCGTGCTTGTCTCCGTCACTGGAAAGATCAGGCTCGGGTAAGAAAAAGGGGGGGAGGCTCTGGGGGGGGGGGCAGCTGCAGCCCAGAAGGTTTTTTATCTTAATGCATAGAAAGTATTAAAGTGAACAACCTCAAGGTTTTACCACGCCTTTTATTTACCAGCAAAAATGACAAGTCAGTCGCTTTGTTCTGTTTGTAAACAAGCGGCTTGGCATTCCATACCCTATAACCCGACCCTTATCATGAATTAGGGTCTAACATAGATATTAATCGGGGTCTCCAACACAAACAAATGGATGAGCTTTTCCCCTGAATTCAATTTTTTTTTTTTATTATTTTAATAATTTTAATTTTAAGGGAGACCCCATACAAAAAAAAAAAAAGTGTGAGGACCCACATAGGTTTGCCACCTGTTGGAAGCAATTGGAATCCGTTGTTATATTTGGTATAGTAAATATCTTATTTTATTTTTACAGGTCTGTGCTGCAATGTGACATGAAGTGAAAGCCCCTCCCCCAACACATCTCTGGTGCCTGGAATTTCTACTGCTGTGAAAATCCAATGGAAGAATCGTCATCCACATCCTCAAAAATTACCCTCCCTGCATTTTCTCCAATGATTAAACTGACCCTCTTATAGACATGGATTGACTTTATTTGTAACACTTTGTTCTGCTCCTAATGTTGTATTTCATGGCCGTTACCAGCTGATATATTAATCAATAAAGAGATTGTAAACTAGACATGTGCAGACTGGAATATTTTGTTTCGTTTTTTCATCTTTTCTCTATAATGTCGAATCTTTTCCCTATAATGTCGAATCTTTTCCCTATGGTGTCGAATCTTTTCTCTATAATGTCGAATCTTTTCCCTATAATGTCAAATCTTTTCCCTATAATGTCGAATCTTTTCCCTATAATGTCAAATCTTTTCTCTATGGTGTCGAATCTTTTCTCTATAATGTCGAATCTTTTCTCTATGATGTCGAATCTTTTCCCTATAATGTCGAATCTTTTCCCTATAATGTCGAATCTTTTCCCTATAATGTCAAATCTTTTCCCTATAATGTCAAATCTTTTCCCTATAGTGTCAAATCTTTTCCCTATAATGTCAAATCTTTTCCCTATAATGTCGAATCTTTTCCCTATAATGTCAAATCTTTTCTCTATGGTGTCGAATCTTTTCTCTATGATGTCGAATCTTTTCCCTATAATGTCGAATCTTTTCCCTATAATGTCGAATCTTTTCCCTATAATGTCGAATCTTTTCCCTGTAATGTCAAATCTTTTCCCTATAATGTCGAATCTTTTCCCTATAATGTCGAATCTTTTCTCTATAATGTCGAATCTTTTCTCTATGATGTCGAATCTTTTCCCTATAATGTCGAATCTTTTCCCTATAATGTCGAATCTTTTCCCTATAATGTCGAATCTTTTCTCTATGGTGTCGAATCTCTTCTCTATAATGTCGAATCTTTTCTCTATGATGTCGAATCTTTTCCCTATAATGTCGAATCTTTTCCCTATAATGTCGAATCTTTTCTCTATAATGTCGAATCTTTTCCCTATAATGTCGAATCTTTTCCCTGTAATGTCAAATCTTTTCTCTATGATGTCGAATCTTTTCCCTATAATGTCGAATCTTTTCCCTATAATGTCGAATCTTTTCCCTATAATGTTGAATCTTTTCTCTGTGGTGTCGAATCTCTTCTCTATAATGTCGAATCTTTTCTCTATGATGTCGAATCTTTTCCCTATAATGTCGAATCTTTTCCCTATAATGTCGAATCTTTTCTCTATAATGTCGAATCTTTTCCCTATAATGTCGAATCTTTTCCCTGTAATGTCAAATCTTTTCTCTATAATGTCGAATCTTTTCCCTATAATGTCGAATCTTTTCCCTGTAATGTCGAATCTTTTCCCTATAATGTCGAATCTCTCTATAAACAAATTTTTACCGCAATGAAAACGAAAATAAAGCATTTTTTATGTCGGATCTTTCGGGTTTTCGTTTCTTGCGCTTTTAACAAACGATAACGGGAAAAAACAGATTTTCGGACGAAAATGCATTCTAACGAAAACGAATGCACATGTCTATTGTAAACCAGCATCATTGTCTCTTGGGTTCAATAACAATTCTGACCCAGATGAAGGATTTTCACCTTATCTGTGCTGCATATGGGGATAGCAGAGATCTGAGGTCACCATGAAAGAGATGATGGGAATGTGCTATGTGTCTTTTTTGACAAACCTTTAAAGTGGTTGTAAACCCTTGTAAAAAAAAAAAAAAAACTGAAAGACAAAGGCATAATGAGCTAGTATGCATAGCAATAGCATAATAGCATATCAATGTAAGAATCTGATTTTCACTGAAAGTTTTCACATTCCAGTCATAGGGTAAGTGTACAAAAGAGATCTATAAGTGATAGTAAACTGCAGCAGTGAAAAGATCACCCGCATCTCCCCCACCATGGCCACAAAGGTTACATTTTTGCTGTGTGAATGAGGCTAAAGCCCTGTACACACAATCAGTTTGTCTGATGAAAACAGACCGATGGACCGTTTTCATCGGACGAACCGACAGTGTGTGGGCCCCATCAGTTTTATTATCCATCGGTGCAAAAAAAATGTTTCACCCCACTGCTATACCGCCTGAAAATTTGTATGTATACCGCTCCTTCACCACTCCTTCCCATTTAAAACAATGGGATACCGTGGTAATACCGCCTGCAATGCACCTCTGCAGAGGCACATTGTGGGCGGTATTAACCCTTTATCGGCATCGCTAGCAGCCGACTCTCGCGCCAAATCCGCCACTGCGCCTCCTGCCCCAGTGTATTTTAGGGATATAGATCGGGGCATGCCAGAATAGATAAAGAAACCTAGGCAAATAAATAATTTTAAATATGTTGATTCTCCCAAGGAGGCCCAAGGGTAATTTAGCCCATGCTTGCAGACTTTCCTTTAAGCGGAGCTTCATAGGGGTCAGATTATTACTCATATAAGCACTAATCGGCAGCTGGACATCCACTCCCAGATAACGTAACTTGGACGCTACTCTTAGTGAGATTTCCGGGGGAAACCGTGGGGGACTATCGGAGCTAAAGGGAAACACAATAGATTTATTCCAATTTACCGTGAAACCAAAAAAATATCCAAATTCTGAAATTAGGTTCAGGGCAGTGGTCAGCAAGCCCTCCGACTCAGCCAGATACAGGAGCATGTCATCAGCGTATAGGGATGTCTTTTCCTCCAACTCATTGACAGTACAGCCCCTGACATTCACATATTCTCGCAGCAGAGCAGCCAGTGGTTCTATAGCCAGAGCAAACAACAGGGATGACAATGGGCACCCCTGCCGCGTGCCCCTAGCAATGTGAAACGAGTCTCTGATGACATTATTAACACTAAGCCTAGCCCTTGGCTCAGCATCTCAGCATACAGTATTTGGACCCACTTTATAAATCTAGAGCCGAACCCCAACCGCCCAAGGACTGCCAGAAGATAAGACCATTCAATGGAATCAAACACTTTATGCATGTCCAAGGATACCACCACTCAAGTATCCGGCGTGGGTCCCTCAGACTGTAGAATAGTGAAAAGTCGGCACAGGTTTATGGCTGTCGACCTCTCAAGTATAAAACCTATCTGATCCTGATGAATAATGGATGCAATCTTCATATTCAAACATTTAGCCAGTAATTTAGCAAGGATCTTTGCATCCACATTAATTAACGATATTGGTCTATAGAATTCGCAAAGATCGTGGTCCTTCTGCGGCTTGGGAATCAACACTATGGGCCAGATTCAGGAACAGTTAGGCTGGCGGATCCAGTGATCCGCCAGCCTAACTGTGACTTTGAGCCGGCGTTTCTGTTTTCTGTAACCAGAAAACAAGAAACGCTGGGTTGAAGGTCCGATGCGATCAGCGTAACTGAGTTTCGCCATCGCATCGTTACTTCAACTTAAAAATGGCGCCGGGGGCGTTCCCGCCGATTTACGCTCAAAAAATATGTTAATGAGTGGAAATCGGCAATTCACGATCGAATTCCGGCGCGACGCAATGACGATACAACGTTTCCGGAAGGGATACGCGGTGCGAAGATATACCTACATGGGGTTGGAGTATCCTATGTTAGGTATAGGCGTCGTCATCGCGTCGGGAAAAAAAAAAAAAAAAAAACGTTGCTTGCGTAAAACGTTCATGAATGGGAATGTGACGTCATTGACGTTCATTCACAGAATTTGGAGCATGCGCACGGGGATGTTTTGACACTCGACGCATGCGCAGTACGTTGGCGGCGGGATCGCGCTTAGTTAGAATACTACACGCCCCGTACCCGCCCAATTTGAATTCCGCCGGCTCATTTGCGATGCGCTGCCGCAACTTTAGGAGCAAGTGCTTCCTGAATAACAGCACTTGCTCCTAAAATTTCTGCAGCGTAACGCAAATGAAATGCGTTACTCCAGAGCAAAGATGCTCTGAACTACCTGAATCTGGCCCTATAAGTGCCTCCCTCAGGGATTCAGGGAGCACCCCCCCCCCCGATAGGCATCCATATACATCTTAAGCAATTGGGGTGCCAAGCTGTCTGCATATGTGCTATACCACTCTGCCAGAAACCCATCCATTCCCGGAGTCTTATTTGTGTTCAAGGAGTTTATAGCTGACACCACCTCCTCCACCGTAATGGGGAGGTCAAGCTCCTCCGCCGCCCCCACCGAGAGCTCCAGGAGGGGTATCGGAGCCAAATATGCCTGCACTGCTTCCTTACCATAGTCTACCTTTGAGGCATATGAATCAGAATATAAATCTACAAAGGCTTTAGCAGATATGCTTAATTTAATGATAAAATGGCTTGGTACCGAGTCAGCAGAGCATGCTAAGAGGATGAGAAGAGCAAACCTGTTCAACCCTGCAGCAGGACTCAACATGACCTGGAAAAGACTAGAATAAATGTATGGATCCACAGAGGTAATAGAAGGAGCACTGTTGAAAAAACTTGAAGTCTTTCCCAAGGTGGGCTACAGAGACAACAGGCGGCTACAAGAACGAAGTGATCTTCTACTAGAGATAGAATATGCCAAAGAGGATGGCTACTTGCCAGGACTTATATATCTTGATACAGCTAGAGGCACTAATCCCATAGTAGAGAAACTACCCTCAAATCTGCAAGACAAGTGGATGTCCGTGGGAGGTAAATTCAAAGAAGATTATGGACTCGCTTTTCCCCCTTTCTCTGTGTTTTCTAGGTTTGTCCAACAGCAAGCGAAAATCTGAAGTGATCCCAGTTTCGCCTTCACCACCAGCGGCAATCAATCACACAGACCAGAGAAACCTCACAGACCTCACAGTAGGACCTCTGGATCCACACACAAAACAGCTGTACCTTCAGAAGTCACAGACTACCAAAGCACCCACAGGGTAAACACCATAGAAAACCCTGATAGACTTTGCCCAATACAAAAAAAAAAAAAACTCATCCACTAAAGAAATGATAAAATTGAGCACTGTCCGTGATACTTTTTTTATTTGCACTAACATACAATTTTTCAGGACAAGCTTTCGGAGTGTTACCCCTTCTTCAAAGTCCAAGCAGTACTGATTCACAATTTTTTTTGGTAGAATGTTAAAACAAAACAAAAAAAATAAATCTCTGAGGGAAAGGAAAAAAAAAAAAGAAAAACAAACACATACAAATCAATGGTAATAAAGATAGCAGCAGAGTTAGTGAGATAAGAGATAAGACAGAGGGAGAGCTATAGACTTGAGGGGGGGGGGATGTTAGTCACAGAGGGGGGGTTATAAAACTTTAGTATAATGGGTAAGGAAACCAATATCTAAATTTAGGCCATTCGTTTTTGTGTCAAAAAGAATAATCATTCTCAGTTCAAACGTTTTCCTTTCCTGGATAGTTATGAAATTCCCTTTAAGAACTAAGACATTAAGGTCTTCTATAGTGTGGTCCGGTTGTGAGTAGTGATGTCCCACAGGTGTGCATAAACTTTCTTCCTTATGTTCTTTGATGGTATGTCTGTGCAAATTCATCCTCGCTTGCAACTTCTGTCCTGTTTCACCAACATAAGATCCTTTGCCACACCGTTTGCATTGGATGAGGTACACACAGGGCCGGACTGGCCTACCGGGATACCGGGAAATTTCCCGGCAGGCTGCCTGCCCTGGGCTGTTTTGGGCTGAGCTGTGGCTGCAGTGCAGAGATCCGCTCCCTCCTCCTCCTTCCCCTCCACTACGCACAATGTTACGCACAATCAGCGGGCATCTCCCGACTCCCGCTGTGTCTGTGTGCCTGGAAGCTCAGTGTTAAAACTTTTGCCGCGCTGCTGTGAGAAAAGTGACAGTCCCGCCCTCCTATACCAGGGCGCACCTGCAGCAGCGTGTACCGGAGGTGGAGAGGAAATGTCTGCTGCCGTGGATTGTGCGGGGGGCGCGGCCGCGGGGAGGGAACTATCGCATGCAGGACACTGACAGTTCCCTCCCGCCGACTCCTCCAGCCGCTGAGCCATTCGGCGGCTCAGAGCTCTGATGCTTAGGAGCTGGCCCGCCTCCTTCACTCACAATGGTCGGGACTCGTGAGGGGGTGTGGCCCCCGCCTGTTACTGGGAGGCGAACCGGCCTCAGTGATGATCGCACGGTCCCAAGTTCTGGCCAGAACATGGAGGTACAAAAAACAAGAAAAAGGCTGCTGTCTCTAAGTCCTCTGTTACTCAGTCCCCCTGCTGTCACCCAGCCCTCTGTCACCCAGCCCTCTGTCACCCAGCCCTCTGTCACCCAGCCCTCTGTCACCCAGTCCTCTGTCACCCAGCCCTCTGTCACCCAGCCCCCTGTCACCCAGCCCCCTGTCACCCAGCCCTCTGTCACCCAGCCCTCTGTCACCCAGTCCTCTGTCACCCAGCCCTCTGTCACCCAGTCCTCTGTCACCCAGTCCCCTGTCACCCAGCCCTCTGTCACCTAGCCCTCTGTCACCCAGTCCTCTGTCACCCAGTCCCCTGTCACCCAGCCCTCTGTCACCCAGCCCTCTGTCACCCAGTCCCCTGTCACCCAGCCCTCTGTCACCCAGTCCCCTGCTGTCACCAAGTTCCCTTGCTGTCACCAAGTTCCCTTGCTGTCACCCAGTCCCCTTCTGTCGCCAAATCCCCTGCTGTTGCCAAGTCCTGTGTCACCCAGTTCCCTGCTGTCGCCCAGTCCCCTGCTGTCGCCCAGTCCCCTGCTGTCGCCCAGCCCTCTGTCACCCTGCCCTCTGTCACCCAGTCCCCTGTCACCCAGTCCCCTGCTGTCACCAAGTCCTCTATCACCCAGTCCCCTGCTGTCGCCAAGTCCCCTGTCACCAAGTCCTCTGTCACCCAGTCCCCTTCTGTCGCCAAATCCCCTGCTGTTGCCAAGTCCTCTGTCGCCCAGTCCCCTGCTGTCACCCAGTCCCCTGCTGTCACCAAGTCCTCTACTGTCACCAAGTCTTTTGTCACCCAGTCCCCTGTCACCAAGTCCTCTGTCACCCAGTCCTTTGTCACCCAGTCCCCTGTTGTCGTCCAGTTGTCACCCAGTCCCCTGCTGTCGCCAAATCCCCTGCTGTTGCCAAGTCCTCTGTCGCCCAGTCCCCTGCTGTCACCCAGTCCCCTGCTGTCACCAAGTCCTCTACTGTCACCAAGTCTTTTGTCACCCAGTCCCCTGTCACCAAGTCCTCTGTCACCCAGTCCTTTGTCACCCAGTCCCCTGTTGTCGTCCAGTTGTCACCCAGTCCCCTGCTGTCGCCAAATTCTCTGTCACCCAATGCCCTGTTGTCACCACGTCCTCTGTCACCCAATGCCCTGTTGTCGCCAAGTCCTCTGTCACTCAGTCCCCTGCTGTCGCCAAGTCCTCTGTTACCCAGTCCCCTGCTGTCGCCAAGTCCTCTGTCACCCAGTCCCCTGCTGTCACCCAGTCCCCTGCTGTCACCCAGTCCTCTGCTGTCACCCAGTCCTCTGCTGTCAGCCAGTCCCCCTGCTGTCACCCAGTCCAAGTGACACCCTCAATCTGGTGACGGGATGTGTGGCAAGTGACACGATGATCTGGTGACGGGACTGTGGCAAGTGACACACTAAATCTGGTGGCAGGGGACGGATGGCAAGTGGCATGTTGAATCTGAGGTTCCACTGTATGTGTGTATACAGTATATTTATATATATCTCCCTAGCCCTATGTGCTTTCATATCTGTCTTATCTTTATATAATACGCTCTTTAAATTTTTTTAAAATGTATGATTTTCTCTTTTATGAACAAGAAAATAATGACGTTATGATGTTGGGCTGGTATATTAATGCTATGGGGCTGGTATGAAGTGTTTTCCAGGGCTGGTTTTTACTCCCAGTCCGGCCCTGGGTACACAACATTACTTGAGGTACAGTTGTAAGATCCCATGATTTTGAAGATCCCATTTGTGTGTGTGACACTTTTGGATGGATTGATCTAACTAATGGCCTAAAATTAGATATTGGTTTCCTTACCCATTATACTAAAGTTTTATGACCCCCCCCCCTTGTGACTAACACCCCCCATCCCCTCAAGTCTATAGCTCCCCTCTGTCTTATCTCACTAACTCTGCTGCTATCTTTATTACCATTGATTTGTATGTGTTTGTTTTTCTTTTTTTTCTGAGATTTTTTTTTATTTTTTTTTACATTCTACCAAAAAAATTGTGAATCAGTACTACTTGGACCTTGAAGAAGGGGTAACACCCCCGAAAGCTTGTCCTGAAAAATTGTATGTTAGTGCAAATAAAAAAAGTATCACGGACAGTACTCAATTTTATCTGTCATATATGCACTAATACGGCTACAATCACATCACTAAAGAAATGCAAAGGCTTTAGAAGCAAACCAGAAGACAGAAAACCAAAACAGAGCGGATGTCCTTCCTTAACCACTTGCCTACTGTGCACCTACACCCCCTTCCTGCCCAGACAAAATTTTAGCTTCCGGCACTGCGTCGCTTTAACTGACAATTGCGCGGTCGTGCAACGTGACTCCCAAACAAAATTGACGTCCTTTTTTCCCCACAAATAGAGCTTTCTTTTGGTGGTATTTAATCGCCCGTGCGGTTTTTATTTTTTGCGCTATAAACAAAACAAAAGCGACAATTTTGAAAAAAGACACAAAATTTTTTGCTTTTTGCTATAATAAATATCCCATTTAAAAAATAAAAAAAACATTTTTTATCTCAGTTTAGGCCGATACGTATTCTTCTACATATTTTTGGTAAAAAAATGTAAAGAATAAAATCACAATAAGCGTATAGTGACTGGTTTGCGCAAAAGTTATATTGCCTACAAAATACGGGACATAATTATGATTTTTTTAAATTAATTTTTTTACTAGGAATGGCAGCGATCTGCGATTTTTTTTTTTCGGGACTGGGACATTATAGCGGACACATCGGACACTTTTGACACATTTTTGGGACCATTTACATTTATACAGTAAACAATGCTATAAATATGCATTGATAACTGTATAAATGTAACTGGCAGGGAAGGGGTTAACCACTAGGGGGCGGGGAAGGGGTTAAATGTTTCTTCTAGTTTGTGTTCTAACTGTGGGGGGAGGGGGGTGACTGGGGGAGGTGACCGATTGTGTCCCTATGTACAAGGGACACAATCGGTCTCCTCTCTCCCTGACGGGGAGGTGGAGCTCTGTGTTTACACACAGAGCTCCACGTCCCAGCTCAGTTACTCAGCAATTGCGTGTGCCCGGAGGCCATCGCGGCACAGGGTGATGCGATGGGTGCGCGCGCGCCCCTAGCAGCTTTCTATGACTGCACGTCATATGACGTGCAGTCAGGACAATGGAGTTACCCGCCCGCCGTCATTTGACGGTGGGCGGGTAACAAGTGGTTAAACAAAACGGCATCTGTTTCAAGTGTTCCGGATCTACATATCACATTGCCAAAGACTGCAAAATACCAGTAGAATTTACAGAATGTGGCAGTGAGAGACATATTGCAGCTTTACACCCAGGCCTTGCTCCTGCCCCACTAGAGACTGTAGAACCCAGGAAAGATCAGGGCAGGGAGCCACAAGAGACCCCACGCTCCTCAGTAATGTCTAATTGCACTGAAGTATGTGGACAAGACAAGAGTGCACAAACATGCTGTAAAATCTGTTTAGTGACTGTGTATCCCACTGGCAAGAGAGAAAGGGCAGTGAAAATGTATGCAGTGCTAGATGAACAGAGCAACAGATCCCTTGCACAGTCAGGTTTCTTTGATATATTTAACCTTAAAGTGGATGTAAACCCCCCCCCCCCCCAAAAAAAACCTGACAGGTTATTTACATATCTCGTGCACATTCCTGGATGTTTATCATTATATAAGGTGATGAACAGTGAAATCCACCCCTCCCCCCACATAACACATCCTGGTCACTTGTCTATGAACTGTGACCTCATATTATGACAACATCCAGGAGAGATATGTAAATAACCTGTCGCTCGAAGCAAGGGGGCGGTAAGGACTTTTTAAATTAGACAGGTTTTTATCTGGAAGTCTGTTTTATTTCACTGAACAATAAAAGAGGATTGCTCAGAGCTGGATTAACTCTGTGAGGCAAGACTGGGCACAGATGATAGGAAATCGTATACTCTACATTGTGACAGCAAAAAAAAAAATTGGTTTTACATCCACTTTAAGAACATGTGCAGGGACAAGTGAAACCACAGGGAGAAGAGCTACTGACTTTACCATTGAATCCTTCAATAAGAAAGTGCAGTTCCCACTTCCTACCTTAATAGAGTGTGGCATGATACCTGACGACAGAACTGAGATTCCCTCTCCAGAAGTAACTCATCACCACCCTCACCTTCGCTCAATTGCTCACCTTATCCCAGCTGTTGCACCAGATGTTTCCATCCTCCTACTTCTTGGGAGAGACATCCTTCAGGTACACAAGGTGCGCCAGCAAATCAATGGACCTTATAATGCCCCCTATGCACAGAGACTGGACCTGGGGTGGGTCATTGTAGGAGAAGTTTGCCTGGGGACAGTGCATGAGCCTGACAACATTAGCACTCTGAAGACGTCTGTATTAATAAATGGACGCACATCCCTTCTCAGTCCCTGTCACAACAGCTTTGTTGTCAAGGAAAGCTTTGGCAGGTCAACACAACACTGTGACTCTTCCACACTATATGGTAAAGAAGAAGTCAATTCCAACATTGAAACAGACAATCTAGAAAATACAGTATTCCAGAAAACTAAAGATGATGATAAACAGGCCCTCTCTATAGAGGATCAGACCTTCTTGCAGATTATGGATAGAGAGGCTTACCAAGATGACAATCACAGTTGGGTGGCCCCTCTCCCCTTTCGCACACCCAGATGTGTTTTGCCTAGTAACAGGGAGCAAGCCATGAAGCTTTTGCATTCACTCAGCAAAACACTGCAGAGAAAGCCAGAAGTGAACAGTGATTTCATTGAATTCATTAAAGGGATGCTAGACAATGATCACACTGAAGTTGCAGGACCACTTGAGACAGACAAGGAACACTGGTATCTACCAATGTTTGGTGTTTACCAACCACACTGTGAGCAGATAGACACTGCTAGTGTTTATCCACTCATAGAGCCCGAAGCTGACCCTGAAATCAGATCAGAAATGACGAGTTTCAGTACCAAAGTTTCTAAAACCACACTTCACTCACATAGCTTTGATAGATTTTCTTGCTGGAAGATATTAGTTAATACCCTAGCCAGACTCATCCATGTCGCTAAAATCTTCCGCAGAGAAACCAATAGCGATTTGGTCAGAAAGTGGGAAGGTTTCCATGAACAGGTCAATCTAGTAGAACTTGCTCAGGCAAAGTCTGTTATAATTCCCTCTGTACAAAACAAACATTTCCAGAAGGAAATTTACTGCATCAAAAAACAAAAGACATTCCCAAAACAAAGCCGTCTTAGGAGATTTAGCCTCTTTTTAGACAAGAATGGGTTGTTGAGAGTAGGTGGACGTTTGTCTCTTGCCGAACTTTCAGATGAAGAGAAACAGCCTGTCATTATACCTTGTAATCACCACATTGCGACGCTGCTTGTTAGGTACTATGATGAACAAGTAGTTCACCAAGGGCGACACATTACAGAAGGTGCAATTAGATCCGCAGGTTTCTGGATTCTTGGTGGCAAACGCTTGGTATCCGCTGTTATACACAAATGTGTCATGTGTCGCAAACTGCGAGGAAGGTTACAAACTCAAAAGATGGCAGAGCTACCAGAGGACAGAGTAATTGCTCAACCACCTTTTACCAATGTGGGCTTAGATGTATTTGGTCCGTGGTCTGTTTTAACCCGTCGCACTAGAGGAGGCAGCGCGAACAGTAAACAATGGGCAGTCCTTTTCACTTGTTTGTCCACCCGAGCTGTGCACATAGAGCTACTTGAAGCCATGTCAACGTCAAGCTTTATTAATGCCTTGAGGAGATTCTTTTCAATTTGTGGCCCAGCAAAACTGCTCCGTTCTGACAGAGGAACAAACTTTGTGGGAGCCTGCAAAGAGCTTAATATTTGTGACAGCGAATCACAATTGTCTCCAAGACAGAGGATGTACATGGGTCTTTAAACCTCCACACTCCTCACACATGGGTGGTGTCTGGGAGAGATTTGTGGGTATTGCCAGGCAAATCTTGAATGCTATGTTGCCACAAGCCAAACCTGCCCACTTGACCCATGAGACTTTAAGCACCTTTATGGCAGAGGTTGCTGCTATTATGAATGCCAGGCCTATAGTTCCTGTGTCCTCAGACCCAGATACACCTATGGTCCTTACCCCAGCAATGTTGTTGACTCAAAAGGTGAACTCTTTGTCTGCTCCATCTGGAACCATAAGTACAACACAAGTTCATGCGAAACAGTGGAAGCAAGTACAATGCTTGTCAGACACCTTTTGGAAAAGATGGAAGAGAGAGTATCTGTCAAACCTGCAACGCCGTAGGAAATGGACTGAGGATCACCCAAATGTAAAAGTGGGTGATGTTTTTCTGTTGAAGGACAGCCGAGAGGGCAGGAACCAGTGGCCCGTATGACTTGTTGTCAATGCTCTACCAAGCAGGGATGGCAAGGTTAGAAAGGTGGAGGTCAAGATTGTAAAACATGAGACTGCCAGAATTTATCTCAGACCTATAACTGACATTATAGTTTTGACCTCAGACTAGCTAGGATTCCATTTTCCTGTTTATATGTTTTTTCTGCATAGCAGTAGTTATTTAGGTAGTGGCATAATAATTTATGCCAGACAGGGAGTGTTCTGCCCATATTGTTCATAGCAAATATGTGTAATGTTAGTTTGACGTCGCTGCCAACTAGTGGCCAGAGTTAGTTATCGTTTTGCCAGAGCTTACAGGAAGTTGTAAAGTTAGAAGCAGCAACCTTTAACCTGGAACTGTATTTCCTCCATTTCATGCCTGCTCCTGGATCTGGGCAGACTCGTGCTGAGAGGCTCTCAATACAGTCCCGGACTAGGGTTGCCACCTCATCCCTTTAATCTAGGACACATATGAATTACACAGGTTCTGAGGCTGATTTAATGCAGATGAGGCATCTAGTGAGTTTAATTATCACCTTAATCAGCCACAGAATCTGTGTAATTCATATGTGTCCTGGATTAAAGGGATGAGGTGGGAACCCTGTCCCGGACTAGTGATGGAATTGTCTCTAAGTACTCTTACTGATGGACCGAGGCTTTTGTGTAATGTTTCATGTACTGACACATATGTTTTGTTTATGCTTATGTTGTAGTTTTACAAAGTTATTCAGAAAAAAGAATACATACAGATCTGATGTCTCACGTTTCTTGACTTCTGAATTATTGTTAACCTGTCTGACTAGTGTTATACAACAGTTCAATAACGCAAAGCAGAACATGATTATTTAAAGCGGAGGTTCATCCATGTGATCCAGCATACTGGCGTCCCACTTACTGTCTAATCTTGAATTTTGATTTATCTCCCCCTCGGTGGATGGCGCCTGTATATCTCGTCACGGCTTCCGAAAATACCCGATTTAGGACTCGGGTATTTCCGGCGCAATACGGCGCCTGCGCACAGACCTAGGAGCTGACTGCGCAGGCGTCGTATTTCTCCAAGTCGCCCTCCGAAAAAAGCCGAAATAGGACTCGGAGAAATACGGCGCCTGCGCAGTCAGCTCCTAGGTCTATGCGCAGGCGCCGTATTGCGCCGGAAATACCCGAGTCCTAAATCGGGTATTTTCGTAAGCCGTGACGGGATATACAGGCGCCATCCACTGCGAGAGAGATAAATCAAAATTCAAGATTAGAGAGTAAGTGGGGCATTTAAAAAGAAAAAACAGCATTCCGGCGCTGACGCCAGTATGCTGGATCACATGGGAAATAGTATATTTAGGGTGAACCTCCTCTTTAAGGAGTATAATCACTCACAAGCTTATAGCACTCTATGGTAGTAGTTTGCTTAACCACATTTTTCCTATATATTTATTTTGTGCTAGTTTTGAATTTATTTTGCACTGTATTCACTATATAATTACCTACGAAATTGTCAAGGATTTATGTATATTTCCCCTTCAGGGATCTATGGTAATTTGTAGGATTTCAAAAAATCACGGGTTTACAGCACTGCATTGGAGGGATTTTTACACCTAGACGGTCTAACAGCAGCCTGTATTACATACACTGTTCACTTTTTACGCACAGTTCACGGTAACAGTATGAGCAGTGAGGTACCTCACTGAGGATTTGTGTCTGACTATCTAGATCCCATCTAGCACTTTTCATCATATAGCCATATACAGAGAGACCTGACAGATCACTCTTCGGTCTACAGGTAGCGCCATTAACTCCAACACCTTTGTTTTTTTTTATATCTACAGAGCCCTCCTCAGGGGAGCTCATTAGGGGAGGCTGCAACGCAACCTAATACTTATCCTAAGGCCTTGTACACACGACGGGAAATATCCGCTGTAAACGGTCCCCGGACCGTTTACAGCGTATATTTGCGCCGGGATGTTTTGATCCGATGGCTGTACACACCATCGGATCAAATTCCCCGCCGGCGAACAGCGCGGTGACGCGGCGGTGACGTTGACGCCGCCACGTGACCGCCACGTCACCGCACCAGGAAGTAAACACTTCCGCGCGCATGCGTCGGATCCATTCACAGGATACGACGCATGTGCGGCAAGATATGTCCGCTGGTTTGCCGTACTAACCAGCGGACATATCTGCCAGCCAGCTATCCGGCGGAAATATTTCAAAGCATGCTTTGGAATTTTTCCGCCGGATGAATCCGGCAAAAAGCGTCCGTTTGCCCCTACACACGAGGGGATTTTTCCGCTGAAATGGTCCGTCGGACCATCTTCAGCGGATTTATTCCCTCGTGTGTACAAGGCCTAAGAGTGCAATTGTTAAAACTCTACCAATGTCTTTCCTTGGGGACACACAGGTCGATCTAACTAGTGTCCCCATTAAGCAAATTGCACTCTAGCACTTTGCTGTGTACACCCCAAACCATTAGATAGTTTGGGTTTTAGTAAAGGCAAATCCACTCTGCAGTACAAGTGTAGTCGCTGAAAATCTGAGGGGAAGCACTGGTGATTTAATCATCCAATCCAGGGCTGGTGCAAGGATTTTTGACACCACAGGTCAGGGGTGGCAAACACAAGGCCGCGGGCCGAATCCGGCCCGCCAGGCCTTGCCATGTGGCCCGCGCAGCAGGTGCAACGTATTGTCATCCGCTGCGCGGTCCGTCACACCACGCGATCAGCGGAGCGCTCCGAAGCTTCGGCCATAGGAAAGTCCCCGGCTTCGACCTGGCTCCAGAACGGCGTCCATCTTGGTACACCCGGCGGCGGCTGGAAGTGACGTTTCGCCGCCGCCATCTCCGCCCTCCCGTACCTCACTATTGGTCAATTAGCTTGATAAAGGCGGGTCCGTTCCCAGGTGTGGGCGCAGGGAGTGGGCGAGTCTATCCTAAGTGTGTGTGTTACGGAAGGGGTGTGGTCACAAACTTCCATCCAATCTAGGAGGTTTCCTGAGCCGCTCGTGTCAGTAAGCCTGTCTCTATGTAGGCGTATCCCATAGTGGGTGGGATCACATCACACAACGTGGTTAATATATCCAGAGGGCAGGCGATGGCGATGAGGACGGTGTACGAGTTCACGGGGAGGCTCCTATCCGGGGAGTCAGTGGGGTTGGATCGGTACCAGGGGAAGATCCTTCTCATTGAGAATGTGGCGTCACTCTGAGGGACAACCGAGAGGGATTACCGCCAACTCAACCAGCTGCAGAGCGACTTCCGAGACCGGCTCTAGGTCTTCGGCTTCCCCTGCAACCAGTCGGGCACCAGGTGAGCCAGAGGACGGAGATGACAGGGAGGGGGCTGTTACCTGGGGGGGTCACATGGTGTTTTGGAAATGAGGGGGGGCTGTTACCTGGTGGGGGTTCGCATGGTGTTTTGGGAATGAGGGGGGCTGTTACTTGGTAGGGGTCACATGGTGTTTTGGGAATGAGGGGGGGGCTGTTACCTGGGGGGTCACATGGTGTTTTGGGAATGAGGGGGGGCTGTTTCCTGGGGGGGTCACATGGTGTTTTGGGAATGAGGGGGGGCTGTTACCTGGGGGGTCACATGGTGTTTTGGGAATGAGGGGGGGCTGTTTCCTGGGGGGTCACATGGTGTTTTGGGAATGAGGGGGGGGCTGTTACCTGGTGGGGGTCACATGGTGTTTTGGGAACGAGGGGCATGAGGAGAAAGTATCTAAGATCTGCACCTGCGGGTAGGAAAGACATCATCACCCGGGGAGCATGGCTGTCTGTACTGAGCAGAGGAGGGGGACACCAGAGAGGAGAGGAAGGGGACCAGTGTCACTGGGGTCCACCTCCTCTCCTCTCTGGTGTCACTGGGGTCCTTCTTCTCTCCTCTCTGGTGTTACTGGGGTCCCCCTTCTCTCCTCTTTGGTGTCACCGGGGTCCCCCTTCTCTCCTCTCTGGTGTCACTGGGGTCCCCCTTCTCTCCTCTTTGGTGTCACTGGGGTCCCCCTCCTCTCCTCTCTGGTGTTGTCGTAGACAATTTGATTTCCTGACTCAATTTCTCAGGGTGAACCCCTCATGCCGTCTGACCCAAATTAAATGATAAGATGAAATGTGCAACCCAGACAAAGAATCTTACATCTCACCTCTCCAGCATCCAACCAACAGAGAGAGCCTGGGGCCCTCCCAGTCCTTTTATTTGCAAAATGACATCACAAGTTCACAGGAAAAACATTTCATTGGTCAGCCCATACATTTTACACTTATTCAGTCTCTTATTTCACGCCCCCTGCATTCGACATGGAATTCTCATTGGCCAGTTCATACAGGCAAAGGTTTCCCTCTTACAACTCCATCCCAGGGAAAGCTGCACACACCCTTCTTGTCATGTGGCATAAAGTCCCCTTGTGTCTTTTATTCAGACTCATTCGCCATTTTACATAGAATTCCTTTGGTGGGGGTGAAGAGAAGGGGGAAGTGAACGTTGAAGTCCATATCTGCCTTCTCTCCAAGAAAAGGCTTGGAATGTGAAACTGAAGCAAAGTGGGAAATGGCAGTAGAAGGGAGGGGTGATGGAGTGCAGCTGCTTTTGTTTTTGATAAAAGTCATTTTGTACTCCAATTTAAATGGTAACTTCTGAAACTTAATTTCATATTTTCAAACTTTAAAACAATCTTATCAAGGAACATATACACTTCATTTCAAATGGTAACTTTTACAAGGCAATATCTAAGTGGCTCTTATTCATAACACAAAAATATTAATTTTTCCATATTCCCATCCATCACAGTGTCACTGGGGTCCCCCTCCTCTCTGGTGTCACTGGGGTCCCCCTCCTCTCCTCACTGGGGTCCTCCTACTCTCCTCTCTGGTGTCACTGGGATCCCCCTCCTCTCCTCTCTGGTGTTACTGGGGTCCCCCTCCTCTCCTCTCTGGTGTTACTGAGGAAATGAGGGGGACCCAGTGACACCAGAGAGGAGAGGAGGGTGACACCGGAGAGGACGGGGAACCCAGTGACACCAGAGAGGAGAGGAGGGTGACACAAAAGAAGAGAGGAGGGGGACCCCAGTGACACCAGAGAGGAGGGGGGACACTAGTGACACCAGAGAGGAGAGGGGACACCAGTGACACCAGAGAGGAGCAAGCAGCGCACTCCTGAACACTGCGCTCCCTATTCAGCGCAAGAAAACTGGAGTGCACATACAACCGGCCCTTTGAGGGCAACCAAACTGCTGATATGGCCCCCGATGAATTTGAGTTTGCCACCCCTGCCCTAGGTGAAACCTAATTTTTCCGCTGCCCTTGGCTCCACCCCCTTTGCCCTGCCCATGTATACCCCACCTATTTAATGAAGCACCCATGTCTCACCAGTGCCCATCAATGCAGTCTCACCAGCGCCCATCAAATGCAGCCTCACCTGTACTCATCAATGAACGGTGGCTGCCTGCTGATGCTGAGACTTAGTTGCTTGCTGCAGACAGAAGAGAGTAGGAACACCAGGGGCGGGTGCCCAAGGCAGCAGTGCGCCCTAGGTGGCTGCCTAGTGGTAGCTCTGGCCCTGGTAGTTGTATATGCTCTAATATGATTTTTTTTTTAATTGCTGTATTTGTTTTCCATTTAAGTGGAGTTACCTATAAAGCGCAATTAAATTTACAAATATAGACATATGGTTAAATGGATATTGCAATGACAACATCTAGTTGTGCCGTGTTATCAAAGTAGTCCAAAAGGCACTGGAATAAGACCCAGTACACTTAAAAATCAGCACTCCCAGATTATACAGAGCTATCTAGGCAGGGCCGGACTTACCATTTTTTTTTTTTTTTTTTTTTAATTAAAGGGCTCAGAGGTCCCCAGGGCCCCATGTGGCAACCCCCCTTTTTTTTAAATGTTTATTTTTTTTTTGTTTATATTTTCTTATTTTTTATTAAAAGGCCCAGAGGTCCCCAGGGCCCTTGGATGGCAACCTCCCTTTTTTATGCATTTTTTATAAATGTTTATTATTATTTTTTTTTTCTAGGGGTCTGGAGGCCCCCAGGGGCCCGGAGGCCCCCAAGACCCCCGGACAGCAACCCCCACTTTTTTTATTTATTTTTTTATTAAAAAAATGTTTTTTATATATTTATTATTATTATTATTATTATTATTAAAGGGCCCAGAGGTCTCCAGGGCCCCCAGATGGCAACCCCCCTTTTTTTTTTTATAAAAAAATTTAAATTTTCTTTATTTTTTTATAAATGTTTATTTATTTTATTTTATTTTTTTTATTTTTTTATTAAAGGGCCCAGAGGTTTATTTTTTCTTTTTATTAAAGGGCCCAGAGATCCCCAGGGCCCCGGGTGGCTATGCCCATTTTTAATATATATAATATATATTTTTTTCCTTTATTTCTTCTTTTTTTTTGTAAAGGCCCCCCCCCTGCGTCTCAATTTGTGGCAGCCCCCCCGCTTCTCAATTTCAGGCGGCAGCACCCCTCCCCCCCCCCCCGGTTGTCTGCTCCAGGGGGCCCATGCCTTTAAGCTGTGTAAGGGGCCCCAAAATTCCTGATGGCGGCCCTGCGCATACCTCCCAACACGCACGGATTCTGCGGGACTTTCCGCTTCTTCCCACAGTCCCGCGAAAGGGTTAATTTTCCCGCACTGCAAAAGGAGGCAGCACGGAAGCAGGAGGAACCGGAGCGGTGTGGAGGACTGTGGCTGCTGAAGGGAAGAAAGCTGACAGCCCAGGGCTAATGAGAGGTGAGAGGCACTCCCCCCCCCCCCCGCTCAACAACTGGAGCGGTGTAGGGATGTCTGCTGAAGGTGAAGGGAACAGAGCCGCCACATTCCGTGCACAGCAGATGAGAGTCACCCCCCCCCCCCCGCTCAACAACTTTAATGCCCCCCGCTTAACAACTCCAATTGGCCCCCCCCGCTCAACAACTATGATCCCCCCCTCGCTCCAGGGGGCCCCTTCAACACTCAAGCCCAGGGGCCCCCACCACCCTAAGTCCTGCCCTGTATCTAGGTAGCAAATTATAAGGTAGTCCAAAGAACTTGAAAAGACAAGCGCTGGTTCATATAGGATCAGAGGTACACCTCAGGTTTAGGAAGTGGGCCTGAGAGTAAGGAAAAAGGTCACACCGCTCCTCATGGGACAGAGCCATCGCAGCAAGGGTGTATCCTGGGCGCTAGACTACAAGTGAATAACACACGTAGATAATGTTAGGCAAATACCAAATTAAATAGCAATATAAATTGAAATACTACTAAAATAATATATATTTTTTTTAACAATGCTACATCCATAGCAATGGTGTGTTAAAGTCCCAATATAAGTGACAGTGAAATAAGTGATCCACTCTTCATTAGCCTGTGGCGGCGGTACCTGGTCACGTGACGTGCTCTCCGACCTGTGGAGCTAGCAGCTGGGAACCTCCACGCTTGTTACGGAGGTAGCAACGGATTCGGACGCCCTCAATACTAACCGCATACTCAGCGGTGACGTGTCTGCAGCCCCAGTGGTGGGAGACACATTTGAAGTAAGAGGCCATTTGGCTACTTTGTGTGTTAATTTTTAATAAAAATCAGTATTACACTATTGGATTTTCCTTCGGTTTTTATATATTCTATCTATCCTGCCTGGAACGCCGAGAACAAGGTTATAAGAATATTATCCTGTCAGCATGTGTGCAGGCACTATCCTGCTAACGCTCTATTTGACTATCTTTTTTGTTAAAGTAGTCAAATATTTCCGGTAAGCGCATCCATTTTCCTGAGCACAGTTTTTGGGTGGAAGAAGAATCTCAGTGTGGTGGTGGCATTTTTCACTTAAATCAGGAGTACGGCGGTTAATGAAGAGTGGATCACTTATTTCACTGTCACTTATATTGGGACTTTAATACACCATTGCTATGAATGTAGCATTGTTAATATTTTTTATATTGTTTTAGTAGTATTTCAATTTATATTGCTATTTAATTTGGTATTTGCCTAACTATAGGAGATACATCATCTACGTGTGTTATTCACTTGTAGTCTAGCGCCCTCTATACACACCTTTATTGATTGCAATCACTTATTGCCTTTGATGTGTAGCTTTTTTATATATTTGTTTAATATTTTTTTGGCGCTGATCAATCTCATTCACATCCAAGGGTGTATCCTACCTTCTGATCCTATGTGAACCAGCACTTGTCTTTTCTTTTTTTTTTTTAACAATAGATTTTTATTGAAAGTATTTACTTAACAGTACGGAATAAAATTGTCACATTAATCGTTAGTAACAGAACAAGTTACCTTGGTTCATAAGATTGTTCTTATAAGAATACAGTACT
Source organism: Rana kukunoris (assembly GCA_029574335.1). Lineage (NCBI taxonomy): Eukaryota > Metazoa > Chordata > Amphibia > Anura > Ranidae > Rana > Rana kukunoris. The sequence goes on along the minus strand of CM056054.1, from coordinate 9,090,511 downwards.
TGGTAGCCTGTACCATCCCACCCCTACCGGGTTCAGTCTGTAGGCATGGCTAGGCCTCCAATTGAGTTAACTATTTGTATATAGAAAATCATAAAGAAACAGAAAATGTATACACATATATACATATATATATATATATACACGTACACATACATACAGAAATTAAATGAACTTAACAAAACTTGCTACACAGATCAATGAAGTAGGTCCAGGATAATACATTACAACTGGGGTAAGTATATATCTGACTTATTTCACAGCACTTGTCTTTTCAAGTTCTTTGGACTACCTTATAATTCGCTACCTAGATAGCTCTGTATAATCTGGGAGTAATTCTTGGATCCTCGTCTGGAGCATCTATGGACGGGGGTTGGCAGGTTTTTACTTCTCTCCTGCTTTCCATTATCATCATCAGCTGCTGCGATTTGCCTTTTTAGTTGTATGTGACAGGTGGATTCCCTTGCTATGATTGGCTCTGCATGTCTAAAAATAACCCCTAATGCTGGGTTCACACTTGTTCCGACATCGCTCCTACATTGGGAGCTCATGTAGCATGACGTGTGAAAATCAATGTTTCCCTATGAGAGCTGTCTTAACTGGTCCTACACAAGTCGGTCCGACTTTGAAAATGCTCCCTATACTACTTTCGTCCTACATTGATCCTACTTCAGCCCATTGAATATCATTGAAGATTGTTTTGATTGGTCAAAGAACAAGTCAGTCTATCACAAAGTAGGACCAAAGTAGTATCCTGTTCATGAAAGTAGGATGGATGTAGGACCAATGTAGGATCAATGTAGGATCAATGTAGGATCAATGTAGGACAGATGTCGCAGAGCAAAGTAGGATGAAAGTCGTGTAGTATAGTGTGAACCCAGCCTGAGGCTGGGTTCACACTTGTTCCGACAACGCTCCTACATTGGGAGCTCATGTAGCATGACGTGTGAAAATCAATGTTTCCCTATGAGAGCCGTCTTAACTGGTCCTACACAAGTCGGTCCGACTTTGAAACTACTCCCTGTACTACTTTGGTCCTACATTGATCCTACTTCAGCCCATTGAATATCATTGAAGTAGGACCAAAGTAGGAGCCTTGTGCTAACCATCCGACTTTTCCCATCTGACATGTGATTACAGCAGCAGTAAAAGAAATTTATCTCACTCTGGGATTGTTTTGATTGGTCAAAGAACAAGTCAGTCTATCACAAAGTAGGACCAAAGTAGTATCCTGTTCATGAAAGTAGGATGGATGTAGGACCAATGTAGGGCAGATGTTGCAGAGCAAAGTAGGATGAAAGTCGGGTAGTGTAGTGTGAACCCAGCCTAAAAGGAATTTATCTCACTCTGGGATTGTTTTGATTGGTCAAAAACAAGTCAGACTATCACAAAGTCGGTTCAAAGTAGTATCCTGTTCATGAAAGTGGATGGATGTAGGACCAATGTAGGATGAATGTAGGATGAATGTAGGACAGATGTCGCAGAGCAAAGTAGGATGAAAGTTGTACTGCTGTCGTGTAGTATAGTGTGAACCCAGCCTGAAGAAGGGCTCGTTTGCCAGAAACGTCGGGTTCAGCTGTGAGAGCTTTCTACCCAGGCATCCTTTTCCATCTATTCGGCTGGGTTCACACTACACGACTTTCATCCTACTTTGCTCTGCGACATTTGTCCTACATTGATCCTACATTGATCCTACATTGATCCTACATTGGTCCTACATCCATCCTACTTTCATGAACAGGATACTACTTTGGTCCTACTTTGTGATAGACTGACTTGTTCTTTGACCAATCAAAACAATCCCAGAGTGAGATAAATTCTTTTTACTGCTGCTGTAATCACATGTCAGATGGTAAAAGTCGGATGGTTAGAACAAGGCTCCTACTTTGGTCCTACTTCAATGATATTCAATGGGCTGAAGTAGGATCAATGTAGTACAGGGAGTAGTTTCAAAGTCGGACTGACTTGTGTAGGACCAGTTAAGACGGCTCTCATAGGGAAACATTGATTTTCACACGTCATGCTACATGAGCTCCCAATGTAGGAGCGATGTCGGAACAAGTGTGAACCCAGCCTTCATCTTATAGATTTGTAATAATTCACCTGTCTGTTATCAACCAAACATTTTAATCTTTATACTGTATGTGTATCAATAAATTTAAATATATTTTTCTACTTTAATCTCATTGGTTTTCTCAGTCACTTTTAAAGTCCCATCCTTCAAGGGGGTTGTTCTTTTCTATGGTCCAATTTAAAGGTAAAAATAAGCTGACAAATTATTTTGTAATTTTTTCCGTATTAGGGCTATTTGACAGTCACTTACTGCACTGGAGACTCAATTGTAAGGATGAGAATAACTTTACAATATGATTGAAATTCCCTCTTGTCATGAGAACAAGTGTTCCCTCTTAAGATTTCCCCCCATTCCTTCTTTTACACATTTGTACTAAACTATGATTTATTACATTAATACAAATCGGTAGTAAACAAAAGACCCCCCCCCAAATTCCTGTCCTGGTGGCAAAAGAGTTTTTGAATTCCCCCTCACTTTTATGTCGAATGTTGAATTTGGTGATCAGGATAAAGAATAGAGAGGGTGAATTTCCCCTATGGGAACATAGACAACAATAATGACCTTGCAGTGTTCCAACCCCTGAACACCTTTAAAAAAAAGGTTTTGCCTATAGTTATACTCTAAGGGCCAGATTCAGAAAAGGAATTACGCTGGTGTATCTACGACGATTCGCGAGCGTTTTTGCGCCGCCTCGTCGTCGTTTACGTCGTTTCCGTAAGCGTAAACTTACCCCTGCTATATGAGGGGTAAGTTTACGAAGATCCGTCGTACGCCATGTTAAGTATGGGGTCGGGTCACCGTCGTCTTTTTCCGTCGTTTACGTTGTTTTACTAAGTCGTTCGCCAATAGGTATTTGCGTATATGACGCTCACGTCGGATAAACAACGTTTTCCGACGTGAGTTGGAGCATGCGCACTGGGCTATTTTTACGGCCGGCGCATGCACAGTTAGATCGGCGCGGGGGTGCGCTTAATTTAAATACAAGCTGCCCCCTTTGAATTACGCGGGGATACGCCGGGCCATTTACACTACGCCGCCGCAAATTACGGAGCAAGTGCTTTGTGAATACGGCACTTGCTCCAGTAATTTGCGGTGGTGTAGTGTAAATGGCTTACGCTATGCCGCCGCCGATTCTTTCTGAATCTGGGCCTAAGTACTCCAATTTGATCCTTATATAAACATTACCTATGTTTTGGCTGCCACAAACCAACAAAGGCTTCAGGGAAAGCAATATACATTTATTGCTAGCATTATTTCCATCTACATTGTTCACATCATAAGGAAAATGCAATACAGATAGAAGATTTGGATTTGGAATTGGCCTTCTCTTACGCTGGTGCTGGTTTGGTATGTCATACAGTAGGTATTTGAATTTACAATCTACTAATGATGACAAATGCAAATGTAAGGTAAGATATCATCCTTTCATGTCCATGTACAAGGCTGCATTGTTTTCTTATTAGTGACTAGATACAGGTAAGCCTTTATGTCCTCTATATATTTCACAATGTATGTGTAGCACTACCCCCGGAGGAGCTGATGGTTTGTTTTGGGCGGCATGTTACCTTGTGGCTCATCCGCCGTCCAGGTGCAACAATAGGGAAACAGTCCTGTTCCCAACAATGATTTGTATTCTTCGCCACTCTAGCCAGAGTGGGTATAGCGTATCCGGACAGGCCTACTCTCACTGACCTGGCAGCCAGGGTATCGCTCAAACTCTCTGCCACAGACCCTCCTGGAATGGACTCAGGGAAAAGCCTCTGCCACAGGCCCTCCCTGTGTTTGTGATTACGGAGATGATCCTCCTTGGTAGAATTGCGTCTGGATCTCCTTCAGATAGTTTTCAGGTACCGACTGACAGATGACCAGCCTCTCAGTGTCCAGCTACATTGATCCACAGTGGTTTGTCGAGACCCTATTGGTTCGCCAGCCTCTCATTGGCTCTCCTCAGATGGATTTCCCACCGAACAGCTATCTCGCTTGGGATCTTTAGGATTGGGAACCCAGTCGACTACTGGGCTTCCTGCCACAGCTTAATTGTTCCGGACCAACATGGTCCCTGAACCAGGAACACAGCGTGGAACACGCACCCCGGCCTGAAAGGCCATTACGCCAGGGCGCCATGATGCAGTCACCCTGAAGGTGGGTGCTGCACTCCGAAGAAGAACCTAGACCAATGGCGTCTGCCCCATAAATACACTCCCCCAGCATGCACAGCGAGGCTGAACCATCCTGATAGGCTGCTGGGGAAAAGCACCCAAACCTCGACTCCACTGCTGCCACCCATCGCCCTGGGGTAGGAACTACACCCCAGTAACAATAGACAGCCCACAGCACAGCCAAGCTGAGACAGAGACCAGTTTTGAACATAATAATTGGATCAGAGTCGGTTAACCCTCTGATCCCTCTCTAAATTTAGCTAGCACCGATACTTTTTAAGTAATCAGGCGCTACACATGTGTAGCGTGTCTCCGGAGTAAATAACTGTAACCCTGATTCATTGGTACAATCAAATTAGCATATAAGGTAGTTGATGGTAGTAATGAAATACAAAAGTAAAGGGGCATCTATTAGCTCTATGTGTTTCGTGGCGACTGCCACTCTTCAGGAGCAGGTATGACGTAGATGTCTATAGATATTAAAATATACATTTTATTTATGGAAAGATTGTATGGTAGGCCTTTCTATAGGGAGAGGATGGGAAAAAACGATTTCCCAGAACTACTTACAGGTATACCTATGAATCTGGGCACAGTCGTGGAGGGCTGGAGGCCGACCGGATGAACATCACCCCCGGGAGCTGAGGTGGACTAACCCCCGATTGAACACCAATGGAAATCCAGTGGGAGACAATAGTCCCCGGGGATGAGCCCCCATAAATTTGAAGATTGATATGATCCACTTAAATGTAACCATCTATAAAAAAAAATGATTAAATTTACGAGGATCATATCAATCTTGCTTTGCCTTCTTCTGGATTAATTAGTGTTGAAGGTTTGCATTAGATTTATTTATTTTTCGATTGGTTGAACTTGATGGACATGTGTCTTTTTGTAACTAAAGAAGGAATACCAGAAAATGCATGATAATGGGGCAGAATCATTGCTCAGCAACCCCCAGAAGTCACTTTTCTGTAGGCCTAGGGACTAGGAAGTACCTCAGGTGTGTTGGGATGCTAATCTGAACCCACCTGAAATATCACTGCAGACGTCAGACATAAGTGGCCAAGGCATTCCAGTAGTGTATTTAGGTTTTGTGCTGCCCTAGGCCTTGCTAAACTTGTGCACCCCCTAATTTAAATATGACCCACCACTTCCTGTTTAGGACCCGCCCTGAAATTTTAGAGTGAGGACAATTTTAGAGTGAGGACACTAGTTCTGAGGGCCTGGGGGGCAATGGAACTGGGGGGAAGTAACTTTGTAGTAAAGTGCCTTAAAAGTCCAAGCCACCCATCTTGCTTCTCTATTTTTCTCTATTATTATTTGGGGATGATGGCACATGTAGCACTACCCTCGAAGGAGCTGCTGGTTTGTTTTGGGTGGCATGTTACCTCATGGCTCCTCCGCCATCTAGGGATGTACGGTGCATATAGCAGTAATGGAATGTCCATGACAGGTGTTCTTTTCTGTGCTCTTTATTACACAGCCGGGTAAAAACAATAAAGCTTGTGGTGAAGAGTAGAGGTGAAGCAGAAGGAGAAATAGCAGATTCGGGCGTAATAGTAAGGAAATAGTCCTGCTTCCAACAACACTTAGTCTTCTTCTCCACTCCAGCCAGAGTGGGTATATCGTACCTGGACAAGCTTCTCTCACTGACCTGGCAGCCGGAGTATCACTCGGAACTTAGAGAAAAAGTCTCTGCCACAGACCCTCCTTAGGACTGAAATAGCGGAGATAACTCTCCTCAAAAGACTTTGGCCTGGATCTCCTTCAGGTAGTTTGCAGGTTACCGACTGATAGGTGACCAACGACCAACCCCTTAGTACCTGGTTACCTTGATCCCCGGAGGATTGTCGAGACCCTCTTGGCTCTCCTCAGATGGACTCCCCACCGAACAGCCTCCTCTCACTGGGAACATGCTTGGGATCTTCTCAGGATTGGGGACCCAGTCGATTACTGAGGCCCAGCCACAGCTTTAAATGTTCCGGACCAACGTGGCCCTGGAACCAGGAACACTGCGTAGTATGCGCATTCCGGCCTGGAAGGCCATTTTGCGGGGGCGTGGTGATGCAGTCACCTTAATGGTGGGTGCCGCACTCGAAGAAGAACCCAGACCAATGGCGTCTGTCTCATAAATACCCTCCCCCAGCATGCACAGCAAGGAAACCTCTTCCTGACCGCCGTACGCCGATATACGTCAGCAGAATGGCATGGGCAGGCAAATGGGCGTACCTAAATTTGCCGTCCAGCGGTCGCACGCGCTGGCGAACTCGATGTTCGCCAGCGGACCGCGATTGGGGTCAGGAGATGCCTATATAAACAACAAGGCATTTCCCTGTTCTGCCTGGTGACAGGACAGTGATCTACTGCTTCCTGTCATTGGGAGCAGTGATCAATGTCGTGTCACTGGTAGCCCACCTGCCCACAGTTAGAACACATTCCTAGGACACACTTAACCCCTTCACCGCCACCTAGTGGTTAACTCCTTCCTCCCTGCCAATGTAATTTACACAGTAATCAGTACATTGTAAAAATGCCATAAAACTATCCCCTATTTTGTAAACGCTATAAATTTTGTGCAAACCAATCAATAAACGCTCATTGCAATGTTTTTACCAAAAATATGTAGAAGAATACGTATCGGCCTAAACTGAGGAAAAAAAAGATTATATATTGTTTGGGGATATTTATTATAGCAAAAAGTAAAAAATGTTGCATTTTTTTTTTAAATTGTAACTCTTCTTTTGTTTACAGTGCAAAAAATAAAAACCGAAGAGGTGATCAAATACCACTAAAAGAAATCTCTATTTGTGGGGAAAAAAATAACGTCAATTCTGTTTGGGAGCCACGTCGCACGTCAGTTAAAGTGACGCAGTGCCGAATCACAAAAAGTGGCCTGGTCAGGAAGGGGGTAATTTCTTACGAGACTGAAGTGGTTAACTAGCATTAGCTCTTTAACCACCTCAGCTCCAGAAGGATTTTATCCGTTTTTTTCATGAGATAAAACAATGTTTTTTACAAGACAAAAAACGACCGTGTGTACGCGGCATTTTTTTTTTTCAGGATTCAGTGTCCCATATATAGGGGACTTCTTACATTGAACACAATATTTTTTATTTTTTTTTCCGTTCTCCCCTCCACTTAGTACTCATGTCCTAATTTTAGGGGACTCTATATCCCCCTTGTACACTGACCACAAAATTAGTATCTTAGCCCCTTCCCTTTTCCTTTTTTATTTTTTTTTTGTTCCATATCACTTAGGACTGTAGGCCTCAATATATAGGGGACTTTTTCTTTATCCCCTTCACCGTATCAAACACATTATTATCACTTCATTCTCTTTCCACTTTTTGATAGCACTTAGGACCTTAGGCCTTAACCCTTAACCCCCCCTCTGTATACCGAACACAGTATCATCACCTTATAGCCTTCCTCTTAAATTTATTTATTTTTTTCCACCTCTATCCCCTCTCCCTGGCTCTCCTTAATGTTTTAGGATTACCTTGTGAAAAGCCGCTCCATTATTTTAAAGAATCCTGCCTACCCTGACTAATATCATTAGGATTGAGGAGCAGTAAAAGGAAGACAAAATATAGAGAAGTAAATTCCTGAGATAGGGGGGAATGTAAAGCAATTGATAGGCAGTATAGACAGTAGTACGATGGTATAAAAATGAGTATTATTTTGAGACAATGTATATATGTGTGAGTATAATGTGTATTTATTTGTTGTATAGTTTTTATGTATAATATGTATTTATTCGGTGTATAATTGGAAATTATGTTTAATAAATGTTTAATAAATAAATTCTTGAAAAAAATAAAAGAACTTTCTTTTTTTCTTTTTGGGGATATTAATTTTAAAAAAGACTGAAAAGTTTGAAGAAAAAAAAAAACGATATTTTCTACTTTGTTGGGGTAGGCGGTACACTTTGGTGGGGGTGGGTCAGCCACCCCCGTGACCTTTGACCTCTGGGAACCCACCTTCTGACCTTTGACCTTTGGGGGAGGTCCCTGTTCCAATTCCTGAGTCCTACCCTTATTCTTCAATGGGAAACCCTAACCCCAGCGAACAGAGAAGTACACAGTAGCTATGATAGTAACAGATGTGCCCAAAATAAGCTAAGATGGCGAAAAAATATCAGATCTAACAGATGTAACAACTGTGGTAATTACTGAGGCTTCATACACACGACCCTTTTCCTTCGACAAAATCCATCCAGAAACTTGGTGGCAGAGCTTTTTTGCCGAGGAAAACGGTCGTGTGTATGTTTTTCATCGAGAAAACTGACATGGATCTCTATGAGAAAAAAAGAGAACAAGCTCTCTTTTTTCTCGTCGGGAGTCTCAATTTCCTCGCCGTGTTTCTCGTCGGGCTGGTTTACATCGAGAAACACGTGCGTGTGTATGTTTAGAAACCCGCGCATGCTCAGAATAAAGTATGAGACGGGAGCGCACCTTCGGTAAAAGAAGCGTTCGTAATGGAGATAGCACATTCGTCACGCTGTAACAGACTGAAAAGCGCGAATCGTCTCTCACCAAACTTTTACCGAACACGCAGTAACATGAGATTAGCAAAAGCAGCCCCAAGGGTGGCGCCAGTGAAACCGAACTTCCCCTTTATAGAGCCGTCGTATTTGTTGAACGTCACCACGTTTCAGAATGACAAGATCTTGTCTTGACAGTATTTACGCAAGGAAGGCTTGACAAAATTCTTCACAAGCCCGACGAGGAACTCGTCGAGGAAAACAACGTTTAATTTACGACGAGATTCTCGGTCGTGTGTACGAGGCCTGAGGCAGTGAAACTGATCAAATCACCTGTGCAAAAAAATAGAAAGCCTGAAAACACGACCTGTTGGGTGTATTGAGGACTGGAGTTGAGAAACACTGGTGTGATGCATGCTGAGCGGAGAAACAAACTGGTTTTTCCTCATTTGTTTAGCATTTTGCATTTCTTATTTTTTTTACACTGACACCAGCCAGATTCAAATCCATCTGTTATTCACCAGGTAGGGCTGGACTTGATTGGTGGTTGTAAGTAAATGATGGCATTTCTTTTAAAACTGACACCTGCTGCCTTATTACCTGCTTTCACTGCCAGAGACATTTAATTTTTTTGCACACTTATGTTAAAATCAATATTTTGTACATGAAAACGCACTTCAAATCTCTGAAAACAGCAGTTTTTTCAATTGCAATTATTTATGCCACGTAATATTATCACAACTATTCCTCCTATCCATATTTTTAGTAAAAATACACTTAAATTCATTTTAGTGCACACGAACACAATAAAATCTCAACATTTCTGTAAAAATATAAAAGATGAGACTGAGTTAAAGCGTTTGTTAACCCCAAAAAAATAAAATAAAAATAAAGATCCTGTTCCTTTAAAGCATTTTATCTGCCTGATCCTGCCTGGTTCTACCCTCCCCCCTGTAAATTGACCACAGTATATCATGGCTGCTGAGCCCTGACACCATGGTCAGTTTACATGCCTCTGTCATTCACAACCCTGCTCTGTCTCCTCTGTCCACCATCACCTCCCCCCTCCCCTCCCTGCCTGTAAGCTCCACGTCCATGCCCACCTCCTCCGCTCCTGCGCCTCAAATTAGGGTTAAATGCACATTATCCTCATGGCTACATAGTTATGAGGCTGCATTCACATCTGAGCGTATCGTTTTGCAGTGTTTTTTAGCGCGATTTGCCGCGACAAATCGCAGCGTTTTTTACCATGATTTTGTACAGGTCTAGGGTCACCAATGTAAAATGCCAAAATACGCTCAGGCTCGATGCACACTGGACTTAAAAAACGTCGATTCTACAGGCGTTTGACGTTTTTTTTCTCCTGCCTCTAGAAGCACTGTAGAATCAACGTTTTTTGAGTCCAGTGTGCATGGAGCCTTATGTCTCGTACACACGATCACTTTTTGTGATGTAAAAAACGTCGTTTTATCTCACGAAACAAAACGACGTTTTTCAAACATCATTTTAAAAAACGACGTTGCATACACACCATCGTTTTCTGAAAATGCTCTTGCAAAGCGCGGTTACGTAAGACACTTTCGACGGCACTCTGTTCCATTGAAGCTCCCGTCTCATAACTTGCTTCTTAGCATGCGCAGGTTTAAAAACAATCATTTTAAATGACGTTTTTTAAAACGTCGTTTTATTTCATCACAAAAAAAGACCGTGTGTACGCGGGCATTAGGGTTGAAAAAAAACAGAAGTCCATCTAGTTCAATTATAAAAATAAATAAATAAAAAATATCAAACAATCCCATTTACCCAATTCTATACCGACAGTTGATCCAGAGGAAGGCGGGGGGATATCTGGGGTGTAGAGGGGTCAGAGTGCTGGGGGATACATAGGGTGTAGAGGGGGCAGAGTGCTGGGGGGATATCTGGGGTGTAGAGGAGTCAGAGTGCTGGGGGATATCTGGGGTGTAGAGGGGTCAGAGTGCTGGTGGATATCTGGGGTGTAGAGGGGGCAGAGTGCTGGGGGGATATCTGGGATGTAGAGGAGTCAGAGTGCTGGGGGATATCTGGGGTGTAGAGGAGTCAGAGTGCTGGGGGATATCTGGGGTGTAGAGGGGTCAGAGTGTTGGGGGGATATCTGGGATGTAGAGGGGTCAGAGTGCTGGGGGGATATCTGGGGTGTAGAGGGGTCAGAGTGCTGGGGGGATATCTGGGGTGTAGAGGGATCAGAGTGCTGGGGGGATATCTGGGGTGTAGAGGGGTCAGAGTGCTGGGGGGATATCTGGGATGTAGAGGAGTCAGAGTGCTGGGGGATATCTGGGGTGTAGAGGGGTCAGAGTGTTGGGGGGATATCTGGGGCGTAGAGGGGTCAGAGTGCTGGGGGGATATCTGGGGCATAGAGGGGTCAGAGTGCTGGGGGGATATCTGGGGTGTAGAGGGGTCAGAGTGCTGGGGGGATATCTAGGGTGTAGAGGGGTCCAGAGTGCTGGGGGGATATCTGGGATGTAGAGGGGTCAGAGTGCTGGGGGGATATCTGGGGTGTAGAGGGGTTAGAGTGATGGGGGGATATCTGGGGTGTAGAGGAGTCAGAGTGCTGGGGGGGATATCTGGGGTGTAGAGGAGTCAGAGTGCTGGCGGGATATCTGGGGTGTAGAGGAGTCAGAGTGCTGGGGGGGATATCTGGGGTGTAGAGGGGTCAGAGTGCTGGGGGGGATATCCGGGGTGTAGAGGGGTCAGAGTGCTGGGGGGTTATCTGGGGTGTAGAGGGGTCAGAGTGCTGGGGGGATATCTGGGGTGTAGAGGGGTCAGAGTGCTGGGGGGATATCTGGGGTGTAGAGGGGTCAGAGTGCTGGGGAGACATCAATCTAGCAGATATATTATATGCACAGGACAGCTTTGTTACTTTATATACTGTATGTAGTATTTTCTTTGCTGAACAGAATGATTGTTCATGTAGTTAATGCGGAGCTCCACCCAAAAAGTGCCTCCTACCTACTTGATGTATGTTTACCTGTCTCCATTGTAGGGGCCCCATAGCATTACTTTGCCCAGGGGGTCCATGATGCTATTAAGACGGCCCTGCCCCATACAGTTATACACATTACTGAAGTCAGACTGGTATATTATGGGATGGGTGTGCTCACTCTTAGACTTTCATTGCGTACATCGTGTTATGGAATAAACCGCCTGCGTATGTAAATTCTTTATGTCTCATCTTTTCCTTCTGTACTCGTATTTTCTCCATTACACAAGGAATTTCTCTGACACTTCAGGGTGAGACAAAAATTCAATCTACCAGCAGAACAGGTTGGAGCTCCGAGATTAAAACTCGGGAGAAAAGAAACTAACAGAACAGAAGTCGTCTCTGCTCTCAGAGGATGGTGAGTACACAATCTGCTTTTCATATCTGCAATGTAAAGTATATTTAAAGTGTAGGCTAAAACCCCTGTAAGGTTTTTACTGATGTTTGTGTCCCCACTGGGGAGATTCACCTTCTTTATTTGTTGTGGTCACTGATGGTCTGAGACAGAAAGTCATGGAGATATAAAATGTGTCACCAGAACAAGAATAGAGAGGAAATCTTCAATATGTAACCATGTTCTGGTAACCCCAGTCTAAGGGGGAGACCCTCAAACTTGGTCTCTTTTTAAAGCGGAGCTCCACCCAAAATGGGAAGCTCTGCTTGTCTGCCTCCCTTCCCCCCTCGCTGCCACATTTGGCACCTTTTGGGGGGGAGCGGGTACTTGGTTTTGACAGGTGCCCCCTCCCACTTCCATCTAAATTTGCCACAGTGACAGATGTTCCGTCCCCCTCCTGCCCCCGCAGCTGGCCCATTCCCAGAGCACAGCGTCATTCACAGTAGGGGACCGGTGGTGAAGCCGCAAGGCTGCGCTGACAGTTTGCCTTTGTAGCAATTAAAGAAAAAGATAGGAGGCAATTGGCACAGGAGCGGAGGGGATGCATACCTTACTGTAGTCGGAGTCGGGCGCTGAGCAGCAGAGTGAGTGCCGACGTCACTTCCTGTACATCGAGTGACGTCGGATCACTATAGCGTGTGCATCCGACCCGGCCATAATAATACAGTCCAGTCCACCGCGACGGAAGTTGTAGAAAGAACAAAGCAAAATTTGGATGGCCGCACTCCAGGGAACTTCTAGAAAAAGTTGTCTTTATTCAATAAAATTTAGCAAAGTACATCTACATTCAGCCACAAACTATACAACCGACGCGTTTCACACTATAGTTTTAGCGCTTAGTCATGGCGACGGAAGTTGTGGCGCGATGTAAAGCGCCACAAAGGCATTTTTTGCCTGCCAATGTAGCACCTCTTCTGCAATCTTGTGATTGCACAGACGTGGCGCTACCTGTACCGCACTGTGCCCGGCGCCCGGCGCTGGGACACAGTGCACATAAGGACCATTTTTGGAAAAAAATATCTTAAATGGACATATTTTAATTTTAAAAAAAAGTTGTTTTTTTTAGATTTTTTTTATAATTTTTATTTTTTTTTACTGACTGGGGGTGGGGGGGGGACGGTGCCCGGGCGCCCCTATGAACGGGCCGCCACTGGATAGCACCGATTGAAAAAATCAGCTGGGGTGAGGACACCGCTGGATTCCTGGACAGGTAAGCAGGACCGCTGCTACCACTAGGCAAACTAGGATGCACTGCTGCCTAGGGCGCTCGGTCACTGGTGTTCCTACTCTCTTATCTCTGCAGCAAGCAACTAAGTCTCAGCATCAGCAGGCAGCCGCCGCTCTGTTTGCACATGTGTCAGAGGCGCAGTGGTGATGGAGGACTGTCTGTGTCCCGCAGTGGTGAATCGTCCATTTCAGCGAAAAAAAATGCTAAAAAACGCAAAACGCCGAAAAACACTCAAAAACATAAAGCGTTTTTGTTATCCATTGAGAAAAAAAAAAGTTAAAAAAAAATCTACATGCTGATTAAAGCTATTGCAAAAACGCAAAAAAAAACATTGAAAGGCTCCCTGCAAAGCTACTGGTGTTTTTTTTTTATAGCTTTTATCAGCTTCAGTGTGCATGGAGCCTTAATCACCTCTGTTTTTTTTTAACTTTTGCTAGACAATGAATGAATATAGACCGAAACATTTGAAAAAAAAAAAAAATTTCATAGTTTGTTTTAAGACCCCTTTAACCACTTAAAGGCCGCCTCCTGCACATTTACGTCAGCAGAATGGCACGGCTGGGCACAGGCACGGACCTGTAGGTGCTCTTTAAGTGCCCAGCCGTGGGTCGCAGGCGCACGCCAACGACCCGGTCCGAAGCTCCGTGACCGCGGCCGCGGGACCCTCGGACCCGATCGCCGCTGGAGTCCTACAATCGGTCCCCGGAGCTGAAGAACTGGGAGAGCTGTGTGTAAACACACCTTCGCCGTTCTTAACAGTGGCAGTGTCAGTGATTGTCTGTTCCCTGATATAGGGAAACACGATCAATGACATCACACGTCCAGCCCCGCCCCCCTACAGTTAGAAACACAGATGAGGTCACACTTAACCCCTTCAGTGCCGCCTAGTGGTTAACTCCTAAACTGCAATTGTAATTTTCACAGTAATCAGTGCATGTATTGCTGTGAAAATGACAATGGTCCCAAAATTGTCCGATGTGTCCGCCATAATGTCGCAGTCACGAAAAAAAATCGCTGAACGCCGCCATTACTAGTAAAAATAAATATTAATAAAAATGCAATAAAACTATCCCCTCTTTTGTAGACGTTATAAATTTTGCGCAAACCAATTAAAATACGCTTATTGCGTTGTTTTTACCAGAAATATGTAGAAGAATGTGTATCGGCCTAAACTGAGGAAAACATTTTTTTATATATATTTCGGGGGATATTTATTATAGCAAAAAGTAAAAAATATTGTTTTGTTTTTTTTCAAAATTGTCGCTCTATTTTTGTTATTTTTGTGACTGCAAAGCGACCCAGTGTGAAAAGTGTCTTAGCGTGAAGAAAGGAGTGCCGATAACCAGCTCCTGTTTACATCTGTGATTGGACACAACTGACCTTGCAGAACTAGCCGGCCGCACTGTAGCCATCATTCGGCTATAGCACAGTCAGCAAGCAGTTTACGTGTGTCTAACCCCAAGAACAGAAATGTTGTATATTGCATCTTACAAAGGGGTTGTAAAGGTATTTTTTTCACCCTAAATATCTTCCTTTCCCTTAGTGCAGTCCTCCTTCACTTACCTCATCCTTCCATTTTGCTTTTAAATGTCCTTATTTCTTCTGAGAAATCCTCACTTCCTGTTCTTCTGTCTGTAACTCCACACAGTAATGCGAGGCTTTCTCCCTGGTGTGGAGTGTCGTGCTCACCCCCCTCCCTTGGACTACAGGAGAGTCAGGACACTCTCTACGTTGCAGATAGAGAAAGGAGCTGTGTGTTAGTGGGCGTCCTGACTCCCATGTAGTCCAAGGGAAGGGGCGAGTACGACACTCCACACCAGGGAGAAAGCCTCGCTTTACTGTGTGGAGTTATGAGCTGCATTCAGTGGAAGAAAATAAAGTTCTATAGAGGAAAAAACATTTAAACAAAAAATAGACATGAACGGTGAAATGTGTCTTGTGACATATTTTGCTGACTGCCTGCAGACAAGGAGCGGTTTTTCTTCATTCAGAGGATGTCTAAATGTCAATCTTTCAAATATCCCAGCACTGCCGTCCAAAGCTGAATTTTCTTCTTATAGTTTGCCTTCTTGGTTCCTTCCTTCCCCCTCACCAACATGATAGTGACATTTTTACAGTCAGGTTCATAAATATTGGGACATGGACACAATTCTAATCTTTTGGGCTCTATACACCACCACAATGGATTTGAAATGAAATAAACAAGATGTACTTTAACCACTTAAGGACCGCCTAACGCCGATATACGTCAGCAGAATGGCACAATGTTAAATGGCCAGCCATGGGTCGCGGGCACGTGCCCACGACCTGGTCCAAAACTCTGTGACCGCGGCCGTGGAGAACGGGGAGAGTTGAGTGTAAACAAACCTTCCCCGTTCTTCACAGTGGCAGTGTCATTGATCGTCTGTTCCCTGATATAGGGAAAGGCGATCAATGACATCACACGTCCAGCCCCGCCCCCTACAGTTAGAAACACAAATGAGGTCACACTTAACCCCTTCAGCGCCCCCTAGTGGTAAACTCCCAAACTGCAATTGTCATTTTCACAGTAATCAGTGCATTTTTATAGCACTTTTTGCTGTGAAAATGACAATGGCCCCAAAAATGTGTCAAAAGTGTCAAAAGTGTCCAATGTGTCCGCCATAATGTTGCAGTCATGAAAAAAAATGCTGATCGCCGCCATTAGTAGTAAAAAAAAAAAATATTAATAAAAATGCAATAAAACTATCTCCCATTTTGTAAAGCTATAAATTTTGCGCAAACCAATAAATAAACGCTTATTGCAATTTTTTTACCAAAAATATGTAGAGGAATACGTATCGGCCTAAACTGAGGGAAAAAACTTTTTTTTTATATATATTTTTGGGGGATATTTATTATAGCGAAAAGTAAAAAATATTGCATTTTTTTCAAAATTGTCGCTCTATTTTTGTTTATAGCGCAAAAAATAAAAACCGCAGAGGTGATCGAATACCCCCAAAAGAAATCTCTATTTGTGGGAAAAAAAGGACGCCAATTTTGTTTGGGAGCTGCGTCGCATGACCGCGCAATTGTCAGTTAAATCGACGCAGTGCCGAATCGCAAAAAGGGGCAAGGTCCTTAACCTGCATATTGGTCCGGGTCTTAGCCTAGGTTCACACTGGAGCGATTTGTCATGCGATTTGAGAGATCAAATCGCATGACATGTCGCAGCCTATTGGCGGCAATGGCACTGTTCTAATAGGTGCGACACCGATTTTGCGGCACCGCACCGATTTGCAAAAGTAGTTCCTGCACTACTTTTGCAGATTTCAGGTGCGATTTCTATCGACATCTGTGTATGAAGCCACACAAATGTCTATCAAGTAGCACCTGAAATCGCGCTGACCTTGCTACTTTGAAATCGCGCTACTTCAAGTAAAGAAGCACGATTTCAAAGTAGCATCAGTGTGAACCAGGGCTTAAGTGGTTAGCTGCGGACTTTCAGCTTTAATTTGAGGAATTTACATCCAAATCAGGTGAATGGTGTAGGAATTACAACAGTTTGTATATGTGCCTCACACTTTTTTAATGGACCAAAAGTAATGGGACAATTGGCTGCACAGCTGTTCCATGGCCAGGTGTGCATCATTCCCTCATTATCCCATTTACAAGGAGCAGATAAAAGGTCCAGAGTTCATTTCAAGTGTGCTATTTGCATTTGGAATCTGTTGCTGTCAACTCTCAATATAAAAACCAAAGAGCTGTCACTATCAGGCCGCGTACACACGATCGAACATGTCTGCTAAAACTGGTCCGAAGACCAGTTTCCGCGGACATATCCGATCATGTGTACGGCCTAGCGGACAGGTTTCCAGCGGACAAAAGTTTTAAAACATGCTTTAAAACTTGTCCGCTGGAAACCTGTCCGTCGGACATGTCCGCTGTTTAGTACGTCTAACCAGCGGACAGAAATCCCCCGCATGCGTCGAATGGATTCGATGCATGCGTGGAAGCATTTTACTTCCTTGTTTGCGGACGTCGCGGCGGCAACGTCACCGCCACGTCATCGCGCTGTCTGTCCGCGGGGATTTTGGTTTGATCGTGTGTACACACCATCAGACCAAAATATCCCCGGAGACATTTCCGATGAAAACGGTCCGTGGACCGTTTTCATCGGACATGTCTCCTCATGTGTACGCGGCCTCAGTGAAGCAAGCCATCATTAGGCTGAGAAAGCAAAACAAACCCATGAGAGAGATAGCAAAAACATTGGGTGTGGCCAAATCAACTGTTTGGAACATCCTTAAAAAAAAGAACACACCGGTGAGCTCAGCAACACCAAAAGACCCAGAAGACCGTGGAAAATTCTTGGTGGATGTCCGAAGAATTCTTTCCCTGGTGAAGTAAACACCCTTCACAACAGTTGGCCAGATGAAGAACACTCTCCAGGAGGGAGGTGTATGTGTGTCAAAGTCACCAATCAAGAGAAGACTTCACCAGAGTGAATACAGAGGGTTCACCACAAGATGTAAACTATTGGTGAGCCTCAAAAACAGGAGGGCCAGATTATCCAAACATCTCGTATTACCTGAAGCTGTGTTGACAGATACTGACCTGTTGTAGTAATTTCAACCACTTCTTCTTCCTCCACATCCTGAGGTCTGGGTGGGCGGTGAGGTAAGGGCTCCTTGCGAGGTGGGCGGTGAGGTGAGTGCTCCTTGCGAGGAGGGCGGTGAGGTGAGGGCTCCTTGCAAGGAGGGCGGTGAGGTGAGGGCTCCTTGCAAGGAGGGCGGTGAGGTGAGGGCTCCTTGCGAGGAGGGCGGTGAGGTGAGGGCTCCTTGCGAGGTGGGCGCTGAGGTGAGGGCTCCTTGCGAGGTGGGCGCTGAGGTGAGGGCTCTTTGCGAGGTGGGCGCTGAGGTGTTGGCTCCTTGCGAGGAGGGCGGTGAGGTGAGGGCTCCTTGCGAGGTGGGCGCTGAGGTGAGGGCTCCTTGCGAGGTGGGCGCTGAGGTGAGGGCTCTTTGCGAGGTGGGCGCTGAGGTGTTGGCTCCTTGCGAGGAGGGCGGTGAGGTGAGGGCTCCTTGCGAGGTGGGCGGTGAGTGCTCCTTGCGAGGAGGGCGGTGAGGTGAGGGCTCCTTGCAAGGAGGGCGGTGAGGTGAGGGCTCCTTGCAAGGAGGGCGGTGAGGTGAGGGCTCCTTGCGAGGAGGGCGGTGAGGTGAGGGCTCCTTGCGAGGTGGGCGCTGAGGTGAGGGCTCCTTGCGAGGTGGGCGCTGAGGTGAGGGCTCTTTGCGAGGTGGGCGCTGAGGTGTTGGCTCCTTGCGAGGAGGGCGGTGAGGTGAGGGCTCCTTGCGAGGTGGGCGCTGAGGTGAGGGCTCCTTGCGAGGTGGGCGCTGAGGTGAGGGCTCTTTGCGAGGTGGGCGCTGAGGTGTTGGCTCCTTGCGAGGAGGGCGGTGAGGTGAGGGCTCCTTGCGAGGAGGGCGGTGAGGTGAGGGCTCCTTGCGAGGAGGGCGCTGAGGTGAGGGCTCCTTGCGAGGTGGGCGCTGAGGTGTTGGCTCCTTGCGAGGAGGGCGGTGAGGTGAGGGCTCCTTGCGAGGAGGGCGGTGAGGTGAGGGCTCCTTGCGAGGAGGGCGCTGAGGTGAGGGCTCCTTGCGAGGTGGGCGCTGAGGTGTTGGCTCCTTGCGAGGGCGGTGAGTTGAGGGCTCCTTGCGAGGAGGGCGGTGAGGTGAGGGCTCCTTGCGAGGAGGGCGGTGAGGTGAGGGCTCCTTGCGAGGAGGGCGGTGAGGTGAGGGCTCCTTGCGAGAAGGGCGCTGAGGTGAGGGCTCCTTGCGAGGTGGACGGTGAGGTGAGGGCTCCTTGCGAGGTCTGTTTTGTTTCGAGCTCGGAGGAGTGGTATCCTCCCAGTCTTCTGTCCCCTATGAGAATGAAACAAAAAGTACACTTAGCACACACATATTTGAGGGCATAAATAGGAATATTAAACACTGCTTGGAAGTGGGGTACAAGTGTCTGTTTGGGCAGTTCCAAGCAGAAGACATGTTTTTTGGCAAACACTATTCTTGAATACTCACCTTTTTGGGACATGTTTCACACATGTAGACACACAAAAAATGCACAGAAGCACCTGTGTGGGTCACCCTAAAAAGGTTGTTCTGGTGGCCCACACTAGTGCTCTTGAGTGTAGATGTGTAAAAAGCTGTGGAGTGTCCTCTCCTTAAGGCCCCGTACACACGAGCAAATAGATTTGTTCAAATCGGTCGGACAGACCGATTTGAACAAATCTGTCTGCTGGGATGTGTTGGTTTGATCGTGTAGACACGATCAAACCAAAATCCCCGCCGGCAGACAGCGCGCTGACGTGTCGGTGACGTGTCGGTGACGTGGCGATGACGTTGACACCGCCACGTCACCGCACCTGGAAGTAAAACACTTCCGCGCATGCGTCGAATCCATTCGACGCATGTGCGAGCAGATATGTCTGCTGGTTAGCGTACTAACCAGCAGACATGTCGGGCGGACGGGTTCCCAGCCGACAGATTTCAAAGCATGCTTTGAAATCTGTTGGGTGGCCAAATCCGTCTGTTTGCCCGTACACACTAGCAGACCGTTTCCAGCAGACAGATTTGATCGTGTGTACGCGGCCTTAGACTGATCTAATTTTGCTTTGAATTCTAGTTACAAACACATCAGCTAGACACCTATTTAAACATATTTTTGGAATATAATCAAGCCTAGATCAATTAAGTTAATCCCTTTCTAAAAACATCGTATGTAGTGGACGAACGGATGTGTCTGAAATGACCGTTATTTCCGAAGGTCCTATATGCAAAAGCATGAACATGGAGCAACGTGCAAGTTCTGAAAAACAACAACAATAGGGACACAGGAGAAGTACTTATTTTTTCCAAGCATTCTTTTAATGCTCCTGAATTGTTCCGGCTCCCTCAGTTTGAGGTCTGACCACCTTTTTCTGAGCTGTTCCTTCGATCGTTTCACCCCAAAATGACGATCCAGACTTCTTTGCACTTTATCCATAAGTTTGCCCTCCCTAAATTATGGTGGGTATGGGGCCCATGCTTGGCGTGGTTATCAGACTTTTGTAAGATGTCCACCATTTCTAACGTTTCCTCATCAGGCTCCGGGCTTGTTGTGTCGTCGTTAGACAAATTTATAAGTACAGACACCTGCTCATCTGATTCCGCCACGTCATCATTTTCTGATGAACTTGGCCTAATATCAGACACCTGCTCATCTAATTCCGCCATATCATTGTTTTTGCGCTGAAAGAGAAGAGGCGGGAAACATCGAGTAAGAACTTCATAGGCGGGCGACGTGTGCGGAGTGTCACGCATGCGTCGTGTAGATAAAGCTTAACACACATGTGTCGTACGTACGTTCGGGGTTCGGAGGAAGACGTTTGAACGACGAGCGTGTGGACGAAGGTATGTTTTGAACTTGGGACATCAGTGGCCTATACTGCAAAGAGATTTAAGGGCTATATGGGGATAAAGATTTCAAGAGTTTATAGACTGTGATTGACTTGAGTGAGTGAGTGAGTGAGTGAGAAACTTATATAGCGCAACACATGCAAACTGAATTGCCTCTGGGCGCTTGGTATCCATTTCCCTGGGCCCTCAGAAGACATGGGTCTTGATCTTTCTCTTGAAGGCCAGGTGGTTTACCTCCAACCGGATGTTGGTTGGTAGAGCGTTCCATAGTCTGGGTCCTTGGACTGCAAATCTTCTTTCTCCTTTGTCTCCTTTGACTTGTATCTGGTTTTGGGTATCTTGAGTAGATTTTGGTTGGTGGATCGCAGAAAGCGATTGGTGTTGTGAGTAGGGTTGTCCCGATACCGATACTAGTATCAGTATCGGGACCGATACCGAGTATTTGCGGGAGTACTTGTACTCGCGCAAATACCCCCGATGCCTAAATAGAATACTTCCCGCCTCCACCGTTGCCGCCACCGCAAGCCGCCGCATACCACAAAGCTGCTGCATACCGCCGCGTTAATCCCCGTGTATTGTAATCGCAGCATTACAGGCACCTTTCGTTTGAATTCTTCTAAAGGCCCATACACACGGTAGGACATCCAACAAAATTTCCCTTGGATTTTTGTCCTAATTGATTCGTCCGGTCACACCCATAGCATACACACAGTCAGACTTTTCTGCAAACTTTTCTAAAACTTTCCCATCATCACGTGGTTTTTCTGCTCTTTTCTGCTCTTTACCGCCACCCTTTGGTTAACTTCTGCTATTGTTGGTTGATTTTAACATTGGTTCTGAGCATGCGTATTTGCACTTTGCACAAAAGTTGGTTGGATTGCTGTACACATGGTCACACAAAGCACCATCAGACTTTTGTTGCTGAAAATTTGGTCCGTTCGCAGACCCAACTTTTTGTCAGATGAAACCTGAAAAAGTTGGTCCGATGGAGCGTACACACGATCAGACAAATTTGAAAAGTTGCAGATTTTGAAGTTGGTTGGCCAAAAGTCTGACCGTGTGTATGGGGCTTAATGCCCGCCCCGCCATGTATAGACACTCCCCTTCTTGGGATTGGACGGATCTGTCCAATCCTGACCAAGGGGGAGTGTCTATGCACTGAGCCGTGTATAGACACTCCCCCTTGCTCGGGATTGGACGGATCCGTCCAATCCCGAGTAGGGGAGTGTCTATACGCGGCGGGCATTAAGAATTCAAACGAAAGGTGCCTGTAATGCGGCGATTACAATACACGGGGATTAACGCGGCATCATCTACTACAGGTATGGGGGACATGACATGGCTGCAATATGTGGGGGACATGACATGGCTGCAATATGTGGGGGACATGACATGGCTGCAATATGTGGGGGAGATGACATGGCTGTAATATGTGGGGGACATGACATGGCTGCAATATGTGGGGGACATTACATGGCTGCATATATGGGGGACATGACATGGCTGCAATATGTGGGGGACATGACATGGCTGCAATATGTGGGGGACATGACATGGGTGCAATATGTGGGGGACATGACATGGCTGCAATATGTGGGGGGCATGACATGGCTGCAATATGTGGGGGGCATGACATGGCTGCATATGTGGGGGACATGACATGGCTGCATATGTGGGGGACATGACATGGCTGCAATATGTGGGGGACATGACATGGCTGCAATATGTGGGGGACAGGACATGGCTGCAATATGTGGGGGACAGGACATGGCTGCAATTTGTGGGGGACAAGACATGGCTGCAATATGTGGGGGACAGGACATGGCTGTAATATGTGGGGGACAGGACATGGCTGCAATATGTGTGGGACAGGACATGGCTGCAATATGTGGGGGACAGGACATGGCTGCAATATGTGGGGGACAGGACATGGCTGCAATATGTGGGGGACAGGACAGGACATGGCTGCAATATGTGGGGGACAGGACATGGCTGCAATTTGTGGGGGACAGGACATGGCTGCAATATGTGGGGGACAGGACATGGCTGCAATATGTGGGGGACAGGACATGGCTGCAATATGTGGGGGACAGGACATGGCTGCAATATGTGGGGGACAGGACATGGCTGCAATTTGTGGGGGACAAGACATGGCTGCAATATGTGGGGGACAGGACATGGCTGTAATATGTGGGGGACAGGACATGGCTGCAATATGTGGGGGACAGGACATGGCTGCAATATGTGGGGGACAGGACATGGCTGCAATATGTGGGGGACAGGACATGGCTGCAATTTGTGGGGGACAAGACATGGCTGCAATATGTGGGGGACACGACATGGCTGTAATATGTGGGGGACAGGACATGGCTGCAATATGTGTGGGACAGGACATGGCTGCAATATGTGGGGGACAGGACATGGCTGCAATATGTGGGGGACATGACATGGCTGCAATATGTGGGGGACAGGACAGGACATGGCTGCAATATGTGGGGGACAGGACATGGCTGCAATTTGTGGGGGACAGGACATGGCTGCAATATGTGGGGGACAGGACATGGCTGCAATATGTGGGGGACAGGACATGGCTGCAATATGTGGGGGACAGGACATGGCTGCAATTTGTGGGGGACAAGACATGGCTGCAATATGTGGGGGACAGGACATGGCTGTAATATGTGGGGGACAGGACATGGCTGCAATATGTGTGGGACAGGACATGGCTGCAATATGTGGGGGACAGGACATGGCTGCAATATGTGGGGGGACATGGCTGCATTTGGGGACACATTAAAAAAAGTATCGGTATTCGGTATCGGCGAGTACATAAAAAAAAGTATCGGTACTTGTACTCGGTCCTAAAAAAGAGGCATCGGGACAACCCTAATTGTGAGCTTTTAATTTTTTGCATAGCGATTGGGGGGCATTTCCCAGAATGCACTTATGCGTTAGACAGAGTGCCTTGAAAGTGATTCTGTCTTTTACTGGCAACCAATGAAGGGGTCTCAGTGAGGGTGAGATTGATTTCCATGTTTTTTTCCCGGTCACAAGTCGAGCGGATGTATTTTGAACAACTTGCAGACGAGAGATTTGGTATTTGGGGAGTCCGAGATAAAGGGCATTTGCATAGTCAAGTCTGGAGTTGATAATCGTTCCCACTACGGCTGCTATGTCTTCTTTTGGGATAAAGGGAGTGAGTCGGCGTAGTAGGCGCAGCAGATGGTGCGATTCGCTGACTACTGACCCTATTTGTGCATCCATTGTCATGTTAGTGTCGAAGATGACTCCGAGACTTTTGACTTTGGTGCTAGGGGTGATGGTTTGACCCAGAATGGACGGGGGCGTCCATGTTGTTGCGAGGTGAATCTTTCGATTGGCCTGAAACAGTAGAAGTTCTGTTTTTGAGCCGTTGAGTTTAAGATAACTCTTGATCAACCAATTTTCTATCAAAGAAAGGCATTTTCTAGTCCGAGATAGTGATCCTTTTTGTTGTAAATGCGAAAATATAGTTGTGTGTCATCAGCATAAGAGTGGTAAAGTAACTTCTGGTTATTAATGATTTCAAAAAGAGGACGGAGATAGACGTTGAACAGAACAGGCGACAATGGGGATCCCTGGGGGACTACGCATGACACTGTGCGTTTTTCAGAAGTGAAAGGACCAAGTTTCACTATTTGTGATCGGTTTTCCAAAAAGGAGGAGAACCACGATAAATCACCTTCCGCAACTCTGGCTACTTCCACTAGCCGAGTCAGCAATAATTGGTGGTCTACCATATCAAACGCTGCGCTTAGGTCCAGCAGTACTAGAAGACAAGATTTTCCTTCGTCTGCTGCCTTGAGAGCGTCGTCCCATATTTTGACCAGTGCTGTTTCTGTCCCGTGACCAGGACGGAAAACGGACTGGAATGGGGCAAGTAATTTATGGGTGTCCAAATGATGTTGTAGTTGTTGTACAACTACTTTCTCCATGACCTTGGAGAGGACATTTGGGCTTGTTATGGGACGGCGGTGGTTAGGGAGTTTTTTTTTAGAATTGGTTTGATTATACCTTGTTTCAGCAAGGTTGGCACCATGCCTTCCTTGAATGACTGATTTAAGAGCTGTGTGATAGCCGGTGCCAAAATGTCGGCACATTCTTTCAGCAGTTTAGTGGGAATGATATCATTGGGCGCTGTGCTATTTCGCAAAGTCCCAATGATATTTTTAGTGGCCTCGATGGAAGTGGGTGTTAGAGGGAAGTTAGATGATTGTGGCGGAACTATGCGGGTATTAGGTTTGAGATTTAGTGGAGGGTAGATGGAGGTTGTATTTTGCTGAATACTTTCACAGATTCTTTAAATTTTATTGATGAAGTAATCCGATAATTCTTTGCAAAATTCTTGTGAATCAGTATTAGGGGCTTCTAGACAGACTGGGTTCATGGCCTTGGTGACTAGATTAACCACTTGCCTACTGTGCACCTACACCCCCTTCCTGCCCAGACAAAATTTTAGCTTCCGGCACTGCGTCGCTTTAACTGACAATTGCGGCGGTCGTGCGACGTGGCTCCCAAACAAAATTGACGTCCTTTTTTTCCCACAAATAGAGCTTTCTTTTGGTGGTATTTGATCGCCCATGCGTTGTTTTATTTTTTTTGGGCTATAAACAAAAAAAAGCGTAAATTTTGGGAAAAAAAAACAATATTTTTTGCTTTTTGCTATAATAAATATCCCATTTAAAAAAAAAAATGTATTTCAGTTTAGGCCGATACGTATTCTTCTACATATTTTTGGTAAAAAAAAAAAATCGCAATAACTGTATAGTGACTGGTTTGCGCAAAAGTTATATTGCCTACAAAATAGGGGACATAATTATGATTTTTTTATTTTTACTAGTAATGGTGGCGATCTGCGATATTTTTTCGGGACTGCGACATTATAGCGGACACATCGGACACATTTGACACATTTTTGGGACCATTCACATTTATACAGTGAACAATGCTATAAATATGCATTGATTACTGTATAAATGTGACTGGCAGGGAAGGGGTTAACCACTAGGAGGCGGGGAAGGGGTTAAATGTGTGTCCTAAGTAGTGTTCTAACTGTAGGGGGAGGGAGGTGACTGGGGGAGGTGACCGATTGTGTCCCTATGTACAAGGGACACAGATCGGTCTCCTCTCTCCCTGACAGGATGTGGATCTCTGTGTTTACACACAGAGCTCCATGTCCCTGCTCAGTTACTGGGCACTGTGTTCCCAGTAATGCGATGTTTGGTTTTGTCTGGCAGAAAATATGAATCCAATCAATGAAAAGGAGTTCCTGGGGGAATTTATTTATAGGCTAAGGGAACAGCCCATTCTTTGGGCGACAAAAGACCCCAACCACAGAAATAAAGAACTAAGGACAGCAGCACTGAATAGCCTGCTCCCATTTGTGCACACAAAGATGCCCCATGTAACAGCTGAAGACTAAAATTGGGACCTTGAGAGGCACATACAGGGCTGCGTGCAACAAGGTACTGGCTTCTAAGAGGTCTGGAACAGCAGCAGGGAGGGTATATGTACCCAAGTTGTGGTACTACAGCATAATGTCCTTTCTGGGTGACCACCTTGAAATAAGTGATTCACTTTCCAGCCTTCCCCCCCAGACAACCCTCCAGAAAACCCACAGGACAAAGCTCCAACCTTCCCTGCAGCCAAGCTGATTCTTCTCAAGGTGAGCCTTCTCAGGAGCAAGATGAGCCTTCCAACCTGGAGGAAGACCCAGATTTGGATTTTGCTGGAAAATAGATGTTAATATGTAAAAAAAAGTCTAATGTTTGATCTAAAAGTGTTTTTCATATCAATAGTAGTGGCCAAAAAAGTTGGGGAGAAAAGAATGCAAACTGCTGGGGTCAGAATGATTGTCTTTTCTATTTATTTTCAATCAATTTGCAACAGTCATGAGCTAAAAATTGTGTGTGATTTTTTAACCCAAAAGTCAAACTGTCCCTTTTTTAATCACGCAGGAAGAGGCCAGGGTGAGTGGCAGAGAGGAGGTGGCAGGAGTGAGTGGCACAGAGGAGGTGCCAGTAGTGAGTGGCAGCACGAGGTGCCAGGTGCCTCCCATCCGCCCTCCTACAAGAAGGGCCAGGAGGGATATGAGGGTGAGTGAGGCAGCACTGGCCCTGATTAGAGAGGCACAGGCCACTCTCCAGCAGCTAACCACTCCTGAAGAGGGCTATGGCACCCTCGTAATGGCCAAAATGAGCCAAATGACCGAGGACCAACCCCTCAAATTAGAGCCACTACTCATAAGTTTGCTGAATAAGGGGGTGAGGAGGCTACTTACTGAGGACACGGTCATTTGTAGCCACGGCCATCCTCCCCCACCAGCTTATTCTCAACCTCCTCCTCCACCTTCTTCTCCTCCACCTTCTTCTCCTCCACCTTCATCTCCTCCACCTCCTCCTCCACCTTCTCCTCCTCCTGGCATGAGTACACCTCCAGAGGCACAGCCTCCAGCCAAGCGGAGGCTGTCTGAACGGATCAATATCTGATCTGATTAGATCTATACTAGCGTCCCAAATAGTTTAGGGTTCCCAAAAATGCAGTGTTAGCGGGATCAGCCCAGATACCTGCTAGCACCTGCTTTTAGCCCCTCTGCCCAGCCCACCCAAGTGCAGTATCGATCGATCACTGTCACTTACAAAACACAACACACATAACCTGCGAACGCTAAGTTTTTTGGTAGCATTGGAAGCAGTCGCTGACTGTCAGGTTCTCTTTTTTCCTGTGAGTCTTACTAGTAAATTTAGAGGCCAAAATGTCCAATCGGAGGTACACTAGTGAAGAGGCCTACACGTTTCTGAGCATGACAGATGAGAATGAAGAGGAACTCGACCATCTGTCAGATTCAGCCTCAGAATACTAACCTTTTTTTTTAAATCAAATAGGGTTTTATTAAAGAACAGCAAAAACAAAAAAAAACACAAAAGTAACATGAATAAATACAGTACAGCACAGTCAAGCAAGGTGCAATTCGATCTTTCAACAGCAAAATCCCAAATACATAGGAGACGCTTCACCACTAGACCATCTCATGCAGCATTCCAGATGATATGCCCCACATCTTAGGGTTACAACTAGCCAACCCCAAAAAAGTACAATGCCCACCCCACCACTGGTTACTAGCCTGCGACCGGCATCTCCACTGCCCCCCTTAACCCCACCTCTCCTCCCTCCTCTTATAGAAACAGGCGGTCCATGATTAAATCAACCGGAGCTAACCCAGGAACATTCAACCAGCATGCCCAAATACTTTCAAATTTCCTCGCACTCCCCCTGTGCTGATAGATGTGTTTCTCCAATCTAATAGTATCACCCATTTGGTTAATCCATTCCCGCACCGTAGGGGGCTCCTCAGACTTCCAATGCCGCAGAATGAGTTTCCGAGCCTGGAAGAGGGCCCTCGATATCCCTATCCTAGCAGGCTCCTCCCTCGGGGTGGTGCCCAAAATACCCAGTAAGCATGATTTCGGGTGCGCCTCCAGCTGAACCATAAATACCCGGTTAATTGTGTCCACCACCTCCCTCCAATAAAGGTGCAACTTGGGACACCTCCACAGCATGTGGATCAGGTCCCCGTGGTCCCTCTTGCACCTGGTACAAGAAGGATCCTCCCGCACTCCCATTCTCACCAACCTAACTGGTGTGTAGTGTACACGTAACAAAATGTAGAGCTGGGACTATCGTTGAGCCACGTTGAGGGAACTTAAGGGGACTGCTGCAAGCGCCTCCTCCCACTCGTCTTCCTCAAAGGCCCCTATGTCCCTTTCCCACTTGGATATAATCCCTGCAGTACTATCGGGAAGGAATTTGGTGAGGAGCATAGAATAGCAGCCTGAAATGAACCCTTTAAATGAGGTCACTTCTACCATGTAGTTAAAGATGGGGGTAGGATCAAGACTCCAGGTGTCCCCATTCGACTGGGCCCTCACCGCATGTTGAAGCTGGAAATAGTAAAATCGCATATATACAGGTAGATTAAATTCCGCCTGTAAAGCAGAAAAGGTACGCAACTTTCCATCTCTAAATATTTGTTTCATATGTATAATGCCGTACTTCTGCCATTTTGAACCATATTGTAATCTTTCCAGCTCTACGTAGCGTCTATTCCCCCAGATGGGACTAAATCTAGTGAAACCCTCCACCTGCTGCAGCTCCCTGACTTTATTCCACACCTTCTGCATCAGATTGTAGGTGGGAAAACGCTTATTGGATTTAGCAAAACTCAACGCCTCCAGGCCCTCCACCGCCTCCCCCCATGTCACCGTCCTAAAAAGATGCACTACCGAGTCTTGCAAGTTAAGTACCTGGGTGTCCAGAGCCCTCACTACTCTCGCTATGTGTTGCAATTGGGAGGCCACATAATACAGCCATGGATTAGGGAGAGCAAGCCCACCCGCATCCTTTGGGCGGCGTAATTGTTCAAGTTTTACCCGAGCAGTGGAGTTTAGCCAAATAAGGGACCTAAAAATGGAATTAATGATTCTAAATTGTTTTAGGGGAACCACCATGGGGGAGTTGTGAAGTATATATAAAAGTTGGGGCATCAAGATCATCTTGATCAAATTTATCCTACCCACAGGGGACATTTTTAATTTAGACCACACCTTCACCCAGTCTCTGCAACGGTTCAGTAAAGGGGATAGATTTAGTCTGACATAGTCTAAAGGGTTGGGGGTGACCTGCACTCCTAAATACCTCAATTCCCCAGACACAAGAATGTCCAATAAAGTCGCTTCCTTAGGATCAGGCGTGCCATCCACAAGCAGAAGGGAGGACTTGGACCCATTGATTACCAGGCCTGAGTAGTAACCAAACATCCAAATCACCTCCATAGCCTCCCGTAGGGACACTTTTGTGTCACCCAAAAAGAGCATGGTGTCATCCGCGTACAGCATACACTTTCTTGCAATCCTCCGTACTGAAAGCCCTTGATAATATCGTTGGCACGAACACAGGCTGCCAACGGTTCTATGGCTAGGGCGAACAGTAGGGGCAATAAGGGGCAACCCTGTCTGGTACCCCTATGAAGTGGAAAGCACTGAGACACCCTCCCAGACACTCTAATAGCCACTGTTGGGGAGCTATATAATAACTGTACCCATGCTATAAAATTTGGCCCAAACCCAAACTTGTGCAGTATGGCCCACAATTATGCCCATTCAATACTATCAAAGGCCTTGTGTGCGTCCAGTGATAGCACAGCCCTGTCCCCCATATTATCAGAGATTAGATTGTAAATTGACAAACAAGCGGCGTAAATTAATAGCCGTGGATTTCTGAGGCATGAACCCTGCCTGGTCGGAGTGAATTATGGAAGAGATAGCTTTATTAAGTCGCAAGGCTAGGACCTTGGCCAATATTTTCACATCCGTCTGGAGAAGGGAAATTGGTCTGTACGAACCTGGATCCAAGGGATCCTTACCCGGTTTTAGTAGCAGTACTATAATGGCCTTAGACATGGATAGGGGAAGCCTCCCCTTATCCTTAGCGTCATTAAACACCCCCAATAGTTTAGGCAGTAGCTGTTCCCCATAGGTCTTATACACCTCTATAGGTAACCCGTCCTCCCCCGGTGCCTTGGTGTTGGGGAACAAACCAGTTGCAGTTTGCAGCTCTTCCAATGACAGAGGGGCTTCCAGTTGTTGTCTATCCAGAGCTGTTAGGGTAGGTAACTCTATTTTGTCAAGGTATTCCTGTAGGGAGGCCTCTGTGTAGTTTTTGTGGGAGCAATATAAATTTGAATAAAAGGAGCTAAGAACCTTCATTATGTCATCCGGAGAGTTAGTTATCTTGCCATCAGGCGCCCGCAGGGCACCAATAGATGGCGACGTCTGCTGAGCATGGGAGATTTTTGCCAGGAGGTGACCGGTATGCTCCCCCTCCTCATAGAAGGCGAGTTTGCCGAAGAAGCGCTTACGCTCAGTCGCCGAGGCGGGGCGATGTAGCGCGTCCTGCGCCGCCACCCACGCATCCCTACTTGCTTCGCTAGGGTCCGCCACAAACTTGGCCTCCAAGTCATGGACCAAACGCTCCACCCCCTCACTCAGTGCATTCAACTCCTTTTTGAAACTGTTAATTTCTCTAATGAACAGCCCCCTAAGAAAGGCCTTGAATGTGTCCCTTCCCACCCCTACATCCGGGTAATCTGCCTGCACCCCCCAGAAGTCAACTATATCCTGTAACATCTGGGATGGCGTTGGTAGAAGATTAAGCCAAAAGGCATTAAGCTTCCACGGAGCCCTAAGTAGCGCCGAAGGGGGGCACACCTCCAGGTCCACGATTAACGGTGAATGATCCGAGATTCCCCTTGGGGCATAAGTGATACCCACCACCGATCGGACCCCGGGCTCCGAACATAAACACAGGTCAATACGTGACAGGGACATATGTGATTTCGAAAAGCATGAAAATTGACATTGTCCAGGGTTCCTAACCCTCCACAAATCTATCCATCCCACCTCCTCAATCAGCTTTCTCAGGGGCGTGCGGCAGGCACCTCTCCCCGACGAAACTGGCGGATGCTTGTCAACCAATGGATCCAAGTAACAGTTAAAGTCACCCAAAATATACACTGGCACCTCCGGACGGTCCACCAGATAGTCCAAGACTGCTCTCAGAACCCGATGGCCGTACAGAGGTGGGACGTATACAAAAACAAGTATGCATTTCAACGCAAACAATTGACAGTACAGAATGATATACCTCCCCTCACAGTCCACCACACTATCCAGTTCCTGGTAGTCCAGTGAGTTATGTATCCGCACGCTCACACCTCTGGAAAAGGAGGTGTGAGTGGAGTGATAGGCCTTACCCACCCACCTAAAGTTGAGGCATGTCAGAGTATCGGGGGTAAGGTGAGTCTCCTGCAAAGAGCATATGGCCGGTAGATACTTCCTCAGAGAGGTGGAAACCATTGTGCGCTTAAGAGGATCACCTAGGCCCCTAACATTCCATGACACCACCTTAAGCACATTCAACCCTCCCGCCATAACAGACTCTCATCTTGGCAATGGCAACATATCACATTCCAGTACGATTCATAGCGTGAACCACCTCCCCCCTCCCACTCCCAAAAAATCTGTAACCGCTGCCTTGAGTTCATCGTCCAAGTCTGTAAGTGACGTAAGTACTGTACCATACTGCATAAACTGGTCAAAACTTTCTGAACCTCCGAGTGCAACGGCACTCTAACATTGCCCAGAGCAATCCCCCTACGTGAAACCTCAAGTGCAATTCCAGGCTGAGCCACGGCCCTGGACGCCACCGCGATCTCACCGGCCTGTAGTGGAAGGTCACATATAGGGAAACGTTCCTCGGGCGTGAATATAGGACAACAGGTCCTCCTCACCGCTGGCCTCACAACCACCAGTCGGGAAAGTTGATCAAAACGAACAGGTTGAATCAAGAATTTAGATAACATTCCGTCGCGGTCTCACTCACTCTCTCCGTGGGGGGACGAAGAGCAACAAATCAGCTTGTGTTCCCGGCTAAACTGAAACTTCCTGCTCCCAGGCCATGTCAGTCTCCTTCTGCCTCCCTCCGTCCAGCCGGGCGAAAGGCGTTTTCATTCACATCCAGCCAGGCCGACGCATCGGCTGCCTGCTCAAAAAAGTGAGCTTGGCCCCTGGCTATAATTCTGAGTCGGGCAGGATATAACATAGCGTATGGGGCTTGCAACTGCTGCAGTCTTTTCTTGACCTCTGTGAACCGGGCCCTGCGTTTCTGTACATCCGAGGAAAAATCAGGGTAAAAACAAATACACGCTCCATTAAATCTTATGTTTTGCTTTTCTCTGGCAAGCCGTAGAATGATCTCCCTGTCTCTATAGTGTGAATACGAACCTTTAGACAGCAGCGGCACCCTGACAGATAGCTCTGACTAAGAATTAGTGTTCCCTGCCAAGGTCTGATGTACCCGACTCCATTCTTCTGCTGTTGTTGAGGTGAAAGAACCGCAGGGCTCTTGTATGGAGCAGAGAGCCAGTACTAGTGCCGCTCATCCTTCTGGTAAACTGGCAAGCACCAGCGGCCTAGTACATCCTGGTCTTACATCCAGCACTGCAGAGTCACGTGGTGATGTTTCGAGTCCCATAAGTGCAGTTCAAGCCATATGTCCGTGTTCTCTGCCTCCGTGACTAGGACACGATACGAGCAGAGCTTGCGGTTCATGCTTTTCAATGACAATGGACCCTGAATACGATCGGCTCTACAAAATTGGGGTGTCTACTTTCCAAAATGGGGTCATTGGGGGGGTGGGGTTGTACTGCCCTGCCATTCTAGCACCTCAAGAAATGAGATAGGCAGTCATAAAGTAAAAGCTGTGTCAATTTCTGAAAATGTACCCTAGACGCTATAACTTTTGCGCAAGCCAATAAATATTTTTTTTTTAACCAAGACATGTGCCTGAATACATTTTGGCCTAAATGTATGACTAAAATTGAGTTTATTGTTTTTTTTTTATAACAGAAAGTACAAAATATAATTTTTTTCATTTATAATCCCAAAAAAAAATTTAATCTAGGAGGCAATCAAATACCATCAAAAGAAAGCTCTATTTGTGGCGGGAAAAAAGGACGCAAATTTTGTTTGGGTACAGAATTGCATGACCGCGCAATTACCAGTTAAAGAAGCGCAGTGCTCTGGTCGTTGAACAGCCAAATCCTCCGGGGCTGAAGTGGTTAAAAGTCAGCAGAGCCACTTTTTGTACTTGCATACTTTAACCACTTCCCGCCCGGTCAATAGACAATTGACATCCGGGAAGTGGTTGTGAAATCCTGACTGGAGGTCTATCGACGTCCAGCAGTATTACATGCCGTCGCACACCCGTGGGGGGCGCGTAGCGTGGCGATCGGTGATGCTGGGTGTCAGTCTGACACCCTGCATCTCCGATCTCGGTAAAGAGCCTCCGGCGGTGCCCATTAGTGCCACCTCATAGGTGCCCGTAATTGAAAAAGAAAACGTACTTATTTACCAAAAAATTAACAGAAAAAAATAAAAACTTTATTTTTTTCAAAATTTTCGTATTTTTTTTGTTGTTGCGCAAAAAAAAAAAAAATCGCAGAGGTGATCAAATACCACCAAAGGAAAGCTCTATTTGTGGGAACAAAATGATAAAAAAAATTGTTTGGGTACAGTGTAGCATGACCGCGCATTTGTCATTCAAATTGCGACAGCGCTATAAGCTGAAAATTGGCCTGGGCAGGAAGGGGCATAAGTGCCCGGTGTGGAAGTGGTTAAATAAACAAACAACCAATTTGAACTCAGCTTTAATGTTATTACCAGTGCTAACACAGTAATATGGAAGCCAAGAACTCACGTTACCGAAAACATGTTATAACACTTCCGAGACTCGTGTGTTCCTTCAGGCTGCATTTCAACACAGTTTTGGATTTCCTGTTGGTGGAGTAGGAAATCGAAACTATTTGCGGAATAATAAAAAGAGTGTTTATAAGTAAGGAGAAGTGAAACCAGCAGTACAGAAGCCGTGATAACTCTCAGAGGAACGTGAGTACTGCACACTTTGCTTTTCACAGCTATAATTTAAAGTGTATTTAAAGTGAAATGCTGCGTACACGCGATCACTTTTTGTGATGAAAAAAACCGACGTTTTAAAAAACGTCATTTAAAATGATCGTGTGTGGGCAAAACGTCGTTTTATGTCTTCTGAAAAATGACAAAAAAAAAATTCGAACATGCTTGAATTTTTTGTGTCGTTTTTCAAAATGTCATTTTTTTGTGTCATAAAAAGTGATCGTGTGTGGGCAAAACGACGTTTTTAAACCCGCGCATGCTCAGAAGGTGCCGTTGAATGTGGTGTACATAACCGCGCTTTGCAAGAGCATTTTCAGAAAACGATGGTGTGTAGGCAACGTCGTTTTTTAAAATGAAGTTTGAAAAACGTCGTTTTGTTATGTGAGATAAAATGAAGTTTTTTTCATCACAAAAAGTGATCGTGTGTACGCGGCATAAGCCTCCCGGCCGTGTTGTAAGCCAGATGTTGGCTGTACTTTTGTACGTTTGTATTGTCTATCTGTTTTTACAAATAAAATAAAAAAAGATTTTCAAAAAAAAAGTGTAAGCCAAAACTGTTGTTGTTGTTGTTTTGGATGGAGCGTGGAAGGACTGAAGTTTTTACTGCTGTTTGTGTCCCTGCTGGAGATTCACCCTCTCCTATTGTCTTGGTGAGAATTGTTGGCAAGACTAAAGTTTTTGAGTTGTCTTCAAAAGAAGAGGTGAGGGGAAATCTTCCAATAATGACTGTATATACTCGAGTATAAGCCGCCCGGAATATAAGCCGA
Source organism: Rana kukunoris (assembly GCA_029574335.1). Classification (NCBI taxonomy): domain Eukaryota; kingdom Metazoa; phylum Chordata; class Amphibia; order Anura; family Ranidae; genus Rana; species Rana kukunoris. The sequence goes on along the minus strand of CM056054.1, from coordinate 9,055,419 downwards.
GGCACCTAATTTTACCACAAAAAAATGGGAAAACTACGTGACTCGAGTATAAGTCTAGGGTGTCCATGCCTCACTGTGCCTCACTTTGCCTCACTGTGTCCATGTGCATGCCTCACTGTGTCAATGCCTCACTGTGTCAATGCCTCACTGTGCCCATACCTCATTGTGTCCATGCCTCACTATGCCCATGCCTCACTATGCCCATGCCTCACTGTGCCCATGCCTCACTGCGCCCATGTCTCACTATGCCCATGCCTCACTATGCCCATGCCTCACTGTGCCCATGCCTCACTGCGCCCATGTCTCACTGTGTCCATGCCTCACTATGCCCATGCCTTACTGTGCCCATGCCTCACTGTGTCCATGACTAGACTGACATTTAACATGGGAGTCTATGGAAGGAGTGCCCGGCTTTGAAAAATCAGTTCTCCCCAGCCGTAGGTCCCATAGACAACAAACTTTGCACACTTGTAGAGGAGAAATGGGGCTAAATGTGTGCTAAGTTCCAAGTCCAGGGGACATACGACTGGCCAGTAGCGAGTCCCCAAATTCAAGAAAGAAATTACAGTTTAACATGGGAATCTATGGAAGGGGTGCCCAGGTTTGAAAATCGTTTCTCCCCAGCTGTAGGTTCTCCAGACAACAAACTTTGCACACTTATAGTGGAAGAGAGGGAGTATATGTGTGCTAAGTTTGTTAGGTACCAGATCCCCAAATCCGGGAGATACTGACTCGAGCATAAGCCGAGGGGGGCATTTTCAGCACAAAAAAATGTGCCGAAAAACTCGGCTTATACTCGAGTATATACCGTAAACATGTTCTAGTGACAACAGTCTAAGATAAGGTGACCAGATTTTTAAAATGAAATCTGGGGACATATTTTTTTTTACCTGTAATGGCGGCAATCAGTGACTCTCTGCCTGTCGCCGCCGCCTCAAAGCCTGTTAAGTCTTACTCTTCGGGCCCCGGCTACTACTGGGTGGGGAGCGGAGGAAGATCACTCCCCCAGGGAAGGCAAGGAGATAAGCAGGCATGTGGCTGGGACTTGAGCTAAGGCAGAAGAACATGAGAGTGGAGCTGAATGGGCACCCGAAACTGAAGAAATATTCCCTCCACTCCGACCAGCACATGATCATCATTTTCTCTTGCACACGATTGGATGATGGAAGTCAGCAGAGCTTCTGCTCATTTACTAAGATCTGGGGCAAGAAAATAAAAAAAGGTTGCTGTAAAGAGACCCAATCTCAACTGTCCCTGATTTCGAGAGACTGTCCCTCAATGTCATTCATTTTGGTCTGATCTATATAGTTGTATATAAAATGCACTTTTTATCTTTTAACCTCCCTGGCGGTACGATTATTTCAGATTTTAGGTGCTGAAAGCGGTACAATTGTTTTGCATTGAAATTTGGCGTTTTATATTGTAGGCCTGTAATTCTTCGGAATATCTCACTTAAATCTGTCCAAACAAGAGTCTAGTAGGCATCCCGGGTATGATAAAGTTTGAAAAACAAAATTATAAATTATAATATAATAAATAATTATAACAAATAATAATGTAACTTTATTTTTTAAAGACGAATTTCCCCACAAATCGCTATCGCGCAATTCTGAAAGTGATTATAATTTATTATCACTGTTTTCTAGCTGCTCTAAAACCACTTTTGACATAAAGGGACACTTTTTGATTGCTATGGACAATCTCCAGTTTCCAGGCAGAAAGAACAGATTTTATTATATAAAAGTACATGCAGAACACAGGGCAGACCACTAGGGACAAGGGGGATGTGTAATTTTTTCATACAGTACTTTAATCTATAAGATTACAGTATACTGTATGTAATGTGTTTATTTACTTTTTTGAATTTGGCACCGATCTCCGCCCCCGTGCGTCATAACGTCACAGAGAACGCAGCTCGGCAGGACACACGGGCACTGTGTGAATCGAGCAAGGAGAGACACAGCTCAATCACACAGCGGAGAGGCATCGCAGGATCCAGGGACAAGGTAAGTAATTTCCTGCCTGTGAATGCTGCAAGGCGATCCCGAGTCAGGCTAGGGGTTACCACTTTTGGTGCTGAAATTCCACCCCGAGCCCGAATACCGCCAGGGGGGTTAAAAAGTGTTTTTCCAGTGCTAAACCTTTCATCTGATTTCTAGATTGCTGTATTTGTAAGCCAATTTGTTTTTCCAAAAGCCAATATAAAGGAATAGTAGTAGGGAAAAAAGCACTTGTGGGTTTAACCAATCTTTTTTTTTCTTGCATAATTCTCTTTTAAGGGGGCGTGGCAGGGGGTGTGTCCTATGCCTGCATACTTTTGCTGATAGGTGTCCCTCATTCCAATCTCAAGAAGTTGGGAGGTATGCTAATCACCAGCTTAAAAACTGAACAGGTAAAAGCACAAGTGAACATACTTGCTGTATTTTTTGCATTTTTTTGTAAAGCAGTTTTTTATCCTCTTCTGATGTGCCTCAAAATTTGATAACAAATTTCATAACTCAAGGAGGGTCAATTCCTCAGCATAGCCCCCTCCCTCTTCTGGAAGTATAATCGTCCAATGACTCAGTGAGTGTTGGCCTCAAGTGGATTTTTGCCATTTGGAAGATTATCCTTTAACCACTTCCTTACTGGCCCATAGTCATATGACGTCCTGGGCTTTGTGCGGTGATATCTGAATGATGGGTGCAGCTAGAAGCATCATTCAAATATAATTTTCTTCCGCCGGCGATCCTGCGCACCATAAGAGTAATCAAAGTGGCGGTTCCACCGCTTGATCGTTCTTATAGGCGGCGGGAGGGGACATTCCCCCCCTCCCGCCGCCATCCACTGCTTCTCCGAGCTCTCCCGTGCCATCGGAGGCCCGGAGAAAGAATCGCCCAGCGCCGGAAGGTGAAGTGTAACGGAATGTCCCACACTCCGATTGAGTGCTTCCGTCATATATTGCTTTCTATCAGTTTGGATATAGATCTCAGATATTCCAGCTGCCCTCAACACACAACAAGACAAGACTTGTTTGTGTGCTAAACATGGAGTGTTTAATAGAACCAAGAATATATCCTTATATCCCGTTTAAAGAGGTAACCAGAACATAAATTAACATGAGCTAATTAACTAATCATTTACTCAGATGAGGTGACTCCGAGATATGACCTTTCAAGGTAGACATCACGTCTCCTCTCACCTGCTATACAATACACATTATCATAAGTGTAAACACAGGACATCTTCACACAATAGCCAGGTCAATTAGCACAGAGAACAGAAATGGCTGGAGGCGAGGACATTAGCATCTATGAATGAGTCACTCTTACAACCAACCCTTTGAGTTCAGAATCAACAACCAGAAAATAGTTCTCACAGATATCCTGGAATATATTGTAGATAATATTTACACAATAATCCCCTCTTAGGTAGTCCAAGATATCATTTCTCAGTCACCCTATGCCCCTAGTGGACATACGATGATTTTAGACATAAGAGGGTCCGAGTCTGTCACAGGAAGCATAGGGATGACTGGTGAACAAGCTGCTTGCTTTGGGGATCACTGAGCAGAAGGGAGGGGCCAGGAGCTCTGGAGAGGAACCTGGGAAGAGGGCTGTGCAAAACCATTACAGCGGGTACAGTATGTATAACATGTTTATTATTTTTAAATGAAAAAACTGAGACATTGGGGGTTATGTACGAAAGGCAAATCCACTTTGCACTACATGTGCAAACTACAAGTACAAAATGCACTTAAAATTGCAATGAAAGTGCACTTGAAAGTGCAGTCGCTGTAGCTCTGAGGAGTAGATCTGAAATGAAGGGAAGCTCTGCTGATTTTATCATCCAATCATGTGCAAGCTAAAATTCTGTTTTTTTTTTATTTTGCTTGCATGTCCCTCACAGATCTACAGCGACTGCACTTCCAAGTTCACTTGTAGTGCAAAATGCATTTGCCTTTTCGTAAATAACCCCCTTTAGTATCAGTTTAACTTTTTGTTGAGTTAAAGTTGATGTAAAGCCGCTCTCACCCTTTCTAAACTACCGCCATAGTGCTGATCTATAAGGATATAGATGTCTCCTGCATGTATCCTTACCTGTCATATGTCTCCCCTCTGTCTGTTATAAGAACTGAAAAACTGCAGATTCTGTGGGTGGGTGTTGTCTGGAGCTCGGTGGGTGGAGTCATGATGTCAGTACGACATAGATCTGCAGAGCCCGGAAAATGGATAATATCTCAGGCCGTATACATTCTAGCACCCTAAACATTCAATTTGAATTAGGGACTCAAATGAATAGGACAGGGCCCCTGCAAAGGAATAAGAATAGATATTGAGATATACATCTAACACGCAAAATAAGAGATGCGCTGTGATGTCATGTTGATACATACCAAAAAAGAAAGATATCATTTATGTCTCAGCGCAGAAAAATGGCTTATTCATTTCTTATTATTTTTGTAAATGGCAGATCTCAAAACATAGCCCAAACATGACAAAGGAACTAATGATATCAAATCATCTTGCAAAAATGGACGAGGAGGGTTTAATAAAGTTTAAGACGGCTCTTTGCCAGATGATTCCTCCCCGTGGAGCTGGATTAATTATGATGGAAGATCTTAAAGACAAATCCATTGAGGAAATTGTTGACTTTATCTTCAGATGTCACACTGAAAGACATGGACCAGCAACCATCATAAAGACTCTAAAAGAAATCCGTGAGAATCAGATAAGGATGTTGATAGAGAGAGAACTCAGGAATGGTGGTGGGTACAGTATAATGTCATACAATATATTCTTTATAAGGGTGGACATGAATGTCTCCATCTAATCCCAGATTTTACAGCCAGGTGCAACCCTTGGGCAAAGACATTGGTGCTGGTATAGGAACAATAAGAGCTTTCCTAGAGTTGGAATCACCCATTATCTCAATCAGTTTTTTAAGTCCTCCAGCTTGAAACCTATTCTGTGAGGCTATTTCTTCCTTCCTCTTAATGATAAGGAAGGAAGCATTGGCATGCGCAAGGGGTGTGCCGGATGTAACTGGGCACACCCTAATCACCTTATATGGCACAGATTCCCCTTGTTGATATTTCCCCAAAGCTCCCAAACAGAGCATGTAAAAAAAATGTACTTTTTTTTTTATAATAATAAGTAGAAATAAAACTACTGACACCGTCTACTGCCCCACTCACACCAACCTCTGCCCTACTGACGCCTCCTATGTTTTAATACATTTGGGCCACACACCCTAATGCTATAGGCTGCGCACACCTATGGAAGGAAGTACAGAACCCTTTGTCACCTCCTATTGAAAAATACACAGTGGAGGACACCCATGAATTTTGAGATGGACAATTGTCTCCCTGATCATTACTATTGAAAAACCTCTGTCTGCCTTCAGCCAACTTAAAGCGGAGTTCCACCCAAAAATGTAAATTCTGCTTTTCGGAACCCCCACCCCCCTCCGGTGTCACATTTGGCACCTTTCAGGGGGGAGGGGGTGCAGATACCTGTCTAAGAGGTATTTGCACCCAATTCCGGGCATAGACACCCGTGGGAGTCACGCCACTCCCCCCCCCCCCCCCACTGTCTCCTGGAAAACACACAGGTCCCAGGAGAGAGTGGGGACCAGTGACGGCGTGCCGCGCTACTCGCGCATGCACAGTAGGGAACTGAGCAGTGAAGCCGCACGGCTTCACATCCTGATTCCCTCATCAAGAATGTCAGTGGCAGCATCCGAGGACCGATCGATTGCTTGACCTTGTCTGACGACATCGCGGGCACGCTGGACAGGTAAGTGTCCATTTTTTGAAAGCCAGCAGCTGCTGTATTTGTATTTAAAAAAAAAAATTGGGTGGACCTCCACTTTAAGCATATAATACAGACTCTTATTTAGGTTGGTAGGGGTTCCTTGACTACCAAAAATGTAATCACTACACTGTAGTGACTACAGTAAATTACATTCTTCTTCCAAATATTTACCAATGTCAGTGGTCCCTTGTCCCACACTGAGGGACTTTTCTACTGACAACCAATGTATTTCACTGATTACCATTGTAAAAAACTGTAATGTATTTTTTCATTTCCGAGCATGTGTGGTCACACGATTTTTTATGCACAAATATTATACTAATTACATGAAAATCGCTTGTTCTGTTATCGTACAAAAATACCCTGCTTGTCCTTTTAGATATTTTGGCATGGACTGTTGTGATCGGCTCTGGAAATGTGTGTACTAATGGTCAGATTATTGGACAACCGCTCCAAAAGCAGTATATTTTGTCCAATTTTTGCATTGTATTGCATTTTTGCATGTAAACTAGGCATTGGCCTACAAAGTGCTTGCTTGCATTGTTTACCCATATATAAGTAAATCCTGATCTGTCAGCATTCATAAACTAACAACCCATTGACTTTGTTTATACTTTTACAGGAATGCTGACAGTCAGTGCCAGATAGGATCATCCAGTGCCCAGGGTAAAGATGACAATGTGCCCCCCTTGATTATGTGCAGGCTTATGAGGAGGAGGGGGAGAGAAACCAAAGCCTACATCTCCTCCCGGCTCTCTTCTTTTCTCCTTGCTGCTACCAGTGGTGGGTGACAGAAGTAGTGACAGATGTAGTTCTGTCACTACCCCTGTCAGCCCCTTATAGTAGAGTAACTGGCAGCACCTCCATCCCTACAATACTCGCTGCACCCAGAGCAGCCTCCCCTTCTGCCCACTCCTTGTCCTGGCCATGCTGACAGTAGATGCAGTATGAGTGTAAACTACTAAGTTCTAGAGCACAGTTGGCCATGTGCTGAGCAGAGGTGAGTTGCATGTGGCTGTTAGCTGCATGTGGTTCACCCTGGAAACAGGAAAAGATCCGCCTGAAAACCCGGAGGGAAAACCGACAACCTGCTTGGTAACTTTTCCTCCGTACACACAAGAGGTTTCCCTCAGATGAGAGCTTTGGTCGGGAATCCTGGCCGTGTGTATGCTCAATTGCAGCAATTTTCTCATAGGAAAACCGCCAAAAACTTCTGAGAAAATGTCAGCCAGGAATCCCGGCGGGAAAAAAAAGAGCAGGTTCTCTTTTTTTTATCCAGCGGTTTTTGGCAGTTCTCCCGTCGGAAAAACTGCGAGGGAGCATACACACGGCCAGAATTCCCAGCCAAAAGCTCTCCTGGCAGTTTTCCTGCTGGGAAAACCAGACGCGTGTACGAGGCATAAGACTAAATATTCATATAACTACCGTATTTATCGGCGTATACTGCACACTTTTTTGCCCTTAAAATCAGGGCAAAATCGTGGGTGCGCCATATACGCCAATACTCGCTTCCCGCGCTGTGTTTGAACTGAGAAGCCGACATATACCGAGCGCAGTACACTCGTGTACATTCGGCCAGGCTCGGCTCCCCTCGCGGTCACGTCCTGTGCATCCTGTAAGTCCTTTACGCAAGAGGAGCTGAGCGTGCCCGAGTGTACTGCGCTCGGTATATGTCGGTGGAGTTGTTCAAACACAGCGCGGGAAGCGGGGATCGTCTCAGAGACAACGCTGGAGGACACCACCGAGGCTGCAGACGGACGCCGGACCAGATAAGGCTGCCGATGGACGCCGGGCAAGACACCGTTGAAACCGTAAGTATTTTTTTTCTGACATTTTTCTTCTAGGTTAGGGGTGCGCGCTATACGCGGGTGCGCGCAATACCCCGATAAATACGGAAAATTGTTGGGAGCAACAAAAAAAGTGGTGAGGACAATAGCAAGTGAAAAGAGTAAAGATACTAAATAAAAACGTATACTCAATAGTCTGGTAAGAAAGGGTCTGCTAAAGCCAATCAACATTCCCCATGTGGGCCATGGTATATCATGGCTTCCTCCAGGGCTGATCAACTCCTTCACTATCAGGTCCCTGCCATACTGTATAGCAAGTTTGTCTGATATTTTTTAATTTGGGTATTGCCGAGAAGTAACTTGCCGTTCCAAATGTTTTTGTGCATTTTTTTTTTTCAAGCTTTTAAATCAAAAAGCATAGAAGATGAGCAAAGTGGGAAACAAGAATACAATCTTCATCGCATCATTTTCGTACCAACCCTTGTTTCTATACAATCCCCTGAACCCTCAGCAAAAAAAATTAAAAGGGAACAAGTAGAAGATGCCTTCATAGGAGTCCCAAGTCCCAAAATTAGAAGAGAACAAGTAGAAGATGCCGTGATAGGAGTCCCTAGTCCCAAAATTAGAAGAGAACAAGTAGAAGATGCCGTGATAGGAGTCCCAAGTCCCAAAATTAGAAGAGAACAAGTAGAAGATGCCTTCATAGGAGTCCCAAGTCCCAAAATTAAAAGAGAACAAGTAGAAGATGCCGTGATAGGAGTCCCAAGTCCCAAAATTAGAAGAGAACAAGTAGAAGATGCCTTCATAGGAGTCCCAAGTCCCAAAATTAGAAGAGAACAAGTAGAAGATGCCGTGATAGGAGTCCCTAGTCCCAAAATTAGAAGAGAACAAGTAGAAGATGCCGTGATAGGAGTCCCAAATCACAAAATTAAAAGAGAACAAGAAGAAGATGCTCCAATAAGAGCCCCAAATCATAAAATTCAAGTGGAAAAAGAAGATGATGTTGTGATAGGAGTCCCAAGTCACAAAATTAAAATAGAAACAGAAGATGTTGTGATAGAAGTCCCAAATCTCAAAATTAAAGGAGAACAAGAAGAAGAAGGTGCTATGATAGAAGACCCAAATCACAAAGAAACAACTTCAAGTAAAGATGAAGGACACAGAACAGTACATCGACTACCCAAACAAGGTACTTAATATATTCGTAGCGCTACCCCCGTAGGAGCTGCTGGTTTAGATTTGGGTTTTGCATGTTACCTCTAGGTTCGTCGTCAAGGGAAGAAAGTCTATAGAAATTGCAATGTCCACACAAGATGTAAAACCTTCAACTGTTAGGTTTTATTTATTTTTTTCTGCATAAAACTTGTGAAGAAAGTAGAAGGTAGAAGGAGAGAAGAGGAAGGTTCAGGTACGCAGTGCAGAGTACACAAAAACATGTCTAAAGTTCCAGTATTCACCACTCTCAAAGACCCCTCTCACATGAAGCATGGACAGTATGAGAATAGTCTCTGCCACAGACCGTCTGAGAACGAAAGATGGATAGTCAGGGATCCTCTGCCACAGGATTTAAGTCCCAAACTTTCAGCCTTACAGTAGAGAGCCTTTAAGCCGATCCGGCGGACTGTAAGAAAAAAATAGAGTAGTGGATCCCTTTATAACGAGGTCACCAGACCTATCCCGAGACATCAGCTTGCGTTGCTTGGTCTTCTCCAGGGCAGGCTCTCCCCCAGTTTTCTTTGTTAAGCAGTTTCCCCCACTTGGATGGACAGCTTGGGATCCCCTTTTGAATCGTAGGCCCCCAGGCACCATAACTGGGCCTAATCTAGACATGTTCCGTTTCGTATGGCCCCGTCTGTTCGTTTTTCGTAAGACGCCCGTTTTCCCGTTCGTTCCCGTTCGTTTGTCGTACGACGCGATTTTTTCGTATTCCGATCGTTTCGTATTTCCGTTACCGTTTTATTTTCGTACATGCGGGATGATTCATTATTCTGTTTAATTCATGTTCGTTTCTTGTTAGACAATAATTATCGTGAATTTTCATAAATTTGCATTCTGTGTATCTTGAATGCTTTTCTTTTGTTAGTGTCAGTTGTATGTTCATTGTTCAATGACATCTATAACAAAAGAATTTCATTATGTATATTGAATGAATTCCTTTTTCTGTTTTCTGTGTATTCAAACTACTTCATACTTCATCTGAAGGAAGATCAGTTGGCCAGACTTTTGAACCCAAAAATGGTTTTCTGATGCAGTTTAAAAACAAACAAATTTTCTGAGAACGATCGGAAAACTATCGTTTTTATGTTTGTTGTTAAAATAGTCTGACCAAGTGTATGGGGCTTCACAATACTATTGTGAAGCCCCATACACTTGGTCAGACTGTTTTAACAACAAACATAAAAACGATAGTTTTCCGATCGTTCTCAGAAAATTTGTTCGTTTTTAAACTGCATCAGAAAACCATTTTTGGGTTCAAAAGTGAAAATCCACAGAAAAGTTTATTAGGCTTTACTGTACAAGTGTACTCACTAACTATTCTGCACAAAAGAGAAGCTGCTTTCAGTCACTGAGGCTGGCCATACATGTTCAATTTTCTTGTACAATTTTCTTTTAGGCCGCGTACACATGAGGGGATATGTCCGCTGAAAACGGTCCGATGGACCGTTTCAGCAGACATCTCCGCTCGTGTGTATGGGCTAGCGGACAGATTTCTCCACCCGACAGATTTCAAAGCAAGCTTTGAAATCTATCCGGTGGGAATCTGTCCGCCCGACATGTCTGCTGGTTAGTACACTTACCAGCAGACATGTCGGCTCCCACCACCGCCGCGCCGCTGCCGAATGGATTCGGCGCATGCGCGGAAGTGTTTTACTTCCTGGTGCGGTGACGTGGCGGTGACGCGGCGGCGTCAACGTCACCGCCGCGTCACCACTACGTCACCGCGCCGTCCGGCGGCGGGGAATTTGATCCGATGGTGTGTACACGCCATCGGATCAAACTCCCGATCGGACATATCCGATGGAAATGGTCCGCGGACCGTTTTCATCGGATATATCCGATCGTGTGTATGGGGCCTTAGATTTACCAAAAACCATATATTATGAGGTCAAACTAAACAACACTTTCAATTGTATGCAATCAGGCAGGCCCTTGCACTACATAGTTGAAGGTAAATCTAAAGAAAATTGCACAGAAAATTGTATCATGTATGGCCAGCCTAACTCTCTGGCCATTCAAAAAAAAGATAAACAAAAGATTTGCATTTGAACCTGTTTCTTTTGTTATTTTCGTATGTTGATATGACACCTGTAACAAAAGATTTGCCTTCAGTATTTTGAATACACAGAAAACAGAAAAAGGAATTCATTCAATATACATAATGAAATTCTTTTGTTATAGATGTCATTGAACAATGAACATACAACTGAAAACGAACACAAAACGGATTCAAACAAAATACACAATGCAAACCTCTTGATACAGATTTCATTTTCGTTATTTTGCCGTTTTCGTTTTGTCGTTTTTTCCTGTCGAATCGTTCATTCGTATTTGCGGTCGTTCGTTATGCGGCTCATCCGTTATCCCGTCATTTTCGTATTTTGGTGCTTTACCGTTTTCGTATGTACACATTATCCCGCGGGTACGAAAATAAAAATTTTCGTACGAAAATAACATTCGTACGAACGGGAATGCACATATCTAGCCTAATCCATGAAGATGCGACCTCAGGCCAACATGGTCCCGAGGTCAAGATCACACACACACGTGCCTGGTGCCAGGAGGGCCATGAGGAGAAGGACCCCAAAAAAGTCTCCTGCCCCTTAAGTATTCCCTCCAGGCATGCACAGAGGGGCACCACTTCCACTGGGCTGCTGCCGAGAAGGGACAGCCAACACACCATGGTTCGCTCCTGTTCCAACATGGGCCTGAAGTGGTAACGCCACCTACAGGCAACGGGGGGAAATCGCATCAAGCACAACCACAGCCAGAACAGAGGCTAATTTTAATGTAATTCAACAAAGTCTGAGCCCACTTTTGGCTCAGACACCCCCTAAATCCAGAACAGCGCCCCAGTCACTGGGAGCAGGGCGCTACATATCGATTTGAGAATTTAATTTATACACCAGATACCCATTCATTATTGTAATTTATTTCTTTGAGATGGACCCTGCTTGAGTCTCATTTCTTTTGAACCACCAGAGGTGACAGACTCCTATGACCTCCTCTGTTGAAAAACTCTGTTTAGAGTGCTTAAATGTAATCTTGGCTCCAGCAATGGCCCTGACATGCAAACCACTGGCCAGTTGGAGGGCTTTTGAATGATAGCCCACTGTGTGTACATATATTGCTTATATAGGACCCTTTTTTAAGTCAGGGCCTAGGAGGTACAACGTTTTTCACTTGAGCTAGGTTTTAAGTATCCTGTATGGTTTTACTAATATCTTGTTTGCACGGTGTGTTATTGGAGCAACTGGTAAATTTGGGGAGATTTTGGAGAGTAAGTGAGGATAAATCTCTGCAACTGGACGCAGACAGCTAAAAAAAGCTGACAAGGCTGTTTAGCCTCGGAATCACTTCCACACACCCATGGATATGTTGTGTACACAGAGCCCTCTTCCCAGTAGTGTATTTAGGTTTTGTGCTGCCCTAGGCCTGACAAAGCTTGTGCACCTCCTAATTTAAATATGACCTACCTCTTCCTGTCAAGGCCACACCCCTTGCTGTTTAAGATTCGTCCTGAAAATATCCCTCTAGCCCAGGAGTCTCCAAACTATGGCCCTCCAGGTGTTCAGGAACTACAATTCCCATCATGCCTAGTCATGTCTACGAATGTCAGAGTTTTACAATGCCTCATGGGAAGTGTAGTTCCACAGCAGCTGGAGGGCCGTAGTTTGGAGATCCCTGCTCTAACCTGTTGAGCAGGTGGTTGGGCTATTGGTGTAACTGCGGGAAATTTGCCCCCTAGAGGGCAGGTAAGAAACCACAAGACATCTAGTTAACTTTTCACACTTTGGTTCCCAAGTGTTTAACCTGTGATCACCTGGAACCAACCAGTAAATCACTCTAGCAAGTTAGGGGTACAGAGCAGACCCTGGCTGGCCTCATTTTGTTTTTTTTATAGCAAACCTTTAGTATTCACTTTAGTATTCAGTAAGGTTTGAGAAATGGCAAATACTTTTTATTCTCCTTCTGAAAATAAATGTAAAATTATAAATGTAAAATTAAGTATTTTTTAAGCTCGATAGAGACAGTTGATTTAATGTTCTATATGTATGTATAGAAACTACAGTTTAACCACTTAATCCCCGAGCCTGTTTTTCAGATTTGGTGTTTACGAGAATAAAACAAATAAAAAAACGTTTAAAAAATTCTATAGGTTGAATTTTTTGAGTTACAGAGGAGGTCTAGGGCTAGAATTATTGCTCTCGCTCTAATGATACTTCACTTGTGTGGTTTGAACACCGTTTTCATAAGCGGGCGCTACTCGCGTATGCGTTCGCTTCTGCGCACAAGCTTGTCGGGATGTGGTGATTTAAAAAAAAATATTGTTTTCGTATTTATTTTTATTTATTTTATCATTTTTAACACTGAAATAAAAAAAAATAAAAAAAATTATCACTTCTATTCCTATTACAATGAATGTAAACATCCCCTGTAATAGAAAAAAGCATGACAGGTTCTCTTAAATATGAGATCTGGGGTCAAAAAGACCTCACATCTCATATTTAGGCTTAAATGAAAAAAATTACATTTGAAAAAATGTAAACAAAAAATGTCTCTTTAAGACGCTGGGCGGGACTGACGTTTTGACGTCACTTCCGCCAAGCAGAGCTATGGGGACGGGTGGGGGCCATGTTGCCCTCACTCGCATCCCCACACAGCAGCAGAGAGGACCCGATCGCCTCCGCCGCTACCGACGGCTACGGTAGGGCGCGGGAGGGTGGCGGGGGGGGCCCCGGGGGGGGGGCAGCGATCTTGCGGCAAATCCGACATGGAGACCGCTGTTGTCGTTGACAGGCCCGCCCACTGAAGAGATTAAAAACAGGACGTATATATACAGTGGGCGGGCATTAAGTGGTTAAACACTATGGGGTTAATTTACTAAAAGCAAATAGACTGTACACTTTACAGAGTACAGTTGTACTCTGCAAGTGCAATTGCTCCAGAGCTTAGTAAATGAGGTAAACCTTCAGTTTGCAGAGAATACCCAATCACGAGCAAAAATTGTTTTGCTTGCACATGACTGGATGATATACAGTAAGTCAGCAGAGCTTCTGCTCATTTACTAAGTTCTGGAGCATCAACACTTGCAGAGTACAACTGTATTTTGCAAGGTGCACAGTCTATTAGCCTTTAGTAAATGCACCTCTATATGTCTCTTTTCTGTACCCTGAAGAACAACAAGTGACTCCAGAACAAGACAATTTTACAAGCAAATTATTTCACAAGACCCCCAACAAGCGAATTGGAGTATCCTCTTCCCATTCATCTTCCAAAGGTAAGTCATGTTCTACACTCCACCACTACACATCCCACCCAGGAGCTGTGCACACATCGATCCTCACTATCTATAGTGCTTGGAGTAATTTACAGTATATTCCAGTAAAGGAAACAGTAGTAACTTTGAAATCCTATCAGGAATATACCGTGTTTCCCCAAAAATAAGCCCGGGTATTATATTAATTTTGGCAACAAAAGAAACAGTAGGGCTTATTTTCGGGGTAGGTCTTACCATGTAATGTGCGATCTTCTCTCCTCCTCTCCCTCCCTGCCTGTCAGGAATCCCCAGGGTGGACTGAGCTAAAATTCTTGTAAAATCCTATAATCCACTATATTACAGTATTATATAATGTACAATGTGTGTGTTTCTGTAATATAATTGTGCCAAATACCTTTGTTATAGTGCCGCTCTGCGTTAATATGACCCGCCGGAGCTCTCTTCCCTGTAATTATATTACAGAAACACATTGTACATTATGTACTATTGTAATAAAGTGGATTTTAGGATGTTACAAACATTTTAAACTAGGGCTTATTTTTGGAGTAGGGCTTGTATTGCAGCCCTCCTGGAAAATAGCGCTAGGTCTTATTTTTGGGGTAGGTCTTATTTTGGGGGGAAACGCAGTAATAAATACAGTACATATCAGATACATTCTTAATAAAAGACCTTGCCATAGACATGAGGGTCACAGGGCATTCTCTTCTACCTGGGGTCACCTAACAAGTGCCCCTGGCGTAGAGGAGGAAGATTTGGTTTATCTCGGTACCTCAAGGATATAAACAAAAGTAGATTTAAAGGTAGATTTTAATAGAAAATAAAGAATAAAAACATTATGGTAAAAAACATATTTGCAATCATGATTAAATACAATCAATAGTTACAGCAGTATATAATGCTTGAACATTCGTGGAAAGAATGGTAATGACCCCCGATGTTGAAATGGGGTATCAAATATGATGCATCTTGGCGTTTGTCCTCTACTAGTGTCACGGTCGCTACCGTACCAAACAGACAGCGAGGCGTGGTCACGCCCCAAGTGGCTCTGGGTGGAATTGAACCTAGGACCTCTCCATTGCTACTCCAGGTCTTTTCCTCTGAGCCACTTCTCAGTTGATATTCTGCTTGCTGTCCGTCGGAGCCTGGTTCTGAACTATGCACTGATTGCCTGTCTCTGATCTCCTTACAATCTGCACTTGTCTATCTTGGTCCAGCTGAGGCAGGTTTCCTAATCAACCAGGGGTATAAAGCCCTGCCTCACTATGAGGGAGGGTCAGTTCATTGTTCTCTGATCGTCCTGTCTGTGCCAACGGTTCCTGTATTGATCTTCAGCTACAAGACTGACCCCGGCTTCTGACCTTTTTGGCTTATGTACCCTGGAATGCTGCTGTCTCCTGCCCTTTGACCCCCGGCCTGTACTTTCGGACTTTCGCTGCCTTCTCCAGCCCTTGACCCACGGCTTGTACCCCGTCTGCTCAGCTACAAGACTGACCACGGCTTCTGACCTTACTCTGAATTCTGGAATCCTGGGCCCGGCTATACTTGACTATCCTTGGCTAATCCCTATCTGGCCCCCGTGCACAGACTCACAGCCCAGGTAGTGTCTTACCTTATTACCGTGGGCTGTGGGTACCTGCAAGGGTGAGCTTACAAGTCTGCAAAATGGCCTCCCCTCAAGGTAAGCCCTCACAACTAGTTTCGCAGCAAAAGCTGCTTCTTTCCACGAATGTTCAAGCATTATATAGGGCTGTAACTATTGATTGTATTTAAATATGATTGCAAATATGTTTTTTACCATAATGTTTTTATTCTTTATTTTCTATTAAAATCTACTTTTAAATCTACTTTTGTTTATATCCTTGAGGTACTGAGAGAGATCAAATCTTCCTCCTCTTCGCCTGTGGCACTTCTGAGGTGACCCCAGGTTTATTTGTCTATATAATATGGATGATGTTACCCACCCCTACCTATAAATATTGTCAATTGAGGCAATTACCCCCTTTAAAAATCACTCACCGAGGTTGGATAAATGGGAATGATTTTGTCACCTTTGATATTTTCCCTATTGGACAAATACACCTTTGTTCTTGTCTTGAAAGAAAGCTGGTGTGATGTTCTTTATGAATATTCAAAAGCTACAGTTTAATCCCTACATGCCTCTTTTCTTTACATACATAGCAGGACCACAGCCACAAGTCAATCTGGAACAAGGCAAAATTACAAGGAACACAATTGATACGGCTCCCAACAAGTCACCTGAAGTAACTATTTCTCATGCATCATCCAAAGGTAAGTCATGTTCTATGATCCACCACTACAAAGCACACCCAGGGGCTGTGCACACATTAATCTTCACTTTTACTTCACCGACAGACTACCACAGCAGCTTCTCTATCTTCACCTGACTCCCCTACTGGCATTGCTCATGCCTATTTAAGCTTCTTTAGCTCCCTGCCAGGCCTCCAACCTGAGAATTGGCTAAAGGCCCCTAAATATTCAAGGCAATCCCTCCTTGCATCCACCCACTATTTTCTGGAACATTCCCCAACATTCTAGAAACAGGTGGAGGCACCAAAGAGCTGCCAGGATAAGTTATCCAGCCCTGACCTCTAATAACCTTGACCCAGATTCAGTGACTCAGGTTTATCCCTGGGCCAAGCTATAGTTTGCCTACTCTCTCACTTCTAGTAGCACACACTAGAGCAGTGTTTCTCAATTCCAGCCCTCAATCAGCACCAACAGGTCATGTTTTCAAGATTTCTCTCAGATGAGACGGCTGTGGTAATTACTGAGGCAGTGAAACTGATCAAATCACCTGTGCAAAATAATGGAAAGCCTGAAAACCTGACCTGTTGGGGCCCCTTGAGGACTGGAATTGAGAAACACTGCAGTAGAGAGTGCTATTATGTATCAGGGAATGCAATAAGGTAAAAACAATGTTCTGCCTTTTACAACCACTTTAAATATTTTTCATGGAGGAGCAATATTATAAAATTCTTCCCTGCAGTGTTTATAAATTAACCTCTATTTTAATAGACAAACTTACAAAAAAATATTTTAAAGGGTCTGTCTATCCAAATATATTCATGAGTTTTGGATAGAAGATTCAGATCTTATCTTCTTCCACCCACAGTGTCAGGCACAAGCACGTCTATCCTCCAGCCATATGAGAAGAGTCTGGCTTTCGCTCACCAGGGTTGGAGAAATGGGAGGAGCTTTAGAACCTTTGACAACACCCCCTTAAGCCTCGTACACACTCTCGTGTGTACGAGGCTTTCAGGTTTCTGCTCTCTATTTTCTCATCGAGATTCTTGTCAGCCTGTTTCTCGTAGAGAAACCTGAAAGTGTGTATGCTTACCTGTCGCCGTGGAAACACGCGCATGCTCGAAATGATTTTGACACAGTAGCGGTAGCTTCCACGGCATAGGTAGGGTGAAGCAAGTTGGCAACGACGGCATCGAATGTCACGAGCACATGCTTGTCGTACGCGATGACATCACCGCTTTCTTGCCTTTCAAGAGAACCGCGGTTCTTTTGTAAGGACTGTGTGTACACTTGGGCGGCAAGAGATTCTTGCCAAGAATCTCATCAGGAAAAACAATGTTTTTTTCCTGACGAGATTCTGGCCCATGTGTACAAGGCCTCACACAAATGTCCCTATATTCTTGTTCTGGTAATAACTCTAAAATTTTGGATTATCTCAGCTTGATTGAGAGAGGTGATGTGATGTTTATACATGTTCAGAAACTTCAGTTTAATATCGAAATGTCTCTTTTCTGTACCCTGCAGAACAACAACGACAAGTAAATCCAGAAAAACAAAAAACTACAAGCAACAAATATTATAGAATTCCCCGCAAACAATTAGAAGAATCTCCTTCCCATGCATCTTCCAAAAGTAAATCATGGTCTACAATCCACCACTACACATCACACCCAGAAGCTGTGCACACATTGATCTTCACTTTCTATCATGTTCAGGAGAATATATATGTAGCGCCCTGCTCCCGATGACCAGGCGCAATGTTTAAATTTAGTGGGTGCCTGAGCTGGTAGTTAGCTTAGACTCTGATATTTAAGGCTAAATTAGCCTCTGTTCCAGCTATGGCTGTGCTTGGAGGGTCTTCCCATTGTTTGCCTGTAGGTGGCGTTACCGCCACAGGCCAATGTTGGAACACAGGCAGGCCAGAGTGTATTGTGTGTTTTTCCCGCTGGGCATGCTGAGGAAGGATACTTAAGGGGCAGACACCATTTTCAAGGGGTCTTTGCCTCGTGGCCCTCCTGGCTCGAGGTATGTGATGGTAAAATTTCAGCCTGGGGACCACACTGGCCCAAGGCTGCATTTCTGCCAGGTAGGCCCAGTTGTCTTGACTGGGGCCTGCACTTTCAAGGTGATCCTGTGCTGTCTGTCCTGCGGGAGGAAGCCACTCAATGGAGGAAACCAGGGGAGGACCTGTCCTGGGGAGGACCAAGCAGAAGGCTGGTATCTCGGGAGAGGCCTGGTAACTTTATTGGAGGATGCACCGTATTCTATGATGCCTTACAGCTTTGCCGGGTCGGCTTAAAGGCTATATACTATACGGCTGGAAATCCGGGTACTAAATCCTGTGGCAGAGGAATCTGGAACAGTTTATTTCTACTTTAAAAGAAAGGTCTGTGGCAGAGACTGTATTATTTTTGTCCGCGCATCATCCCGGCTGCTAGGTCAGTGAGAAAGTCCTATCCGGGTGAGCAATACCCACTCTGAGGAAAGTGGTGAGTGTGACTTTTGAAACGTAGAAGTTCCCCAGTGATCTGCATCGTGGGCCTGAACCTTCCCCTGACACTCCATCCCTCTACCTATACAAGTTTGTGTAAAATAAAACCTGACAGAAAAGGAAATTGCAACTTGTGTGGACACTGAAGTTTCTTAGACTCTCATCTCAACCCCGAGGCAACGAAGAGCGAGGTAACGTGCAAGGCCCAAATTTAAACCAGCAGCTCCTACAGGGGTAGTGCTACATATATTTCACTTATCTCCTCCCACCCACAGTGTCGCCCACCAGTTTTTCTGGAAATAACTCTAAAATTTAGGATTATCTCAGCTTAATAGAGAGAGCTGGTTTGGTGTTCTTTATACATGTTCTGAAACGACAATATAATATTTACATGCCTGTTGTCAGGAAAGGTTCCACCCGCTGGTAATACTATCTGATATTTGGCGTGCAGTACTGATGTCCACCAGCAGGTGCCTCCTGGCAGTTTGGAACTGGCAGGAGAGCCTTTCCCTGCTGGTGTTATGTGATCTTTGGGCCGCAGTACTGGCATCCACCAGCGGTTGGATCCTGGCAGTATGGAGCAGATATCTCCTCCTGCAGTTAGGAATAACCTGAACCTGATAGCAGGTAATGATATAAAAACCTGACAAGTTCAACACACACTTTTCCTTGGCTTCGTCTTGTGCCCTTATCTAAACCTTGATCCTGAACCTGACTCTGATCCTAAACCTATTTGTACCTGCTCTTGTCAATCCTGTATCCCTAACCTGTTGTTTGATCCCTGGATCCCTGGATCGCTGCCCTGTTGTCTGATCCCTGGATCGCTACCCTGTTGTCTGATCCCTTCCACCCTCTCTCTGTCTGTTGTTCCTTGTCCCCCATCTGCTGATCTCCAGATATGACCCTGGCTTGGCTGAGACTATGATTCCGGTATTCCCTTTTGGCTATATATATACCCGTCTGATTATTGTTATTTTGGGGTCTTGTCTAATATTGGTTTGTTGTGCACTGTGTGATATTGGAGGTGGTTGCGTTTACATATTATTGATGTTTCTTAATAAATTATTACTTTCTTCACCTGCATACATCTGGTTCACTTTGTGCAGTACACACAGTTCTGATCACATCTGATTTATGACACCTGTATTCTGTACCCTGCAGATCCACAAGTCAACCCAGAACAAAGCAAAACCACAAGCAACATATCTCATAGGGCTTCCAGCAATCAACATGGAGTAGCTCCTTCCCATACATCTTCCACCAGTAAGTTTTGGTTCACACTCCACCCCTACAAATGAGTGGGAAGAATTCTTCTAGGTACATTCAGAGCACTCTGGGCACATTTCTTTTTTTTTTTTTTTTTTTGAAATTTTTTATTTATCATCAAAAAGCCAGGCCGCGTGGGCCTTCATCATACAATCATAACATTTAGAAACAGAAATTACCCTTTGTCGGGCGCATATCAAGAGATTGTACAGTCTCATACAGGGGTAAATACCTCTCATGTCTTGACCCGGTAACTAGGCCCCCACGGGCCGGCTTCCCAAACTATTTTCCATTTTCTAAGGGAATTTAGAGTAGCAAAGAATGAAGGTAAAGAAGAGAACAGAATTAGATTAAGTAACAGAGGAGGGGGGGGTGAAGGGGAGGGGGGTGAAGAGGGGGGGGGTGGGCCGCACGAGCAGGGCCAGCCCCAAAAGCGCCTCAAAAAGGCGTATCGGAGTTCTTCACGTATCTTCCGGGCAGTCAGGTCATCCCGGGTATAGGGGACCTGTCTACATTAGGTTGGATTGGTAAAAGGCTATCTGTCTCCCTGAGCCTCTGTCCCTCTTCTGAAAATCTGAACATGTTGTACAATTGCCACGTATCTGAGTACGTCTCCCTTCGCTGTTGGCTGGAAAGGATCAGGTCCTCCATTCGGTTGATTTCATCTACTTTGTTGAGCCACATAGCTATGGACGGCGGGTGAGGGGACTTCCAGAGGAGGGGCACGCAGGCCTTGGCTGCGTCCAAAAGGTGACGCACCACCGATTTTTTATACACCCCAGGCGATAGGTCGTTAGCGTGCAACAGAAAGTAAGCTGGGTCGTCCGGAACAATACTTCCCGTGAATTGCTGGGTGACCCGTCGTACCTCTCCCCAGAAGCCCCTGATCCGTGGACACGACCAAAATATGTGTAGAATGGTGCCCCTTTCTTGTTGGCATCTCCAACAGGTGGCCGTAGTATCAGGAAATAATTTACTCAGCAGGTCTGGGGTCCTATACCACCGTGTAAGTATTTTATAGTTCGTTTCTTGCGTTCTGGCACTCTGGGCACATTTCATGGGCATGCTGAAATCAGTTGGCACTCGTGACCTGGTCCTGTGCTCTGTGACCGCAGGACCCGTGGACCCGTTCGCCGTCGGTGTCCCGCGTTTGGGTTACAGAGCTGAAGAATGGGAAGAGGTGAGTGTAAACAAACCTTTCAACGTTCTTCCTAGTGTGACTGCCACTGAACGTCTGTTCCCTGTCATAGGGAACGACGATCAGTGACGTCACATGGAAAGCCACACAGTAGTAATCACTCCCTAGGAAACACTTAACCCCTTCAGCGCCCCCTACAGGTTAGCCCCTTCACTGCCAGTGTAATTTTCACAGTAATCAGTGCATTTTTATAGCACTTTTCGCTGTAAAAATCACAATGGCCCCAAAATAGTGTCAAAAGTGTCCGATGTTTGCCATAATGTTGCAGTTACAATACAAATCGCTGATCGCCGCCATTAGTAGTTAAAAAAAATATTAATAAAAATGCCATAAAACTATCCCCTCGGGGGCGTGGCCTGAAGGTGCATGGAGTAGGACGTGTTTTCCAGAGCTCTGACCGTTGATCCTGCTATCCCTATCATCCTGCCTCTCACGATCGGAATCGACCCACCAAACCTACCTAGCTGGATCCCTCGGAGTCGGGCCATCATGTCGCCACCTAAATCTCAAAAATCCACCCAGGCGAAGTTGGCACAATATCGTCATGATTCGGGGGAGTCTGTGGAAGATGGCGGGGCAGCCATGGCGGGGGAGACGCGGTCGGCGGGAGACACTGCCAAACTGTTAGAAGCCATCAACCTGTGTCGCACCACCTTGGCCACACAGATAGAGGAGGTTAAGGTTGACATCTCCCTCCTTCGGCAGGATGTGAATGCCATCCGGGACCGGGTGAAGACCGCGGAGAACCGTCTCAGTGTGGTGGAGGATGCCTTGCCGCCATTACAGTCAGACACCGAACGCATGCAACATCAGATACAGCAGCTGTTCGCCAAGCAGGATGAAATGGAGAACAGACTCCGGAGATGCAACATTCGTTTGATCGGCCTTCCGGAGGGTGCTGAAGGACAAGACCCCGCTGCGTTTCTGGAGCAGATGCTTATCAAGGCCTACGGGAGGGAGGCCTTCACCCCCATGCTGTCAGTGGAACGTGCCCACCGCATGCCGGCCAAGCCACCGCCGCAGGGAGCCCCACCACGCACGTTCATAGCTAAAATGCTCCACTTTAGGGATCGGGACGCTGCCCTCCGTATGGCCAGGTTGCGGGGAAATATAGACTATGAGAACGTCAAGGTGGCTGTGTTCCCGGATTTTTCGGCAGAAGTACAGCGCCGCCGTCGCAACTTCATGGAAGTTAAACGCCGGCTGAGGATTCACAACTACAAATATGCCATGCTTTTTCCTGCCAGGCTCCGGGTGGAACATGATGGGAGAGCCTCCTTCTTTGAAATTCCAGAAGACGCGATTGCCTGGCTGGAGCGTCGCTCCCCCCCGGGTGGCGGGGACTGAGATGTTTGTGAGTACATGACCGCAACCCCTTTAGTACACACAGCTTGTATCCTCTGACATACTGACTATCAATAACACTTGACTGCCATATGTCCAGTTGGTCTAGCGGACTCCCCTGAATCCCACTAGTATTCTGGGGGTTCTTTTCTATGCTCTTTTGGTACTGCCCACCGCCTGGGGCTGGGCGAGACGTGACCTATCCTTGAATTTGACTGCAATGGGTTGATTTGGAGCTTGAGAAACGTTTTCTGTTCTGTTTATGACATTACCTATGAGGCCACTTACAGGGCCCGTGTATACTGTGTGCTGCACTCGTAGCGAGAGCCTGGAGCCTACCAGCTGCGTGCGCGGTACAGCGTGGATACCCCCCATGCCCATCCCGGTCTCTGGACTTATGTGCGGGTGATGGCGAAGGCACTGCCCGATCTACTCACATCCCGGCTCCAGATGCCTGTTTCCTTATAGGATGTACGCTCTTCAACTTTTTCACATTTGTTCTGTTTGCTGGGATGGCCCAGGCCCTGCGGTCCTGGTGCTGGAGGCTGCCTACTTCCGCATATACATTTTTTCCTTTTTTTTCTTCTTTTTTTATTTCTAATGTCATTTTTTACCACGGGATGGGGATGTTTGTTCAGTTTTGGGCTAATGCCCGCACCATGTTTGGGAGGTGCAGGGCGGGGAGGGGGGAGGGGGGAGGGGAAGGTTATAAATGTTTGTATATATTGGCATGTATGGTACTTAAACTGCGGTGCAGAAATAGCAATGTATGGTTTCACTGGACAATGTGTATCCTCCTACTATCGATATTATTACACCTGTATACTGTGGGGGTTGGGCTCCTGGTGTGGAAAGAGATATCTATCGCTCTGATTGGGTCAGCCTCATATTGGGTCATAGGTCCATGGCGTCTGTAAAGTTTTTGACGTGGAATGTCAGGGGGCTGCGCAATAAGGTGAAGCGCACTGCTGTCCTGGCATTCCTTAAAAAACAGAGGGCTGATATACTGGTGCTCGTAGAAACTCATGTGGAGGGGAGGTTGCAGATGGCGCTCCGTCGTCCGTGGGTGGGATGGTCTTATCACTCAACCCATACTTCCCACTCCAGGGGGGTGTCGGTACTCGTTGCCAAGTCCGTCCACTTTTCTCTTGAAGAGGTTCGCACGGACCCCCAGGGTCGCTATGTTTTCCTCTCAGTCAGGCTGTTTGGAGAACCATTTCTTATTTTGGCCTTCTACATACCCCCACCATTTACTATGTCCGCTCTGACTGAGGGCCTTGCCTTCATGGCCCAACATCCCTCGATACAGGCGGTATGGCTGGGCGACTTTAATGCTACGATGGACGACACACTTGACAGATGGTCCCCCTCCCAACCCCTTACCCGTCCACCACCGACATCCAAATTCTCTAAATTAGTTAACACCCTACACCTGACTGACTCCTGGAGATTTAGGTTTCCCCTGACCAGGGCATACTCTTGCCATTCAGCTACACATGGAACGCTCTCCAGACTTGACTATATCCTCCTCTCTGGTGGTCTCCGGTCGCGTCTGTTGGATGCGACCTTTGGCCCCAGATTATTATCGGACCATTGCCCATACATGATCACCCTGAGCGTACCCCGGGAAGGGCCTCCTCGGGCATGGAGATTAAACCCTTTTTGGTTATCCCTCCTTCCAGAGGACGACGATCTCACTGATGAATGGAGGGTATTCTTTGAAGACAATGACGGATCTGCGCCCCCCTCCGTGGTCTGGGAGACATTTAAAATTCATGTCCGAACTCGTCTCACAGCCCGCATTAACCGTATTAAAGTTGACTCCTTGGCGGTGCTAGATTTAGCGACCACAGAACTGTCTGCTGCTGAACGTGCCTACGTAGCCGCTCCATCGGATGCGGCTGCGGCGGTGCTGAAACAGCGCTCCAGGGTAGTAGATCAAATTCATTATGCAAAGGCTAGGCAGAAATTATTCTTCTCCAGACAAAAACTGTTTGAATTAGGGGAAAAGGCAGGCAAAATGTTAGCATACTTGGTTCACTGCGAAGATAGGCCGCCAGTTGTTATAACCCTACGGGACCCGGGGGGAACGACAGTATCGGACCCACAAATAGTAAGCTCCAGATTTAGGGATTTTTTCTCAGATTTGTACAAGTCCACGGCCCCGATAGATAAGGAACCCATGAATAATTTTTTGGAGATGATAGCTTTCCCTCAACTAAAGACTGATCAGGCGGATCTCCTAGAATCTCCTATTACTGTAGAAGAGATAGGGGCTGCCTTGGCGGGCTTTGCCCGCTCCAAAACCCCTGGGTCTGATGGGCTACCGATAGAATTTTATTCACACTATGGAGAGATGCTCACCTCCAGACTCCTTGCACTCTACAACGACCTTTTTCAGACCCAAACACTCCCACCCTCTATGAGAGAGGCAACGATAGTCTTGATTCCCAAACCGGGGAAAGACACAGGACTCCCTGAGTCCTACCGCCCCATCTCACTGTTACAGGTAGATGTGAAAATTCTAGCCAAAATCCTGTCCATGCGCCTTAATCAGGTCATACTCTCCCTCATCCACCCGGACCAAGCCGGGTTTATGCCGGGCCGTAACACCTCTTTTAACCTCCGCAGATTGTTTATGAATCTTCAGGCAGAACACGAAGAAGTGGGTACGCGAGTGGTGGTGTCACTTGACACCGCCAAAGCATTTGACTCTGTGGAATGGGAATACCTATGGAGCTGTCTCGGATGCTATGGCTTCGGGCCAAATTTTATTAAATGGACACGACTCCTCTATCAGGCCCCTTCGGCCCGGGTGGTTGCTAATGGATGGCCCTCGGAGGCCTTTGCCCTCAGCAGAGGCACAAGGCAGGGGTGTCCACTTTCCCCACTCTTGTATGCCCTGGCGGCAGAACCCCTGGCCATGGCTATCCGAGCAGACTCCGAGATTAGGGGATTTAGGGTGGACTCCCTTGACGAAAAAATCAGCTTGTATGCGGATGACGCGTTGCTATACTTGGCGGACTCTGGCCTATCACTTACTAAAGCTCTCAATACCATAGAACGATTTGGCATTTTTTCCGGCCTAAAGATCAACTGGGACAAATCCCAGATTCTGCCATTGGACAGTTTTCCCCCACAGGAGTCCCAGGCTGGCCTTCTGCTACAGAGAGTGGAGAGGATCAAATACCTGGGGATACATGTATCTAGAAACCCTTCTGACTATACCACCCTTAACATTGACCCGCTCTTCTCCTTAATCAGAACCAAATTAAGCGCATGGGCCCGCCTGCCGTTGGGTGTCTGGGGGAGGGTAAGTCTTATAAAAATGGTCCTCTTGCCTAAAATTTTATATGCCCTGTGGCATTCCCCCTCGTACCTCCCGCTTAGATATTTTAAATCAATAGAGGCCCTCCTTAGACCTTTTGTATGGGGTAAGACCAGACACAAATTGGCTTGGAGATCACTCAAGAACCCGACGGATATGGGGGGACTGGCCTTGCCTGATTTCAACCACTACTACATTGCAGCCCAGCTCTCCCACCTATTTCACCTTGATAAGACGGATAGTGACCGCTTCAGGACCTTGATATGTCCTAGATGGACACGATGTACTGGTGATCCATTGTACGCGATAGCGGTGGGGACGGGTACCAATGTATTGGATGGAGAGGTCAAACCCCTTCTATACCACTACAGGCGGGTGTGGAACCTGGCGTCCACTAAGATAGGCATACCCATTTATAATGACTACTCCCCACTATGGCATAATAAACACCTGACAGAATTTTGTACGGTTCCGGACCCCGCGGGTTGGAGCTCACGGGGCCTATTGTATCTTCACCAATTGGTGCTGAATGGTGAACTTAAACCGTACAACATCCTCCGGGAAGAACTCTCACTCCCTGACCACATGTACTTTAGATTCCTACAGGTGCGTCATGCTTTCAGGGCACAGTTCTCACAGACGACCCCGCCACCCACCCCCAATCCTATCATTGCAATAGCTAGGAGTCCAGACCCAAAAGGCCTTATTTCTTCATTTTACTCTCTGTTGTCCGCCCCTGGATTTGGTAGAGTGGCTTACGCTCTTAAACCCCGGTGGGAGAGGGAGGTGGGTCCAATGGATAATGAGGAGTGGGAGGAGGCTATGGACTCATGCAAAGAGGTATCCCCGAAGCTCTCAGATAGACTCACCCAGGTCTACATTCTCCATCGATCATACCTGACTCCAGTTAGAGTAGCTAGATACAACAGGGAACAGTCAACCTTATGCCCAATGTGCAGAATGGGAACGGGCACCTTTTTCCACCTCCTATGGTCTTGTCCTATACTCCAGGGCTATTGGACCCAGATTGTCAACTTTCTGCATGATGACATGGGCTCCCCGGTCACTCTGGACCCCAA
The DNA here is from genome assembly GCA_029574335.1 of Rana kukunoris. Lineage (NCBI taxonomy): Eukaryota > Metazoa > Chordata > Amphibia > Anura > Ranidae > Rana > Rana kukunoris. Next base: position 9,028,367 of record CM056054.1, on the reverse strand, counting down.
ACAGTGTCTCCTTGGAGTCTTCCCTACCCTAATGGATAGGCATACCAAAACCTTCTTACAGGAGTCACTGTTTCTGGCCAGAAAGATCATTGCGAGGAGATGGATGAGGCCCACTCCACCCACATGGACGGAGTGGAAAAAAGAGATAAACGGAATGTTACCGTATAAGAAATTCTTATACATAAATAGAGGTTGTCCGGAGAAATTTAACAAAGTTTGGGACAGATGGCTAGATGACCCTGAAACATGCACGTAAATGAGATGGGCAAGGTTTGCCCCCTCACTGTGATATCTGACTCCTGCTCATATAATATTTATTTTAATCCAGGGTATCGTTAGACACTTTGACCCCTCCACAGTATCAATAATGTCAATGTACGACAACATCCCTGGTATACCGTGGGGCCAATCTCTTAATGTACTGTACCGAGTTCTGAGGTGTATTATTTTATTCTTGTATGTGCGTGCCTCCCCTTCCTTCCTCTTTTCTCTATCCCTATGTTGTAACCACTACTTCTATATTTGCAATATTGACATTGTTTATCTGAAATATATTCCCGAACCAAACAACCTCCATCACTTTAGGGATAAGTGGTGATATGTGCCTCCTACTCTGTTTACAAAGTTGACATGCGGTATCACTTCTGAATGCACTGCGGAGCCTGACCCATGATGGTGTACTCTAACTTGTACTATACATTGTTATAATATTTTTCATCTGCTTCTTTTATAACCATCGCTGCTGTAATTGCTTCTGTATACATGCCAATGTTTCTTTCTCAATAAAACTTTTGTTCAAAAAAAAAAAAAAAACTATCCCCTATTTTGTAAACGCTATAACTTTTGTGCAAACCAACCGATAAACACTTATTGCGATTTTTTTTTAATCAAAAATAGGTATAAGAATATGTATCAGCCTAAACTGAGGGGAAAAAATGTTCTATATATTTTTGGGGATATTTATAATAGCAAAAGGTAAAAAGTATTCAATTTTTTTTTTAATTGTCGTTCTATTTTTGTTTATAGTGCAAATACCACCAAAAGAAAGCTCTATTTGTGGGAAAAAAAGGACGTCAAGTTTGTTTGGGAGCCACGTCGCACGACCGCGCAATTGTCAGTTAAAGTGACGCAGTGCCGAATCACAAAAAGGGGCCTGGTCCTTTAGCTGCATAATGGTTCGGGGATTAAGTGGTTAAAGGGTCTGTCTGCCCACATGTATTCATGAGTTATGGATAGAAGCTTCAGTTCTTATCTTCTTCCACCCATAGGGTCAGGCACAAGGACCTCTGGCCACCAGCCATATGAGAAAAGTCTGAATTAACACTCACCAGGATTGGAGAAATGGGAGGGGCTTTGGAACCTTTGACCATATCCCCCCTTGGACAAATGCCCCTCTACTCTTTTTCTGGAAAGAGCTCTAAAACTTAGTTTTTTCTCATCTTGATAGAGTTGATGTAATGTTCTTTATGCATGTCCCGAAACTGCAGTATAATCTCTAGATGCCTCTTTTTTTAAACTTCCGCAGAACCACGACCACAAGTCAGTCCAAAACCAAGCAAAACGACAAGCGACAGTTCTCATGGGGCTCCCAACAAGCAATTTGGTTTAGCTCCGTCCAATCCATATTTCAAAAGTAAGTCATGCCCTACACTCCACCACTACACACCACACCCAGGGGCTCTGGGCACATTGATCTTCATTTTTTTAAATGCTCGGACTATATATATATTTCACATATCTTCTTCCACCGACAGTGTCAGGAACAGGCACTTCCACCCACCAGCTGTATGAGAAGAGTCTGGCTTATTGTTTATTGGGGTTGGGGAAATGGGAGGGGCTTTGACACATTTGACAATGTCCCTCTTGGGCAAATGCCCTATGTTGTTGATGTAGCAATATTTATTAAATATCAGATTATTTCAGCTTGATAGTGGGAGTTGGTGTGATCTTCTTTATGCATAATTGGAAACAGCTTAACCACCATATGCCTCTTTTATGTAACCTACAGGACCACAACCACGAGTCAGTCGTGTACAGGACAACTTTACAAGAAACACACCTGATAGGACTCCCAGCAAGCAATATGGAGGATCTCTTTCCCATGCACCTTATAAAGGTAAGTCTTGTTCTACATTCCATCTCTACAAATCACGCCCAGGGGCTTTACACACATTCATCTTCACTTTCTATAGTGTTTAGGGCAACCGGAAACAATTGTAACTTTGAAACAATCACGTTGAGCACAAGTATCCCACTCTGCTCAATCTATGTACTCACCCTATGGTCCATACAATAAAGGCCTTACCTTGTACAGTAAGGGCTCTTTCACACGAAGCGTCCGTTCAGATCCGCCTGCCAGTTTTTTTTGCGGACCTGAACGGACGCTCCGTGCTCCTCTATGGAGCCGCGGATGTCAGCGGAGACATGTCCGCTCACATCCGACCCGCTCCGATCCGCCAAAGTATGACGGAGGAAAAACCTACTTTTCCTTCCGTCTGGCGGATCGGATGAACACGGACAGACGGTCCATGTTCATCCGATCCCCCCGTAGGGGAGAGCGGGGAAAAGACAGGGCGGTCCCTGCACAGTGTGCGGGGACCGCCCAGTCATCCGGCAGCTCAGCGGAGATTATAGGAGCGATCCCCGCTGAGCAAACAGAGGTGCACGGGGCGGATCATTACTGATCGGCCCCATGTGAAAGAGCCCTAAGGGCCAGATCCACAAAGAAATTACGCCGGCGTATCTACAGATACGCCGTCATAATTTAAATTTCCCGCCAGCGTATCTTTGTTTTGTATCCACAAAACAAGATACGCCGGAATTACGCTAAGATACGACTGGTGTAACTTTATTACACCGTCGTATCTTAGTTGTAATTTATACGCTGGACGCTAGGGGCGCTTCCGTCGGTTTTCTGCGTCGAATATGCAAATAAGCGAGTTACGCTAATTCACGAACGTACGAGCGTTCCCTTCATGTCGTTTGCGTAAGCGTATCTCCGGCGTAAAGATAAACCTGCTATATGGAGGCGCAGCCAATGTTAACGATGGACGTCGGGTCCGCGTCGTATTGGACGTCGTTTACGTCGTTTGCGTAAATCGTTTGGGAATGGGGCTGGGCATAAGTTACGTTCACGTGGTTTTCGTTGACAATTTGCGACGTGGTTTCACGCATGCGCACTGGGATACGTCCACGGCCGGCATATGCGCAGATCAAAAAAAATTTTGTTTACGTCGGGTCATTGATAATTTTAATAATACACGCCCATCTATACCCCATTTGAATTACACCCGTGGACGCCGGCCCATTTACGCTACGCCACCGTAAGTTACAGTGGAATTTCTTTGAGGATAAGGATACGGCGCTGTAACTTACAGCGGCGTCGAGTAAATGGGACACGCCGCGCCGGTGGGGGAGGTATGTGGATATGGCCATGCAAGGCCTAAATTCAAACCAGCAGCTCCTACAGGGGTAGTGCTACATATATTTCACTTATCTCCTCCCACCCACAGTTTCGCCCACCAGTTCTTCTGGAAATAACTCTAAAATGTAGGATTATCTCAGCTTAATAGAGAGCTGGTGTGGTGTTCATGTTCTAAAAATGACAATATAATATTTACATGCCTGTTGTCAGGAAAGGTTCCACCCGCTGGTGATACTAACTGATATTTGGCGTGCAGTACTGATGTCCACCAGCAGGTGCCTCCTGGCAGTTTGGAACTGGCAGGAGAGCCTTTCCCTGCTGGTGTTATGTGATCTTTGGGCCACAGTACTGGCATCCACCAGCGGTTGGATCCTGGCAGTATGGAGCAGATATCTCCTCCTGCAGTTAGGAATCACCTGAACCTGATAGCAGGTAATGGTATAAAAACCTGACAAGTTCAAACACACTTTTCCTTGGCTTCGACTTGTGCCCTGATCTGAACCTTGATCCTGAACCTGACTCTGATCCTAAACCTATTTGTACCTGTTCCTGTCAATCCTGTATCCCTACCCTGTTGTTTGATCCCTGGATCCCTGGATCGCTGCCCTGTTGTCTGATCCCTGTATCCCTGCCCTGTTGTCTGATCCCTGTATCCCTGCCCTGTTGTCTGATCCCTGGATCGCTGCCCTGTTGTCTGATCCCTGTATCCCTGCCCTGTTGTCTGATCCCTGGATCGCTACCCTGTTGTCTGATCCCTGGATCGCTACCCTGTTGTCTGATCCCTGGATCGCTACCCTGTTGTCTGATCCCTTCCACCCTCTCTCTGTCTGTTGTTCCTTGTCCCCCATCTGCTGATCTCCAGTTATGACCCTGGCTTGGCTGAGACTATGATTCCGGTATTCCCTTTTGGCTATATATATACCTGTCTGATTATTGTTATTTTGGGGTCTTGTCTAATATTGGTTTGTTGTGCACTGTGTGATATTGGAGGTGGTTGCGTTTACATATTATTGACGTTTCTTAATAAATTATTACTTTCTTCACCTGCATACATCTGGTTCACTTTGTGCAGTACACACAGTTCTGATCACATCTGATTTATGACACCTGTATTCTGTACCCTGCAGATCCACAAGTCAACCCAGAACAAAGCAAAACCACAAGCAACATATCTCATAGGGCTTCCAGCAATCAACATGGTGTAGCTCCTTCCCATACATCTTCCACCAGTAAGTTTTGGTTCACACTCCACCCCTACAAATGAGTGGGAAGAATTCTTCTAGGTACATTCAGAGCACTCTGGGCACATTTCATGGGCATGCTGAAATCAATTGGCACTCGTGACCTGGTCCTGTGCTCTGTGACCGCAGGACCCGTGGACCCGTTCGCCGTCGGTGTCCCGCGTTTGGGTCACAGAGCTGAAGAATGGGAAGAGGTGAGTGTAAACAAACCTTTCAACGTTCTTCCTAGTGTGACTGCCACTGATCGCCTGTTCCCTGTCATAGGGAACGACGATCAGTGACGTCACATGGAAAGCCACGCCCCCACACAGTAGTAATCACTCCCTAGGAAACACTTAACCCCTTCAGCGCCCCCTACAGGTTAGCCCCTTCACTGCCAGTGTCATTTTCACAGTAATCAGTGCATTTTTATAGCACTTTTCGCTGTAAAAATCACAATGGCCCCAAAATAGTGTCAAAATAGTCCGATGTGTTTGCCATAATGTCGCAGTTACAATACAAACGCTGATCGCTGCCATTAGTAGTTAAAAAAAATATTAATAAAAATGCCATAAAACTATCCCCTATTTTGTAAACGCTATAACTTTTGTGCAAACCAACCGATAAACACTTATTGCGATTTTTTTATCAAAAATAGGTAGAAGAATACGTATCGGCCTAAACTGAGGGAAAAAAATTTTTATATATATTTTTGGGGATATTTATTATAGCAAAAGGTAAAAAATATATATATTTTTTAACCACTTAAGGACCGCCTACGCAACATTTACGTCGGCAGAATGGCACGGCTGGGCACATCAACGTGTATATATACGTTGATTTTAGTACCCAGCCGTGGGTCGCGGGCGCGCGCCCGTGGGCGCGCGCCCGCTATCCCGGTCCGAAGCTCCAGGACGGGGACCGCGGGATTCGCGGACCCGATCGCCGCTGCAGTGCGGCGATCCGTCCCTGGAGCGGAAGAACGGGGAGAGCCGTGTGTACACACGGCTTCCCCGTGCTTCTCTGTGGCCGCAGCATCGATCGCGTCATCCCTGTAATAGGGGGACGCGATCGATGACGTCACACCTACAGCCACACCCCCCTACAGTTGTAAACACACACATTAGGTCACACATCCCCTACAGCGCCCCCTTGTGGTTAACTCCCAAACTGCAACTGTCATTTCCACAGTAAACAATGCAATTTAAATGCATTTTTTGCTGTGAAAATGACAATGGTCCCAAAAATGTGTCAAAATTGTCCGAAGTGTCCGCCATATTGTCGCAGTCACGAAAAAAATCGCTGATCGCCGCTATTAGTAGTAAAAAAAAAAAAATTAATAAAAATGCAATAAAACTATCCCTTATTTTGTAAATGCTATAAATTTTGCGAAAACCAATCGATAAACGCTTATTGCGATTTTTTTTTTACCAAAAATACGTAGAAGAATACGTATCGGCCTAAACTGAGGAAAAAAAATGTTTTTTTTATATATTTTTGGGGGATATTTATTATAGCAAAAAGTAAAAAATATTGAATTTTTTTTAAAACTGTCGCTCTATTTTTGTTTATAGCGCAAAAAATAGAAACCGCAGAGGTGATCAAATACCACCAAAAGAAAGCTCTATTTGTGGGGAAAAAAGGACGCCAATTTTGTTTGGAAGCCACGTCGCACGACCGCGCAATTGTCAGTTAAAACGACGCAGTGCCGAATCGCAAAAAGGGGCAAGGTCCTTTACCTGCATTTTGGTCCGGGTCTTAAGTGGTTAATTGTCGCTCTCATTTTGTTTATAGTGCAAATACCACCAAAAGAAAGCTCTATTTGTGGGGAAAAAAGGACGTCAATTTTGTTTGGGAGCCACGTCGCACGACCGCGCAATTGTCAGTTAAAGCGACGCAGTGCCGAAATGCAAAAAGGGGCCTGGTCCTTTAGCTGCATAATGGTTCGGGGATTAAGTGGTTAAAGGGTCTGTCTGCCCACATGTATTCATGAGTTATGGATAGAAGCTTTAGTTCTTATCTTCCACCCATAGGGTCAGGCACAAGAACCTCCGGCCACCAGCCATATGAGAAAAGTCTGAATTAACACTCACCAGGATTGGAGAAATGGGAGGGGCTTTGGAACCTTTGACCATATCCCCCTTGGACAAATGCCCCTCTACTCTTGTTCTGGAAAGAGCTCTAAAACTCCCGAAACAACAGTATAATCTCTACATGCCTCTTTTTTTAATCCTGCAGAAGCACAACCACAAGTCAGCCCAAAACAAAGCAAAACGACAAGCAACAGTTCTCATAGGACTCCCAACAATCAATTTGGATCAGCTCCGTCCTATCCATATTCCAAAGGTAAGTCATGCCCTACACTCCACCACTACACACCACGCCCAGGGGCTGTGGGCTCATTGATCTTCATTTTCATTTCTTCCACCAGCTGTATGAGAAAAATCTGGCTTATTGTTTATTGGGGTTGGGGAAATGGGAGGGGCTTTGACACATTTGACAATGTCCCTCTTGGGCAAATGCCCTATGTCAGTGATGGCGAACTTTGGCACCCCAGATGTTTTGGAACTACATTTCCCATGATGCTCATGCACTCTGCAGTCTAACTGAGCATCATTGGAAATGTAGTTCTAAAACATCTGGGGTGCCAAGGTTCACCATCACTGCCCTATGTTGTTGATGTAGCAATATTTATTAAATATCAGATTATCTCAGCTTGATAGTGGGAGTTGGTGCGATCTTCTTTATTCATGATTGGAAACAGTTTAATCACTACAGTATATGACTCTTTTATGTAACCTGCAGAACCACAACCATGTGTCAGTCGTGTACAAGACAACTTTACAAGAAACACACCTGATAGGACTCCCAGCAAGCAATATGGAGGATCTCTTTCCCATGCACCTTACAAAGGTAAGTCTTGTTCTACATTACATCTTTACAAATCACGCCCACAGGCTTTACACACATTCATCTTCACTTTCTATAGTGTTTAGGGCAACCGGAAACAATTGTAACTTTGAAACGAACACGTTGAGCACAAGTATCACACTCAGCTCAATCCATGTACTCACCCTATGGTCCATACAAAAAAGGCCTTATTTTGTACAGTAAATGTTTATGGGGAACTGTGTCAAATGTTTTTGCAAAATCCAAATACATCTACAGGCAGGGCCACCATCAGGAATTATGGGGCCCCTTAAACAGCTTCAGGCATGGGCTCCCTGGAGCAGAGAACCGGGGGGGGGGGGGGGAGTTCCGTCTGAAATTGAGAAACGGGGGGGCTACCGCAAATTGAGCAGGGGGTACCTTTACAAACAAAAAAGAAGAAATAAAGAAAAATATATATATAAAAAAAGGGGGGTAGCCATCCGGGGCCCTGGAGACCTCTGGGTCCTTTAATAAAAAGAGAGAAATATATATTTTTTTTTTAAAAGGGTGGTTGCCACCTGGGGACCTCTGGGCCCTTTAATAAAATAAAAAAAAGAGAGAATTTATATATATATATATATATACACAGTATATATATATATATATATATATATATATATATATATATATATATATATATATATATATATAAATAAAAAAGGAGGGGGTTGTCATCTCGGGCCCTGGGGACCTCTGGGCCCTTTAATAAAATAAAAAAAATAGAGAATTTATATATATATATATATATATACAGTATATATATATATATATATATATATATATATGTATATATAAATAAAAAAAGGAGGGGGTTGTCATCTCAGGCCCTGGGGGCCTCTGGACCCCTACAAAAAATAAAAGCAAAAAAAAATTACCCCTTTAATAACAAAATAAAATAAAAATATATTTAAAAAAATATATATTTTTATAAAAAATAAAAAATAAAAGAGGGGGTTGTCATCTGGGCCCCTGGGGGCCTCCGGGCCCCTACAAAAAAATAAAAAGCAAAACAATTTGGCCCTTTAATAAAAAACTAAAATAAAAATATATTAAAAGGGGGTTCCCATCCAGGCCCCTTACAGGTGTACTGCCTGTACCCCCCTGATGGCGGCCCTGTCTACAGGCCTTCCTTTATCTAGATGGGAGCTCACCTCATCATAGAAGGTTAATAGATTGGTTTGGCAAGAACGATTCTTCATGAATCCATGCCCTATGTTGTTGATGTAGCAATATTTATTAAATATAAGATTATTTCAGCTTGATAGTGAGAGTTGGTGCGATCTTCTTTATTCATGATTGGAAGCAGCTTAATCACTATATGCCTCTTTTCTGTAACCTGCAGGACCACAACCACGTGTACAAGACAACATTACAAGAAACACACCTGATAGGACTCCCAGCAAGCAATATGGAGGATCTCTTTCCCATACACCTTACAAAGGTAAGTCTTGTTCTACATTCCATCTCTACAAATCACGCCCAGGGGCTTTACACACATTCATCTTCACCTTCTATAGTGTTTAGGACAACCGGAAACAATTGTAACTTTGAAACGAACACGTTGAGCACAAGTATCACACTCTGCTCAATCCATGTACTCTCCCTATGGTCCATACAAAAAAGGCCTTATTTTGTACAGTAAATGTTTATGGGGAACTGTGTCAAATGTTTTTGCAAAATCCAGATACAACAACAGGCCTTCATTTATCTAGATGGGAGCTCACCTCATCATAAAAGGTTAATAGATTGGTTTGGCAAGAACGATTCTTCATGAATCCATGCCCTATGTTGTTGATGTAGCAATATTTATTAAATATAAGATTATTTCAGCTTGATAGTGAGAGTTGGTGTGATCTTCTTAATGCATAATTGGAAACAGCTTAACCACTATATGCCTCTTTTCTGTAACCTGCAGGACCACAACCACGAGTCAGTCGTGTACAGGACAACTTTGCAAGAAACACACCTGATAGGACTCCCAGCAAGCAATATGGAGGTGCTCTTTCCCATACACCTTACAAAGGTAAGTCTTGTTCTACATTCCATCTCTACAAATCACGCCCAGGGGCTTTACACACATTCATCTTCACCTTCTATAGTGTTTAGGGCAACCGGAAACAATTGTAACTTTGAAACGAACACGTTGAGCACAAGTATCACACTCTGCTCAATCTATGTACTCACCCTATGGTCCATACAAAAAAGGCCTTATTTTGAACAGCAAGGGCCAGATCCACAAAGAAATTACGCCAACGTATTTACAGATTCGCCGACATAATTTCAATTTCCCGCCGGCGTATCTTTGTTTTGTATCCACAAAACAGGATACGACGAAATTACTTTGAGATACGAGTGGTGTAACTTTATTACACCGTCGTATCTTAGCTGTAATTTTACGCTGGACGCTAGGGGCGCTTCCGTCGGATTTCCACGTTGAATATGCAAATGGGCGAGTTACGCTAATTCACGAACGTACGAGCGGCCGGCGCATTCCCTTTACGTTGTTTGCGTAAGCGTATCTCCGGCGTAAAGATAAACCTGCTATATGAGGCACAGCCAATGTTAAGTATGGACGTCGGGTCTGCGTCGTATTGGACGTCGTTAACGTTGTTTGCGTAAATCGTTCGGGAATGGGGCTGGGCATAAGTTACGTTCACGTAATTTTCATTGACAATTTGCGACGTGATTTCACGCATGCGCACTGGGATACGTCCACGGCCGGCGTATGCGCAGATCAAAAAAAACGTTGTTTGCGTCGGGTCATTGATAATTTTAATAATGCACGCCCACCTATACCCCATTTACGCTACGCCGCCGTAAGTTACAGCGGAATTTCTTTGAGGATAAGGATACGCCGCTGTAAGTTACAGCGGCGTAGAGTAAATGGGACACACCGCGCCAGCGGGAGAGGTATGTGGATCTGGCCCTAAATGTTAATGGGCAACTGTGTCAAATGCTTTTGAAAAATCCAGATACACGGGCCTTCCTTTATCTAGATGGGAGCTTACCTCATCATAGAAGGTTAATAGATTGGTTTGGCAAGAACGATTCTTCATGAATCCATGCTGATTACTGCTAATGATACCGTTCTCATTCCTAAAAAGCTGGTAAAATCTTGTATATAGACCCTTATTATCCCCTCCAAGAGCATAAAGCGGAGCTCCACCCTAAAGTGAACGTCCGCTGATCGGAACCCTCCCCCCCTCCAGTGTCACATTTGACACCTTTCAGGGAGGAGGGGAGTGCAGATACCTGTCTAAAGACATGTATTTGCACCCACTTAAGGCCCAGCATTCACGGGCAAAAGACGGGTTTTCCTTCACTTCCCATCGCCCTCCCCGTTGTGTGCTGGGAACACTCGGCTCCCAGCACACAGCGGGAGCCAATCGGCGGGCGCAGCGCGGCTCGCGCATGCGCCGTAGGGAACCGGGCAGTGAAGCCGGAGCGCTTCACTTCCTGGTTCCCTCACCGTGGATGGAGGGGGGAGCAGCAGAGAGACGAGCGAACGCTCGTCCTCTGCTGCGGACGCCGCTGGACTGCAGGACAGGTGAGTGTCCTAATATTAAAAGTCAGCAGCTGCAGTATTGTTAGCTGCTGGCTTTTAATATTTTTTTTTTTGATGGGCCATCCGCTTTAAATACTATTAATGTTAGACTAACTGGTCTATAATTCCCAGGGATATATTTTGGGTCCAGGCAGTAGACTGTCAATAAAAATTATGAACAATGGTCTGGCAATTAGTTAACTGAGTTTCCTAAGTACCCTTGGGTGCAAGCCATCCGGTCCCACTGATTTATTAATGTTAAAGTTTCCCAAGTCTAATTTCAATTCTGTCCTCTGTTAACCATAGAGGTGCTTCCTGTGAGGTGTCATGAGGATATGATGGATATGATGTCCTTCCTCATTATTGTCAGAACCATTGATGGATCTCAGCATAATGCCTCCCTATACTGTCAGAATGTTTATACTGAAATATAAAATATTATTGTATTTATGGAAATATGTAAATCTGTGCTTTGGGAGAATTACATATTTCTACAATATCAAACAAGAAATCCAAAATTATTTTATCCGTGCTATTTTATAGACAAGTAACACAAATGAATATTTAAAATATATATATATATTTATTAACTAAAGATATATTGCAAAATTAAAATCAGGTACAATTTCGATAAAACAAATAATTGATATACTTCTCCAATCAGAGATACATGATGGTTAAATGTTCAGATAATATTTACATTATAAAACAAGGTATATTCACAGTTCTTATTTAAATCACCCTGGTATATTTAAAACCTGGTAGCTTGTAAAATAATCTTCCGTGACTTCACAGCTTCATGTAAATAGCTTTTGTTTACATTGACACTATGTTATCTCTTCTCAACACAAACAGGTCTCCTTGTTTATTTCTTATATGTGTATAGATCAAAGGATATATTGTACATACGCTTGACAAATACAATCAAGCTTATTTTATATTATATAATTTAGAGAGAATACATTTTTATAGACATCACCCTAAAACCATTGTACAACTGTTAGCATTTAGCTTTTTAAAGACAAACAAAAATTGTGTATGTCTCTTAATATTTGGAATATAAATATTTCATACTGCGGTGAAAATAATATAACTCCAAACTGCCCTGCTATGTATATGTAAATGGTTTTAGTTGATGTATATGCAGAACCATTTCCATTACCAAAAGGTAATTATAAAAGATTTATACTTTACCAGTATTTTATGGCCGCGTACACACGAGGAGACATGTCCGCGGAAACTGGTCCGCAGACCAGTTTCCGCGGACATGTTCGATCGTGTGTACAGCCTGGCGGACAGGTTTCCAGCGGACAAAAGTTGCTAAACATACCTAAAAAACTTGTCCGCTGGAAACCTATCCGTCGGACATGTCCGATGGTTAGTACGCCTAACCATCAGACCGAAATTCCCCGCATGCGTCGAATTGATTCGACGCATGCGTAGAAGCATTGAACTTCCTGGTTAGAGCATGTCGGTGAGCTATACGTCACCGAGTTCTCTGTCCGCGGGGATTTTGGTCTGATCGTGTGTACACACCTCAGACCAAAAAATCCCTGGAGACATGTCGGCTGGAAACGGTCCGTCGGACATGTTTCAGCGGACATGTCTCCTCGTGTGTACGAGGCCTAAGAGTCTGTCCGTTTGAGAAGATTCCTTTATGCGTCCCATAGGACTCCTTCCAGCATTGTTACATATTTGCGTTCAGTCTCTCCCTTCCAGCCTCCTTCAGAGATCCTCTCAAAGCGAGAGTTCCCCAGACATCCTTTCAGAGTCAGCTTCCTGCCAGAGATGAGGCATAAAATCATTCTGGTAACAAGGCCTTATTCATAGGCTTTGAACTGTGATTCAACTTTAGAGACAAAATGGTTTCTCTTTTGCCAAATATATATATGGATATGGAAAATATGAAAAATATATAATATGCCACTTTATATGTATTCTTTTAACCACAAATGTTCCGACATTATTTATGGGGCCCATATGGTCTGTCCTCCCTTTTTTCAGAAACTGTGATAGATGCTAATGACTTGATGAGCTCTCTACTATCCTTAAGATAAGATTTACCTTGTAATACCAGGGGTTGGAAAAATATGTCCAAATACTCCCCAACTCTCGAAAAAAGTGATTCTATCCCACTGATAATAGGTCTTCCTGGTGGATGAGTATTATTTTTGTGCATTTTCGGAAGAATGTAAAGGACAGGTGTACGCAGTACTTTTGGAACGAGGTAGTGTGCTTCTTTCTCGGTAAGGATGGATTGGGTGACACCATCTTTCACCCAAAGAGAAAGTTCAGTTTTGAGTTTGCCCAGTGGATCTCCCGAGCGTGGTAGATATGTATCTGTAGCACTCAACAGACGGTGGATCTTTCCATAGTAATCCGCCTTGTTGAGTATAACCACTCCTCCGCCTTTGTCGGCTGGGCGTACTACTATATTTTTGTTTTTTTCTAAGGCTTTAATTCCCTCCATCACCAAATTATTGTTGTTATTTTTATTGGTGGATTTGATTTCCAATTCATGGATTTTCCCCTGTACCATATTCTTGAAAACTTCCACGTGGTGATGGGTCCCCTTCTTTGGGTTGAATACCGAGCTATTCTTTAAACCACTATGTTGGAATCCTGTATTGTTTGTTTGAGGTTCATAGGTGGGTTGTTGGGCAAAATTAATGTTGAGTTTCCTCACAAATTTTTCCACGTCTATGAAAGCCTCAAATTTATTTAAGTTTTTATTAGGGGCAAATTTTAATCCTTGTGACAGTACTGTTAACTCTGCCCGAGATAGATCAACACCTGCCAGATTAAATATTCCCTGTTCTAATTGTCCCTGGGTCTTTTTATTTGGGGTTCCCCCTCTTTTACCTCTGGTCCTGAATTTTCTTTCTGGGGCTGTGGGGTATTGGAGGGAATCTTGTAGGGCTCTTTCCAGCCCCTCCATTCCCCCTGGCTGTTGTCCAGAATATTGTGAACTTGGTTTACCTCTATGGTTACCCCGAGGTTTACCTCTAGGAGGTCTTTGGGCATACTGGGGAGGTCCCTGATAATAGTTATGGTAATTGTAGTCCACTGGACGATTGTCCAATGGAGCAAAACTATTATGGGTGGGTACCATATACGGAACAGGATAATGATTGTTGGGGGGCCCTGTATAATAGGAGAGGGGTGGTGGTGGTCCCTTCCCTCCCTGTAGGTGGGGCCCTTTGGGTTGGGTACGTTTTTTGATTTTTTTGGGAGTGGAAGATTTGGCTTGGATTTTTTTGGCTGCTAAAGAGACTAAGTTATATACTTCTGAGTCTCTCTCCATAGAAGATTCCTTGGAGTCAATTGGATCAGTTTTGGACTGCCACTTGTAAACCTTGGAATCCTGATAATCTTTTTATGTCCCTATGGTAATTTTTAAGTTTCTTGTTTTTTATACTACCATCATATTTTGTAAGATGGGTTTGCAGAGTTTGAGCTCGTTCTAAATACTCTTTGGTTCCCATGAAAGGTCCCATAGATGTTTTAGGATCAATAATATTAGCTTGTGTCATGACATTTTTTGCTTTGCGTCTCCTGATCATCAATTGCATGAGTTTTTGTTCACATGCATTGAAAAATTTAAACCATTCATCTGCTAGTGTAAGATCTTCTAGGCCATCATTAGGGCAAACATCCCATCTAAGTCTCCTGGGTGTCAGTTTTTTTAGGATATACATCTCAAAGGATGCTATGTCCCACCATGCACTATTAAAACAATTTTACACTATGACAACATTCTCTTTCTCCCATGGTATCCAGTATGTCTTATGGTGCTGATCGTTTACATCCAAGCCTTTTTTGACCTCATTTTAATTAATTGGGTTAACTACCGTTGGTAAGGAGCCATCTATCTTTTAACAGGTGACTATTGGTGAAGGTCGACTACTTCCCCGTTTGCACTTTGAAGATATACCAACGCACCTTGCACTTTGCACTTTATTCCTGGGACTTTATTTATTATTTTACACATTTGCAATTAGTGTTGCACCTGGACTTTTTTGTAGAGATACAACTGTTCACTGTACTTACATTGCATGTTAATATCTATTGTTATTTATTGCTTTTATCCATTTGCACATACGCATATTTGGCACTCTAGTCTCCACCATTATAGTGTATATCTTACATTTATATATATTCATAGTGCCCCTTTTTTTCACTATTTTTAGGTCTACTGCTGATGGCCAGAGGTATAGAAAACCAAAACGGGAAAAAACCAATGCCCCTCATGGTAGCCCACAATGAAGACCACGCCTACATTCACCCACCACCACTGCCCACCTTCAGGGACAGGAGCACTTGCTACAACTGTGGGAAACAAGGTCACCACTGGAGGAAATGTAGAGCCCCAAGACAACCCAGACAAGACAGGGACCCCCGTGAAGGGCAACGTGGAAAACAGCCACCATCACCAACACGCCCCAACTCTCGCTAGGAAATGGGCAAACCCGAGTCACCCCTAATGGCCGTATCTTCAAATGGGACTGGGGGACCCCTTGCTAAGGTCACATTACCTATACAGGGAAGACCTACCACCTTCCTCATTGACTTGGGTGCAGCCAGGAGCGTATTGAGAGCTGAGGACCTGCCTGCTAATTCTTTCCTTTCCAATCTTGATGTTTCCTGCGTGGGTGTAGATGGGGTGCCCCGCTCCAGCCCACTTACTGAGCCACTCCAAGTGGGGACATTTCCCGATTTGCTTGCCAGATTTGTGGTGTCCTCTACATGTCCTATGAATTTGCTCAGAGCTGATGTGCTGTCCAGACTACAGGCCTCAATGATTTACACGCCTGAAGGAGGAGTGCAGCTACATACTCCCTTATCCTTAGAAGACTCATCTGCCTTGTGTTCTCTACCTCTCATGATGATACTTCATGAAGCAATACCTCCAAGTACAATACCACAGGAAGTACTTGACAGAATCCCTGCGTGCCTATGGTCCACAGGACCGGAAGACATTGGTCATTTGAAAGTGCCACCAGTTTTAGTCAAGCTCAAGGAGGGAGCATCATTGCCCCGGAAACCACAATACCCCTTGAAGCCAGCTCAATCCACAGCCATCTCAAAGCAGGTCGAGACTCTTGTGTCTAATGGAGCTCTGATACCCTGTACTTCTGTATGCAATACACCCTTGTTCCCAGTGAAGAAACGGACCCCAAGAGGAGAACCAGAGAAATACAGAATGGTCCAAGACCTCCGAGCAGTTAATGAAGCCACAGTGTTGGACACCCCAATTGTGCCAAATCCACATACCTTATTATCAGGTATACCTCCAACGGCAGAATACTTCACTGTAGTGGACCTGGCAAATGCATTCTACAGTGTTCCCCTGCACCCCTCCTGCAGGTACCTCTTCGCTTTCACACATGATAACAAGCAGTATACCTGGGCTGTTATGCCACAAGGGGCGCAAAACTCTCCTAGCCAGTTTGCCAAAGCTATAGCTTCAATAGTTGATACATGGCAAAAAGAACACCCTGCAGTGACTCTTCTCATATATGTGGACGACCAACCAACTGCAGAAGAAAATTCAGAAAGTCTGCTATGCTACCTTGCGGAACAAGGCTGTAAGGCCTCCAAAGCCAAAATACAGTGGTGTTCCATGACAGTCACCTTTTTGGGCCACTGCATTTCCAAGGGCATAAGACATATCACATCGGACCGAGTGGCTGCTATCCAGGACAATTCCCCAACCACAGGCCACTAAACAACTGCATGCTTTTCTTGGGCTCATATCTTACTGCAGAGCGTAGATCCCTGATGCATCAATCCTCATGCAACCACTCTATGATGCTCTCAAGTCTGTGCCATTTACCCTGTCAAGCGAAGCCCTGGAAAATGTATTTCTGCTGAAGCAAGCAATATCTATAGCTCCTGCTTTGGGCCTCCCAGATTATGGAATACCCTTTAAGCTGTTTGTTTCGGAAAGAAAAGGCCATGCAACAGGGGTCCTAGCTCAACCACATGGAGGCCGGACTTGACCGATTGGGTACTATTCATGCCGCTTAGACCCCGTGGCTAGGGGAGGCCCTTCCTGCTTAAGAGCAGTCTTTGCGGCCCAAGCACTACTGGACAAAACTTCGGACCTTGTTTTAGCACACCCCCTGCTTCTTCTAGCACCACATGACATTGCTGCCATCTTGAATCAGGTGCAACCCCGACACCTATCCACTGCCAGACACCTTCGGTTGCAAATCTCCCTCCTCCTTCCGGACAATGTGACCCGTCAAAGATGTCTCACTCTCAACCCGGCCACACTTCTGCCATTTTTCGAGGGGGGACAAGATGGAGAAGATGAAAATGGAATCGGAAAAAGTGAAGAAGACCCCTGTACTGTTCCACATGACTGCCTTGAAATGATGCACATGGAAACCACCACACATTTATCTACAGTGAGTGAAACTCCTCTGGAAAACCCGGACTACATACTTTTTGTGGATGGCTCCAGATATGCGGACGAAGGAGGCAAATACCACACAGGTTATGCTGTAACCTCAGAATTTGAAATTCTACAATCAGGAGTATTATCTCCCACTGTATCTGCTCAGGAAGCGGAGCTCCATGCCCTCACTACAGCATGTAAGATAGCAGAAGTTAAAAGAGCCAACATTTACACAGACTCAAGGTATGCCCTGGGAGTGGCCCAAGACTTCGGTATCATCTGGAGGGCTAGAGGATTTCTGACAGCGGCCGGAACACCGGTGAAACACGGCCCGGCCATCAAGGAGTTAATGGATGCACTACTCCTGCCTGACCAAGTGGCTGTCTTGAAGGTTAAAGCACATGGAAAACTGAATTCTCAAGGAGCCAGAGGGAACAACCTAGCAGATATAGCTGCCAAACAAGCAGCGAAAGACCAACGAAAAACGGCTGAAGTGGCCAGAGAGGAGAGTGAATCTTTAGCGCAGATGCCTTTGGCAGTCCATGTGCCATCTGACAGGCTATACCTAGCCTCTATGCAAAGGGCAGCTCACACAGATGAACATTTGGAATGCATCGATAAAGGAGCAGAATATGATGGAGATCTATATCTGATGAGAGGGAAAACCTGTTTACCAAATCATATATATCCAGCAGTGGTCCAATGGGCACACGGACCTGCACATCTCCCCAAGAACTTAAAGTGGTTGTAAACCCCCCAAAAAAAAATGTTTTTTTATGTCACAATGTAGAGTATAATATTTCCTATCATCTGTGCCCAGTCTTGACACACAGAGTTAATCCAGATCTGAGAAATCCTCTTTTATGTTCAGTGAAAATGAACAGCCTTCCAGATAAAACCCTGCCTAAAGCAAAAGTCAGTTTTCTCTCTTCTTGCTTTGAGTGACAGGTTATTTACATATCTAGCAAGGACATGTTTATCATATGTTATGTTTTGTTTATCATAACATGAGGTGATATAATATCATAACACATCCTAGTAATATACAATGAACTTTGGATCACCTCTTGTTATGATAAACATGTCCAAGTTAGATTTGTAAATAACCTGTTACTGAAAGCAATAACAGAGAAACGGACTTTACCTAATTTGGCAGGTTTTTATCTAAAATTCTGTTAATTTGCACTGAACTTTAAAAGAGGATTACTCAGCACTGGAATAACTCTGTGTGGCAAGACTGGGCACAGATGATAGGAAATCTTATACTCTACATTGTGACATTAAAAAAAAAAAAATTGGGTTTACAACCACTTTAATGAATTCACAAATCAGCAAGTATTACTGGGCCCCAGGGATAACCACCCTAACCAGAAATTACTGCGCCTCATGTGCAGTATGTGCAAAATGAAACCCGGGGAGGACAGAGAAGACACCGCAGAAACATTTGGCAAAACCGCTCTATCCATTCCAGAGGATACAGATTGATCACATACAGATGCCAAAAAGTGGCCAAAATGAATACGCCCTAGTGGTGGTGGACATGTTCTCTGGTTGGCCAGAAGCCTACGCTGTAACAAACATGACAGCCAAGACCACAGCTAAGAAACTACTGAGTGAGCTAGTATGTAGATTTGGGGTTCCAGAGGAGATTTGGGCAGCACTGGGAGTTCAGTTATCTCTATACACCCCATACCACCCTCAAAGTAGCGGGGAGGTAGAAAGGATGAATGGGACTCTAAAGAACAGGATGTTAAAGATGGCCCAAGAGACTAACATGAGCTGGCCAGATAGTTTGCCCATTGCCCTGTTCAGTGTCAGACACACCCCCCGGGGAAAACATGCTCTGTCCCCTTATGAAATTCTGTTTGGTTCAGCCCCCAGACGTGGCTGTTATTTCCCACAGCAGTTGCAGTTACAATCTGATGTGTTAACTAGCTATGTCACACGTTTGACTAAAGAATTAACCAATATCCATTCTCGAGTATTTTCCTCCATTCCAGACCCAGAGACAGACTCTGGAACTCACAGTCTTCAGCTGAGAGATTGGGTACTAGTAAAGAAGTTTGTGAGAAAGCACTCCCTTGAGCCAAGATGATGGCCCGTTCCAAGTTTTGCAGACCACAGCCACCTCAAGCTAGAAGGGAAAAGCACCTGGATCCACGCCTCCCATTGCAAGAAAGTTTCAGCCCCTGAGGACAAGACCCAGCCTACACCATGATATCTACACTGTATATCCTTTTCCTGTTGGGGTTAGTAGGGGCTCAGCAGGTGGCCATCACACAAAATGACAAGTTATTGACCACATTCTGGTACAACCCTTCCAACACACATGTGGCCACTTTCACCTTTGATTACTGTAACATAGTCTCCTGTCCTCCAGTTCCATGGCAATGTAACTTATACCGTGACACACCCAGGTCCCGCTCCACATACATATGTGTCACAGACAAGTACTGGGGACAAAATTGTGACTATTGGGGCTCAGTGGGGTGGAACACAGGAACGGATTGGGGGTACCGACCACAGAGTGCTCTGGACAGGAGAGATAAGAATGGAAAATCTTTGATCAGCAGAATGATTCTACTAAAAACAGGCACATGCCTGAACAGTGGCAAAACTGGACATAGCATGAAATTCACCCTGACCATAGAGAACCCCGGCCCCGCTGATGCTGGCACATATGTACTGGGGACATGGACAGCAGGGGGCTTTGGGGGGAAAAGGGAAATTTCCAACTGAGAGACATGTATAACTCCTCCGAGTGGATGCCCAAGGCTGG
Organism: Rana kukunoris; assembly: GCA_029574335.1. Lineage (NCBI taxonomy): Eukaryota > Metazoa > Chordata > Amphibia > Anura > Ranidae > Rana > Rana kukunoris. The sequence continues at coordinate 9,008,066 of CM056054.1, read as the reverse complement.
GAAACTAGTGGTTAACCCTCTCAAACCCTCCATCCACTCATTAGGTGACATGATAGCAATGGCAAACCCAACCTTTGAAGAGACAATGGCAGCTGAAACCGGGTTTTCTGACACTAATCTGTGGCTTGAGTGGATGAGATTCAGAGCAAACCAACATAACAGAAGCAACTGCTATGTTTGTGGTAGTGCTAGGCCACATTTAGGAAGTCCCTCTCCAGATTCCAAGAGATAGTGAGGAATGTTTCCTCAGCCTGTTTACCAATACATCCACCAATCACTCTTCATGTGAAATGTGGAAAAAGGAATATCCTATAGTTACAAAAAACCCAAAGCCTGGGGAGGGTATCACCATATATCCTGGGAATTACACCTGTTACTTTAATTACCAGGGTAAGGGAAGGTTCCTGGGTAACTTTACTGAGGGATACTGCTCCACTTACAGCGGCGTGTCAGGGAAGTTAACACAAAACCAAATTCAGTCCCTAGGTGACATTTACTGGATCTGCGGGGACCAAAGAATTAGGACCAGATTAGAGGGACCCTGGACTGGTGAATGTGCCCTTGCAAAGGTCATTATGCCCCTCCATATCCTAGCAGAGGATACTCCTGATGCATACACTGACCCAACACCCAGTCATAGGAGGAAGCGAGTAGCTCCCTCCGGAAGCTTTGATACTCATGTGTACATAGATGCCATAGGGGTCCGAAGGGGGGTTCCTGATCAATTAAAAGTCAGGGACCAGGTAAAAGCTGGTTTTGAGTCCTTGATCCCCATAATTACTTTCAACAAGAATGTAGATTGGATTAACTACATATACTACAACCAACAGAGATTTGTAAATTACACCAGAGACGCCTTTCAGGGAATTGCTGACCAGTTAGCCCCCACTTCCTATATGACATTCGAAAACCGTAAATTCGACATAGTGTTAGCTGAGAAAGGAGGTGTCTGTAAAATGATAAAGAAAACGGGAACATGTTGCACCTACATTTCTGACAATACTGGCCCAAATGGTAAGGTTACTCTTGCTATAAAGAAATGATAAGATCTGTCATTGGAGTTGAAGAATAGTGTTGCTCACGAATATTCGCATTGCGAATATTCGCTACGAATATTGCATATTCGAGTATTCGCGAATAACACGAATATCGCGGCGAATATTCGCTATTTCGAATATTCAAATTTTTTCAATTTTTTTTTTAGAACAGATCACATCCTAGATATCCCCATCGACGTCTAAAAGCATTGCTGGTATGATTAGAGACCTTGGGCCGAGTAGCTGCAGCGCTCATTTTAAATTTGCCGAAAAATCGCAATGCGATTATTCGGCAATAGCGATATCGCGCGATTATTTTATATTGTAATATATCACGAATATTCTGAGCCAGAGTGCTCCTTCCGCATTTCTCGAATATTCGCAATTATTGTGTATTGTAATATATCACGAATATTCTGAGCCAATCAGAGTGCTCCTTCCGCATTTGCCGAATATTCGCAATTATTGTGTATTGTAATATATCACGAATATTCTGAGCCAATCAGAGTGCTCCTTCCGCATTTCTCGAATATTCGCAATTATTGTGTATTGTAATATATCACGAATATTCTGAGCCAATCAGAGTGCTCCTTCCGCATTTGCCGAATATTCGCAATTATTGTGTATTGTAATATATCACGAATATTCTGAGCCAATCAGAGTGCTCCTTCCGCATTTCTCGAATATTCGCAATTATTTTATATTGTAATATATCACGAATATTCTGAGCCAATCAGAGTGCTCCATTCCGCATTTCTCGAAATTTCATTCGCATTCGCAATTCGCATTCGCAATAGCGAAAATTCGCAATAATTTCATTTCCAAAAAATATCACAAATATTCGTATTTAGCGAATATATCTTGAATATTCGACTATATATTCGAGATATATCGCGAAATCGAATATGGCATATTCTGCTCAACACTATTGAAGAAGAACTCAGGTATTACAGACCCGTGGGATCAAAATTTCAGCTGGATGAGTGGGTGGCAAAAGGTGCTCGCCCAGATAGGGGTAACTGTATTAATAATCCTAGTTCTCTTAGCTCTGGTTGTATGCTGTATTCTGCCCTTTGTAAAGAAGTTAATGAGCAAGGCTGTAGATAACAGTACGCCTACATTTCTCCACCAAGAAGAAGAGGATCCCCTTATGAAGGAAGAGGATAAACCTTTCACTCCTTTACAGTCACTCCCCGTCCATAATTTCACAGTCCTATTGGAATTTGGGAAAGCATAGGAACTCCAGGGGCCGTGACCTGGGTTCAGTTGCAGCGAAAGCCATCCTCACCATCAGAGGCTCTGGAGAACACCTGCTGGATCTTAGACTCCGCGCCCTGGGTTCACGTTTCCTGTCCTTCCGCATAGGCCTTTTAGTTTGAGGGACAGATAGAAAATAGCCATTTTTGGGGGGTCTGTGAATGAAGTGAAATGAGCATAGTGATAAATTAGAAAATGGCTATTCTCTATGCATCTTTAATATAAAGTCTATATTGCTTTTTCATGTATACCACTGCTATAATCTTTCCTTACTCAAATCAGCTTCTAACAACACCCCTCCAATCGAGAACACTGGAGGATACCAAAGATGGCGGATACCCCCCCTCTCCCACGCACCTTTAGGAATGCAGAGGTGAAGACACATCAGAGGGCCGGCTAAGATCAACACCCCATCTTTGTATCTCGGCCAATTAGATGCGCTTTCTAGTTCACATTAACATAATAGTGACGTATCATGCTGTATGTAGAAGTTTGTATTGCCTGCAATAAAGCAGAGATAACGGACTAGTTCAACTGAGACAGACGTGTCAGTGACTTATTCCTAGCGTGCACGCTGGTTATCTGAACTTTTAATTTGGAACAGCAGTAGAATCCATATTACCCCTTTGTGGTTAACCAATTCATCACAACACAATTGATGACGTCACACCTACAGCCACACCCCCCTACAGTTGTAAACACACATTAGGGAACACATAACCCCTTGTGGCTAACTCCAAAACTGCAAATGTCATTTCCACAATAAACAATGCATTTTAAATTGTCCCAAAAATGTGTCAAAATTGTCCGAAGTGTCTGCCATAATGTCGCAGTCACGAAAAAAATCACTGATCGCCGCCATTAGTAGTAAAAAAAAATATTTTTATAAAAATGCAATAAAACTATCCCCTATTTTGTAAACGCTATACATTTTGCGCAAACCAACCGATAAACGCTTTTTTTTTTTACAAAAATAGGTAGAAGAATACGTATCGGCCTAAACTGAGGAAAAAAAATATTTTTTTAGATATCTTTGGGGGATATTTATTATAGCAAAAAAGTTAAAAACATTGCATTTTTTTCAAAATTGTCGCTCTATTTTTGTTTATAGCGCAAAAAAATAAAAACCGCAGAGGTGATCAAATACCACCAAAAGAAAGCTCTATTTGTGGGAAAAAAAGGACGCCAATTTTGTTTGGGAGCCACGTCGCACGGCCGCGCAATTGTCTGTTAAAGTGACGCAGTGCCGAATCGTAAAACCTGGCCGGGTCCTTTAGCTGACTAAAGATCCGTGTCTTAAGTGGTTAAGGTGGCCAATTGCAAGTTGTTCTCTTTGACTCTCCTCTGAAGAGTGGCAACATGGGGGCCTCAAAACAACTCCCAAATGACCTGAAAACAAAGATTGTTCTACATTATGGTTTAGGGGAAGGCTACAAAAAGTTATCGCGGAGATATAAGCTGTCAGTGTCCACTGTGAGGAACATAGTGAGGGAATGGAAGACCACAGGCACAGTTCTTGTTTGCACAAGGAGAAGCTGTATGGGAAAGTGATGGGAAAAAGCCTTTTCTGCACACGCCACAAACTGAGTCGCTTGAGGTATACAAATGCACATTTGGACAAGCCAGCTTCATTTTGGAATAAGGTGCTGTGGGCTGATGAAACAAAAATTGAGTTATTTGGTCAAAACAAGGGGCGTTATGTATGGCAGCAAAAGAACACAGCATTCCAAGAAAAACACTTGCTACCCACAGTAAAAATTGGTGGAGGTTCCATCAGGCTGTGGGGCTGTGTGGCCAGTGTCGGTACTGTGAATGTGGTTAAAGTTGAGGGTTGCATGGATTCCACTCACTATCAGCAGATTCTTGAGAATAATGTTGAGGAATCAGTCACAAAGTTGAAGTTACCCCGGGGCCGGATATTTCAACAAGACAACGACCCAAAACACGGCTCAAAAGAACAAGTACGATATTCTGGTTTGGCCATCCCATTACCCAGACCTGAATATCATTGAACATCTGTGGGGTGATTGGAATCGGGCTGTGCATGCTCGGAAAACATAAAACCTAACTGAGCTGGAGATGTTTTGTAAGGAGGAATGGTCCAAAATACATTCATTCAGAATCCAGACACTCATTACAGGCTATAGGAAGCGTCTAGAGCATGGGTCCTCAAACTACGGCCCGCTGGCCGTATCAGGCCCGCCAGTGTGATTTACCCGGCCCGTGGACTGAAACTAGTGACAGGGCAGTGGCAACGAAACTGACAGGCTCTGAGAAGGGACACAGGCAGAGCCGCAGCTGCGGGGGAATTTCACCCCTCCCTCTCCTTGAGCAGAGCATTCTCCTGGCAATGCCTGCTCCTATTAGCTACATTCAGAGCCAATAGATGGGAAACTAGAGCATTATGGGAATTGCAGTCCTGGATACCAGCAGGCCGCATGATGATTCCCTGAGAGAAGTTCAGCCCCAACATGCCGAGCGTGAGGGGGAAGAGAGGAGAAGAAATGTCATGAGGCTGTTGAGTAGGAGGGAGCCAGAGATTCTTGTATTCTCCTCCAAGGTAAGAACTTACCTCCCATCTAGCTGTCTGCTCCCACACAGTTCTACCGTCCACCTGGCTGTTCCCACCCTGTCCTCCACTCCACCTGACTGCATCCACCCTGTCCTCTCCACCTGGCTGTTCCCACCCTGTCCTCCTCTCCACCTGGCTGCTCCCACCCTGTCCTCCTCTCCACCTGGCTGCTCCCACCCTGTCCTCCTCTCCACCTGGCTGCTCCCACCCTGTCCTCCTCTCCACCTGGCTGCTCCCACCCTGTCCTCCTCTCCACCTGACTGTTCCCACCCTGTCCTCCCCTCCACCTGGATGCTCCCACCCTGTCCTCCTCTCCACCTGGCTGCTTCCAACCTATCCTCCTCTCCACCTGGCTGCTCCCACCCTGTCCTCCTCTCCACCTGGCTGTTCCCACCCTGTCCTCCACTCCACCTGACTGCATCCACCCTGTCCTCTCCACTACCTGGCTGTTCCCACCCTGTCCTCCACCCACCCTGTCCTCCACTCCACCTGGCTGCTCCAACTCTGTCCTCCCCTCCACAAGACTGCACCCACCCTGTCCTCCCCTCCACCTGGCTGCTCCAACTCTGTCCTCCCCTCCACCTGACTGCATCCACCCTGTCCTCCCTCTCCACCTGGCTGCTCCACCTCTGTCCTCCCCTCCACCTGACTGCATCCACCCTGTCCTCCACTCCACCTGGCTGTTCCCACCCTGTCCTCCACTCCACCTGACTGCATCCACCCTGTCCTCCCCTCCACCAGACTGCTCCTCTGTCCTATCCTTTCCCCTCCCTTTGTGTTGGGGGTCTGTATGATGGGGGGTCTGTTAATGGGAGCTTTGTAATGGAGAAAAGTTTGTGTTGGGGGGCTTTGTGATGGGGGACCTAATACGGGGGAATCTGTAATGGAGAGTAATCGGTAATGGGGGGGGTTCCATGATTAGGGGGGTCTGTGAAATACTAATAAGTTTGTTGAATAAAATTGTTCTTTATTTTAAATATTGTATTGTTTTTTTTTCCTGTTTTTTTGTACTTCAAATAAGATGTGTGCATAGGTTCATATTTTTTTTAAACTATAGTCTTGGGGAATTTTATCAAGGGGTCACGGCACCAGAAAGGTTGAGAACCACTGGGTTAGTCTATTGCACATCCATACTTATATAAATTTGGCAGCAATTCATCAAGGGTTTACTTCCCCTTTAACGTTTACGTGTGTGTGTAAAGGCAGGCGTCCCAATACTTTTGATAACCAGAGGCGGCTCTAGGCTTTGTGAGGCCTTAGGCAAAACTTGACATGGGGCCCCACTCACACCCATGATGGGAAAAATAATTCAAGGACAAAAGCCTCTTCTCCACAACCCAGACCGGTGGTTGTGGGGGTCTGCTGGCAGGGGGCTTATCGGAATCTGAAAACCCCCTTCAACAAGGTGGCCCCCAGATCCTGCTCTTTTATAACTAAGGGGCGGAGTCCACCTGGTGATGTCATCTGCTGAACCCACCCCCTTGTGATGTCATTGACTGAGGGCATGCTGGGTCATTGACATCACAAGGGGTGGTGTCACCGATATTCAATGGTTGTTAGGGACGCTGGCGGCCCCTCTCCTGAGTCAGAGCTCTTAACGCTGCCTGAGCACAGCAACGTTAAGGTCCCCGTCCCTCAAAACTGGGGTAAATTGGGTGGCCGTGAGGCCCATGTGAGTGCATCTGTCCAACACCACAGAGAATAATGAATAAAGAAAACACTAAAACGTCGCACATTTCTCTCACTTTTTCTTTTCAACATTTTGCATTCATTTATATCATCTGATAATATCTAAGAGATTCAAACGCTTTAAATAGTTGGAGCGCCAAGTATTAGAATGCATGAAGGTAAAAGCCATTTAGTCAGTAGAAGCTCTTCAAGCCTGAAGTGTGAGGGCAACTCCACCGTGGAGTATTGTTGTTCCCCCCGGAGATGGTCTTTACTGTATCTGATGTCTATTAGGGCCCACAGGGGGATCTGCTCACCTATAGACCCCCCCGGACCTCATGTATTAGGAGTGCTGGCCTGGCTGAGCTCTATAGGCCTCCACTAACTGACACAGGCCCCAGTTCTTGTTCAGCTCCGGCCTGTTGGGGTAGGTCCTTGCGCACAGAGGACAGGAGGCCACGCGTGGATGCTGGTTCTGCCACGTCCTGGTGATACAACCCTTACAGTAGCTATGGCCACACGGCAGAGACACCGGATCCGTATAGAGTTCCATGCACACGCAGCAGGTCAGGGCATCGCTCATGTTACTGGGGGCCGCCCTGGAGAACGAGAGCAGAAACAAAAAGGTGAAATTCACAAAATGTTACAACTATTTATAAGGAGGTGCCGTACATATACAAAAATGTTATGAGTGGTACCTTCATCCAGGGGCGGACTGACCATTGAGGGACTAGGGGCCCCCATCAGGGTTGCCAGGCTCATTAAAACCAGGGACAGTATGTAAAAATCTGTGTTTTTTACATCTGTCCCTGATATGTCCGAAACAGACATGCTTTTCATGTGAAAATCCTGAGATTTCAGCTGCCCCGCCTCTGTACTGCCTCCTGGCATGGTGGCTATCTGTAAGCCCGGGGGCCCTATAATCTTCTATTGCCTGGGGGCCCCATGAATTGTCAGTCTGCCCCTGCCTTCATCCCATCGAAATGAAGAGTAAAGATTGGGATGAGGCTGTATATGGACTTTTAGTGTACCGTATATAAACTGACTAATAATACAGTCAAAATTAAGAAATTACAAAAAGATTACAAAATGATATATGTTAAGATATTCATAGAATAGAAAAATAAATCATGGCAATTATGGAGAAACTTTGTTACATTCTATCGTTACCCAATAGAACATTGGAAACATCCACAGAAAATACTCATTTATTTCTTAACATGTTTCGCGGGTTTAGCTGCTTCTTCAGGAGCTTTTATTGTAAGATCAAGTGGTACATTCTAAATAAGAGCTAACTAACTAGCAATAACAGACTATTAAATTATAGGTTTTGGAATTTCCTTTCAAATTTGGCTGTTAGTGAACGTAGCGAATACGAATTTATGAAGTTACGAATTATCGGAAATAACAAATGCCGCATCTAAACAAATGGAACAGAACAAATTAATAATAATTAATAATAAAAATGTTTTATTATTAATAATTTTTTCCATTCCATTTATTTATTAGATATGGCATTCATTATTTCAGATAATTCGTAACTTTTGATAAATTGGTAATCGTCACGTTCACTAACAGCCAAATTAGAAAGGAAATTCCAATACCTATGGCCGCTGGGCTGTCACGGCTCCGTCCTCTGCCTATGACGAGTGCACTGCACGAGATAACTGTCCCTGCTGAGTCCTCCTGACTCGATCGGCTATTCAAAAATGGCGCCGGGTGGCGCCAATATGTATCTGCACATGCGCTGCCTGGCCGAGCGGATACAAGCTTTCCTGAGCCTGGCCGGCTTCGGGCTCGGGAAAGCTTGTATCCGCTCGGCCGGGCGGCGAATGCGCAATTACGTAATGGCGCCACCCGGCGCCATTTTTGAATAGCCGATCGAGTCAGGAGGACTCAGCAGGGACAGTTTGGCAGTGACACTTGTTGGCTCGTGCAGTGCACTCGCCAAAGGCAGAGGACGGAGCCTAGCGCAGCCCTGAGCCTTAAGGTAATAAAGAAGCTGGTGGAGGCAGTAGGTGATGGTGGCAGGAGGTAGTGGGGGCATGAGGTGATGGTGGAAAAGATAATGGTGGTACCGAGGTAGGTGAGGTGATGGTGGCAGAAGGTAATGCTGGCAGAAGGTGGTGGGGCAGGAGGTGATGGTGGCAAGAGCCGATTGTGGCAGGGGGTGGTGGGTGCAGGAGGTGATGGTGAGAGCAGGAGGTGATGGCGGAAAGAGCTGGCAGGAGGTGGTGGTGGTGGGAGCAGGAGGTGATGGCGGCAAGAGCCGATTGTGGCAGGAGGTGGGGGTGGTGTGTGCAGGAGGTGATGATGGCAAGAGCCGATTGTGGCAGGAGGTGGGGGTGGTGGGTGCAGGAGGTGATGGTGGCAAGAGCTGGCAGGAGGTAGTGGTGGTGTGTGCAGGAGGTGATGGCGGCAAGAGCTGGCAGGAGGTGATGGTGGCAAGAGCTGGCAGGAGGTGGTGGGGGCAGGAGGTGATGGTGGCAAGAGGTAGTGGGGGCATGAGGTGATGGTGGAAAAGATAATGGTGGTACCGAGGTAGGTGAGGTGATCGTGGCAGAAGGTAATGCTGGCAGGAGGTGGTGGGGCAGGAGGTGATGGTGGCAAGAGCCGATTGTGGCAGGAGGTGGGAGTGGTGGGTGCAGGAGGTGATGGTGAGAGCAGAAGGTGATGGCGGAAAGAGCTGGCAGGAGGTGGTGGTGGTGGGAGCAGGAGGTGATGGCGGCAAGAGCCGATTGTGGCAGGAGGTGGGGGTGGTGGGTGCAGGTGGTGATGGTGGCAAGAGTCGATTGTGGCAGGAGGTGGGGGTGGTGGGTGCAGGAGGTGATGGTGGCTAGAGCTGGCAGGAGGTAGTGGTGGTGGGAGCAGGAGGTGATGGTGGCAAGAGCTGGCAGGAGGTGATGATGGCAAGAGCTGGCAGGAGGTGGTGGGGGCAGGAGGTGATGGTGGCAAGAGGTGGCAGGAGGTGATGGTGGCAGGGGGTGGTGGGGGCAGGAGCTGGCAGGAGGTGATTGTGGGGGTGGTGTTTTAACATACAATTATAAAAAATAAAAAAAAGTAATTTTCAGTTTCAGTTCTGACATTTCCATTTCAGTGCACCTCTAAAAATTTGTAATAGTTATATTTACGAATTTTAAATTTTCGAGTTTTCAAATTGTTGTTCTTATTTTTCGGATTTTCGTCGTTTCGAATTTCTATTTTTCCTAATTTTCGATTTTCTGAAATTCTTCGAATCTCCACATTTTGAAATTTCCGAATTAAAAAAATAGTTCAAACGGATTTTTGATAAATCGCATATTTCCAAATTAACGAATTTGGCGAAATTTGTTAAAAAACGATTCGGAATGAATCGAATTGCACACAACAGCAACCACAGGTGTAAACAAACCAGCTCTACCCCTCTTAAAACAGAACTACACTACACTTGAGCACCACAAACCCAAAACACTATTTAATTTGTCCTTAACCACTTAACCCCCGGAGGATTTGGCTGCCCAATAACCGGACCATTGCGTAGCTTTAACTGCTAATTGCGATGTTGCACCCAAACAAAACAAAAAAAAGAGTCTGTCTCCCAGGTGTGTAAGGCGGCAACCTGGTTCGTCCGTTCACACTTTCACAACGTTTTACAAGATTGATGTGAATTTATCTGCGGATGCTTGCTTCGGCCGCAGGGTATTGCAGGCGGCTATTTAAGGTTGCAACTCCTCCGTTGAGGAGCTCTGCTTGTTTTGGGTGGAAGATGGTTTGTTTGCTGTTCCCACACCTCATTTTTTTGACACTGCTTGGGGGACGTCCCTAAGGTCAAGACTAAGTGCTGTGTCTGTCCATGAACGAAAAAGAAAATAGGATTTTTGTACTCACCGTAAAATCCTTTTCTCTGAAGTTCATGGACGGACACAGCACCCACCCCTTCTTTTTATTTTTGTACTGCTTTTTGACGAACTGAGCTGCTGGATGCAGTCTGAGGGGTTATAGCCCGAGGGACCGCCCCCTGGGCGGTACTGTACAGGTTTGATTTTTGTTAACATGTTCTGCCTAGTCCTCTCCTGATAGAAGGTGGATAACCCTAAGGTCAAGACTAAGTGCTGTGTCTGTCCATGAACGAAAAAGAAAATAGGATTTTTGTACTCACCGTAAAATCCTTTTCTCTGAAGTTCATGGACGGACACAGCACCCACCCCTTCTTTTTATTTTTGTACTGCTTTTTGACGAACTGAGCTGCTGGATGCAGTCTGAGGGGTTATAGCCCGAGGGACCGCCCCCTGGGCGGTACTGTACAGGTTTGATTTTTGTTAACATGTTCTGCCTAGTCCTCTCCTGATAGAAGGTGGATAACCCTAAGGTCAAGACTAAGTGCTGTGTCTGTCCATGAACGAAAAAGAAAATAGGATTTTTGTACTCACCGTAAAATCCTTTTCTCTGAAGTTCATGGACGGACACAGCACCCACCCCTTCTTTTTATTTTTGTACTGCTTTTTGACGAACTGAGCTGCTGGATGCAGTCTGAGGGGTTATAGCCCGAGGGACCGCCCCCTGGGCGGTACTGTACAGGTTTGATTTTTGTTAACATGTTCTGCCTAGTCCTCTCCTGATAGAAGGTGGATAACCCTAAGGTCAAGACTAAGTGCTGTGTCTGTCCATGAACGAAAAAGAAAATAGGATTTTTGTACTCACCGTAAAATCCTTTACTCTGAAGTTCATGGACGGACACAGCACCCACCCCTTCTTTTTATTTTTGTACTGCTTTTTGACGAACTGAGCTGCTGGATGCAGTGTGAAGGATTTTAGCCAAAGGGACCGCCCCCTGGGCGGTACTGTACAGGTTTGATTTTTGTTAACATGTTCTGCCTAGTCCTCTCCTGATAGAAGGTGGATAACCCTAAGGTCAAGAGTAAGTGCTGTGTCCCTCCATGAACGAAAGACAAATATTGTTTTGTTTTCAAAATTGTCGCTCTATATTTGTTTATAGCACACACAAAAAATCGCAGAGGTGATCAAATACCACCAAAAGAAAGCTCTATTTGTGGGGAAAAAAGGACGCCAATTTTGTTTGGGAGCCACGTCGCACGACCGCGCAATTGTCAGTTAAAGCCACGCAGTGCAGTATCGCAAAAAATGGATTGGTCATGAAGGGGGATAAACCTTCCGGAGCTGAAGTGGTTAAACTTCTGTTATAAACGGACTTTGCTGGTTATGATTCAAAGAGGGACAGTTACCCTTCATCTTCGGCACGCTGCACCGGCCTCCTCAATGGTCTTGTTTCCCGGACATTTGGAGAAACTCCTGAGAGAGAGAAGAAAAAAAAAGGATCTCTTATTTACCATCCCACACACTTCTTCTCTAGGACAGAAGATACATTTACAGCACATCCGGAAAGTATTCACAGCGCTTCACTTTTTCCACATTTTGTTATGTTGCAGCCTCATTCCAAAATGGATTCAATTCATTATTTTCCTCAAAATTCTACAAACCATCCCCCCATAATGACGACGTGAAAGAAGTTTGAAATCTTTGCAAATTTATTAAAAATAAAAAAATCCCATGTATGAGTTTTCCCATTGAAGTCAATGGAAACGGAAATAATCAGTTCTGCATTGACTTCATGCACTACCCAATGCGGCCAGAGGCAGGGGGGGGCGCCGGACAGCCTCAGAAACTGCCAAAAAAAGGCCCGGGGACACCTCGGAAAGACTTTGTTCCCGAGATTTGCCGAGGTCAACTGTGCTGTGCTCGGGCCTTTCCGTGCATTTCCGAATGGTGCCGATGGGCTCTGCTCGGCTCCGGCACCACCCCACCTCAGGCCAAAAGGGGTACTGCACACCGCTTTGGCCTGAATTGTGCTCGCTTTGCGAGACAACACTCGCAACCCGAGTTACGATCTTTTTAAATACAGCGCTCGTATTGCGAAACCTTTGTTAATCTGTGTTGCTACACTGCACTTACCTCAACCACAGGCGGCTTACCGGGCTCCAGCGGAGGTCCGTCCATTGAGGGAGTCCAACGGCAGCTGGTTGGCTGTGCGGAAGTGCCTATCAGAGCCAGCGGCTGTGATAGGCTTTCCGAGTACAGCCCTCGGGTCCGGATGCTTTATCCAGGGAACGTACAGGGTGCGTTCCTTGGATAAGACTGATGGCCGTCTCAGCCAATCAGGTGTACCGATTCTGGTTATATGTAAACTGATTGGCTGAAGCGTCACCAAGGCGGGAGAAGACATCGAGGGACGTGGAAGGTTTAAGGTAAGTGCATATTACAGGGCACAGCGGCGACAATGGGCATCAATGGGCACAGTGGCGACAAAAGGCACAGTGGCATCAAGGGCACAGTGGGGACAATGGGCACAGTGGGGACAATGGGCACAGTGGGGACAATGGGCACGGTGGCAACAATTAAAGGGCACAGTGACATGCACAGTGGGGACAATGGGCACAATGGCAACAATTAAAGGGCACAGTGGTGACAATTAAAGGGCACAGTGGTGACAATGGGCATCAATGGGCACAATGGCGACAAAGGGCACGGTGGTGACAATGTGCACGGTGGCAACAATTAAAGGGCACAGTGACATGCACAGTGGCAACAATGGGCACAGTTGCGACAATTAAAGGGCACAGTGGCGACAATTAAAGGGCACAGTGGCGACAATGGGCATCAATGGGCACAATGGCGACAAAGGGCACGGTGGCAACAATTAAAGGGCACAGTGACATGCACAGTGGCGACAATTAAAGGGCACAGTGGTGACAATGGGCACGGTGGCAACAATTAAAGGGCACAGTGACATGCACAGTGGCGACAATGGGCACAGTGGCGACAATTAAAGGGCACAGTGGCGACAATTAAAGGGCACAGTGGTGACAATGGGCACGGTGGCAACAATTAAAGGGCACAGTGACATGCACAGTGGCGACAATGGGCACAGTGGCGACAATTAAAGGGCACAGTGGCGACAATTAAAGGGCACAGTGGTGACAAAGGGCACAGTGGTGACAATGGGCATCAATGGGCACAATGGCGACAAAGGGCACGGTGGTGACAAAGGGCACAGTGGTGACAATGGGCATCAATGGGCACAATGGCGACAAAGGCCACGGTGGCAACAATTAAAGGGCACAGTCACATGTACAGTGGCGACAAATGGGCACAGTGGCGACAATTAAAGGGCACAGTGGTGACAATTAAAGGGCACAGTGGTGACAATTAAAGGGCACAGTGGTGACAATGGGCATCAATGGGCACAATGGCGACAAAGGGCACGGTGGCAACAATTAAAGGGCACAGTGACATGCACAGTGGCAACAATGGGCACAGTGGCGACAATTAAAATTAAAAGGCACAGTGGTGACAATTAAAGGGCACAGTGGTGACAATTAAAGGGCACAGTGGTTGCGTTTGATGGGCACAGTGAGGCTGCAATTTGTTTTATTTATTTTTTCCCCAAAAAATGTTGAGCACCAGCCGCCACTGCCGGGCTCTCCTCTGCGGGCATCACGAGCGGGCATCTCCTTCCTCTGCTTGGCGTCTTCCGTCTCCTGCCTCCACCTCGACGGGCCAATTAGAACGCTTCTCCTTTCAGCCAATCGGGGGAAACACGTCTTACACTCGCACTTCCTGATTGGCGGAGAGGCGATTCAGTGTTAGAATAGCGAATATCCATTTTCTATTATGACACACCTGGGTGGGCTCTGAGTGCAATGCTCTGCGCTCCGGGGTCCACCCTGTTTTGAAGTCCATTAGAGCCTCTGGCCCCCACTGAGCCCTCGAAAGTCCCGCCTGGCTACTGGTCCCAGTCTTCTCGGCTCTCCATTGGATGATTGATAGCTGCGCAACCATTGGCTCCCGCTGCTGTCAATCTAATCAATGATGTGGAGGGCTCGAGTGATAGTCGGTGGCACACCCTCAAGCTAACCCCCTTGGGAGAGCGCTTCCCATGAAGGGGGTTAGCTCTTGCGGGGAGGAGCCGAGACAGCCACCAAGGGACCCCAGAAGGTGAGGATCGGGGCCACTCTGTGCAAAATTAACTGCACAGTGGAGGTAAGTATAATATGTTTGTTATTTAAAGGAAAAAAAATTGCCTAAAATGAATGTCTGCGAGGTAGACAGACAGAATAGTGAAATGATTCTGTTAACAAACGCGTAAATACCTATTAAATTCCTTCATCTATATCACCTCCGGCATTCTAGTTTCTGTTCTCTCATTCACTTCCTGGTTTGCGGCGCTCGTTCATGTAAGAACTACATTTCCCAGTATGAATTGCGGCACGCCCAGTAATTCACACCTGCTTGAAGTCTAACATGTAGAGAGCGTCCTGCCGCACAGATGTAGTTCCCAGGAGGGGGCGGGGCACGTCACTGACCACCGCAGTAAAGCCTCCCTTCACGGTGGTGAGTAACAATCAGACAAGCAGGAAGTGAACAGAACAGAGAAGAAATAGAGCAACTTCTGAGCAAAAACAAACAATAAGGAAGTGAAAAGAGGAATGTCTGCAGGTAAAGGATGTGCATTATGAAAAAAAAATTCCTTTACACCCCCTTTATTGCGGCGCCCGTGCGCCCCGTAATGGACGCGCCGCCCCTGGACAGAGGGACTTGGTTCCTGAATGAGGGACCGACCCCTCGAAATGGGAAAGTGCAGCTAACCGGCACCAAACCCACCGGTACACCGTGCTACCCCACGCTGCATGAGTGTGAAAGGGGCCCATAGCCCCACTGTCTATAAATGAGATGCCAGTGACCGGTATGGCCCATATACAACGGGCATCCAAAGCCTATGGCCACCTTTACCATTCTCCAGGTCCTTCTTAAGATCCGAGGCCACTGGGCTCTCATTGATGCTTTCCAGAACATCCGCCGTCAGCTCCGGCCCGTAAGACTTTGTGTAGTGACTCAGGATCAGATCCACCACGTCGTCACGATCGGCCTTCTCTAGCGATTCTCTGCGGATATTTCTGAAGCCCGCCTCAATTTTACAGTCTGATAGTTTGTTGCGGAACCTCTGGAAGCTCTGCTCAGTCAGATTATCCAAGGCCTTGAGCAGAGCATCTCGCACGGTGCGGACCATCCTCACCTATGTGGTGCCCCAGAAGGTGCCAACCTCAGTCTACGTCTCCAGCAGCTCGCCTGGCTGCAAAGGGGAGCTCCACCATTGACAGGAAACATGTGGCCTCCACTCCACCTTTTTTTTTTATTTCATTGAACTTTATTGTAACAAACAAAAAATGCCTGCAGTTGGAGCTCCACTGTCCACAGGAAACATGTGACCTCCACTCCACTTTTTTTTTTAATAAACTTTATTGTAACAAACAAAAAATGGCTGCAGTTGGAGCTCCACTGTCCACAGGAAACATGTGACCTCCACTCCACTTTTTTTTTTATTTCATTGAACTTTATTGTAACAAACAATGAAGGGCTGCAGTTGGGGCTCCACTGTCCACAGGAAACACGTGGCCTCCACTCCACTTTTTTTTAAAATTTCATTGAACTTTATTGTAACAAACAAAAAAGGCTGCAGTTGAAGCTCCACTGTCCACAGGAAACATGTGCTCTCCACTCCACTTTTTTTTTTTATTTCATTGAACTTTATTGTAACAAACAAAAAATGGCTGCAGTTGGAGCTCCACTGTCCACAGGAAACATGTGCCCTCCACTCCACTTTTTTTTTAATAAACTTTATTGTAACAAACAAAAAATGGCTGCAGTTGGAGCTCCACTGTCCACAGGAAACATGTGTCCTCTACTCCACCTTTTATTTTATTTTATTGAACTTTATTGTAACAAACAAAATATGGCTGCAGTTGGAGCTCCACTGTCCATAGGAAACATGTGTCCTCCACTCCCCTTTTTTTTTTGTTTAATGAACTTTATTGTAACAAACAATAAATGGCTGCAGTTGGAGCTCCACTGTCCACAGGAAGCATGTGGCCTCCACTCCACCTTTTTTTTATTGAACTTTATTGTAACAAACAAAAAATGGCTGCAGTTGGAGCTCCATTGTGACAGGAAACATGTGCCCTCCACTCCACTTTTTTTTTTGTTTAATGAACTTTATTGTAACAAACAATCAATGGCTGCAGTTGGAGCTCTACTGTCTGAATGGCTGAATGGCTCCACTGTCCACAGGAAGCATGTGGCCTCCACTCCACCTTTTTTTTATTGAACTTTATTGTAACAAACAATAAATGGCTGTAGTTGGAGCTCCACCGTCCACAGGAAACATGTGACCTCCACTCCACTTCTTTTTTTTTTTTTAAATGAACTTTAATGTAACAAACATTCAATAGACATTAGAAACAACACGTGGAAGTAGAGGTGACATGTTTTCTGTCACATCTGCATTTCCTGGTGGTATCTGGCTGCAGACTGGAGTCATGTGACCCTTCGCAGCCAGAGGCATTTTCTTCACACATGTTTAACCTCTTATTGTCGTTTGACGGCGGCAGAATGGCTCCCTGTGCAAATTGCCATAGCTGCACGGCGGCCGCTTTAACCACTTAAGGACCCCCTACTAGGGTGACCACGTGTCAGTCCCTCATTTTGCAGGTCTGTCCCGGGCACCTTCATTCCAGGACAATACAGTGTCCCGGAATGAAACTGACACAGCCACCCCCCCCCCCCCCCCCGGGCCAATCTGATGCCCCCAAAAAAGGCCGCCACATCACCGCTTTACTCACTGACAGTACTTGTCCTGGCCGGGAATGCCTGGAGGAGCACAATCCCCGCCCCCTGCTTGTGATTGGAGAAATCATAAATCCCGCCTCTTGTGTCCAATCACTGTGCTTTGATTCGTTACAGCACAAGCTGATTTTTTGGGAAGGGGGGGGCGTCGCTGACTGGTAGTTTGGAAATGTGGTCACACTACCCCCTACCGACGATATACATCGGCAGAATGACGCGGCTGGGCACAATCACGTACCAGTACGTTTCTCTTTTGCGACCCGGTCCGAAGCTCCGTGACCGCGCCCGGAGGACCCACAGACCCAAAAGCCGCCAGTGTCCTGCGATCGGTCACAGGAGCTGAAGAACGGAGAGAGGTGAGTGTAAACAAACCTTCCACGTTCTTCACTGTGGCTTGTCACTGATCGTCTGTTCCCTGATAAAGGGAAAGACAATCACTGACGTCACACGTCCAGCCCCGCCCCCTACAGTTAGAAACACAGATGAGGTCACACTTAACCCCTACAGTGCCTCCTAGTGGTTAACTCCTAAACTGCAATTGTCGTTTTCACAGTAATTAGTGCATTTTTATAGCACTTTTCACTGTGAAAATGACAATGATCCCAAAAATGTGTCAAAAGTGATCAGTGATGTCACACGCAAGCCACGCCCTCACAGAGTAAGAATCACTTTGTAGGGAACACATAACCCCTACAGTGCCCCCTCCCGTTTAACCCCTTCACTGCCAGTGTCATTTTTACAGTAATCAATGCATTTTTATAGCACTGATCTCTGTATAAATGACAATGGTCCCAAAATGGTGTCAAAATTGTCCGATGTGTCCGCCATAATGTCGCGGTCACAAAAAAAAATCGATAATTACCGCCATTACTATTTAAAAAAAAAATATTAATAAAAATGCCATAAAACTATCCCCTATTTTGTAAACACTAACACTTTTGCGCAAACCAATTGATAAACACTTATTGCGATTCTTTTTACCAATAATATGTAGAAGAATACGTATCGGCCTAAACTGAGGAAAAAAATGTTTTTATATATTTTTGGGGATATTTATTATAGTAAAAAATATTGAATTTTTTTCAAAATTGTCGCTCTATTTTTGTTTATAACGCAAAAAATAAAAACTGCAGAGATGATCAAATACCACCAAAAGAAATCTCTATTTGTGGGGGAAAAAGGACGCCAGTTTTGCTTGGGAGCCACGTCGCACAACCGCGCAATTGTCAGTTAAGGCAACGCAGTGCCGAATCACAAAAAGGGGCCCGGTCTTTGGCCAGCAAAATGGTCCGGGGCTTAAGTGGTTAATGCAGATTAGGCACCAAGTGAGTTTAATTACCACCATAATCAGACACAGGACCTGTGTAATTAATGTGTGTCCTGGGTTAAAGGGATGAGGTGGCAAACCTACCGGCGACCGCGATGTCCGGACACAAATCCACATTCTGAAAGGGGAGAGGAGACAGATTGTGTGTTCCTAGTAATTGTCTCCTCCTCTATTCAGTCCCACTCCCCTCACAGTTAGAACACACTGAGTTAACACATTTAACCCCTTGATCGCCCCCTAGTATTAATTCCTTCCCTGCCAGTGACATTTATACAGTAATCAGTGGCTATTTATAGCACTGATCGCTGTAGAAATGTAACTGGTCCCAAAAAAGTGTCAAAAGTGTCCGATGTGTCCGCCGCAATGTCGCAGTACCGCTAAAAATTGCAGATCGTCACCATTACTAGTAAAAAAAACTAAATAATAATAAAAATGCTATAAAACTATCCCCTATTTCGTAGACGCTATAACTTTTGCGCAAACCAATCAATAAACGCTTATTGCGATATTTTTTTACCAAAAATATGTAGAAGAATACGTATCGGCCTAAACTGAGGAAAAAAAATGTATTTACAGTATTTATTTTTTAATGTATGATATTTATTATAGCAAAAAGTCAAGAATTATTATAAATTTTTTTCAAAATTGTCGCTTTTTTTGTTTGCGGCGAAAAACCGCAGAGGCGAATCAAATACCACCAAACGAAAGCTCTATTTGTGGAAAAAAAAAGGACATCAATTTTGTCTGGGTACAGCGTCGTACGACTGCGCAATTGTCAGTTAAAGCGACTCAGTGCCGAAGCGCAAAAAAAAAAATGACCTGGTCAGGAAGGGGGCAAATTCTTCCAGTGGCTGAAGTGGTTAAAAAATCATTTTAGGCCTGAACATTCCATAAAACCCCCAAAATAATGTATATTTTCTAAGAGTAGACACCCTAGAGATAAAAATATCGGTGATCGCGCCCGCCGGGCACGCCCGTCGGGACCAGGGGCGGGCGGGGGGCGCGCACGCGCCCCTATTGGCTGAATCGCGAGATGACGTATAGCTACGTGATCTCGCGCAGCCGAGCCGACCTGCCGCCGTATAACTGCGGTGGCTGGATGGGAAGGATTGAAATAAGTAGCAGAAAACATATTAGCCTAAACTGATGAAGAAATTCGATTTTTTTTTTTTAAATGAATTGGATGTTTTATAGCCGAAAGTAAAAAATATTGTTTTAAATTTTTTTCTAAATTGTTAGCGCAAAAAATAAAAACCACAGAGGTGATCAAATACCACCAAAAGAAAGCTCTATTTGTGGGAAAAACAGACATACGTTTTATTTGGGTACAGCGTCGCACGGACGCACAATTGTCAGTTAAACGAACGCACTGCTGTATCGCAAAAAATGGCCTGGTCATAAAGGGGGGTAAAAAATCAAAAAGGGGGGGCAAAAAAATGATTCCCCCGAGAATGTTATGTGGAGAAGAGATAGGTGGTTGCTCGGGGCTGCGTTGCGTGTACTTCTAAGATACATAGTTGATAGTTCTCCGCAATCCCTTCTGTCAGCCCCTTTCCCCCTTGATGGTCATTGAAGCACAGTGCACACAGCTTTTCTGGTAATGCTTTCAGTTGCTTGATCACTCCACTAAATGTTGCTCGGGTGACCGTCGTCTAAAGCTGGCCACACACATGGCAATTTTCAGTCAATTTTAACCACTTCCTTACTGGGCACATATACCCCTCTCCTGATCAGGTGAAATTTCAGCTTCCGGCACTGCATCGCTTTAACTGACAATTGCGCGGTCGTGCGACGTGGCTCCCAAACAAAATTGGCGTCCGATTTTTATTGGGACTGCGACGTTGTGGCGGACACATCGGACACTTTTGACACATTTTTGGCGCCATTCACATTTATACTGCGATCAGTGCTGTAAATGTGCACTAATTACTGTATAAATGTGACTGGCATTGAAGGGGTTAACACTAGGGGGTGAGGAAGGGGTTAAATATGTACCCTGCATTGTGTTCTAACTGTGGGGGGAGGGGGGGAGGTGACCGATCTGTGTTCCTATGTACAAGATCGGTCTCCTCTCTCCCTGACAGGACGTGGATCTCTGTGTTTACAGATGACTCACCTGCAGACCCCGTTTTTACATGTAAATAACCGCCATTCATATGTAAACAACATGAGCATTCGTATGTAAACAACATGAGCATTCATATGTAAATTAACCACCATTCATATGTAAACAACAGAAGCACTCATATGTAAACAACATGAGCATTCATATGTAAACGACAGGAGCATTCATATGTAAATAACCACCATTCATATGTAAACAACATGAGCATTCATATGTAAACAACAGGAGCATTCATATGTAAATAACCACAATTCATATGTAAACAAAAGGAGCATTCATATGTAAACAACATGAGCACTCATATGTAAATAACAGGAGCATTCATATGTAAATAACCACAATTCATATGTAAACAAAAGGAGCATTCATATGTAAACAACATGAGCATTCATATGTAAACAACATGAGCATTTGTATGTAAATAACCACCATTCACATGTAAACAACAGGAACATTCATATGTAAATAACCACAATTCATATGTAAACGCCATGAGCATTCATATGTAAACAACATGAGCATTCATATGTAAATAACCATCATTCATATGTAATCAAAAAGAGCATTCATATGTAAACAACAGGAGCATTCATATGTAAACAACATGAGCATTCATATGTAAACAACATGAGCATTCATATGTAAATAACCACCATTCATATGTAAACAACATGAGCATTCATATGTAAACAACATGAGCATTCATATGTAAACAACATGAGCATTCATATGTAAACAACAGGAGCATTCATATGTAAATAACCACAATTCATATGTAAACAACATGAGCATTCATATGTAAACAACATGAGCATTCATATGTAAATAACCACCATTCATATGTAAACAACATGAGCATTCATATGTAAACAACATGAGCATTCATATGTAAACAACAGGAGCATTCATATGTAAACAACATGAGCATTCATATGTAAATAACCACCATTCATATGTAAACAACATGAGCATTCATATGTAAACAACATGAGCATTCATATGTAAATAACCACCATTCATATGTAAACAACATGAGCATTCATATGTAAATTAACCACCATTCATATGTAAACAACAGAAGCACTCATATGTAAACAACATGAGCATTCATATGTAAACGACAGGAGCATTCATATGTAAATAACCACCATTCATATGTAAACAACATGAGCATTCATATGTAAACAACAGGAGCATTCATATGTAAATAACCACAATTCATATGTAAACAAAAGGAGCATTCATATGTAAACAACATGAGCACTCATATGTAAATAACAGGAGCATTCATATGTAAATAACCACAATTCATATGTAAACAAAAGGAGCATTCATATGTAAACAACATGAGCATTCATATGTAAACAACATGAGCATTTGTATGTAAATAACCACCATTCACATGTAAACAACAGGAACATTCATATGTAAATAACCACAATTCATATGTAAACGCCATGAGCATTCATATGTAAACAACATGAGCATTCATATGTAAATAACCATCATTCATATGTAATCAAAAAGAGCATTCATATGTAAACAACAGGAGCATTCATATGTAAACAACATGAGCATTCATATGTAAACAACATGAGCATTCATATGTAAATAACCACCATTCATATGTAAACAACATGAGCATTCATATGTAAACAACATGAGCATTCATATGTAAACAACATGAGCATTCATATGTAAACAACAGGAGCATTCATATGTAAATAACCACAATTCATATGTAAACAACATGAGCATTCATATGTAAACAACATGAGCATTCATATGTAAATAACCACCATTCATATGTAAACAACATGAGCATTCATATGTAAACAACATGAGCATTCATATGTAAACAACAGGAGCATTCATATGTAAACAACATGAGCATTCATATGTAAATAACCACCATTCATATGTAAATAGTGGCAGCCGGCTGTATTGTATTGTGTTGTATTGTATGTAAATAAAGGCATTAGTGGTCAGTGTAAACCCCTAATATATTTGTGTTGAAACTCCTCTTTATATTGGTATTCAGTAAAAAAAATCAGCATTGCCATTAGTCACACAAGCTCCGATACACTCTAAAAAGTAATCTGAGAGACCTGTTACCACCACTTAATTAAATGCATATTTCCAAGATAAAAATTCTAATGTATTGTTTTAACTAAACTTTTTATGTTGAAAACCTATTTTAATAAGTTGTGTTGATGTAAAAATGTTGAAAATGACAGCAACTTAATTGTGTGTGTTGTGTACAGTCCCATTTCTGCATTCATTGATGTAAAAGGAAATTTAAGTTGTGATAACTTAATAAAATGGACTTGGTAACTCAATTTAGTTATATCTTGAGTTATTGCAAGTCCCCTCCCCCACCAACTTAACACAGAGAAAGTTGAGATGTTGGAAGCATAAAATACATTTTTAAAGGTAAGAATAATTTGCTTTACAATGAAATTTGGAACTATTACAATATGTAATCCCTTATAGCCTATAGCTAGAGATCTAGGGGTTAAAATGCCACACCAACTAGCAAACGTTGTCCTAATATAGTGCTGGTTGTATTTCGCCTTGTGGACATCATTGCCTCGTGTCAGTGGATAGGATTGATAGTGTGGCATTTGTGAAATCTGCCAAGCTTGAAAAAAAAATGGTGCCAGGGGAGTCAGTGTATTATTATAGATTTTAGCTTCAATGGCAAACTACATTTAAGACTTCATGGTTTGTTTAAAATTTGCTGTTATTCACATAGATTATCATGTTTTCACATTTAAACAAAGAGGGTTGATTTACTATGAAGGCAAATCCACTTTGCAATAAAAGTGCACTTGGAAGTGCAGTCACTGTAGAACTGAAGTGGACATGTAAGGGGAAAAAAAAGCATTTTAGCTTGCATGATTGGATGATAAAATCAGCAGAGCTTCCTCTCATTTCAGAGCTTCCCCTCAGATCAACAGTGACTGCACTTCCAGGTGCACTAGTAGTGCAGAGTGGATTTGCCTTTAGTAAATCAACCCCAAAGTGCTAGTGACCAAATTCAATTGTATTTTGGACAGGGATATATCTGGGTAATGCAGAAAATAACTGCCAATTATTTTTCCACAGATCTCTTCTTGGTTTCTCCAGTGTTGCTTTTGTGACAAAACTGCTGTTATGCAGGGACTACCTCTCCCATCGCCAGAGGCTGGCTATGGTAGTCCTGCAGAAAAGGAGACAGAGCCAAGATCGCTGTGGGGACCCCAGAAGAGGAGGACCAGGGCCACGTTGAGCAATACCTCTGCACAGAGCAGGTAAGAATGACATGTTTGTTATTTTAATAATAATAATAAAAAATAGTTTTGTAACACTTTAACCACTTGAGGCCCGCGCTACCGTCGGATGACGGCAACAGCGCGGGCCTCAATATCCAACATGCCGTCATTTGACGGCATGTCTTTCTGGCGTTCCCAGCGCGCGCTGTACAGCGCGCTGCGGGGAAGCCCTGTGTTGTCCGTGTCCCTTGGACACGGCCAATCACAGATCGCGGCAAACGGCCAATCAGAGCGGCCGTTTGCAATGCGATCTGTGGGCGAATGAGAGATGATCTCTCATAGATCATCTCTCATTGCCGGCTCACACAGAGACAATGTCCTGTCTCTGGAAGGGAGGAGCCCGATCTGTGTTCCTTCCTACATAGGGACACAGATCGGTCACCCCCCCAGTCACCCCCCCCCCTCCCCCTACAGTTAGAACACACCTAGCATACACATTTAACCCCTTCCTCACCCCCTAGTGTTAACCCCTTCAATGCCAGTCACATTTATACTGTAATTAGTGCATATTTATAGCACTGATCGCAGTATAAATGTGAATGGCGCCAAAAATGTGTCAAAACTGTCCGATGTGTCCGCCATAACGTCGCAGTAACAATAAAAATCGCAGATCGCCGCCATTTCTAGTAAAAAAAAAATAATAAAAAATAATAATTCTCTCCCCTATTTTGTAAGCGCTATAACTTTTGCGCAAACCAGTCGCTTATTGCGATTTTTTTTTTTTTTTTTTTTTACCAAAAATATGTAGAAGAATACGTATCGCCCTAAACTGAGAAAAAAAAATGTTTTTTTTTTTTTTTAATTGGGATATTTATTATAGCAACAAGTAAAAAATATTGTATTTTTCTTCAAAATTGTCGCTCTTTTTTGTTTATAGCGCAAAAAATAAAAATCGCACAGGCGATCAAATACCACCAAAAGAAAGCTCTACTTGTGGGGAAAAAAGGACGTAAATTTTGTTTGGGAGCCACGTCGCACGACCGCGCAATTGTCAGTTAAAGTGACGCAGTGCCGGAAGCTGAAATTTCACCTGGGCAGGAGGGGGGTGTAAGTGCCCAGTATGCAAGTGGTTAAGGGCTGTTTCTCCTTAGCTCTTGTGCTGTGATATGAATTAGTGGTGTAAAGTTAATGATCCCGAACATTTAATTATTCTACTTTTGTATCCAACAGATAAATGAAAAATTCAAGAGAATTATGGCCACAAGCCTTTAGTCCACCTTTATGGCAAAACTTGACTATTGCACCCCAAAACTGATGAACATAATATCATCACGAGGAGGAGCGACTGGAATGAGAATCAAGCAGATCAAAGACATGCTTCTTCTGGTATGACAATTGTTTAGATGTATCTCTTTAATGAAAGTAATAGTAAATGCTCATTGTTTATTTTTACCTACAAGTAAGCTTATAATAAATCCTACCTATAGGTAAAATGAATATCTCCTAAACGTGCGTGGGAGTGATATCATGGCGGCTTGGCCAGTCAGACGGCTGGGGTTTGTGTACCAGGAAAAAGGACCGGGTGAAGAGGGAAGCATTTGTAGCATTGACAGCACGTTGCTCGAGGGCTTAGTTTTAAGGTAAGTCGTTCATAATGTGCTGGTATTCAGTACATACTAGCACATTTTAATATTGCCTTGCAGTGGAAACCTTTTTTCATAGTCTTTACTACTTGAAGGTTGTTGGTTTTCACCCATTCAGATTATATTGATTAAAGTGGTTTAAAGGCAGATGGTTTTTTCACTTTTCTGCATTGTCTGTATTAAAGTGGAGGTCCACCAATTTTTTTTATTTTTTTTAAAGCTAGCAGCTACAAATACTGCAGCTGCTGACTTTTAAAATAAGGACACTTACCTGTCCAGGGCTCCTGCGATGTCAGCACCCGAAGCTGACCTCTCCCTCGGCTCTCGGGTGCTGCCGCTGCCATATTTGGTAAGGGAATTGGGAAGTGAAGCATTGCGGCTTCACTTTCTGGTTCCCTACTGCGCATGCACGAGTTGCGCTGTGTCATCCGAATAGTCACTACTGTCTTCTGGGACATGTGTCTCCCAGAGGACAGCGGGGGTAGAGGAGGTGCCGGACATGTCGTAGATTCTCGCAGATAATGCGGCTATCTATGCCCGGAAGTGGGAGCAAATAGCTGTATTGAACAGGTATCTGCACCCCACTGAAAGGTGCCAAATGTGACACCGGAGGGGGGAGGGTTCCGAAAAGCAGAAGTTCCATTTTTGGGTGGAACTCCGCTTTAAGGTACAAAAGAACCTTGTATGCATGATATCCCCTCTCCAGCCCCCCAAATACTTACCTCAGCCCAATTTTGATCCAGCATTGTGCTTGAGAGCAGCATGGCTTCTCTCTATCTCTCTCTTCACTGGCTCCATGACAGAAGCAGGGACCAGTGGCTGCCACTGCTGTCAGTCACAGTGAGATAAGACTGGGGACAGGGCCAAGTTGTGTCTCAGTAGACGCACAGAGCCCAGATTGGGAGCAAGCCCACATGAGTGCCCCCATAGCTAGTGATTTTACTATGGGGGCATTCAGAAGGGGGAGAAGCCGGTAGCTCCAGCTGGGGACCCCAGAAGAGGGGGGAGGATTGGGGCTACTCTATGCAATTACTTTAAGGGACTTTGCCCTGATTCTTTTTACACCATTTTTCTTCATTAGCACAATACAATTGAAACGCGCAGAGAAGTAGCCATCCGCTGCCTTATCGTGTACCTTGGAGAGAGAGAGAGGAAGACCTTTTCAAAGAGTTTAGTGTAAGTAAACAAAACATATTGAGAAAAAAATGAAACATGCAGTATATAAGAACCACTCTGTAGTCTCCGTATCTATTCAAATATTCAATTATTGAACTTAAGCTGAAAATTATTGATTACATTAAATTATTATTTTTTAGTTACGAAAAAGACAAACATGGAAGGCACGCACACCTAGTGCCTTACCAATGACAATTTAATTCCTAAAAATCCATAAAAAGTGGGTACTCACAAAGCACAAATCTCAATTGAGCCATAAAAAACAGTGCCGATGCATTTCAGGGGCACAACCCCTGCCTTAGAGTCGGTTCACACTGGGGTGACTTGGGATCCGACTTGAAGTCGTCTCAAGTCGTCCCAAGTCGCGCTGTAGAGAAAAGCAATGTAAGTGAATGGGAGCGGTGTTAATACACACTACTCATGTCGCTCCAACTTCAAAAGAGGTTCCTGTACTACTTCAATCAGACTTCTAGGCGATTTGTACCCATTGATTTCAATGGAAGTCGCTTCCAAGTCTGATCACTGTTTTAATTGAAGCTTCTTTCCAGCAAGATAACATACATTTCTCAGGCAAACCCCTCCCTCCCCTTCCCTCTCCCAGAGCTGATTGTTGTTTTATTGGCCACTGGAATGTCTCCTGACCTGAAAAGGACTTCAAGTCGTGTTGTAAATCTCCCCAGATCGCCCTGTGGTTCATGCTCAAGTCGTGTTGAAGTTGCTTCTGAAAGTCGTGCTGGAAGTCGTGTCGCCCCAGTGTGAACCGACTCTTAGCCTAGCTAGGAAAAGGGGTGTGCCCCCCAAACATATCAGCTATACCCTGTGTTGTGTTCCTGCACATGTCCACACTGTGTGTTTTTTATGGCTCAATTGAGATTTGTGCTTTGTGAGTACCCACTTTTTATGGATTTTTATGAATTAAATTGTTGTTGGTAATGCACTAGGTGTGCGTGCCTTCCATTTATGTATTTTTCATTGTTTTCATCGGATCACCCTATCTGAGGAAGGCAGCATCCACTCAAACTTGGGATAGCTTTGTCCCTATTACCCTTCACCTCAGAACACCCCTTAGCACTGGAAGTGACTGTGTTTCATATTTTTTTATTTGCCTGATAATCATGGGAAAACTTCAAAACTAGTTCCGTGTACACACGACTGTTTTTCATGACATGAAAAATAGCATTAACCACTTGCCTACTGTGCACATACACCCCCTTCCTGCCCAGACAAAATTTTAGCTTCCAGCACTGCGTCACTTTAACTGACAATTACGCGGTCGTGCGATGTGGCTCCCAAACAAAATTGACGTCCTTTTTTTCCCACAAATAGAGCTTTCTTTTGGTGATATTTGATCACCTGTGGGGTTTTTATTTTTTGGGCTATAAACAAAAAAAGAGCGACAATTTTGAAAAAAAAACACAATATTTTTTCATTTTTGCT
Source organism: Rana kukunoris (assembly GCA_029574335.1). Taxonomy (NCBI): domain Eukaryota; kingdom Metazoa; phylum Chordata; class Amphibia; order Anura; family Ranidae; genus Rana; species Rana kukunoris. The sequence goes on along the minus strand of CM056054.1, from coordinate 8,979,893 downwards.
ATAATAAATATCCCATTTAAAAAAAAAAATGTATCTCAGTTTAGGCCGATTCGTATTCTTCTACATATTTTTGGTAAAAAAAAAAATCGCAATAACCGTATAGTGACTGGTTTGCGCAAAAGTTATATTGCCTACAAAATAGGGCACATAATTATGTTTTTTTTTTTTACTAGGAATGGTGGCGATCTGCGATTTTTTTTTTCCGGGACTGTGACATTATAGCGCACACATCGGACACTTTTGACACATTTTTGGGACCATTCACATTTATAGAGCGATTAGTGCTATAAATATGCATTGATTACTGTATAAATGTGACTGTCAGGGAAGGGGTTAACCACTAAGGGGCGGGAAAGGGGTTAAATGTGTAGCCTAGTGAGTGTTCTAACTGTAGGGGGAGGGGGGGTGACTGGGGGAGGTGACCGATCTGTGTCCCTATGTACAAGGGACACAGCATCGGTCTCCTCTCCCTGACAGGATGTGGATCTCTGTGTTTACACCCCATCATTACACACACAGATCCAAGTTCCTGCTCAGTTACTGGACAATCGCGGGTGCCTGGCGGCCATCGCGGCCGCTGGGAACGCGCAATTGTGTTTCCAGTATTGTGACGAGTGCGCGCCCCATATGGCTTTAAATGACAGGACGTCATATGACGTCCTGTCAGAACAATAGAGTATCCCGCCCACCATCATTTGACAGCGGGCGGGTGTCAAGTGGTTAAAAACGATCTTGTGTAGGCTCTAGAGCATTTTTTTACGACGTGAAAAATGGGCATTAAACATGTAGAACAGGGGTCTCAAACTGGCGGCCCTCCAGCTGTTGCTAAACTACAAGTTCCATCATGCCTGTGGGAGTAATGCTTGTAACTGTCAGCCTTGCAATGCCTCATGGGACTTGTAGTTTTTCAACATCTGGAGGGCCGCCAGTTTGAGACCCCTGATGTAGAACATGCTCTAAATTTTCGCATCGTTTTTCACGTTGTTGTTTTTCACGTTGTGAAAAATGATCATGTGTAGGCTTTAATGACGGGAACAAAACACGTGTGCTCAGAAGCAAGTTATGAGACGGGAGCGCTCGTTCTGGTAAAACTAGCGTTTGTAATGGAGATAGCACATTCATCACGCTGTAACAGACTGAAAAGCACAAAGACTGAAAAACGTCTCTCACCAAACATTTACTAACACAAAATCAGTGTTTCATTTCGAATGAATTGTCATTTAGGCCTTGTACACACGAGGGGATATTTCCGCTGAACATGGTCCGACGGACCATTTCAGCCGAAAAATCCCCTCGTCTGTAGGGGCAAACGGACGCTTTTTGCCGGATTCATCCGGCGGAAAAATTTCAAAGCATGCTTTGAAATAATTGCGCCAGATAGCTGGCCGTCAGATATGTCCGCTGGTTAGTACGGCAAACCAGCAGACATATCTTGCCGCACATGCGTCGTATCCTGTGAATGGATCCGACGCATGCGCGCGGAAGTGTTTACTTCCTGGTGCGGTGACGTGGCGGCGTCAACGTCACCGCCGCGTCACCGCGCTGTCCGCCGGCGGGGAATTTGATCCGATGGTGTGTACAGCCATCGGATCAAAACACCCCGGCGTAAATATACGCTGTAAACGGTCCGGGGACCGTTCACAGCGGATATATTCAGCCGTGTGTACAAGGCCTTAGAGTGACAGTCTAAAAAGTCAGCAGTTATTATGCAATTTATTATCTTTTAACAAGCTAACCTTTCTTTTAATTCCTTTTACAAGGACTTGGAAACGTTGGAAGCAGAACTAGATATGCAAATTATGAAAATTGCTATGATTGGTAACCAGCCCACCTCAGGATATGACTACAGGACAGACACCATTCTGGTTGAGGGAACCAAAATCCTGGAGAGATGTAACATCCCAAGATGCTGTGCTATGCTGATGGGCATAGTATATGCTCTGAATCTTTGCTATCCCAAGGAACTTAAATACACGTTTGACGTTTTTCAGAAACTGTTTCTTGAACTTGATGGACTAAAAGCCTGTTCTAAAGTAATGAGTCTGAAGAATAGTATTTTCTGAAGAACCTATGCATTCCACAACATTGTCATATTGTTCTCTGATGGCATTTTGTATTGGAAATTGTTTTTTTACAGTCAAATTTTTTTTTATGCACTTAGAAGTGCAGTCGCTGTAGATCTGAGGGGAAGCTCAGAAACAAGGGGATCTCTGCTTATTTTATCATCCAATCATGTACAGTACAAGCACAAATGTGTTTTTTCACTTGCACATGATTGGATAATAACCAGAGCTTAAACTAATTTCAGAACTTTCCCTCAGTTCTACAGCAATTGCACTTGACGTGCAAAGTTGATTTGCCTTTAGTAAATAAACCCCATAATCTGATTGTTTATTGTCGCCTTTCCTTGGAGTCGGAGGGACTGTTTTCCTCTCTCCCCTCCAACCTATGGCCACTATTGTGGTATTCCTATTTGTTTTTTTTTTGTTTGATGCTCTTCCCCCTTATCAGCTCCCTCTTCTCTCTTCATACTTGCCCCAAGGCTGCTTGCACACTGAGGCGGTGTCGGCAGTAAAGCGCCACTATTTTTATTTTTTTGCCTTAGTTTTGGTGGTGCTATTCGGCTGCTAGCGGGGTGCTTTTAACAACCACTAGCAGGCGAAAAAAAGGTTAAAACTGCCAGCATAGCGCCTCAGGCTTTCACACTGGAGTGAAAGGAGAGGCTCTATCAGGGCGCTTTGCAGGCGCTATTTTTTACGCTGTAGCGCATGCAAAGTGCCTCAGTGACAACGTAGCCTTGCATGTATATATATGATGTTGGGCTCCATACATTTCCCTTTGATATGTATAATGGTATTATTTTTCCATCCTGCTTTGTAAAACCCAAACATTGCTTTATTATGACTTGCCTTGTTGCCTTTTTATGGAAATTTATGTTGATAATATTATTTTATTGTTTGTATACTGATACAACAAAATGAAAGATAAAAAAAATGTACTTTTGAGGCCAGTTCACACCAGAATGCATTGCAGGAAACCCACATTCCAATTGCATTTGCCACACCATGTTCAGAATGCACTGCAGCTGTGTTCTGCAGTGGGTGTCAATATTAAGCTAATGACACCCCAAATGCAGATCACAAATTCAGTGTGTTTGCTCGCACTGGATCTCATGGTACAGAAGTATAATTTGATCCGTTTGCAATGAGTTTCCAATTGCAGATACACTACTTTAAGTGCAGTGCAATTTCAGCCCATCCAAAATGAATGGGCTGATATCGCACCACACAGAACTGCATGTGAACATACAAAGCAACTCTGCAATTTCCGGTGTGAGACGGTCCTAAGTTTATATTTGGCACTGTGGTTTTAGATATATTAGGCCTGATACATGGTACAAATCTTTATGTTTGAAAAATGTTTCTATTTATGTTAACTTTAATATTTATGTTAAAATAAAAAATAAAGTTAATTGTTCAATTGTGTTGTTGAATGAATTTATTTTTGAAAGTTATTGCATAAAACAAAGCTAAACACTAATACAGAAAAATACTTTGGAGCAACTTGATATTAGCTGTTTATTAAGCTAAAGAAAGTGTGCTCATAATTGTAGCAATTAGGTACATGTGACTTAAAAAAATGATTGTAGAAACTGGAAAAACGAATTGGAGCAACTTAATATTGTTGAGTACTCAACTTAAAAATATGTGTTTATAATGCCAGTAAATTAAGTAGGTGGTAAATAAAAATGCATTTATATCTAGCAGAAAAGCTAATTACCTCAACACAATGTCGGTTGTTGCTTCCACTTGATTTTACCTGACATTGTCATAACTTAAAAAGCTTGATGCAAACGGTTGCGTTAATTTTTTTTGTTGAGTCAAGGCATTATTTTTTAGAGTGTAGGGACTAGGGTCCCAACATTGGGATTGTCCCGGGAAAATCGGGACCATTGGAAACTATAGATATGGTTGCAGGGAGTGGTTAGTGTAGCAGTGGGTGTGACCGCCTGTGCTTTAGTTCTGAGGCGCCTTCCCTGCCTCCAGGGAGATTGTTCTGGAAGAGAGGCAGGGCCTAGGACTGGATTGGCAGGCAGCTCTGACCAATCCCCACTTGGTATTGGGAGGGGGAAAGCCTCCCATATAAGCTGAGATCACATGCTGCTCGGGAGGATTTGTTGGCCGGGAGAATTGAGTACTAGGCAGTAGCAGGAGGCGGTCCCCATCTGGGGGCTGTGTGCCGATTGCAGAGGAGCCCAGCAGAGCTGGGAGGGGGCTTCATCCATACACGGTCATGGGTGAATTCTTCATCTTTACACGGTCATTGATGAGGAGTCCCGGAACAGGAGGAGAGACTGTGGGGAATGTGTAAAATCGATGCGGCCTGCAGGCGCAGTATTTGCAAGTCGGGCAAGCTGGGGTCAGTAGTCCACCAACCAACATGTGCTAATAAATAACTAGGCGGCCGGGGAGAGTTACTGCAGACCTCTGGCCTAGTGACAGCAACTAATACAGCCAGCATTTGGGATTATATATGACGTCACCGATTCTCCAATGGAACTCCCTGAAGGCCTGGAAGCCGGTGGAGAGGTGAGAACCAATCAAAAGAATATTGATCGATCAAAAAAAAATGTAAGATTAATCAATGAATTAATACCGTATTCATCGGCGTATACCGTGCACTTTTTTGCCCTGAAAATCGTGGGTGCGCGATATACGCCGATACCCGTTTCCCGGGCCAAGTTTTGAATACTGCGCTGACATATACCGAGCGCAATACACTCGTGTATAGTCGGGCAGGCTCGGCTCCTCTCGCGCTCACGTACAGGACGTGAGCGCAAGAGTAGCCGAGCCTGCCTGACTATACACGAGTGTACTGCGCTCGGTATATGTCAGCGCAGTATTCAAAACTCGGCGCGGGAAAGCGGCGATCGAGCGTGGAGGACGCCGCAGAAGAACGCCGGACCCGTCGAAGAGGACACCCGAAGCCCCAGACGCACGCCGGACCCGTCGAAGAGGACACCTGAAGCCTCAGACCCACGCCGGACCCGACGAAGGGGACACCCGAAGCCGCAGACGCACGCCGTACCCGTCAAAGAGGACACCCGAAGCCGCAGACCCACGCCGGACCCAACGAAGAGGACACCCGAAGCCCCAGACCCACGCCGGACCCGACGAAGAGGACACCCGAAGCCGCAGACCCACGGCGGACCCTTCGAAGAGGACACCCGAAGCCCCAGACGCACTCCGAACCCGTCGAAGAGGACACCCGAAGCCGCAGACCCACGCCGGACCCGACGAAGGGGACACCTGAAGCCGCAGGCGCGCGCCGGACCCGTCGAAGAGGACACCCGAAGCCCCAGACCCACGCCGGCCCCGACGAAGGGGACACCCAAAGCCGCAGACCCACGCCGGACCCGACGAAGGGGACACCCGAAGCCCCAGACCCACGCCGGCCCCGACGAAGGGGACACCCGAAGCCGCAGACCCACGCCGGACCCGACAAAGGGGACACCTGAAGCCGCAGGCGCACGCCGGATCCGTCGAAGAGGACACCCGAAGCCTCAGACCCACGCCGGACCCGTCAAAGAGGACACCCAAAGCCGCAGACCCACGCCGGACCCGATGAAGGGGACACCCGAAGCCCCAGACCCACGCCGGACCCGACGAAGGGGACACCCGAAGCCGCAGACCCACGGCGGACCCTTCGAAGAGGACACCCGAAGCCGCAGACCCACGCCGGACCCGACGAAGGGGACACCCGAAGCCGCAGACCCACGGCGGACCCTTCGAAGAGGACACCCGAAGCCGCAGACGCACGCCGGACCCGTCGAAGAGGACACCCGAAGCCCCAGACGCACGCCGGACCCGACGAAGAGGACACCCGAAGCCCCAGACCCACGCCGGACCCGACGAAGGGGACACCCGAAGCCGCAGACCCACGGCGGACCCTTCGAAGAGGACACCCGAAGCCGCAGACCCACGCCGGACCCGACGAAGGGGACACCCGAAGCCGCAGACCCACGGCGGACCCTTCGAAGAGGACACCCGAAGCCGCAGACGCACGCCGGACCCGTCGAAGAGGACACCCGAAGCCCCAGACGCACGCCGGACCCGACGAAGAGGACACCCGAAGCCCCAGACCCACGCCGGACCCGACGAAGGGGACACCCGAAGCCGCAGACCCACGGCGGACCCTTCGAAGAGGACACCCGAAGCCGCAGACGCACGCCGGACCCGTCGAAGAGGACACCCGAAGCCCCAGACGCACGCCGGACCCGACGAAGAGGACACCCGAAGCCCCAGACGCACGCCGGACCCGACGAAGAGGACACCCGAAGCCCCAGACGCACGCCGGACCCGACGAAGGGGACACCCGAAGCCGCAGACGCACGCCGTACCCGTCAAAGAGGACACCCGAAGCCGCAGACCCACGCCGGACCCAACGAAGAGGACACCCGAAGCCCCAGACCCACGCCGGACCCGACGAAGAGGACACCCGAAGCCGCAGACCCACGGCGGACCCTTCGAAGAGGACACCCGAAGCCCCAGACGCACTCCGAACCCGTCGAAGAGGACACCCGAAGCCGCAGACCCACGCCGGACCCGACGAAGGGGACACCTGAAGCCGCAGGCGCGCGCCGGACCCGTCGAAGAGGACACCCGAAGCCCCAGACCCACGCCGGCCCCGACGAAGGGGACACCCAAAGCCGCAGACCCACGCCGGACCCGACGAAGGGGACACCCGAAGCCCCAGACCCACGCCGGCCCCGACGAAGGGGACACCCGAAGCCGCAGACCCACGCCGGACCCGACAAAGGGGACACCTGAAGCCGCAGGCGCACGCCGGATCCGTCGAAGAGGACACCCGAAGCCTCAGACCCACGCCGGACCCGTCAAAGAGGACACCCAAAGCCGCAGACCCACGCCGGACCCGACGAAGGGGACACCCGAAGCCCCAGACCCACGCCGGACCCGACGAAGGGGACACCCGAAGCCGCAGACCCACGGCGGACCCTTCGAAGAGGACACCCGAAGCCGCAGACCCACGCCGGACCCGACGAAGGGGACACCCGAAGCCGCAGACCCACGGCGGACCCTTCGAAGAGGACACCCGAAGCCGCAGACGCACGCCGGACCCGTCGAAGAGGACACCCGAAGCCCCAGACGCACGCCGGACCCGACGAAGAGGACACCCGAAGCCCCAGACCCACGCCGGACCCGACGAAGGGGACACCCGAAGCCGCAGACCCACGGCGGACCCTTCGAAGAGGACACCCGAAGCCGCAGACCCACGCCGGACCCGACGAAGGGGACACCCGAAGCCGCAGACCCACGGCGGACCCTTCGAAGAGGACACCCGAAGCCGCAGACGCACGCCGGACCCGTCGAAGAGGACACCCGAAGCCCCAGACGCACGCCGGACCCGACGAAGAGGACACCCGAAGCCCCAGACCCACGCCGGACCCGACGAAGGGGACACCCGAAGCCGCAGACCCACGGCGGACCCTTCGAAGAGGACACCCGAAGCCGCAGACGCACGCCGGACCCGTCGAAGAGGACACCCGAAGCCCCAGACGCACGCCGGACCCGACGAAGAGGACACCCGAAGCCCCAGACGCACGCCGGACCCGACGAAGAGGACACCCGAAGCCCCAGACGCACGCCGGACCCGACGAAGAGGACACCCGAAGCCCCAGACGCACGCCGGACCCGACGAAGAGGACACCCGAAGCCCCAGACGCACGCCGGACCCGACGAAGAGGACACCCAAAGCCGCAGACCCACGCCGGACCCGACGAAGGGGACACCCGAAGCCCCAGACCCACGCCGGACCCGACGAAGGGGACACCCGAAGCCGCAGACCCACGGCGGACCCTTCGAAGAGGACACCCGAAGCCGCAGACCCACGCCGGACCCGACGAAGGGGACACCCGAAGCCGCAGACCCACGGCGGACCCTTCGAAGAGGACACCCGAAGCCGCAGACGCACGCCGGACCCGTCGAAGAGGACACCCGAAGCCCCAGACGCACGCCGGACCCGACGAAGAGGACACCCGAAGCCCCAGACGCACGCCGGACCCGACGAAGAGGACACCCGAAGCCCCAGACGCACGCCGGACCCGACGAAGAGGACACCCGAAGCCGCAGCCGGACCCGACGAGACCGCCGATGGACGCCGTGCAAGACACCAAAACTGTAAGTACAAAAAACTTTTTTTCCACAGGAATGGGGGCCACTTTAGGGGTGCGCGCTATACGCGGGAGCGCGCTATACCCCAATAAATACGGTAGTTATTTTCCACAGCCCTAATAAAAAGTTATTTTATTATACAACTATACAGATCAGAGCAAATGAGGGACAAATGAGGAGGAAAGAGGGACAGAGGGGCATTGCTCCGAATCAGGGACAGTTCCTTAAAATCAGGGACAGTTGGGAGGTATGGTTAAACGGCAGCAGGAAATATTCTTCGTGGTAAAGGCTTGTCTGAGATCTAAGCAGAAGGTGAACAAGGAAATAGAAAGAGAAAAAACATAGAAAGCAAAAGAACGGCTCCAGTCTTCCCGCTTCTGTTTCTGACGACGCACAATGGCTCTTACAAGGAGTAGCTGCAAGGACCTTATCTACTCCATTCTTAAAGAAATGAAGGAACAAAGCTTTAAAGAATTTAAAGAGTATCTCAACGACGAGGACAGCCTTAAGCCGTACAAACACATTTCAGTTGCCGAGCTGGAGAAAGCAGACCGCATCGATGTTCCAAGTCTCCTGATCAAGCACTACACGAAGGAAGAAGCCCCGAACGTAACCCTTAAACTGCTGGAAGCCATCGGGGAAACAGATCTTGCAAAAAAATTCAAGTAAGTGAGATAATTGGAGAATGGCAGAAGAATGTGCAAAAGGGAAAATTTTGTTTTGTTTCGTTTTAATTTGTTATTTAATTCATTTTGTTAAGTTAGATTCGTTAATCGTTTTCGGACTTCGTTCGTTTTCGAACCGAATTTCGAAAAATCCGGTCGAAATCGAAAATATTTCGACCGGATTCGAAAACAAATAGTCTCTTTTGGAATAGAATTTGTTTTCGAATTCAATCCGAATATCTTTTTTTTATTTTTTTATTCCAATCGAATTTCGTCCGCGGGTTTTCGATTCGGAATCGAAAACGTTCGTTCGGAATCGGTAAATTCGTTTATATTGCAATTCGGGAATTCGTATATGCATCCAAATGTCCGAATAATGAAAAATTCCTCCGAATTTCGATTCGGACGAAACAAAATGCACATGCCTAGAAATGAGGAGCCTTAGTGCATAGCTCCCAACTCAACTGAAGAAACTGTCCCTCTTTTAAAACCAAATTTCTCTGTCTCTCCCAGTGGCGGCTGGTGCTCAAAATTTTTTGGGGGACGCAAACAAAAAAAAATTGCAGCTTCACTGTGCCCATTAAATGCAGCCACTGTGCCATCAGTTATCACCACTGTGCCATGCCATCAAACGCAGTCACTGTGCCATGCCAGCAAACACAGCCACTGTGCCATCAATTGTCACCACTGTGCCCATTGTTGCCACTGTGCATGTCACTGTGCCCTTTAATTGTTGCCACTGTGGCTGTGCCCATTGTCACCACTGTGCCCCATGATGCCTCTGTGCCCTTTGTCGCCTCTGTGCCCTTTGTCGCCTCTGTGCCCATTGTCACCACTGTGCCCTTTGTCACCACTGTGCCCCATGATGCCACTGTGCCCTTTGTCGCCTCTGTGCCCATTGTCACCACTGTGCCCTTTGTCACCACTGTGCCACATGATGCCACTGTGCCCTTTGTCACCATTGTGCCCCATAATGCCACTGTGCCTTTTGTCACCACTGTGCCCCATAATGCCACTGTGCCCTTTGTCACCACTGTGCCCCATGATGCCACTGTGCCTTTTGTCACCACTGTGCCCTTTGTCGCCTCTGTGCCCATTATCACCACTGTGCCCTTTGTCACCACTGTGCCCCCATGATGCCACTGTGCCCTTTGTCGCCTCTGTGCCCATTGTCACCACTGTGCCCTTTGTCACCACTGTGCCCCATGATGCCACTGTGCCCTTTGTCACCACTGTGCCCCATGATGCCACTGTGCATTTTGTTACCACTGTGCCCCATAATGCCACTGTGCCCTTTGTCACCACTGTGCCCCATGATGCCACTGTGCCTTTTGTCACCACTGTGCCCCATGATGCCACTGTGCCCTTTGTCGCCTCTGTGCCTTTTGTCACCACTGTGCCCCATGATGCCACTGTGCCTTTTGTCGCCACTGTGCCCTTTGTCACCACTGTGCCCCATGATGCCAATGTGCCTTTTGTCACCACTGTGCCCCATGATGCCAATGTGCCTTTTGTCACCACTGTGCCCCATGATGCCACTGTGCCCTTGTCACTACTGTGCCCCATGATGCCACTGTGCATTTTGTTACCACTGTGCCCCATGATGCCACTGTGCCTTTTGTCACCACTGTGCCCCATGATGCCACTGTGCCTTTGCCACTGTGCCCTGTAAAATGTACTTACCTTTTCTCCTTCCAAGTCCCTCGATGTCTTCTCCCCCGCCCTTGATGACGCTTCAGCCAATCGGGTTACCGATAACCAGAATCGGTGACCTGATTGGCTGAGACGGCCGTCAGACTTATCCAAGGAAGGCATACGTGCCCCATGATGCCACTGTGCCCTTTGTCGCCTCTGTGCCTTTTGTCACCACTGTGCCCCATGATGCCACTGTGCCTTTTGTCGCCACTGTGCCCTTTGTCACCACTGTGCCCCATGATGCCAATGTGCCTTTTGTCACCACTGTGCCCCATGATGCCAATGTGCCTTTTGTCACCACTGTGCCCCATGATGCCACTGTGCCCTTGTCACTACTGTGCCCCATGATGCCACTGTGCATTTTGTTACCACTGTGCCCCATGATGCCACTGTGCCTTTTGTCACCATTGTGCCCCATGATGCCACTGTGCCCCATGATGCCACTGTGCCTTTTGTCACCACTGTGCCCCATGATGCCACTGTGCCCTTTGTCACCACTGTGCCCCATGATGCCACTGTGCATTTTGTTACCACTGTGCCCCATAATTCCACTGTGCCCTTTGTCACCACTGTGCCCCATGATGCCACTGTGCCTTTTGTCACCATTGTGCCCCATGATGCCACTGTGCCCTTTGTCGCCTCTGTGCCCTTTGTCGCCACTGTGCCTTTTGTCACCACTGTGCCCCATGATGCCACTGTGCCTTTTGTCGCCACTGTGCCCTTTGTCACCACTGTGCCCCATGATGCCACTGTGCCTTTTGTCACACTGTGCCCCATGATGCCACTGTGCCCTTTGTCACCGCTGTGACCCATGATGCCACTGTGCCATTTGTCGCCGCTGTGCCCCATGATGCCACTGTGCCCTTTGTCACCACTGTGCCCCATGATGCCACTGTGCCTTTTGTCACCACTGTGCCCCATGATGCCACTGTGCCCTTTGTCACCACTGTGCCCCATGATGCCACTGTGCCTTTTGTCACCACTGTGCCCCATGATGCCACTGTGCCCTTTGTCACCACTGTGCCCCATGATGCCACTGTGCCTTTTGTCACCACTGTGACCCATGATGCCACTGTGCCTTTTGTCACCACTGTGCCCCATGATGCCACTGTGCCCCATGATGCCACTGTGCCTTTTGTCACCACTGTGCCCCATGATGCCACTGTGCCCCATGATGCCACTGTGCCCTTTTTTTGCCACTGTGCCCTGTAAAATGTACTTACCTTTTCTCCTTCCAAGTCCCTCGATGTCTTCTCCCCCGCCCTTGATGACGCTTCAGCCAATCGGGTTACCGATAACCAGAATCGGTGACCTGATTGGCTGAGACGGCCGTCAGACTTATCCAAGGAAGGCATACCCCCCGTACGTTTCCGAGGATAAGCCACCCAGGAGCCGGGGACACTTCCGCACAGCCAACCAGCTGCCGCTATTCAGGTAACCGGCGCCCAGGTTCCGGGTACCTGAATAGACCAGCGGCAGCCGGCAACAATAACATACAATCATTCAATGCACGAATGGATGTTATTATCAGTGGCGGTCCGAGAGCCAGAGGGGGTGGCGCTCCAGCGCCCTCTATGGACGGACCGCTGCTGGTCTTTCCTGTAACCTCAGTTGTCCCTCTTTTTGGTCCAATATGTAAATCTCTATACAAAATGAACTATTTTACTACCAAAAGTGTTTTTTCTGCATTAAACCTTTTATCCAACCTATATATATATATATATATATATATATATATATATATATACTGCATTTGTTAGTTTGGAATGTTGATATAAAAGAAAAATAGAGGTCAGAAAAGTACTTTTATCTGTAGTATCTGTCAGCCTTTCAATGCCTCATGGGACTTGTAGTTTTGCAACAGCTGGAGGGCCGCCAGTTTGAGACCCCTGGGCTAAATATCTTCCTTTCCCTTAGTGCAGTCCTCCTTCACTTACCTCATCCTTCCATTTTGCTTTTAAATGTCCTTATTTCTTCTGAGAAATCCTCACTTCCTGTTCTTCTGTCTGTAACTCCACACAGTAATGCAAGGCTTTCTCATCATTGGTGTCAGTGGGAGGAATAGTGTCCCATTATTGGTATCAGTGGGAGGAATAGTGTCCCATCATTGGTGTCAGTGGGAGGAATAGTGTCCCATCATTGGTGTCAGTGGGAGGAATAGTGTCCCATCATTGGTATCAGTGGGAGGAATAGTGTCCCATCATTGGTGTCAGTGGGAGAAATAGTGTCCCATTATTGGTATCAGTGGGAGGAATAGTGTCCCATCATTGGTATCAGTGGGAGGAATAGTGTCCCAGCATTGGTGTCGGTGGAAGGAATAGTGTCCCATTATTGGTATCAGTGGGAGGAATAGTGTCCCATCATTGGTGTCAGTGGGAGGAATAGTGTCCCATCATTGGTGTCAGTGGGAGGAATAGTGTCCCATCATTGGTATCAGTGGGAGGAATAGTGTCCCATCATTGGTGTCAGTGGGAGAAATAGTGTCCCATTATTGGTATCAGTGGGAGGAATAGTGTCCCATCATTGGTATCAGTGGGAGGAATAGTGTCCCAGCATTGGTGTCAGTGGGAGGAATAGTGTCCCATTATTGGTATCAGTGGGAGGAATAGTGTCCCATCATTGGTGTCAGTGGGAGGAATAGTGTCCCATCATTGGTGTCAGTGGGAGGAATAGTGTCCCATCATTGGTATCAGTGGGAGGAATAGTGTCCCATCATTGGTGTCAGTGGGAGGAATAGTGTCCCATTATTGGTATCAGTGGGAGGAATAGTGTCCCATCATTGGTATCAGTGGGAGGAATAGTGTCCCAGCATTGGTGTCAGTGGGAAGAATAGTGTCCCATCATTGGTATCAGTGGGAGGAATAGTGTCCCAACATTGGTGTCAGTGGGAGGAATAGTGTCCCATCATTGGTGTCAGTGGGAGGAATAGTGTCCCATCATTGGTGTCAGTGGGAGGAATAGTGTCCCATCATTGGTGTCAGTGGGAGGAATAGTGTCCCATCATTGGTGTCAGTGGGAGGAATAGTGTCCCATCATTGGTGTCAGTGGGAGGAATAGTGTCCCATCATTGGTGTCAGTGGGAGGAATAGTGTCCCATCATTGATGTCAGTGGGAGGAATAGTGTCCCATCATTGATGTCAGTGGGAGAAATAGTGTCCCATCATTGGTGTCAGTGGGAGGAATAGTGTCCCATCATTGGTATCAGTGGGGCCGCGTACACACGATCGAATTTGTCCGCTCAAACTGATCCGACGGACCAGTTCAGCAGACAAATCCGATTGTGTGTATGGGCTAGCGGACATGTCTGACCGGCGGACAAATTTTAAAACATGCTTTAACATTTGTCCGCTCAGGACATGTCCGTCGGATATGTCCGCTGGTTAGTACACTAACCAGCGGACATATCTGCCCGCACAAGCGTCGGAAGGATGCGACGCATGCGTGGAAGTTTTTTACTTCCTGGTGCGGTGACGTGGCGGCGTCAACGTCACCGCCACGTCACCGCGCTGTCTACCGGCGGGGATTTTGACCAAAATCCGGAGGAGACATATCCGCTGGAAACGGTCCGTCGGACCGTTTCAGCGGATAAGTCCCTCTGTGTGTACGCGGCCTGGGAGGAATACCAGCCGATATTAGGTACTTTTTGTTGGAATGCGGAGCAGCGGGAGATCAGGACAGGTTCCAGATGGATTTGAAAGGTTGGGAGTAATGAGGATCGGTTGTTTTTTAATATAGTAATTTTCTTCCTTTATTTTTACAGATCCAAGCTCAGTCCCCAGGGGATTGCAGAAGAGTACGAGATGGCAAAGTCCTTAAAGTGAAAGCCCCAACACATCTCTGGTGTCTGGACTGTCTGGACGTTCTGGTGCTGTGAAAATCCAATAGAAGAATCGGTCATCCACATCCTCCTCCTCCTCCTCATTTATCATTTTCTTACCTGTAACCAATGATCAGGCTGAGCCTTTTATAGACATGAATTGACTGTAATTGTAATACTTTGCACGGGTCCTAATTTTGTAATTTTGCTGTCAGCTGATATGTCAATCAATAAACAAATAGCTAAACTAACATCATTGGCCCAGATTCACAGAGCGATTACGCGTGCGCAACTGCTGTTGCGCGTGCGTAAGTCTAAATGTGCGCGTGCGTATAGTTGGACGCGATTCACAAAACAATATACGCCAGAAATCTACGTTTTTTGGTCCGGCGTAATTGAGTTAGACATTCGCTTCCCTTCGCGCAAAACTGCGCTAGACACACCATTGATTTGCTAGTCAAATATGCTAATGAGGGAGTTACGGGGATCCACAAAAAAACGCAGTTGCTGCGCAGGCTACGCGATGTGCGCAACTGCAAAATGTCCTGTCTAAAGTTAGAGCACATAAAAGCTGATCTAACTTTTGAAAAAAAGTCTAATTGTCAGATAAAGCAACACCGTTACTGAGGAGCAGACCACACACACGTGTTGCACTACAATTTGACTGCCAACATGCTAGGGGCATCGTCGCTCATAGCTGCACTAGTGAATATAGATGACCAAAGAAGGAGGAGGGCACGGAGGATGGCACGGGAGAGGGTATACCGCACCCGCATACACCTGTTTGGCATGAATGATTCAGAGGTCTTTCGCATCTTCAGATTCCCCCCTCATGCCATCCTGGAATTAACCACAACCTTGCAGGAGGACATCACCAGCCCAACACAACGCTCACATGCAGTGCAGCCACTGGTCAAGGTCCTGGCAACACTCCATGTCCTTGCCAGTGGCTCTTTTCAGCGTACAAGTGGAGTGGTGGCTGGGATGTCACAATCCTCCATGAGCAGATGTGTGCACCAGGTTGTCCTTGCAATCCTCACACGCTTGGCCAACCAAATCATCAAACCCACCACTGAGGAGCTTCGAATCAAGGCAATGGCAGATTTCTACCGAATTGCCAGATTCCCACGCACCATCGGGGCCATTGATTGCACACATGTGGCACTCCAGCCCCCCCATGAGACCGAGCACATGTACCGCAATCGGAAGAATTGGCACTCCATCAACGTACAGGTGATAGTTGATGCCCAAGGCCTCATATGGCACGTCCGTGCCAAACACCCAGGGTCCAGCCATGACAGCTACATCTACAATCAAAGCCACATCCGAACAGAATTCGAACAGAACGTGTATGGGAACACCTGGCTGGTTGGTGAGTGACATGGGAGTCAGGCATGACTATCCCCTCCCGTGATGCACAACAGAAGTGGCACATGCATGACTAACATTCTCCTGTCTTTTCCTTTACAGGTGACTCTGCATATGCACTGGGACCCCATCTCATGACTCCTATCCGGAACCCCCAAACCCCAGGAGAGGAACGATACAATGAAGCACACATCAAAACCCGTGCAGTGGTGGAGCGCACCTTTGGCCTCCTGAAGTCACGTTTCCGATGCCTGGATAAGTCTGGGGGTACACTGTTGTATTCCCCAAACTTCGTGTGCCATATCATCGCTGCATGTTGCATGCTACACAATCTCGCAGTGAGGAAGGGCCTGCAGGTTGAGCTACGTGATGATCTGACCCCCCAACCAGAAAATCAACCCCTAACCGAGGATACCCCGTCTTCTGAGGGAAGAGCAGTCAGGAGGCAGCTCATATTGGGCATCTTTGCACGTTAAACACACACATTAATCATGGCACAATGAGAATGCATGCATGCACACCACTATGGTCCCTAGCACACACACCCCACATCCTCATCAAATTGGATTGGCACCAGTCCACCATGCAAGACTGGTGAGCAGTAACGCCACGTCAAGGCTCCAATTATGTCACTGTACATTCATACACCATTCACACGGACCTGGGAATCACTTCTCCCTGGTCCTGGGGAACCCTTCTCCACCAAAATTGAGGGTGACACCCCTTTTCCAGCAGGAATGTCACCCCCACATTCAAACATCATTCACAACCCAAAATATGCCAAAAAAGTCAAACAAACAAAAATGCATAGAAACAAAAAATGCATAGTAAAAAAAAAACGCTTAGAAAAAACAAAAACAAGCAGAGAGCAAAAATAAAAAAGCTTTCAAAACAAACAAAAGGTGGAAAAAAAAATTATTGCCCTCTGCCTGAGCCACGCCTGGGGCGCCCCCGGCCACGGCCCCGGACCCTCAGGGGAGACGCATGGGGGAGGGGAAAAGCCGGGGAAGGAGGAGCAGCCCCTGAGATCTGCCCACCTGGCGGCCTGCCCTCCAAGGCCACGGCTATTCTGTCCAGGGCAGCACCAAGTGTTGCCGTGTTGCCCTGGATAGCCTGGGTAAGGGCCCTCACATCCTGCCCAACGCCTGCTGCTGTAGTTTGCAGGTCATTAAGGCAGGTTGTGGAGGCCCGGGAGTGGGAGTCCAGGTTACCCAGGCTATCATTAATGGAGGACAGGCTCTGATCCACCCGCCCCATAGTCTGGCAGAGCTGTCTCAGAAGGCGGGTCTGGGTGGCCAGGTTCCTTCTCAGACAGGCGGGCATGAGATTGGGCGCCCCCCTGGTGCTTGGGGATGACCTCCTGGCTCCAGCTGATGGTTGTGGCCGGGGAGAAGGGGAGGCCCTTGTGAGGGGAGCCATGTTGGGGGAGGAGGGGGGGGGGCTGACCCTTAGGGAGGGCAGGCTTCTTGCAGCCAGAGGGGAAGAGTCCGCAGAAACCAAAGGGCCAGTGCCTTCCATGGACTCCTCCTCCTCATGATTCTGCTCCTCCTCATGATCGTCCTCCGCATGATCCTCCCCCTCCTCTTGTTCCTCCTCTGCGGACTCTGGCCTTGTTGGGGGGGCCTCATTAGGCTGCTGTCCTGGGGTTGGAGCGGTCAGTCCAGATGGCCCTGCACCCTCCTGCACAGCTGTGGATGACACAAAACATTCACAGGTTGGAGGATCCACACACTTGCCACATATTCCCTTTCACCCCCTCCCCCACACATGCTACACACCTGAGAGAAATAAAAACCTTACCTGGCACCGCGGGGACCGGACTTGTGTCAAAGCCTGGCAGGCCCTCCACTTCATGCCGGTGAAAGGTCAGGGCCACCACACGCTCCGTCTCTGAAAATCTAACCCGGCATGGTGGGCCCCCTCCTGTGCCCCTGGCATGGGCATTTATTGCGGCCAGTTTTTTTTTCACCTCACGCCGGAGGTCATTTATTTTCTTTTCTATCCCAGAGCGGGTCCGTGTCTCCCCCTCCCCCGATGAATTGACCTGCTCTGTGATCATATCCAAGATCTCCCTCCTCCTGGCCGGGGTGGTGGTGGCACTCTGCGGGCCGTGGAGAAAACGCCCATAGTCGGTAATGGCCCGGGCAAGAATTCTTTTTTCCCCCACAGTAAAATTGAGCTTTCTTTTTCTCTCAGTCATACTTCCAAACAAACTCACTAGCAGTCACCAAAAATCTGTCACAAATACAAGCACAATCAATCAGACAAGAACACACACAAAGAGAAAAAGAACAGCCAAAAATCACACTAGCACTCAGCAAGAAACACACACAAAAAAATCAGATGAAAAAATAAAGCAAGAAAACAAACGCTCAGAAATCTATCAATCAAACAAACAGTCTCAAACACTTATCAAAATACACTTTCACAAAACTACCAACAAGCACTAGATCACACAGAACACTAATCTCACAACTACAAAACACACTCTAACGAACAACAGAGCAAAAGCACTTGATTCAATGGGAAGGGACACAAAGGGATGTACTTTTGCAATGGAAGGGCGTTTGTGTGTGTCTATTTATGCTGTCTGCGTAGTTCACAACATTGCCCTAGTCCATTTCCTATTTCACTGATTGCGCCGCTCCCGAGTTGTGAGCATGCGCACAACGGAGCTGACATGGTTTCCTTCACGCGCGCATGCGCGAGTCGGCCGGCCCTTCATTTGCATGGGGTCACGGCTCATTTCAATGTAACACGCCCACGTCCCTCCCAATTTGTATTACTCCTCCTTACGCCTACGGAAAAAACCTTACGTTTGCGCAAGCTCTTGCGTAAAAGCTACGTGAATCGCCGGATTACGCGGCTAGATTGCGCAAGTCTAACGGAAAAGTGGTGCGCTACGCCGGAATGATAATGCGCCGATCTACGTGAATCTGCCCCCTAGTCTTTGGGGTTCAAATGCAGTTGTGACCCAGATGTGGCCTTTCCATCTCATCCATGCTGCATGTCTGGAGATTGGAGATCTGAAGTCACCATGAAATATTTTTTTGTATTCATAAAAAGAGTTGTTAGTTGAAAGAGATAATTGGGTTGTGTGGTGTGACTTTTTTTGACATACAGATGGAGCTTAGTAGACTCTTACCATCCAGGAAATTCATACATGCAAAGGCAAAGAGGGTGAGCTTTAATGCCCACGGGCAGGGCCGCCATCAGGGGGGTACAGGCAGTACACCTGTAAGGGGCCCGGAGGTCCCCAGGGGCCCAGATGGCAACCCCCTTTAAAAAAAAAAAAATCCTCCTCTTATATTATTTTTTTCTTTTTTTCCTTTATTTTTTTCTTTATATATACATATATATATATATATATATATATATATATATATATATATATATATATATATTAAAGGGCTCAGAGGTCTCCAGGGCCCCATGTGGCAAACCCCCCCTTTTTTTTATAAATGTTTTTATTTTTTTATTTTTGTTTATATTTTTTTTATTATTATTATTAAAGGGCCCAGAGGTTTCTTTTTTTTATTTTTATTAAAGGGCCCAGAGGTCGCGGATGGCAACCCCCTAATTTTTTGCAATTTCTTTATATAAAAAAAATATATATTAAAGGGCTCAGAGGTCTCCAGGGCCCCATGTGGCAAACCCCCCCTTTTTTTTATATAAATGTTTTTATTTTTTTATTTTTGTTTATATTTTTTTTATTATTATTATTAAAGGGCCCAGAGGTTTCTTTTTTTATTTTTATTAAAGGGCCCAGAGGTCGCGGATGGCAACCCCCTAATTTTTTGCAATTTCTTTATATAAAAAAAATATATATTAAAGGGCCCAGAGGTCCCAGGGCCCCCAGATGGCAAACCCCCCCCCCCCTTTTTAAAAAAAATATATATTTTTTATATATATTTTTTATTTATTTTTATTAAAGGGCCCAGAGGTCCCCAGGGCCCTGGATGGCTACCCCCTTTTTTAATATATATATATATATTTATAAATGTTTATTTTTGTTTATATATTTTTTTTATTATTAACCACTTAAAGACCCCCGCACGCACATATACGGCCACAACATGGCTCGTACAGGCACAAGGGCGTAAATTTACGTCCTCGCCTGAGTGCGGTTCGGGGGTCCCATCGGGACCCCCTCCGCGGCGTGCGGGGGTCTCCCTACCTCTGGGAGCGATCCGGGATCTGCGGGCGGATGTCCGTGTTTTCCGCCCCCCCCCCCGCGATCGCTCCCAGCCAATGGGAGCGCGCTCCCAGCCTGTCACTTCCTCCTCCTGTGTTTACACAGGAAGGAGGAAATGATGTATTCTCTCATCGCAGCGCTGTTTCCCAGCGCTGCTGATGAGAGAAGACATCACAAGTAAGTGTGCACCAACACAACACTGACACACACTCACATAGGCATATTAACCCTTTGTGATCGCCCCCCCCCCACCCCCCTGTCACAGTGTCACTGAATGCAGTGATCTAATCACTGCATTTAGTGTCAGTGTGACAGGCAGTGTAAAAAACAGTTAGTGTTAGGTTCAGGATAGCCCCCCCACCCCCCCTAATAAAGTTTTAACCCCCTGATCACCGCCCTAGTTAACCCTTTCACTCCCTATTGCCAGCGTCACTAAGCGATCATTTTTCTGATCGCTGTATTAGTGTCGCTGTTCCCGCTAGGTAGCTATTTTTTTTTATTGCGATTTTTTTTTTTTACTAAAGACATGTGGCTAAATAAATTTTGGCCTAAATGTTTTACTAAAATTTAGTTTATTTGATTTTTTTTTAACAAAAAGTAAAAAATAGTGGTTTTTTTTCAAAAATGTCGCTCTATTTTTGTATATAGCGCAAAAAATAAAAATCGCAGAGGTGATCAAATACCACCAAAAGAAAGCTCTATTTGTGGGAAGAAAAGGACGCAAATTTTGTTTGGGAGCCACGTCGCACGACCGCGCAATTGTCTGTTAAATCGACGCAGTGCCGAATCGCAAAAACACCTTGGGTCATTTACCAGCGTATTGGTCCGGGTCTTAAGTGGTTAAAGGGCCCAGAGGTTTATTTTTTTTATTTTTATTAAAGAGCCCAGAGGTCCCGGATGGCAACCCCCTAATTTTTTGCAATTTCTTTTTATAAAAAAAATATATATATATTAAAGGGCACAGAGGGCCCCAGTGCCCCAGATGGCTACCCCCCTTTTTTTATATATGTATTACTTTATTTCTTCTCTTTTTTGTAAAGGCACCCCCCCCCTGCGGCAGCCACCCCGCTTCTCAATTTCAGGCGGCAGCACTCCTCCCCCTGTTCTTTGCTCCAGGGGGCCCATGCCTGAAGCTGTGTAAGGGGCCCCATAATTCCTGATAGCGGCCCTGCCCACGTGTTGCACATACTGTATGCATCCATGGATGGCTCAGGGCCGTCTTAATAGCATTATGGGCCCCTGGGCAAAGTAATGCTCTGGGGCCCCTACAGTGGAGACAGTGCAGGTAAACAGACATCAAGTAGGTAAGAGGTAGGGGATATCTAGGGTGTAGAGGGGTCAGAGTGCTGGGGGCATATCTGGGATGTAGAGGGGAAGCCCAGGCTCAATGACCAGCTGCTTTGGGGAAAGAGCAGGGCCTCCCCATGCAGATGGGGCCCCTGGGCAGTGCCCAGATGTGCCCCTTCATTAAGACAGCCATGGGATGGCTGTGGTTTCTGTGCTGGGTTGGTGCTCACTACACACTCCCAGCACAGTGACTGGGCTGTCATAGACAGATCTCGATCTCAGAGAGCAGGCTATGGCCAACTTGCAGCGTTTGTAGAGCAGGGAAGAATGTGGCCTGGCCATCTTGTGCCCAACAGGCAGGTGTCAAGGGTGGTTGTGAACCCTACACTTTCCCTCCTCGTCAAGAACCTTCCCTACCGCTAGTGTTGTCCCTAACAGGCAGGATACCTGTCCCTACTCTACCAACTTGCAAATTTGCACCAAACCTGGGAGCCAGGGGCTTAAATAGGTTCTGCCTGACCCAAGATGGCCACCAGAGTCAAAGGGGGCAGTAGCATCCAATCAGGTAGCTTCCCCAGTGACCAGGACCACCAGGTATGCCACCCTAGACCACCAGGGAAATGCCAATCAGTGCCCAGGCAGCTGCCAATCAGTGCCCATCCCTATTGCCTGCCAGCGCCATCAGTGATGTCTATCAGTGGCATCTATCAGTGCCACATACCAGTGCCCATCAGTACCACGTACCAGTGCCCAGCAGTGCCACCTACCAGTGCCCATTAGTGCTCAGCAGTGCCGCCTATCAGTGCCACTCATAAGTACCCATCAGTGCAGCCTTTCAGTGCCCAGCAGTGCTACCCATGAGTCTTTATGCCCAGCTGGTGGAATGGGCTCCAGATCACCTGACCACCATACCTCCCAACTTTCTAAGATGAAAAAGAGGAACAACCTTTAGCACAAAATGTGTAGTCAAGGGACACATCCCTGCCATGCCCCCGGTTATGGGGCTCATGAAGAATTAATAAGCAAAAAATGGTTGGTTGAACCCAAAAGTGTTATTTTTTTGGCATTTTTAACAAAAAAAAAAAATTGTGAAAGGTTTAGTGTAGTGTACCACTTTTGGTAGTTAAGAATTGCATTTTAGAGGTTAACACATCTGTCCAAAATGAGGGACAACTGAGGCTGCACGAGGGACAGAGGCAGGGCTGGGACAAGGAGTGGGCAGGAGGGACTGTGAAATCATGTGAGGTTTCTAAGAGGGGAAATTTAGGGAAGGGGGTGATCGGAGTGGTGAATTAGGGGGATCTATGATGGGGAAGAATATTTGTGCTAAGAGGGGGGATTGGGGGTTTGGTATTAGAAGAGGTGATATGGTAGAGGGGGAGAATTGTGCTAGGAAAGGACTTTTTTTGTGTTTGTGCTAGTAGGGCTGATTGGGGGATATTTTTCCAGGGTGGGAAATTTTGGAGGGGGGAATTGTTCTATTTTGGGAGGGGGGCTGGGGGGGATTTGTGCTCGGAGGGGTCTATTTGGAGTGGGGGGGAGAGGAAGTGTACTTGGAGGGTACATTTTAGGAGTAGAGGATGGGGGTTTCAGCAGGGGGGTGGATTGTACTGGGAGAAGGGGAAATTTTGGCGGTAATCATGCAGATTAGTGTTTAGTTTTCAGGGGGATTTTTGCTGACATATAATGCTCATTAATCTTGGGGGGCAGGGGGTCAGCTTGGCATGTTTGCCCTGGGCTCTAGATGACCTTGTCCTGGTGTTCTATCGATATGTGCCCTCCGTCGAAAAGTGCCCACCCATGCTCAGAACGGAAGGGCCCTTCAGATGATTTCACGATCAGCTGGAGTGACGTCACTATAGCGCATGCGCACATCGTAGGAGGCTTTTTTTCAACGGGCGATGCCATTTCACGGGCACAATTGTCAGATTGTGCCACCCTGTTGCTGGGCGAGCTGTCAGTGTGTTGAAGGGCGGGATTTGTGTGTGTTGCAACCGGCCCTTACACACAGGCAAAACCTGCCGTTCAACACACCCACAACCCGTCCCTCCGCTGTTTGCATAGCATTTTAATTGTGCCCGACAAATTGTATCTCCCGTCATGAAAAGCCTCCTACGATGTGCGCATGTGCTATGGTGACGTCACGTCAGCTGATCAGGAAATGAGCGGGAGTGCCGTTCCATTATATGCATGGGCGGGCACTTTTGAAAGGAGGAGACATATCGGTAGAACCCTGGCACTAGACAGAAGGGTTTGATTCCAAATGAGGGATAGTTGGGAGATATGGACACTGTGGGCCAGATTCACATAGAATCGGCGGCGGCGTAGCGTATGCCATTTACACTACGCCGCCGCAACTTACTGGAGCAAGTGCCGTATTCACAAAGCACTTGCTCCGTAGTTTGAGGAGGCGTAGTGTAAATGGCCCGGCGTAAGGTTGCGTAATTCAAATTGTGTTTAAATTAAGCGCGCCCCCACGCCGATCGAACTGCGCATGCGCCGGCCGTAAAAATAGCCCAGTGCGCATGCTCCAGCTCACGTCGGAAAACGTCAATGAAGCCAACGTGAGCGTCATTTACGCTAAAAGCCCTATTCGCGAACGACTTAGTAAAACGACGTAAAAAGACGACGCTGTCCCGACGCCATACTTAACATGGCATACGACGGACCTTCGTAAACTTACCCCTCATATAGCAGGGGTAGGTTTACGCTTACGGAAACTATGTAAACGACGACGAGGCGGCGCAAAAACGTTCGGGAATCGGCATATCAGGCTCATTTGCATAGTAAACGTAAACGCCACCTAGCGGCCGGTGTAACATTACATTTAAGATCCGACAGTGTAAGATTATTACGCCAGTCGGATCTAAGCTTAAACTCGGCGTATCGTGTTTTCTGGATAGAAAACAATGATACGCCGGCGGGAAATTCGAATTACGCCGGTGTAATTCTTTTGTGAATCTGGCCCCCTGTGTGATTACAGTACACATAGGAAAAAACATCAGCTGCACTCAGGAACACACACAGATCTATAGCTACGCTCAACGCTGGCCTCACCTGCACGTGGGCAACCTGGGTTGCGGCCATCACACTTCATCTCCAGTCTTCACTGAAAATAGGAAAAAATGATAGCCGCATTACAATTAATCTCTTCTTGAATTGACTGCATACAATGATGATCCCAAAACCAACCTTCCCTGGCGCGTTTCTCCAGTCCTAGCTTACTTACAAGGATGCCAACACATTCTTCAGGTCACACACTCGATTTTATCTTCAGACAAAATCTGAAAATAAGTATTATGGAAAATGAACCATTGCCATGGACAGATCACCATGCAATTAAATTCATAATTTCCAAAACTGCCCTACCAATAAAAACACCCAAGCCGGTGACAACACACTAGACTAGATCTCAGAAGAAGCTCCATTCGGAACTCTTCAAATCTACCTTGGGAAATAAAATTAAAACTATTCAACCAGATCAAACTGCCGTAGACACACTGGATGCCATAAATGCAGCCCTACTACAGTCAGTCGACTTAGTAGCACCAGAACGCAAAGTTCCTACCCAGAAAAACAAGGCAGGCTGGTTTAACAATCAGCTGTCGCTACCAAAGCAAGAGCGTAGAAGGGCAGAAGCTGCCTGGAAAAGAAACGCTTCTGAGGCGAACCTCTCCATCTATAAAGTAGCAACAAGAAAATACCACATAGAAATCTTCAAAGCCAAGAAAAACTATTTTTCCAAGGCTATCAACAGCGCCTTAAACCGCCCCCGGGAACTCTTCAAGCTGGTCTCGCAGACCATGAATCCAGGATGTCTGGAAGCCCCCAAATCAGACACCCAAGAATTTTGCAATGAATTGTCGGATTTCTTCATCAATAAAATTGAGAAGATCCGGGAAAGCATTCCGCAAAACAATACCCCTGAGCAACCACACAACACCCAGAGGAACATGCTACAACCAACAAAGTTCACTCTGGAACCCATCTCCATCGATGCCACAGAAAATATCATCGGCGCTTTGCGTAACAGCACATCGCCTAATGATATCATCCCCACTAAGCTGCTAAAGGAATGTGCCGATATCCTGGTGCCTCCCATTACGCAGCTTATAAACCAGTCACTTAAGGAAGGCATAGTGCCCTCCCTACTGAAAGAGGGCATAATCCAGCCCATCTTGAAGAAACCTACCCTGGACCCCAAGGACCCGACGCACCACTGTCCCATAACAATGCTAAACGTTTTCTCCAACGTAATGGAGAAAGTAGTGGTACAACAGCTGCAACAGCATCTAGATACCCACAACCTACTTGACCCACTGCAATCGGGATTCCGCCCCGGACACGGGACGGAGACAGCATTGCTCAAAATATGGGACGACGTTCTAGAGGCCGCAGACGAAGGAGAATCTTCTCTCCTGGTTCTGCTGGACCCAAGTGCAGCCTTTGACACGGTAGATCACAAACTGCTACTGACTCGGCTGGCTGAGGTAGCCGGAGTCACAGAGGGTGATTTACCATGTTTTTCCTCCTTTTTGGAAAACCGATCACAAACCGTGAAATTGGGACCGTTCACTTCTGGAAAACGCACAGTGTCATGTGGAGTCCCCCAAGGCTCACCTCTGTCACCGGTGCTCTTCAACATCTATCTTCGTCCTCTCTTTGAAGTCATCAGTAGTCAACAACTACTTTATCACTCATATGCAGATGACACACAACTCTATTTTCGCATCTGCAATAGAAAGGATCATCATCTCAGTTTAGAGAATTGTCTCTCTTCAATAGAAAACTGGATGACTAAGAGTTATCTCAAACTCAACAATTCCAAAACAGAACTTCTTCTGTTTCAAGCCAGTCGCAAGAGTCAGCTGGCAACAACCTGGACTCCCCCGCCCATTTTGGGCCAAATCATCACCGCTAGCGCCAAAGTCAAAAGTCTCGGAGTCATCTTTGACACCTACATGACAATGGACGCACAAATAGGGTCAGTAGTCAGCGGATCTCACCATCTGCTGCGCCTACTACGCAGACTTATTCCATTTATTCCCAAAGAAGACGTATCGGTCGTGGTGGGAACAATTGTTAACTCCAGACTGGACTATGCAAATGCCCTTTACCTCGGACTCCCCAAGTACCAAATCGCTCGTCTGCAAGTCGTCCAAAATACGGCCGCCAGACTGGTGACTGGAAAAAAAACCTGGGAATCCATCTCACCTTCACTAAGATCCCTCCACTGGTTGCCAGTAAAAGACAGAATTGCTTTTAAAGCTCTCTGTCTGACTCATAAGTGCATCCATGGGAATGCCCCGCAATATCTTTGTGATAAAATAGAAGCCCACAATCCCAATCGCGTTTTGCGATCCAGCGACCAAAATTTGGTCAAAGTACCCAAGGCCAGATTTAAGTCCAAAGGAGAAAGAAGGTTTGCGGTCCAAGGTCCCAGACTATGGAACGCTTTACCAACCAGCATTTGGTTGGAGGAAAACCACCAAACCTTCAGAAGACAGATTAAAACTCTGCTCTTTTGAGGTTATGAGATACTGGAACAACGAGCGCCCAGAGGCGATTTAGTTCGCATGTGCCGCGCTATATAAGTTTTTCATTTATTCATTCATTCAGGAGTAGCCAGGAGTGGTGAAATGCGTCAAACAAGGATTGGTCAGTGACACTATTACAGTGATCAGTGCTAAAAATATGCACTGTCACTGTTCTAATGACACTGGCTGGGAAGGGGATAACATCTAGGGCATTCAAAGGGTTAAATGTGTGCCTAACAAATGTTTTCTCACTGTCGGGGAGGTGTTTTTACTAAGGGAAGGCATAGATCCCTGTAGCTGCTTAGCTATAAGGTGACCAGATTTTTAAAATGAAATCCAGGGACATATTTTTTCTTTACTAGTAATGGCGGCAGACAGCGACTCTCTGCCCGTTGCCGCCCGCCTCACAGCCTCTCAAGTCTTACTCTCTTGGCCCCCCGGCTACTACTGGATGAGGAGCGGAGGAAGATCACTCCACCAGGGAAGGCCAGGAGATAAGCAGGCAGGCGGCTGGCCAGGACTTGAGCCAAGGCAGAAGAACATGACAGCGAAGCTAGATGGACCTGCACCCGAAATTGAAGAAATATTCCCTCCGCTCCGACCAGCACATGATCATCAGAAAGGGGCACAGATAATGGAAAATATAACCCCCCTATGCTAGAAGGCACGGCGGAGGGGTGTAATTCAATTTTTTTGCACTGACTGCCCCTGTCCCCTATTAAATCCAATCTGGGGACAAAACCAGGGACAGACTTGGTCCAGGGACAGTGTCCCCAATCAGGGGACTGTCCCCTGAAATTTGGGATGTCTGGTCACCCTAGCTTAGCAGTAGTGTTGAGCAGAATATGCCATATTCGATTTCGCGATATATCTCGAATATATAGTCGAATATTCGAGATATATTCGCTAAATACGAATATTCGTGATATATTTTGGAAATGAAATCATTGCGAATTTTCGCTATCGCGAATGCGAATGCGAATTGCGAATTGCGAATGCGAATGCGAAATTTCGAGAAATGCGGAAGGAGCACTCTGATTGGCTCAGAATATTCGTGATATATTACAATATAAAATAATTGCGAATATTCGAGAAATGCGGAATGGAGCACTCTGATTGGCTCAAAATATTCGTGATATATTACAATACACAATAATTGCGAATATTCGAGAAATGCGGAAGGAGCACTCTGATTGGCTCAGAATATTCGTGATATATTACAATATAAAATAATTGCGAATAGTCGAGAAATGCGGAAGGAGCACTCTGATTGGCTCAGAATATTCGTGATATATTACAATATAAAATAATTGCGAAATTTCGAGAAATGCGGAATGGAGCACTCTGATTGGCTCAGAATATTCGTGATATATTACAATACAAAATAATCGCGCGATATCGCTATTGCCGAATAATCGCATTGCGATTTTTCGGGAATATAAAATGAGCGCTGCAGCTACTCGGCCCAAGGTCTCTAATCATACCAGCAATGCTTTTAGACGTCGATGGGGATCTCTAGGATGTGATCTGTTCTAAAAAAAAAATTCAAAAATACGAATATTCGAAATAGCGAATATTCGCCGCGATATTCGCGTTATTCGCGAATACTCGAATATGCAATATTCGTAGCGAATATTCGCAATGCGAATGTTCGTGAGCAACACTACTTAGCAGTAATACAGGATCAATGTCTCCCATACTGACAGAACACCGTTCTGCCTTGTTTACATCGACAGACCATCATTCTGCCTGTGTACATAACCATCAGTGGGTATGATAACTCACAGGCAGCAAGCACTCTGTCATGGCTCTGGCTGGCTCTGTCACAGTGTGTCACATAACATGGCTGACCAATAAGTTAAAGGGGAGGTTCACCCTCCAAAAAAAATTCTAGTATGCCACAGACCCCACCCACTCCGTACTTACCTTTTTACGGGCGCTCTTCCTCTCTGCTTATTCCGCGGGACTGGGTGTTTCCAATCATAGGCTGTGATTGACTTCCCTCAGCCCGGCGCATACAGCACTTTACGAGATGCTGAAGGAACCCGAACGTCTGTGCGGCCCTATACGGCGCCTGCGCACCGACGTTCGGGTTCCTTCGGCATTTCTCGTGACGCACTGTATGCGCCGGGCTGAGGGACGTCAATCACAGCCTGTGATTGGGAAGAGCGCCCGTAAAAAGGTGCAAAAAAAAAAACACCGGCATACTGCCGGTCGGGTGGGTGGGGTCATTGGCACACTAGAAATTTTTTGGAGTGTGAACCTCCACTTTAACAAAATCGGCACCCAGCAGCATGTTATCAGTGGCGGCTGGACCTCAACATTTTTGGGGGGGGCGCAAAGGAAAAAAAAAATTGCAGTCTCACTGTAACAAAACGCAGCCCCTGTGCCATGCCATCAAACGCGGCCACTGTGCCATCAATACGCACCACTGTGCCATCAAACGCAGCCGCTGTGCCATCAATACGCACCACTGTGCCATCAATTCGCACCACTGTGCCATCAAACGCAGCCACTGTGCCATCAATTCGCACCACTGTGCCATCAATTCGCACCACTGTGCCATCAAACGCAGCCACTGTGCCATCAATTCGCACCACTGTGCCCTTTAATGGTCGCCGCTGTGCCAATGGTCGCCGCTGTGCCAATTGTCCCCACTGTGCCCTGTAAATTGCTCTCTCACCCCCCGCGCGCCCGGCACTTACCTTTACTGGAGTCAGGCATCCGCGTCCCACGATGTCTTCTCCCGCCCTCGATGACTGACAGGCGTCTCAGCCAATAAAGTTACCAGTAGCCAGAACCAGCCAACCTGATTGGCTGAGACGCCTGTCATCTTATCCAAGGGGCGTACAGTCTGTGCGCTCCGAGAATAAGCTTCCGGGACCCGAGGGCTGTACTGGGAAAGCCTATCAGAGCTGTTGGCTTTGATAGACATTTCCGTACAGCCAACCAGCTGGCGTTATTCAGATGGCCGGACATGAGCGCCGACCATCTGAATAACAGCGGCAGCGGCGATAATAACATAGATTCGTGCAATGCATGAATCTATGTTATTAGACTCAGTGGTGGTGAGAGCCAGAGGGGGCGGCGCTCCAGCGTCCTCTATAGACAAACCGCCACTGCATGTTATATGACACATTGTGACAGAGCCATGATAGAGTGCCTGCTGCCTGTGAGTTATGATACCATCCATTATGCCAGAGAGACAAAGTGCAATGTAGTCTATTCACAGACGGGGTGTTGCAGCCCCACCATCGAATCCTCTTCCCCTCTGTTCCTACTGCTGGACACCAGCAGCTAAACTCAGCTGCCTCTCTATACCCGTTGCCGCCGCCCACCTCACAGCCTCTCAAGTCTTATGCCGTGTACACACGATCACTTTTTGCGATGAAAAAAAACACGATGTTTTATCTCACAAAACAAAACAACGTTTTTCAAACTTCATTTTAAAAAACGACGTTTGCCTACACACCATCGTTTTCTGAAAATGCTCTTGCAAAGCGCGGTTACGTACACCGTGTTCGACGGCACTCTGTTCCATTGAAGCTCCCGTCTCATAACTTGCTTCTGAGCATGCGCGGGTTGAAAAACGTTGTTTTGAACGTCGTTTTAGCCCACACACCATCATTTTAAATGACACAAAAAACGACATTCTGAAAAACGACATAAAAAATTCAAGCATGTTTGAATTTTTTTTTGGTCGTTTTTTTAAAAACAAAAAACGACGTTTTGACCACACACCATCATTTTAAATGACGTTTTTTAAAACATTGTTTTTTTTCATCGCAAAAAACGACTGTGTGTACGCGGCATAACTCTCTGGGCCCCCGGCTACTACTGGGTGGGGAGCGGAGGAAGATGAACAAGCAGATGGCTGGCCAGGACTTGAGCCAAGGCAGAAGAACATGCGAGGGGAGCTGAAGAAACATTCCCTCCGCTCCGACCAGCACATAATCATCAGAAAGGGTCACAGATAATGGAAAAAAAAAAACCCTCCCCATACAGACGATCGGATTTCCCATCAGGAAAACTCAGATGAGAGTTTTTCCTCAGGAATCCTGACCGTGTTTATGCTCCATCTGAGTTTTTCCCCACAGGAAAAACGGACAAAAATGGCCATTTTCTGCTACATATGGCAGGGTTTTCCGACAGTAAAAAGTCAGTCGGGAACAGGGACGTCTTTACCATAGGGCAAACAGGGGCAGCTGCCCAGGGCCCTGTCACTGTTGGGGGCCCAAAGCAGAGCCGCCCGTTAAGCCCCTGTGCTGCCCACAAATCAGCGCTAAAAATCATCAGCGGCACGCAGTACTGCTTCCCTTCTCAGTGTTTTAAAATATACAGCACCCCTGGCTTCCCTTTAGATGTGCACTTCTCCCTTCCTGCCACTGGGTGCTGCTTGTATATAAAAGTGAATTAGAATGTGATTTTATAACATCCCCAGTTTGCTCTTCCCGAGGCTGACTTCTTCATGTCCTGCTCCTCAAGGTATGTCACTGTTTGCTGATCTATATTGTAAATAGAAGTTTTCTGTAGAGTGTGCCTAAAGTCTTTATAATATTGATGATCCACTGCAGGTCTGGTCAGTGTTTTAAAAAGTTCCTGTATTTTACACATGGCATGGCATGGGGTCACAGCACCGCCTGTCCATTCTGCTTTAGCACCATGGGACCCCATGCCATGTGTAAAATACAGGAACTTTTTAAATCACAGACCAGACCTGCAGCCCAGGCTAAGTAAGGCCTCAGAGTACATGGCATTACTGTCTGTATTTAACTGCTTCATGGGCTTATTTTCGGCCTGGCTGGTTCACATGTATGTGTTTTGGCGGCCCACATTTGCGCAGGCACTGCAGGCCGCCATGCCTGCGTTTCCTGCAAAGAAAAGCGCATGCCTCATGTAATAGGCTGCGCATACGGCACACCTATGCCCATCAAGCAATGGAATACAGCACTGTCTGTCCATTCTACTGTCTGCTGTGACTTTTCTGCAGTTCCTGCACTGTCAAACTTGCTGCATTTTTAGACGTTTAGGTCACGCTTTTAAAAAACACAGTGTGTTTGTGTGCGCAAGAACTGCAGGTAAGTAGCATGGTGCAAAAGCAGAATGGATTTCAAGGCAACTGTATTTTTAAAATGCTGAATGAACCTTTTTTCTGCAGGAAACAAAGGCATGGCAGCCCATTCAAATCAACGGGCTGCTGTGCCTGCACAAATCAGGGCCGTCAAAACACATACATGTGAACCAGCCAGGCCCAAAGTAAGCTGGAGGGGGGCCCAGAAAAAAATGTTTGCCCAGGGCCAGGGCCCAAACCATATTAACCACTTCCTTACTGGGCACATATACCCCTTCCTGACCAGGTGAAATTTCAGCTTGTCACTTTAACTGACAATTGCGTGGTCGTGCGACGTGGCTCCCAAACAAAATTGGCGTCCTTTTTTTACCCACAAATAGAGCTTTCTTTTGGTGGTATTTGATCGCCTCTGCGGTTTTTATTTTTTGCGCTATAAACAAAAATAGAGCGACAATTTTGAAAAAAAAACAATATTTTTTACTTGAGCCATGAATAAGTACTGATCCAGTGCGAAACGCGTCGGCTGTTCCTTGTTTCCACTGCTGTGACCCTATTTTTGTACATGCTGTCTATTGAATAAAAGACCACCCATCAGGTTTCGGAGTGCGGCTATCCATTTTTCTTTGTCTTCAATATTTTTTACTTGTTGCTATTATAAATAGCCCAATTAAAAAAAAAAAAAAAAAAAAAAAATTCTCAGTCTAGGCGATACGTATTCTTCTACATATTTTTGGTAAAAAAAAAAAAAAAAATATCGCAATAAACGTCTGGTTTGCGCAAAAGTTATTGCGCTTACAAAATAGGGGACAGAATTATTATTATTATTTTTTTTTTTACTACTAATGGCGGTGATCAGCATTTATTTTGTGACTGCGACTTTATGGCGGACACATCGGACACTTTTGACACATTTTTGGCGCCATTCACATTTATACTGCGATCAGTGCTATGAATATGCACTTATTACTGTATAAATGTGACTGGACATTACGGCCGCCAGGCACGTGCATCGGCATGTCAGCGAGGTGGTGGGCACGCGCGCGCCGCCGCCTGGCGCGCGCGCCGGCGCCGCTCGCGTGCCCCCCAGTAGTCTGGCAGAGCGCAGGCCGTAAAAACACGGCCTGTTAGAGAATTAGAACCACCCTGCGGCCGTACAAAGTCGTACAGCCATCGGGTAGTGGTTAAAGACGGCCCTGGTCGGGAATCCCAGCGGGAAAAAGCTGGTTCTCTTTTTTTTGGCCAGTGGGTTTGGCAGGTTTCCTGTCTGAAAAACTGCGAGGGAGCATACACACGGGCGGGATTCCCAGCCAAAAGCTCTCCTTGCAGTTTTCCCATAAAAAAAAAACCTGGTCGTATGTACGGGGCAGCTCTCTTTCCCACCGGGATTCCCGACTGATTTTTTCCCAGACTGTGGGGGAAAACTCAGATGGAGCATAAACACGGTCAGGATTCCTGAGGAAAAGCTCTCATCTGAGTTTTCCAGACGGGAAAACTGATCGTCTTTCCCCTCTGGATTTTCGACTGACCTTTTCCCGTTGGGAATCCAATGTACTAGGCATGACCCTCTTCCTTTAAAGGGTCACTAAAGGAAAAAAAAATTAAGCTAAATAGCTTCCTTTACTCTAATGCAGTCCTGGTTTCATGT
The DNA here is from genome assembly GCA_029574335.1 of Rana kukunoris. Classification (NCBI taxonomy): domain Eukaryota; kingdom Metazoa; phylum Chordata; class Amphibia; order Anura; family Ranidae; genus Rana; species Rana kukunoris. The sequence goes on along the minus strand of CM056054.1, from coordinate 8,946,421 downwards.
CCTCATTGTTTGTTTTTGCTGTAATCCTTCTTTGTTCTGCACACTTCCTGGTTGTCTGTTTTCTTATGAAAAAAGTCATGGGAGCTTCTCTCTGTGGTCTCTAATCAAGGAGGTGTGAATACTGTATTGGCTGTATTGGCTCTGTGTCTCTGTATTTCGCACAAGCATGAAACTAGATGAAAAACAAAACTGAAACTGCAGGCACATTATATGATTGATTTTTATCTATTTTTAATCATTTTTAAAAGGAATCAGTTAACGATTATGGCCCAGGTTCACAAAGCACTTACGCCGACGTAAGTGCAAATGTGGGCCTGTAAGTGTAATTTTGCGTCGGCGTATGTGTGCGCCGGACCCACAAACCAACATACACCTAAAAACTGGCCACCCTACGCCAACGTAGCTTACATACCCCGGCATACTGTGGGCGTACTTTTCGTCTGGACGCATGTTGCTGCTCCCATTGATTAAAAAATTTAAGGAAAAGTGGATACCCTGCGCTGCCAGATGTGTGTGGATGGTAGCTGCTAACACGGCTCTTTCAAAAAAGCAAAAAAACAGAGGAATACATAAGTGTAGCGCTAAAATAAAAGAGTGAAAATCAATTACCATACAGAAATTGCAACATATAAACAATGATGTATAAATGTGCATAAGAGTCCCTCTAGTGAAAGGAACAAGCAATGTGCCTTTCTGGCAAGTGGTGCAAGTGAACTGATGCACCTGTTAATTGATGACAAAACCTAATAGTCCAGAAAAATATGAAGTGAAAAAGTTCATCTGAAGAAATAATTAAGTGAATGAGTGAACGAACGTGAATTAGTGACTTCTTCAACGTGACAGTCCCACCACCTGAAGGATTGCAGGCTTACCGGAACACGTTGACCAATGATGACATATGCCACAAGAGGTCAAACAAGGCTTTGAATGACAGATGTCATGAACGAGTAGGCGGGATTAGTAGGGTAGAGACGTGAGTGAGTGTGGCGGGTTCGGTGGTCAGAGAGGTGCGGAGTGAGGACGGTGAATGTCTTGTACATGAACAGTGTGACGGAGGTGACACTGGCAGCAAGCACCAATAACAATCTGAGCCTATCAACCAAGGCCGGCGCATGCGCAGTTCATTAAAAACGTCTTTTACGTGGGGGTCACGAATAATTTAAATAAAACACGCCCACCTCTTCCACATTTGAATTTGGCGCGCCAACGCCGACCCATTAACGCTACGCCGCCGTAACTTAGGACGCAAGTGCTTTGTGGATACGGCACTTGCCTTCCTAACTTACGGCGGCCTAGCGTTAATAATATACGCTACGCCGGCACAAAGTTACGCCGGTCTTTGTGGATCTGGCCCCTTGCGTCTACAAAATAGGGGAATTTTTATTAATATTTTTTTTTTTTTTACTAGTAATGGCGGCGATTTGTATTGTGACTGCGACATTATGGCGGACACTTCGGACGCTTTTGACACTATTTTGGGGCCATTGTAATTTTTACAGCAATCAGTGCTATAAAAAAAATTTACACGAAGAATGAAGGCAGCTCTGAAGGCCAAAGAGAGTCCAACCCGATACTAGCCAGGTGTACCTAATAAAGTGGCTGGTGAGTGTAGAATAGAGTTCTGTCCAAGGCAAAGTAGGGATTTCACTGGAAACCGCTCAGAAATGTACAAATCAAGTGATTATTGTAAAATAAATGAATGAATGAATGAAAACTTGTATAGCGCGGCACATGCAAACTGAATCGCCTCTGGGCGCTTGTTGTTCCTGTCTCCTTTGATATCAAAAGAGAAAAGTCTTGACCTTTTTCCTGAATGCTAGGTGGTTCTCCTCCAACCGAATGCTGGTTGGTAACGCGTTCCATAGTCTGGGACCTTGGACCGCGAATCTCCTTTCTCCTTTGGACTTGAAGTTGGCTTTCGGAACCTGGAGTAGGTTCCGATTCGTGGATCGCAAAACGCGATTGGGATTATGCGCTTTTATTATTTCGCATAAATAAAGGGGGGCATTCCCATGGACACATCTATGCGTAAGACAGAGAGCTTTAAAAGCAATTCTGTCTTTGACTGGCAGCCAATGAAGGGCTCTCAGTGATGGTGAGATGGATTCCCAGGGTTTTTCATAAACTAATGGCAGACTCATGGGCGTCCGGTGAAATTTTTTCAGAGGGGGGGCGCTTTGGCAGCGGCGATACACAGTCGCATTTTACTCTTTCTTTGACCGCTAGTGGTTTTAAAAGTGCCCCCCCAGGTTAAAATGTAAAAACATCCCACTGTGCCCTCTGCATATTTCAATATCTCTTTGTCACTACTGTGTACCCCCTCTCCACAACTGCATCTCTGGACCCCTTTACATTACACAGCACCCTGCACCCCTGGACCCCTTTACATTACACAGCACCCCACAGCTCTGGCCCCCTTTACATTACACAGCACCCTGCACCTCTGGACCCCTTTACATTACACACCCCCCTGCATCTCTTGACCCCTTTAAATTACACAGCACCCTGCATCACTGGACCCCTTTACATTACACACCCCCTGCATCTCTTGACCCCTTTAAATTACACAGCACCCTGCATCACTGGACCCCTTTACATTACACAACACCCTGCATCCCTTTACATTACACAGCACCCTGCATCACTGGACCCCTTTACATTACACAACACCCTGCATCCCTTTACATTACACAGCACCCTGCATCACTGGACCCCTTTACATTACACAACACCCTGCATCCCTTTACATTACACAGCACCCTGCATCACTGGACCCCTTTACATTACACAGCACCCCTTTACACTACACAGCACCCTGCATCACTTGCCCCCTTTACATTACACAGCACCCTGCACCACTGGCCACCTTTACATTACACAGCCCCCCTTTACATTACACAGCACCCTGCACCACTTGCCCCCTTTACATTACACAGCACCCTGCACCACTGGCCCCCTTTACATTACACAGCATCCTGCATCACTGGACCCCTTTACATTACACAGCACCCTGCATCACTGGACCCCTTTACATTACACAGCACCCTGCACCTCTGGACCCCTTTACATTACACAGCACCCTGCACCCATTTACATTACACAGCACCCTGACCTCTGGACCCCTTTACATTACACAGCACCCTGCACCCATTTACATTACACAGCACCCTGCACCTCTGGGCCCCTTTACATTACACAGCACCCTACATCACTGGACCACTTTAGATCACACAGCACCCCTTTCCCTTGACTGAAACACTACACCAGTGGTTCTCAACCTGGGGGTCGGGACCCCCTTGGGGGTCAAATGACAATTTGCCAGGGGTCACCGAATCCTGGGCTGTTCCTGAATCTTGCACCGCTCTCCCAGCCTTTTCATTGCTACCCAGCAGGGCTGTCCCTGGAGCTTGCGCTGGCCTACTCAGCCTCTTTTCAGCCGCCCATTCAGTTCACGGCATGGCTGGTGGAGCAGAGACTAGAGGTCAGTTGGCTGGTGAGAAATGTAAAGTGGGAGGGGCTGGAGGAGAACCTATCTCCTGATTTTGGCATAGGTGTCACTGCTGCGGAGACACAGTGAGTACCATAAGGGGTTTTAATACTGTACGAGTGGAAGGGACTCAGGTATTGCTAAGTATCCGTGGGTTAGGGGTGCAAATTACTTTTCTTTCCTTGGGTGCTGACAACCCACGCTACAAAAATTATTTTACTGTTAGGGGTCCCCATAACTTGGGAAATTGTATCAAGGGCTCACGGCACTAGAAGGTTGAGAACCACTGATCTACACTATATGGACAGTATATTTATTATAGGTCTAAGGCCGCGTACACACGGCAGAGATCCTCGACGGGCAGAACACAACCAGCCATTCATCCAGGCGGGCCGTCGAGGAAATAGAGAGCGTGCTCTCTATTTCTGCTCGACGGGCTTCCCGACGGGAAGCTCGCCAAGACCGTACACACGGCCGAGGTCCTCGCTGGAATGCACATTCCAGCGAGGTTCTCGCTGGTTTTCAGCGAGAACCTCGGCCGTGTGTACGGCGGCTAAAAGAGGAACCGTTTGGAATAAGGGACAAATGGATTTGATTCCAGAAGAGGGACAAGGCATTGTAAATAAGGTAGGGTGAACAGACATCCCCAGTTTCAGGGGACAGTCCCCTGATTGAGGACACTGTCCCCGGACCAAGTCTGTCCCTGGTTTTGTCCCCAGATTGGATTTAATAGGGGGCAGGGGCAATTTTAAAGAAAGTCAGTGCAGAATTAAAATAAAAGAAATAGAATTACACCCCCCTCTCCACTGTGCCTACTAGCATAGGGGGGTTGAATTTTTCCCATTATCTGTGCCCCTTTCTGATGATCATGTGCTGGTCGGAGCGGAGGGAATATTTCTTCAGTTTTGGGTGCATGCCCATTCAGCTTCGCTCACATGTTCTTCTGACTTGGCTCAAATCCTGGCCAGCCTCCTGCCTATTTCCTTCCCTGGCGGAGTAATCTTCCTCCGCACATCCAGTAGTAGCCGGGGCCCGAAGAGTAAGACTTGAGAGGCCGTGAGACGGGCGGCGACGGGCAGAGAGTCGCTGATTGTTGCCATTACTAGTAAAGAAAAAATATGTCCCCGGATTTCATTTTAAAAATCTGGTCACCTTAAAATAAGGGACAACTAGAGGGGAGGAGAGCACTGCAGTCATCGCTTAAATCTGCCCCAGGGCCAGTTCGGCCCTGCTCCTGACTCTCCCTGGTGATTCCAGGGGGGGGGGGCAAACAAACCCCTTTGCCCTATGGAGCGGACGCCCATGGGCAGACTGGAAACTGAACCCAATCAACTGGTAGACAGAGATGTGGAGGCTTCAGTCAATTTACAGTATAACAATAAGAAGAGGCGTTTCTTGTAGTAAAGCTTTATCTGAGATCTAAGCAGAGGGTTTACACGGAAATAGGACGCCTAACAAGCCTCCCGCTCTCATTTGTGACGACAATGGCACTCAGCTGCAAGGACATTATCTACTCTATTCTTAAAGAAATGAAGGAACAAAGTTTTAGAGAATTTAAATTGTATTTGAACGATGAGAACATCCTCAAGCCCTACAAACACATTTCAGTTGCGGATCTGGAGAAATCAGACCGCATCGATATTCCAGATCTTCTGATCAAGCACTACACACAGCAAGGAGCCTTGGAGGTAACCTTTAAACTGCTGGTCGCCATTAAGGAAACAAATCTCGCAGAAAGACTCAGGTAAGTCAGATAACGGAGAATAGAAGAAGAAATGAGGAGCCTTTAATGCATAACTCCCAACTGTCCTTCTTTTTCTTGTCTGATTCTATACAAAATTACAGTAAAACCTTGGATTGCAAGCATAATTTGTTCCACAAACATGCTTGTAATTCAAAGCACTTGTATTTCAAAGCGAATTTCCCCATAAGAAATAATGGAAACTCAAATGATTCGTTCCACAGCCATTTATTCCTAGGTCCTTCAGTTTATAGTCCATATCAAAAGATTATAGTCGTGTAACCATAAAATGTCCCTCCACAAATGGAAGCCTCCCCAAGGGGATTAGAAGCAAAATCCAGCAGGAGCTCCAGAGTATAAAAGAGAAGAGAGGTGCCTCTAAGTGTAGCAATATGGTTACATTTAATGAAGGTACAACATTTGGAAACTCACATGGTTGATGATGTAAAGAGGCACATCTAAGTATGCAGGCACCCGCGGTAAAGCTGTCCACATAGCCCATCCCCCCACACCGCCGGCTCTCACAGGGGTCATGAGGTGCAGGGGGCTGTGTAATGTAAAGGGGCCCAGAGGTGCAGGGGGCTGTGTAATGTAAAGGGGCCCAGAGGTGCAGGGGGCTGTGTAATGTAAAGGTATCCAGAGGTGCAGGGGGCTGTGTAATGTAAAGGGGCCCAGAGGTGCAGGGGGCTGTGTAATGTAAAGGGGCCCAGAGGTGCAGGGGGCTGTGTAATGTGAAGGGGCCCAGAGGTGCAGGGAGCTGTGTAATGTAAAGGGGCCCAGAGGTGCAGGGGGCTGTGTAATGTAAAGGGGGCCAGAGGTGCATGGTGCTGTGTAATGTAAAGGGGCCCAGAGGTGCAGGGGGCTGTGTAATGTAAAGGAGTGCAGGGGCTGTGTAATGTAAAGGGGCCCAGAGGTGCAGGGGGCTGTGTAATGTAAAGGGCCCCAGAGGTGCAGGGGGCTGTGTAATGTAAAGGGGTGCAGAGGTGCAGGGTGCTGTGTAATGTAAAGGGTCCAGAGGTGCAGGGTGCTGTGTAATGTAAAGGGGCCCAGAGGTGCAGGGTGTTGTGTAATGTAAAGGGGCCCAGAGGTGCAGGGGGCTGTGTAATGTAAAGGGGCCCAGAGGTGCAGGGGGCTGTGTAATGTAAAGGGGGCCAGAGGTGCATGGTGCTGTGTAATGTATAGGGGCCCAGAGGTGCAGGGTGCTGTGTAATGTAAAGGGGCCCAGAGGTGCAGGGTGCTATGTAATGTAAAGGGGTGCAGAGGTGCAGGGTGCTGTGTAATGTAAATAGGCCCAGAGGTGCAGGGTGCTGTGTAATGTAAAGGGGCCCAGTGGTGCAGGGTGCTGTGTAATGTAAAGGGGTCCAGAGGTGCAGGGGGCTGTGTAATGTAAAGGGGCCCAGAGGTGCAGGGTGCTGTGTAATATAAAGGGGCCCAGAGGTGCAGGGTGATGTGTAATGTAAATAGGCCCAGAGGTGCAGGGTGCTGTGTAATGTAAAGGGGCCCAGTGGTGCAGGGTGCTGTGTAATGTAAAGGGGTCCAGAGGTGCAGGGGGCTGTGTAATGTAAAGGGGCCCAGAGGTGCAGGGTGCTGTGTAATATAAAGGGGCCCAGAGGTGCAGGGTGATGTGTAATGTAAAGGGGTCCAGAAGTGCAGGGTGCTGTGTAATGTAAAGGGGTGCTAGTGGGAGGGAACTTGGCCCTTCATTGGTGTCAGTGGGAGGAATAGTGCCCCATCATTGGTATTAATGGAAGGAATAATGGCCCAGTGGGAGGAGCTGTGTCTTATTATTGGTAATAGTGCCATCATTGGTATCGTTGGGGGGGGGGGGGGGGGGGGAGTGTCACATCATTGGTATTAATGGTAGGAATAGTGGCCCATTGGTATTATAGAATAGTGCCCTATTATTAGTATTAGTGGGAGGAATATTGTCCCATCATTAATACTATGGGGGTATAATGCCCCATCAATGATATTAGTGGGAGGAATAGTGCCCCATCATTGTTATTAGTGGGGGGGTAGTCATTGCACAGGTAAACCCCCATCATTGATATTAGAGGGGGGGATAGTGCCCCATCATTGATATTATGGAGGGGGGATTATGACTCGTCATTGCACAGGTAAATATTAATGCTGCAATCATGCTCAAAACAGGACTGGTCTTGTACAAATATGAAAGGTTGTGAGCAATGAGAATCAGTTGTTTCTGATATAGTATCTTCCTTTACGTTTACAGATCCATTCTCACACCCCCAGAGGTTCAAGAACAGGGTGCGATGGAGGTGAACCTTCGTTAAAAAGCCCCATTACATTTCTGGTGCGATGAAAATCCAATGGAAGAATAAGCCATCTACATTTCTGAAATGCCCTTCTCTGCATTTACTTCTATTGTTTTCTTAGCTGTAACCAGTCAGAGCCTTTTATTTGCATGGATTGACTTTAATTGTAATATTTTCTAAGGCTCCCAATTTTGTATCTGTTGGCTGTTATCAGCTGACATGCCAATCAATAAAGAAATTGCACAGTTGTGACCCAGATGTAGCCTTTCCATCTAATCTATGTGTATGTCCGGATATCAGAGGTCACCATGAAATTATTTTTGTATTCATAAAAGAGTTCCCTTCATTTGAGATAATGGGGTTGTCTTAGGCAGGGCCGCCATCAGGAATTTTGGGGCCCCTTACACAACTTCTTCAGGCATGGGCCCCCTGGAGCAGAGAACTGGGGGGTGTTGCCGCAAATTGAGAGCCGGGGGGTGCCTAATTGAGAACAGAGAACCGAGAACAGAGAGCCGCCGCCGCTGGAGCAGAGAACCGGCGGGCGTGCCTCAAGTTGAGAAGCGCGGGGTGGCATGAATTGAAAAACAGAGGGGCGGCACGAATTGAGAAGTGGAGGGTGCTGCCGCTAATTGAGAACCAGGGGGGTGCCGCGAATTGAGAATCGGGGGGTGGCACGAATTGAGAAGCGGGGGTTGCTGCCATGTATTGAGAACCGGGGGGTGGTGCTGCAAGTTGAGAAGTGGGGGGTCAAGTTGAGAAGTGGGGGGGTGCCGTGAATTGAGAATTGAGAAGCGGAGGGGTGGCACGAATTAAGAAGCAGGGGGTCAAGTTGAGAAATGGAGGGGTGCCACGAATTGAGAACCGGGGGGAGCTGCCGTGATTTGAGAAATGGGGGGTGCTGCTGCCACTAATTGAGAATCGGGGGGCACCGCAAGTTAAGAAGAGGGGGCGGTGCAAATTGAGGGGGGCAGTGGCACGAATTGAGAAGCGGAGGTGTGGCACGAATTGAGAGAAGCAGAGGGGTGGCAAGAATTGAGAGAAGCAGAGGGGTGGCACGAATTGAGAAGCGGAGGGGTAGCACGAATTGAGAAGCGGAGGGGTGGCACGAATTGAGAAGCGGAGGGGTGGCACGAATTGAGAAGCGGAGGGGTGGCACGAATTGAGAAGCGGAGGGGTGGCACGAATTGAGAAGCGGAGGGGTGGCACGAATTGAGAAGCGGAGGGGTGGCACGAATTGAGAAGCGGAGGGGTGGCACGAATTGAGAAGCGGAGGGGTGGCACGAATTGAGAAGCGGAGGGGTGGCATGAATTGAGAAGCGGAGGGGTGGCACGAATTTAGAGAAGCAGAGGGGTGGCAAGAATTGAGAGAAGCAGAGGGGTGGCACGAATTGAGAAGCGGAGGTGTGGCACGAATTGAGAAGCGGAGGGGTGGCACGAATTGAGAAGCAGAGGGGTGGCACGAATTGAGAAGTGGAGGGGTGGCACGAATTGAGAAGCGGAGGGGTGGCACGAATTTAGAGAAGCAGAGGGGTGGCAAGAATTGAGAGAAGCAGAGGGGTGGCACGAATTGAGAAGCAGAGGGGTGGCACGAATTGAGAAGTGGAGGGGTGGCACGAATTGAGAAGCGGAGGGGTGGCACGAATTTAGAGAAGCAGAGGGGTGGCAAGAATTGAGAGAAGCAGAGGGGTGGCACGAATTGAGAAGCGGAGGGGTGGCATGAATTGATAAGCGGGGGGCGATGTCGCTAATTGAGAACCGGGGGGGTGCCGCAAATTGAGAAGTGGGGGTTGCTGCCGTGTATTGAGAACAGGGGGGTGGTGCTGCAAGTTGTTGAGAAGCGGGGGGTGCCGCAAATTGAGAAACGGGGGTCGCTGCCGTGTATTGAGAAGCGGGGTGTCAAGTTGAGAAGTGTAGGGTGCTGCAAATTGAGAATCGGGGGTTGCTGCCGTGTATTGAGAAGCGGGGTGTCAAGTTGAGAAGTGTAGGGTGCTGCAAATTGAGAATCGGGGGTTGTTGCTGTATATTGAGAAGCGGGGTGTCAAGTTGAGAAGTGGGGGGTGCCGCAAATTGAGAATTGAGAAGCGGAGGGATGGCACAAATTGAGAACCGGGGGTGCTGCCGCTAATTGAGAAATGGGGGTGCCGCCGCTAATTGAGAACCGGGGGCGCCGCAAGTTAAGAAGAGGAGGGGGCAGTGCAAATTGATAGAAGAGGGGGCCGCAAATTGAGAACCGGTGGTGCCGCTGCTAATTAAGAAGCAGGGGGGGTGGAGTGAATTGATAGAAGAGGGGGGCCACAGATTGAGAAGTGGGGGGTGCTGCCGCCGGGGGGGGGCTTTGGGTGCTAACAAACAAATAAAAATAGGGGGTTTCCATCTGGGGACCACCGGCCCCCTTTACATGGGGGCCCTGGTCTTAGGTATCCTCTTTGACCTAAAAATAAAGCTTAGTAGAGCTCTGATTTGAATTTGGCCCCCCCCAGGTAATGTATAGGTACAATGGCAACACTGCACATGTGAAGGCATGGATGGGCGTGGTTACTCTGTTAAGAGCACGCTCACTGCGTTCTCCCGGCACAGTGATCGGGCTGTCATAGGCTTGTCCCTTTAAATTTGTTTTTATACCCGGCCGGCAGGACACACTCCCAATCACAGTGTTCACATGAGCTAGAAGTCCATGTAGTCCTTCTCAGGGCTTGGTGAGAAGGAATTAAAGCTGAAGTCAATGGGAACATGCCACAGTGGCAAGCCAAATGATCGATTCATGATTGCAGGCTTTAGCCCCATTATAAACTGCTTTTCGGCAAAAACAAAAGAAGGCTTTCAGGAGGTGGCAGAGTTGCCTCCCGAATTCCTGACAGTGGCTGTGTAAGGTCTCATTCACATGTAAAAAATGTGTTGCTGTGCCAAGGATCCATCACATTCCTATGGCTGGCATAGGGTTTCCGTCGCAAACTTAAAACCCACCTGTTTACCCAAGCCTATGGCTGAATCAGTAGAGGGGTGTCTTGAGTCCTTCTCATGTTATACTAGGTTTCTCCCTTCTTAGTACCCCTTTTAATTGTTGCGGTGCCGACTTTTGTTCTCTGCTATGGGTGATGTGTACTTTTGCGTTTGGCGCTTCGAGGCCCTATGGGTAAGACGGGCGCGATATTAAACACTTTTTAATAATAATAATAATAAGGGTTACCACCTGTCCGGGATTCACCTGGACAGTCCAGGTTTTAGATCCTGTGTCCGGGTTTCAGTCCACCTGAAACGCGGACACATCAGTGGCAGCCCTGCAGCACCAGTCCTCCTATCCCCCTCTCCCCTCCCATCGTCTTCCAGTGCTTTTAATTATATTGGTGGGGGGGGGGTGCTTTAACTGGGGTACAGATGACTCACCTGCAGACGCTGGCCCAGATTCACAAAGCACTTGCGCCAACGTAAAGCAAGTTACGCTGACGTAAGTGCAAATATGCGCCGGAGTATGTGTGCGCCAAAGTCACAACCAAATATACGTCTAAAAACTGGCCACCCTACGCCGACATATCTTACTTACGCTGGCGTAGCGTGGGCGAACTTTTCGCATGTTGCTGCTCCCATTGATTAGGCATTCAAACATGCAAATTAGGGAAATACGGCGATTCACGAACGTGCGTACGCCCGACGCATGCCGCGCGCGGGGTGTGTAAATTGTACATCCGGCGTAAAGTTATTCCCCATAGATGAGGCGCAACCCGGCAACACACATGCAAAGGTCTGCACCAGAGAACACAGGCCGACGTATTGGGCGTACGTTATGTTCACGGCGTACGTGGTGATCCGGCGTAGCTTAGGCAGTTGTGCCGTCGTAGTTGTAAGCATGCGCATAAGGGTGCAGATTCATGGGTCCACGTCACGGCTACATGATACACGTACAGTTCGTGATACGCCGGGCGTAAAAGCACCATGCTCGGACTATCATTTGCATGGGGTTACGCCCACTTCCACTTACGCTGGCCTGCGCCTTCGAAATTACGCTACGCTGGTGCATCTTGGTGGGCAATGGCTTTCTGAATGCAGTGCTTACCTCTCCGCGGCGTAAATGTGCACCCACTATTTGTGAATCCGGGCCCCTGTGTTTACATGTTAATAACCATCATTCATATGTAAATAACGGGATTATTCATATGTAAATAGCGGCGGCCCAGCAGGATTTCATATGTACATAAAGGCGGCGTTCATATGTATATCATGGCCCTCTGCAGTGAGGAGATGATGTGCTGTAGCAACCAATCAGTGAACAGTATTACCGTACAGTAACCTCTAGCAACCAAACAAGAAATCATGTGCTGTAACCTCTAGCAACCAATCAGTGAGCAGTATTACCGTACAGTAACCTCTAGCAACCAATCAGTGAGCAGTATTAATGTACAGTAACCTCTAGCAACCAAACAAGAAGAAATCATGCACTGTAACCAGGCCCGTCAGAACCCGACAGGCAAAGCAAGCAATTGCCTGGGGCCCCGAGCTGGCCAGGGGCCCCAGCAGGGAGGGCCCTTGCCGCACCGCTGCGTCCTTCTGCAGTCCGGTTGGCCGTGTACCATAACCGCGCGGTACAGGAGAATCAGGTTCCTGTTCCCGGCCGGACTGACAGGAAGTGCACACACTGAGTGTTCACTTCCTATCAGTCCGGCCCCGGGAACAGCAAACTGAATCTCCTGTACCGGGCGGTTATGGTACACGGCCAACCGGACTGCAGGAGGACGCAGCGGTGCGGCAAGGGCCCTCCCTGCTGGGGCCCCTGTGTGGACTCCCTGCTGGGGCCCCTGTGTGGACTCCCTGCTGGGGCCCCTGTGTGGACTCCCTGCTGGAGCCCCTGTGCGGCGTGTGTGTGGGAGGCGGAGGATAGAGGTAAGCCTGGCTGTGGGGATATCTGTTGTTGCTACCGGTGGGGGGGGGGGCGATTGTTGCTGGGGAGTCTATTTTTGCTGGGGGGATATTTTGCTGATGGTCCATTATGGTTGTAGAGAGATCTATTGTTGCTGGAGGTTCTATTGGTGTTGCTGGCTGCAAGGGATCTATTTTACAATTTTTCTTGTTATTATTAACAAATTCCATACAAATTACTTGGCACCAGAAAATTATTCTTGGTTCTGTATTCTCTATAAAGGGGTCTACTGAGAGGTGTGCATGGGGTGGAGCCAAGGAATGGTCCTCAGAGGTGGGTAGGGAAGGAGAAATGGGGTGACTCAGAAAAGGGGAGTTCCTGCACCTAACCTCTAAAAAAAATGCTTTCGGTACCTTTCTTCAGCTACTCACTGTGGTCCCTGGTAAAGGCGATTGGTCCCTTCGTGGAGACAGCTTCCCCTCTACCTCCTACCACTGACAGGTTCTCCGGCCCATGGAACCGCCACTTCTGGTTGGACTGCAAGCCGCAATCCCAAACCTGTGCTGCCCTGGTCTATTGTGGGAAGCCTTTTTGGATCTTAAATAATTTGGGAGTGCTGAGGCGTTGCTTCTGGGACATCTTAGACAATAAAGAGTTTCTGTTGGATCTATCAGAGGCAACAGAGCTGGCACCTGATCTGACCCATCTAGGAAGCATTGAGTGGGAGTTGGAGCAAGCCTAGGGTTGCCACCTGTCCAGGATTCACCCGGACAGTCCGGGTTTGGAATCATGTGTCCGGGTTTCAGACTGTCTGAGACCCGGACACATTATTCAGACTGGACTAAGTCTCCCTCCTCTCTCCTGCCTAAGTACATTAAGGTAAATCAGGGTTCTCAGAGTACTCATTACATCAAAGCTCCCCTTTACACTAGAGTCCCCAGAGTTCTCCCTTACATCAAAGTCTGCAGAGTCCCCCCTTTACATTAAAAGGGGAGCCCTGGGAATTCTGATTTAAAAGGGGGAACTCTGTGGACTCTGGTGTAAAGGGGGAACTCTGTGGACCGTGATGTAAAGGGGGAACTCTGTGGACCCTGGTGTAAAGGAGGAACTCTGTGGACTTTGATGTAAAGGGGAAACTCTGTGGACCCTGGAGTAAAGGAGGAACTCTGTGGACCCTGGTGTAAAGGGGGAACTCTGTGGACTTTGATGTAAAGGAGGAACTCTGTGGACTTTGATGTAAAGGGGAAACTCTGTGGACCCTGGAGTAAAGGAGGAACTCGGTGGACCCTGGTGTAAAGGAGGAACTCTGTGGACTTTGATGTAAAGGAGGAACTCTGTGGACTTTGATGTAAAGGGGAAACTCTGTGGATCCTGGAGTAAAGGAGGAACTCTGTGGACCCTGGTGTAAAGGGGGAACTCTGTGGACCCTGATGTAAAGGGGGAACTCTGTTGACCCTGGTGTAAAGGGGGAACTCTGTGGACCCTGATGTAAAGGGGGAACTTGTGGACCCTGGTGTAAAGGGGGAACTCTGTGGACTCTGGTGTAAAGGGGGAACTCTGTGGACCCTGGTGTAAAGGAGGAACTCTGTGGACCCTGGTGTAAAGGGGGAACTCTGTGGACCCGGGTGTAAAGCGGGAACTCTGTGGAGCCTGGTGTAAAGAAGGAACTCTCTGGACCCTGGTGTAAAGGGGTAACTCTGTGAACCCTGGTGTAAAGCGGGAACTCTGTGGAGCCTGGTGTAAAGAAGGAACTCTGTGGACCCTGGTGTAAAGGGGGAACTCTGTGGACCCTGGTGTAAAGCGGGAACTCTGTGGAGCCTGGTGTAAAGGAGGAACTCTGTGGACCCTGGTGTAAAGGGGGAACTCTGTGGACCCTGCTGTAAAGGGGGAACTCTGTGGACCCTGGTGTAAAGGAGGAACTCTGTGGACCCTGGTGTAAAGGGGGAACTCTGTGGACCCTGCTGTAAAGGGGGAACTCTGTGGACCCTGGTGTAAAGGAGGAACTCTGTGGACCCTGGTGTAAAGGAGGAACTCTGTGGACCCTGGTGTAAAGGAGGACATCTGTGGACCCTGGTGTAAAGGGGGAATTTGTGGATTAACTTCATATGATTAGAAATGTTATTTAATAGCAACATCTCTGCATAGTTTTATGCATACTATTGTTGTGCGACGCTGAAGTGTTCGGGTTTGGCTTGAAGAAAAGGTGGCAACCCTAAGCAAGCCTACATTTGATTGTTTTATACCATACACCAGCAGCAAAGGGAGCTACAAGGGGAGAGTGCCAGCAACCCTTTCCCCAGCCACAGATCACAGAATGCATGCATTTAATGGACATTTTATTGGAGGATTTAACCTTTCCAACTGAGGTGCTGCAACAGGGCAGAGCCCTGCTAGCCTCTGCCCAGCACCAATATTATCTTCTGGGTTCCAGGGACAGGAGATAGTGAGACTCTTCAGCCACCACCTCCGAAGATGGGGAGCTTAATAGGCTTTTTTCCTGAGGAGGGATAATTCAGTGAGCCTCCAGCTGAAGAGCTGGCATTCAGGCAAAGCGCTGCTGACCTCTACCTACTAGGACCCGGAGGATTTGTGTGAGGACACCAAATTTCCATTTTACTTCCCAGTGGTAAAGCTGGCATCAGGACAGAACACCACTGGTCTCTGCCCAGCACTGAAAATACCACCAAAACTCCTGGGAGCAAGGGAAGACGTCCCCTCACTCCAAAAGCAGGCCATCACAGCAGAGCTCCTACATCCAGCTGAAGCATTGGCATCAAGGCAGAGAACCACTGGCCTCTGCCCAGCACCAACAGCACTTCATGGAGCTATGGCGGGCAGCCATTTTCCCCAGCAGCAGATCGATAGTTAAACTCCTAACTCCAGCTGAAGTGCTGAAAACAGGGCAACGTATTGCCAGTCTCTGCCCATACACAGTCCCGGAAAAAGTGCTAGCAAAAAGACAGACGACCCACTGCCTCTGCCCTATACCTACAATGACACAGGAACCTCCAGGAGAAGTAGTCAGATTTCTTCTTCATCCTCCCTCCACAACAGCAGTCCAATGTGCAGGGAGGGGAGGAAACCATTCTCACTTTCCAATGGCAGAACAAGGACCAGGGAAAGGAGGATGCTGTTCTCCTTCTCCAGTGGCAGTTAAGAGTCTTGATAGAAGATCAAGTCATCCTTCCATCCCAATAGCCAGCTGGAGCAGATGATGTGGGGTACCCAACAGAAGCGCTGGCATCAGGGCAGAGTGCCATCAACCTCTTCCCAGCACCGTCAACAACTCCAGAGCTCCAGGGAGCCAGGGCAGATGGCCCCTCTCCCCAGTGACAGGCTGGTGTAGTGAAGCTCCTACTCCCAGCTGAAGCACTGGCAACTGGGAAGAGTACTGCTGGTCTCCGCCTAGCACCTAAAGTGTCTCCACAGCTCCAGGGAGCCAGGGCAGTCGGCCCCTCTCCCTAGTGTGGTAGGAGGTGCTAGGGGACTATGGGCTACAGGGCTAATGGCTGAAGACAAAATGGTTGAATTCTATATGGTATGCAAAGTGGATGATATGTATTTCTTTACTTGTGCAGTTATGACAAGCTTTGGGACTATTTTTAACACTCACCTACGCAGAGAAATGTGGACAGACAAGATGCTTTGCTCTTCAAAGACAAGATGTTAGCCTGTGTAAAGCATATAGATATGCAAATAAGGAAAACCACAAAGTTACAGGAAGCTCTGAAGTGAAAAGCGGTGTTTTTTAAAAGATGTTTTTAAGAGTTGATTTCTGCTTGTGACGTATTTGCCAATATGTATACACTGAAATGCTCATAGGCGACACTTGACTTCCCAACGTTGAGTTGGAGTTGAGTGCCACTCTGGTGTGGAATAAAAAATGAGTTTTCCTAAGAAGCCTGTTTGTCCCAGAGTTAATCCTGTCTATCTCCCACTTTACTAGCAGCAGACCAGGAGCGGTGGGTCCATAGAGGGCGCTGGAGCGCCGCCCCCTATGGCTCTCTTACAGCCACTAAAATATACAGATTCATGCCAACGGCGGATCCAGGGGGGGGGCAACGGGGCAATTGCCCCCCCCCCCGAGGCAATCATGTCACATTGGCTTTAAAAAAAAAAAAAAATTTTTTTTTTTTTGTTTTTTTAGGGGTCCGGAGGTCCCCAGGGGCCCGGAGGCCACCAGGGCCCCAGATGGCAAACCCCTCTTTTTTTTTTTTTTTTTTTATAAAAAAAAATATTTTTTTAACATATTATTTTTTATTTTATTTTTTTAGAAGTCCGGAGGTCCCCAGGGTCCCGGAGGCCGCCAGGGCCCCGTATGGCAACCCCCCCTTTTTTTTAGGGGTCTGGAGGTCCCCAGGGGCCCAGAGATTCCCAGGGCCCCAGATGACCACCCCCCTTTTTTTATTAAATGTATATATATATATATATAGAGGGCGCTGGATCGCCGCCCCCTATGGCTCTCTTACAGCCACTAAAATATACAGATTCATGCCAACGGCGGATCCAGGGGGGGGGGCAACGGGGAAATTGCCCCCCCCGAGGCAATCATGTCACATTGGCTTTAAAAAAAAAAAATGTATATATATATATATATATATATAAATTATTATTATTATTATTGTTAGTATTATTATTAAAGGGCACAGAGGTCCCCAGGGCCCCCGGAGGACAACCCTCCTTTTTTTTATATTTTTTTTTTAATTTTTTTATATTTTATTTATTTTTTTCTCTTTTTTTATATATAGATATATTTTTATTAAAGGGCTCAGAGGTCCCCAGGGCCCCATGTGTCAAACCCCCTTTTTTTAATAAATGTTTTTTTTTATTTTTTTTATATATTGTTTTATTTATTTTTTATAACTTTTTTTTAATAATTTTTTTAAACTGCTTTGCGGTGCCTGCAGCTGCTGCTGCCGAGTCTGTCACTCCCTCTCTCTCTATCATCACCAGGGCTGGTAGGCGGCCTGTCTTGAGGCTGCTTTGAGCTGTTGCTGACTGCAGCACTCCCCTCTCTCCTGCTGACATCGGGCATCTCTGGCTGTGTGTGTGAGCTGGATCTGTGTTCGGCTGTGCTGCCTGTGCTAGACCTGCTCGTGTGATAGTAGATAGAGATGGAACACTGATTGAATCAGTGTCAGGGATTCTAAATAGACCAGTACTGTGTGCCTACACTAGGGTGACCAGACATCCCCAGTTTCAGGGGACAGTCCCCTGATTGAGGACATTGTCCCCGGACCAAGTCTGTCCCTGGTTTTGTCCCCAGATTGGATTTAATAGGGGGCGGGGCAATTTCAAAGTGCAGAATTCAAATAACAAACATTTGAATTACGCCCCCCCCCCCTCGCCTACTACCATGGGGGGATTATATTTTTCCCATTATTTGTGCCCATTTCTGATGATCATGTGCTGGTCGGAGCAGAGGGAATATTTCTTTAGTTTCGGGCGCATGCCCATTCAGCTCCGCTCGCATGTTCTTCTGCCTTGGCTCAAATCCTGGCCAGCCACCTGCCTATCTCCTGCCCTTCCCTGGCGGAGTGATCTTCCTCTGCTCCCCAACCAGTAGTAGCCGAGGCCTAAAGAGTAAGGCCTCATTTACACAGGCGGACTCCGTCGCAGTCCGTCGCAACGGAGTCCGCCTGCTTCCAGCAGCTCAGTGGGAAATCTGTCCGCAGATCTCCGCTGAGCTCCTCTCTGCTCACTGAGCGGGGAGGGGCTTGTCGGGCACCACTGATTGCTATGGAGCGATCTGATGAAAACGGACAGCATGTCAGTTTTCATCAGATCTTACCTGATCCGATCTGCATGGACGGATGGGGAGTGCCCCCCGTACGTCTGTTTTTAGCGGATCGGGTCGGATTTCAGCGGACAAATATCTCCGCTGACATCCGACGCTCCATAGGATTGCATGGAGCTGCCGTTCAGGTCCGCCGACAAAACTGACAGGTCCGTAGTGTGAATAAGGCCTAATACTTGAGAGGCTGTAAGGCGGACGGAGACGGGCAGAGAGTCACTGATTGTTGCCATTACTAGTAAAGAAAAAATATGTCCCCGGATTTCATTTTGAAAATCTGGTCACCTTAGCCTACACAGAGGAGACCAACACTGTATGCAGTGAAATAAAAGGTGTTTATTTACAAGGTGAACAAAACAGGTGAAGACAAACAGTGCACAAATAACAACAAAGCATATATAAGTGAAGGGGAAATGCCGTAATCATAAACCAAAAGCCAAGCCGAGGTCATATACCAGGAGATCACAGGAGAAGCTGCAGACAGGGAATGGGCAGGAAGGGAATGTCCAGGAGAGGGATCAGGTCAGGTCGGATCAGATCAGAAGTCAAGAAAGGGGACAGCATGCTCAGGGTCAGATCTCAGGATCAGGTTAGTAGACAGATACCAGGGCGAGGAGTGATTACACACGCCGGGTATTATAGAGGCGTGCTGATTGCATTCAGGTCACACCTGAACGCAGGAAGGGCTGTGTGCTCCATACTGGCAAGAACTCCCCGCTGGTGGAGGCCAGTACTGCAGCCCAAATAACAGGCAGAATCACCAGCGGGGGGACCTTTCCTGACAATCAGTGTTTTGTCTATCACACAAGCCTGTCTAGGGGGGGACCTTGCTAGAGCACACTGGCCTACCGAACACAGACCTTCAGCTCCTGTTTGTTCCATGACACACGTCGGGAGAGGAGATGCCTGCTGTGTGTGATCGAGGCAATGCCATGGTGAGTGCCGTGCACAGTGTGGCTGCATTCATAGACAAAAGCGGGGCTGCATTGATAGACAAAAGTGGGATTGCATTGATATGCAAAAGTGGGGATGCATTGATATGCAAAAGTGGGGTTGCATTGATATACAAAAGTGAGACTGCATTGATATACAAAGGTGGGGCTGCGTTCATATGCACAGTGAGGCTGCAATGATCTCTTGTACCATGTCTTCAGTCTCTGACCATCCCTTGTACCACGTCTGCAGTCTCTGGCCATCTCTTGTACCACGTCTGCAGTCTCTGACCATCCCTTGTACCACGTCTGCAGTCTCTGACCATCTCTTGTACCATGCCTGCAGTCTCTGACCATCCCTTGTACCACGTCTGCAGTCTCTGACCATCCCTTGTACCACGTCTGCAGTCTCTGACCATCTCTTGTACCACGTCTGCAGTCTCTGACCATCCCTTGTACCACGTCTGCAGTCTCTGACCATCTCTTGTACCACGTCTGCAGTCTCTGACCATCCCTTGTACCACGTCTGCAGTCTCTGACCATCCCTTGTACCACGTCTGCAGTCTCTGACCATCTCCTGTACCACGTCTGCAGTCTCTGACCATCTCTTGTACCACGTCTGCAGTCTCTGACCATCTCCTTGTACCACGTCTGCAGTCTCTGACCATCTCTTGTACCATGCCTGCAGTCTCTCACCATCTCCTGTACCACGTCTGCAGTCTCTGACCATCCCTTGTACCACGTCTGCAATTTTCCTGACCATCTCTTGTACCACGTCTGCAGTTTTCCTGACCATCTCTTGTACCACGTCTGCAGTCTCTGACCATCTCCTTGTACCAAGTCTGCAGTCTCTGACCATCTCCTTGTACCACGTCTGTAGTCTGACCATCTACTTGTACCACGTCTGCAGTCTCTGACCATCTCTTGTACCATGCCTGCAGTCTCTGACCATCTCCTGTACCACGTCTGCAGTCTCTGACCATCCCTTGTACCACATCTGCAGTTTTCCTGACCATCTCTTGTACCACGCCTGCAGTTTCTGACCATCTCTTGTACCATGTCTGCAGTCTCTGACCATCTCTTGTACCATGTCTGCAGTTTCTGACCATCTCTTGTACCATGTCTCCATTCTCTGACCATCTCTTGTATCACGTCTGCAGTCTCTCACTATCTCCTGTACCACGTCTGCAGTCTCTCACCATCTCCTGTACCACGTCTGCAGTCTCTCACCATCTCCTGTACCATGTCTGCAGTCTCTCACCATCTCCTGTACCACATCTGCAGTCTCTGACCATCCCTTGTACCACGTCTGCAGTCTCTCACCATCCCTTGTACCACGTCTGCAGTTTCTGACCATGTCTTGTACCACGCCTGCAGTCTCTGACCATCTTTTGTACCATGTCTGCAGTTTCTGACCATCTCTTGTACCATGTCTGCAGTCTCTGACCATCTCTTGTACCATGTCTGCAGTCTCTGACCATTTCCTTGTACCACGTCTGCAGTCTCTGACCATCTCCTGTACCACGTCTGCAGTCTCTGACCATCTCCTTGTACCACGTCTGCAGTCTCTGACCATCTCCTCTACCACGTCTGCAGTCTCTGACCATCCCTTGTACCATGCCTGCAGTCTCTGACAATCCCTTGTACCACGTCTGCAGTCTCTCACCATCTCCTGTACCATGTCTGCAGTCTCTGACCATCTCTTGTACCACGTCTGCAGTCTCTGACCATCTCTTGTACCACGTCTGCAGTCTCTGACCATCTCTTGTACCACGTCTGCAGGCTCTGACCATCTCTTGTACCACGTCTGCAGTCTCTGACCATCTCTTGTACCATATCTGCATTCTCTGACCACCTCTTGTACCATGTCTGCAGTCTCTGACAATCGTCTACAAACCATGGGATAGATTTATGGCATTCATATTTAAATATGTTTTACTAGTAATGGCGGGGATCATTGATTTTTTAGCAGTACTGCAACATTGCAGCGGACACATCGGACACTTAATTAAGTTCTGTAAGCGACACCTTATTTTCTGGCAGTGCCCCTCCCGAGACTAGACTCTGGATCCGCCCTTGATTCATGCATTGTATGAATCTATATATTTTCGCCGCTGCCGCCCACTATTCAGCTGGCCGGATGTTGAGCACCAGCCAGCTGAATAACGGCAGCTGGTTGGCTGTGTGGAAGTGCCTATCAGAGCCAGTGGCCCTCAGGCTGTAGTCGGCTTCCTGAAGCTTACCCTCGGGACGTACCGGCGGTGCATTTCTTGGATAAGACTGACAGGCGTCTCAGCCAATCAGGTAATCTGATTCTGGTAATTGGTAACCTGATTGGCAGAAGCGTCATTGAGGGCGGGACGAGGGACATCGAGGGAAGATACAAGCATTGCTGACCCCAGAAAGGTAAGTGCCGGGGGGGGGGAGCATTTTACTGGGCACAGTGGCTACAATTGCGGGGCACAGTGGCTGCAATTGCGGGGCATAGTGGTGACAATTGAGAGGCACAGTGGTGACAATTGAGAGGCACAGTGGCGACAATTGCAGGGCACAGTGGCGACAATTGAGAGGCACAGTGGTGACAATTGCGGGGGCACAGTGGCGACAATTGAGAGGCACAGTGGCGACAATTGCGGGGCACAGTGGCGACAATTGAGAGGCACAGTGGCGACAATTGATGGCACAGTGGTGACAATTGATGGCACAGTGGCGACAATTGATGGCACAGTGGCGACAATTGATGGCACAGTGGTAACAATTGATGGCACAGTGGCGACAATTGATGGCACAGTGGTGACAATTGATGGCACAGTGGTGACAATTGATGGCACAGTGGTGACAATTGATGGCACAGTGGCAACAATTGATGGCACAGTGGTGACAATTGAGGGCAAAGTGGTGACAATTGATGGCAAACTGGTGACAATTGATGGCACAGTGGCTGTGTTTAATGGCATGGCAAAGTGGTGACAATTGATGGCACAGTGGCTGCGTTCGATGGGCGCAGTGAGGCTGCAATTGTTTTTTTTGTTTTTTTTTTTCATTTGTGCCCCCCCCCCCCCAAAAATGTTGAGCACCAGCCGCCACTACAGAAGACCAACCCCTAGAACGGTAAAGACCAACCAGCTGAAGGGTTGACATCTGCCCCATACCTACCGATGACAACCCTTCCCTGCGGCCAAGAGTGTAGATCATGTGGACCGAATATGTGGGTACCCTCTGCCTGCCTGACACATGTCCAGACCAGGTGGAGGTCTGGAAAATTGCTAGTCTACCTTTGATGAGGGAGAAATGTGAAAGACCCAACCAGGACAGGTGCTTTTGGATGGGACTGCAGGGTAAGGTGACCAGATTTTTAAAATGAATGGGATGTTGGGTTCCAGCACCTTGTACCTCTGGACCCCTTTACATTACACAGCACCCTGCACCTCTGGGCCCCTTTACATTACATAGCACAGCACCTCTGAGCCCCTTTACATTACACAGCACCCTGCACCTCTGGACCCCTTTACATTTCACAGCACCCTGCACCTCTGGACCCCTTTACATTACACAGCTCCCTGCACCTCTGGGCCCCTTTACATTACACAGCACCCTGCACCTCTGGACCCCTTTACATTACACAGCACCCTGCACCTCTGAGCCCCTTTACATTACACAGCACCCTGCACATCTGGACCCCTTTACATTACACAGCACCCTGCACATCTGGTCCCCTTTACATTACACAGCACCCTGCACCTCTGAGCCCCTTTACATTACACAGCACCCTGCACCTCTGAGCCCCTTTACATTACACAGCACCCTGCACCTCTGGGCCCCTTTACATTACACAGCACCCTGCACATCTGGACCCCTTTACATTACACAGCACCCTGCACCTCTGAGCCCCTTTACATTACACAGCACCCTGCACATCTGGACCCCTTTACATTACACAGCACCCTGCACCTCTGAGCCCCTTTACATTACACAGCACCCTGCACCTCTGGACCCCTTTACATTATACAGCACCCTGCATCATCATCATATATTGTATACAGAGAATAGGGTTTACAATCACTTTACTTTTAATTTTTTATGTGACCCAAGTCTTTAGTGCTTTATTATCTGTGAACAATAAAGGGATGAAGATGATAAAGCACAATACACAATAACCAGACAGCGTGCAATATAAACTCAGACTGTCATTTAGTAAAATGACCACTGGGCGGTGCTGTGAGATAAGGAAAAGCAGATTGTGGCCATTAGAATCAGTTATTATCATACATCCGCTCTGCAGAGGCTGGGGGTGTTCTATAGCACAGTCTACAGCAGGGGTGTCAAACTGGTGGCCCTCCAGCTGTTGCAAAACTACAAGTCCCATGAGGCATTGCAAGGCTAACAGTTACAAGCATGACTCCCACAGGCAGAGGCATGATGGGACTTGTAGTTTCGGAACAGCTGGAGGGCCGCCAGTTTGACACCCCTGGTCTACAGGTACATTGTAGGAGGAAGAAAGAAGGGAAGAACGAAGGAACGAGAGAGGAAAGGAGAGGAAAGAAAGAGAGAAGGAAGGAAGGAAAGAAACAAGTAAAGAAAGAAGGGTGAAAGGAAGCAAAGAAAGAAAAGAAGGAAATAAAAGAGGAAAGAAAGAAGGAAGAAGGGAAGGAAAGAAGGAAGCAAAAATGTAAAGGAGGAATGAAAGAAGGAAGGAAAGGATGAAGGAATGGAGAAAGGAAAGGAATAAGGAAGGAAGGAAGGAAAGGAGCAAGGGAGGAAAGAAAGAAAGAAAGAAAGAAAGAAAGAAAGAAAGAAAGAAGGAAAGGATGGAAGGAAGGAAATAAAGAAAGGAGGGAGGAAGGAAAGAAGAAAGGAAATAAAGAAGGAAGGAAGGTAGGAAAGAAGAGAAAGGATGAAGAAAGGAAGGAATAAATAAAGGAGGAAATAAGGAAGGAAAGAAAAAGGGGAAGAAATAAAGAAGGAAGAGAGGAAAGAACGAAGGAAAGGAGAAAAGAAAATAAATAGGGAAGGAAGGAAAGGAGCCAGGGAACAAATAAAGAAGGAAGGGAGGAAAGAAAGAAGGAATGAAATAAGGAAAAGAGGGAGGAAACAAAGAAATAAGGAATGAAGGGAAGAAAGAAAGAAGGAAGGATAGAAGGAAGGAAGGAGGAATGAAGGAAGGTCATAAGGAAAGGAGGAAGGAAAGAAGAGAAAGGAAGAAAAGAAAGAAGGTAGGAAAGAAGGAAGGAAATAAGAGAAAGGATGAAGAAAGGAAGAAAGAAATAAGGGAGGAAAGAAGGAAAGAAAGGAAGAAGGAAGGAAGGGAAGAAATAATGAAGGAAGGAAAGAAAGAAAGAAAGAGAAAGAAAGAAGGAAAGGGGGAGGAAAGCAAGAAGAAAGGAAGGAAGGGAGGAAAAAAGAAGGAAGGAATTAAGGGAGGGAGGAAGGAAAAAAGCAAATAAGAAAAGGAGGGAGGAAAGAAAGAAGGAAGGAAGGTAAGGCGGAAGGAAGGAAGGAAATAAGGAAAAGAGGGTGAAAAAAGAAGAAAGGAAGGGAGGAAAGAAAAAAAAAGGGGGAGCAGACTCCACCACCCCTTGTCATTACATACATTCCATGCTTGAAGGTGCTGGAAAGGCTTTCTTTCACGTTCCCACCAGGGAAAAAAATGATTATATTACATTTTATTCCAAATGATTAATTTAGTATTAATTTTTAAATTACATTTAAAATGAGAGCTATCCACATTTCTAAAAAAAAATACCTGTCTGAATCAGATCAGTTGGAGACTCCACAAAAGTTCACAAAAGTTCACAATTTCTTCTACAGTAATAATGAATTTGGAGGTAAGTACATGCGGTATGTGTGCTGCATATCATATTCAAGGAAGGAAAGAAGGGGAGAAATAAAGAAGGAAAGAAAGAAGGAGTAATAAGGAACAAGTGCCTAAAAAAAACAAAAAAAATGTATTAATAAATAATAAAAAATGCAAAAAAAAAATACTAAATTGTATACGTTATATACCCTAAATGCACCAAAACACAGCATGCAAGACATACATGAGAGTAAGACACGTCCTTCACCAGTCATTAGCCTCAATATTTTACTATTTTTTTGTTCACGCAAAAATATAAAATAAAAACAAAAAAATGTAATAAAAAATGTAGTACACAAATAATGAATAAACAAATATGCAAAAAATGTACTAAATGTATTAGGTTATATACCCTAAATGCACCAAAACACAGCATACAAGACATGACAAAGAGATGCTTTTTTTTCCCCAAATGTGGGAAAATTTCCACAGGGAAAGTGAAGTTTTGGAAGTTGCCACTTTTTAAGGGGTTAATAGGCTTTAAATGACATTTGAGGGTAAGAACCTTCCTTCACCAGTAATTAACCTCAATATAATATAAAAAATACTAAAAATAAAGCCTAAAAAAAAAAAAAAGTAGTACACAAATAATAAATAAATTAAAATGCAAAAAAAAAAACATGACTAAATCAAATACTTTATATAACCTAAAAGCACCAAAACGCAGCATGCAACACATAACAAAGAGATTATTTTTTTCCCAATTTTTTTCACATGCGTCAGTCATTAACCTCAATATTTTACTCTTTACACGCAAAAATATAAACTAAAAATAAAGCCTTAAAAAAATGTAGTACACAAATAATAAATAAAAATGCAAAAAAAAAATATAAAATGTATTGGGTTATATACCCTAAATGCACCAAAACACAGCAAACAAGGCATGACAAAGAGATGCTTTTTATCTTTTTTTTTTTTTTCCATTTTTGGGAGTTTCTCACAGCAAAACCATTTTGAGCAAAATCTGTTTTTCCCGCAGTCACTCCACCCAGCACCATTTATATGGAAAAAGCTGATTTCTAGCGTTGTGCTACAAATTGTCCCCAAATGTCACCTCTGGGCTGCCTGTAAGGGTCTCAGACACACATGTTGTACCTCTGCTGCCCTCTAGTGGACAGTGTTATGTAGAACAATCGTTGTAGGACATCCTTATAAGAACATTGCACTTTGTGCCCCGGGCAGAGAGCCAGCTGGAGCCGCTCCACTCCTGGAAGTATTCCTCAGAATGAGGGGAAATGACGGTGCCGGAGTCAAGTGCACATATTCAGAATCACCCTGCGATTTCATCATCAGGATCCCGAGTGGCATCTGCAGAGCCGACAGAATGATATCAAAAATTTGGCAGATATTACAGTGGTTGTGCAATTTTTATAAAACCGCGGAGCGAAATTTCATGGAACTGATGAAGACGGGTTGCATAATATTTATTCCTGACCTTTTGAGTTCAACTCTTTGATACGCCGCCCGGACTTTATGACTTTCTCACACTTTTCACCCCGGAGGGACCTTTTCACCACTTTCTGACCCAGAATCATCCCGATCATTTTTGTTTAGTCACGGGCAACTCTTTATTTTTTGCTATAAAATCACTTCTAACCCCCAAACGTTATTGGCTTATTGTGTTTTTTTTTTTTTTTTTTTACCAAAAATAGGTAGAAGAATACGTATCGGCCTAAACTGAGGAAAAAAAATGTTTTTATATATTTTTTGGGGATATTTGTTATAGCAAAAAGTAAAAAATATTGAATTTTTTTCAAAATTGACACTCTATTTTTGTTTATAGCGCAAAAAATAATTATATGTAGAATACATATCGGCCTAAACTGAGGAAAAATTCACTTAAAAAATAAATAAAATTGGGAATAATTATTAATAAAAATGCCATAAATCTGTCCCCCATTTTGTATACGCTATGGGCTATATTCACGTACGCCGTCGTATTTTTGTGCGGGCGTAGCGTATCCTATTTACGCTACGCCTCCGCAACTTTTACGGGCAAGTGCTGTATTCACAAAGCACTTGCTCCGTAAGTTGCGGCGGCGTAGCGTAAATTGACCGGCCTAATTCAAATTTAGAAGAGGTGGGCGTGTTTTATGTAAACGAGCCCTGACCCCACGTAATTGACGCTTTTTTTTTTTTACTGCACATGCGCGGTCCGTGGACGTATCCCAGTGCGCATGCTCCAAATCACGTTGAAATTTGTCAATGATTTAGACATGAAAGTAACTTACGCCTAGCCCCATTCAGAATCGACTTACGCAAACGACGTACAATACGACGCTGTCCCCACGTCCATACTTAACATTGGCTGCGCCTCACTATAGCAGGGGTTAACTTTTACGCCGGGCGTAAGCCTAACGTAAGCGACTCAAGTAGATACGCTGGCCGCAACTACGTTTGGGAATCGGCGTATCTAGCTCATTTGCATATTCACCGCGTAAACGGCACCTAGCAGCCAGCGTAAATATGCAACTTAGATACGACGGTGTAAAAGACTTACGCCAGTCGGATCTAAGGCAAATTTATGCGTAACTGATTCTAAGAATCAGGCGCATAGATAGGACGCCTCCGACGCAGAGATACGACAGCGTATCTGGAGATGCCATAAATGCCATAAATCTAGCCCCTATTTTTCAGACGCTATGGGCCAGATTCATAGAGAATTAGATTATCGTAGCGTATCAGAAATACACTACGCCGCCGTATTTTACCTGGCTCTACGTGGAATCCAGGTAGATTTTGTCCAGTAAACGACGGCGGCGTAGTGTTTTTCTCCCGGCGCAATCCATCTACGCGATTAGGGGGCGTGAAGCATTTAAAATAGGCGCGTTCCCGCGGCGATCGAACTGCGCATGCTCCGTTCAGAAATTTCCCGCCGTGCATTGGGCGAAATCACGTCGTTACGTCATTTTTTCTTGAGTAGCGTCGTTTACGGACATTCCTATTCCCGAACGAGTTACGTAAAAAAAAAAAAAATTTCAATTCGACGCGGGAACGACGGCCATACTTAACATGGGCTACGCACCGTTAGACCAGCAAATCGACGCAAACTCCTCCCAGCGGCCGCAAAAATATCGCAGCGTAGATCCGAAGGCTTACGAAGACGTAAGCCTCTCGGATCGAAGCCCGAAGCCGCCGTATCATGGTTTGAGGATTCAAACTAGTGATACGCCGCGCGAAATTTGAAATTACTCCTGTCTAACACCAGTTAGACAGGCGTAATCGCTCTATGAATCTGGGCCTATAACTTTTGCGCAGACCAATCTTTATACGCTTATTGCGATTTTTCTTTACCAAAAATATTTAGAATACACATCGGCCTTAACTGAGGAAAAATTCACTTTAAAAAAAAAATATGGAAATAATTATAAATAAAAATGCCATAAATCTATCCCCTATTTTGTAGCAGCTATAACTTTTGCGCAAACCAATCAATAAACGCTTATTGCAATTTTTTTTTTTTTTTGACCAGAAATATGTAGAAGAATACGTCGGCCTAAACTGAGGAAAAAAATAGTTTTTTTATATATATTTTTGGGGGATATTTATTCCAGCAAAAAGTACAAAATATTTTTTTTTTTTTGCTGGAATTTTTTTCTAAATTGTCGCTCTATTTTTGTTTATAGCGCAGAAAAAAAAAAAAAAAAGAGGTGATCAAATATCACCAAAAGAAAGCTCTATTTGTGAGAAAAAAAAAATACGGTAGCGCAACTGTCAGTTAAAGAGATGCAGTGCCGAATCGCAAAAAAGTGCTCTGGTCTTTGGCCAGCCAAATGGTCCGGGGCTGAAGTGGTTAAGTCACAAATCAATTTTTTGGGGGATTTTTTTTTATTTTTTATCATTAAATAAAAAAATAAAAAATAAACATATACCCCCGTGTTTTTCTAAAATGTAAAAGATGATAGGGCCACTTTTTGTGATTCGGCACTGCGTCCCTTTAACCGACAATTGCGCGGTCTTGCGACGTGGCACCCAAACAAAATTGGAGTTATTTTTTCCCCACAAGCTTTCTTTTGAGTGGTATTTGATCACCTCTGCGGTTTTAATTTTTTGCGCTATAAACAAAAGAAGAGTGACAATTTTGAAAAAAGTGCAATATTTTTTACTTTTTGCCATAATAAATATCCCCCAAAAAATATCTAGACATTTTTTTTCCCTCAGTTTAGGCCGATACGTATTCTTCTACATATTTTTGGTTAAAAAAAAATGCAATAAGTGTTTATTGTTTGGTTTGTGCAAAAGTTATTGGGCCAGATCCACAAAGACTGAGTTACTGAGTTACACTACGCCGCTGTAAGTTACAGCAGCGTATCCATATCCTCAAAGAATTTCCGCTGTAACTTACGGCGGTGTAGTGTGATTGTTGCGGCGTAAGGCCGTGCAATTCAAATAAGTTAGATGTGGGCGTGATTTCATGTAAATCAACATGACCCCACGTAAATGCGCCGTCCATGGAGATATCCCAGTGCGCATGCGCGAAATCATGTCGCAAAACATCATTGAAAACGACGTGAACGTAACTTACGCAAATCCCTATTCGCGAACGGTTTACGCAAACAACGTAAACGACGGAAAATTTGACGCTGGGCCGACGTCCATACTTAACATTACGTACGACTCTATACAGCAGGGGTAACTTTTCGCCGGATATGCGCTTACGCAAACGACGTAAAAACACTGCGCCGGGTGTACGTACGTTCGTGGATCGGCGCGTCTACCTCATTTGCATATTTTACGCGGACAAACAACGGAAGCGCCCCTAGCGTCCAGCGTAAATATGCAACTAAGATACGACAGCGTAATAGACTTACGTCAGTCGTATCTTAGCGTAATTCTGGCGTATCTTGTTTTACAAAACAAAGATACGCCGGTGCAATTTTGAAATTATGGCGGCGTATCTGGAGATACGCCGCCGTAATTGTTTGTGAATATGGCCCATTGGGGTAGATTCACATAGATCAGCGGATCTTTTGATCCGCGTGATCTATCTTATTTACGATCCGCCAGCGCCAGTTTTTGAGGCAAGTGCTGTATTCAGAATTGCACTTGCCTCTTAAGTTGCCCTGGCGAATCGTAAATCCCCCGGCGGAATGCAAATTCCGCGGCTAGGGGGAGTTTTCTATTCAAATCAGGCGCGTCCCCGCGCCAATCGTACTGCGCATGCGCCGCCGGTTAAATTTCCCAGCGTGCATTGCTCCAAATGACGTCGAAGGACGTCATTGGTTTCGACGTTAACGCAATTTACGTATGGCCGTATTCGCGAATGACTTACGTAAACGACGTAAAAATTTCAAAACTCAACGCAGGAACGACGGCCATACTTAACATAGGATACGCGGCACTTACCCCTCATATAGCAGGGGTAACTATCCGCCGGAAAAAGCCGAACGCAAACGACGTAAAAAAAAAACGACGGCCGGTCGCTCGTTTCTGATTCGGCGGTTCTCCTCATTTGCATATTCGTCGCGTAGAAAAACGGAAGCGCCACCTAGCGGCCGGTGGGAGATTGCAGCCTAAGATTCGACGGTGTAAGTCACTTACACCTGTCGCCTCTAAGGGAGATCTATGCGGAACCTGATTCAATGAATCAGCCGCATAGATCCGAGCGTCGGAACTCAGAGATACGTTGGTGTATCAGTAGATCCCCCGTCGTATCTCTATGTGAATCTACCCCATAGCGTCTACAAAAAAGGGGATCGTTTTATGTAATTTTTATACATTTTTTACTTTTTTACTCGTGGCGATCAGCGATTTTTATTGTGACTGCGACATTGTGACGGACACATCGGACACTTTTGCCGCTATTTTGGGACCATTGTCATTTATACAGCTATAAAAATGCACTGATTACTGTATAAAAGTATTAAAATCGGGGGAACAGATATCTGCGCTAACGAAAAAGAGCAGAAAAGCAGGCAGCACATTTCGCTGATTCATCAAACACAAATGGTGATCAGTGATTCATAAAAATCATGTGGTAGTCCAAATACGATAGAAATGATGTAGAACCTCCACCACTGGCGTAGCGAGGGGGGGGGCAGGGGGGGCTCCTGCACCGGGCGAAAAATTGCGGGGGGCGAAATCCTTGCGTCCGCGGAATGCGCCGCCGCCGCCACCGCCGCCGCCTCAGGAAAGGCCGCGGCTTGGGCCTAGCACTGGAGCTGTCGGCCATCTTGGCACACCCGGCGGCGGCGCGCCTGGTTGGCTGGTGGAACTGTCTGTCTCCCTTGATGTGGGAGTGGCGGGAAACACCAGCCAACCAGACAGAAGGGCGCGCTGATTGGCCTAGAACATGTGTTTACAGCGCGGCGCGGCGGCGGCAAGTTTCTCCAGCAAGGTAAGAAGGGGGGGGGGGGTGTCGGTGTAAATCTTAAGGGGTGCTCTGCCTGATCCCCACCTACCCACCTCAGAGCCTGTTATTTTAGTAAGACTGCTGGGACTTGTAGTTCTCCTGGGGCTCATGGAGATTGGAGAACTACAAGTCCCAGCAGGTTATACATTATCATACAATAAGGCTCTGAGGTGGATGGATGTCCGGACACCCATCCATCTCGGAGCCTTGTATTATAACCTGCTGGGACTTGTAGTTCTCAATCGTCTCCTGGGGCTCAGGTGCATGCGATCCACCATCTATGGGACTACAAGTCCCAGCAGTAAGAAAAACTGAACAAAGATGGTGGATTGCATGCACCTGAGCCCCAGGAGACGATGGAGAACTACAAGTCCCAGCAGGTTATAATATAAAGCTCCGAGGTGGATAGATGTCTGGACAGTGACAATTGGTGGCTCAGTGGTGACAATTGGTGGCTCAGTGGTGACAATTGGTGGCTCAGTGGTGACAATTGGTGGCACAGTGGTGACGATTGGTGGCGAAAAAAAAGTTTTGCCCCGGGCGCCAATAACGCTGGTTACGCCACTGACCTCCACCAACTTCAATGTGCATAAGGAAAGAACACCACACCCATCAATCTGCTTACCAGAGAAGGACACAAAAACATGCAATGTAATCATATATTGCAAGAGGTCAGTGATAGATACAAATGGCACATTCCACACTTGATGGGCGGGTCATAGGGGTATCCGGGTTCATCAATACCAGAAAGTCATTGGGACTCACACAGAGAGATGGATATATTATGCGTTCACCACCAGGATATCACCTCATCAATAGAAGGAAAAAGCAACAACCGTGAAGCCTGTAGAGGTAAAACACACAATTTTATTGTACAGGTAAAAAGGAACATCCTGACATATAAAAAACTCAGCGACTCTCAGAGCACTTGCATCGGCCAGATTGACATGTTTCATCCTATGTGGCATGGCCTACAATGCAAGCACGCCCAAAAATATACAAATCCTCCTGTGCCACGCTGGCCCTTGATAGGACAGCATGACATTGATAACAGCTGGTTCCACTTAGAATCACCTTTGAGGTTCTGGGCCACGCATGCAAAAGACAGGAGGCAAAACCAGCATCATCACCCTTATTACTTCCGGTAGGCGGAACAGCGTCGACACCATACTGTATATATGTGACTGGCAGTGAAGGGGTTAGCCAGTAGGGGGCGGGGAAGGGGGTTAAGTGTGTCCTAGGGAGTGATTCTAACTATTAGGGGGTGTGGTTACAAGTGACACATCACTGATCACTGCTTCCAGGTGACAGGGAGAAGACGATCAGCATCAACACCATACTGTATAAATGTGACTGGCAGTGAAGGGGTTAGCCAGTAGGGGGCGGTGAAGGGGGTTAAGTTTGTCCTAGGGAGTGATTCTATTAGGGGGCGTGGCTACAAGTGACACGTCACTGATCACTGCTTCCCGATGAGAGGGCGATGACAACTACACTGTCCGATGTACCCATTCCTATCGATGCTCTTAAAACAAGTGGACATATTGAATGCACCATCCTTGATCTGTATACTTAAATCCAAGAAATTAATCTTGTTGGTGCTACTCTCAAATTGCAATATGGTACCCAGCAAATTATCGTTAAGTTGTCGCATAAATGTGGTGAGTTACGTCATGTCACCATCCCACAGGAGGAGGATGTCGTCTATATATCTACCCCAAAAGATCAACTCCGATCTCCTGTCGGAATAGACTACATCCTCCTCCCATTTGGCCATAAATAAGTTGGCCATGCTGGGTGCAAATTATCGTTAAGTTTTTGCATAAACGTGGTGAGTGACGTCATGTCGCCGTCCCACAGGAGGAGGATGTCGTCTATATACCTACCCCAAAAGATCAACTCTGATCTCCTGTCGGAACAGATGGCATCCTCTTCCCATTTGGCCATAAATAAGTTGGCCATGCTGGGTGCAAATTTTGCACCCATTGCGACCCCTCTATTCTGGAGGTAGTGAGTCCCTCCGAACCAGAAATAATTATGGGTCATAGTGTACCTCAATAAATCCAATACGAATTCCTGTTAGGAAGGAATCAGCTCAACATTTCTTATCAAGAACATATCTACAGCCTCTAACCCAGGGATCTCAAAGTACCGGCCCACGAGCCATTTGCTGCCCACGGACCGGCTTTAAATGGCCCACAGGCAGTGTCGGGGGGTGCCGCGGAAGTGTAGATGCAGAGTAGCGCAGGAAGCGTCTGTCATAAGTTCACTTGTCTCTCATGTCACGCTGCTACTCCCCAGGGCCCCCCCTCTCTTCTCGTCCATCCCCAGTTGCTTGTGACATCATCTGAGATGGACGAGAAGAGAGGGGGGAGGGGCCGCCGGGGAGTAGCAGCGTGACATGAGAGAGAAGTGAACTTATGACAGACTCTTCCTGCGCTACTCTGCCTTTGAAGAAAACAACAGGTAAATGCTGACCTGTGCCCTGATGAGCTCTCATGTGCCCTGATGTGCTCTCATGTGCCCTGGTGTGCCCTGATGTGCTCTCATGTGCCCTGATGTGCTCTCATGTGCCCTGGTGTGCCCTGATGTGCTCTTATGTGCCCTTATGTGCCCTAATTGTGCCCTCATGTGCTCTAATGTGCCCTCATGTGCCCTGATTGTGTCCTGATGTGCTCCCATGTGCCCTGATGTGCTCCCATGCGCCCTGATGTGCTCTCATGTGCCATGATGTGCTCTCATGTGCCCTGATTGTGCCCTGATGGGCTCTCATTGTGCCCCATGTACCCTGATGTGCCCCAATGTGCCATGTGCCCTATGTACCCTGATGTGCCCCATGTACCCTGATGTGCCCCATGTACCCTCTTGTGCCTCATGTACCCTGATGTGCTGGGCTCTGTACATCAGGGTACCCTGTGCCCTGTACCCTGATGTGCCATGTGCCCTGTCCTTATGTGCCCCATGTTCCCTTATTGTGCCCTGATGTGCTCCCATGTGCCCTGATGTGCTCCCATGTGCCCCATGTGCCTTGATGTGCCCCATGTGCCCTGATGTGCTCTCATGTGCCTTCATGTGCCCTGATTGTGTCCTGATGTGCTCCCATGTGCCCTGATGTGCTCCCATGCGCCCTGATGTGCTCTCATGTGCCCTGATGTGCTCCCATATGCCCTGATGTGCCCCATGTGCCCTGATGTGCCCCATGTGCCCTGATTGTGCCCTGGTGTACTTGTATGTGCCCCATGTGCCCTGATATGTCCCATGTGCCCTGATATGCCCCATGTGCCCTGATGTGCTCGGATTGTGCCCCATGCGCCCTGATGTGGCCCATGTACCCTGATGTGCCATGGGGCACATGAGAGCACATCAGGACACAATCAGAGAACATGGGGCACACCAGGGAACATGGGGCACATGAGAGCACATCAGGGCACATGGGGCACAGCACATCAGGACAGGGCACATGGCACATCAGGGTACAGGAAATGGCACATCAGAGCACAGCACATCAGGACAGAGCACATGGCACATCAGGGTACAGGGCACATGAAACAGCACATCGGGGTACAAAGCCCAGCACATCAGGGCACATGGCACATCAGGGTACAGGGCACATGAAACAGCACATCAGGGTACAAAGCCCAGCACATCAGGGTACATGGGTGTGCCATGTGCCCTGATGTGCTCTCATGTGCCCCATGTGCCCTGGTGTGCTTGTATGTGCCCTGGTGTGCTCTCATGTGCCCTGGTGTGCTCTGATTGTGCCCTATGTACCTGATGTGGCCCATACACCCTAATGTGCCATGTGCCCCATGCACCCTGATGTGCCATGTGCCCTGTCCTGATGTGCTGTGCCCTGATGTGCCATGTCCTGTACCCTGATGTGCCATGTGCCCTGTTCGGATATGACCTGCCCTGGTGTGCCATGCACCCTGATGTAGCCTGTTGTGCTGTACCCCTATGTACTGTGCTCTGATGTACCCTGATGTGCTGGGCTTTGTACCCTGATGTGCGCTGTGCACTCATGTGCGCTGTGCCCTGTGCCCTGATGTGCTGTACCCTGATGGTGAGTGGTCAGTGTGCAGTGTAGTGGTCAGTGTGCGGTGTAGTGGTCAGTGTGCAGTGTAGTGGTCCGTGTGTAGTGTAGTGGTCTGTGTGTAGTGTAGTGGTCAGGGTTAATAATGTGTTCGCTGACACCAGTACTGTTTTTGAAGTTGGAAAGTTTGCATGCGGCCCCCTATGGGATATGAAAACTTGTCTTGTGGCCCTCAGGTAATTTGAGTTTGAGACCCCTGCTCTAACCCATCTGAATGGGAAATAAGGGTATAAAGAGATGCTACATTGGCGGTAGCCATAAAGTAACCCTCCTTCCACCCTAAACTCTCAAAGCTGCGAATCTCTTGTGTAGAATCTTTAATATAAGATGGAGTGCCAGACACAAGAGATAGGGGGGAGAAAGATAGGGGGGAGAGAGAAAAAAAAAGATGGGGGGAGAGAAAGAAAGAAAGATGGGGAGAGAGAAAGAGAGAGAAAGAAAGATGGGGGGAGAGCAAAAGAAAGATGGGAGGGAGGGAGGGAGGGAGAGAAAAAAAAGATGGGGGAGAGAGAGAAAGAAAGATTGGGGGGGGGGGGGAGAGAAAGAAATATGGGGGAAGAGAGAGACAGGAAATTAGTATAGAGAGAGAGAGATAAAAAGGGAAAGAAAGGAGAACATAGAGAAAGAGTGCTACATCCTAAAATGTACCAGAAGGGGTTTTAATACTGTACAAGGGGAAGGGACTGGGGGATCGCTAAATGTCCGTGGGTTAGAGGAGCAAATTACTTGCCTTGGGTGCTGGCAACACACCCTACTAAAATAAGTTTACTGTTAGGGGTCCCCACAACTTGGGACATTTTATCAAGGGGTCACGGCAGTAGACAAGTTGAGAATCACTGCAATTTGGGTACGAAGACCTCTTTTAATGTTGTTAACATGTTCACCGACCCAAACCTCTAAAAATTTGGTGATCTCCTTGGTGGAGATAATAGTGAATGCAAATTCAGAATTGCTGCAGATAAGCCCAGAAAAGGTTACGGAAACCAAATGTCCACATTTGCTGCAGGTCTGGAAGATTTCTAAAACAACGTGGGGCCAACAGAGGAGGAATATTCTAAAGAAAGATGGCGGAAGGAAAAGTAGGGGAGGGCAGCTCTGTGAAAGTCAAAAAGGTTTTGCATTTCTGCGGTGAACCCAAAGCACGTGTGACACGTCCCACATACCGAGTGTGCACTGAGCGCGCACGTTCCCTCCGTCATGCGGAACAAAATGCTACTTGTAAAGTCCGGAATACTTATACCAACTCATTTAAACAGCCCACACTCCGAGACTCTCCGTTTGTAAGGGCTTCCCCCATATCCATTGCCGATTATTAATTTTCTAATTTCCTGTCTCCCCCCCCCCCCCCATATTTCTTTCTCTCTCTTCCCCATCATTCTTTCTCTCTCTCTCTCTCCCCCCATCTTTCTTTCTCACTCTCTCCCCCATATTTCCTTCTCTCTCTGCCCCCAATTTCTCTCTCTCTCTCTCCTCCCATCTTTCTTTCTCTCTCCCCCCATCTTTCTATCTCTCTCTCAACCCCCATCATTCATTCTCTCTCTCCTCCATCTTTCTTTCTCTCCCCCCATGTTTCTTTCTCTCTCCCCCCATCTTTCTATCTCTCTCTCTACCCCCATCATTCATTCTCTCTCTCCCCCATCTTCCATCTTTCTTTCTCTCTCCCCCACCTTTCTTTCTCTCTCCCCCCCATCTTCTTTCTCTCTCTTCCCCTCTCTCTCTCTCTCTCTCTCTCTTTCTCCCCCTCTTTCTTTTTCTTTCTCTCTCTCTCCCCCATCTTTCTTTCTCTTTCTCCTCCCCTTTCTTTCTCTCTCTCCCCCCATCATTCTTTCTCTCTCTCCCCCATCTCTCTTTCTCTCTCTCTCTCTCTCTCTCTTTTCTTCTCTCTCTCCCCCCATCTTTCTTTCTCTCTCCCCTTTCTTTTTCTTTCTCCCCCATCTTTCTTTCTCTCTCTCCCCCATCTTTCTTCTCTCTTCCCAGCTTTTTTCTCTCTCCCATCTTTCTTTCTTTCTCTCTCTCTCTCTCTCCCCCTCCTCTCCCCCATCTTTCTTCTCTCTCTCTCGCCCCCCAATCTTTTTTTTTTTCTCTCTCTCCCCCATCTGTTTTCTCTCTCTCTCTCTCTCTCTCTCCCCCATATTTCTCTCTCTCTCCCTACATCTTTCTTTCTCTCTCTCCCTCCATCTTTCTTTCTCTCTCTTCCCAGCTTTCTTTCTCTCTCCCATCTTTCTCTCTCTCTCTCTCTCTCTCTCTCATCTCTCTCCCCCCATCTTTCTCTTCTCTCTCTCTCTCCCCCCAACTTTTTCTTTCTCTCTCCCCCATCTGTCTTTCTCTCTCTCTCTCCTCTCTCTCTCTCTTCATTCTCTCTCTCCCCCATCTTTCATTCTCTCTCTCCCCCATCTTTCTTTCTCTCTCTTCCCATCTTTCTCTCTCTCTCTCCCATCTTTCTCTCTCTCTTTCTCTCTCTCTCTCTCTCTCTCTCCCCCATCTTTCTTTCTCTCTCCCCCATCTTTCTTTCTCTCTCTCTCTCTCTCTCTCTTCTCTCTCTCTCTTTCTTTCTCTCCCCCATCTTTCTTTCTCTCTCCCCCCATCTCTCTTTCTCTCTCTCCCCCCACCTTTCTTTTTCTCTCTCTCCTCTCTCCCCCCATCATCTTTCTTTCTTTCTCTCTCCCCCCCCATCTTTCTTTCTCTCTCTCTCTCTCTCCCATCTTTCATTCTCTCTCCCCCCATCTTTCTTTCTCTCTCTTCCCAGCTTTCTTTCTCTCTCCCATCTTTCTCTCTCTCTCTCATCTTTCTTTCTCTCTCCCATCTTTCTCTCTCTCTCTCTCTCTCTCATCTTTCTTTCTCTCTCCCCCCATCTCTCTTTCTCTCTCTCGTCCCCCATCTTTCTTTCTTTCTATCTCCCCCATCTTTCTTTCTCTCTCTCTCTCTCCTCTCTCT
This sequence comes from Rana kukunoris, assembly GCA_029574335.1. Taxonomy (NCBI): domain Eukaryota; kingdom Metazoa; phylum Chordata; class Amphibia; order Anura; family Ranidae; genus Rana; species Rana kukunoris. Next base: position 8,908,109 of record CM056054.1, on the reverse strand, counting down.
CTCTCTCTTTCTCTCTCTCTCTCTCTCTCTCTCCCCCCATCTTTCTTTCTCTCTCTCCCCCCCACCTTTCTTTTTCTCTCTCTCTCTCTCCCCCCATCATTCTTTCTCTCTCTTCCTCCATTTTTCTCTCTCTCTCTCTCCCCATCTTTATTTCTCTCTCTTCCCCCATCTTTCTTTCTCTCCCCCATCTTTCTTTCTCTTTCTCTCTCTCTCTCTCTCTCCCCCATCTTTCTTTCTCTCTCTCCCAGCTTTCTTCTCTCTCTCATTTTTCTCTCTCCCCCATCTTTCTTTCTCTCTCTCGCCCCCCATCTTTTTTTCTTTCTCTCTCTCCTCCATCTGTCTTTCTCTCTCTCTCTCTCTCCCCCATCTTTCTCTCTCTCTCCCTACATCTTTCTTTCTTTCTCTCCTCCCCCCCATCTTTCTTTCTCTCTCTCCCTCCATCTTTCTTTCTCTCTCTTCCCAGCTTTCTTTCTCTCTCCCATCTTTCTCTCTCTCATCTTTCTTTCTCTCTCCCCATCTCTCTTTCTCTCTCTCGCCCCCCACCTTTCTTTCTCTCTCTCTCCCATCTTTCTTTCTCTCTCCCCATCTCTCTTTCTCTCTCTCTCCCCCCACCTTTCTTTCTCTCTCTCTCTCTCTCTCTCTCCCCCCATCATTCTTTCTCTCTCTTCCCCCATTTTTCTCTCTCTCTCCCCATCTTTATTTCTCTCTCTCTCCCCCCATCTTTCTTTCTCTCCCCCATCTTTCTTTCTCTTTCCCCCCATCTTTCTTTCTTTCTCTCTCTCTCTCTCTCTCTCCCCATCATTCTTTCTCTCTCTCCCTTATCTTTCTTTCTCTCTCTCCCCCCCCATTTTTCTCTCTCTCCCCATCTTTATTTCTCTCTCTCTCCCCCATCTTTCTTTCTCTCCCCCATCTTTCTTTCTCTCTCCCCCATCTTTCTTTCTCTCTCTCTCTTTCCCCCATCTTTCTCTCTCTCTCCCCCATCTTCCTTTCTCTCTCTTCCCAGCTTTCTTTCTCTCTCCCATCTTTCTTTCTCTCTCCCCCCATCTCTCTTTCTCTTTCTTGCCCCCCATCTTTCTTTCTTTCTCTCTCTCTCCCACATCTTTCTCTCTCTCTCTCTCTCTCTCTCTCTCTCTCCTCCATCTTTCTCTCTCTCTCCCCCATCTTTCTTTCTTTCTTTCTCTCTCTCTCTCTCTCTCTCCCTCTCCCCCATCTTTCTCTCTCCATCTTTCTTTCTCTCTCTCCTCCCCCATCTTTTTCTCTCTCTCCATCTCTCTCTCTCTCTCTCTCTCTCTCTCTCTCTCTCTCTCCCTCCATCTTTCTTTCTCTCTCCCCTCCCCCATCTTTCTCTCTTTCTTTCTTCCCCTTTTCTTCTCCCTTCCATGTATTCTCTATTTGTATTCCTTCTCTTGCTCCTTGGTTCGGGGGGTTATGAGTGGCTGTGCTGGCGGGGAGATGGGATGAGTGGCAGTTCTGCCGGGGGGGGGGGGAGGGGGTACCAGTGGCAGTGCTGGGTGGGTGTCCCAACCCCCAGGTTGAGAACCACTGTATTAGAGAAAGTGCAAATATTGGGAAACGACGACGGAAAGTTCAGACGGGGTCATGTATTTAGAGGAAATAAAACTGTTTCTGGATATCACAGCCATAAAACCTGCTGTGTACACTTGTCATAAAACGATGGCGCCGGTTTCACCCTTTCATCTCACATTTCTCATCCCGGGCGTACAAACGGGTGTTTCCAATCCTGAAATGAATGATTGGCGCCCAACCAAACGTCTTCAACCAACTCCCATCGTAGCCAAATCGCACCAATTCTTTTACAGGTTCAGGTGTACATAAAACAGTAAAACCAAAGAAAATTCCCAGCTCACCTTGCCAGCCAGTCCTGCAACCAACCAAATTCTCCTGTCTAATCAGGCATACACACGGAAATTCCGACTAAGAAAAGGCCGATGTGAAATTCCGAGCGCGTGTGTATGATCCATCTGACTTTTGCTGTCGGAATTTCACCCACACAAAAGATTGAGAGCTGGGCATCAAATATTCCGAAGACAAAATCATCAGTAGTAATTCCGAGGTGCAAAATTTCCGAAGCATGCTCGGAAACAATTCAACGCATGCTCGGAAGCATTGAATTTTATTTTTTCTCGGCTCGTCGTAGTGCTCAGGGGAGAGCTGGGCCAGGGGGCAGGGTGGCAATTGCCTCCCAGGCCGCCCCAACTTATGTTCAAAATGGCCGGCAGCCACTGCCCACTACCATTTTCTTTTTTATTCTGGTCTAGGAAGTTGGGCCGGGGGCACGGCCATAGCGACCGACCACTAGCTGTTGCATTCCGGGAGTTGTAGTCTGTGCTTAAGCTCCAAGTGGAAACTACAACTCCCTGGGACCGGATTCTTGGAAGCAGGCAGAGGCAGGGCATGCCAGGGAGTCGGGACGTGGCGTGCAAGGACCTGCTGAGCTGAGATCACTGAGGTGAGAGACCCTTACACCCCTAGCTGACCCTCCATCTCCCCCATACACTCCATGTAACCTTCCCCAGTGATCAGGCTGCATTTATGGGCACTGGTGAGGCTGCATTGAAAAACCAGATGGGCCATCGATGGTGAGCCGATTCGGCGGTTCAATAGGCCACTTGACTGGACTTGCCCCCCAGGCCTAAAGCTGCCAGCCCTCACCTGGTAGTGTTGTACGTCACAGCATTCTTGACGGACGAAAGTTCAGAGAACCTTTGTGTGACCGTGTGTATCTGCTTGCCGACCGCCGCACGCACTTATACGTCTACAGAATGGCACTCCTGGGCAGAAGGATATATATATATATACGTCCTCTTCAAGGAAGTGGCATTGTGGACGCGCGCGTGCCCGCCACAAGCTTCTTGAGCCCAAGCGAGTGTTACGCAGACTTGATCGCCGCGGGTGTACCGCGATCGTTTTGCGGTGAGGAAGAGCAGGGAGATGCTTGTTTACATCAGCCTTGTGACAATGACACTGATCACCGCTTCCTGTAATCGGAAGCGGTGATCAGTGACGTGTCACATGTAGCCCACCCCCCCACGGTAACAATCACTCACTAGGGAACACTTCACCCCTACAGCGCCAACTAGTGGTTAACCCCTTCACTGCCAGTGTCATTTTCACAGTAATCAGTGGCACTGGTCGCTGTAAAAATGACAAGGGTCCCAACAATGTGTCAAAAGTGTCCAATGTGTCCGCCGTAATGTCGCAGGGATAAAAATCGCTGATCACCGCCATTACTATTAAAAAAAAAAATTATAATTAAAATGTCATAAAACGATCCCCTATTTTGTAAAAGCTATAACTATTGCGCATAGGGTTGTCCAGATACGGATACTAGTATTGGTATCGGGACCGACACCGAGTATTAGCGGGAGTACTTGTACTCGCACAAATGCTCCCGATGCTTCTGCCGATACTTTTTTTGTATTTATCAACATGTTCTGTGAAAATTCTTTGAGTTTTTTTTTACTACTGCGTGACAAGCAAATACATTTTTTTTATTAATTTTTACTCTTTTATAATGTCTTGAGTTAGAGTTCTTCATAATTCTAAAGAAAATATCCTTAGTCTGTATTGTGGTTTGAAAACTGTCACATGACATTTAAAAAAAGTATCGGTATTCGGTATCGGCGAGTACATGAAAAAAAAGTATCGGTACTTGTACTCGGTCCTAAAAAAGTGGTACGGGACAACCCTAATTGCGCAAACCAATCAATAAACGCTTATCGCGATTTTTTTTTACCAAAATATGTAGAAGAATACGTATCGGCCTAAACTGAGGAAAAAATATTTTTGGGGGATATTTATTATAGGAAAAAGTAAAAAACATTGCTTTTTTTTCAAAATTGTCACTTTATTTTTGTTTTCAGCGCAAAAAAGAAAAAACGCAGAGGTGATCAAATACCACCAAAAGAAAGCTCTATTTGTGGGAAAAAAAGGAGGCAAATTTTTTTTGGGAGCCACGTCGCACGACCGCGCAATTGCCAGTTAAAGCGACGCAGTGCCGAATCGCAAAAAATGGGCAGGTCTTTGACCAGTAAAATGGTCCGGGAGTTCCACCCAAAAAAACAACTTTTGCTTAATCCACTCCTCACCCCCTTACATGCCACATTTGGCATGTAATTTTTGGGGGGGGGGAGTGGGGGGCTTCAGTAGGAGTAGGAGTGGGACTTCCTGTCCCACTTCCTGCTTCCGCCGAGGGGCTGGTTAGGCGATTAAGCCTTAATCGCCTACACCAGCCCCTCCCTGTAGGCGATCACATGGGACACTGACAGGTCCCATGCGATCGCCTCTCCAATCAGCGGCGAGCCACGCCGCGCGCGCATGCGCAGTGCGGCTCATGCATGCACAGTGGGTGCCCGGCCGTAAAGCCGAAGGCTGTCACGGCTGGGTGCCCACAGTCGAGATGGAGACGCCGGCTGGGGAGGGGGGAGAGGAGCGGAGCCCCGGTCGGCGCGTCGCTGGAACGCAGGAGCAGGTAAGTGAGTGTTTATTAAAAGCCAGCAGCTACACTTTTTGTAGCTGCTGACTTTTAATAAACACAATTTTGGCTGGAACACCCCTTTAAGTGTGTATGAGTGAGTGAATGAGTGAAGAACTTATATAGCGCAGCACATGCAAACTAAATCGCCTAAATAGCCAAGTTTGGGCGAAATTCCGTTGGAAAAAAACATCCAAGGAGCTACTAGGTGGCGCTGAAGCGGTTAAGTGTGTCCTAGGGAGTGATTCTAACTGTAAGGCCCTGTACACACGATCAGACCGGTCCGATGAGAATGGTCGACGGACTGTTTTCATCAGGCCACCGCTGAAGTGGTCTGATGGTCTGATGTGCGTACACACCATCAGTCCAAAATCCCATCGGACCAGAACGCGGTGACGTAGAACACAACGACGTGCTGAAAAAACAAAGTTCAATGCTTCCAAGCATGCGCCGACTTGATTCTGAGCATGCACAGGTTTTTGGTCTGATGCTTTTGTGTACTAACCATCATTTTGGTCCGAAGGTCAGGTGTCCATCGGACTGATTTTAAAGCAAGTTTTAAAACTTTGGTCCGATGGACAACGGTCTGTTGGGCCGTATACACGATCAATTTGGTCCGATGAAACTGGCCTTAAGGTCTGATCGTGTGTACGCGGCCTTAGGTGGAGGAGCTACCAGTGGCATGTCACTGATCACTGTTCCCAATCACGGGGAACAGTAGATCAGTGTCCTGTCACTAGGCAGAACAAGGGAATGCCTCGTTTACAAAGGCATCCCCCCTGTTCTGTCTTTGACAAATGCAATCGCGGGCCGCCCGGAAACATCGAGTTCCCAGGATCCGCAAGCGCACTCACGAGGCACGTGCGCGCCCCCCGGGCGACAAATTTTAATGGGGACGCACAATTTGCCTGCCCGTGCCATTGTGTAGATGTTTATGTGCATGCGCTGGTCGCTAAGGTCGAGGTCTCAATGCAATGCATTTTAATATGTGACGAAATGCGTTAACGCACTACACAAATGGGCCCTGAGTGTTTTCATCCAGTTTAGCTGCATGAGCCGACTTTACAGAGAGTTTATTTATTTTATTTTGTGATTTGTGACACTTCTCCCCCCCATCCAACCCCACCACCACCACCACCACACCTTGGGCCACTACCCTGCTCCCTTATCTAAAAGGAGGACAAATTAATACAAAATAATAGTAATATTGGACTGCGCAGCCATCTTTCTAATGTTGGAGGAGCCGAGCTCCTAAAAATCAAAACATCCCTGGAACTAATTTCTGTTGTAGATTAAAAAAGTAAACGACTTCAAAAACATTCCGTCTCATTTAATAAGGCGGCACAGATGGCAGATGACGTCCGAAGGGCCGCGACCCCCCAACAGGCACATTGCACCATCCAGCACTTTACAAGATCCCCTCCGGGGGCTGGAGAGTCACAACTGGAAGCAGTTACTACATAAAAGTCACACAGGTGGAAAAAATACACAATCCATCCGACAAGTTCAACCAATAGAAAAAAATATGTATAGATATATAAATTTACACCAAATACAGAACCCAACAACTAATACAGAGGAAGGAAAAACTGAGCTGGTTAGAACTAATTATTATTTCTATTAACTACCATTAATTCATATGTATTATTATTATTTATTTATTTTTCCAAACAACCAACCCCTCCCCCCCCCCCCCCCCCCCCCCCCCCCCCCCCACAAAAATACGAAAAAACCCTGTATGGGAAAAATTAAGCATAGAAGTACTTCTAAGGATATATATATATTTGTTATAAATTTTATAGGTATCTCAGGTAAAAACAAAGGTAGAAAACAGTTCAATGATCAATTCTAACCAGCTCAGTTCTTATTCATCTTCTTCTTATTATTATAATTATTAATATAAATATTATTATTTAGACAACATAAATATTGTGATTTTTTTAGGTGTTGCCTAGAAATAATAAAACAATGATGATAATGATAATAATATGATATTATAATTAATAATAATAATGATAATAATAATAATAATAATAATAATAATATTATTATTATTACTATTATTACACTATATTAAATCAATGGGTATTACCACTGGCCTAGAGGCATATTCTTTCCCAGAACAGCAATATTGCAACAAAAACAAACAAAAAAAAGACAATAGGAAAAAACCCTGTATAGAAAGAATTAGGAATAGAAGTACTATACTTCTAAAGGTATTGATTTGATATTATAATAATAATAATAATAATAATAATAATAATAATAATAATAATAATAACAATAATAATAATAATATCATCATCATCATTGGTTTATTATTTCTAGGTAGCACCTATAATATTACAATATTTATGTTGTTTAAAAATGTATGTTCTTCTTATAATTAATATATTATTATTAATAATAATAATAATAATAATCATGGGGCAGATTCACAGAGAAATGGATTATTGTAGAGTATCAGAAATACACTACGCCGCCGTTTTTTACCTTGATCTACGTGGAATTCAGGTAGATTTTGTACGGTAAACGACGGCGGCGTAGTGTATTTCTCCCGTCGCAATCCATCTGCGCGAGTAGGGGGCGTGAAACATTTAAATTAGGCGCGTTCCCGCGGCGATCGATCTGCGCATGCTCCGTTCGCAAATTTCCCGCCGTGCATTGCGCGAAATCACGTCGTGACGTCATTCGTTGTTTATGTAGTGTACTTTACGGGCGATCCACGTCCCGACGAGTTACGTAAACAAAAAAAATAAATAAAAAAATTCGAAGCGGGAACGACGGCCATACTTAACATGGGCTACGTAAAGTTAGAGCAGCAAAAAGCTGCTCTAACATTACGTAGTAAAAAATAGACGAAAACGATTGCGACGCCCGCTCGTATGTTCGTGAATCCCCGTAAAAACACATTTGCATATCCCGACGCATCAAAACGACGCGAACTCCTCCCAGCGGCCGCAAATAGATGGCAGCGTAGATCCGAAGGCTTACGAAGACGTAAGCCTCTCGGATCGAAGCCCGAAGCCGGCGTATCATGGTTTGAGAATTCAAACTAGTGATACGGCGCGCGAAATTTGAAATTACTCCTGTCTAACACCAGTTAGACAGGCGTAATTGTTTTGTGAATCTGCCCCAATAAAACTATAATGATATAATGATATGATAATGATTATAATAATGATAATATGATATTATTATTATTATTAATATTATTATTATTAATAATAATAATAATAATAATAATATAATTATTATTACTATTATTACAGTATATTAAATCAATGAGTATTACCACTGGCTTAGGGGCATATTCTTTCCCATAACATCTATATTGCCACAAAAACAAACAAACAAACAAAAAGATATAGGAAGAATTTGTAATAGAATTACTTCTAAAGTTATTGATTTGATATAATATTAATAATAATAATATCATCATCATCATTGGTTTATTATTTCTAGGTAGCATCTATAAAATAAAAATAGTTGAGACTTTATAAGTGCTAGCTAGAAATATTAAAACAATGACTATAATAATAATAATAATCATAAAATGACGATGATAATAATACCTAACAGTGTTTAGGTTATAATAACAATAATAATTTACAATAAATTCACACTTTTGATTGTGGAGTTTTCTAGGGGGCTCTTGATGCTAATTCCCCCCCCCCCCTCCCCCCTCCATCCTCTCTGTATTATATAAGGGTATGAGTGGCCCCTCCCCCTCTACACAATGAAACTCTTTGATATTCAAGCAAATAGGAAAATCCTTTACTGTAAAGACCCCCCCCCCCCCCCGGTCTGTCCACCCAGACAGTCACACCAGTTCACCCATTACAATACTGGCTGACCTATTATTCCAGGAAATCAGATTCATTGATAATCCAGACCGAGTTTCCCATAAATCATCCAGCGCTGTGATTAACCCCCCCGCGTTGCCGTCATTCCCATAATAATACGTTGCCATGATTACTTTGGCCCGGTTTCCCCAATTGTTGGCCCTGCATGTATTATTGTAGCGCACACCAGATTTTTTTTTTTAACTCAAACCAACCCCAATCACTAATAATAACCGGCATACATTGTAATGTTAAATTGCATACGGGGGTTCTTTACAGTTAGAGCGGTGAAAATGTGGAACCCCCTTCCCCAGGTCTGGAGATCAGCTGAGAGCGTATAGATACATTACACAAACTTTTAGATGTCTTCCTCGGTGAGTGTAATAAACAGGGATGTGTAGAGACTCACAGGATAGACTGGATGGACACGGCTCATTTTTCAATGCTGTCCACTACCAGAACAATTAGGGGCGAGGTGTCACCCCCATAACAGGAAGGGCCTGAACAACGTCCTCCATGGCAGGATCATCAGTTATTATTCTAATGCAGATTAGAAAAAAAATAAACTCTTGAAACAGTATGAACTGCCTTCCATGTGTTTTATTGTGTCTATAAAATCACAATATTTACAGTATTTTGCTTTGTTGTTATTATTACTATTATTGTTAGTATTATTATACATTTTTATTATTTCATCGTTCTATGATTTCCAAGTAGCACCTAGAAAATCACAAAATGTGTTGCTAATTATTATCATAGTATTAGTAGTAGTAGCAGTAGTATTGCTATTATTATTATTATTATTATTATTATTAACCACTTGCTTACTGGGCACTTACACCCCCCTCCTGCCCAGGTAAAATTTCAGCTTCTGGCACTGCGTCGCTTTAACTGACAATTGCGCGGTCGTGCGACGTGGCTCCCAAACAAAATTTACGTCCTTTTTTCCCCACAAGTAGAGCTTTCTTTTAGCGGTATTTGATCGCCTGTGCGATTTTTATTTTTTGCGCTATAAACAAAAAAGAGCGACAATTTTGAAGAAAAATAGAATATTTTTTACTTGTTGCTATAATAAATATCCCAATTAAAAAAAAAACACATTTTTTTTGTACAGCGCGCGCTGGGAAAGCCAGAATGACATGCCGTCAAATGACGGCATGTTGGATTTTCAGGCCCACGCTGTTGCCGTCATCCGACGGTAGCGCGGGCCTCAAGTGGTTAATAATAATAACGAAGTTTGGCGCCATTCCATGAGTGTGCGCAATTTTAAAGCGTGACATGTTGGGTATCTATTTACTCGGCGTAACATAATCTTTCACATTATACAACAGAATTGGGCTAACTTTACTGTTTTGTTATCTTTTAATTCATGAAACCGTTTTTTTTTTTTTTTGTTCCCTGAAAAAAAGGCGATTGATAAATGATTGCGCAAATACAGTGCAAGAAAAAAAGTTGCAATGACCGCCATTTTATTCCCTAGGGTGTCTGCTTAAAAAAAAAACATATATAATGTTTGGGGGTTCTGAGTAATTTTCTAGCAAAAAAAAATGTTGATTTTTAGATGAAGGAGAGAAGTGCCGGAATAGGCGCGGTGGTCGAGTGGTTAAATCCCAAAACACGGCTCAGTATTAGGCAATAATCAGTGTTTAGGTTATAATAATAATAATAATAATAATAATAATCATTTATAACAATTTCACACTTTCATTGTGGAGTTTTCTAGGGGGACTCCTGATACTAATTCTCCCCCTCCCATCCTCTCTGTATCATATACAGGCATTAGCTGCCCCACCCCCTCCTAATAAAACTCATTGATATTCATGTGAATAGGAAGACCCTCCCTGGACGGACACGTCACCACTTTACCCATTACAATACTGGCCGACCCGTTATTCCAGAAAATCAGATCCATTGATAGTCCAGAGTTTCCCATAATACATTGAAGTCATTCCCACTCGTCACCATTGTCAGGATTGTTTTGGCCCCCGTGTTCCCTATTGTTTGTTCCCTATTGTTGGCTCTCCATGTGTTATGTTAGCAGTTAGCACACACCAAAAAAAATAACTCAGTCATTCCAAACCCAATCCCTGGATACTCATACATGTTTTAACATTAAATTGCATAGAGGGTTCTTTACTGTT